>OY728123.1:775735001-778268334 GCA_963277665.1 Viscum album
TTTGGCATGTTATAGTAAGTTTATTAACCATATAGTGAAAGAAAACAAAAAGACACGGTAAAAGTTAAATTATTTAACTTGGAGTTAAATCTAATTGATAAGGTTAAAATAATATCCTAAACTTGTCTAAATTCTATTGGTTGATAGGATTTCGACCCATCCCCACCTTATCTTCGAAATAAGACCCTTTGGAACCATTATAAACCGATTTTGACTTTAATATAAAATAATATTTTGAGATATTCCTAAGGTGCCCCTCTCCTCCCCTATAAAAGGACACCTCCTCCCCCTCCTCCTCACACCAATTTGAGCACTCAAGCTCGGCCAACCCCTGCCAAAATCTCTTCTCCACTTCCCTAGAAACATCCTAGAGGTTCTGGTCTTCCTCAAAGACCTATTTTAGTGCCCTAAGAGGAGGTCTCAAAGAGGCACTTCAAAGAAGAGGTAAATACCGTTACCAATTCTTTCATCTTTATTTCTTCATCCACTTATTCTTCTTAGGTTGTTTCATTATGAAGTAATAACATCAGTATCACTCATATACTGATATGTTATTATAAGTATGAAACAACCCTATTTCACCATCTATCCATCCTACGGAAAAAGAAATCACCGCGCGTGCGTACGTACGGAATACCGTCTCCACGCCGTGGTGTAATCTATTTTCCACCACCACCTTACATGGATGGGTATAATGGTGTAAAGAATAACTATACATAGTTATTACAACATCATATTGATTCTGATATATTGTATAATACACTCCAATTCAATTCAATATTTATAGAAATGATATCATCGCTCGTGCGTACGTACGGAATACCGTCTCCACGACGCGATGAGATTCATTCTCCATGTTAACCATTTAAGAATGATTATAATGTATATATAAGAAATAATAATGAAATATATGACATTATAAAGCTACTGGATTTATGTATATATATACATATGTATGTCATCTACTTACTTCCATTTCAAGACAATAAGGAAAGGAAAACAGCGTTCATGCGTACGTACGGACTACCGTCTCCATGAACGGTGTTTTTCATTTTATTTATCTACCTATTATATATATATATATATATACTGAATATATATGATATATAAATCATATTTTATATTCTGGAAGTAATTAAATCATGATATAAGTAATAATGATGTCAAGAACAACAAGTCAAAACACCTACGATAAATGAAACGATTTTACCCAAAACGCTTCTTTAACATGGAATTTACAAAAGAACGGGTAATATAATGTCATAAGTGAATCATATATGATATCATAACAATGAATATGATTCTGGAATAAGTCAATAACATTATTTAAATCATTATACAGGAGGTTCGGACACTTACAAAGCAAGTCGGACCTAAGGTAAGGGAAATATCACAATCTCATTTTTATCCGAGATTGTTTATTCGTAAGTATTTACTGGGGTGTATTTTATCATCCACATCCATGTTTCATCAATATGTAATGTTATTTCCATCCACCTACAATTTTTTAAATCCATTTTTACTCTTCGGTGAGTTTTTAGTAATATGTATGAAAGGAATCTTTTGTCGTTTTTCGTACGAGGTACTTTTTGACTTTTCCGTCAAAAGTACGAAGAATGTTTTTTTTAAGAATGGATTTTTAAAACAGTATTTCCAAGAATCTTCCTCTATAAGTTTTCAAGTTTATTTTTAATAAACTTCTTTTATTTTAATGTTTTATGACATGTTATGAAAGAAAAAAAATGTTTTTGAAGAAGAAAGGATATTTTCCTCAAGAATGGAGTTCAAGTGGTTTATCAAAATTATTTTCCATCTAAGATAATAAAGGGTTCTATTTTTATCCCTATTATTACATTGATTTGACTATGTTGTGATGGAATTATGTTTATGAATTCCTTTATCTTATATGAATGGTTTTATGATGTCATGTTGTTTAAGAATCCCATTTTTTATTACATGGGTTATGCGATGATGTATGATTTATGATTATGTGGCACACATAAGAAAGGATTCATTATAAGATGGGTGGGACCTATATCTCCCTCCAATGCATTGGGTAAAGATTTTATATCTCATGAGATAGACATGGCTGGAATGGTAGGTTATACCGGTTCAGTGAAACAGGACTGAAACGAGGATTACTCGATTCAGAAAGGGACTTTGTCCACTAAGATAGTCTTGGAAATGAGTCTTGACTAACAAGAAATGATTCTCTATGATTATGTGTGTATGCCACAATGAGTAATGTTTTAAGTTATGATTTCATTTTCACTTCTATGATTTTTTCCATGTTAAGATATTATGATCTCTTTTGCAGGTTATGATTTTCAAAAAGATATGATATGATTTTTATTTATTTTGTATACCCTTACTGAGCATTTGAGCTCACCCTTTTATGTTTTCTTTTCCCCAGGATATAAAGAAAGGTTTTAGGTAAGAAAAAAAAGGGAAGATCTTTATGGGAGATATTGAAGATCTTTCACCAGGATTAGAAGATTACGTTCCGAGTTTCCAAAGACACTAAACTATTACGATCCTTGTGTGTGTGTTTTTGTTATGTACTAAGTATTCCGCAAAAGTAATGTAATGTCCATGTACGTCAGGATACAGGTCTCTACAGTTGGTATCAGAGGAAAGGTTTAGTCAACCTTTGGAAACTAGGATGCGAAAACGTTAGTGAGATCCCTAGAGATATTTCTAAGGTATGCCTAGGGATGTCCCTAAGGATAAGTATACGTATAGGATATAGTTCTAGAACTATGGTAACGATATTAGATTTAACCAAAGATGATAGATATTTAAGTTACTCCCCCTTTATTACGATTTTTGCATCTAACACTATTCTGTTTGGGTTTTAGAAAATGGCTGGAAACAAGATGATTCACAATAATGGAGGATATGATGGACAATGGAATGATATTCTTCATGAGCAACCAAATGAAATGGGATTTGGATGTCCAAACATCATTATTATGCCGAATCAGCAATCTCACAACATGATCAATAAAGTAAAATTTGGTAAGTTTCCTGACTCGACTAATAAGAGAAATATGGAGTTCCATGATGATCATAGAGGAAAGAAAGTTCAATTTCCCCTATGTAAATCATGTGGGAAGAGGCATCAAGGAGAATGTTTCAAGGGAACTGGAAGATGCTTTGGGTGTGGAAAAGAAGGACACAAAGCAAGTAAGTGCAAAGGAAAAGGGTCGGTTAACACCATGGATGAGGATAATGGTATTGCTACGACATCAAAAATGGTTAAGTGTTTTAAATGTGGAATGTATGGGCATTATGCAAACAAATGCCCTAAGAGAAAGACTCATGAAGAGAATCAGTATGGTCATATGGGTAGTATTTATGTGGATGATGATGAAGAGACTACAAATTATATGTGAGATGAAAGAATTTTTGAAGCTCGGTCAATGGTTTGAGAATGTAGTGGAATGATTACATGTTTATCATGTGTAATTTTGGAATAAAGAGACATCTATGGATTGTTACACTGTTGTCTTTCCTTGTGTTTTGAATGTGTATGATTAATGTTACTAGTATCCATGAAAGGTTATTCAGATATTTTTTGGAAATAAGATGATATGCGCATAATGAAGACGAGAAAATGAAATGTTTAATAGTATTCATGAGCTCATGATTGATATAAGGACTAAGTGATATCATGGTTTGAGTATATAGAATTTTGAGGATTTCGGTATGTGAAAAGTGTTAACTTTTAACTGCATTCAAGTTTTCACTAAGGTTCAATGGGTATTCAAGAGAGTACAAGATTAAGGCCTTTGAATGTTTGGAATGTGACCAACAAGATATATCTTATGATATATGGGGATCAACGATGGTATTAAATCTCTGGTAATCATTTTCACTATGTTATGAGAATGGACTGCAGTATTATGGATAAGCCTAAATATTGGAATGGATTATGTTGGACATAAGTTAGTATTGTTTAAGGATAGAAGTTTTTTCGATATTATTGATGGGATGTTATAGTATTATAGTTTTAGAAAAAGGACAACCTGCAGGACGGGCGACAGCCCATCGCTTCGGACAAGGCTGTAGGAATCGAACCCACAACCGAAGTGCGACTGGCCTTTATCGCCTACCACTGACCTAAAGGAAGTCCCTGTTTAGTAGAAACTAGTTTTATTATATTAAGCAGTATGATATATGAAGTATAAGCCCATTTTAGGAACCATATGTGATTAATCTCACTATAGATCGACTTATGTATATAATTTTTGCTAACCTTTTGTTTAAGACAGATGGAATGACCCGTCATTCTATCACATGATCTGCTAACACTTCACGAATAACAAATTCAACATCATTTATTTAAGAGATGAAGTGGAAATTGTTAAAGGCACGAACAACAGCGAGATTGTACCAAAATAAAGTAAGTATTTATTCTAATTCAAATTCTTTAACTTTAGGGAAATGATCTTGAAAACCAAAAATGTTGTCCTAGTGATCTTATACCTGATGAATCAGATGGTACCTTATATCATCACAAATCTATGGATTTGTGATTACTGGCTTTTCCATAGCCATGTTCTCTACCACTCTCCATCAGAACATGATGGTTAGATTTCTCTTCCATATCCATATTTTCACCTATGTGGAAACCCAGTGATTAGTTTATTTGGGTAATCGTTACATTTCATACTTTAGTTTTTAAAGCCAAGTTTTGGTATTCCCTTTTACGATGTGGGTTTCTATTAAAGAAACTTTCGAATAGTAAACCATTTATAACCCCGACGAATTTCGAGGGCGAAATTCATTTTAAGGGGGGTAGAATGTAACAGCCCGAGATTTTATGAAAAATATTCTTTTTTATTTTACTAATGTCTTGTGTTGTACGCTACACCAAAAGGAGCTTGCACAACACACATCCTTGACTTGCCTTGCATTACACGCAATCGCGACCTTCCTCGATAGCGTGTGTAGTACGCAATACCGAGTTTCACTAAACAACGATATGCTATAAAAATATTATTAAAACTAGCCGTTATGAATAGTAATAACCACTTTTTGAAATCCAGTAAATCTTATTTTTCAAAATGAACTTTATTTTTGGATTCGGAGTATCGAATTTAGCCTAAGGTGAAATTTTGGTACTTTTCGGATAACTTTCATATTCTGATGAATAGTGAAAATTACTAAATTATAATTAAAAAACAACTTTTTTAATCGAAATAATTAATGGTGATAAATTATTAATTTGAGTGGTTTTAAAGTATATTTAGAATATATTTTTACAATTTAATACAATGTTGGACATTGGATGTAATTTCACATTTAAACCAATTATAAACAAGTGTCAATCTTTTGATAGATATTGTTTCTTAAAAACACGCTATTTGTTTTAACAGCGGGATTTAATTATAAAATTAATTAATGAAACTTATATGTTGGGAATTTTGTAAAATAGAAATCATATTTGAATTCGGAATATGAAATATAGCTTAGGATGAAATTTTGGCATTTTTCTGAAAAACTTCAATTTTTGATGAATAGTGAAACCACTAAGTGGTAGGTTAAAAACTGAATTTTGCATAAAACGTAATTTTACCGCTTCTGTGAATGGAATTTCGAAAATCCGAGAGACACGGTTAATATCAAGGACTAAAATGTGGTTCAATGAGATGAAAATAATTTTTGGTGAATAGTAACTTTTTACTTTTTTTTACCGCGGTTAATAGTAAATAGGGTAACTAAGGGTAAATATGATATTAATATTACCCTAACACATGTCCTAATTCTATTGGACAAGTGTAATGCGACCAAAAACAAACTTAGGAATAAAATATGACCATTTAGGCCCACTTGGATTAGATTAGGACATTTATTATTAATTTATTTAAAGAAGGGTTAAAATAGTTAAAATCAAAGTTTAATAAGTAAATCATTTTTAATATGGGGTTATACATACGATAAATTCAATTGTAAATATTCATTAGAAAGCTAAAAAGATTTCCTACATGATGATATTTTATTTGTAATTTTTAGACATCAAATAATTTAATTTATTTATGACATAATGATGATGCAGTAATTATCTTATTAATGAAATATTGACATAATTGATGTTATAAACACCAAAATAAATGTAATTTGAGACTTTTTATGAATTCAACTAATTTTATCGGTTTCTATGATATATTAATGTTGATTTAATCAACTTGGTTCGAACATATAATTCTTTTATGACTTTCACAAAAATCATATATCAAATAGTGTCAAAATTGACACAAAATAGTTTTTAAATAAAATATTATATTATTAATTGTTATTGTATTCCTAAAAATCTAAGGTTCGGCCAAATGACTTAGATAAGGATATATATATTAATAATAAACAATTTGGGGTTCGTTTGGCATGTTATAGTAAGTTTATTAACCATATAGTGAAAGAAAACAAAAACACACGGTAAAAGTTAAATTATTTAACTTGGAGTTAAATCTAATTGATAAGGTTAAAATAATATCCTAAACTTGTCTAAATTCTATTGGTTGATAGGATTTCGACCCATCCCCACCTTAGCTTCGAAATAAGACCCTTTGGAACCATTATAAACCGATTTTGACTTTAATATAAAATAATATTTTGAGATATTCCTAAGGTGCCCTTCTCCTCCCCTATAAAAGGACACCTCCTCCCCCTCCTCCTCACACCAATTTGAGCACTCAAGCTCGGCCAACCCCTGCCAAAATCTCTTCTCCACTTCCCTAGAAACATCCTAGAGGTTCTGGTCTTCCTCAAAGACCAATTTTAGTGCCCTAAGAGGAGGTCTCAAAGATGCACTTCAAAGAAGAGGTAAATACCGTTACCAATTCTTTCATCTTTATTTCTTCATCCACTTCTTCTTCTTAGGTTGTTTCATTATGAAGTAATAACATCAGTATCACTCATATACTGATATTTTATTATAAGTATGAAACAACCCTATTTCACCATCTATCCATCCTACGGAAAAAGAAATCACCGCGCGTGCGTACGTACGGAATACCGTCTCCACGCCGTGGTGTAATCTATTTTCCACCACCACCTTACATGGATGGGTATAATGGTGTAAAGAATAACTATACATAGTTATTAAAACATCATATTGATTCTGATATATTGTATAATACACTCCAATTCAATTCAATATTTATAGAAATGATATCATCGCTCGTGCGTACGTACGGAATACCGTCTCCACGACGCGATGAGATTCATTCTCCATGTTAACCATTTAAGAATGATTATAATGTATATATAAGAAATAATAATGAAATATATGACATTATAAAGCTACTGGATTTATGTATATATATACATATGTATGTCATCTACTTACTTCCATTTCAAGACAATAAGGAAAGGAAAACAGCGTTCATGCGTACGTACGGACTACCGTCTCCATGAACGGTGTTTTTCATTTTATTTATCTACATATTATATATATATATATATATACTGAATATATATGATATATAAATCATATTTTATATTCTGGAAGTAATTAAATCATGATATAAGTAATAATGATGTCAAGAACAACAAGTCAAAACACCTACGATAAATGAAACGATTTTACCCAAAACGCTTCTTTAACATGGAATTTACAAAAGAACGGGTAAAATAATGTCATAAGTGAATCATATATGATATCATAACAATGAATATGATTCTGGAATAAGTCAATAACATTATTTAAATCATTATACAGGAGGTTCGGACACTTACAAAGCAAGTCGGACCTAAGGTAAGGGAAATATCACAATCTCATTTTTATCCGAGATTGTTTATTCGTAAGTATTTACTGGGGTGTATTTTATCATCCACATCCATGTTTCATCAATATGTAATGTTATTTCCATCCACCTACAATTGTTTAAATCCATTTTTACTCTTCGGTGAGTTTTTAGTAATATGTATGAAAGGAATCTTTTGTCGTTTTTCGTACGAGGTACTTTTTGACTTTTCCGACAAAAGTACGAAGAATGTTTTTTTTAAGAATGGATTTTTAAAACAGTATTTCCAAGAATCTTCCTCTATAAGTTTTCAAGTTTATTTTTAATAAACTTCTTTTATTTTAAAGTTTTATGACATGTTATGAAAGAAAAAAAATGTTTTTGAAGAAGAAAGGATATTTTCCTCAAGAATGGAGTTCAAGTGGTTTATCAAAATTATTTTCCATCTAAGATAATAAAGGGTTCTATTTTTATCCCTATTATTACATTGATTTGACTATGTTGTGATGGAATTATTTTTATGAATTCCTTTATCTTATATGAATGGTTTTACGATGTCATGTTGTTTAAGAATCCCATTTTTTATTACATGGGTTATGCGATGATGTATGATTTATGATTATGTGGCACACATAAGAAAGGATTCATTATAAGATTGGTGGGACCTATATCTCCCTCCAATGCATTGGGTAAAGATTTTATATCTCATGAGATAGACATGGCTGGAATGGTAGGTTATACCGGTTCAGTGAAACAGGACTGAAACGAGGATTACTCGATTCAGAAAGGGACTTTGTCCACTAAGATAGTCTTGGCAATGAGTCTTGACTAACAAGAAATGATTCTCTATGATTATGTGTGTATGCCACAATGAGTAATGTTTTAAGTTATGATTTAATTTTCACTTCTATGATTTTTTCCATGTTAAGATATTATGATCTCTTTTGCAGGTTATGATTTTCAAAAAGCTATGATATGATTTTTATTTCTTTTGTATACCCTTACTGAGCATTTGAGCTCACCCTTTTATGTTTTCTTTTCCCCAGGATATAAAGAAAGGTTTTAGGTAAGAAAAAAAAGGGAAGATCTTTATGGGAGATATTGAAGATCTTTCACCAGGATTAGAAGATTACGTTCCGAGTTTCCAAAGACACTAAACTATTACGATCCTTGTGTGTGTGTTTTTGTTATGTACTAAGTATTCCGCAAAAGTAATGTAATGTCCATGTACGTCAGGATACGGGTCTCTACAGTGGAAGCATTAGGCGAAGCAACACTACGGGTGATGTCGTCTGTGGGACTTTGAAATCACATCGTGCAAACCTGGAGGGTCGCACAGAAAGAGGAATTCCCAAGAAAAGGAGTGTGATTCGTGAAGTGGGGTGCCTTGGCCTTAGCATGGGGCAAAGGTGTGAGTGGAGAGTGCTTCGCGAAGTGGAACAGTATTCGCGGAGCACTGCCTCGCGAAGAGGAGGTGCCTCACGAAGCAGGGTTCTACGAAGTAGTGTGCTTCGTGATGTGTAGCGATCCTGCCTTACCATGGGGATCACTAGTACATGATGGGTGTTTCGCGAAGCATAAACGCTCTGCAACTGCCCGGGTTTCCTTGGGAATCCCCCTACTTCGCGAATGCCCTTGAGCTTCGCGAAGGGCATCCCTCTCGGAATAGGGGCTCAAAAAGAGACAAAGCAGAGGCGTCACGCGAAGTAGAAGTACCTCGTGGAGCTCATGATTCCTGGGGAAAAGGGTGCTTCGCAATTCGGGAGAGGAGAAGATGAAAGGTCCGATTGTCCGTCCTCTTGGACTCAGGGGGGGCCCAGTATTTATAGGCAAGGGGCACTACGAAGCAGAACTCCCGCGCCGCCTCCGGTGCTTCGCGGCGCGCTCGCGAACGTCAGGTCGTTCGTGGAGAGGTACCGCCTCCAGGTCTTTGCGGCAGGCTCACAAACGTCAGGCCATTCGCGGAGAGCTTGCGAACGTTGGGCCATTCGCGGAGAGTTACCTCCTTTGGCGCTTCGCGGAGGGCTCGCGAACGTCAGGCCGTTCGCGGAGAGGTACCGCCTCCGGCGCTTCGCGGGACCGCGATGCTCGGGGGTGCTTCGCGTCGGGGCTTCGTGAGGCAGCGTGCGGGGCTTCTTTTTCGTCACTTCCTTTCATGCAATATTTTGGCACCAACAAATGCCTTCCCTCAGACTTGGAGCCGCGGAGGAATGAAGGGTCGAAGTTTTAGGAAAAATCTCCAAAATTGTCGGTAGTTCGCGATGCGCCTTCGCGAAGGGGGCCCGCAGTGTTGACCAGGGCCACGGGATCCAGATGCGCTGTGATGCTCCGCGCGGGCGAGGTGCGTCGCGAAGCTCCAGGGTCGCCACCTATAAATAGGGGGCCAACTCTTTTGTCTTTACGCGATTTTCTTGTCCTTTTGCACTCTCGATTTCGCAACGCTCCGCGTACTCCGCGCCTGCTCTCCGCGACTCGAGCTTCGTGGCGAACCACGGGTCTCCGACTCCGTGATCGCGCCAATCGAACTCCTGTTTGGCAGCCTAGGTTAGACTCCGTGGCTTAGTCTCATGGCTGACCTTCGCGAGCCGACTTCACAATCCAGCTTCGCGATCCTTTCTGAAAATATTCTTTTCTGAGTGTCGGAACCAAAATGGCCCATCAAGAAGCTGTATTTGGGGTGCTTGCAGATGTCGCCCGTCGGGATGAGATGGCCAACTGTCCAGGCCTTGGGGAGATGGTCTGAAGCCACTCGGACCACATTTCTTTGATAGAGCCACTATCGGAGGGTCAGAAGAATTATCTGCAATGCAAGAAGCTGCCATTGTACAGCTTTGTGTTGAGGCATGAAGTCGTCATCCCTGAGGCGAGTAGGGACGAACCAGCTTATTGGTTTAGGAGCACACCATTTCAGCACCAATGGTTCAGGGCGGCCGATGGTCATGCGCGGGAGGACTTCACACCCGTCACCGTCGACTGTCTCTACAACCATGTGAACAATATTGACGGGAAGCCACTGCAACTGGAGACGTCCCCTCCTCTCCATCGTACCATGCTGAAGGCGGCTTTGCAGGATTCGAAGAAAGGGTGGTCCGATGAGTGGGACCTACGCCAGGGCGGCAACTTTACTGATGACTGGGCCTGGGCCTACGGGGTAGGTGCCTCATGCGAGGAGTTTGGGGTCGATCTGAGTAGATTGGATTATATGAGGCGGCAAGGGCCTCCTAATTCCACATTTTCCAACTAAAACAACTGATGCCAGAATTTCTGACCATATGGTCATCTAGGACCATTACCTTTCACCTACACCACAGGGAGGTGGGCATCAACCTATGGGATGTCCACCAGATTTCGGGGGTTCCGATCTTGGGGGCCATGTATGATGATTTCCTCCCTATCATGAGCGCGTGGGAGGATACAGAGAAAATGCCACGACTGGCGTCAGTGCTGATGGAACTCGTCCTTGGAGAGGACAAGGAGGCAGTGAGGGACGTCCACATTAAGAAGTGGTCCAAGTGCTTCCTGAATTTCCCAGAAAATCGAGAGTTCCCTCTGAGGCCTCGAACTTGTCCGAGGGCGGCCCAACGGGGTAAGGAGCACTTGTATTGGTGGGTCATGGACGAAACCCAATGGAATACATGGGGTTTCAGTGTCAGCACTGAACAACAGCCAATAGTTAGGCTGGTGGCGTTCATTGCGGCTCTCATCTGCGGTTGGATCCTACCGGTGAGGGATACCAGCATGGGGGTGCGGCCCAACTCGTTTATCATGGCGTCCATGCTGGCCATGGGGCAGCGGGTTAATCTGGGGATTCCAATGCTCGCCAAGCTGTACAGAATGTTGCGGCACATTAGCGAGGGCAAGAAGACACCAAGGATATGCAAGCCCTTCCACCTCCTATATGGGTGGATTGCGGCGCACATCAGGGGGATCTATGAGTATCCAAACCCTATCTGGCCACCGGGATCAAACATCCGCCCCTTTATCCCGAATGCAGTCGGGAGCTTCCCGTTCAAACTAATCATGCAGATGGTGTTGAACCGGGTGTGGAAGGCGGATGAGTTTAATTTCCACCCATTCCCATTGCTGACGGGGATACTCACTGACGACGGGTGGGGAACGGAAGAGCACCGGGCAAACCTCCTGGCCTTTCAAGGCGGAGTGTTGGTGACACGAGTGGATCTTGATCTGCTCTATGAACCGTACACCCCACATCAGTTTGCGAGGCTGTTCCAGTGCCTCCAGCAGCTGACCCCGCAGGTCTACTGGGAGGTGCATCACGAGGAGCACCCGTTTGTGATGAGGCAGATGTGGCTCATGTTCACATGGGAAGATGGGAAGATGCGAATTGAATTGCCTCCATCCACCACCTATTTCGGATTGGTGAGGGAGTATGCCATTAGTTAGGAGGCTACTTACCCAGGGGAGATTCTGAAGTAGCCAACTATTCGGTTTGGTGAAAATGGGCCTCCTCTATCCCGAGGTCGGGGTCAGAGGGCAGCTAGGGCCTCTCGCGGTGGCGGGGCTGCCGTGGCGGAGAGACCCGCACCGGCTGAGGGTATGGCAGCAGCGGCGGATCCGGTGATTCTGGAAGAGCAGGGCCATCCAGAGGGGAGGCCACCAAGGGGATTTCGTAGGATCTCCACTCTGGCTCTGGGGAAGCGGTTGTGTCATATTGACATGGCAGAGGATGTCGTCTTCCTGGAGGCCTGGGACATTTGGGATGTCAACCGGCAATTCCTCAGTCCACTCGAGATATGGGCACACTTGAATTGCCTTGGGATGGAGTTACTGAGCATAGGCCCAGTCCGGGATGGTTTCATGGCATCTCTGGCGGAGGCAGAGAAATACATGGATGAGCTGGATGATTACGTTCACTCTAGTGGTTTCCCTCGCCCAATGACAGACCGGTTGAGGGTACTGCTGGATCGAATGGTCCCCCCACATTTGTCAGCCGTCGATCTCAGGGAGCGCTTCCCCCTGCTGGAAGAATCAGAGGACTCCTCTCGAGAGGATGAGGCTGGAGGAGGGAGCCCGTTGGAGGATGGCGAGGTCGGAGATCAAGGCTCGGATTCCGACGATTTCACAGAGGCTCTCGAGGTAGCATTCTGAACTTCTTTCCTTATGGTATGTTCTTGGGTCATTATGGGCTTCTCACCGATGTTTAATCCATTCAAGAGGAACTTGTACGCAGGCCTCGTTCTCGTCCCTCGGCGGGTGATGATGCAGGACCTTCAGAACCAGCGCCTATGGCTGCGTCCAGTTCTGCGTCTGGTGGGACTAGAGCACTCGAGGTGGCTCCTCCGGAATCTCCAGACCTTCCAATAGTATACGGAGGGCCTCGCCTCAGGGTCCCATTAGGGTCGGCTCAAGAGCAGCACCAGGAGGTCGATCTTTTTAAGTTTCCTCTACCGGATTCCTTGTCGTCATATGTAGACTATGCCAACTAACGTTTATGTCCCTCTCTATCATGCAGTTCTACGACTGGCATGGGCTATTGTGGAAAGGCTAGTCGGGATGTCTGGTGGAATCCCTCTTAGGGGCATGCCGGTGATGGTGGTGATAGTCCCCCTATCTCCCCGAGCTGAAACACACATCATCACTGGCGGGACCACCAGCAGGGTCATGCCTGAGGTCATTGAGGTGGAATCTGATAAAGAGGACCGACCGGCCGGTCCCACTCTTGTCGCGCCTGCCTCGGCGCCAGATGTTGCGCCGGATTCAACGCCAGATGCAGATCCTGCCGAGGACTTCCTACGGGCGTATCCTACGTATGATCCTACCAATCGCGCAGACTGGGACGAAACGGCCTCTGACGAGGAAGACAGCAGCATAGTCTGCTGCCGGTCATGGAAGTTAATCATTCGCTTCATCAGGGACACCCTCCCAAGCGCTATGGCTGGACGAAATGGACAGACTGCGCTCGCAGCTGCGTGAACTATGCGCTGGGGGAGTGGATGCCGAACATCCTCACGCGCTCGTCCGAGATCTTATGGCTAAGAAGATCCGAGAGAATGATCGTGGGCTCAGCATGGGCTGGCAGCGGAGGAAGGCGACAAACATCAAGAAGCTTTAGGAGGCTGAAAGCGAGGTCCAACAGCTACAGACCCAGGCGGAAGATCACTCAGCCTCTCTTAATGCACAATCTGAGCTGATCTAATGGTTTAAGGACCAGCTGGCAGAGGCAGAAGAGCATATGAGGCAGGCTTCTGGAAAGATGGCTGCCATTCAGGCTAGGGTAGAGAGGGACAGAGCCAAGGCTGAAAAATTGCGCCCCGCCGCTACTGAGGAGGAGCGGGAGCTGAGTCAGCGGTAGCAAGTCCTGGACGCCACAAGCCGAAGGGTGGCGGAGCTACAATGCTCTTTTGACGGGGTCAGCCTATCCATGGGGGGAGTCGACCCCCAGGTACTGTCACAAACTAAAAACCTTTCATTGGTACTTTTGCGCTTGAATTTCTTCCTTCTTTGTTTTGAATGTCATGGAATGCACGATTCCCACTATTTGAATCGGCTCGTTACATCCCTACAATGTTTTCGGGATGTTCAGTGATAATTCCCCAAGCCCACGTGGGTCATTCCCGATGTGAGAAACAGGAGATAGTTGCCTTCTCGTCCCACCTAAAATAGGAGTGGGGACCAAGCTCCAGGCATCCGGGATTTGGATTACCAGTCTGGATTTCCAAAAGATGGGAGAGTCTTGACTGGAGAAGGAATTTCTCAAAACAGTCGAATTACCGTTTCTTCAGCATGCCCTCATGCATGAATGGTGCAGCGCCAGGGGCACTGAAATCGGTCCGAACAGACGGAAAAGGGAAGCGTGAATTACGATGCCCAAGATTCGGAGCACCGTGGGAATGGTGTGACAATAAAGGACAGTCGTTAACCATGGAGGAGAAGCGGTATCCTTATTGTGTTAGACTGAAATGGGGAAAAATGAGGTTCGACTGTTGACCATGTTCGAAACACGGGACCATGTCACAAATGTTGTCGGTCAATCTTTCGGGACGTTGACTCAGGACAGTTGGCGGACCATAGGTCGAACATACATACTGTTATGGGGTCCTTCCAAACATGATCAGTCTTCCAGAATGTTAGCCCAGGACGGTAGGTTAGGCGATGCGGCATGAGACCAGGCCGTTAGGGGGTCCCTTCAGACATGAAAGGGGACAAGGGGCCGAATAAGGGGCACGCAAAGTGTGGAATATGGAGTGATGGTTTTTCCGAATAGAATCTGACACTTAAGTAGTTACACCACCATGGTGGGAGTATGCCAGATGGGTGCGTTGGTTTGGTCATGGATCCTTCCTTCTTTGGGACAGGGCCTCTCTAGCGAGGGGTCCGACCAGTGGGCCGGAAAGGGGAAGGACGGATTAATAATTTCTATGGGATGGACCCTAGGCAAAATACCAGGGTGTCTCTACGTAACTCATGAGGATGAAAATCAAGCCATACGTAGTTCTGGAAGCGTAGTTTAATATCATGCAGGACGATGATAAGCCTGGCCGTGTTGGTACACATCCTGCCAAAACTACTAATCCCACGTGAGTCATGCTCGGTGTGGGAAACCAGTAGTGGTGGGACTTTCCCGACACAGAAAAGGGAAGGTTAGGGTGGAGAGACGCTTGGTGAATACCTGCCCCATGATACTAACATGCCCATGTGGCGCACATAGATGTACGAAGAGATAGAGCCGAATATGTTGGAATTCCACTTGAATATGTGGAAGTGGAAGTGTGTGAATCATGATGCTCGAGATTTGGATCTCAATGACGGTGGTGTGACGACAGAGGATAACTGTTAACCATCGCAGAAACGCAGCGTCCATATCGCGTTAGCCTAGAATGGGGACAAATGAATGAGCGTTGACTATTGACCATGTTCAAAACACGGGACCATGTCACAAATGTTGTCAAAGATCCATAGGGATGTTGGCCCAAAATGATTGGAGGGCCCTTAGGTCCAGCATCCAAGGAGAGCCCTTAAGCCTAGTATCCATTTCATCCGGGGGTCCTTTTGGATGTGGAAGAGGACGAGGATCCAAATAGCGAGCTCACGAATCTTGGTCATGGGACGAGGGTAATGTCCCCATGAAAATTCCACACTTCGGGCTCTTTGTCAAAACACATCTGAATATGACAACGAGACATATTAGATAGAGGGAGCAGAGTCCTTTCCCATAAGAGGCACATGGTGGAGTAACTCAAACACCTGGCGTGAATGGGAATAGGGGGTGTGTGCGGTGCGGTGAAAAACTCGACGTGAATGAGGACATAATCCCATATCACACCGCACGACCCCCTTGGGAGAGGTTTTAGGTCAAAGGACCGAAAGAGAAAGTTAGGCTGGGCCTGCGGGGAAGTGCCCGGGCGCTCCTACATATCTCATAAGGATGATAATCAAGCCTCGTGTAGTTCTTGAAAGAGTCTTATTTTATAGTCTTAGAACTCGGACCATGAATGGGTGAGGGGAGCAGGGGACACATGGCAAGGCGGTTACAAAACCCGATATGAATGAGGACCTAAGCCCTACATACCATGTGTTCTCTGGGGAAATGCTCGAGTCGAGGGACCAAACACGAAGGTTAGGCTGGGCCCGCGGGGAAGTGCCCAGGTGCTCCTACGTATCTCATGAGGATGAGAATCAAGACATACGTAGTTCTGAAGGGTGACATGGTAAGATACCAGTGCCAAGGGAAAAAAGGAAGTGTGGGCGTGGCCCTTGTACTGAAAGAAGCGGAATTTGATAAATATTGTTTTTCCTTTAAGGTGAGTGATTTTTTTTGAAGCGACAGGCCTAGGGTAGTTGGTCATGGTGTGGCCACAAGAATAAAGCCGTGATAGGCGTTGAAAAATGGCATGGCACGTGACCAATACCCAATGTGATGTCCTCTACAACGAGGTCATCACAATGTAGTGTCATCTTTCGTCGTGCGACCAGGATGATAATGTCACAGTTTTGGGTCGTGTGATAGGACCAAGCATGCATTTTAACATCATGCAGTGCAAACGTAGCAGAGGTGATTCTAGGCGGGGAATGTGCGCAGTGTCACGAAACACAATTGATGGAGACATGATCCCACATCACACTGTATGCCACTCAGAGAGGGAGACCTCAGGCCGAGGGGCCTATATAGAGGTAAGAGGTGAAAAGAAGGGGGGAGAGACTACCTCCCTATATGGGCTGGACCCAAAGTCAAGACGTTTGGACGGTCCTACGTATCCCATGAGGATGGGAATCAAGCTGAACGTAGTTCTAGATGGATCTTAGTTTATGGTCTTAGAGCTCGGACCATGAATGGTGACAATTTCCCGAGTAAGCGCAAACGTCAACCCGATCCCTAAGCCCAGGTGAGTTAAACTAACTGTGGGAAACAAGGGGGGGAATCCTTATTGCAATACATTGGGCATCCATCATAGGGGAGTGGGCAGAGAGCCCCGAAGGACACCTTTGACCCGGCTTGATCCCCAAACACGCAGACATGCACGGAGGAAAAGTACCAAGAGTTCCGAGACTCTACTTGGACATGATGAGACTGAAGAAGGATGTGAATCGTGTAAACGACATTTTGGGCATAATGGGTTTGGTGTGGCGATAGAGGAAAACTGTTAACCGTGGTAGAGAAAAAAATAGTCTCCATATCGCATTAGCCTGAGGTTGGAACAACAAACGAGCATCGACCGCTGACCATATTCTCAACGCGGTATTTTATCAATTTGTTGTCCGAAACCGTCCGGGGCGTTGGCCCGTATCGGTAGGAGAGACCTTGGGTATAGTATCCAGGCCGTTTTTGGGGGGTCCCTCTTGGTGTGAAAGGTGATGGAAGCCTTGATGCAGGGATACACAATGCCTAGAAAGCAGGTGCGGACGTGTCCGAGTAAGGTTTGGCATTCCAGGTAATAATCCAGAGTACCCTTAGGCACATTGGTGAACCTCTGAAAAGGGTCAACGGAATAGCTCGGGAGGTAGAGGTACATGGCGTGGTCATGACAGGACTGACGTTAATGGGGACATAATCCCATACCGTGCCATATACACCCCTCATGGAGGAAGGTTAGGCCAAGGAGCCAAGATGGGATGGAGATTCCCAAGTGATGGGGCTGGACCTAAAGCCTAGACATTCATGTCATCCTACGTATCCCATGACGATGGGAATCAAGCCACACGTAGTTCTCTAGATGTAGTTTAACGTCATGCGGGACGAGGAGGGGAGTAATATACCCCCAAACAAGGGATGTGTACGGTACAAAGAATAAACCAGCGTGAATGAGGAAATAATCCCACACCACACCATACACTCTTATAAGAGAGAACCTGGGTCGGGGGCCCGAAAAGGCCAAGGGGCCTGAGGCTAGGCCACGGTGAGGGAGGCATGAGGTTGGGCCTCGGTCAGGATTGCCTCACTAACTTGCAGTTTAACATCTTGCAGTAAAGATGGGGAAAGAGCTAACTGTATTTCGTCCGAGGATGTGTACGGCATGGAAAGTCACCTGACGTGAAAAAGGACGTAATCCTACACCACACCGTACATTCCTTATAAGAGAATCAGGGCCGCGGGTCCGGCCGATGGCACCACCCGGAGGGAAGTTTGTCGCTTCAGGATGGGGAAGAACGAGTTATTGCACTCGATGTTTGGGCCATCTCGGGGTGGATCCAAGGATCCAGGACACTGTTGACCATGTTCAAAACATAGTGTTCCTATGGTAACCTGATATGGGAGCAACAAATGAGCATCGACCGTTGACAAAATTCACAACGCGGGACTTGTATCAGCTTGTTGCTTGGAAACCCTCGGGGGTGTTGGCCCGTATCGGTAGGAGAACCCTTGGGCGTAGTATCCAGGACGTTGTTGGGGGTCCCTCTGGGTGTGAAAAATGATGGAATCCCAATCAGGGAGTGGGTGAAGCATATTTGTATCCATCCACAAAAGAGGCGAACATCTCCAGGGGGACTTGCAGCCGGGTCAAGGCTTGCTCAATGTGAGTTGGGGAAAAAGTGTGCACCCTACCATATGTCTTGACCCGAGGGTAATATTTTGGCTTTTGAGCTGGGCCAACGGATGAATTTTCCGGGCATTCCTACGTAATCCATTATGATGAGAATCAAGCCATGTGTAGTTCTTGAAGTCCATGCAGTTTAACGTCATGCGGTGAGGACGTGGGAGGATAGAAGAACGGGAGTGGGCACATGGTGAAACCCTTACAATCCTTGTATGAGCGGGGCTATATGAGTGGGGATAAGAAATCCTACTCCTCGCTATGCATGGACCCTCCAAGGAAACTATTCCCAGGGGGGATAGTGGGAGAGAAGAGCTTGGGGCTGCGCTAAAGACGAGGCGTCCGATCATTCCTACGTATCCCATTATGATGAGAATCAAGCCACACGTAGTTCTTGAGAAAAGAAGAAAGAAGAAAATTTCTATGGGATGGACCCTAGAAAAAATACCAGGGTGTCTCTACGTATCCCATGAGGATGGGAATCAATCCATATGTAGTTCAGGAAGCGTAGTTTAACGTCATACAGGACGAGAAATTTTTCTCAAGTGGGTATATATACGGTACGGCGGGTAACCCGACGTGAATGAGGATGTAATCCCACACCACACCATACAATCCCATAATAGAGTCTAAGTCGACGCAGTCCAAGGGGCCCGAGGAGGCCAAGGGGCCTGAGGCTGAGCCTCTGTCAGGAAGGCCTGACTGGCTTGCAGTTTAACGTCTAGTAGTAAGGATGGGGGTCGGGGGCCTGAGGAGGCCAAGGGGCCTGAGGCTGAGCCTCGGTCCGGAAGGCCTGACTGGCTTGCAGTTTAACGTATTGCCGTAAGGATGGGGGTCGGGGGCCCGAGGAGGCCAAGGGGCCTGAGGCTGAGCCTCGGTCAGGAAGTCCTGACTGGCTTGCAGTTTAACTTCTCACAGTAAGGACGGGGGCTGGGGTCCGAGGAGGCCAAGGGGCCTAAGGCTGAGCCTCGGTCAGGAAGGCCTGACTGGCTTGCAGTTTAATGTCTTGCAGTAAGGACGGGGGCCGGGGGCCAGGGGCCCGAGGAGGCCAAGGGGCCTGAGGCTGAGCCTCGGTCAGGAAGGTGTGACTGGCGTGCAGTTTAACGTCTTGTAGTAAGGACGGGGGTCGGGGGCCCGAGGAGGCCAAGGGGCCTGAGGCTGAGCCTCAGTCAGGAAGGCATGACTGGCTTGTAGTTTAACGTCTTGCAGTAATGATGGGGGCCGGGGGCCCGAGGAGGCTAAGGGGCCTGAGTCTGAGCCTCGGCCAGGAAGGCTTGACTGGCTTGCATTTTAATGTCTTATAGTAAGGACGAGGGGGATCTTAGTTTAAGGTCATAGAGCTCGGACCATTTTGTGGTTTATCATCCTGCAGGATGGCTGTGCAGTTTAAGGTCATGCAGGACCATACATTTTAAGGTCGTGTTGGACCATACAGTTTAAGGTCATGTTGTACCATCTAGGATCAGGCGAAGTACTACTTGAGTAACATGGCATTGGTGGGAGTGTAGGTTCCGGGCGCAGCGTAAGCGCATTGGTGGGTTTGCCCAACTTTAATTTTAACGTTAAACAACATTCAATCCGAGATCCGTCACGATATAAAACGCCGAGTCTTCAGAATAGAATGAAGAATGAAAAGAAAAGAAAAGTCCCGGAACCCTTTAGGAGGATCATCATATGTTAATTATAATTAATTTATTTAATGCATAAGAATTACCTTGTTGGAATTCTTTCTTCGTTGATGTGTCCGGTCATGATTCTATGATCCGTCGTTGCGTCGTAGAATCCAAGTGTAGGATTCCTCTTGCGGTGATCCACACGTGTGTCACATATCTCTGGACATCGCCGAAGGGATCTCTGGGTGCTAGCGCGGAAGAA
Source organism: Viscum album (assembly GCA_963277665.1). Lineage (NCBI taxonomy): Eukaryota > Viridiplantae > Streptophyta > Magnoliopsida > Santalales > Viscaceae > Viscum > Viscum album. The sequence continues at coordinate 775,755,616 of OY728123.1, forward strand.
CCGTCGCTTGCGATGTCCGCCTTCGACCACCTTGATCCAGTGGAGGATCTTGCTCTCGTAACTTGAGGGCGTTCCTGGTGGAAAGGGAATTCTCTCTTTGGCTTGAGAGTATTTCCAAATCCGTTGTGCACAACAATGGCTCTGATTATATGAGAATAATGTAATTGGGATTATAATACATAGAATAATAAAAGGAATTAATTTCCCAAAAGCATTTAATCATTTCATTTAATTCTTAGTAATACCACATGTCTTAATAATGATAGTTGACCATCATTATTACTTGACATGCACCCAATTTATTACATTTAATATAATTTAATTAAATAAACAATATTTTCTCACGAATCCTGAAAAACAAACTACACGGAGTGTATATAAATATACACGGTGTGTACTTTTATTTTTTTTCATTTTATTTATTTCCTCCACCATATTTATTAGACCTTCAGTAATGACTATTTATTTCTTAAATAAATGTAACTTCATTACTCGCTAATAAATAGATATTATTTCTCCCACACTATATTCTCTCGAATAACTAGTGTCGAAACAAATGCGATCAAGCATACTTAAATAATAATTAAACCACAGTCAGGAATAATATTTATTTAACTTGTTAAATTAATATTTAACTGAGATACAAGGACACACTTAGTGTGTGACCCTCTAGGCCTCTTTCTCAGTGGCATTAGGCTGAGCCTACCTAAAGTCCGAGGTTAGCCTCTAGAAACACGCCAAGGCACCCATAGAGAAAGAAGTTAACGTCGTAATGACGTGTCACCTCCTACGAGCGCTTACCAGGTAATATAATCCCTTTTTCTTGATATCTCCAATAAAGCGGGTTGCATGCTAGTTCCATCAACCCATGTGCATGATTATTCTTTCTTTGACATCCAGGAATTGAACTTTCCCATACCTTACCATGTCCATGGATTTATTTAGGCTATATCAATTCCATCAAAGGGCCTGAGATATCTACTTCTGTTATGGAACGAAAGGGAAAAATCCTTTCTCACATTATCTATTAATGTGGTATTACTCGTGACGCACCCAACGTATCCTACCTCACTGTGAACAGTGTGTCATCACAGTTTTCATCAATACATCTAAGTGCGCGAGTTGTAATACCCATTAATAATAATCTTAAAGTCTAAGGACCAATACACACGTCCGCAGATAGGAACATCCAATGACACTATGAAATGTGGATTTCCTACTGGCGGGTCTCATTCTCATAATATCCTCCTGGATATTAACAAGGGCACACACCATGAGAAGGTGCCTCAATGTTTTATGAGTCCTCACCCCTAATGACCTGTATTATTTGTGTCCCTCAAATAATATCATCCGTCCATAGAACATACATTCAAGAACAGTGTTATGGCTCTTCCAGGTTCTCATCATAGTAGGGATCCGCTACGACCCTTTAATGCAACAGATGTCCTTAGGACATTATCACATGACATGTCACGCAAAAGAACAATCAAGATGTGATAAGGCTTTTATTTAATGAATAATGTACAAAGTAGTTGGTTCTAGACAACCAACTCCAACAGACTCCCACTTGAACTAGAGCCAACTGCTAACAACTTTTAACCCACTAGCTCTCACATGATATTCATGCTTTTGATGAGATAGGCCTTTAGTCATGGGTTCTGCCATGTTATCTTCCATGGACACTCTTCTCACTGCAACTTCACCCCTTTGATAGAAATCCCTCAAGAGGTGATACTTCCGGAGTATGTGCTTTGTCCGTTGATGTGACCTTGGTTCTTTTGCAAGAGCCACCGCTGTAGTATTATCACAATACATTGTAATGGGATCTTTACTGCTGGGCACCACATCAAGCTCCTGGACAAAGATCTGAATCCAGACAGCTTCCTTGGCTGCATCAGAAGCCGATATATACTAGGACTCCGCTGTAGAATCGGCGATAACCGGCTACTTTGAACTCTTCCAGCTCACATCTCCTCCATCGAGACAGAAAACATATCCATATTGTGACTTCAAATCATTCTGATCTGTTTGAAAACCAGCATCAGCATACCCTTTGATGACAAGCTCCTCGTCTCCTCCATACACCAGGAACATATCCTTAGTTCTTCTCAGATACTTAAGGATAGTCTTAACTGTAGTCCAATGCTGTTCTCCTGGATCTGCTTGATATCTGCCTACCATGCTCAGTGCATAGGCAACATCAAGCCTTGTACATAACATGGCATACATGATGGATCCTATATCCGAAGCGTATGGGATCTTGCTCATCATATCTTTCTCCTGTTGTGTCTGGGGACACATTTTCTTAGAAAGATTTAAGCCATGTGACACTGGAACCAATCCCCTCTTGGATTTTTCCATATAAAATCTCTTTAGTATCTGGTCAATGTATGAACCCTGACTTAGTCCAAGCAGCCTCCTGGATCTGTCATGAATGATCTTGATCCCTAGAATGTAGGCTATTTCTCCTAAGTACTTCATGGAGAAACACTTGTTCAACCAGTCCTTAACTGACTGTAAGGTTGGTACGTCGTTTCCAATAAGCAATATGTCATCAACATATACCACTAGGATGACGACCGCATTACCATTAAACTGCTTATAAACACATGGCTCACAATCATTCTTATTGAAACCAAATTCCTTTATGGATTCATCAAATTCAATGCTCCATGACCTGGATGCTTGCTACAATCCATAAATGGATTTCTGCAACTTGCAAACCCGTTTGTCTTCACCTGGTGTCACAAACCCTTCTGGTTGTGTCATATAGACATCTTCCTGAAGGTTCCTATTAAGGAATGCTGTTTTGACATCCATCTGCCAAATCTCGTAGTCATGATAGGCTGCTATGGAAAGTATGATTCTTATGGATTTAAACATGGCAACTGGCGAGAAGGTTTCATCATAGTCAATTCCTTGACACTGTCTGAATCCTTTAGCCACTAGCCTTGCATTATGGGTGCTATCTTGACCTTCCATGTCCAGCTTTCTTTTGAATACCCATTTGCATCCAACAGGCTTTACATCAACTGGCTCATCGACCAGAACCCAAACATGGTTCTGATACATGGAATCCATCTCAGAATTCATAGCTTCTAGCCATCTTGCAGCTTCTGAGCTTTCTACTGCTTCCTTATAGGAGAGAGGTTCATCATTTTCCAACAATAATGATTCACCATCCTCGGTTACTAGGAAACCAAATCTCTCTGGTTCCCTTACCTCTCTTGAGCTCCTACGCAGTACTTGTGTTTCTGGAACCTCTTGCACGGGGACCTGTGGAACTTGTTCCTGTACCAACTCCTGTGTATCATGAGCATCAACTTCGTCGAAGGCCATCTTGCTCCCACTATCCTTCTTGAGGATGTGTTCCCTCTCAAGAAAGATGGCTTTTCTGGCGACAGTCACTTTCTGGTATTGAGGGTTATATAGGTAATATCCTTTTGTTTCCTTGAGATATCCTATAAAGATACACTTCTTGCCCTGGGGTGCTAGTTTGTTGCCTGAGAAGGCCTTAACAAATGCCTCACATCCCCATACACGTGTTTGCGACAAAGTGGGTTTCCTTTCATTCCATAACTCGGATGGAATTCCATTTGCCTCCTTAGTTGGTACTCGGTTTAATGTGTATGCTGCATTTTGTAATGCATATCCCCAAAAGGATAATGGAAGATCCGCATGACTCATCATCGACCTCACCATGTCCAACAAGGTGCGGTTAATCCTTTCAATAACACCATTCCACTGTGGTGTATAAGGAGGAGTGAGCTGAGATAGAATCCCAGACTCCCATAGAAGATCGATGAACTCTTGGTTCAGATATTCTCCACCTCGATCTGATTGAAGCTTCTTTATCTTCTTACCAAGCTGATTCTCTACTTCATTCTTGGATTACTTAAATTTCTCTAAGGACTCTGACTTATACCTCATTAAGTATACATATCCATATCTACTCAAATCATTAGTAAAAGTAAGGAAGTAAGAATATCCACCTCTAGATTCTACTGGAAATGGTCCACACACATCCGTGTTTACCAATCCTAGAAGCTCTATGGCCCTTTCACCTTGTCTACCAAAAGGTGGCTTGGTCATTTTTCCTTGTAAACAAGCGTGACATCTATCAAGTGGTTTTAGATCAGTAGAGTCTAAATAGCCATCTTGGCAGAGCTTTGTCAAACGCTTCTTGTTCACATGACCAAGGCGGTGATGCCATAACTGGGTGATGTATGAGTCATGTGAGTTTGTTTCGTTATCGATTTCCAAAACTTGGTTTTTGTAATTCAATACATACAAACCATTATTTAAATGTGACATACCATAACATACGTTGTTCTTATAAAAGAGACTACCCTTATTTCCAAATATGAAAACAAATCCATCCATATACAAACAAGATACCGAAATTATGTTCTTGGTAACACTAGGCACATAATAACAGTTATGTAAAACCAAAATCATCCCATTTGGAAATGAGTGGAGGTAGTCTCCAATGGCCAACGCAGCCAGCCTTGCGCCATTGGCAGCTCGAAGATCCACCTCTCCTCTAGCGATCTTTCTAAATCTACTTGGTTCCTACATTTGAATACAGATGTGATCCCCACAAGCTGTATCGAATAACCAATGTGTAGAAATAGAACGATTTCACTCGATAACAAACGCACCTTTAGCGTCCCCATGCTTCTGGGTGCAGTTCCTCTTCCAGTGGACCTGCTTGCCACAAGTAAAGCACACTGCCTCCCGTTCCTTGCCCTGACTTTGGATCTTCCCCTTCTTGGAGGGACGGTGTTTGGGGGCTTCAGACCGTTTATTAGTCTTTGGCCCTTTTGCCTTGTCCTTCATTTTCGTGTTCACCATAAGGACCAAAGGTTTGTCACGCCCCATATCCTTATCTACCTGGCGAATCAAGGTAAGAATCTCTGATAGACTCTTATCATTGCCACTCATGTTATAGTTGACAATGAAGCTAGAGAAGTTCTTGGGCAGTGATGATATGATGAGATCTGTACGCAACTCATCTGGGAATTTAATCCCTAAGATGTCCAAGCGTTCAATGTATCCAATATGGTTGAGTACATGAGGCCCAGCTAGCGTAGACTCTCCATGATTCGTGGTAAACAAAGCATTGGAGATCTCATACCTCTCCTGTCTCGCCTTCTCTTGGTAGAGATCTTTAAGGTGAGACATCATGGTATATGTGTCCATGTTTTCATGTTTCTTCAAGAGCTCATTAGACATGGCCGATAGCATGAAACACTGGACATATGTGGAATCATCCATATGTTTCATTTAGAGATATAATTCCTCATCACTATCCACTTTCCCAGGCACAACTGGAATAGGCTCTTCCAGCACATATAATTTCCTTTCGTGGCGAAGGACGACGCGTAAACGCCTCTGCCACTCTTGGAAATTGGTGTCGGTGAGAAGGTTTTCATTTTCGAGTATGGTGTGCAATGATATGTTTGAATTCATTTTCTTGCCGTCTCTACAATTTAAGATGAGCAAAGGTTTATTACTTTATTACAAAAATTGAGACAAATAAATAAATTAATACTTATTAGTCTCCCACTATTTTATCAAAATCCAATAGCCCTCACCATTGACTTCAGAATATTCTGTTGCGTGAATATTATAGTGGAAAAGATCTATATTTCCCTTCGCATTACCCCAACTAGGGTTGGTCAAGCAACTTGAAGGGTTTTAGGTAGGCATTCCAAATGCCAACTACATTAACTCACAGCTCCTTGATCCACTGAGTGGACTCCCCAATCCTGAAATCATTTTTGGATTTCCTCAACCTTTACCTCTTGGTCACACCAAGTCCTGCTATGGCAGTCAACCCTTGATGCAAACCAATTAAAGTCAAGCCAAAACCTTGAATTAGAATTCCCTGATAATTAAAATCACCCCAACTAGGGTTGGTCAAGCACTTTGAACTATGGTTCGATTCTAACCAAGATTATGGAAGGCTTTGCTGACTTAATATTTATTTTGAGGGATTTTATCATTATACGTAAATTTCCATTTTATTATCTTTGATTACATGTTTGTTAATATTAAGTGGGATATACTTAAGTTATTAACCATGTCTATGATAATATTTATGTATAATCCGGTTTTATTTTAGTTCCATCTTGCATGCTCGTTTAATTCATTAATTGTGTGATCGTGACAACGCACCACAATAAATAAATCATGCAACTGACAAGAATAAAATAAATGGTATGATCATGAGCTTTTCTATTTGTTATTTTATCTAGCGGTTGATAAACTAACGCAAGACCTAGGGGAGAAACTGTAGAGACCCGAAGCTTAACGTACATGGACATTACATTACTTTTGCGGAATACTTAGTACATAACAAAAACACACACACAAGGATCGTAATAGTTTAGTGTCTTTGGAAACTTGGAACATAATCTTCTAATCGTGGTGAAAGATCTTCATTATCTCCCATAAAGATCTTCCCCTTTTTTTTACCTAGAACCTTTCTTTATATCCTGGGGAAAAGAAAACATAAAAGGGTGAGCTCAAATGCTCAGTAAGGGTAAACAAAAGAAAAATCAATCACATCATATTCATAAGACATAACTTTTGGAAATCTTAACCTGCAAAAGAGAGCATAATTTCATAACATGGGATAAATCATAGTAGTGAAATGAAATCACAATAATCATAATATAAAACATGAAACTTTGTGGCATTCACACATAATCATAGAGAATCATTTCTTGTTAGTCAAGACTCATTGCCAAGACTATCTTAGTGGACAAAGTCCCTTTCTGAATCGAGTAACCCTCGTTTCAGTCCTGTTTCACTGAACCAGTATAACCTACCATTCCAGCCATGTCTATCTCATGAGATATAAAATCTTTACCCAATGCATTGGAGGGAGATATAGGTCCCACCCATCTTATAATGAATCCTTTCTTATGTGTGCCACATAATCATAAAACATACATAATCGCATAACACATGTAACAAAAATGGGATTCTTGAAACATCATGACATCATAAATCAATTAATATAAGATAAAGGAATTCATAAAAATAATTCCATCACAACATGATCAAATCAATTTAATAATAGGGATAAAAACAGAACCCTTTATTATCTTAGATGGAAAATAATTTTGATAAAACACTTGAACTCCATTCTTGAGGAAAATATCCTTTCTTCTTCCAAAACATTTTTCCTTTCATAACATGTCATACAACTTTAAAATAAAAGAAGTCGATTAAAAATAAACTTGAAAACTTTTAAAGGAAGTTTCTTGGAAATAATGTTTTAAAAATCCATTCATGCCGTATAAGTTAAAAAAACATTCTTCGTACTTTTGTCGGAAAAGTCATAAAGTACCTCGTACGAAAAACGACAAAAGATTCCTTTCATATCTTTTACAAAAAACATACCGAAGGGTAAAATTGGATATAAAATATTATAGAAGGATTGAAATAATATTACATATTGATGAAACATGGATGTGGATGATAAAATACACCCCAATAAATACTTACGAATAAACAATCTCGGATAAAAATGAGATTGTGATATTTCCCTTACCTTAGGTCCGATTTGCTTCGTATGTGTCCGAACCTCCTGTATAATGATTTAAATAATGTCATTGACTTATTACAGAATCATATTCATTGTTATGATATCATATATGGTTCACTTATGACATTATATTACCCGTTCTTTTGTAAATTCCATGTTAAAGAAGCGTTTTGGGTAAAATCGTTTCATTTATCGTAGGTGTTTTGACTTGTTTTTCTTGACATCATTATTACTTATATCATGATTTACTTACTTCCAGAATATAAAATATGATTTATATATCATATATATTCAGTATATATATATATATATATAATAGATAGATAAATAAAATGAAAAACACCATTCATGGAGACGGTAGTCCGTACGTACGCATGAACGCTGTTTTTCTTTCCTTATTATCTTGAATGGAAGTAAGTAGATGACATACATATATATATATATACATAAATCCAGTATCATTATTATGTCATATATTTCATTAGTACTTATTATATATACTTTATAATCATTCATGAATGGTTAATCATTAAGAATGAATCTCATCGCGTCGTGGAGACGGTAGTCCGTACGTACGCACGAGCGATGATATCATTTCCATAAATATTGAATTGAATTGGAGTGTATTATACAACATATCAGAATCAATATGATGTTGTAATAACTATGTATAGTTATTCTTTACACCATTATACCCATCCATGTAAGGTGGTGGTGGAAAATCGATTACACCACGGCGTGGAGACGGTATTCCGTACGTACGCACGCGCGGTGATTTCTTTTTCCGTAGGATGGATAGATGGTGAAATAGGGTTGTTTCATACTTATAATAACATATCAGTATATGAGTGATACTTATGTTATTACTTCATAATGAAACAACCTAAGAAGAATAAGTGGAAGAAGAAATAAAGATGAAAGAATTGGTAACGGTAATTACCTCTTCTTTGAAGCGCCTCTTTGAGACCTCCTCTTAGGGCACTAAAATTGGTCTTTGAGGAAGACCAGAACCTCTAGGATGTTTCTAGGGAAGTGGAGAAGAGATTTTGGCAGGGGTTGGCTGAGCTTGAGTGCTCAAATTGGTGTGAGGAGGAGGGGGAGGAGGTGTCCTTTTATAAGGGAGGAGAGGGGCACCTTAGGAATATCTCAAAATATTATTTTATATTAATGTCAAAATCGGTTTATAATGGTTCCAAAGGGTCTTATTTAGAAGCTAAAGTGGGGATGGGTCGCAATCCTATCAACAAATAGGATTTAGACAAGTTTAGGCTATTATTTTAACCTTATCAATTAGATTTAACTCTAAGTTAAATAATTTAACTTTTACCGTGTCTTTTTGTTTTCTTTCACTATATGGTTAATACACTTACTATAACATGCCAAACGAACCCCAAATTGTTTATTATTAATACATATATCCTTATCTAAGTCATTTTTTCGAACCTTAAATTTTTAGGAATAAAATAACAATTAATAATATAATATTTGATTTAAAAACTATTTTGTGTCAATTTTGACACTATTTGATATATGATTTTTGTGAAAGTCATAACAGAATTATATGTTCGAACCAAGTTGATTAAATCAACATTAATATATCATAGTAACCTATAAAATTAGTTTAGTTCATAAAAAGTCTCAAATTACATTCATTTGAGCATTTATAACATCAATTATGTTAATATTTCCTTAAAAGGGTAATTACTGCATCATCGTTGTGTCATAAATAAATTAATTTATTTAAAGTATAAAAATTACAAATAAAATATCATTATGTAGGAAATATTTTTATCTTTCTAATGAATATTTATAGTCGAATTTATCTTATGTATAACCCCATATTAAAAATGATTTACTTATTAAACTTTGATTTTAACTATTTTAACCCTTCTTTAAATAAATTAATAATAAATGTCCTAATCTAATCCAAGTGGGCCTAAATGGTCATATTTTATTCATAAGGTTGTTTTTGGTCGAATTACACTTATCCAATAGAATTAGGAAATGTGTTAGGGTAATAATAATATCATATTTACCCTTAGTTACCCTATTTACTATTAACCGTGGTAAAAAAAGTAAAAAGTTACTATTCACCAAAAATTATTTTCATCTCATTGAACCACATTTTAGTCCTTGATATTAACCGTGTCTCTCGGATTTTCAAAATTCCATTCACAGAAGCGGTAAAATTAAGTTTTATGAAAAATTCAGTTTTTTTAACTACCACTTAGTGATTTCACTATTCATCGAAAATTGAAAGTTTTCAGAAAAATACCAAAAATTAGGCCTAAGATATATTTGATATTATGAACTCAAAAATGATGTCTATTTTACCAAATTAAAAACATATCAGTTGCATTAACTAATTTAAAAATTAATTCTCGTCGTCAAAACAAATAGCGTGTTTTTAAGAGATAATAACTATCAAAAGTTTGACACTAGTTTATAACTGGTTTAAATGTGAAATTACATCCAATGACCAACATTGTATTAAATTGTAAAAATATATTCTAAATATACTTTAAAACCACTCAAATTAATAATTTATCACTATTAATTATTTCGATTAAAAAAGTTGTTTTTAATTAAAATTTAGTAATTTTCACTATTCATCAGAATATGAAAGTTATCCGAAAAGTACCAAAATTTCACCCTAAGCTAATTTCGATATTACGAATCCAAAAATGAATTCCATTTTGAAAAATAAAATTTACAAAATTTCAAAAAGTGGTTATTACTATTCATAACGGCTAGTTTTAATAATAGCATATCATTGTTTAGCGAAACTCGGTGTTGCGTACAACACACGCTATCGTGGAAGGTCGCGATTGCGTATAATTCAAGCCAGGTCAGAGATGTGTATTGTGAAAGCTCCTTTTGGTGTAGCGTATAACACAAGACATTAATAAAATTAAAAAGAATATTTTTCATAAAATCTCGGGATGTTACATTCTACCCCCCTTAAAATGAATTTCGCCCTCGAAATTCGTCGGGGTTATGAATAGTTTACTATTCGAAAGTTTCTTTAATAGAAACCCACATCGTAAAAAGGAATACCAAAACTTAGCTTTAAAAACTAAAGTATGAAATGTAACGATTACCCAAATAAACTAATCACTGGGTTTCCACATAGGTGAAAATATGGATATGGAAGAGAAATATAACCATCATGTTCTGATGGAGAGTGGTAGAGAACATTGCTATGGAAAAGCCAGTAATCACAAATCCATAGATTTGTGATGATATAAGGTACCATATGATTCATCAGGTATAAGATCACTAGGACAACATTTTTGGTTTTCAAGATCATTTCCCTAAAGTTGAAAATTTGAATTAGAATAAATACGTACTTTATTTTGGTACAATCTCACTGTTGTTCGTGCCTTCAACAATTTCCACTTCATCTCTTAAATAAATGAAGGTGAATTTGTTATTCGTGAAGTGTTAGCAGATTATGTGATAGAATGACGGGTCATTCCATCTGTCTCAAACAAAAGGTTAGCAAAAATTATATACATAAGTCGGTCTATAGTGAGATTAATCATATATGGTTCCTAAAATGGACTTTATACTTCATATATCATACTGATTAATATAATAAAACTAGTTTCTAATAAACCGGGACTTCCTGTAGGCCAGTGGTTGGCGATAAAGTCCAGTCGCACTTCGGTTGTGGGTTCGATTTCCACAGCCTTGTCCGACGCGATGGGCTGCCGCCCGTCCTGCAGGTTGTCCTTTTCTAAAACTATATTACTATAACATCCCATCAATAACATCGAGAAAACTTCTATCCTTAAACAATACTAACTTTTTTACAACATAATCCATTCCAATCTTTAGGATTATCCATAATACTGCAATCCACTCTCATAACATAGTGAAAACGATTACCAGAGATTTAATACCATCGTCAATTCCCATATATCATAAGATATGTTTTGTTGGTTACATTCCAAACATTCAAAGTCCTTAGTCATGTATTCTCTTGAATACCTTTGTGAAAACATGAATGGAGTTAAAAGTTAACACCTTCCACATACTAAAATCCTCAAAATTCTATATACTCAAACCATGATATCACTTAGTCCTTATATCAATCATGAGCTCATGAATACAATCAAACATCTCATTATCGTCTTATCCCTTCATTATGCGCATATCATCTACATTCCATAAATATCTGAATAACCTTTCATGGATACTGGTAACATTAATCATACACTTTTAAAACTCAAGGAAAGACAACAGTGTAACAATCCTTAGATGTCTTTTTATTCCATAGTACCATGAGATTACTTATACAACATTACACATGATAAACATGTAATCATTCCACTACATTCTTAAACCATTGACCGAGCTTCAAAAATTCTTTCATCTCACATATCATTTGTAGTCTCATCATCATCATCCCCATAAATACTACCCATATGACCATACTGATTCTCTTCATGAGTCTTTCCCTTCGGGCATTTGTTTGCATAATGCCCATACATTCCACATTTAAAACACTTAACCATTTTTGATGTCGTAGCAATACCATTATCCTCATCCATGGTGTTAACCGAACCTTTTCCTTTGCACTTACTTGCTTTGTGTCCTTCTTTTCCACACCCAAAGCATCTTCCAGTTCCCTTGAAACATTCTCCTTGATTCCTCCTCCCACATGATTTACATAGGGGAAATTGAACTTTCTTTCCTCTATGATCATCATGAAACTCCATCTTTCTCTTATTAGCCGAGTCAGGAAACTTACCAAATTTTACTTTATTGATCATATTATGAGATTGCTGATTCGGCATAATAATGATCTTTGGACTTCCAAATCCCATTTCATTTGGTTTCTCATGAAGAATATCATTCCATTGTCCATCATATCCTCCATTATCGTGAATCATCTTGTTTCCAGCCATTTTCTAAAACCCAAAATGAATAGTGTGAGAGGCAAAAATCATGCTAGGGAAAACAACATAATAAAGGGGGAGTACCTTCAATATCTAAAATCTTAGGTTTAATTCTATGATCGTTAGCGTAGTTCTAGTACTATAACTTATACGTCTACTTAACCTTAGGGACATCCCTAGACATACTGTAAAAATATCTCTAGGGATCTCACTAACGTTTTCGCATCCTAGTTTCCAAAGGTTGACTAAACCTTTCCTCTGATACCAACTGTAGAGACCCGATGCTTAACGTACATGGACATTACATTACTTTTGCGGAATACTTAGTACATAACAAAAACACACACACAAGGATCGTAATAGTTTAGTGTCTTTGGAAACTCGGAACATAATCTTCTAATCGTGGTGAAAGATCTTCAATATCTCCCATAAATATCTTCCCCTTTTTTTTACCTAGAACCTTTCTTTATATCCTGGGGAAAAGAAAACATAAAAGGGTGAGCTCAAATGCTCAGTAAGGGTAAACAAAAGAAAAATCAATCACATCATATTCATAAGAACATAACTTTTGGAAATCTTAACCTGCAAAAGAGAGCATAATTTCATAACATGGGATAAATCATAGTAGTGAAATGAAATCACAATAATCATAACATAAAACATGAAACTTTGTGGCATTCACACATAATCATAGAGAATCATTTCTTGTTAGTCAAGACTCATTTCCAAGACTATCTTAGTGGACAAAGTCCCTTTCTGAATCGAGTAACCCTCGTTTCAGTCCTGTTTCACTGAACCGGTATAACCTACCATTCCAGCCATGTCTATCTCATGAGATATAAAATCTTTACCCAATGCATTGGAGGGAGATATAGGTCCCACCCATATTATAATGAATCCTTTCTTATGTGTGCCACATAATCATAAAACATACATCATCGCATAACACATGTAACAAAAATGGGATTCTTGAAACATAATGACATCATAAATCAATTCATATAAGATAAAGGAATTCATAAAAATAATTACATCACAACATGATCAAATCAATTTAATAATAGGGATAAAAACAGAACCCTTTATTATCTTCGATGGGAAAAAAATTTGATAAAACACTTGAACTCCATTCTTGAGGAAAATATCCTTTCTTCTTCAAAAACATTTTTCCTTTCATAACATGTCATACAACTTTAAAATAAAAGAAGTTGATTAAAAATAAACTTGAAAACTTGTAAAGGAAGTTTCTTGGAAATAATGTTTTAAAAATCCATTCATGCCGTATAAGTTAAAAAAAACATTCTTCGTACTTTTGTCGGAAAAGTCATAAAGTACCTCGTACGAAAAACGACAAAAGATTCCTTTCATATCTTTTACCAAAAACTTACCGAAGGGTAAAATTGGATATAAAATATTGTATAAGGATGGAAATAATATTACATATTGATGAAACATGGATGTGGATGATAAAATACACCCCAGTAAATACTTACGAATAAACAATCTCGGATAAAAATGAGATTGTGATATTTCCCTTACCTTAGGTCCGATTTGCTTCGTATGTGTCCGAAACTCCTGTATAATGATTTAAATAATGTCATTGACTTATTACAGAATCATATTCATTGTTATGATATCATATATGGTTCACGTATGACATTATATTACCCGTTCTTTTGTAAATTCCATGTTAAAGAAGCGTTTTGGGTAAAATCGTTTCATTTATCGTAGGTGTTTTGACTTGTTGTTCTTGACATCATTATTACTTATATCAGGATTTACTTACTTCCATAATATAAAATATGATTTATATATCATATATATTCAGTATATATATATATATAATAGATAGATAAATAAAATGAAAAACACCGTTCATGGAGACGGTAGTCCGTACGTACGCATGAACGCTGTTTTTCTTTCCTTATTGTCTTGAATGGAAGTAAGTAGATGACATACATATATATATATATATACATAAATCCAGTATCATTATTATGTCATATATTTCATTAGTACTTATTATATATACTTTATAATCATTCATGAATGGTTAATCATTAAGAATGAATCTCATCGCGTCGTGGAGACGGTAGTCCGTACGTACACACGAGCGATGATATCATTTCCATAAATATTGAATTGAATTGGAGTGGATTATACAACATATCAGAATCAATATGATGTTGTAATAACTATGTATAGTTATTCTTTACACCATTATACCCATCCATGTAAGGTGGTGGTGGAAAATAGATTACACCACGGCGTGGAGACGGTATTTCGTACGTACGCACACGCGGTGATTTCTTTTTCCGTAGGATGGATAGATGGTGAAATAGGGTTGTTTCATACTTATAATAACATATCCGTATATGAGTGATACTGATGTTATTACTTCATAATGAAACAACCTAAGAAGAAGAAGTGGAAGAAGAAATAAAGATGAAAGAATTGGTAACAGTAATTACCTCTTCTTTGAAGCGCCTCTTTGAGACCTCCTCTTAGGGCACTAAAATTGGTCTTTGAGGAAGAACAGAACCTCTAGGATGTTGCTAGGGAAGTGGAGAAGAGATTTTGGCAGGGTTTGGCCGAGCTTGAGTGCTCAAATTGGTGTGAGGATGAGGGGGAGGAGGTGTCCTTTTATAAGGGAGGAGAGGGGCACCTTAGGAATATCTCAAAATATTATTTTATATTAATGTCAAAATCGGTTTATAATGGTTCCAAAGGGTCTTATATCGAAGCTAAAGTGGGGATGGGTCGAAATCCTATCAACCAATAGGATTTAGACAAGTTTAGGGTATTATTTTAACCTTATCAATTTGATTTAACTCTAAGTTAAATAATTTAACTTTTACCGTGTCTTTTTGTTTTCTTTCACTATATGGTTAATACACTTACTATAACATGCCAAACTAACTACAAATTGTTTATTATTAATACACATATCCTTATCTAAGTCATTTTGCCGAACCTTATATTTTTAGGAATAAAATAACAATTAATAATATAATATTTGATTTAAAAACTATTTTGTGTCAATTTTGACACTATTTGATATATGATTTTTGTGAAAGTCATAACATAATTATATGTTCGAACCAAGTTGATTAAATCAACATTAATATATCATAGTAACCTATAAAATTAGTGTAATTCATAAAAAGCCTCAAATTAACTTCATTTGAGCATTTATAACATCAATTATGTTAATATTTCCTTAAAAGGGTAATTACTGCATCATCGTTGTGTCATAAATAAATTAATTTATTTAAAGTATAAAAATTATAAATAAAATATCATTATGTAGGAAATCTTTTTATCTTTCTAATGAATATTTATATTCTAATTTATCTTATGTATAACCCCATATTAAAAATGATTTACTTATTAAACTTTGATTTTAACTATTTTAACCCTTCTTTAAATAAATTAATAATAAATGTCCTAATCTAATCCAAGTGGGCCTAAATGGTCATATTTTATTCATAAGGTTTTTTTTTGGTCGAATTACACTTATCCAATAGAATTAGGACATGTGTTAGGGTAATAATAATATCATATTTACCCTTAGTTACCCTATTTACTATTAACCGTGGTAAAAAAAGTAAAAAGTTACTATTCACCAAAAATTATTTTCATCTCATTGAACCACATTTTAGTCCTTGATATTAACCGTGTCTCTCGGATTTTCAAAATTCCATTCACAGAAGCGGTAAAATTAAGTTTTATGAAAAATTCAGTTTTTTTAACTACCACTTAGTGATTTCACTATTCATCGAAAATTGAAAGTTTTCAGAAAAATACCAAAAATTAGGCCAAAGATATATTTGATATTATGAACTCAAAAATGATGTCTATTTTACCAAATTCAAAACATATCAGTTGCATTAACTAATTTAAAAATTAATTCTCATCGTCAAAACAAATAGCGTGTTTTTAAGAGATAATAACTATCAAAAGTTTGACACTAGTTTATAACTGGTTTAAATGTGAAATTACATCCAATGACCAACATTGTATTAAATTGTAAAAATATATTCTAAATATACTTTAAAACCACTCAAATTAATAATTTATCACTATTAATTATTTCGATTAAAAAAGTTGTTTTTAATTAAAATTTAGTAATTTTCACTATTCATCAGAATATGAAAGTTATCCGAAAAGTACCAAAATTTCACCCTAAGCTAATTTCGATATTACGAATCCAAAAATGAATTCCATTTTGAAAAATAAAATTTACAAAATTTCAAAAAGTGGTTATTACTATTCATAACGACTATTTTTAATAATAGCATATCGTTGTTTAGCGAAACTCGGTGTTGCGTACAACACACGCTATCGTGGAAGGTCGCGATTGCGTATAATTCAAGCCAGGTCAGTGATGTGTATTGTGAAAGCTCCTTTTGGTGTAGTGTATAACACAAGACATTAATAAAATTAAAAAGAATATTTTTCATAAAATCTCGGGCTGTTACAGAAACACCTTGAACCTTTCGGGTTTGTGTTTACAACTTTCCACCTGTCCACCTTTGTATCTCCTTGGATTGGTTTCACCTTGGCTCCTGACTTGAGCCGCCTCCACTATCTTGGGAGCTCCATCCATTACATATGCATTTATCTCACACACAGGTGAGGGATAAAAGGGGTTTTTACATAAAATAATCCTTGGGCGCGCATGCCCTACATATTAATGAGGTGATGGCTCACAGGCCAACAAATTTAATTTAAACAAAAATTAAAAGAAACCATTCACATACAAAGGTATCGGTCTAGCTTCTGATCATCCATACATGCATCGATATTTACGCATAAATAAAACAAGCATTCAATTATTTAATCGTTCTTGTTTAAGATAAACCACGCTCGAATCAATTAATTATATTTAATTAATCAATCCTTTTATCTTAAATCCCTTTTCGGAATTTCCTTGAGATTCTCATCCATCATAATTTTAATCAAATAAATTCATTTAAAATTATCATTGTACGTAACTTGTACCTTGGAGGTAACCCGGTGAATTCCCATTTATTATGCAGATGTTAAATTAAACACATATATATAAAACACTTATCACGTGTTGTGCCTCAGCTTTACGCCTACATCATGGTACACGTCTCAAGGGTTTGTATAATATAATAATAAATTTTAATAAATCTACGTAATTTGGGTGAGTACACGACGTGTAGTTCCGACTACACGGCGTGTACTTTTCTTCACCGTCCATCTGAAGTACACGCCCGGGGATAGGGCGTGTTAATGTACTTCGGAAATTTTCGGAGTACACCCCGTGTACAGTGGGACACACGCCGTGTAGTTTCCGCGTTACACGGTTTCCAGCCGGGCAGGCCGTGTACGGAGTACACGACCCAACCCTGACCCGAAGGGACTACACGTCATGTTCATTAGACCACAAGGCGTGTATTCTGGAAACCGTGTGCCACCTGTTTCTAGTCAACACACGGTGTCTTAAATTCTTAGAAAGAATCCAATAAACGGCCTGATTTGGCAGAGCAGTCAATGCATTTAACCTATACTACACGGTGTGTACTTCCGAATACACACCGTGTATTCTGGTGTTATACGGCGAGAAACGTTTGGATCCTCCGGATGAGTTCCTCTGTTTTATTTTAATCAAAATTAAAAGAAAAAATTGTTTCTGTGAGGTGAATGAGAAACGAGGGAGGAGGAATAGATCTCAATATTCAGATATCCAGAATGATTAAACATTCATTGAAATAACTAAATTATTAAATTCGTAAATTAACAATGAAAAACTAAATAATTATAATCAATGATATGACCCCTTTGATACAACTTGTAGGTTCCGGGCGCAAGGGAAGCACGTTGGTGGGTTTTCCCAACTTTAATTTTAACGTTAAACAACATTCAATCCGAGACCCGTCATGATATAAAATGCTGAATCTTCGGAATACAAAGAAGAACGAAAAGAAAATACGAGTCTCGGAACCCTTGAGGAGGATCATCATATGTTGATTATAATTAATTTAATTAATGCATAAAAATTACCTCATTTGAATTCTTTCTTCATTGATGTGTCCGGTCATGATTTGGTGATCTGTCGTTGCGTCGTAGAATCCAACGGTAGGATTCCTCTAGCGGTGATCCACACGTGTGTCACGTATCTCCGGACTTTGCTGAAGGGATCTCCGGGTGCTAGCACAGAAGAAACTTCGCTTGCGATGTCCGCCTTTGACCGCCTTGATCCGGTGGAGGATCTTGCTCTCGTAACATGAGGGTGTTCTTGGTGGAAAGGGAATTCTCTCTTTGGCTTGAGAGTATTTCCAAATCCGTTGTGCAAAACAATGGCTCTGATTCTATGAGAATAATGTAATTGGGATTATAATACTTAGAATAATAAAATGAATTAACTACCCAAAAGCATTTAATCATTTCATTTAATTCTTAGTAATACCACATGTCTTAATAATGATAGTTGACCATCATTATTACTTGACATGCGCCCAACGTATTACATTTAATATCATTTTATTAAATAAACAATATTTTCTCACGAATCCTGAAAAACAAACTACACGGCATGTATATAAATATACACGGTGTGTAATTTTATTTTTTTCATTTTATTTTTTTCCTCCACCAGATTTATTAGACCTTGAGTAATGACTATTTATTTCTTAAATAAATGTAACTGCAATACTCACTAATAAATATATATTATTTCTCCCACACTATATTCTCTCGAATAACTAGTGTCGAAACAAATGCAATCAGACATCCTTAAATAATAATTAAACCACAGTCAGCAATAATTTTTATTTAACTTGTTAAATTAATATTTAACTGAGATACATGGACACACTTAGTGTGTGACACTCTAGGCCTCTTTCTCAGTGGCATTAGGTTGAGCCTGCCTAAAGTCCAAGGTTAGCGTCTAGCAACATGCCAAGGCACCCATAGAGAAAGAAGTTAACGCCGTAATGACATGTCACCTCCTATGAACGCTTACCGTGTAATATAATCCCTTTGTCTTGATATCTCCAATCAAGCAGGTTGCATGCTAGTGCCATCAACCCATGTGCTTGATTATTCTTTCTTTGACTTCCTGGAATTGAACTTGCCCATACCTTACCATGTCCATGGATTTATTTAAGCTATATCAATTCTATCTAAGGGCCTGAGATATCTACATCTGTTATGGAACGAAAGGGACAAATCCTTTCTCGCATTATCTATTAATGCGGTATTACTCGTGACGCACCCAATGTATCCTACATCGCTGCGAACTGTGTGTCGTCACAGTTTTCATCAATACATCTAAGTGCGCAAGTTGTAAGACCCATTAATAGTAATCTTAAAGTCTAAGGACCAATAGACACGTCCAAATATAGGAACATCCAATGACACTATGAAATGTGGATTTTCTACTGGCGGGTCTCGCTCTCATAATATCATCCTGAATATTACCAAGGGCGCACACCATGAGAAGGCGCCTCAATGTTTTATGAGTCCTCACCCCTAATGACCTGTATTATTTGTGTCCCCCAAATAATATAATCTGGACATAGAACATACATTCAAGAATAGTGTTATGGCTCTTCCGGGTTCTCATCATAGCAGGGATCAGCTACGACCCTTTAATGCATTAGTTGTCCTTAGGAAATTATCACATGACATGTCACGTAGAAGAACAATCTAGATGTGATATGGATTTTATTTAATGAATAAAGTACAAAGTAGTTGGTTCTAGACCACCAAATCCAACAAGGAGGAGTTACGCGCTCACCATCCTTGGTCACCAAGGAGTATGCCCCGTTGGGGTAAACCTTATGGATGATATAAGGCCCTTCCCATTTGGGTTCTATCTTGGGAGGTTTCCTACCGGGGATCATTGGCGCTCGAAGGTCCAGCACTAGGTCGCCCTGTAGAAAAGAACGGAGGCGAACCTTGTTATTGAAGGCCCTCGATATCTTATTCTGATGCCTTTCCAGATTGTGCAGGGCATGAAACCAGTTCTCGTCCAGTGCTTCTAATTCAGCTAGACGGATTTTGGCCACCTCATCTAGAGCCTGCTGGTCATAGACTGCAGTGCGTAATGATGGCATCTAGATCTCAATGGGTAGGATGACCTCAGCCCCATACACTAGGGAATATGGGGTCACCTGGGTAGAGTTGCAAGTCGTCGTCCGATAAGCCCAGAGGGCGTTGGGGAGCTTTTCCGACCAACTTTTCTTGTTCTGAACAACCATCTTCTGCAGAATGTTAGAGAGGGTTTTGTTGAACACCTTGATCTGTCTGTTTGCCTGCGTGTGATAGTGGGAGGTATGGTTCAAACGGATGTCGTACTTGGCGTACAATTTCTTCAGCTCAGCCGCTCGGAAGTTGGTGCCATTATCGGTGAGGACGGCATGAGGGACCCCAAACCAGTGGATAATATTAGAGCTCACAAAGTCGACGATGGAATGGGCCTTGACCTCTTTGAGTGGAACCGCCTCTTCCCACTTGGAAAAGAAATCTGTAGCAGTTAGGATGAACCTACACTGGCGAGCTATTGCCGGTGGATATGGTCCCACTACATCAAGTCCCCATACCACAAATGGCCAAGAGTACTTCGTGGGGTGGAGGGGCTCTGGTGGCCAATGCATGAAGTTGGCGTGAACATGGTACATGTGGCATCTCTTGGAATACCCAATACAATAATGGATCATAGAGGGCCAGATGTACCCCATCCTCCGGATTTGATGGGACAGATTTGGCTTGGCTTGATGGTCACCACAGGAACAGGCATGGACCTCTTGCATAACTGGAGGAATCTCTACTCCTTGAATGCAATGGAGGAGGATGCCATCGAAGCTCCACTTATAAAGGATCTTTTCATGACTGGGGCCACTCTAGAGGGTAAATTGCAATGCGCGGAGTAAGATTCACTTGCGCTCGGCCTGGTCGTCCGGGAGGCGACCATTTTGGAGATACTCGACAAAAGGTGACCTCCAGTCGGGAGTGGCTTCAACCACTGTATCTGAAGAACCCGGGACCCCTGACGTAGAGGGCCCATAGGTGAGATGACTTACCCACAGGCCATCATTGTCCTCTTGGGTGACGGGGGCAATGACTCTCTGGTGCGCCACATGTATGATCAAATCATCTTTCTCAGGTTCTGTGAGCGACGCAGCTAAGCCATCCAAGGCATCTTCTTGACCGTTCTGTGACCGTGGGACATGGGTAATATCTGGTCGAGAATAGAACGGGGCCATTAGGAAGAGGGTGCACTCCAAAAATGGTACAAGCTCCGGCTTCCTAATGACATAGTCACCATTGACCTATTTTATTACTAGCTCGGAATCTCCTTTCACATGTAGATGGGGCACGTCGATCTCAAGGGCCAACTCAAGGCCGGTGATGAGAGCCTGATACTCTGCCTCGTTGTTAGTACAGCCTTCTGACAACAGGAACGAGTATGGCAGGACAACTTGCGCAGGGGTAATGAAGACAATACCCAGTCCCACTCTGTTGAGCTTAGGATCGTTGAGCCTCCTACCGGTGGAGCTCCGGGAGGCACCGTCAAAGTGCATTTGCCAACATGGGACGACGCGATCGACTGAGAGGATCATCTCATCAGGAAATTCCAGGTCCAGGGATTGATTTGTGGAGGTTGGATGGGTATCTAAAAAGTCTTCCAACGCCTGTCCTTTAATTGCCTTCTGAGGTACGAACCCGATATCAAAATTCTGGAGAATCACCGCCCACCGTGCTAGTCTGCCAGTCAACATGGGGCTGTTCAGGATGTACTTTATTGGGTCTACCCGAGAGACCAATTGTACGTCATGGTGCTGCAGGTAATACCGCAACTTTTGTACGGCAAAGACGAGCGCAGGGCATCTCTTTTCAATTGGGGTGTATCTAACCTCTGTATCGAGAACCATGTGGCTGAGATAGTAGAGACTATTCTCAGTACCCTCGCTATTCTTCTGGGTGAGCAGTGCACCAAGGGATCATTCCAGGGTGGTCACATAAAGGACTAGCGGCTTTCCGGAGATGGGTGACATCAAAACCGTAGGTTGGAGCAGATACTGCTTGATTTCCTCGAATGCGGTCCGACACTCCTCATCCCATTCGTAGGTAGAGCCCATCTTCATGTGCCGGGAAAAGGGCTTACACTTTCCAGCCAGATTCGCGATGAATCGGCATATATAGGCTAAGTGTCCTTAGAGACCTCGAAGTTCCCGAATATTGCTCGGGGGAGGCATTTGGCTGATGGCCTTGATCTTCTCTGGGTCGATCTGAATGCCTCGGTATCTAACAAAAAAGCCAAGAAATTTCCCATAGGTGACCCCAATGGCACACTTCAATGGGTTCATCTTCAGGTGACGAGAATGGAGGAAACCGAACACTTTCTCAAGGTCTTTGAGATGGTCCTGGCACTGACATGATCTGACCACAAGGTCATCTACGTAGCATTGCACCAGCGTCCCGAGAATCGGCTTGAATATGCGATGCATGGCTCTCTGATAAGTGGCACCTGCATTTTTCAAGCCGAAAGACATAACCTGGTAGCAAAAGGAACCTTGGGGAGCCCTGAAGGCAGTGGACTCCTCGTCCTCGGGGGCCATCCGGATCTGGTTGTACCTGGAATACCCATCCATGAAAGAGAGATCTTAGAACCCGGCTGTGGCATCAATCAATAACTGAGTCACTGGGAGTGGGAAGTCATCCTTTGGGCAGTGGTGATTAAGGTCGCGAAATTCGATGCCGACTCTGATCTGCCCATTATTCTTCCTGACTGGCACAATGTTGGCATGCCACTTGTGGTACTGGACTTCCTTAACAAATTTGGCTTTGATAAGCTTGTCAACTTTGGCCTCAAACATAGCACCATGAGAGGGTTGCATCTTCCTGGGAGGCCGCTTAAACCCACGATGGTTTGCCGGGAGGCCCAGACGGTGAACGACTACCTGGGGATATAGTCCTGGCATCTCACCGTAACTCCGGGAAAACACATCATGGTGTTGTTTGAGAAAGTCTATGTACCGATGTCGCTCCTCGGGGGCCATGGCTGCACTGATCAATGTGGGTCTCGGATCTTTCTCTCTACCAAGGTTCACATGTACCAGTTCATCATCCATGGTAGAGAGGCCTTCCTCAAAGGCAGGGGGAGCATCCTCCAGGTTTTCCTCTCCTCCCATGGGGGGATTTCCCGCAACAGGAGATACTTTTGGGATATCAAAACCTGAGGGGTAGCTAGTTCCATATTGGGTAGCAGTGTTCATCATATCAGGAGACTCACTCTCCATTTAGACCATAGCAATGAAGGCAGTTGACCCTATCCCATCTGGCCTTCGGCCTAAGGGGCCATGTTTGATGACATCAAAGCAGTGGTGACGTGTCGGCCTGAGTCGGTTGATTCCAGCCCGGCGGAAGAGACATGTATGGCATGCTGCCGTTGTCATAAGCTTGACATTCTGGTACCGCACAGGGCTAGGTGGTTCCGGGATCACCTAAGCCTGGTTGGTGTAGGAGTATATGGTGATTTTCCATCGTCTCTTGGACACGGGAACACGTCTTCCTTGCGTACCCGAAACAACAAAACACTGCCCCATGTCGGGGGTTGTGGCCTCCAATTGGTGGATCGGGAGGATGTAGGTGTCATCCATGCTTGCCCAGGGATCACTTGTGATCGGGTCGGGTTCATCCTCACATACTAGGATTTTCTTATCATTACTCTTGTAATAACCAGAATCTAGATAGCGGGCCTTACAAGAGGCGAAAGGAGACGCATCTCCTTGGAACACGCCTACTCGACCATTGAGGGAGTATTTGAGGCACTGGTGATATGACGAAGGGACTGCTGCATGTAGATGGAGCCATGGCCTACCCATCAACGCGTTGTAGGTGGTGTCATGAGACACGACCATGAATTCGGTGCTGGAAATTAGGCCACTGAACCGAGTCTTCAGGAGGATCTTGCCGATTTGGGTTTGCTCAGTCTTGTCGTATCCCTGGATTCTGAGGTCAGAGGGAGTTAAATCATCTTCAGATAGACCCAGCTTTCGGATTGTCCGAGTCAGGATTAGGTTGATTCCGGAACCCATGTCAACGAGGCAGTGACAGACTTCTACACCATTGAAGTTGCTAGTGATGTACAGCAGGCGAATATGCCCATGTATATGAAGGTCCTCATCTTCACCGGAGAACGAGATAACCACTTGACATTCGGCATTCTCAATTGCCTCGGCATGGAAGGCTTCTGCAGCTGCTACCTCCATCTCAAACTGAAGGGGGATCCTTAGGGCCTCGGAAAGTGCCTCGCGCATTTTAGACGATAGGCGAAGGGCTTCAAGGATGGAAAGCCTTACCGGAATGCCTTCCAGGTGCTTCAGGACATCATACTTTCATGCCAAATCCGAGCCTCTCCTTACAGGAGGTCGTTCTGAAGTTGGGGGCATAGCGAGTCCTGCCGGTTGAACCGGCGGTTGGCTAGTCCTGGGTACATCCTGCTGTCTACTAGTTGAAGCCTGGAGAGTAGTCGCCGGACTAGGATCGGACAACAGAGACTGGACTATCGCGGGGAAAGACTGACGGTGATACAAACGAGGCATCCCTCCCTGATCTAGTAGCACAAACGGCGTTGAGGTAGAGCGGAGGGCATCATATGGGGTTGTGCGTGCTGAGCTTTGTGCTGAGCCTTGTGTCTAGTCTTAGTAGCGTGCACGGCTTGGCTGAAAGTGCCCGCTAACGTTCCTCGACGACCAGCGTGGTTGTGGTTCCACTGACGTTGACGTCGGCTGGGGACGTTGGGGAGGCACGCCTGGCGTTCCCCTTCGTCGGGAGTCATATAAGGCTTTACCAGCTCCACAGTGTTAACCGAAGCATACCCTTGGCTATCGCTCAACGAGTCACCCACTACCGGGCGGATTCTGGGAGGAAACCCCAATTCAGGGGGCATAAAGTCGCCGAGAGTGTGCGGTGACGACGGCACTGGCAGAGCACGTTGTTTCATCTTGCGCTGTCGCTGTTTTCCCTTTTGGGAAGAGGTCGACTGTGAAGGTGATGCAGAGGTGGTGGCTACTCCTTCTGAAGGTTCCGGCTGCTTCAGGCGCACCCGGATGATACCATGGGCATGAACGATAGTTTTTCGAGCCATCCAGTCATCATATTTCTGGGATCCGCGGCTGGGAACCTTCTGCCACTCTCCTTCACTGTCGCTACCGATCTCTGACCCTACGAAGACACCCGCCACTTGTGTTGGTGCCGGGTCCAACCTAACTATGTTGTTTTTGACCTGGTCTTGAAGCCAGTCTTTAAACACATAGCATTTATTGAGGGTGTGCCCCATAATCCGATGATAAGGATAGTAGTTTGGGTGATCGGTGAGATTTTCCTCTAACGGCCTTCTACACTCGGTTAGGCGCACAATCCCTTACTCTAGAGCACTTCGGAAGTAGCAAGGGACCTGATTTTCATTAAATGAATAAGTCTGGTTCCTTCTTTCCGAATAGGGGGCCCTGGGGGCCTGGCCCTGGTGAGGGTCCGGAGGGGCCTGCCGAGGAGGTGGCGCCTGATTGTCTCGCCTAGGTGGAGGTGGCGCATTGCGCGGGGGAACCTGTCGATTTTGAGGCGGCTGCTGCTGGGCAGGAGCCTGCGCATGAGGTGGAGGACCTCTGTGGGGTTGTGGGGATGGTGTTGGTGGTAGTAATTCCAGCTACTTGGGGGATTCTATATGGGGCACCGCAGCGGGTTCGGCTCTGGCAGTCCTCCTGGCTGGGATCATAGGGGGAAACGAACGTGCATGACTAGCCTGTTGCAGAGCCTCCTCAAGGCGCTAGGCCTTATCTGAGAATTCTCGAAACCCTCCAGGGTAGTTCTGGGTAATCAGGGAAGGTACCAGCTCTGTTTTAATGTTCCCTACACACATCATCAGTAATTACTCCTAAGTCAGTGGCATATCGAGGGAGTATGTAAGTCCCTTCCACCGGGTGATGCAATCTGCGACTCGCTCATCCGGCCTTTTCTTGTAATTGAAGAGGTCTACAATGCTGGTCTTCCGTGTGGTGGATCTGAATTGGTATAGGAACTGCCGGTGGAGATCCTCCCAAACAGTCACTGATCCGATTGGGAGCTGGTTGTACTAGACGAATGCGGGACCTTCCAATGTCTGCACGAAACATCGGAGCTTGGCGGCTTGTTGCTGGCCCGGAGTCCCCAGCATGGGGCCAAACCTGGAAGAAAAATGGGCCAAGTGCTGTGGCGGGTCCCCTATCCCGTTGAAGGGTGAGAAAGTGGGGTTCCCAAAACCCGGGGGTGCGGGCATATCATCCACCCACGTGGGATACGGCTTTCCATCTAGTGCGACTTCCACCTGCCGCGTTTCCAACGCTTCGAGGCGGGATATGAGTGCTGCTATAAGATCATCCGGATGGGGGTCCCTGTCTTAATAGGGATCCCTAATCACAAGTGTGTTTCCAGGTTCTTAGACATGATAGATGTCTTCGGCGGCTCATGGAGCGACTGGCGGAATGGACTGTGGGGCGACTGGGGGAACCCGGACTGGATTCTTCAGATTTCCCCGTCATTCAGAAGGGTTTGGAGAGACGTATCGCGCCCTCTTTCCATAAGTTCCGGCTTCTACCCTGTCTGCGGGAGTAGAATGATCAGGGTTTCCCGGAGGCATTTCACCAGGGGGGAATTGTTCCTGCCCCTACTGCCCCAGCTTGGGGTTACCATAGTCGGGTCTGCGCTCTGCAGCGCGCTCAGCCAAGAGTTCGTCAACCAGCCTCTTCTTCTCAGCAAGCTACTGGTGTAACGTGGCCTTCTCGGGATCTCCGTCCGTCTTCTGTACAGAGGCGGATGGGTCGGAGTGCTTGAAAGTTCGGACGTGCTGCTTACCCTTACTGGCATTTCGACTGAGTACCAGCGACTCGGTGGGTACAGGGAGGCCTAAAAGGTTCCTCTGCTGACGGGTAACCCACTCTGATGGGTCCAGTAGTGGTGGGACGCCCTCGGAGGGTAAGTCTCCATCGAGAAATTCATGCTCGTCTTCCTTGTCCACTATGTCATCCATGTGGACCGCGACCCCTCTCGAGGGCATGTCCTCAATGTCGCATAACGAATCGGGCTGCCGTCGGATAGGGATGAAGAGGAGAGTGGCATAGTGTCCCCATCCATGGACTTGCACATGGGGGTAGCTTCCCTGATGACTCTGCGGAGTACATTGAAACTCTAAACACATTTCCGTTGAAGGGTGCTCTGACGGACTGGTGACTCAGGGTGCTGGGCCACAGGGAGTGCAGCAAAATCGATCAGGAGACATTTCTCGCCGATTTCTTAAAAGTGCTCTCGACTTCTAGGGTACATCACCCACTCGTAACGAAGGCAGAAGTGTTTCTCCCATAAGTTTCGGCAAAATCACCCCACTTCCTCTGGGGTAAGGGACTCTAGTGCATGAAAGTTTTGTGCCGTCGTCGGCCAAAACTTCTCCGGGAAGTGATCCGCTGTGAGAATTCTCCAGAATCTCCTGGGTTCGGACTCAGGGTCTGGGCTTGTATTGCCCCACTCGTCAACCGGGGGTGGCTGAGGGACAGGTACCGGTACCGAGGCGGACCGCTGGGACAGTAAACTTGGCGGCGGAGAATACGGTGAACGAGCTGACTGGCCGCCGAATTTCGGGCCATCCTCTGAAGAATGAGGTGACCTGACCACGATATCACAATACGATGGGCTGATAGCCACAGCTTCAGGAACAGGAGTCGTGGTTGTCGTCGATATGTCATGTCATTGCTCTACCGTCGTTGGTCCCCAAAATAGCTCATCGTGATCTCCGGTAGAGGTAGAGGGCGCTTCTGGTGACGACGGTAATGATTGCACGGTCGGGACCTGTGGAATTTCCACGATTTCTTCCTCCTGGATGTACCTGCTGAGAGAGGTGGGAATCCGGTGGACCTTGCGTTCCGGGAGAATGAGGCTGACGCGCCTGGTTCCTGTCCCATTCCTTGATGCGGATCGGGGAGAAGGTTCCATCGCTGAGTCTCATTCTGCTTCAGAATCTGAGAAACGAGTCGGTTTGATCTCCACCCGCTCCCCCCTAGGATTCTTCCTGTGGCGGTGACGACCCGCTCTTCTACCCCAGGGTGGATCTTCGGGACAGGGTTGATTCTCAATAGGTAGTCTTGGGGCACCGCTGGCGCCGTGGCGGAGAGGGCCCCCGCTCGAGGTGCCCGGGGTGCGAGGGGCACCAGGGGAAATGTCAAAGTGTACATGGGGAGGACCTCCCTGGATGGTGCGGGCGGAGCGAGGCTGACCTTCACTCCTCAAGTTTCCAGGGCGAGGAGGACCTTCGCCAGTTGCAGAGATGAGGTAGGGAGGACCCCCACGTTAGAGAATGACCAGATGGACAGTGCCTTCAGATCGGCGGTCGGGGCAGGAGGACGGACTCCATACCCAATATAGTGGGTGCGAGAGAGGTTTTCGCGCTGAGTGTCACTGCCGTTGGGCGGGTATTCATTCGGGATAGGGGTAGCATGAGGCATACCTCTGTGACAAGCTTCGGAGCGGGGAAATCCCACATTTTGTGGAATGGTGGTACGGAGAGGACCTCCATATGGAGTGACGTTACCATGGATTAGTTCGCGGCAATCATCGCTCGGGCCTGCGACCCCGAGAGTCAACCCAGCCTACCCGTGGGGCGGCTGAGGCCTCGATCCCGGTCGGGTGAAAGGAGTGACCCTGCTCAGTGTATGCAGGAACTCCATGATGTACGTCGGCGGTGGCTTGGGCCACAGTAGTTTTTAACGTTGACGTATATTGGTGAGTTTCCTCAGCCTGGGCCCGGCACTGATGTCGGGTCAGACGAGCTGGCGCAGGTGGCGTAGGGGCACGACCTACCTGCTCTTCCTGCGAAGCCGGACGGCGGCGCTGACATGGCCGAACGGGAACCCTTTCCTGGAGCCCTTGGATCGGGACTCTGCGCAGGCTGAGCTGGACGTCACCCGTCTCATCAGCATAAGGCGAGGAGTCATCGAGGCATTCCAGGGACAGGCTCCCGAAACGATTGAACGTTGGGGTGGGGAGAAGGTGCTCCCTTCGCAGCTTGTTAGGGCGGCGTTGACGGCGGGGCCTGGATGCTCCAGGTCCAGGCGGGCCATATCCCGAGTTGGGATGACCCCTTCCTCCTCATACCTACGTACAAGGTTGTTGATCACCCTTCGCTGGATGATCTCTGATGGGGAGAGGGGATGTGGGCGCCACGTATTCACGGATGTAGAGGCCGTTGTGGCGGTAGAGGAGCCATGCGAGGTGGATGTGCTCGTATTTCCTCTGCCCCTGCGTAGGCGAGCGGGTGGTGATCGTGTCTCCATAGCAGCAACCTGGTTCCTGGGAAACGGAGGGATAAACTTGTCAGCACTACGAGGAAAAGGACTGACAACCAGTGCCCCAGCGTCCTTCCATTATCCACATCTGTAAGAAGGATCCACGCCAACACGTTGCAGAATGGAGTGCCCCACATTCCCCTGCCCCAACTTCCGGTGAGTTTCATGCCAGGCCCGCTATTTGCTTGGTGGGACCCGGCGCCGGATATCTGGATCCGGTGACACGTCAATCTACTGGTGTCTCAAATGCTACTAATCTCCACATTGAGGAGAAGAAATTCACGTCGGGTTCACCATTTCTGTTTCCGACGCTTTCACTGGGGTGCGCGCGCACATCCGTCTGCGGAGGAGGACGCACTGCGCTGTTGCCCCACATTCCCTCTTTCCAAATGTGGGCGGCATTCGATCCTTATTCAAAGATGTATGCACCATGATCGAAACGGGATGATGGGATATCTGTTCTTCCTTCCGTGGATTCCTCCTCAGAACTCATCACCTAGTCCGGGTCTCCCTTATAGATTTAATACGTTGTTCGTGAAACTCTTCCCAGTGCCATGTTTCCATGGACTCTGGTTAATTACACTACTTCTGTTAGGACATTACAAAGGGTCTGGTCAGGGCAGAAACCTTCAATCAGGGGAGTAGTCACGTCGAGGCATCAGTAGCATGTCTGGATGCTAGGGAACTGGCATGTCTGTCTATTATCCCTTGTCATAGGGCCTCTGGAGGGCGTGGAAGCCCGAGGAATCCCACATCGAGCACAGGGAATTATATTTCATAGACATAAATCTGAGGTTTTAATAATCTTCCTTTGTTTAACACAGGTTATGCCGCTGGTTTAACGTCCAGCGGAGACGGATCAGCCCGATCAAAGCATTAGCTAGAATGGATCGGATAGAGGGATTTCCCTTGAAGGGCTACCGATACTGGGACCAGCCCATGGGCGGCTGCGAAGAGGAGAAGAATGTTTTGATCTTTCCGAGACATGGAAGTCCGGGTGTGAATCAGGATGGGTGATGGAGAGTTGAATGAAATGGGACCATCGCAGGGGCGACAGTGAAGTTGGGCTAGATCCTCGAAGAGACCTCCTACGTATCCCCGTGGCAGGAAATCAAAGTTCGCGTAGTTTGGGATGGTGTCGGCGAGCTGACGTGAAGGTGGACCTTGGCCTGATGGGCATCGTCAGCAAACCGACATGAATGTGGACCTTGGTCCGATGGGTGTCGCCAGCGAACCGACGCGGGTGAGGACCTTGTTCCGGATGGTGTGGGGCTTACACACTATGTCGCCCAGGTGCTGGTGACCTAACGTAAAAATGTCAGAGTGACCAACTGGTGGTGGGATTGAGCCTCTGGGAGGATTCCTACGTACCATGCCTTGACATGGATCGAAGACCATGTAGTTCAGGTTGGACGCCGGAAGGCCTACGTGAATGAGGAGGTCCAGGGGGCCTAGTGGTGGTGGGCTTGGACCTCGTGGATGCTTCCTACGTACCATGCCATAGAACAAATCAAATACCACGTAGTTCAGGTTGGATGCCGGAAGGCCGACGTGAATGAGGAGGACTAGGGGGTCCTAGTGGTGGTGGGATTGGACCTCGTGGAGGCTTCCTACGTACCATGCCTTAGCATGGATCAAAGACCACGTAGTTCAGATGGGCTTCATCGGTGAACCGACGTGAAGGTGAACCTGGGGGTCCACTTGTGGTGGGTGTCGGTGAACCGATGTAAATAAGGGACCTTGGTCCGATGGGAGATGGGCTTGAACCACAGGGAGGCTTCCTACGTACCGTGCCTTGACATGGATCAAAGTCCTCGTAGTTCGGTTTGGTCACAATGACTTACCATCGGACTGGAATGTAGTTTAACGTCATGTTGGACGGGGATGAAGTCGACGTGAATAAATGATGGGTGGGATTGAACCTCAGGGAGGCTTCCTACGTACCATGCCTTGACATGGATCAAATACCTCATAGTTCGAATTATGGAAGTCGTCAGCAAACCGACGTGAAGGTAGACCTTGGTCCAATGAGCGTTGGACTTGAACCTCGAGGAGGCTTCCTACGTACCATGCGTTGAAATGGATCAAAGTCCTCATAGTTCAAATGGGTGTGCAGTTTAATGTCATGCGGGACAAGGGAATACAGTTTAATGTCATGATGGATGAGGGCATTTCCATGGCCGATGCTCACTCTAAGCCTACGTGAGTCATGCTCGGTGTGAGAAACAAGAGGTAGAAAGGACCTGACGATCACGCCGCTAAGGGTGCATCCGTGAGAAGTGAAGAGGGGCTTACGCGTTAGGCGGCCCATGGTGCTAGGACTTACTCCAGGATGGAGGCCCAAAGTGCGGCAAAGCGCAGAGAAAGATGGATTTGGGACCAATGATGGGAGGTGCCTCTTTCCCTATCACGCCTTCCAGTGACCTTGGTAGTAGGGAAGTACGGAGATGCAGGGGTGAAGCCTTTCGCAAGAGGGTCTAGGGGCTTACACCAAGGTGTTTACCCTTCTCCCGTAGATATACGCTACTCCAAGATGGAGGATATCATCCGTTGTGGAGGGGGTGACCCGTCTCTGTGGAGAAGGGTGGCGTAAAAAATGTCCGAGCTGGGGGGACCCTACGTGTGAAGCATGGGGCCGGATCATAGTTTAACGTCATGTTTTGAGGACGAGGTGCTTGGCAGTTTAACGTCATGCAGCTCGGACGAGGTGGGTTTACTCCACACCCCTAGGACTTACATAACTAGTACCCTTTGCTCCTTGGGGGAGGGAAGGTACCAGTAAGGTCATGGTCAAGGGGGGTCGTAGAGCGAACCATCAAGGGGTCCACGTTAGCGTGGCTATACGAAGAAGAAATAGCCGTTAGCGCACCTATGAGAGGAAGCATTAGGCAAAGAAATGCTACGGGTGATGTCGCTCGTGGGACTTTGAAAGCACATCATGAAAACCTGGAGTGTCGCACGGAAAGAGGAATTTCCATGAAAAGGAGTGTGCTTTTTGAAGTGGGGTTCCTTGGCCTTTGCATGGGGAAAAGGTGTGAGTCGAGACTACTTTGCGAAGTGGAACAGTATTCGCGGAGCACTGCCTCGTGAAGAGGAGGTGCCTCGCGAAGCAGGGTGCTGCGAAGTAGTGTGCTTCGCGATGTGTAGTGATCCTGCCTTAGCACGGGGATCACTAGTACAGGATGGGTGTTTCGCAAAGCATAAATGCTCCACGACTTCCCGGGTTCCCTTGGGAATCCCCCTCCTTCGCGAATGCCCTTGAGCTTCATGAAAGGCAATTCCTCTCGGAAGAGGGGCTCAAAACAAGACAAAGCAGAGGCGTCACACGAAGTAGAAGTACCTCGCGGAGCTCATGATTACTGGGGCAAAGGGTGTTTCGGGATTCGGGAGAGGAGAAGCTGAAAGGTCGGATTTTCTATCCTCCTGGACTCAAGGGGAGCCCAGTATTTATAGGCAAGGGGCGCCGCGAAGCAGAACTCTCGCGCCTCCTCCGGTGCTTCAAGGAGTGCTCGCGAACGTCAGGCCGTTCGCGGAGAGGTGCCGCCTCCGGGGCTTCGTGGCGGGCTCACGAATGTCAGGCCGTTCGCAGAGAGGTACTGCCTTCGGCGCTTTTTGGCGGGCTCGTGAACGTCAGGCCATTCGCGGAGAGGTACCGCCTCCGGTGCTTCGCGGGACCGCGATTCTCAGGGGTGCTTCGCGTCGGGGCTTCGCGAGGCAGCGTGCAGGGCTTCTTTTTCGTCCCTTCCTTTCGTGCAATATTTTGGCGCCAACAACAGGCCATCAGTTTGGACTCAAGACCATATAGGTCGAAGTTTCATTTTGATCAATGGAAACTTGGTATTATGGTTGGATCATTTTTAAGGATGCCTACCTTGGTTGTGATCAAGGTTTTATTCTTATTTTTGATTGATGCATGGTAAGCGATTGAGTTTTTTAACATATGCATATTGAAGAATTTCAATTTTGATAAATCACCTGGGGTAAATGGAATTAATATTGGTGTTGATAGGATTATTGGTTGGGTTACTAGCCCAGTCGACTAGTTTTTCCACTATTATCAAGTGGTTAGATCATGAGTAGATGCTCATGATTAAAATGACATTCTGTAATGTGTGTTCGTTGAATAAATTGTGGATTAGTTGTGGTGCCTAATTTTGAAGAGTATTTCCAAGGTATATTTTTTCATATTTGTATGGAAATTCCTTATATCATGGCTATCTTGATTTTTGTACCATATGACTTGCAAGAGTATGATTCAGGTGATGATGGTATGTGTCATTTACTTATGGTACCATTTAAAATCATAAGATGATATGTGATCATGTGAAAGTTAAGGAATGAGGGATTAAAGAAATTGTTGTGGGAATGGTTTTCTTGGAGTTATAGTTATATGGGAATATCCCATTGTGATATATAAGACATTGGGAATAAAGCAGGTTTCAAGACACGGTTGACCCGTGGATGGGCCTAGAAACTCATTTTTAGGAGACGTGGTGTCAGGAGTTGGATAAAGGCAAGTAAAGCCTATTTTGATGTAAGCATGGGTTGGGAGAGCAATACATGCCTTTTATGGAATCAAAATATACTCCTAGTTATATATTATCATTCACTATATATTGACATCATTCTGAGTACATTGAGATAGAATCAGTTGTACACTGAGCTTCATCCCCATTAAAATATCTTTCATGGTTGGCAGTAAAACCTATTGATGTTCTTCTTTAGGATCTATATAAGGTAAGACTTACGGTAGGGAGTGACTCATTATTCTTTTGAGGGTGGTGAACCTCATGATTAATTGAATTTTTTTGATTTCCCTGAGATCCATTCTTGGGAATCAGTAGCGGGTCATGCTTGGATGTTTTGAGTTAATGCTTAAGGATGAGTAGGTTTCTAGCCATGTCAGATGTTGTGTTCAGTACTAAATGAGTAATGGGTTTTAGTGATCGGGATTTTTTTTATTTGATCTGATGACAAGGATTACCCTAATATAGGGAGTGGGATGTCGGTCATAGGAGGGAGACACTCATGCGAGGAGGGTCATGGGACCATGAGAATGATTGTATAATGGTGGTTTTAGAGCATGTATGCCATTTTATAAATGAATCATGTGTGGATAGAAATATCAATAGATG
Organism: Viscum album; assembly: GCA_963277665.1. Lineage (NCBI taxonomy): Eukaryota > Viridiplantae > Streptophyta > Magnoliopsida > Santalales > Viscaceae > Viscum > Viscum album. Next base: position 775,790,561 of record OY728123.1, read on the forward strand.
TTAGGTATAGGATCAATTATGAATTTGGGTAAATTTCATATGTGGTCATTAATCTCAGTGCAGGGTTGACAATCCAGGGATGCTAGATCAGTTTTCTTTCAGTGCAAGTGTTATAGGATGACCACGGTTTTAATCAAGATATCATTCTTGAAATTGTATTCACCATCCTTCAAATTTTTTCTATATAAACTAAACCTCATATCTTGATTGTTTTGACTTTTAAAATTTTTGTGGGGAATGATTATCTTTTGATTTTTATATTTTAACCATTGATGTTTTATAATTTAAAAAAAAGTTACAACAACAAATTATATTTTAAATAAAATACATTCTTTATTAAAAATATGTTTTCAAATATTCTATAATTTTGGTAATATCCAATAATTTTGATACTATGAGAAAAAAATTAATGTTTGGATACAAAAAAGTGGATGTGGTTCTGGTGTAGATTTCCTTATAGTTTTTTACATTGAAATGGGATGGATGGATTTTTGATCTGATCTTCACCCTATGCATGAGTAGTGGGCCTTTATTGGACACATTTTTTGATTGTCCAGGATGAATTTTATATTCTTTATTAACATAAAATTTTCTAAAACATAATTATGGAGTTGATTTTCTATGTCAAAAATTTTCCTGTGATTCTGAATTTCAAATACATTATTTTACATGTTCATTCTTGATATAAAAATATTATAGTATTAATCATTCATTTCATAATTGGATGATCTCAATGGATTCTCATATTTATAATGCATTACATTAGGGGGATATAACCTTTTTGATTCTAAAATTATCATATAGTAAATACCCTTTACTAATTTATTTTTCACAATTTTATTGACTCTATGGATATTTTGAAAACTTTTTTATAATTGTTTATTCTTTTCTTGAGAATATTTTAAAAAGGTTTGTTTCCTTGTGACATGATATTTACTGGAAAATCTATTTTTTGTTCTTCAAATCTCATTTAATTTTTTCAATTATTTTTAAAAAGTAATTTTTCTCTATTTAAATATCATCAATGATGATAAACTTAGTTTTCAATTTTCTTAACTCTTATTTATATTAATTACTCTAACCTCATTTATAAATTCTTTTTGATAATATCAATGGGGGATAAATATCTAGTTAAGTAAATTATGTCATATTGTGTAATACTTTTTTATGGGGGTGAAAATATTTATGATATTCCTTTATTAAGGGGGATAAATTTTTTTATAAATCATTTTATTCTATACATATTTTATCCTTTTCTTAATAAAGTGTTTTTACCATAAAAATGGGGATATATTTTTTCCCCAACTTTTTATGTTTTAATTATCGTAAAAACACTTTAAAAATTCTAATGATTTCTTTTTATTGGTTGGTTGTTATATTGTTAAAAATTACTTATGTTGAACATTATAAATTAAATAAATTGTTCGTGGTTTTTGGATGATAATTATGACATGTTATTAAAGTATTGGTGAAACATGTTGAAGGATCATGATTGATATAATGTTTTTTAAAATAATAAAAGTAATATGGTGGTGATAAAAAAAGAATTAAATAATGTTTCCATGTTTAAAGAAGTATAAAATCTATAATAGGTCAACCAACTACCTAGTGGAGTGCCCCCAACCTGACCACGGTGATGGAAAGAACAACACATGGAGAAAAATTCTTGGTAGCTGGTAGGATCTATAAAAATTTGAAGAGTGGAAGAAATTATACCAACTACCCAGGGGAGGCTACAAAGCATACAGTGGTGTAATGATATGATAGTTAAATATGCATTTATCATGGTAAAAGATACATTGAATCGGTTCTTCAGGACTTCCATGGCCTCTAATTGATTCCAAATGATTTCGGAATACCTTAGAGCCTATAAATAGACCCCTTAGAGTAATGTTAACATAAATTTTGACAATATTCCCAATTCTAAAGTTCTTAGATCATAAAAGTTCTCCTGTTCATCAAAGTGAATTCAATTCCAAAAGCGACATTACATTATAAATATTTTCATCACCCTTCAACATTTCTCTTATTATATCCCAGTGCTTCTTCTTATCTGATTAAGATAATCAAGACCATGCCTAAATGAAAATTCTTCTAACAATCTACTTTTTCTTCATATCATTCTATTTTTTTCTCACTACCTCTTAATGTTATGGATTAGGTTTTTAGTATCACCTTGATTGGTACATGAGCATATTCATAGGAAATGGAAACTTGTTCTTATATTTGTGGGGTTGTTTGAGGTCATTAAGAGGATCAATACCAGGGGTGTCAGTAATGCAATACTCATAGATACAATATTAGGCATGACATATTCTATTTTTCATAGATTCAATGATAATATCTAGAAACTTCTAATTTGATGAATACAGATGGAAACAGAAAAGGATAAAATGCCTCATTTTAGGTTAAACCACTTTGTATAGTGGAATAAAGAATGAATATCATGTGTAGAAATATGGTATCTTTAGTATGTGTATAGTGGTAAAACTAGTATATCTAAGATGTGACAAGGTAATGATAGGTTGATATGCGAGTGCAATGGCAGAATTTGTTTTTCATTGGGGTTCGCTGATGCATCTTAAAGTTAATATTCCATATGGTGGGGAGGTTTTAACACCCCTTATATTTTTTTTGTGTGAATTCATTTTATTTTTAAATAAAAAAATTTATTATTGGCATTTTTTGGTTGTCGGATGTGTTGAAGGGGGGATGGGGTAAATTTTGAGAAAATTGGTTTGATATTGGAAAAACCTTAGTTTAATAGATAGAAGTAGGTACCTGAAGGACTGCTACTATATACTGAATATATCCAAAAGGATGGGTAGTATCTCTGGAGGGGCATTGGGCATTAAACAGTGACACTGATTAGGGTACATTTTAGGGAATTGAGTACCCGGTTGAGCATGATCAGGTACTCGATGGGTACCAAAGAAAATTTTATAATATTTAAATTAATTAATTAAATTAAATTAATTTTTTTTAAAGTGACCTTACTATGATTTTTTCCAACATCATGCTCGACACTCAGCCATCTCTACTCTACCATTGTCCCACTTCCCCAAGTGGGATCTCCCCCATTCAGGGCTCAATCTTTATTTCATCTATCCCAAAGAAGTTTCAAAGGTATTTATAACCCTCCTCTAGAACATAATCCATATTTTATCATTATCCCATAGTATCTCATTGGTTATCCCAAATTTATGGGATTTGTTATATTTATAAAAATCTAACAATTAGAGGTAAATCATGAAAAAATATAAAATAGTAAGGGTTCTAATATGTTGAGGTTGGTCTTATATAATCTTTCCCATCTGTTTTTATAATATTTTTGTGCATCATATGAAATGAAGTTAGTTCCAACCACATGTGCATGCCTTAAAATATTTTTTAATTTTTTTCTTGGATTCATCTGGAATGAGAAAGACTAGTTATGGTTGTAATGAGTCATCGATGACCATTCCCCTAGTATAATTTATTATAGAAATAGGAAATTTATTGACTAGCGATAAAATGAAAAACCCCATGTCCTAATTGGTTGTCAATTTCATAGGTAAATTGATTTTTTGAATTACATAGAAAGAGTCATTTTGAATATTTATATTTATATTAAATTTTTATGAGTCTAATAATCATGAGGAGATGCTTATATATATATATATATATATATATATATTGAGGCTCAAGAATTTAGTTATGTAATTAGGTGAGTATTAGAGTTTTAGGATAAATGTTATAAGTTTTAGAGTGATTTTTTGTGATGCATGGTTAGTAGAAACCATGCAGGTTGGTTTGGAATGGGGTGTATAGAATTATTTTATAAAAACCATAAAAACACATTAAATTTAGTTTAGTGTAAATTTTCATGGTTGGAACATTATTTATTTTACTATGATACCAAACTATGTGAGGATTTGTAGGTTGAGATAGTTTCAACCACATGGTTGGCACATGATCTGTCAAATCATTAAGTAACAGCGTTGTATTCTAGATTAACATAACAATGGGAATTTCAAATTTTTCAACAATTTCTCAATACCCAACCAATATCCTTCCTCTCCCTTTAATACATGAACTATGGGGTCTCTCCTCTTTCATTATTTTCCCAATAACCTTCATGTTTTTGTGGTTTCTTGTGTGATCAATTCAGCAGTTTGTGGTGTGATCCAATCCTTATTACTCCTACCTTTCTGTTTCTTATTCTCCCTATCATTTTGTGAATCAGTTTAGGGATATCTAGATTTTTCCACCATAGAATGGTGGAATTTTCATAATATAATGGGGTTTTCAAATTTCATGGATAAAGGATGTACTGAGATGATGTGCACATGCCAACAAACAATATTTCGATGAAAGCACATCATTGATTGAATTTATTAATGGATTTTTCTTAAATTAAATTAATTTGGATATTAAAGTAGTTATATATTTCATGTGTCCTATGTCTGGGTGTGTATCAGATATATACTACACCATGTTTCTCATGGTTTTAGTGCGTGGGTGATTCCTAGAGAGATTAGTGAATAATTAATTAAAAAAAATTATAATTAATTATTGGGTGTTACATCTTGATATGGGTGATTAGAAGTTGATGTGACACTTAGATAATCATGGGTATTCGTGGTCTGGTAGTGATTTAATTTGAATGGAATTGAAAGAGGCAGGTGGATCCTTATAGATACCCCTGTCGTAAATGAATTATATTCACTTTAAATTAAGGTGTGGTATTTATATTGAGGGTTATCAAACTTTGTTTTAAATTAATTTTTTTTAAAATAAAATTATTATAGATGAGATGAAATTTTTGAGGGCCGTTATAGACCCTTTGAATGACATTTATGCCTTGGTTACTGACAATCGAGGCCTTGATGCATAATTGTGTTCCCTAAAATACATAGACCCCAGAGGTGTATAATTACACTGAAAAAATTATATTTTCCCAATGGTGGTATATTTTCTATCAAAAGTGAATTTTATGTTGGTAAATAATTTTACCAACAAAAATTTCATTTTCAATAATGTTTTGGAAAAAACTCTAACACTAAATGTTATTATGAAAAATAAGATATCATTTTTTCAATTATAATAGTACTAATAGATAATATATATTTATTATTAAATTTTTATCAAAAAATTCATACTATAGATTTATCTGATGATAATATTATTAGAAACATTTACATTTCCATACTAAATATTTTTAACAATGTTATATGCAATACCAATAATTAATATCTATTTGTATATTATTTTTTAAATAAATTATTATGCATGGATATTAAAATATTTGATACTAAAATTTTATATTATATTTATTAATATAACTATATATATTATATTTATTTAATAATAATTATTCGATAAAATTATATGAAACTCTAACAAACTAGGACATTATTTGAAAAAGATTGTTCAAATATAATTTATAAAAATATTCATCAACAATGTGTTTCTCTCATGCATCTAGTCTCACTATCCTGGTTCACAAAGGACTTAGAATCCACACATAGAAGAAAGTCCACTTTCATATAGGGACCCATTTTGTAACTTCTAATTGAAGGTTTAAGTTGACATCTATGAGATGGATGTCACTATCATGGTTCACCATGTAAGCCTCTTTCCTTATGTTTATTGTAGGTATCCTTTCTTGTACATGTACTTGTGGATAGAAGTAGACATGTGTAAGTGTTTTTTTCTATCATGGTTCACCACTCATGTAGACAATAACTCTTTCATAATCATATGGATAAAATCAGTTCATCTATTATTTCACACTAGATACCATAATAAGATACGTGTAAATTATCAAATAGTAAAACATGAGTTCATTTCAAAGTGTTAATATATAAATTTCAAATAGGTTGTATATATTTACTACTGGTGTAGTTATGAATCAATAAAATCATAACAATATTTCAAATATATGTTTATTATACTAATAAAGTTTACTATATTTGGCACATTTCAAAAAAAAAATTACAGAATGGTGACAAATGATACATTGTATGAAGAAACAACTACCTGTATTTTTTCAATGAGATGCTTATTGAAGATTTTAAACATTCTAGATGTGACTATAATCATCTTCTATCCAGGAAATTCAGGTTACTTTTTTTGTTTGTAAGTGGTCTACCATACACCAAATGTGATTCCTCTATCATTGGTAATAACTTTTAGAGATTACTAGATATCCACAATCCCCTTTAGACATATAATTTTGTCTATCTCAGACATAAGGTCCACCAAGCTACAGTGAAAACAAAAAAACAAAATTCACTCCACCATAATAAATGATTTGAAATAAGGTGATGTTTGGTTTAGTAAAATTTTTAACAGATCAACACTTTCAAGAATCCATGAACTAGGCAATGGGAATCCCTGGTCTTATGAGATACTAGATCCTTAGTGAGTGAGTGGATGTAGGAAACATGGATGAAGTCACAAGTCCATGGATATGTTGATAATTATTCACACCAATCAGTATGTAATTAACAAAATACATCATTTATAGGTATAGTGATACCCATAGAGTCAATTAACCTTCAACTGAAAAAACTAAACAAGTAACTTAAAATTCATTTTTTCTCACAAACTATTGATCCATAAAATAGTAAAAAATATTATCATCCAAGGTATAATTTAATAAGTCCATAATCAAAAATACCACCCAATGTCAATATCTTTTGAATAGTAACTACATTCATCACCTAGACATGTTTTGATGCAAGCATTGAAACAATGCCTCTAAAAACGTGTAAATGTCCATGATATTGTGTATATTGGTATCTCCCGCTTCAATTTAAATGATATATTATAGTATGTGATCCTTGTGGACCACCATCACATATCATCTTCAAACACATCCATCCCAATTTTTAGGGAATGAGTCCTTGAATTTGATTATGTTAACTTATTCATCCACTTTGGAATTGTCCCTACACAATGTTCTCCCTAGCCAGGGGATATCCTAATCAAAGATTATTTTAACCTGAAACACCGTGTATTGTTTTGATCATTATATTCACACAATTCCAGTCCAAATTCATAGTGGTTTGGGAGATATGAATATATAATATAAATCTTTTAAATTAATCTATTCCCATCCATATTAGTCATATCATAGCACAATGCTCTTTTTCAAAGCTTGGATATATGCCCACTCGATATCTTAATTAGGCCCTGTATAGGGGGGCTAGATATTACCATGGACCAAAGAAAATCATCCTATCCACCTCAATGATATATGTTACATTATAGTATATAATGGGGATCTAATATTTAAAAAATATCACTATGTTAATTGAAAATATATGTAATGTAAATCTAAACATTCCAAGAGTGGCAACAAAATTACATAAATCCCAGTGTATCACTTAAAACCAAATGTTTCATTTAATAAAATAATCATGTTATAGAGGAAACAACCAAAAACACACACTCACAGACATAAAATAAATGAGACAACAAGTTGTAGATAAAAAATCATACTCACAACAACAAAATAGTTCTCAAGGCAAATCAACTGATTTCAATGAAATTAAGTGTGGGGTCAACAATTTTAATATCTTCAACATCCAATATGGCTATATTTTTCTTATAGGAATCAATTGAAAAGTTATTTTTTAATCCATCAACATTAGGTATGATATAAATTATTACATCTACATGTATGATCTATTCTTCCATTCTAGGAATGATATCTTCTTCATAAAAAGATTGAAGTAAATTTTTCTGCAGAAAATACATAACCCAATTAGTTTACAATACTGAATATAGTGAGTTAGATAAAATAATATATTTATGAACCTGAATAAATAACCACAATATAAATTGATAATTACATTTTTTAAATTTCATGAAATGGGGAGAATATATGTGATGTTTGGATTGTTTATAATTAATATGAAAATAAAAAAAAATTTAAGTCACTGATATATAAATTATCATATAGAAATAAGAGATAATTTCTATAGTTTATGGAATTTAAATAATTATTAAAATGAAAATATGTGTTATCAAATATATTTTATATATAGAGAGTGAACTTCATGACATATAAGGAGGATTGAATTTAGTTTTAATCTATCATACAAGCTTTTATATTTATGATGACTTTAGTTTTAATACAATTCACAGAGAAAATATAGGCTATTATTTTGATTAACAATTATTCTCAATGTAAGAATCCTAATAAACCAATTCTTTCATGATTAAGAGAATTTAAATAAACAATAAAAACATCCACACATCATATAAGAATATAATTGGTCAAATATTTTAATTTATGTGTTGGGAAAAATATTATTTAGCAATATAAGCATGAGAATGTCATGGACTACCATTACAATATGTATTAAGGATAACAGGGATTATGTTGATATCATGATGCACTAAAAAATTTAATTAAAAGAAGCCAAATTATAGTCTTATCCATATGATTCAATTGACTCCAAATATAATGAAGTCCTAAAAAAATGTCAACTACACATATAAAAATAATCATTGAAAAAGTAGTTACTACTAGGTATAAACAATTAATACACTAAATATGAAAACAAACCAAATTAGTTCAATCAATTTATTTAATAATAAGTGTAAACCATATTTACATTAAAACTTTTATCTATTAATAACTATATAGTGAATAGATATTTATTATTTTAAAGAATTAAACAACACAAACAATTAACTAATGAGATGTGGTTTCAAGGAAATGAATTAAAATATTTCATTCTAAAAATGTACATCAGTTTTGATCCATTATTTCCATCTAATTTATAATGATAAAACTCATATGTGGATAACAAATAATGGGGATAAAAAATATATATCAATACAATTGGTATATATCTAGTTTGGAACCAGAACACCCTACATGTTGACATGTGATGACTTACTAATGTTTTAAAACTGAACTGAAATATCAATAATTAAAAAATTCCCTAAAATAATTATTCGTAATATGGAATAAAAATAAAAGATTCATTGAAAAATAAAAAATTCAGATTACTAGTCAGTTATAACTCTGTAACTAAGATGATAATGACAAAATATATCCCCCCTTATTGATAACAATCATTATAGTTCGAAATCAAATAAGTGAAAAACAAAAAAATGTATACCATCTTCTAGTTCATATATATATTACACATATTATTGATGTCCATCACACATGCTGGAAATGAATAATGAGAGATCAAGACATGATGTATCTCAATGATAATAATTTTTATGGTAGAGATAGTTTTATTATGTGTAAATGAATAAAGATAAAAAACATTGATTAATATTTTATTTAATATTAATTTTACTAAAATAGATGAGGGTAGACTTATATAATATAGGATATAATAATGGGGAATATATGTTGGTGAAGTGACTTATCTATGAATTATCATCAATAAAAACTTCATATAATCAAAATAGATGAAAATATTGAGAAACAATAAAAAATATTTCTTTTTTAAGAAAAAATTCAATGAATTCAATGTTAATTAAATGTCACTATTTTTAATTTTTTGAATGTATAAAGTGATTATACTCTAATATTTTTTGTATTGTTCCTTAATTATTTGAGCTACTATTAATATCGTATAATGAAAAGAAGTTTTAATTTACTATAGTTTTAGTATTAGTGATGGTTCCACATATTTTATTTGGAAATGTACATAGTGAGTATTATAGTTTTCAATTGGAAGATATTTGATTGTGTTAGGAACCCAAATTCATCACTATCATACAGGAAAGAGATCTTGTTTTTCTATACCTTATAAGGAATATAAAAAATTATTATGGAGTAAAATATGATGCCTACCTGAATCTAAATATCTCTGAGAACTGATATAGTTTTTATAGAAAATACATTAATTATTTTATAAAAATAAAAACAAATTTGAATCCACTATAATCTCTTACTAATATTTTCCCTCTATATATGGAGATACAAGAAACACAATATCATTAATGTAAAATATATAAGTAATTTAAATAATTTAAAATGGATATACATAAATTATTAAAAAAAGATATGAATCCATACCTTTAAATGGTTGATGATGAAGACACAATATAATTTTTACATTAGATTATTTCATTGGAAAAGTAAACCTACTTATTACAGGAAACACATCATTTATATAATCTATAATAATTTTATAATATTCTTCATAATTTGGGGGGTACACTTTGTAATGTGTAATTTAAATTTATTTAAATATATATTTATTCTTGAGTAAAAAATTGAATTAGTACATATGAAGTTTAATAATGAAAATATATTATCATTGTAATTTAGCTGTGTATAAAAAAATTAGATAAATAATATTTTTATTAAATTAAATAATAGGTTTTCCAAATGAGATACGTTCTATATAGACTAAAATTATATGTGAGATTAAATGTAGGGGGTTTAAGCTAAAACTATTCATAACATATATTCTTATATATATCTTCAAAAAATTAATAGTAAATGAAATATATGAATTTGAAATGAATATAAAACTATCAATGATTCAATGAAATTTTAAATGAACATAAATAAATAGAAACTATTGATATAATGTCTAAATATAGTTGATACATTATCATAAAACCGAAATCACTAGAAAAAAATACATAGGCATTACATGAAACTCAAATTATAACATTGACAGTTATAAGTAGGCCATCCCCAATTTTAGACAAAGGTAGAACTTGCACCAGTGGATGGAAGCTTTTAATCATCCCCACTCAAGATCTTCAGTAATTCAATCCAAATTACATTACTAACTACAAGAACATTAAAACCATATTACAAATTAATATTATCTCATTTTTAACTACCTCATTCTCTTGATTAATTTAGATATATTACATTACTAACTACCAGAACAAGAAAAACATATTACATAACAATCTTCTGTGCCCCACAACAATATATATTAATATGATAATTATAAAATAATTATACACAATATTCACTACCTCTTTAAATCATGATTCCATAAAAATACTTTTAAACTAGATTACCTACCAATATATAATAACATATAAAAAACCTGAATTGACATGAATGTGAAAAAAACATATTACATTTCAATAAATATGAACATGAAAACCATATTACATATCCATACACACTTCTTCAAGACAGTTGAAATACTATATTGAATACCTATAACATAAAAATCATATTACTAGTTTCTAACTATAAGATTATGAAAATAATATCACATACCAATCTCCACTACCCCATGATTTTGATTAATCCAAGCCAAAATACTTAGTTAATTTCTCACCTCGATGAATTAAAAATAAATATACACATCAAAATAAAAGAATATGAGGATCTATTAAAAATAAATGTACTACTTATATCCATCCAACATAATATACATCCATCACATTGTCGTCAAGTCACACAAAATCAAAAATTCTACCACAATTCCACTATCATCACTTATGAAGAAAGAGAATTATTAAAAAAAATAGAAAAAATGAGGATCTATTAAAAAGAGTAAACCATGATGTTTCAATTTTGTTAATTTATTACCATCATTTCTAATTTAGCATCCACCATATCACTAGTTTCAGTAAAATAAAACTTAACACAATCCAAAACTAACAATTCTAGTGTTATCACCAGTTTATCATATTCTATCTATGTGGTAGTATATAATTAATAAAAAATTCTATAGAAAAATTCAATGAATGGTAGTTCAACATATTCTATTCATTGTGTAATGTGTTACCATTTTGGAAACCCACAATAACCAGTGTATGTGTAAAATTAAAACCAAAAAAATTATAGAAAATGTCCTCATCACTTTCAACCATGATCCTATAAAATGGAGAAACTTCCTCAATTCCTACAGTCTTTTCATACCACATCACCAACATAAAAAACAAATCATATAAATTCATGATTTGAGTTTCGAGGGAAAAAACATCATCAACATTGATCCACATCAAATTAAAATTTTTATAGTGAAACTACTTGAATTTAAATAATATCCATACTCTATATAATATCCTCAGTAAAATATAATATCCAACCATCAAGAATTTCAAAATGGTCAAAAAATAGGAAAATAATTTCATGTAAAAAAGAATCATTGAAAAATATTTCATTCAAAATTTGGTTAATTTAATTCATAAACTAGCTCCCAGAGAAATAAGGAAAGTATTTTAAAATTAATTCCATGGGATGATTCGGAAATAAAAACTAGGATCCTGGTTAAATGGGATGAAAACTAACTATAAATAAATATGATGTATGGACACAAAACTCAATTTAAATCCCAATAAAAATTATATATGAATAATTTCAACCACCCCTTGTTAGCATTAATACTAGGCCACATGAAAATTATCTATGGATAATGTAAAATCGAAAAATTACTCTTGAAACATTTAAATCAAAGAATTATTGGAAAAAATTGATACAATGATATAAACAAAAATCATTTCCAAATCAATCAATAAGGTTAATGATTTCTATAAACTATAAAATAATCTAAAAACATTATCTAAATGGGTATTAGAAATATATACCATGGAAAGGGAAGAAATGAAAAATTTAAGAATAAAAAACATGAATTGATCCAAACAAAAAAATGAGGACAACACCTTTGTACATGATTAAAAAATGAGTTTCCAGAGTGGAAAATAGAACAACATGAATTTTAGCTTTTTAAATCAAATCATATAATATTTTTTAATGATAATGTAAAACCTAAAAAGGTCATCTTCAAATGATGTTGTAATATAATTTTCATTAGTATCATAGGAATCATCTTCATCAATAATTTATGAATTAGTTATAATTATAATCTTAGGAAAATACAATCAATAAATTCATTCTAGGAAAGATATTGATTTTCCTAAATGTACATAGAAATAAAATTTTTAAATTTGATGGGGGGAATAAAATTACAATATAATAAAAATGATACAAAAAATTCGACTTCTTAAAACACCAAGAAACAATTGATAGTAATTTTTATTAGATCTATCATATCTATATTCATATATTGGTCAAATATAATATAGAAAAAAAAATAAGGAATTATATACATCTCTAAAAATAAATAAAGTGTTTTCTTTCAAGATATTTGAATTAGTGATAAAACCCATTTTTTAAGTAAAAGAATAAGATTCAACAATGAATTAAAAGTAGAAATTTTCAGTATTCCCATGAGTAAGATAATATTTTTAGATGATAAAATAGCCTTTGATCCACATTAAAGTTTGAAATTTTCTTTAATAAACCTCATTTTAATCATATTAATATGAAATTACTTAAAATTACAAACAAGGATTTTATTTCTCCAAACTATTAAATAAATCATTTAATATTTAAAGCATGGTAATTTAATGTTTATTTCAAATAAAATATACATTATTATATCAATATTTTCATATATAGGTACTATAGTTACTAAACCATTGTTGACACAGCTTTCCTTCACAGAGTCTAATGACTGAAAAAGGGGAATACCTTAGCACAAAGAGATTAATCCTTTGAAGGAACATCAAAAATTGACAAAGGCATGAACAAGGATTTGTTTACACATGGGTCACACAAGTTTAATCATGGTTTCACAAGTATAATTGTGCACCATATATTGGTCACGCAGGTGACCTGGGAACCCTATTCTATTTTCTCCCAAGGTTATCAATGGCCTATAAATACCCCTTGTGGGCCCCCCATTTCGAGGACGAAAAATCCAAAAGTCAGATTTATTCTCTCGGCGCCCTAGTCACTACTTGAAGTATTCCAAACACTTATAAGGTAACTTCTTACCTAGAATGGAAGATCTAAAGAGGAGTAACAAGGCCTAAGTGTTGGAATTCATCAATAGTTGTGTGCGTAAGTGTCCATCCCTTAAGGGAAAATGGTCACACTTGCGCGCCGCCTTCTTCCTTTAACAGAACTTACGCGCCACCCTTTTGGAAGACTTTAGGGATAATACTAAGGGTTTGAGAAAAGTCTCGCCCAATTATTTCCCTATTGGTTAACCGTTTCCCATGTACACCCATGTCGTGCAAGTATACTTGCGTGACCATGACTTGCACTGTAACACCCCAAGATTTTATGAAAAATATTCTTTTTAATTTCATTAATGTCTTGTGTTAAATGCTACACAAAAAGGAGATTTCAAAACACACATCTCTGACCTGGCTTGAATTACACTCAATCGCGACCTTCCACGATAGCGTGTGTTGTACGCAACACCAAGTTTCGCTAAACAACGATATGCTATTAAAATATTATTAAAACTAACTGTTACGAATAGTAATAACCACTTTTTGAAATTTTGTAAATTTTATTTTTCAAAAAGGACTTCATTTTTGGATTCGCTGTATCGAATTTAGCCTAAGGTGAAATTTTGGTACTTTTCGGATAACTTTCATATTCTGATGAATAGTGAAAATTACTAAATTTTAATTAAAAACAACTTTTCTAATCAAAATTATTAATAGTGATAAATTATTAATTTGAGTGGTTTTAAATTATATTTAGAATATATTTTTACAATTTAATACAATGTTGGTCATTGGATGTAATTTCACATTTAAACCAGTTATAAACAAGTGTCAATCTTTTGATAGTTATTATTTCTTAAAAACATGCCATTTGTTTTGACGACGGGAATTAATTATCAAAATAGTTAATGTAACTGATATGTTTTGAATTTGTTAAAATAGAAATCATTTTTGAGTCCATAATATCATATATATCTTAGGCCTAATTTTTGGTATTTTTCTGAAAACATTCAATTTTTGATGAATAGTGAAACCACTAAGTGGTAGTTAAAAAAACTGAATTTTTCATAAAACTTAATTTTACCGCTTCTGTGAGTGGAATTTTGAAAATCCGAGAGACAAGGTTGATGTTAGTAAGTAAAATGTGGTTCAATGAGATCAAAATAATTTTTGGTGAATAGTATCTTTTTACTTTTTTTACCACCGTTAAAAGTAAATAGGGTAATTAAGGGTAACAATGATATTATTATTACCCTAACACATGTCCTAATTCTATTGGATTAGTTTAATTCGACCAAAAACAACCTTAGGAATAAAATATGACCATTTAGGCCAACTTGGATTAGATTAGGACATTTATTATAAAATTATTTAAAGAAGGGTTAAAATAGTTAAAATAAAAGTTTAATAAGTAAATCATTTTTAATATAGGGTTATACATAAGATAAATTCAACTATAAATACTCATTATAAAGCTAAAAAGATTTCATACATAATGGTATTTTATTTGTAATTTTTAGACATTAAATAATTTAATTTATTTATAACACAATGATGATGCAGTAATTATCTTATTAATGAAATATTGACATAATTGATGTTATAAATACCCAAATAAATGTAATTTGAGACTTTTTATGAATTCCAATACTTTTCTAGGTTAATATGACATGTTATTATTGATTTAATTAACTTTTTTATAACTTATCATTCTGTTATCATTTTCACAAAAATCAATTACTAAATAGTGTCAAAATTGACATAAAATAGTTTTTAGTAAAAATATTATATTATTAATTGTTATTTTATTCCTAAAAATCCAAGGTTCAGCCGAATTACTTAGATAAGGTTATATATATTAATAATAAACAACTTGGGGTTCTTTTGGCTTGATATAGTACATTTATTAACCTTATAGTATAAGAACACAAGAAGACACGGTAAAAGTAAAATTATTTAACTTAATGTTAAATGTAAATGATAAGGTTAAAATAGGAACCTAAACTTCTCTAAATTCTATTGGATGAGATTATTTCGACCCATACCCACCTTATCCTCGAAATAAATCAATTTGGAGCTATTTAAAACCGAACTTGACTTTATAATAAAATAATATTTTTCGTTTTTCCAAAAGAGCCCATCTCCTCCCTTATAAAAGGGCACCTCCTCCCTCTATTCCTCAAACCACTTTGAGCCTTCAAACTCATCCGAACCCTGCCAAAATCTATTCTTCACTTCCCTAGTATCATCCTAGATTTCCTGGTCTTCTTCAAAGACCATCCTTAGTTCTTTAAGTGGAGGTTAAGAAAAGGCGCGTCAAAAAGAGGTAATATCCATTACCGATCTTTTTCAATTTCTTTCTTCTTCAACTTCTTCTTCTTTAGTTGTTTCATGATAAAGTAATAACATAAGTATTTATTATATACTGATATGTTATTATAAATATTAAACAACTCTAATTAACCCTCTATCCATCCTACGGAAAAATGAAATCACCGCGCGTGCGTACGTACGGAATACCGTCTCCACGACGCGATGAGATTCATTCTCCATGTTAACCATTTAAGAATGATTATAAAGTATATATAAGCAATAATAATTAAATATATGACATTATAAAGCTACTGGATTTATGTATATATGTATGTCATCTACTTACTTCCATTCAAGACAATAAGTAAAGGAAAACAGCGTTCATGCGTACATACGGACTACCGTCTCCATGAACGGTGTGTTTCATTTCATTTATCTATCTGTTATGTATATATATATACTGAATATAAATGATATATAAACCATGTTTTATATTCTGGAATTATGTAAATCATGATATAAGTAATAATAATGTCAATAACAACAAGTCCAAACACCTACGATAAATGAAACGATTTTACCCAAAACGCTTCTTTAACATGGAATTTACAAAATAACGGGTAATATAAAGTCATAAGTGAACCATATATGATATCATAACAATTAATATGATTCTTTAATAAGTTAATGACATTATTTAAATCATTATAGAGGAGGTTTGGACACTTACGAAGCAAATCGAACTTAAGGTAAGGGAAATATCACAATCTCATTTTTATCCAAGATTGTTTATACTTTGGAATTTACTGGGGTGTATTTTATCATCCACATCCATGTTTCCTCAATATTTAATATTGTTTCCATCCACCTACAACTATTTAAATCCAATTTTACCCTTCGGTAAGTTTTTAGTAAAAGATATGAAAGGAATATTTTGTCGTTTTTCGTACGAGGTACTTTTTGACTTTTCTGACAAAAGTACGAGAAGAATGTTTTTTTAACTTATACGGAATGAATGGATTTTTAAAACATTATTTCCAAGAAGATTCCTTTACAAGTTTTCAAGTTTATTTTTAATCAACTTTATTTAGTTTTAAATTGTATGACATGTTAAGAAAGGAAAAGTTTTTTTGATGTAGAGAGGATATTTTCCTCAAGAATGAAGTTCAAGTGTTTTATCAAAATTATTTTCCATCTAAGATAATAAAGTGTTCTGTTTCTTTCCCTATTATTACATTTATTTGATTATGTTGTGGTGGAATTATTTATATGAATTCCTTTATCTTATATGAATTGTTTTATGATGTCACGATGTTTAAGATTCCCATTTTTATTACATGGGTTATGAAATGATGTATGATTTATGATTTTGTGGAACACATAATAATGGTATCATTATGAGATGGGTGGGACCTATATCTCCCTCCAATTCATTGGGTAAAGAATTTATATCTCATGGGATAGACATGGCTTGTAACGACCCAATATTTTTGAGTAGTATATTAACTTACTCTTATTGATTTATTAAGATGTTAATGGTTAATGCAGAAAGAGGAGTTGATGGCTTCATCCAGTAGACTCAACCCTTACGAAGCCCACTTATCAGAGCTTGGGAAGGAGGTAGCATCTGTGGGCTTCGCTTTGGACCAAGCCCAAGACGAGCTCCAGCGTGTCAAGCTTGAACGAAAACGCTTGCAGGAGAAGTTCAAGTTAGTGGAGATTGCTACTAGGGCAATGTTATCTGAGACTCCCTCAGATTCTCTCACCATAGCACACCTTACACTTAGGTCTTATGCCAGTGTTATAAGGGGCTATGTGATGAGACCCTAGTTTCCTTGTGTAATCCTTTCGGGTGAATAAATTGAGATTTCTTCCTTTAGTGATGTTTGTGAAATTTCAAATGTCTAGATAATTTTAGAATGTATTTTATTGATGAATTTTGAAAAAGGGATATTTTGAAATATATACGTAAACCCTAAATAACTAATGATGTGTAATGATTTTTAAACAATGGTCTTCTACAAAAGTGTTCAGTAAGGAATTTGGAGTCTAATAAGATCAACTTAATTTTTGATGAATAGTAAATTATGAATAGTGATTTTACACTTAGGATTAGTAATATGACCAAATGGATTTGTAATTTCACTCAAAGAAAGTTTTAATATAATTTAGACACCTAGATTAAGTAATGTGATTCAATAAAATGGTTAAATAGCGGTTTCATAAATTATTATTCAAGTATTAGTTTTTTCGGATGAATAGTGTTTTTTAATTAAAAATTTAATTAAAAATAAATAGAAAATTATTTTTATAAAAAGGACTTTATTTTTGAACTCAGAGCATCGATATTATGCTAAGGTAAATTTTGGGGATTTTTCTGAAAAAAAATGAATTTTCGATGAATAGTGTCTTTATTTAAAAATTAAATTAAAAATATTTAGAAAATTATTTTTATAAAATGGATTTCATTTTTGAAATCAGAGCATTGATATTTGGTTAAGGTGAAATTTTGGGATTATTCTGAGAAAGTTGAATTTTCGGTGAATAGTGAAAGTATAGTTTTTAAGTTACGGGTGTTTAATGACATCATTAAATGATGTATTAAGTATATATTCAATATGGTCGAATTATGAATAGTAAGATAAGGTGTGAGGTGTCCCAAGTGGCCAATACCATGGGCAAATACCATGGGCAAGCCCATGGTTTTGCCAAAACCACTAGTGAGGTGTCCCTTGGCCATTAATGCTTTGTCCCCTCACTTTCCCTATAAATACCCACCCTTTCCTCCCTTAGTTTTCACTCCCAACTCTCCCCCAACGAAGTTCTGGTCTTCTTACCTTCCAAAGAGTCCTCCCAAGGTTCCCCTAAGCTCTCAAGGTCCAATCCTTTGAGTTTCAAGAGTCACATTTTAAGGTAAGGGATCCGACCCCTCTCTTTCTTTTCATTTAATCTCTTTTATGTCATTCCTTTTATGCTCCATGTTTTTATGTGAGAGGATGTTCTTTTATATTCCTCTTACTGCCCTTTCATGTTTATATGATGAGAGATCCCATCTTACTCTCATCATTTCATTTTATGAAAGTTTGAGTGACGCCGTTAGGCCGCCGAATTTTTAAGGGATTCTTTCACCCTTCTCATTCTTTTCAAAGTTCTACTTTCATGTCAAGTCTTTCAAAGTTCCTTTTTATTATGTTGGGGTATGATATCCATATCTATCATACTGATCTCTTATGATCATATGATGAGGGACCCTATTTGATCTTGTCAATTCTTTTTTATTGAAGTTTAAGTGACGCCGTTAGGCTGCCGAATTTTCATAAGAGAAATCTAATTTTTGTCTTCCTTCCATGTTTTTCATTTCAAATGGTATGTCCTTCAGATTTCATTACCATGTCCATATATCCTTCTTATTCTGTCCCCTACTGTTTTATGGATCATTTATGAGTGGGTGACCCATGTCCCCTCTCTTTTCAATGTTTTCTAAAACCCCAAAACATAGCTGTTATGCTGCAGAATTTTCGTCTCAAAATGCCTCTCCCTCTTTTCTCAAAATTATTTTATGTTATAAAGTGAATACTCAAAGCTCTTATTTCTACAAGGGTACTCACATATATATCAAAATTTTCTAGTTTAAATTCTGGGATTTACATACATGAGATCCACTTTCCCTTCCGTGGGTTTAAAGTGCCGTAAAGATCATGTCTTTAAAGCAGTTTTTAAAACGTTATGATTATGAAATGAAACCCATTTATTTTATGCTATATGGGTTATTTATGAAATGTTTGATGATGATATATGTGGCTCACATGATAATAAAGTCAAATTTAAGGGTGCGCCCTGATAGCGCTCCAATGCATTGGGTAATGATGTAACCACTAGAGATTACAATTTTCATGATACCTTGGTGAATAACCTTGGTAATTTTCAAATGACACCTTGGGGATGGACCTTGGTGATATGTTCATGATTGTCTATGTTAAATGATGTAGCCACATCTTCAAGTTATGAAAAATGTTATTTTTATTATGAAATGCCTCATGATTTCTTTCTCATGCCTTAAAGTTCTTTTCATGTCCTTATTGAAGTATCTCAAGTTCACATGTAAAATGTTCCTCTTGTTTCCCTTACTGGGCCTTCTGCTCACCCTTTCTTTTGATGTATGTCCCCAGGTTATGAGATGCATAATGAACATAGGATGAACTAAAGGAGAAGCCTTTCAAGTGTTTAAGAAGAATGTTTTTATGTTTTTTTTTGTATTATGATCCTTGTTTCCAAGACACTAAACCTTAACGATCCTCAGTTTTGTGTAATGTAATGAAAGTTTATGTTATAAAATGGCGGGATGCTATAGTTGGTATCAGAGGATGGTTTAGTTATTTGTGGAAATTAGGATATAAAAACTTTAGGAAGAACCCTATAGAAAAGTTTAAATATAGGAAAACTTCCTGGTATTTTGGTAAGTATTGAGTAAGTGGTCTATCAAACAAATACATCCCTATCTGGATACGAGCAGGTAGAGGCGGCTCTGGCACAGATGTACATAGGGGTAAAACCCGAAAACACCGCTTTGAGCTAGACTCAAACGGGAACTGGTGCACGATAACGGGCCTTGCTGCACTCTTGGTTACGACACTCCCAGGGGATATGTTTGGTTAATCACGAGCTTTTTATGAATCATTATGAAGGAATTATAGAAAAGTGTAATTGTATAAGCATGAAGTCTTAGTTAAAAGATTCATAAATGAAATAAGTTTCTCACTAAGGTTTTATTCTTTTAGAAAATGGCGGGAAATAGGAGAAATTGTGCCGATGGTGACCGCAATGCACCATGTGATGACGGCCCTCTGATGGAAGCCGGAATGGAAACATTCATGCGAATGATGAACCAAATGACTCAAGTTATGAGTAATAACTTGAATCAAGCTGAGAGGCCGACCTCACCACGAAGGGAACAACTTTCTGTTGAGTCCTTCATGCGTCAACGACCGCCAACATTCAGTGGATCTACTGACCCATTGGTTGCGGAACAATGGATAAGCTCCATTGAAAAGATATTTTCTGTACTTCATTGTTCGGAACAAGAAAAAGTCACCCTTGCTGTTTACCGCCTAGAGGGAGAAGCTGATCAGTGGTGGTCACTGATCAAAAACACGAAGCCACGAGGAGAGATGGAAGCTATGGAGTGGGAAGAATTTCGGGGGATTTTCTTTAACAAGTATTTCCCTCGTTCAATGAGAACGAAAATGGAGAAAGAGTTTCTCGAGCTGAAGCAGAAGGAGAACGAATCTGTCGGAAGCTATGAGATGAACTTCACAAGGCTTTCCCGTTATACCTCAAGTTTTGTCATGGACCCTAATGGGAAGGTTGATAGATTCTTTGGTGGACTAAGACCTCATCTGCGGAAGAATCTAGCCAACAGGGACTATGATAGCTATGAAGAAATAGTTCGAAGTGCCATGAAAGTTGAACTAGAGTTTGGGGAGACACAGTGGTCTCACAAATCTAATGAGAAGAAGAGAACTCTAGAACCGAGCCTGGGAAGAAGTTTTGATCAAGAAAGAGGTGGAAAGCATATGCAACATGCCACATGCAATAAATGTGGGAAGAAGCATCCGGGGAACTGCTTGATCGGAAGTGGCAAGTGCTATAGGTGTGGAAAAGAAGGCCATATTTCTCGGAATTGTCGTGGTGATGTGAAGCCTCAACTTCCCAACACTAACGACAGAGGAAAGATGGTTCTGGCCCTACCTGAAGTCACATGCTTCAAGTGTGGACAACTTGGGCACTTTGCTAATCAATGTCCAAATCCGAGGGCGGTGGAGGGGAATCACCATCAACCTCAGCAGAGGCCAAGGGAGCAAGGTCGTGCTTTCGCTATCACAACAACTGAAGTTGAAGTTCCGAACGATGTGGTAGCAGGTACTCTTGTTGTCCTCTCAAAACTAGCAAGTGCTTTATTTGATTCTGGTTCTACGCATTCCTTTATTTCTTCCAAGTTTGCAAAGAATATAGAATCAATCCCCGAATTGCTTGAGGTAGAGTTGTTAGTCAAGACTCCAAGTGGGATTATCCATGCATCAACAGTGTTTAGAGACTCTAGTGTTTACTTTGGTGAGCACAATCTTATCGCAAATCTAGTAGTCATCCCCATGATGGAATTCGACGTTATACTAGGGATGGACTGGCTCTCAAAGTATAATGCTAAGATCAAATGCAGAAGTAAGGAAATCTCAGTAGTCTTGAATGAACGACCTACAGTTATCTTCCGAGGAGAGATATCCCGAACTGATCCCTATCTAGAAGAACCTCCTATAGCTTTCTTTATGGAGTTAATCGGTGATGAGGAAGAAGGGAAGGGGAGCATACAAATTGAAGATGTTCCGATTGTTCAGGAATACATGGATGTATTTCCTGAGGAGTTACCTGGACCTCCCCCAGAAAGAGAGGTAGAGTTCTCCATTGAACTCGTACCTGGGTCTCAACCGATATCAAAGACTCCGTATGTAATGGCAAATGTGGAGCTAGAGGAGCTAAAGAAACAACTCCAAGACTTGTTGGAGAAGGGGTTTATCCGACCGAGTGTGTCTTCTTGGGGAGCACCAGTTCTCTTTGTGAAGAAGAAGGATGGATCAATGCGGCTATGCATTGATTATAGAGAACTGAACGGGATCACAGTGAAGAACAGATACCCTCTTCCAAGAATTGATGATTTATTTGACCAACTTCGTGGGGCTCAATTCTTCTCTAAGATTGATCTTCGATCTGGTTATCATCAACTGAGGGTGAAGAAGGAAGATATTCCAAAGACTGCCTTCCAATCAAGATATGGGCATTATGAGTTTACTGTTATGCCCTTCGGCTTGACTAATACTCCTGCTATTTTCATGGATTTGATGAATAGAGTCTTTAAGGACTACCTTGATAACTTTGTGGTAGTTTTTATTGATGATATTTTGATATATTCAAAAAGTCGTGAGGAGCATGAAGATCATCTGAGGGTTATTTTGAAAACTCTACGGAAGGAGAGGCTCTTTGGGAAGTTCAGCAAGTGTGGGTTTTGGTTACAACAAGTGGCTTTCTTGGGGCACATCGTAACCAATGAAGGAATCTCGGTTGACCCTGAAAAGACAATGGTTGTGGAGGAGTGGCCTCAACCCACAATATTAACTGAGATTCGTAGTTTCCTTGGTTTAGCGGGATATTATAGGAGGTTTGTGAAAAACTTTTCACGGCTTTCTAATCCACTAACCAAGTTGACTCGAAAAGGGGTTAAGTTCATCTGGACAAAGGAATGCGAGGAAAGTTTCCAAGAGCTGAAGAAGAGATTGGTTACTGCACCTGTGTTAACACTACCCTCTATCGGAGAAGGATTCGTTATTTTTAGCGATGCATCTCTGAAAGGGCTTGGGTGCGTCCTCATGCAAAATGACAAAGTAATTGCTTATGCATCTCGACAGTTGAAGATTCATGAGCAGAATTATCCTACGCATGATCTAGAGCTGGCGGCAGTTGTTTTTGCTCTAAATATATGGAGGCACTATCTTTATGGGGAGAAATGTGATATATACACTGACCACCAAAGTCTAAAGTATATTTTCACTCAGAAAGAATTGAACATGAGACAAAGGAGATGGTTGGAGATTATTAAAGACTATGATTGTTCAATTCATTATCACCCTGGAAGAGCAAACAAAGTCGCGGATGCGTTAAGCAGGAAAGATCCTGTTGTTCTAGAAACAATGAGGATCCTGGGAGATCCCTTGATTAAAGATCTAGTAAAACTGGACATGGGAATTATAAGGAAAGGGACATCATCAACCCTATCCCAAATGATTTCTCAACCTTCATTACTAGAGAAGATCAAGAAGGCTCAAAAAGAAGATCCTTTATTGCAGGAGAAGTTCGAGGCTGTAAAGGATGGGAAGTTCCCTGATTTCAATATTGATCAAGAAGGTGTATTGAAATTTCGTACAAGACTATGTGTTCCATCTATTCCGGAGATAAAGAAAGAACTGATGGATGAAGCTCATAGCTCTACTTTCTCTATACATCCGGGAAGCACTAAGATGTATAGAGACCTTCGTGATCATTATTGGTGGGATAACATGAAGAGGGAGATTGCCGATTACACTACAAGGTGCCTGGTGTGTCAGCAAGTAAAGGCAGAAAGACAACTTCCTAAGGGGGTATTACAACCGCTACCCATACCAGTATGGAAGTGGGATAATATCACTATGGACTTTATAACTGGTCTCCCGAAAACATCCAAAGGGAACAATGCGATATGGGTTATTGTGGACCGTCTCACCAAGACAGCCCATTTTATCCCTATTCGGGAAGATTTCTCTCTAGATCATCTTGCCAAGATATACATGAAGGAAGTGGTAAGGCTGCATGGGGTACCACTATCCATCGTATCTGATCGTGACCCAAGATTCACATCAAAATTCTGGAGAAGTCTTCAGCATGCTCTGAATACTGAATTGAATTTTAGTACGGCCTATCATCCTCAAACTGATGGCCAATCTGAAAGGTCTATTCAGACACTCGAAGACATGTTGAGATTATGCTCAATGGAATTTAAGGGTGGATGGGATCAACACCTCCCATTAGTGGAGTTCTCCTATAACAACAGCTTCCATGCGAGTATTCAGATGGCACCCTATGAAGCTCTGTATGGAAAGCGGTGTAGAACTCCTACTTGTTGGGATGAAACTGGTGAGAGGAAGCTTCTTGGGCCTGATCTTGTGCAAGAGATGACAGAACAGGTTCATGCCATCCAAAAACACATAAAGGCTGCTCAGAGTCGGCAGAAGAGCTATGCTGACAATCGTCGAAGGGACTTGGAGTTTGGTGTTGGTGACAAAGTCTTCCTTCGAATTTCTCCATGGAAGAGAGTCATGCGGTTTGGGAAGAAAGGGAATCTCAGCCCTAGGTACATCGGCCCCTATGAAATCCTTGATCGCATAGGAGCAGTGGCCTATCGTCTAGCACTTCCACCGAACCTAGCTCAAGTTCATGATGTCTTCCATGTATCTCTCTTGAGGAAGTACATACCCGACCCTTCGCATGTACTGAACCCAGAGGTGGTACAACTTGAACATGACCTCTCTTATGAGGAGCAGCCAGTGGAGATCTTGGACCGTAGAGACAAGGTCCTACGAAACAAGACTACCCACCTTGTGAAAGTGTTGTGGAGGAATCATAAATATGAAGAAGCGACTTGGGAGCCTGAGGAAACGATGAAGCAAAAGTACCCTCACCTTTTCAACTAGGCCTCAAGTATAAATTTCGGGGACGAAATTTCTTAAGGGGGGAAGAATGTAACGACCCAATATTTTTGAGTAGTATATTAACTTACTCTTATTGATTTATTAAGATGTTAATGGTTAATGCAGAAAGAGGAGTTGATGGCTTCATCCAGTAGACTCAACCCTTACGAAGCCCACTTATCAGAGCTTGAGAAGGAGGTAGCATCTGTGGGCTTCGCTTTGGACCAAGCCCAAGCCGAGCTCCAGCGTGTCAAGCTTGAACGAAAACGCTTGCAGGAGAAGTTCAAGTTAGTGGAGATTGCTACTAGGGCAATGTTATCTGAGACTCCCTCGGATTCTCTCACCATAGCACACCTTACACTTAGGTCTTATGCCAGTGTTATAAGGGGCTATGTGATGAGACCCTAGTTTCCTTGTGTAATCCTTTCGGGTGAATAAATTGAGATTTCTTCCTTTAGTGATGTTTGTGAAATTTCAAATGTCTAGATAATTTTAGAATGTATTTTATTGATGAATTTTGAAAAAGGGATATTTTGAAATATATATGTAAACCCTAAATAACTAATGATGTGTAATGATTTTCAAAAAATGGTCTTCTACAAAAGTGTTCAGTAAGGAATTTGGAGTCTAATAAGATCAACTTAATTTTTGATGAATAGTAAATTATGAATAGTGATTTTACGCTTAGGATTAGTAATATGACCAAATGGATTTGTAATTTCACTCAAAGAAAGTTTTAATATAATTTAGACACCTAGATTAAGTAATGTGATTCAATAAAATGGTTAAATAGCGGTTTCATAAATTATTATTCAAGTATTAGTTTTTTCGGATGAATAGTGTTTTTTAATTAAAAATTTAATTAAAAATAAATAGAAAATTATTTTTATAAAAAGGACTTTATTTTTGAACTCAGAGCATCGATATTATGCTAAGGTAATTTTTGGGGATTTTTCTGAAAAAAATGAATTTTCAATGAATAGTGTTTTTATTTAAAAATTAAATTAAAAATATTTAGAAAATTATTTTTATAAAATGGATTTCATTTTTGAAATCAGAGCATTGATATTTGGTTAAGGTGAAATTTTGGGATTATTCTGAGAAAGTTGAATTTTCGGTGAATAGTGAAAGTATAGTTTTTAAGTTACGGGTGTTTAATGACATGATTAAATGATGTATTAAGTATATATTCAATATGGTCGAATTATGAATAGTAAGATAAGGTGTGAGGTGTCCCAAGTGGCCAATACCATGGGCAAATACCATGGGCAAGCCCATGGTTTTGCGAAAACCACTAGTGAGGTGTCCCTTGGCCCTTAATGCTTTGTCCCCTCACTTTCCCTATAAATACCCACCCTTTCCTCCCTTAGTTTTCACTCCCAACTCTCCCCCAACGAATTTCTGGTCTTCTTACCTTCCAAAGAGTCCTCCCAAGGTTCCCCTAAGCCCTCAAGGTCCAATCCTTTGAGTTTCAAGAGTCACATTTTAAGGTAAGGGATCCGACCCCTCTCTTTCTTTTCATGTAATCTCTTTTATGTCATTCCTTTTATGCTCCATGTTTTTATGTGAGAGGATGTTCTTTTATATTACTCTTACTGCCCTTTCATGTTTATATGATGAGAGATCCCATCTTACTCTCATCATTTCATTTTATGAAAGTTTGAGTGACGCCGTTAGGCTGCCGAATTTTTAAGGGATTCTTTCACCCTTCTCATTCTTTTCAAAGTTCTACTTTCATGTCAAGTCTTTCAAAGTTCCTTTTTATTATGTTGGGGTATGATCTCCATATCTATCATACTGATCTCTTATGATCATATTATGAGGGACCCTATTTGATCTTGTCAATTCTTTTTTATTGAAGTTTAAGTGACGCCGTTAGGCTGCCGAATTTTCATAAGAGAAATCTAATTTTTGTCTTCCTTCCATGTTTTTCATTTCAAATGGTATGTCCTTCAGATTTCATTACCATGTCCATATATCCTTATTATTCTGTCCCCTACTGTTTTATGGATCATTTATGAGTGGGTGACCCATGTCCCCTCTCTTTTCAATGTTTTCTAAAACCCCAAAACATAGCTGTTATGCTGCAGAATTTTCGTCTCAAAATGCCTCTCCCTCTTTTCTCAAAATTATTTTATGTTATAAAGTGAATACTCAAAGATCTTATTTCTACAAGGGTATTCACATATATATCAAAATTTTCTAGTTTATATTCTGGGATTTACATACATGAGATCCACTTTCCCTTCCGTGGGTTTAAAGTGCCGTAAAGATCATGTCTTTAAAGCAGTTTTTAAAACGTTATGATTATGAAATGAAACCCATTTATTTTATGCTATATGGGTTATTTATGAAATGTTTGATGATGATATATGTGGATCACATGATTATAAAGGAAAATTTAAGGGTGCGCCCTGATAGCGCTCCAATGCATTGGGTAATGATGTAACCACTAGAGATTACAATTTTCATGATACCTTGGTGAATAACCTTGGTAATTTTCAAATGACACCTTGGGGATGGACCTTGGTGATATGTTCATGATTGTCTATGTTAAATGATGTAGCCACATCTTCAAGATATGAAAAATGTTATTTTTATAATGAAATGCCTCATGATTTCTTTCTCATGCCTTAAAGTTCTTTTCATGTCCTTATTGAAGTATCTCAAGTTCACATGTAAAATGTTCCACTTGTTTCCCTTACTGGGCCTTCTGCTCACCCTTTCTTTTGATGTATGTCCCCAGGTTATGAGATGCATAATGAACATAGGATGAACTAAAGTAGAAGCCTTTCAAGTGTTTAAGAAGAATGTTTTTATGTTTTTTTTGTATTATGATCCTTGTTTCCAAGACACTAAACCTTAACGATCCTCAGTTTTGTGTAATGTAATGAAAGTTTATGTTATAAAATGGCGGGATGCTATATGGCTGGAATGGTAGGTTATACCGGTTCAGTGAAACAGGACTGAAATGAGGAATGAACTCGGTTCAGAAAGGGACTTTGTCCACTAAGATAGTCTTGGAAATGAGTCCTGACTAACATGAAATGATTCTCTATGATTATTTGTGTATGCCAAAAAGTTTCATGTTTTATGTTATGATTATTGGGATTAAATTTCACAACTATGATTTATCCCATGTTATGAAATTATGATCTCTTTTTCAGGTTGAGATTTCCAAAAGATATGTTATTATGAATATGACCTGATTGATATTTCTCTTGTTTACCCTTACTGAGCATTTGAGCTCACCCTTTTATGTTTTCTTTTCCCCAGGAAATAAAGAAAGGATTTAGGTTTAGAAAAAAAAGAAGATCTTTATGGGAGATGTTGAAGATCTTTCACCATGATTAGAAGATTATATTCCGAGTTTCCAAAGACACTAAACTATTACAGTCCTTGTGTGTGTGTTTTTGTTATGTACTAAGTATTCCACAAAATTAATGTAATGTCCTTGTACGTCAGGCTTCAGGTCTCTACATGCGCTCCCAAACTAGACTTGCGCGCCAGCCTCTTTTTTGGTGCCCCTCCCACCTATTCAACTCTTTTCATCAAATCCAACTCTCCTCTTCAAGATTTAGCCTTCAAGACCTTATTAAATGTCATTTATGGCATGGTTCCTTTGTTGGAATCCTTATCTGAAAGGAATTCTGTGGAACATCTCTCAAAACATAGTGATTTACATATTTTTATGTCACTAAGGTTAGATATTTCATTTATTCAACCTCATACTTTAAGATGAGACGATCTTTAACTTGGTCCTCCTTCTCAGGAGTATGACCCAATCATAAGATCTTTAATCTGGGCATCCTTCTTAAGAGTAAGCCCAAAGTTCCCTAATCTAGGAATCCTCCTTATGAGTAATCCTCAAGGTCCCTAATCTGGTCATCCTCCT
Source organism: Viscum album (assembly GCA_963277665.1). Taxonomy (NCBI): domain Eukaryota; kingdom Viridiplantae; phylum Streptophyta; class Magnoliopsida; order Santalales; family Viscaceae; genus Viscum; species Viscum album. The sequence goes on from OY728123.1 coordinate 775,819,787, forward strand.
TAGGAGTAACCCCCAAATCTCAAAACCTCTTTACCTAGGCATCGTCCTTAGGAGTAATACCCAAGTTACAAATCTCCTTAAACTTTGGGCCTCCATCTCAAGAGTAAGTCCCAATCATAATTTCCTTTTGATTTGGGCCTCCTTTCCAGGAGTATTCCCCAGTTCTCAAATTCCCTAACCTGGGACTCCTTTTCAAGAGTAAGCCCCAATAATAATTCCCCTTAACTTGGGTCTCCTTCTTAGGAGTAAGCCCCAGTTCTCAAGACCCAGTCATAATTTCTCTTAACCAGTAATAATTTCATTTGATTTGGGCTTCCTTCTTAGGAATAAAACCCAAAAATAAGTCCCCTCAAATTTGGGCATCCTTCTCAGGATTAAGTCCTAAGTTAAGTATCTGAATCTCCATAAAGAAGATATACCTTTATAGACCTTGTTCCCGGGCTTCTCCCCTGAAGTAAGTCTCGATCTTCATCTATCTGAGCAGTCATACATACGTAAGCCCCACATCATTCCTTGTGACTGCATCTTTCATGGCACAAATCATTAGGTTTACTGATACCTCTTGTTTCTCACACCAAACATGACTCAAATGAGCTTAGAGTGTAAAAGTAACCACGACACATCTCTTTGAGACGTTAATCATACGTAAGCCCCCAATTCTTAATCGAACTACATGGAATTTGATCCCTACCTTAAAAGTAGAGTATGTAGGAAGCCTCTCTAAGGTTCAAGACTATCATCCATTAATTATCATTTATCACATATGATATTAAACAATATCTTAATTCTGGAACTACGTGGGTTCTGATTCCTTTTCTAAACAAGGATACATAGTTAGCCCATCTGCGGGTATAATCCGAACTTTGAAATAATCCATTTCCTTCTGAATGACAATAAGAATAAAGTTCCCCACTGAGTGGCTTTAAAACTAGTATGGTTATCATAATGGCCAAGAGGTTCTTATATAATTTGATGAAGGATACCATTGACTAAGAATCTCTAAAAAATGCAGATGATTCTCTATCGATGAAGAACCTAAAATATATATAAATGATTCTCTAAATCTCATACATATCAAACATTGATTGTTAAATATAAGGAATGTTCATTTTCATACTTGATAAATTAATAAGGATTCACAAACATAGCTCAAATCTATAAAGAGAGTCCCAGAGTAGACAATAATTCCCCCCAAAAAGGTGTGATGAGTCCGACCTCCCATCCTCTCAACCAATGAAAATTCTTAAGCATCATCGGTCCACAAATAATGATCACCTACCTTTTTAAAGTACGTCCAAATGGATATAGAATCATTGGATGTTTCTGGTTCTACAAATAAACTTGTTAGAAACCGATTGGAATGTTTGAACCTTAAACAAATAAGGTCATCCCCATTTCCAGACGAAACAAAAAAATGGTGAACCCGACGTGAATCCTGAACCAAGATAAATGATGTTTTACTTATTTGTTGGGCCCCTATTCAATTCAATGTGAGGACCAACAAAGCAATCAATAACATATGTTCTCATCCAAAAGATGTAGTGGCTGAACGTATCTTGATTATGTTGGTTATATCAAACAGGAACTCGTTTCCAAGATCTCTCTGTGTTATAGAAATGGCTTCTCTAAAGTTCACACCTGTGAATGCATCTGCTGCTGCTCCTTCTGGATCTTTGTTCACTTTGAGGACGACATCACTTACTCAGCGTCTTCAACGCTGGGTCTCAAATGCACTGGTTAAGGAATATCATCGATATGGTACCATTCCTACTCTAGAGGCTGCTCGACAAGCCCTCCAAATCATTAATTCACCCTACTTGTCTAGACGACGACGACCAGTGATCAAGAAACTGGTGGTGCCAACCACCGTCTCCAACCGTTTCAGGTCGTTATCCCGGAAATAAAATCACCAGTCCCTCCCACATTATGCAGAGGTGAATGAGAAGGTCTCTCAAGGCCTTTTTTCATGGAGAAAGGAGTCTTTCCCAAGGTCTCCCATTAACAATCGCCACCAGAATCGTGTGGCAGTGCACCCTCAACATGATGAGGGTACCACCTTTAGGGGTTGGGCTTAGGTTCCTCAGACCCGAGCATGTAAGAAGAACCGCTAGAGGTGAAATCTGGTCAATAGGGAGCAGGTTCTTACTTCTACACCCTCTGGAGAATTCCATCAAGCCAACTCGATGGAAAACAATGACAGGGCATATACACATGTCCGTCTTGATGTTACTGACCAGCAGACTCGCCTGGCAGTAACACGCCAATCTAGCCAGGAAATTCCGGCGGAGTATTATAGGCAGGCATATACAGCTATTTAGAACTCATCAACCAGTCAACAAGCTCGTCGGACTACACCCAAAGAAGCTCACCAATATAATATGGTGGCAACTGATAAGCGGGGATGTACACCTGTTTATAATCAACAATTCTGTCAGCTGTCTCATCTACCAGGTTTGAAGGAAAATCGTCAACCATACTTGGCGAAGAATACACAGCAGGCACATACACCTGCCAATTTTCATCAAGCCTTCCAATAGTCTCGTTTGGTACCTCTCGGAGAAGTTAGTTGGAAAGATTTGAAGACAAATTTGGAGAAGACTCTACTCTCTGCCCCCACACATAAGTACTGTCAGAATTCACTGATAGGAAAATGAGGAAACGAGTAGGAATAGACACCTACTCCAACCACGAAATGGGCGTATATTCCTGTTCTAGCAGTTGAAGTCGCCGAGCACATTCTGACGATGGTGAAAGAGCAGAAGAAAATCCCTGCTCATATTCTGTATGCCTGTTATAATATTATAATAGCTTTAGTAGCATCACAAGGAAAGAAATACAAATTTATCCCTACTAGTGGAGTGACACATCAACATCTCACTCCGGAACAGATACATACCTATGTTCCAGTCCAAGAGGGATGTGGGTCATACTCCCCCATGTCATATGGATAATCAAGTTAGTCACATACACCTGATTTGAATGGAGATAATCAGCCTAACCTGACCATTTCTCATGGGCAGGAACATACACCTTCCCATAATAACCACTTTTGTCAACAAGTGGTTCCTAAAGTGAGTGAGAAGGCATCTAAGAAGAAGATTCGTCCATCATAATAAATAAATCAAGATCCAATATATAATAATTCCTTGCTTGATGATGGAGTTCTTGATGCACTAAGACAATTATATGTTGCAACTCAAGATTCTACTCTCATATTTCCCAATAGTGGGAACAATAATTCCAAAGGTCTTCATCAGACACTTCCTCATGAAGGATTTCTTTATGATATTTCAGTCGATATCAAAGTATTATCTTCAGATGAGAGCCACGATAACCCTCTACGTGGCTAGAATATCAAGGAGAAAAAGGTTTCATCTTCTACTATAACCCACCATGGTGGTCCTCCCCATGATGATGAATTTAGCTAAAAAAGTCCTCTATATAGTAGTAATTCGCATTTCCTGTAAAATTCTTCAATGGACAATGTAGTGACGAGAAAGCCCTCTTATATTGAGGAACTTGCAAATGTGAAGTCAGTAATGTCTGATCCTTTACCGCTAGAAGGTAAAATACTTTCTCAATCAGAAGATAACCCGGGGTGTAGGTCATTCTCCAAACCACCCCTAGGTCATTCATCTTCTAGTTTGATAAATGAATTCTCTACCAATCTTTTTGAATTTTATGAAACAACCAAGAATCACCAAATTTGGTCTAATCAGGTAGAATAATCCTCATCAAATGATAAGGAGGAAGTGATGAATATGATAAAACAACTGGCGAAAGGCAAAGTACCAGTCATGTTTTGGCCTTTGGCTGACTCTCAGTATGATATTCTACAGATGTTGATTGAAGATTGTTTTCAGGATATTCGTCTCAACATGTGGAAAAATCATTGTCAATTGAAAAAGAAAATATTCTCTTATTATGAATATGAAAAACATGTTAAGATAATAGAAGTGTTATAATTCCAAATTGATTTGGCATCTCTCTCAGTTTCCTGATATCCAATGTTTGAAAAGCAGCAGAGATCCCCTCAGCGTTCATGCCTTGGCGCACTAAAAAGATTGTACCAGTTAATTTCCAATGCCCCATCTAATATTCATATCAGGGGATGGGGTGTTCATGGAGAACTAAATTTCACTGTACTCTCCAGTCAAAAAAGCCCGCCAAAGGTGGTCTCATGCAATGTTATCTCCTAGAATTGGCCACATCTATCTGGTTTAGTGCATAATCAAAGGCCTTCTCAAGAACATGCCTTAACTAGTTCTTCTCAAAGTCAGGCATACAGAGAACAAGTTGTCGAATTAATCTTGCATCAGGAAAATGAGAATATCGAACAGACTTCTCATTTGGAGTGTGCACATCACCAGGTGACAGAAGTGTGAGAAATCATCAAATGGTCATTTGAACCAGGTGATTTGAGAGAATGTAGGTTAATGTATCCAACCAATTTCCGGACTATAGTCCACAAGATCAGGAGGGATTTTAAGAAAGTCTCAGATGTAGCAGCTCAAGAACCACCCCAGATTTCCAGATTAAGGACTCTTTTATCCCAATCCTCGTAATCAACAAATAGGATTTTAGGAGTTGAGCAGGAACAACATGAACATCCCCAGTCCACCATAATGGGGACTATTTCAAATCCTCAATCTCTTCCTCAAAGAAATTCAGTCTTCTACCAATTAGAGAAGAAACCACAATAGGAACAAAGACAGAATTATCAGGAGATTCCCTCAAAATTATGATTGGTCAAGAAGTTCATGAGGGATAAACTCAAAAGAAGGCAGTGTCTCATCAGGGACATGGAAGAAGACAGTATCGCGGAAATGCCGATAGAAGGGATGAAATGCGTTATGCATCAATAAATGTCATCAATGTCGTTGTTGTTGATCCCCTAGAACATTAGGTTCACTCATAGGAATCAGATGAGGAAGTTCATGCTCAAGAGGCTATTCAAACAGAGGAAAATTAAGAAGGTGTGCATACAAGAAATCAAAGGCTTACCCAGAATCTAGGTATTCCTTCAAAGAACCAACTTCCCCCTCTCCAAAAGGCGTCCATCAAAGGGAAAATAATAAGTTAGGTTACATTCCACCCATCCTTTGGAGATGGCCAATCACTCACACAAGAGTAATGGTTCACAGAACAGGAGGAAGAAATGAAGGAATTAAGGAGGTTGAATACAGAACTACTTCAAGGTAGTCTTCTTCCTAAGCGTGCTAGAGTTAGTCAGCCAAGGGAATTTATTGCAGATATAGAGATGGATCAAGAATATACTCCTTTATCAGTAAACCCTCACAGATCTAATTATATGGGTCATGCGCAACAACAATCGCTGGTGCTACCATCAGTTGTAGTACCAACCATCACACCTGTCCATGCTCCAGTTATTGCACCTGTTCGGGTCCAAGCTCAACTTGATGTTTCTCAAAAGTTAATAACTACTATTTAGTCATTAACAGCTTAGTTGAAGGCTATGGAGGGAAAGCGTGCACAAATTCAACCACAAAAGAGAGCTTACCCTAAATGAGTTGATGAAATTCCTCCCCCATCAAATTTTTCAAGTACCACATTACCAATATTTAATGGTTCGGGAGACCCAGAAAAACACTTAACACATTTTTTTCTCATTGCGATCCTATGATGGGAATTCCTTAGCAACAAGAAGCAGTTAAACTTGGGTGTTTTGTACAGTCATTATAGGGGCCTACTTTTGTCTGGTATATAAGCTTGAAATCCGGGTCAATTACCGGGTGGGAGGATCTTCGTCAACGATTCCTTCTTCAATTCAGCTCAACTTTGCTAAAGACAACAGTTTTTTATCTTACAAATTTTATGAAAATGGAGAATGAAAGAGGTTCAGATTTCATTGGTCGTTGGAAGGGATTAATATATTCCCTAAGCTTAGCACTCCCTCAAGAAGAGTTGTTTCCAATCTATGTGGCAAATTAGCTTGACGAATTATGCACACCGTTGATCCCGGTGAAATACACAGGAGGGTTTCGAGACCTTACTTCGATCGCTCAGCAGATCAATGACTCTCGTCAAAGACTAAGGATAAAACTCGTGTAATTCCATCAGCACCAGGAAGGAGAATGGGTAAAGCAGAGACCACTACAGTTACGCTTAAACAAGAACCTTTACCTTCTTATACTTCAAAACCTTCATCTTATCGAAGGGCTCCACCTCCTGAGCGTCAACAATAGAGGTCGTTTCGTCAAGATGATTGTAACACCATGAGATTTTATCAGATATATTCTTTTTAATTTATTTCATATCTTCTGTTGTACAATACACTAAGATTATCTTGCACTACACGCAACCCTGACTTGGCCTGCTTAACACGCAATAGCGACCTTCCACGATAGCGTGTGTTGTACGCAATACCGAGTTTCACTAAACAATGATATGTTATTAAAATATTATATAAACTAGTCGTTATGAATAGTAATACCCACTTTTTGGAATTTTATTTTTCAAAATGGACTTCATTTTTGGATCCTGAATATCGAAATTAGCCTGGGGTGAATTTTTGGTATTTTCCTGAAAACTAACAAGTTTTTATGAATAGTGGAAACACTCGGTTACTATTTAAAAACTGACTTTTTATTTATATAATTATTGATTATATTGGAATTTATTTTAGGTAAAAATTGATACATAATACCTATATAAGTTCAATGTAATTCATTAGAGTCATTTTATAATAATTTTAGATATATAAAAATTTTATTGAACCTTTCACCGTCTTTTACCTACCTCCTAGGAGATTTTTGTAAACATATTTAAAACATAACTTTACCGATTCTGTGAGTGGAATTTCTAAAATCCGAGAGACACAGTTAATATCAAGGAGTAAAATGTGATTCAATAAGATAAAAATATTTTTTGGTGAATGGTAACGTTTTTACTTTTATTTACCACGGTTAAAAGTAAATATGGTAATTAAGGGTAAAAATGATATTATTATTACCCTAAGACATGTCATAATTCTATTGGATAAGTTTAATTCGACCCAAAACAACATTAGGAATAAAATATTACCCTTTAGGTTCACTTGGATTAGATTATGACACTTATTATTATTTTATTTAAAGAATAGTTAAAACAGATAAATCAATGTTTAATAACTAAAACATTTTTAATATAGGGTTATACAAAAGATAAATTCGACTATAATTGTTCATTAGAAAGATAAAATAATTTCCTACATAATTATATTTTATTTTTAATTTTTAAAAATTTAAAAAGTTAATTTATTTATGACACAATGATGATGCAGTAATTACCTTATTAATGAAATATTAACATAATTGATGTTATAAATACCCAAATAAATGTAATTTGAGACTTTTTATGAATTAAACTAATTTTATAGGTTAATATGACATGTTATTATTGATTTAATTATCTTTTTTCCAACTAAACATTCTGTTATTATTTTCACAAAAATCAGTTAACAAATTATGTCAAAATTGACATAAAATAGTTTTTAAAACAAATATTAATTTATTAATTGTTATTTTATTCCTAAAAACTTAGTAATTGGCCAAATGACTTAAATAAGGTTATATATATTAATAATGAACAACTTGTGGTTCTTTTGGCTTGTTATAGTAAGTTTATTAACCATATAGTGTAAGAAAACAAGAAGACAAGGTAAAAGTTAAATTATTTAACTTAGAGTTAAATCTAAATGATAAGGTTAAAATAGTAACCTGAACTTGTCTAAATCCTATTGGTTGAGAGGGGTTCTACCCATTCCCACTTTACCTTCTAAATAAATCAATTTGGAGCTATTATAAACTGAATATGACTTTATTATAAAATAATAGTTTGAGTTTTTCCGAAGGTGCACCTCTCCTCCCTTATAAAAAGGGCACCCCTTCCATATTCTCTTCACACCCTTTTGAGCCTTCAAGATCGGACAAACCCTACCAATTCCTCTTCTAAAACTCTCTAGTTATATTATAGAGTTTCTGGTCTTCTCAAAATACCAACTTTAGTGCCCTAAGAAGAAGTTTAAAGGAGGTGCGTCGAGGAAGAGGTGATCTCTTCTACTGACTCTTTCATGTTTCTTTATTCTTCTACTTACTCTTCTTTAGTTGTTTAATTATAAATTAATAACATAAGTATTACTTATATACTGATATAGTATTATAAATATGAAACAAACCTATTTCACCTTCTATCCATCCTACGAAAAATGAAATCACAGCGCGTGCGTACGTACGGAATACCGTCTCCACGACGTGGTGTAATCTATTTTCCACCACCACCTTACATGGATGGGTATAATGGTGTAAATAAATAAATAAATTTTATTATTGTAAATTTATATTTATTCTTAAGTATTATACAAACAATTCAATACAATTCCACGATCATGGGAATGATATCATCGCTCGTGCATACGTATGGACTACCGTCTCCACGAACGTGATGAGATTGATTTTCCATGATTAACCATTAAAGTATGATTATAAAGTATATATAATAAATAATCAGGAAATATATTACATAATAATGGTACTGTATTTATGTACATATATGTTTCATTTACTTAATTCCATTTAATTTAATAAGGAAACAAAAACAGCGTTCATGCGTACATACGGCCTACTATCTCGATGAATGGTGTATTTCATTCCATTTATCGATCTATCATATATATAATGAATATATATTATATATAAATCATTTTTTACATTATTGAATTAATTAAATCTGGATATAAGTAATAATATCAAGAACAACATGTAGAAACATGTATGATAAATGAAACGATTTTACCCAAAACGCTGCTTTAACATGGAATTTACAAAAGAACGGGTAATATAAATTCATAAGTGAACCATATATGATATCATAACAATGAATATGATTATTTCATAAGTCAATGACATTATTTAAATCATTATACTGGATTTTCGGATACTTACGAAGCATATCGAACCTAAGGTAAGGGATAATTATTCTAATCTCATTCTTATCCGAGATTGTTTTTTCCTAGGTATTTACTAGGGTTATGTTAATTATCCATGTCCATATGTTCTCAAAATGTTTTCATAAAATTTTTACATTTCTTCCCTATATGTTTAAATACATTTTTACCCTTTTTACTTTTACCACATCATATGGAAGGAATCTTTCTTTTGTTTACCTTACGAGGTACTTTTTGACTTTTCCGACAAAAGTACGAGGAGAATGTTTTTTTAAATTATATGGAATAAACAGATTTTTACGGTTTTCTAAGGCCTTATTTTTAGGAAGCTTACTCTACAATATTTCATGACTATTTTCAACAAAATATCTTTCCTTTAAAATTTCATGGAATTTTGGGAAAAGAAAATGATTTTGAAGAAGAAAGGATATTTTCCTCAAGAAATCATTTCAAGTGTATTATCAAAACCATTTTCCATATAAGATGGAATTATTTCATATGTGTATGTTTCAAGTATAATTTCTCTAGGATTTTCATGGCTTCACTTTTCTTTTGATGAAATGATTTCCATTTTTTTGTATGGATTATGTTATGATGGGATGATGTTTACGAAACACGTTTTATACTTTGGGTAATGATGAATGATTTATATTCATGTTGTGGAACAATTAAGAATGATTTCATTCTGAGATGAGTGGGACCCATATCTCCCTCCAATGCATTGGGTAAAGATTTATATCTCATGAGATAGACATGGCTGGAATGGTAAGTTAATCTGGTTCAGTGTTACAGGACTGAAATGAGGAGTGAACTCGATTCAGAAAGGGACTTTGTCCACTAAGATGGTCTTGCCCGTAATACCTTGGCTACTATGGAAATCATATCATGTGCGTAATGTTTTTCCACAATTAGAAGTTTTATTTCCAAGATATTTTATCATGATTGATGTTCCATTATGATCTATGCCTTAGGTACTGCCATGTTTTATGTCATTGCTCAAGATTTTGTTGTATAAACATTATGTTCGTGTTTTTATGTTCAAATGTATATGGTTTGTTTTAATTTCTACATGCTTACCCTTACTGAGCATTTGAGCTTAGCCTTTATATGTTTTATTTTACCCAGGATATAAAGGAAGGTTTAAGGTAAGAAAAAAAAGGGAAAGATCTTTATGGGAGATGTTAAAGATCTTTCACCACGATTAGAAGATTATGTTCTGAGTTTCCAAAGACACTAAACTATTACGGTCCTTGTTTGTCTGTTTTTGTTATGTATTAAGTATTCCGCAAAAATAAAGTAATGTCTATGTACGTCAAGCTTTGGGTATCTACAGTTTTTATCAGAGGAGTGGTTTAGTTAACCTTTGGAAACTAGGATGCGAAAATTTTAGTAAGATCCCTAAAGATATTTCTAAGGTATGTCTAGGGATTTCCCTAAGGTTAAGTATAAGTATAGGTTATAGTCCTAGAATTATGTTAACGATCTTATAATTAAACCTAATGTGTTAGATATTTAAGGTACTTCCCCTTTATTTTGTTGTTTTCCCTAGCTTGTTTTTTTCCTCTCACACTATTCTTTTTGGGTTTTAGACGATGGTTGGAACCCGAAGGAACCATGTTTATCAATGTAATGGACAATGAAATGATTTTCCTCCTAAAAAACCAATGTCATAGGAGATGGAGTGAAAAATCTTATTTCTATACTTACACAAGCTATGAATCATTTTGGACTTCCAAATGAGCAGATAAGGGAGCAATATTCTATTGAGTCCTTCATGAGGCAACGACCACCTTCTTTCAGTGGGTCTTCTGATCCACTTGTTGCTGAACAATGGACCAGTACCATTGAAAAGATATTTTCCATACTTTGCTGTTTAGAACATTAAAATTTCATTCTGGTTATTTACCATTTAGAAGGTGAAGCAGATCAGTGGTGGACTCTATTTAAGAATACAAGGCCCCAAGATGAAATTGAATCCATGGAATGGGACGAGTTCAAGAACTTGTTTTTCAGTAAGTACTTCCCTCATATTCTTCGAACAAAGATGAAAAGGAGTTCCTTGAGTTGAAGCAGAAGGATGATGAATCTATTGGTATATACGAAGCGAATTTTACAAGACTTGCAAGGTATGCATATGGCTTTATTATCCAAAATGAAAGTAAAGTTGATCGATTCTTCAGTGTCTTAAAACCAAGTCTTCAAAGGGAATTAAATATAAGAGACTTCAGTAGATATGAAGAAATTTTGTGTTCTGCTATCAAGGTAGAACTGGAAGTTGGTGTAACATATCCATATCATGGTTTTGACAAGAAACCAAAGATGGAGTTCAAGGAGAAATCTCGGAATAATGGTGAAAAGATGATGAATGTTTCTTTATGCTCAAAGTGTGGAAAGAAGCATGGTGGAGATTGTCTTAAAGGGACTAGAAAATGTTTTAAGTGTGAAAAAGAAGTTCATCGAGCATTTTAGTGATGAAGTAATGGAAAAAGGGTTGCTAATGATGTGAATAAAGAAAATACTGTAGAGAACGCACCACCAAAACTTCAATGCTTCAAGTGCAAGGAAATGGAGAATTATGCTAATCAATGCCCTAATCCAAGGGTTAATGATGATCAATGTGAGAAAACTCTTAAAGAAAAAGGATAAAGGGAAGTCACATGCGATCACTATTTGTGATTTTGAGTATGAAAATGATGTTGTGTAATGATTAAGTGTTTATGTAATGGGATTTCAAAATAGTATCATGGAATCCCATTTATGGTATCGTGGTATTTTGGAATATCTATGTATTGGTTTTCAATAATTATATGGTATCGGTAACCATGAAAAGTGATTAAAATACTTTTGGAAAAAAGATGATATGTGCATAATGAAGGGATAAAGAGAAAATGAAATGATCTCATGACTGATATCATGGTTTGAGTATATAGAAATTTTAGGCTTTTGGTATGTGGAAACAGTTAACTTTTGACAGCATTCATGTCTTCACTAAAGTTCAATGGGTATTCACATGTTTGGAATGTGAACAAAAACAAGATAAATCTTATGATATATGGGGGACAAATGAAGGAATTCACATGCTTGGTAGATGAAATATCTAGTAATCGGACAGAAGTATTTTTGATAATCCTAATGGTTGGAATAGACATCATATAGTATTACTTAAAGCTATCAATTTTTGAAATTTTATTATAGTATAGTTTTAGAAAAAGGACAACCTTTAGGATGGGCAACAAACCATCGAATCGTACAAGGATGCGGGAATCGAACCCACAACCGAAGTACGACAGGACTTTATCGCCTACCACTGGCTGACAGGAAGTCCCTGGTTAGTATAAACTAATTTTATTTTATTAAGAAGTATGATAGTTCAAGTGTAAGTCCATTTTTTGAATCATATACCATTGACCTCACCATAGATGGACTTATGTATATTTGATAACTTTTTCTAACCTTTTGTTTGAGACAGATGGAGTGACCCATCATTCTATCACATGATCTGCTAACATTTCACAAATGACAAATTCAACTTCATTTCTTTAAGATATGAATTGGAAATTGTTCAAGGCCCCAAAAACTGGTGAGATTGTACCAAAATAAAGTAAGTATTTCTTCTAATTCAAATTATTCAACATTAGAGATATCTTCTTGAAAACCAAAAAATGTTGTCCTAGTGCCCTTACATCTGATGAATCATATGGTACCTTAGATCATCACAAATTTATGGCTTTGTGATTGTTGGCTTTTTCATAGCCATGTTCTCTACCACTCTCCATCAGAACATGAAGGTTAGATTTCTCTTCCATGTCCATATTTTCACCTATGTTCTCCTATGTGGAAACCCAGTGATTAGTTAATTTGGGTAACCGTTACGTTTCATAATGTAGTTTTTAAAGTTCAGTTTTGGTATTCCTTTTTACGATGTGGGTTTCTATTAATGAAACTTTCCAGTAGTAAACGATTTATAACCCTGATGAATTTTGAGGTCGAAATTAATTTTAAGGGGGGTAGAATGTAACACCCTGAGATTTTATAAGATATATTCTTTTTATTTTCTTTCATATCTTCTATTGTACGCTACACCAAGATTATCTTGCACTATACGCAACCCTGACTTGGCTTTCTTTACACGCAATCACGACCTTCCACGATAGCGTGTGTTGTATGCAATACCGAGTTTCACTAAACAACGATATGTTATTAAAATATTATATAAACTAGCTGTTATGATTAGTAATACCCACTTTTTGAAATTTTATTTTTCGAAATGGTCTTCATTTTTGGATTTGGAATATCGAAATTAGCCTAGGGTGAATTCTTTATATTTTTCTGAAAACTTTCAATTATTGATAAATAGTGAAAACTCTTGGTTACTATTTAAAAACCGAATTTTTATTTAAATAATTTTTATTTTTTATTTAAATTTATTTTAGGTAATAATTGATACATAATACCTATATAATTTCAATGTAATTCATTGGAGTCATTTTATAATAATTTTAGATATATAAAAAATTTACTGAACTTTTCACCTTCTTTTACCTACATGCTAGGAACTTTTTGCAAACTTACATAAAACATAATTTTACCGCTTCTGTGAGTGGAATTTCAAATATCTGAGAGACATGGTTAATATCAAGTAGTAAAATGTGATTCAATAAGATAAAAATAATTTTTGGTGAATAGTAACTTTTTACTTTTATTTACCACGGTTAAAAGTAAATAGGGTAATTAAGGGTAAAAATGATATTATTATTACCCTAACACATTAATAATTATATTGGATAAACATAATTCGACCAAAAACGACCTTAGGAATAAAATATTACCTTTTAGGTCCACTTGGATTAGATTCTGACTCTTATTATTATTTTATTTAAAGAAGAGTTAAAATAGTTAAAATCAAAGTTTAATAACTAAAACATTTTTAATATAGGGTTATACATACGATAAATTATACTATAAATGTTCATTAGAAAGATAAAAATATTTAATACATAATTGTATTTTATATATAATTTTTAGACCTTAGAAAATGTATTTTTTTATGACACAATGATGATGCAATAATTACATTATTAATGAAATATTAACATAATTGATGTTATAAATACCCAAATAACTATAATTTGAGACTTTTTATGAATTAAACTAATTTTATAGGTTAATATGACATGTTAGTATTGATTTAATTAAATGTTTTCGAACTAATCATGCTGTTATGATTTTCAAAAAAATAAATTACCAAATAGTGTCAAAATTGACATAAAATAGTTTTTAAAACAAATATTATATTATTAATTGTTATTTTATTTCTAAAAATATAAGGTTCATCCAAATGACTTATATAAGGTTATATATATTAATAATGAAAAACTTTAGGTTCTTTTGTCTTTTTATCGTACGTTTATTAGCCATACAGTGTAAGAAAACAAGGAGACACAGTAAAAGTTAAATTATTTAACTAAGAGTTAAATATAAATGATAAGGTTAAAATAGTAACCTAAACTTGTCTAAAACCTATTGGTTGACTGGATTTCGACCCATATCCACTTTAGCTTCGAAATAAATCAATTTTTATCTATTATAAACCGAATATTACTTTATTATAAAATAATATTTTGAGTTTTTCTGAAGGTGCCCCTCTCCTCCCTTATAAAATGGGCACCCCTTCCCTCTTCTCTTCACACCCTTTTGAGCCTTGAAGCTCGGCCAACCCCTAAAAATTACTGTTCTAAACCTCTCTATTTATATAATAGATGTTCTGGTCTTCTCAAAATACCAACTCTAGTGCCCTAAGAAGAAGTTTAAAGGAGGTGCGTCGAGGAAGAGGTAATCTATTCTACCGACTCTTTCATGTTTCTTTCTTCTTATACTTCCTCTACTTTCGTTGTTTAATTATAAAGTAATAACATCCGTATTACTTATATACTGATATGTTATTATAAATATGAAACAAACATATTTTACCTTCTATCTATCCTATGGAAATCGAAATCACCGCACGTGCGTACGTACGGAATACCGTCTCCACGCCGTGGTGTAATCTGTTTTCCACCACCACCTTACTAAGATGGGTATAATGGTGTAAATAAATAAATTTATATTATTATTGTAAATTTATATTTATTATGAAATATTATACAAACACTTCAATACAATTCCATGATCATGGGAATGATATCATCGCTCGTGCGTACGTACGGACTACCGTCTCCACGAACGTGATGAGATTCATTTTCCATGATTAACCAATAATGTATGATTATAAAGTATATATAATAAATAATCATGAAATATATTAAATAATAATGATACTGGATTTATTTAAATATATTTTTCATTTACTTAATTCCATTTAATTCAATAAGGAGACGAAAACAGCGTTCATGCGTACGTACGGCCTACCATCTCCATGAACGGTGTATTTCATTCTATTTATTGATCAATCATATATATACTGAATATATATTATATATAAATCATGTTTTACATTCTGGAATTATGTAAATCAGGATATAAGTAATAATATTAACAACAACATGTCGAAACATGTATGATAAATGAAACGATTTAACCTAAAACGCTGCTTTAACATAGAATTTACAAAAGAACGGGTAATATAAAGTCATAAGTGAACCATATATGATATAATAACAATGAATTTGATTATGTAATAAGTCAATGACATTATTTAAATCATTATACATGAGGTTAAGATACGTACAAAGAATATCGGACCTAAGGTAAGAGATAATTATTCCAATCTCATTCTTATCTGAGATTGTTTATTCGTAAGTATTTACTGGGGTTATGTTAATTATCCATGTCCATATGTTCTCAAAATGTTTTCAAAAAATGTTTACTTTTATTCCCTATATGTTTAAATACATTTTTACCCTTTTTCACTTTTACCACATCATATGGAAGGAATCTTTCTTTTGTTTACCATACGAGGTACTTTTTGACTTTTCCGACAAAAGTACGAGGAGAATGTTTTTTTTAACTTATAAAAAATGTAAGGATTTTTACGGTTTTATAAGGCCTTATTTTCATGAATCTTACTATACATTATTTCATGACTATTTTCAAAAAAATGATTTTCCTTTAAAATTGCATGGCATTTTGTGAAAAGTAAATGATTTTGAAGAAGAAAGGATATTTTACTCAAGAAATCATTTAAAGTGTTTTATCAAAACCATTTTCTATATAAGATGGAATTATTTAATATGTGTATGTTTCAAGTATAATTTCTATATGATTTACATGGCTTCACTTTTCTTATGATGAAATGATATCCATTTTTTTGTATGGATTATGTTATGATGGGATGATGTTTATGAAACCCATTTTATAATTTGGGTAATGATGAATGATTTATGTTCATGTTGTGGCACAAGTAAGAATGATTTTATTATGAGATGGGTGGGAACTATATCTCCCTCCAATACATTGGTTAAATATTTATATCTCATGAGATAGACATGGATGGAATGGTACGTTAATCTAGTTCAGTGTTATATGACTGAAACGAGGAGTGAACTCGATTTAGAAAGGGACATTATCCACTAAGATGGTCTTCGAAGCAATGTCTTGGATACTATGGAAATCATATCATGTGCTTAATGTTTTTCCAAAATTACATGTTTTATTTCCAAGCTATTTTATCATGATTGACGATCCATTATGATCTATTCCTGACGTAATGCCTTGTTTTATGTCATTGCTCAAGATTTTGATGATTAAACATTATGTTCATGTTTTTATGTTCAAATGTATATGGTTTGTTTTATTTTCTCCATGATTACCCTTACTGAGCATTTGTGCTCACCCTTTATATGTTTTCTTTTCCCAGTATATAAATAAAGGTTTTAGGTTAGAAAACAAAAGGGGATGATCTTTATGGGAGATGTTGAAGATATTTCACTATGATTAGAAGATTATGTTCTGGGTTTCCAAAGACACTAAACTATAACGGTCCTTGTGTGTTTTTTTTGTTATGTATTAAGTATTCCGCAAGAGTAAAGTAATGTCTATGTACGTCAAGCTTTGGGTCTCTACAATGATCAAATAGATCAAAGACAGAAACAATTTGAGGATTTAAAGAGAAAAGTTTATTATTTCTAAAATGAACAAGTTTCTAGTTACTTCATTTCGGCTCTAGAAAATAATTTGGTTTAGTTTCCAAGGCCCAAAAGGCCAAACAAGGAAGGATATGAAGACCGTCCCAACTATTTCCCATTTCATCAGATGTTGGGGAATCCCATTCAAGAGTGTTTGGTCTTAAAATACGTCCTACAGAAGATGGTGGACTCAGGATAGGTAAAACTGAAAGGTTCTTAAGCTCAGGTAGCATGTGTTACTACTACAAATCTAGAGGAATAAGGTGAGTGGAAAGAGGTTAAAAGAAAAAATGCGGAGAAATATGATGATTGGATGGTCAGGAAAACGATTAACCAAACTCATTCCATTTTGCGAATGCAATTGAAGAAACCAATTGTGCCTTATTCTATGAATTCCATAGAAAAAACCTCTTCATCAGAGGGAAAATACTCGAAGAAATGGTATAATTTGTAGAAAGAAGAATAGTAAGAAGAAGATGTGATCATTTCAAAGCCCAAGTTGTCTTTGACTCTAGCTGATTTTATGTCATCTACTTCACTGCCACAGGAACCACCTCACCAAATAGAACAACCTAAATTGGCTAATCAGGTAGAGTTTTCATCAAATGAAGAGTTGATCTTCGGTTATGTTAATATGATTCACTTAAAATATCCTTATACCAGTCACAGTTTTGATCTTGATGAGCCTGAGTTCCCTCTATCAAACAGTGGAGTTAGAGGGAGTTTCAGAGGTTTAGGATACAAAAGAAGACGTGGATATCCCAAAAACCACTATTCCAATTTTACCCCATCTAGAACTGAGTATGCAGCAGAAAATCGTGGCAGAGCCCTTCAGCAGGCTCAACAGGAACAAGATAGTTCTTCCATGCATGGCAAATTCAGTCCTGGCACAATTATTCTGGAGGATCGGTTAGAGGTTACACCTTCTTCCTCTCAGCAAGTAAATAGACCTATTCGATCTAATTTTCCAAATCTAGGAGTATTTACTACTCCTACCCCAATACAAGATGCATCTTCTTCCAAAGCATCAAATTCTAAGGAACCTGCGAAACCACATGTTCCTGTTGGAAAACGCAGAACTTTAGATCAAAAATATGATGTCTTGAAACATTTGGCCCATGTACAGGCCAAGTTATCAATTCTGGATGCCTTGAATCGATCAAAGGATCTTCAGGAGGCACTCATTGTGGCTTTTTCAAGTCCTCAATAATTCACAACTGAAATTGTTGCAGCTGAAGTCTACCATGTAGAGAATGATCCTGAAAAATTCCATGCAGTGATATCTTTTACAGATGAAGATGAAGATGATATTGTGCATGGACATATTAGAACATTGTACTTATTTGGAAAGGTCAATGATATAGACATCCAACGATATTTCATTGATAATGGTTCCAGAGTCAACCTCATCCCCATTCATACACTTCGTCGATTGGGCCTCACCGAATCTGATTTATCTCCTTCTACTTTGATGTTGCAAGGATATGATAAAAATGAACCAGAACCTCTGGGTAAGATTACATTAAAAACTTAGTTTGGGGATCTTGTATCCAATTCATATTTCATGGTTGTTTGTCATGACACAACCTTCAATATTTTTCATGGAAGACCTTGGCTACATTAACATGCTGTTATCCCTTCATCATACCATCAATGTGTCAAATATTGTTTCAATGGTCAAATTGGGACATTGTATGGTGATAAATCCCCATTAAAAACATTTGAATCTCAATACATTGAGGCGGAATTCTATCACATGGAGGGAAAGGAGAAATCCACAACAAGGGAGGTTACCAAAGTTAATGCTTCATATGGTTTGGAAAAGATTCCAGTAAACCCATTCATACATGTCAGTACAGATTATGTGTTGCCTATCAGTCAAATTCACAAGATTGACCCAAATCCAAATACTCATATAGAAACTTCCATATGGTCAATTACAGCAACCAAGCCATACATCATGGGATAAATTGGTGATTCACCAAGGAATGATGAAAGCTCAAATGGAAATGTCTTCATTTCATCAGTTGAAATACAGCTACTCTATACTTCACCAACCAGTCTAGAATAAATTAAAACAATGTCAAAGATGGAAGATGATGTCGATTCTAAATCCATCATATCCTCTTTATTACCCAAGGAAGACCCTTCATCATCAATAAGGTCAGAAATTGTGGCCTCTTCTTCAAGATGTTCAAATTTTAACATCTCTCTTGATCATGGAAATTATGCTTCATCATTTACTATGCAAGTAGAAATAGAAGAAATAACACATCTTGAAGAAGAAGAGGAAGATCTCACAGATGGTCCTCCATCATTTGAAGAGGGAATCTCTACCACTGTGTATGAACTTAGAGAAATAAATCTGGGTAAAAAAGAAAATCCACGCCCCACTTTAATTAGTGCGGCAATGACACTTGAAGAGCAAGAAATGTATATTTTATTTTTAAAGAAAAATATAGTTATGTTTTTTTGTAACTATATAGAAATTTTAGGGCTATATCCCAATGTTTCTACTCATCATTTGGGTTTGACAGAAGAATATCGAGGATTTAAGCAAGCCACAAGATAAACACACCCAACTTATGCTTCCAAAATTGAAGCTGAAGTGGATAAGCTTATCAAAGTTAACTTTGTCAGAGAAGTTCAATATCCCAAGTGGTTGGATAATATTGTACCTATGAAAAAGAAGAATGGAGAAATTAGAGTTTTCATTGATTTCAGAGATCTTAACCGGCATTTTCCCAAGGATGATTTTCCAGTTCCGATCATAGAACTCTTAATTGATGAAATAGCTGGCTATGAAGCACTTTCCTTCATGGATGGATATTCAAGGTATATAAAAATATGAATGGCGCTATAAGATGAAGAATCTATAGCCTTCAGATCCCCTCAGGGTGTGTCTTTCTATCGGTTAAAGCCCTTTGGCCTGAAGAATGCAGGCACAACATATCAGCGTTTCATGCACTGTATCTTCAAACCCTTTTTAGGGAAATTTGTTTAATGTTACGAGGACGATTTGGTGGTCAAATCCAAACAAAGTTCTAATAAATTGGCTGATTTGGAAGTCATATTCCACAAACTTTGAAAACACAATTTGAAGATGAACCCCTTGAAATATGCTTTTGGGGTAACCTTAGGAAAATTTCTCAGCTTTTTTGTATGCCATCATGCTATATATGTTGATCCTAAGAAGACAAAGTCAATCCTTGGTATTTCACCTCTTCAAAATTAGAAATAATTGAGAGGAATTCAAGGACACTTGGAATATATTAAGTGTTTCATCGCCAATCTAGCAGGAAAAATTTTACCCTTCACCAAATTGATGAAGAAGGGAGTCACTTATCAGTGGACTGGAGAATGTCAAGAAGCATTCAATATTATCAAGAAATATCTCTTCAGTGCACTATTATTAATGCCACCTATTGAAGGAAGAACACTTATTATTTACGTAACATCTTTAGAGAAGTCATTGGGTGCCTTCCTTTCCCAAAAGAATGATGTTGGGAATAAAAACAGAGTTTACAATATCATTAAGACTATGCATGAAGCAGAAACCCGATATTCAAGTATTGAAATGTGCTGCCTGGCGTTAATCTTTGCAGTTCAGAAGTTGAGACACTACCTACAACATCATGAGGTCCAATTGGTATCTCGCAATAACCCGCCCAAATTCATCCTTAGGCATGAAATGCTTGCAGGACGTATGGCAAGGTGAGCAGTTATTTTTCAGCAATTTGATATCCAATATATCTCTCAAAATGTAATAATGGGCCAAGATCTAGATAATTTCCTTTCTGAACATCCTTCAGTAGAAGATACATCTTTATATACTGAACTTCTTGATGAGTAAGTCTTCTCTATTCAAGATAATCTTCAAACATGGGAAATGTATTTTGATGGTGCTTCTAGAAGTCCAACAGGGAAGAAAATTAAACATCCTAAATTCAACAAAGTTGGGTTAGGAATTGTGCTTATTTCCCCAAAAAAGGTAGTGCTTCCCTATTCCTTCTTATTATTGGAAGGTGGTACAAATAATGAAGCTGAATATCAAGCTCTCATTGCAGTATTGGAGTTGGTGCTTCAGGCTCAAGTGAATCACTTAAATGTGAAAGTTGATTCAGGCCTGGTAATAAAACTAGTCAATGGGGATTATGCCATTATAAAATAAGAGTTAATATCTTTGTATGATTACGTTAGAGAGTTAATGGCAAAATTTACATCAGAACTGACATTTTTCTATGTCCCACGATCATAAAATTATCAAGATAATGCACTGGCTAATGTGGCCACAGCTATGATAGATCCAAATCGGGATGAGACAATCATTAGTATTTCCCATCTTCATACAATTTCACCTTATGTTCAAACTAGAACAGAGGAAATCAATGAAATTAGTCCCATTTCTGAACCATAAGGTCATACTACGGGATGGATGACACCAATCAGGGAATACCTTCAAAATGGAACACTTCCACCTAATAGAGCTGGGAAAGAACAAATTCGGTTACATGTGGTCAATTTTACTCTTTATGATAGCCTAGATCACCTAGAAAAAATTATCTAAAAATGGGGTTTTGATGGAATCATCTTCAGATGTATTGATTGGGAAGAGACAATGGCTATCATGAAAGAAGTATATGCTGGAGTCTGTGGTGCCCAATAGTCTGGACATAGACTATCTGATCAAATTCGAACGCTTGGATTCTTTTGGCCTTCAATGATACAATATTGTGTTGATTTCACTAAGAAGTGTCATTACTTCCAAGTGCATGCAAACTTCATTCATCAACCCCCAAAGTTTCTTCATACAACGAAATAATCATGGCCATTTTCCACATGGGGAATGGATGTAGTAGGACCTTATCCTTTGGCTACATCCAAGCAGTTTAAGTATATTCTTACTATTACTGACTTCTTTTCCAAATGGGTGGAGGCAATACCTCTCAAAGAAGTTGGTTCTAAAAACATTGTTAGCTTCATCAAGTCTAACATCATTACCAAATTTGGTGTCCCTCATACCATATTTACGGAAAATGGAACCAACTTCTATTAATCCGAGGTATGGAAGTTGTCTCAAGAACACAACATCAAATCCAACCATTCATCTCGGTATCATGCAGTGGCCAATGGCCAAATTGAAGCCACCAATAAGACTCTTTCAAACAAACTGCAAAAGATGGTGCATAAAGATAAGAACTCATGTCCTAATAAACTTTTTCACGCTTTATGGGCTTATCGGACCACCACCCACGCTGCAATGTGGTCAAATACATATTCATTGGTGTATGGAACAGACGCAATCTTTCCCATTGAGGTTCAATTACCCTCGCTTAGAGGGGCCATTTGTGATCAGTCATCTACAGATGAACAATATCAAAAGAGATTGGATGAATTGGAACGATTAGATGAAAAAAGATTGTGGACCCTACACCACTTGGAAGTCAATCAGAATCGAATAACATGAGCTTTCAACAAAAAAGTTCATCTTCATTCATTCATTCAAGGAGAATTGGTATTGGTTCTCAGAACTCCAATGATACTAGGAAGAAAACCTCCAAAGCTTGAGCTAATTTGGGAAGGACCTTACTCAATACATAAGGTCTATTCCAATGGAGCTTATTATTTAATCTTGATGGATGGAGAACTCATCACGACTCCAACCAATACCAGATTTCTGAAGAATTATTTTTTGTAATACATATACTTTTACGTCCAACATGACGTTAAACTGTGTCGTCCTAGATATACGACATTAAACTGCGCACCTCTTCTTCCCACATGATGTTAAACTGTGAAAAAGTCCTTAATACGTCCAACATGATGTTAAACTGTGTCCCCATTTTCCTCACTGCAAGACATTAAACTGCATAACCATACGTCCTAGCTACATGACGCTAAAATGTACAACACTCTTTCATCGAACATGACGTTAAACTATATTGTCCTAACTACATGACGCTAAACTGTGCATCACTCTTCCTTGTTATATGGCGTTAAACTATACAGCCCCTCTTTTGTCCTCACTGCATGACATTAAACTGCATAGTCTCCCAAAGTCCTTACTGCATGACATTAAACTGAACATTCCCTTCTTTGTCCAACATGAAATTAAATTGTGCATCGTTAGGGTTGTTGATACCTCTTGTTTCTCACACCGAGTATGACTCACATGAGCTTAGATTAAACTTCAACCATAACACCCTCCATGGGCCGCTAACCATGTGTAAGTCCCAAAAATATTTTTAGGTCGTTGTCCTAAAAAACAACTCGATCAGCAATTCATTAATTAATCAAACAATGCGGACATTGATCCTTGCCTTCTTGGATAGGTACTTAGGCAACCTCCTGAGGTTCAAGCCCAAAACCAATATCTTCACATCGGTTCACCTCCATCTCATATGATGTTGATTCATGAAGCAGCCCCTAGAACCAATATTTTTTTTACATTGGTTCGCCATCGTCCTTTCTATATGACATTAAACTATTTGCACTTTTTTCCTGTATGACAATAAACTACAACATAATTTGACACCCTATCTTGAGAGGGAATCATTATTTACATTGATCTCCAATCATGTTATATTTCAAAGACTACGTGCATACATGGAAATAACTAAACTTTTAATCTTGGATCAAACCTTCATTGCACTAAAGTCCCCTTTCACCATTCACTTGTACGAACCAAATCTATACAAAGTGTATTTCCAGAACTATGTATGGATTGATTCCCATCCTTATGGGATAGGTATGAAAGGTCTATCATCCCTCAAATCCAGCCCCAATTCTTTGGGCCTAACCCCAAATTCCACTTCCAGTCCCTTGACTGAAAATTACCCCTATGAAAACACAAATGTGGTATGAAAACGCTGGTCTTCATTCACATCAGGTTTATAAAACACACAACGTGTATTCCTCATTATGGTCTGAGCTCTATGACACTAAACTATTATCTCCTACACTCTCATCCCACATGACGTTAAACTGTATTTCAAGAACAAAGTATGGCTTGATTCCAATCCTTATAGGATATGTAGTGAAGTCCAGTACCTTAATTCAGGACCCAAACACAATATGATTATCATTTAGTATTGGTCTGGGTATCTCCTTCATACATTGGACAATTCCCCTTTTGATGTGTCATACTCCTACCCTTAAATTCTTCTAGATCTCCATAACCCTTTTCTTGAGGTCTAGTTACAAAATGTCTGATATCTGAGAGTTCTTTTTCCTGACTAAGCAGCATGTTCCCTTAGCTGGCCTTGCATAAAGAGTCTACATAATAGACTTGTCAGCCAAAAGATACTACTATTTGACTATGCATCCAATTCCCTTATGTGGACCAACATAATTCTACCCCTTAACGGGTTTTTCAAATAGTGGTAACTTCATTCTTGGGAGTAAAACCTCTTTTGTCCTTATTTGTCTTAATGAAAATATATAGGGATCCGCAAAAATATCCATCCTTAACATATTTTTCCCATACTCTTTTTCATGATCTGAAAGTATTAAAGTCTATGGTTTATATTTCCCTTCCCTACGTTTGGGTCAGACCTTCGCAGGAGTGACATTCATCTAATTCTTAGACAATCTTTATTGGAAATATCCTCTCTATATTCAAGTTCCTCTTTCCATACAGCGGACTCTATGCTTTGGAGAATTTGAATCTCCATAAAATTTCACTGACTTTTTAGCAAAAGAAAAATACAATTTCTAAGAGTTCTTTTTCTTGACTATTCAGCACGTTCCCTTAGGTGGCCTTGCATAAGTAGTCTACATAATGGACCTGTCAGCCAAAAGATTCTATTATTTGACTGTGCAGCCAATGCCCTTAAGTGGCCCGACATAATTCAACCCCCTAACGGATTTGTTAAATAATGGTAACTTCACTCTTAGTAAATACTTATTCAAATTCCTTTTAGCCCTTTTTTTATCATTCCTCATATAATAAATTCCTTAATTCATAGCTTACATATTTTTTCCCTCATACTTGAATATGGTAATATGTTTTCAGATAAATTATCAAGGAATTTAGTCAATTTTAATCCATTCGGTCAAAGCTATTTTGACCTTAAAAATTTGCCTTTTTATGTTCAACGTGCAAGACTTTAAATTTCCAAAAAAAGACAAGGGAACTCTAAACAAAAGTCAAGTCCCTTCTCACTAAACATACATTTCATATTACTTAGCTAATATTGATCAATATAAAGATTCAAAGTTTGTAGGGTTATTTTTATAATCCTAGAAAAAATCAATCTATGCTTACTAGACTCATTGGCTTATGTATGAAATTTAAAGCAGGTAGCCAAAAAATTCCGCCACAAATGGTTGAAGATGAAAGTGTTTTTCATAGATTCACAATAGTTAGAAGGACATCCACAGACTGGAGTCTCTTCGATTTTTCAGGGATTACAAGAGACTTTCATGATAAATATTCATTTGATTTATGTCATCTCGAGCTTCATTAGTAGCCAATTTAAGTTCATGCACTCGACCAGCTTCACTCTTTTCATCTTGATGGAGTGCTTTCTTGGATTTAGCAATGGATTTCATACAATTTGTTTGAACTCCTTCTTGTGAATTGTTAAGATGGTCAAGTTCCCCAGTAACAGCATCTAACTGTTGATGAAGGTGGATATGCTAGACAACTTTCTCCTTGATCTTATGCTTCAGCTCCTTCAAATTTGCAGCATTATCAGCCTCATCATGGGACACTGCAGCCTCAAATTCGATGATATTGGCCAACAGCCTCACTCTGGTCAGGTCTTGATTGTACCTCTGCTCCGGCTCCCTTCTTAAAATGACTTGTTTCACTGCATAATGGATCTCTTGATATCCAAAACCACCAAGTCCCAACATGACGAACATGGATGACAGTCGCATGATATTCAAAGACAACTCTTCAAGATGCACTTCAGATATGATCTTCCATATGTTCTTTCATGCCTTGCGACGTGAATATTAGAGCACCTCTTGTACTTCTGGGTCTGAATCAGCATCACTATCACAGGGGGAATATAATTTGGGATTAATGCACTTAGAGAAGTGAAATGTTCTACTACTTCCCCCATGACCCTTGTTATTTCACTTTCTATTCCTGATGGGGCAGAGGCTGAGGCTTCGCCTCCAGATCTAACCACTGAAATTGATGGCCCTACATAGTCAATTGAATTTTTTGGTTAGTTTCAAAGGATAAAAAAATTGATTAAGTTGTCTTACAAATTATGTGCATCCACAGATATTATTATCTCTTACCCAATGGTAGGTCAGTAACATGAGAAGGCTCCTCCTTGTATTTCCTAGATTCAATAGGATTATCAAGATGAGTTTCCAGATGTTCTGTTGGGTTAAGCTCTAGTTGAGCTACTGTATCTTCAATAGTAGTGTTGTCTATACCCCCTTTTGGCATTGGTTGTACAGTAGCTTTCTCAAATGGAACTGCATATTTTAACCAATCATTTTCAAAGAATTAATAAGAAGTTATTTTAACAGGATGAAGGATAACACTCACACCCAAAATCTTCTAAATTACATGGTAATTTAACATGATCTAAAATGTCTTCAAAAGATCCACCAAGTTTCATCAATTCATCCAAATATACCTCATATTCCTATTTAGTCTCACCAGTGGTAGCTTTCAATGTATCTTCCTGGCGACCCTCATCATACAGCCTCTGACCCAGGACATTTTCTTCAGATAAAATTATGGCATCATTTGCAGTGGCCGCCAAATGTTCGGGTGCAGGTGTTGAACCTAAAGTATCACAGAATGGAATTCAGTTGATGTTTTCATTCAACATTCAATGAAGCATTGTTAATTTACCTAAACCAAGCTCTTCTCTCCTTATAGAAGCAGCTGGAGCAGTACGGGGAACAGATGCTGACTCTTCTCTAGGAGTAGCCATGTCAGCATGAACTTGTGATAGTTCACCAGCACCCTCCGTCGTTCATATAGGAGGGTCAGTCCTTTCCCTCAAGGGGGGAAATGAAGAAGCCCCTGCAATCCCAAGAAGTATGAGAAATCTTTTCCATGGGTTAGGACTCATGACTATCCAAAGGACTTACCACTACTGATGAAGCGTTTAGCTGTGGACTTCTTCCTACGATGCCTTTGTTTATTTGGGTTTTTGGGAGTGATGACATCATCATTTCCAAATATAGGAATTGGAGAATGAGGAGCTATGTCTAACTCCGCATCCATGGCTTGCTGGCCTGGAGATATTTCACCCGGCTCCTGAAGAGATTCATTAGCCCCGATGGTAGTACCACCAGGGCTATACTGTGGTGAAGGAACTTCAGTAGTTCCTTTATTTGAAAGCTACAGGATGAAGAAAGTAATTTCATCGAGTAACAAATCATTAACTGGAATCAAGTTACAAATCAAATAAGGAAAGAGAATTACATCTTCAGGAGCCACGTAATCATGCTACTCCTCATCTCTGGAAGCACCAGTCCCCTCAGTGGTGCCATGATCTATCATTTCCTTCACCCACTTGGTGACAGGAATGGAATCATCAGTGGCATATATAAGCATCTCCAGCTCTTTGATGTAAGCCCGAACTTCATCAGGGTTATCCTCGAAATAGATATCGGTAGAGGCACAAAGTTTCCCTATTCCATGGATGTGTATCCCTTCACACAAGTCCAGCCAGGAAGTTTCAACATCACAATATAATCTCTGCTATGTCTGGACAGCCTCTAGTCGTAGATATTCAACATGTTTACCAGAAGGCTGCGAGGAGGGTCCTACAATATTGAATTTCAACTTCTTCCAAGATTCTGTGACTATAGACAATGGATAAGAAAATAAAATTTGTTGCTCTATATAAAGTAATGGTGATTAAATTGCCTCAATGAAGTAACTCACCAGGAGTCGATGGAGTGGGTCTCTCGATTCTGATAGGAGGAGTATATCTGGCACAAGGCCACATTGACACATGTCATTCCTCATCATCCCCATCCCGAGAATCCGGCGAGTCATCCCTGGGTGAGGAACCCGATGAATCAGCTCTAGGTGTGAAAGAGTCACCTTCCAGATGAAGGGTTTCTTTCTCAATAGTTCTCTTCTTTTTTCCCACATGATGAACCAGATGATTCAGAGTAGAGACCCGAAGCTTGACGTACATAAACATTACATTACTTTTGAGGAATACTTAGTACATAACAAAAACACACACACAAGGACCGTAATAGTTTAGTGTCTTTGGAAACTCGGAATATAATCTTCTAATCGTGGTGAAATATCTTCCACATCTCCCATAAAGATCTTCCATTTTTATTTACCTAAAACCTTTCTTTATATCCTGTGGAAAAGAAAACATAAAAGGGTGAGCTCAAATGCTCAGTAAGGGTAAGCAAAATAAATATCAATCACATCATATTCATAAGAACATAACATTTTGAAAATCTTAATCCTGCAAAATAGAACATAATATCATAACATGGGATAAATCATAGAAGTGAAATGTAATCCCAATAATAATAAATTAAAACATGAAACTTTGTGGCATACACACATAATCATAGAGAATCATTTCTTATTAGTCAAGACTCATTTCCAAGACTATCTTAGTGGAAAAAGTCCCTTTCTGAACCGAGTCACCCTCATTTCAGTCCTGTTTCACTGAACCAGTATAACCTACTCTTCCAGCCATGTCTATCTCATGAGATATAAAATCTTTACCCAATGCATTGGAGGGAGATATAGGTCCCACCCATCTCATAATGATACCATTCTTATGTGTTCCACAAAATCATAAATCATACATCATTGCATAACCCATGTAATAAAAATGGGAATCTTAAACATCGGGAAATCATAAAACAATTCATATAAGATAAAGGAATTCATAAAAATATTTCCATTACAACATAATAAAATCAATGTAATAATAGGGATAGAGACAGAACCCTTTATTATCTTAGATGGAAAATGATTTTGATAAAACTCTTGAACTCCATTCTTGAGGAAAATATCCTTTTTACTTCAAAAACATTTTTCCTTTCTTAACATGTCATACAATATTAAACTAAAAGAATTTGATTAAAAATAAACTTGAAAACTTGTAAAGGAATATTCTTGGAAATATTTTTTTTTAAATCCATTCATGCCGTATAATTTAAAAAAACATTATTCTCGTACTTTTGTCGGAAAGGTCAAAAAGTACCCCGTACGAAAAACGACAAAAGATTACTTTCATATCTTTTACTAAAAACTCACCGTAGGGTAAAATTGGATATAAAATATTTTAGAAGGATATAAATATTACATATTGAGGAAACATGGATGTGGATGATAAAATACACCCCAGTAAATTCCAAAGTATAAACAATCTCGGATAAAAATGAGATTGTTATATTTCCATTACCTTAGGTCCAATTTGCTTCGTATGTGTCCGAACCTCCTGTATAATGATTTATATAATGTTATTGACATATTACAGAATCATAAATATTTTTATGATATCATATATGGTTCACTTATGGCTTTATATTACCCGTTCTTTTGTAAATGCCATGTTAAAGAGCGTTTTGGGTAAAATCGTTTCATTTGTCGTCCGTGTTTTGACTTGTAATTATTCATATGATTACTTAGATCATTATTACTTAATTCCAGAATATAAAACATGATTTATATATAATATATATTCAGAATATACATATATATAATAGATCAGTAAATGGAAAGAAATACACCGTTCATGGAGACGGTAGACCGTTCGTACGCATGAACGCTGTTTTCTTTTCCTTATTTAGTTGAATGGCATTAAGTAGATGACATACATATATATACACATAAATCCAGAATCATTATTATGTCATATATTTCATGATTACTTATTATATATACTTTATAATCATTCATGAATGGTTAAAGTGGAGAATGAATCTCATCGCGTCGTGGAGACGGTAGTCCGTACGTACGCACGAGCGATGATATCGTTCTCATGATTGTGGGACTGTATTGGAGTCTGTGTATACTATTTCAGAATCAATATCACTTTAAAATAATAATATATAGTTATTATTTACACCATTATACCCATCCAAGTAAGGTGGTGGTGGAAAATAGATTTCACCACGGCGTGGATACGGTATTCCGTACGTACGCACGCGTGGTGATTTCATTTTCCGTAGGATGGATAGATGGTGAAATAGGGTTGTTTCATACTTATAATAACATATCTGTATATGAGTTATACTGATGTTATTACTTCATAATGAAACAACCTAAGAAGAAGAAGTGGAAGAAGAAATAAAGGTGAAAGAATCGGTAACGGAAATTACCTCTTCTTTGAAGCACCTCTTTGAGACCTTCTCTTATGGCACTAAAATTTGTCTTTGAGGAACACCAGAACCTCTAGGATGTTTCTAGGGAAGTGTAGAAGAGAATTTGGCCGGGGTTGGCCGAGCTTTAAGGCTCAATGTTGTGTGAGGAAGAGGGGGAGGAGGTGCTCTTTTATAAGGGAGGAGAGGGGTACCTTTGGAATAACTAAAACTATTATTTTATTATAAAGTCAAATTCGGTTTTAAATAGCTCCAAATTGATTTATTTATAAGATAAGGTGGGGAGGGGTCGAAATACTCTCATACAATAGAATTTAGACAAGTCTAGGTTCCTATTTTAACCTTATCATTTAGATTTAACATTAAGTTAAATAATTTTACTTTTACCGTGTCTTCTTCTGTTCTTATAATATAAGGCTAATAAACTTACTATATCAAGCCAAACGAACCCCAAGTTGTTTATTATTAATATATATGACCTTATATAAGTCATTTGGACGAACCTTAGATTTTTAGGAATAAAATAACAATTAATAATATAATATTTGTTTTAAAAACTATTTTATGTCAATTTTGACACTATTTAGTAATTGATTTTTGTGAAAATCCTAACAGAATGATAAGTTCGAACAAAGTTAATTAAATCCATAATAACATGTCATAATAACCTATAAAATTATATTAATGCATAAAAAGTCTGAAATTATATTTATTTGGGTATTTATAACATCAATTATGTCAATATTTCATTAATAAGATAATTAGTGCATCATCGTTGTGTCATAAATAAATTAAATTATTTAATGTCTCAAAATTACAAATAAAATACCATTATGTAGGAAATATTTTTAGATTTGTAATTAATATTTATAGTCTAACTTCTCTTATTTATAACCCCATATTAAAAATGATTTACCTATTAAACATTTATTTTAACTATTTTAACCCTTCTTTAAATAAATTTATAATAAATGTCCTAATCTAATCCAAGTGGGCCTAAATGGTCATATTTTATTCCTAAGGTTGTTTTTGGTCGAATTACACTTTTCCAATAGAATTAGGACATGTGTTAGGGTAATAATAATATCATTTTTACCCTTAATTACCCTATTTACTTTTAACCGTGGTAAAAAAAGTAAAAAGTTACTATTCACCAAAAAATTATTTTCATCTCATTGAACCAAATTTTCCTTACTGACATCAACTGTGTCTCTCGGATTTTCGAAATTCCACTCACAGAAGCGGTAAAAATAATTTTTATGAAAAAATTAGTTTTTTAACTACCACTTAGTGGTTTCACTATTCATTAAAAAATGAAAGTTTCTAGAAAAATACCAAAAATTAGATCTAAGCTATATTTGATATTATGAATTAATAAATGATGTCTATTTTATCAAATTCAAAACATATCAGTTGCATTAATTAATTTAAAAATTAATTCCCGTCGTCAAAACAAATAGTGTGTTCTTAAGAGATAATAACTATCAAAAGATTGACACTTGTTTATGAATGGTATAAATGTAAAATTTCATCCAATGACCAACATTGTATTAAAGTGTAAAAATATATTCTAAATATACTTTAAAACCACTCAAATTAATAATTTATCACTATAAATTATTTCGATTAAAAAAGTTGTTTTTAATTATAATTTAGTAATTTTCACTATTCATCAGAATATGAAAGTTATCCGTAAAGTACCAAAATTTCACCGTATGCTAAATTCGATACTCCGAATCCAAAAATGAAGTCCATTTTGAGAGCTAAAATTTCTAAAATTTTAAAAGGTGGTTATTACTATTCATAACGGCTAGTTTTAATAATATTTTAATAGCATATCGTTGTTTAGTTAAACTCTGTATTGCGTACTACACACGCTATCGAGGAAGGTTGCGATTGTGCTCAAGGCAAGTCAAGGATGTGTGTTGAGCAAGCTCCTTTTGGTGTAGCGTACAACACAAGACATTAATGAAATTAAAAAGAATATTTTTCATAAAATCTCGGGGTGTTACATTCTACCCCCCTTAAAATGAATTTTGCCCTCGAAATTCGTCGGGGTTATAAATGGTTTACTATTCGAAAGTTTCTTTAATAGAATCCCACATCGTAAAAAGGAATACCAAAAACAATCTTTAAAAACAAAAGTATGAAACGTAACGGATACCTAAATAAACTAATCACTGGGTTTCCACATAGGTGAAAATATGGATATGGAAGAGAAATATAACCATCATGTTCTGATGGAGAGTGGTAGAGAACATGGCTATGGAAAAGCCAGCAATCACAGATCCATAAATTTGTGATGATCTAAGGTACCATCTGATTCATCAGATATAAGAGAACTAGGACAACAGTTTTTGTTTTTAAGAACATTTCCCTAAAGTTGACAAAATTAGAAGAAATACTTTCGTGATTTTGGTATAGTCTCATCGTTTGTCGTTCATTGGACAATTTCCACTTCATCTCTTAAAGAAATGAAGTTGAATTTGTCATTCGTGATGTGTTAGAAGATCATGTGATTGAATGATGGTTCATTCCATCTGTCTCAAACAAAAGGTTAGAAAAGTTATCAAAAAATACATAAGTCCATCTATAGTGAGATTAATCATATATAGTTCCTAAAATGGACTTATACTTCATATATCATACTGCTTAATATAATAAAACTAGTTTCTACTAAACATGGACTTCTTGTAGGCCAGTGGTAGGCGCTAAAGGCCAGTCAAACTTCGGTTGTGGGTTTGATACCCACGGCCTTGTCCGACGCGATAGGCTGTCGCCCGTCCTGCAGGTTGTCCTTTTTCTAAAACTATATTACTATAACATCCCATCAATAATATCGAAAAAAACTTCTATCCTTAAACAATACTAACTTATGTCCAACATAATCCATTCCAATCTTTAGGCTTATCCATAATACTGCAGTCCACTCTCATAATATAGTGAAAACCATTACCAGAGATTTAATACCATCGTTGATCCCCATATATCATAAGATATGTCTTGTTGGTCACATTACAAACATTCAAAGTCCTTAATCATGTATTCTCTTGAATACCCATTGAACCTTAGTGAAAACACGAATGCAGTTAAAATTTAACACTTTCCACATACCAAAATCCTCAAAATTCTATATACTCAAACCCTGATATCACTTAGTCCTTACATCAATCATGAGCTCATGGATACTGTCAAACATTTCATTTTCTCCTTATCCCTTCATTATGCGCATATCATCTACTTTCCAAAATATTTGAATCAATTTTCATGGTTACCGGTACCTTAAAATTATTGAAAACCACAATAGACCAATACATAAATATTCCAATACACCATAAAAGTACCTCAACAACATTATTCTTGAATACCAATACATAAACACTTCAGTCCATCCACTTCAATGATTGTCCTGGAATAAGTCCTTCCTTGATTTAGAAGTAACTTTTTTAGGTCAGGGCATTGAGTTGGGTAATGCCCATGTTCTCCACAAATAAGACATTGAACTCCATAACAGTCTGTCACTCTATGACCCTTTTCTCCACACAGATAACATCTGTCCCTCCATTTGAGGTATTCCTCAAGGTTCTTCTTCCCTTCTTTAGAAATCTCAATCTTCCTTTCTTTATGCTCCTCAACATGCGAACATTCATAATAGTTTATCTTCCTCTTCTTTGATGAATTAGGCATACCACTAAATTTCACCTTGTTAATCATATATCGCGATGACTGATTCGGCATAATCACAATATCTTTATCTCTAGGAATTACACAATTTTTTTGATCATAGTTACCAATTTGTTCATTGGATTCAATGTTAACCGAATTCCTTCTGGTTCCCTCCATTTACTAAAACACAAAAAGAATTCTGTGAGAGAAAAAAATCATGCTAGAGAAAACAACATAGTAAAGGGGGATTACCATCAATATCTAACATCTTAGGTTAAATTCTAAGATTGTTAGCGCAATTCTAGGACTATAACCTATACGTATACTTAACCTTAGAGACATCCCTAGACATACCTTAGAAATATCTCTAGGGATCTCAATAACGTTTTCACATCCTAGTTTCCAAAGGTTGACTAAACCTTTCCTCTGATACCAACTATAGAGACCCGAAGCTTGACGTACATAAACATTACATTACTTTTGCGGAATACTTAGTACATAACAAAAACACACACACAAGGACCGTGATAGTTTAGTGTCTTTGGAAACTCGGAATATAATCTACTAATCGTGGTGAAAGATCTTCAACATCTCCCATAATGATCTTCCTTTTTTATTTACCTAAAACCTTTCTTTATATCCCAGGGAAAAGAAAACATAAAAGGGTGAGCTCAAATGCTCAGTAAGGGTAAGCAAAAGAAATATCAATCACATCATATTCATAAGAACATAACATTTTGGAAATCTTAATCCTGCAAAATTGAACATAATATCATAACATGGGATAAATCATAGAAGTGAAATGTAATCCCAATAATCATAACTTAAAACATGAAACTTTGTGGCATACACACATAATCATAGAGAATCATTTCTTATTAGTCAAGACTCATTGCCAAGACAATCTTAGTGGACAAAGTCCCTTTCTGAACCGAGTCACCCTCGTTTCAGTCCTATATCACTGAACCGGTATGACCTATCGTTCCAGCCATGTCTATCTCATGAGATATAAAATATTTACCCAATGCATTGGAGGGAGATATAGGTCCCACCCATCTCATAATGATATCATTCTTATGTGTTCAACAAAATCATAAATCATACATCATTGCATAACCCATGTAATAAAAATGGGAATCTTAAACATCGGGGCATCATAAAACAATTCATATAAGATAAAAGAATTAATAATAATATTTCCATCACAACATAATCAAATCAATGTAATAATAGGGATAGAGACAGAACCCTTTATTATCTTAGATGGAAAATGATTTTGATAAAACTCTTGAACTCCATTCTTGAGGAAAATATCCTTTTTACTTCAAAAACATTTTTCCTTTCTTAACATGTCATACAATTTTAAACTAAAAGAAGTTGATTAAAAATAAACTTGAAAACTTGTAAAGGAAGATTCTTGGAAATATTTTTTTTAAATCCATTCATGCGGTATAATTAAAAAACATTCTTCTCGTACTTTTGTCGGAAAAGTCAAAAAGTACCTCGTACGAAAAACGACAAAAGATTACTTTCATATATTTTACTAAAAACTCACCGAAGGGTAAAATTGGATATAAACTATTGTAGAAGGATATAAATATTACATATTGAGGAATCATGGATGTGGATGATAAAATACACCCCAGTAAATTCCAAAGTATAAACAATCTCGGATAAAAATGAGATTGTTATATTTCCCTTACCTTCGGTCCGATTTGCTTCGTATGTGTCTGAACCTCCTGTATAATAATTTAAATAATGTTATTGAATTATTAATGAATCATACATATTTTTATGATATCCTATATGGTTCACTTATGGCTTTATATTACCCGTTCTTTTGTAAATTCCATGTTAAAGAGCGTTTTGGGTAAAATCGTTTCATTTGTCGTCCCTGTTTTGACTTGTAATTATTCATATGATTACTTAGATCATGATTACTTAATTCCAGAATATAAAAAATGATTTATATATAATATATATTCAGAATATACATACATATAATAGATCAGTAAATGGAATGAAATACACCGTTCATGGAGACGGTAGACCGTTCGTACGCATGAACGCTGTTTTCTTTTCCTTATTGAGTTGAATGGTATTAAGTAGATGACATACATATATATACACATAAATACAGTATCATTATTATGTCATATATTTCATGATTACTTATTATATATACTTTATAATCATTCATGAATGGTTAAATTGGAGAATGAATCTCATCGCGTCGTGGAGACGGTAGTCCATACGTACGCACGAGCGATGATATCGTTCTCATGATCGTGGGACTGTATTGGAGTGTATGTATACTATTTCAGAATCAATATGACTTTAAAATAATAATATATAGTTATTATTTACACCATTATACCCATCCAAGTAAGGTGGTGGTGGAAAATAGATTTCACCACGGCGTGGAGACGGTATTCCGTACGTATGCACGCGCGGTGATTTCATTTTCTGTAGGATGGACAGATGGTGAAATATTGTTGTTTCATACTTATAATAACATATCATTATATGAGTGATACTGATGTTATTACTTCATAATGAAACAACCTAATAAGAAGAAGTGGAAGAAGAAATAAAGGTGAAAGAATTGGTAACGGAAATTACCTCTTCTTTGAAGCGCCTCTTTGAGACCTCCTCTTAGGGCACCAAAATTGGTCTTTGAGGAATACCAGAACCTCTAGGATGTTTCTAGGGAAGTGGAGAAGATAATATGGCAGGGTTTGGCCGAACTTGAAGGCTCAAAGTTGTGTGAGGAAGAGGGGGAGGAGGTTCCCTTTTATAAGGGAGGAGAGGGGTACATTTGGAATAACTAAAACTATTATTTTATTATAAAGTCAAATTCGGTTTTAAATAGCTCCAAATTGATTTATTTTAAATTTAAGGTGGGGATGGGTTGAAGTCCTCTCATCAAATAGAATTTATACAAGTTTAGGTTCCTATTTAAACCTTATCATTTAGATTTAACATTAAGTTAAATTATTTTACTTTTACTGTGTCTTCTTGTCTTCTTATACTATAAGGTTAATAAAATTACTATATCAAGCCAAAAGAACCCCAAGTTGTTTATTATTAATATATATAACCTTATATAAGTTATTTGGCCGAACAGTAGATTTTTAGGAATAAAATAACAATTAATAATATAATATTTGTTTTAAAAACTATTTTATGTCATTTTTGACACTATTTAGTAATTGATTTTTTTTGAAAATCCTAACATAATGATAAGTTCGAAAAAAGTTAATTAAATCCATAATAACATGTCATATTAACATAGAAAATTAGTTTAATTCATAAAAAGTCTCAAATAATATTTATTTGGGTATTTATAACATCAATTATGTCAATATTTCATTAATAAGATAATTACTGCATCATCGTTGTGTCATAAATAAATTAAATTATTTAATGTCTAAAAATTACAAATAAAATACCATTATGTATTAAATAGTCGTATAGTTGTAAGGAATATTTATAGTCTAATTTATCTTATGTATAACCCCATATTAAAAATGATTTACTTATTGAACTTTGATTTTAACTATTTTAACCCTTCTTTAAATAAATTTATAATAAATGTCCTAGTCTAATCCAAGTGGGCCTAAATGGTCATATATTATTACTAAGGTTGTTTTTGGTCGAATTACAATTGTCCAATAGAATTAGGACATGTGTTAGGGTAAAAATAATATCATTTTTACCCTTAATTACCCTATTTACTTTTAACCGTGGTAAAAAAAGTAAAAAGTTATTATTCACCAAAAAATTATTATCATCTCATTGAACCACATTTTACTTACTGACATCAACCGTGTGTCTCGTATTTTCTAAATTCCACTCACAGAAGTGGTAAAATTATGTTTTATGAAAAATTCAGTTTTTTTAACTACCACTTAGCGGTTTCACTATTCATCAAAAAATGAAAGTTTCCAGAAAAATACCAAAAATTAGATCTAAGCTATATTTGATATTATGAATTCAAAAATGATGTCTATTTTATCAAATTCAAAACATATCAGTTGCATTAATTAATTTAAAAATTAATTCCCGTCATCAAAACGAATAGCGTGTTCTTAAGAGATAATGACTATCAAAACATTGACACTTGTTTATGACTGGTTTAAATGTGAAATTTCATCCAATGAACAACATTTTATTAAAGTGTAAAAATATATTCTAAATATACTTTAAAACCACTCAAATTAATAATTTATCACTATTAATTATTTCGATTAAAAAAGTTGTTTTTAATTATAATTTATTAATTTTCACTATTCATCAGAATGTGAAAGTTATCCGTAAAGTACCAAAATTTCACCTTAGGCTCAATTCGATACTCCGAATCCAAAAATTAAGTCCATTTTGAGAGATAAAATTTCAAAAAAATTAAAAGGTTGTTATTACTATTCGTAACGGCTAGTTTTAATAATATTTTAATAGCATATCGTTGTATAGTGAAACTCTGTATTGCGTACTACACACGCTATCGAGGAAGGTCGCGATTGCGCGCAAGGCAAGTCAAGGATGCGTGTTGAGCAAGCTCCTTTTGGTGTAGTGTACAACACAAGACATTAATGAAATTAAAAAGAATATTTTTCATAAAATCTCTGGGTGTTACATTCAGTACCCCTTAAGGGTATGATGCTACCCAGTTCTCAATATACCATGTAGTCAAGTTACTCGCTGCTTTAGCCACTGGTAGATAAAACACTACCCCGCTCATCTCCATTGATGTCAGCAACCATAGTTTTCAGGCAACCATCAGATGTTTCTCTAACCTGACATGCACAGGAGGGGATATAACAGTCTGCTGTAAACACTTGAATTGGCATGCAAATCTGTATGGAGCATAGGCCTCACATATAATCTCTCAACCAATACTGGTGGCCAACACACCATCTCTACAATCCTGCATGTATGACCTCAATTCCAGGTCGGTTGTTCCATCGTTAACAAACTACCCAGTTGGAGGGTTTCCATTAGGAAAGAAATGTAATTCCTTGAACATGCTCAGTCTCACCTTCATATCATAGGAGTTGAGATCTAGTGGAAAAATTCCAGAAAATGCCTGCACTGATGGCCTGAAAGAACTTCCAAGAATCTGTACTCCATTCTGTACAACATATGTCATGAAATGAGTGGCAATACATCCCCACAAAACATGGAATAGTCCTACTATTCTCAAAGGATACTTACCCAAATAGACATGGAGTAAGCTCCTGCGAATCTTCGCCCAAATGGTGGTGCCCAACCCAACCATTTTCCTCTCAGCCAACTTGGCTGCAACAACTAAGGTCCCTGGCCTGACTCCTCCCTTCGAATACCTAACTGGCAGAAGATAAACACTAATCCATAAGGCTTAGAAGCCCTCCAGACGGGTCTTTTCTAGTATTCTATGATCCACTTTGTACCCCCACTTCTCAAATTCTTTTGCTTCTAGAGTTGGCCAAAATGTGCCAGAAGCACCCCTCTTCTCTGTTCTGGGGCAGGTAGTAGGACGAGTACAGGTGGGCCTCTTCCCCTCCTACTTGGTAAGAAACATATCCATCCAATCCTCTGGATGAATATCCTTTCTAGATTGAGTTTTGGAGGTCATTGAGTTCTTGATCTTGTAGAAACTTTTAAATAATTCTCGAGCCAAAACCGGAGTCTTATCTGAATCATTCCAGGCCGCCTTAGAGGGGATGACTTCATCATACATATCGCCTAAAATTGGAGCCCCCGAGATCTTATAGACATCCCACAAACTGATGCCTAATTATCCATGAGTCAGATGGAATAAATTGGTTTCTGGGCTCCAGCGGCTGATTAACTCAGGAACAAAGTCATCATTCCTATAGACACATGTCTGCCCAGCCCAGATGGCTTCATATATTGCAGCTCCCTTCAGATCTTCAACAAACTCTGCACAGGTTTTTCGCACCCAATATGCCCACGTCCAAGTCAGCTTCACACCTCCTCCAGAACAAAAGTTCCAACTCTTCTTCCATCATTCGGATTGATCCATCTAAGAATTTTGGAATATTGAAGGATAATAATGTTGTTTCAGCTCAGGATTGTGAGGTTTCAGATCTGGAGCACATGGGCAATGATGCATTATAAATTCCCTCTCCGCTATTCCAACATATACGAATGATCCTCCAACTGAGACATTGGATGAAGTATAATTGGTTTAAGTCTAAAACCAATAATGTGGGAGATAGTTCTTTGGTTCTGGAATGTTGACTTTTTGTAGATGACTATGCCCATACAGAGGCAAGTAAATGCTTTGTGGGAAATTAAGATGATACTTCTTCAAGTACTTGGCCAAATCTGGGAGAGTGCTATCGTAGATATTATAATAGTTATGTCCAACAATGTTCATCATATCCTCAATCCACTTGCTAGCTAGTTCATTAGCCGTTCCAATTCTTCTAGGAGCCATCGAATCTACACAAAGGTTGAATAATTAACTCTTAAATAAGTTGATTTTTCATAAAATTTGTGAATAAAAGTGAAAAAATGGCTAAGTCATTAAGGCGTGCAAGTCCTTTGTCAGCGCACATGTCTAGTATGGTCGCACAAGTTTGGGCATGCAGGTATCACCGCGCACGTCAAACTACCTCTGCAGAAGCGCGACACGAACATAAGCAATGAATCGTAGAAAATCAAGACACTTGTGCGACAAAATCCACTTTAGCAACGAGAGAGGAGTTCTTTGAGAGTCGTTTCCTTTGAGCGAGAATGGAACACGTATTTATAGGCAAGGCTACACACCTACGTGCCGCAACCTGCGAGCTCACAACTTACGTGTCGTAGTTCCTTGGTTTTCTCCTTTACCTCAGAGTCAAATCCTCCTTCCTTTCTAATCCAACTCTGAGGGGGAACTTTTGTTGATGCTTCTTTTTGTCACAGATTCTAACGACTAAAAAAGGGGAATACCTTTTCACAAAGAGATTCATCCTTTGAAAAAACATCAAAAACCGACAAAGTCATGAACAAGGTTTTTTAAACACACGGGTTGCACAAGTTTCATCATGGTTGCGCATGTATACTTGTGCTCCACATAATGGTCGCGTAGGTGACTTGCGAACCCTACTCTATTTTCACCCAAGGTCTTAAGTGGCCTATAAATACCCCTTGTGGGACCCAAATTTCGAGGATGAAAAAACCAAAATTTGGATTTAAGCTCTTGGCACCCTAGTCTCTACTTGAAGTCTTCTGAACACTTCTAAGGTAATTTCTTACCTATAATGGAAGATATAAAGAGGAGGAACAAGGCCTAAGTCTTGGAATTCATCAACACTTGGGCGCCTAAGTGTCCATCCCTTAAGGAAAAATGGTCACACTTGTGCACCGCCTTCTCCCTTCAACAGAACTTGCACACCACCCTTTTGGAATCCTTTAGGGATAATACTAAGGGATTGAACCATGTCCTTCCCAAGCATCACCCTAGTGGTTAACCATTTACCAAGTACACCCATGTCTCGAAAGTATACTTGCGTGCCCATGACTTGCACACCCAAACTAGGCTTGCGGGCCAGCCACTTTTTGGGTACCCCTCCTGCCTATTCAACTCTTTTCTTCAAATCCACCTCTCCTCTTCAATATTTAGCCTTCATAACCTTCTTCAAAGTCATTTGTGGCATGGTTCCTTTTTTGGCTTCCTTATCTGAAAGTAATTCTATGGAACATCTCACAAAACACAGTGATTTACATATCTTTATGTCACTAAGGTTAGAGATTTCATTCATTCAACCTCCTCCTTTAAGATGAGAAGATCTTTAACCTAGGCCTCCTTCTCAAGAGAAACCCCCAATCACAAGATCTTTAATATGGGAATCCTTCTTAGGAGTAAGCCCCAAGTTCCTTAATCCGAAAATCCTCCTTATGAGTAAACCCCATGTTCCCTAATCTGGGAATCCTCCTTAGGAGTAAGCCCCAAATCTCAAAACCTCTTAAACTGGGAATCGTCCTTAGAAGTAAGACCCAAGTTACTAATCTCTTTAAACTTTGTTCCTCCTTCTCAGGAGTAAGTTCCAAGGATAATTCCCTTTTTCTGTGGGCCTCCTTTTCAAGAGTAAGCTCCAGTTCTCAAATTCCCTAACCTGGGCCTTCTTTTCAGAAGTAAGCCCCTATCACCATTCCCCTTATCCTCTGTGTCCTTCTTAGGAGTAAGACCCAGTTCTCAAGCCCCAGTCATAATTTCTCTTAACCTGTCTTAATTTCTTTTGATTTGGGATTCCTTCTCAGGAATAAAACCCAATCATAACTCCCCTCTCATCTGGGAATCCTTCTCAGGATTAAGTCCTACGTTAAGTATCCAAATCCCCATTAATCACATATACCACTATAGACCTTCTTCTTGGGCTTCTCCCCTGATGTAAGTCCCGATATTCATCTATCTGGGCAGTTATACATACGTAATCCCCACATCATTCCTTATGAATGCATCTTTCATGGCACAAATCGTTAGGGTTAATGAAACCTCTTGTTTCTCACACCGAGAATGACTCACATGAGATTAGAGTGTAAAAGTAACCACGACACATCTCTTTTGGTCGTTAATCATACATAAGTTACACAATTCTTAATCGTACTACGTGTACTTTGATCCCTACCTTAAAAGTAGAGTATGTAGGAATCCTATCTAAGGTTCAAGCCTATCATCCATTAATTTTCATCTGTCCCATATAATGTTAAACTATATCTTAATTCTCAAACTACGTGGGTTCTGATTCCTTTTCTAAAAAAGTATGCGTAGGTATCCCATCTGCAGGTATGATCCGAACTCTGAAATAATCCATGTCCTTCTGAACGACAATAAACTTCAAGTTCCCCCTGGAGGTCTTTAATACCATTATGGTTATCATAATGACCAAGAGATTCCTATATAATGTGTTGAAGGATAACATTGACTTATAATCTATAACAAATACAGATGATTATCTATCAATGAAGAACCTAAAATACATATAAAAGACTCTCTAAATCTCATACATATCAATCATTGATTGTTAAATCTAAAGAAAGATCATTTTCATACTTGGTAAATTAATTAGGATTCACGACCATAACTCAAATCTCCAAAGAGAGTCCCAGAGTAGACAATAATTCCCCCAAAAAAGGTGTGATGTGTCCGACCTCCCATCCTATCGACCAATGAAAATTCTTAATCCTCATCGATCCACAACTAATGAGCACCTGCCTTTGGAAAGTAGGTCCAAATGGATATAGAATCATTGGATGTTTCTGGTTCTACGAATAAACCTGTTAGAAACTGATTGGAATGTTTGAACCTTAAACAAACAAGGTCATTCCCATTTCCAGACGAAATAACCATGCTCCCCCATAATTACTAGTAACTGGTTTCTCTATATCTAAAATAAATTTTAACTATAAAATATTAAAATAACACAATCATTTCCACCCTAGGAAATGAAAAAATAATGGTAAGTCTGATTGAGGCAATTCAACAAACATCTAAAGTAAAGCTAATAAAAAAGGTGGCATCAAAGTAAATTAAAATATAGACCCATTTACAACACATAGTACCAAAATAGAGGGAAAACATGTAAAGGATGAAAAATAATATATCATTATTCAACTAAAATGAAAATATAAAAAATTTAAGAGGTGCAGACACAAACCACACAACTGAATTTCTCCAATATAAACCTTTGTAGGTTGAAATAACAGTTCCCAGAGGAAGGTAAAAATTATAACTAGATGTAATAATGGATTCCCTATAGGGTAGGAAAAGGATCAAACAAACTATTTCAGTGAAAAAACACTAAATCAAAATTTCCCCGTTGGAAAAAATAATTGTGGCATATGAAGACAAATGATATATTCGGTCCATAGTAGGCTCATAGTAAACTGAATTAATCACTAAAATTATTTACTCTCATCATATTAACTAGGATTAGGTGTGTGGAAGGAGATCTAAGCTGGTGAATTTTCACCCTTATGCACTAAACCAAGAGTGGTAAAGTAGTTATGAAAACTTATTAATGTAGTAGTGAGGAGAAGGTAGGGGAACTGAAGTAAATAATGGGATCCTAGATCCACTCATTGGATTAAATCATTCATTATACTTCTTCCAGATGATTTAGGATAAAAACCCCAAATATTATTTTATCAAAAATTTATAAATTACAAATTAGATCAAACTCTAGGTTTAACACAATTTAACTCTAAAATAATTATTATCTTCAACATTATTTATTGTAGAAAAACATTGTATTTGAAAACATAAGATAATGGATTAAAAAAATTAATTAAAAGATATGTAAATTTTATAGTTTTTATGAAATACATGTTCCAATTTTTAAAATAAAATAATCAATTTTAGACATAATGACCCTTTCTTTAAAGTATTTTTATGTTTTAATTATATAACATTATCCAAATTCTAATTGATATTTATTTTATTATATATATTTTTTACAATTTATTAAAAATATAATATTCTCAATAATTTTTCTAATATTTTTCTTATAGTGGTAAAACAATTCTTGATAAAAATTATTAATAGTAAAATATTTATTTTTTTGATAAATTTTTTTTCATTAATATGA
This sequence comes from Viscum album, assembly GCA_963277665.1. Classification (NCBI taxonomy): domain Eukaryota; kingdom Viridiplantae; phylum Streptophyta; class Magnoliopsida; order Santalales; family Viscaceae; genus Viscum; species Viscum album. The sequence continues at coordinate 775,864,384 of OY728123.1, forward strand.
TAAACCAAAAGATTTAAATATAAAAATTTAATTATCATGTACATAGAGAGTATCAAACCTATATTTAAATATATCAACTTTTATAATTATTTGTTTTATTTTTTATAAGTTTTTTTTAATTTTATTAAATAAAAAACCTTGAAAATTGTTAACACTAATGATATTTAGAGAAAATTGAATATTAAAATCAATGAATGGGTTATTTTTTGATAAAGCCATTGAAATGGATAGTGAATTTGGTTTTAATAATAATTATATATACTAAAAAAAGGTTTTCTTAATGGATTATTGAAAAAACATTTTTATTCCATAATAGTTTGATTCGAAAATTTTTATTTATGGGAAAATATTTTTTTGTAATAGTTATTATTAACAATGGATTAATGTCATAGTAAAATTATGTTGGTATTATTTTGATAAAGAAATAGATTTAACTATTTTAAAAAGATATTTTGGTATTGAATAATCAATATCAATTGATATATCCATTGGTAAAAGGAAGTGTCGGTACTTAAAATTAACAACAATAAAACATAATATCAGTTGAAAATTTTCATTTATACCAACATATAAATCCTTTGAAAATAATATTTTATTGGTATAAATCACTTTTTTATAGTGTAAAATAAAATGTGTAATCATAGGGGTCTATATTGTATGTGCCATGGTGACCTCCGAGTAAAAGGATTTCTAATGAACATGGAGTTATTTCATAAAGTAAACCATTTGATAATATTATGATTAATTAAATCCATAAGCATTGTGGAGATGAGAATAGGGTGATTATTCCTCCCCTATAGATAAGTGAGTATGTGTGTGGGTGAACATTGGGTAGATTAATGATTGGTTCGCTGAGAAAACTAACCTGGTGATATTTTTGAATTGATATGGTATGTTTTTATTTATTTTATTCATTTTGAATATATGGATGGACCAATGGGAAATTAGTTGTTGTATTCTGGAAGGACTGTAACTTTATATGGCTTTATGCCTCTATATTTACATTTATTATAGAAAGAATTCATTTATTTCTTGTATATACATTGTTTATTTGGGATGTATAATTTTTGGTTATTTCTGTGATTTTTCAGACTCTAATATGGGTGTATATTCCCTCCAAGGTATCACCTTGGACCCTATCTACTAGTCGGTAGCCTCTATTGAAGGTGGAGGCGTGGTTGAGGTCCAATAACACTCTGGTCTAGGCATCAGTCATGTGGCCATGGATGGGGTACATTATATAAATCATTCACATTAAATGCTTGGTTAGTGATACTTTATTCACTTAAATGGTTTATTTTAATAGGTATGGAACATGTTCTATTGAATTTTAGTGATGATTCATTCACAATAGGACTTGGTATTCGTGTTGTATAATCCACCATGGAATTTATTTTAGTGGTACCTCCACCACCTGAGTGTTTGTATTGGTGCCACCTCATCCACCTAGAAATATTGACTCAGTAATATATTTTCATCCATAGAGGATTTTCATTGTTGTATAACATCCACACTGAAGTTATGATATGCTGATAAATCGTTCACCGATGATTTTTCTATTGGTGTCAAGTCCTTCACTAGGTGATAGCTCATTTTCCACTAATAGAAAAATAGTTATACATCATTCAATAATGAATATGATTTATCATCCATTAGGTTACAACTCATTAAACACTATATTTGAATGTTCATACATCATTCATCAAGATTATTAGATGGTGATTTATCCTTTACTGAGATCATATAGTGTTGATGATTCATTTATTATAGTGTTGTAAGGGTTTTGGTTCTTATAAAGGTAAATACATTGTGATTAGGTGTCATCAAACATATATAGATCTCCCACAAATGACCACTCACCAGAAAACCTATTTAAAAATTATTATAAATAATCTTCTACCTCATAATTCATATGAAGTGATAAACCAATTAAGGTAGGGACATAAGTAATTTTAATTAGTTATCTTAAACTAAAATAATTCAAGGAACATGAAATGGTGATGTGTCATACACCTAAAACAATAATCGCAATATATATATTACAATATGGAGTGTTTACACTGACACTCTAGGTTTACCAAACTTATAGTAACATATAAATCACTACTACCAATCACTAAAATAGCTCACTACCGACAGATATGTTGTTATCTGTGTATCAATTATTCTCCACATTCATCCGATTTTGGGAAATCCATGAGCCTATAGTGATAGAACCTCATAGATATCCTTCCTAGGACTTTCCATCACAGACCTAGAAATCCTACCTATAACTTCTCTAAGTCTCTCTCTATTTTCCCCTTAATATCTATGTTCCTTCTTCTTACTTTTGAAAGAGAATTAAATATATTTTATCTCTAGTATATCACCAAAATTCACTCAAGATAGATCTTCCATTCACCTTGAGCAGAAGGAAATTCATCCAAATACCATCCCCAAAAATGACTCAACATCTACCATTTAATTCTTTGATTTTCCTCTAGAAATATAGTAAATGTATTTTTTTAGGCCTTATAACTTGACATTATCACAGTGTCATAATCACTGCCATGATAGCACATTCAGTTCCCTTTGAAACCATAACCTCAAACATTATAATCCAAAGAAACCTCCATGGAATCAAATATTCAACCGTGGAATGTAATATGTATCTTAATAATTTCAAAAATATCATATGAAAAACAATCCATGGATATAAATCAAGGATTATTCATTAACATATAATAAATGGTGAGACATGCTTTACCACAACGTATCCACTTATACTCCAAAAAGATTAACACTTTGTATATATATTTTAATTATAATGGTGATCCACCATACTTTAGACACCTTAAAAATAGTAGAACCATAAAAATGTTCCTCAAAAACTTTTCAGTGTGGACATATCCCTTATAGTGTGATTCCTTCTTCACCATTTCTAAAAAAGGAAATATTCTTATGTATTCTTATCATCTCTATGAGAAGTAATATTATATATGAAAATAATTTTCCATATTTTCATATGTAAATACACTAACTGTGTGAAAAAAATACCTTATAATGATTATCAAACTATCTTTAATCTAATAACATATGGGCTCCAATCATGGAATTAATCACCACTGTAATGAAATCTTTCAAAACTATCTCCCCTACCATATTTGGGACATGGGGAAACCAACGGTTTCATTGAATGACTGCTATTATTCACCTATAAACAATGTGTAAACCCTTAAATATATCACCAAGGAATCTTATATAATATATTTGTGAGTCTTGTGTATATATGGATGCCCATTCCTTTTTCATTTCCTTGAAAAATACATTCACGGTCTGACGTATGGTTTCATTGAGTGACTTATGTCCTAAAAATAAAACTACACACCAAAGTATTCTAAAACTCATTCATCCTTTCTTAAGACATAATAAGCTCCTTGTAAACTACTTTGGATGTCTTCAACTTTCGGTTCAACAAACATTATCCCAAAAATTCACCAAGGGGATTTTTCCTAATGATCTTCCCCTTTCTGTTTATTGAAAACCATTCCAAAATAGATTCAACTCCTTGATATATTATAACCTTAGAACTAATATGTTCCATGGTATTAAACCTTCCACCTTCATATATTTCATCAATTATTCACTAGTCATGAACTCTAATCCCACATGAGTAAATATCATTATGATAAAATAGGGTTAAATTAAAATTTCCTCATAAAAACAATAATGAACTAAAATTTTATAAATTAAATTCCATTTTTTCAAGTAAATTCCTTATATTTATAGAAAGCACATGCACTATTTTGGTTATTTTGGACTGATATTTCCAGTTAGAATTAAAATACCATTAATCTTCTTGAGGGATGTAGAATTACTAGGATTTTACTTAGATCCAGACCAAGTAGAAATTAAAAAACTGAAGCATGAACAAAAAAATGTATGGGTGAAAAAAAATATTATTAAGATCATCCCCAAACAATGTCTCAATACCATCCCAAGAAAGTTTCATCATTACAGAGCGTACCCCTATGGTGTATGATGGTGTAATAAGGGGAAATTTATCTAGATCTTAATAGTATAAATTTTTATGTTTTAATGAAATAATGATTATTCATATCCATTAATATTATTACCTTTTCAATTATTATCTAATGTGATTGATAAAAATTATATTTTCACATAAATAAATTGAAACTGTATTTTTAGGAAATTTAAAGTTTCAATTAAAACACACTTCATGATAAATTCAAGAGTTTTGAAATATATCTTATATTCATATAATATTGTTATTAAATATTATTTATTGATATAAAAATTATAATATAATTTAATGAATTCCAATGTAATCTGTATAAGGTTAATAAAGTTATTATTGTCACAAAAACTGGTATGTTTAAGTAAACAAAATTATGTAAAAGAAAAAATTCATATAGTAAAAATATATTTTAATAAAATTAATATTATTATTCAAGTCATAATTTTAAAATTATTCAATGGTTAATTTTTCCTCAATTTTAGAGTAAGTGAAATTTTTGGGTAAAATTTAAATACAGTATAGATATGTGGTTTATATTAGGATATCATAATATCCAAAATGTGATTTCATAAATTCCATAAACGGTATCCATGAATAAATATATATTTCTTCCTTAAAATAATATATTTTTTAATGTCTTTGATTACTTTTATAAACTCTCAATTAATCCTTGAAAAACCTATTTTATATTTTAAGGTTTTAAAATCAATTCTTTATGAACATGACTCATTTCCACATCACCGATGGTATTATATTAAAATTGTATGTGACGTATTTTCATAAATCCCTAATTAATAATTCTAATACTTAATAATTCAAAATTGTGTGTACTCTAGGATTGATCTATCGAGAAGGATGCTCACGTATATTATTTCATTATTATCACTCCATATAAATTAATTAAATAATAATAAATTTAAATACTAATATATTCTATGGAAAGGGTTAGTGATGAATAATAACTATAAATATATAAATAAAAATTAAGAAAATAAATAAATAATAGTAAGTGAAAAAAATGATTTAAGTGAAGAAGAAATCAGTCATTATTCTTGGGAGTTCACCAATATGCAATCATTATACATTAAAATATTAATTCTTAATTTTATACTCTATTTTTTGATCTACCATTTCACTAAACACCTTACTATTTAATTTTTAGTATCCCACACTGACCCTATTCATGTGAGACAATACCCCGTCACATCATCATCATAATGCTACTCCACCATGTATGATATATTTTGATGATGAAGGAGTGGAAAAAAATGAATGGCCAGAAGAATACAATAGTAATGAAAATGGAGTGAACCGTACATCAAAAATAGTATTACCACTATCCAAAATATTAGAATATTATAATGAGTAACATTTTATTGAATGAACTCAAGAATCATTTCTCCACCCTCTTGAAAAAGAGCCCAAGTTATTTCTTCACTTTCATGGAGATTCGAATGAGTGTGGTGAAAAAACAAAAAAGGTAAAATGAATGAGAAAATGGGAAGATGAAACAAAATATGTCAAACATGCAAAAAACTATTAAATCATCATAAACCCTAATTTTATAAGAAAAATCTAGAAAATATCCAACCCTTGACATGGATGTGCTGGTGCACATTTATAGGAAATTGAGTGTCCAAATTTCCCTCCAAAACTATTCTATGAAAGTTATATTATTTTTATCCCAATTAATGGATGGATATTTGAATTATTCGTTATTTTAATTTTTTAAAAATATGTCTCATATATTCACCCACAAAATATATGCTGCATTTGACAGAGTTATCACCGGTTATGATAAATTTACTATGAAAATATTTTCTATTCTCGAGACTATTCTTATTTCAATGTGATGAATTCCAAGGCATTTATGGCCGTGAGATTGAATGAATTTAGCATTCCCATGGTCAAAGAAACCATTATTACATATTTTTTATATCTCCTTGAGAATTTTTAGATCATTTGGGCTTCCCATTTGTTATATATTTACCCATACTCAAAATTTATTCAATCTGGTCGTAGATTCTAATGCCCAATTTGTGATATTTATTTTGGTTTTATAATTGAGGATTAAGCTCTTTCTCATGTATTTTTAAATTTATACCATCAATACTTGAATCATAAAAATAATAATTACACATTTTGGATAATTTTAAAAAATATTATTGCCAAAATACCAATCTGATATAAAATTTTAAAATTCCAAAATTAGGGAATTTTTAAAATTAATATAATATTATTAAAAAACCTAAAATAGTGACAATATCCCTTAAAATATTAAATTTCTGGTATTAAAACATATAATTACATAATTATATATGTGAATTTATGAGTTTCATTAATCCTCCACTCTTTACAATTTCATTATTAGGAAAGCATAATAACTTCTGAGTCAAAAAGCCCACCAAAATCAGAAGTGTGAAACTTTCCATGATCTTTTAAAAAATGGAATTCCATCTTGTCTCATCCATGGAAAAAATTTACCATTAATTTTAATCACTCAATATTAAATTCATTCAACCTAAAAATACCTCAATGACCCAATCAAAATTTAACTCACACTGAATTTCATTCCACAATCACTTAAGAAAAATTATGTTTAGAGTTACACTCATACTTAGAAAGTACATTTTTCAAAATAGGTGAGTGAAAATTCTCATAACTCTACACAATGATAACTAAAAATATTTTCAATCATGTGTGTTTTTTTAAGGTGAATTCTATGGATAATGGTTAATAGGTTAACAATTTTAAAATTTCAGCGATGAAAATTGAAGGTTGAAATCTTAAATAAAAATGCATGAAGATTCAAGTGAAACCCCAAGAAATATACCTCAATAAAATCCAATTACATGTGAAACAAAACACTCCCATTTTTATGTAATGTTTCATAAGTAAAAAAATTAATAAAATAAATTATTTAATCCAAATTCTATCTTTTAATTTTTTTATCTCATTTTTTTCATTTATTTCATGGTGGATGTGATTAAAATAAGATACAATGAATGAAATACAATCATTAAATCACTTTTTTTAGAGTTACATGGGTCATAAATGTATATAAAATGAATAATTTATTCTCATATCCATTTTTTGCATTTCTATTTTTTTTTCCTTTTATCAATTTTTTTATTTTTTTGGCAGAACAAGATGATAAAAATGAAGCACAGTGAATTAAAGTGATTTGGGATCATTCATAAAATTCCTAGATTAATGAAATACACCTAAAAACCCAAATATGATCTAAATACCAAATAAAAAACACAAAAATCCCTCCCCCATATACAAACATGAAATATTCTTGAAAAATATTTAATGTGAGGGTAGGTAAGGAATAATCAGCTGGTAATGTGGCCTAAAAACATGGAAATTCATATATTCTAAGGGTTAAACAAGGATAAATGAAACGATGGGTCATATGTTAAAATATGGATTTCAAAAAAATACATCAATCTCATAAAGAAAATATATAATACAAATATTTGATAGAGAATGATCATAAGCTCTGGTGTTCACACAAAATCCATGTTTTTATCATTAAAGTGTCGGTATTATGACAAATATGTCAAAAGGATTCAAAATTCCTCACAACGTAGGAAAAAAAATTTATCAAATGCATCACGGGAATACAGTTAAACATGTTTTCAAACATATAAAAATAACATAAAATAAAAACCAAAGAAAAATTTTCCCTATCAATAATCATTAAAAATTAATTTTATCCAAAATCAGGAAAACTATATCAAAATCAGTTATAGTGAGAGAAGTAAAAATTGATATTCATTGAACAACAATGTTCCTAAAGAAATAAAAAAACGCAAAAAACTCTTAAATTTGTTGTAACTCCCCTACACATAAAATTTAACTACCCATAAATTAATCTCAATAAAAAAGTTGTGGGACGAAAAACCAATTTTAAGGAATGACACAACCTAAATTTATTTCCTAGTGGAAGCCTTGAGTTAAGATCATAACTACTACAACATAGACCTATAATGAAATAAAAATAATAATAAAAGTTGTCAAAAATAAAGATAATGGTAAATGAAGGGGGGTAGAGCATGGTTTGACCGCCCTGGTGGGTTTTAGGTTTTTTACTGACTCTATTTAGACAGTTATAGTGGTCACCCAAATTTTGAATGTGGATGTGGATTGAACGATTTTAACCAACAATTTTTCCATCCAAAGTACACTCATTTACATAGTTTATAGATGAATCAATTGATATATTAAAACAATTCCATCCCCTTAGTAATGTTTTATTACTTGTAGGGTTGGGGAAAGATAAAAAATGGGTCCTCTTTGTTTACTACCACTACTTCTGTTCTCTCTTCCACTTCAACACTCAGGGATTTCTCATGTAATATTGTTTTAGAAAATTATAAAAAAGAAAATTAAGAAACAAAATTCCACGTGAATATATTAAAACATGAAGAATTAATAAATAAATCTTCTCCTTTATGTAGGTCAGCTTAAAATGTGATTTATTCAGGTGGGTCATAAAGAACTCAGTCTCAAAAGGTGTGTCAACTTCTTTATCACCATCCACCAAGGTAAAACATGTGTTATCTAAATATGAAAAATTAATGTAGTGGTAGGTAATACCTAATTAATTTCCAATAAATTCATAAAAAAATGTATTCATGAAAATATTATCTTTTTGAGTAAGATTAAATTTTAATTATTCTTATTTTTTAGTGCCTCATGGTGTAGGTTTGTTATGGATTGATAAAGGTAGTCAATTTCCTCAAATTTGACTTCAAATTCCACCACTTGGGTGGTGTATTATTATAAATATAGATAGAGGTTTATGGGTACATATTTTTCATTGAAAAATATTATAGAATCAGACAACGTTTTGGATTCTAAAAAATGAGCCCAAAATTCATCCAATTCAACTTGATATTACATATATGCATTAGTAGGAAATAATTCTACTTAAACCTCATCTAGAAATGGTAAAGTTAGGTTTGAGGATATTTTATTCCTAAATTATTCATTATAATGTTATCCAATTATAAATGTTGTAAAAGTGTGCTATGATTCCTATTTTTATTAAGCCACCTTTTGAGCTACTAATTCCATTAAGTTAAACTAATTTCCATCTTATTCCTTAATTATTCAATATATTTTTTTATTTTATCCAATTTAGTTTTAAAATATAATTTTTTTATTGAAAAATTAAAATTTTAAAAAATAGTAAAATCATAATAAAATTCACTAAAATTAACCATCTTTGACCTTAGTAAATAAAGATATGCAATAAAGTTTATTTGTTGGTTTTTGAAATTTCTGATTTTTTTGGTTTGTTTTTCGAAAAAAACTTTGTGAAAGATCTTGGACTCATTAAAAATGATGCTAAAATAAGGTTAGGGTTTCTTCACTAATCCCCCACCATTAATTTTTATTACCTAATAATTTTTAATAATTCCCACCGTCATATTGATATCTCAAGGAGGGATCTCACACAAAATATTCTTTTATTATCACCATTTATATAATAATTAATATAATACTAATGTTAACTACTAATATAGTGGATGTAGGGGATTGTAAATGAATAAAATATATAACTATATAAATAAAAATGAAAAAAAATAAAAAAACAAATAAAATTTAAAACTCATAGATTTTAGTAAGGAAGAAAGGTATATTCATTCTCATGAGTTCAAAACAATTCTCTCATTAATATTTGAAATATTAATTCTCAATAATCTACTTTATATTGAAATAAAACCTATCATTGACCACCTTCCCATTTATTTTTTATTATCCCTCACTGAACCACTTTATGTGGTACAATACTCCATCACATCATCACTACAGTGATACTCCACCCTATATATAGCATTATAACAATGAAGGAGATGAATAATAATGGGATGAATAACAAAATAGTAGTGTAGGAAGTTTGAACACTATAGAAAAAATAGTTTAACCAATACTGAAATTATTATAATATAATCATGAGAATCATTTTATGATATGAAATGAAGTAGCAACACCCCCCCCCCCCGAACAAGAACAAAAGTTATTTATCCTTTTTCATTGAGATTCGAAGGAGCACTATGAAAGAACATACAAGATAAAATAAATGAGAATAAAAAAAGATGTAATAAAATATATTAAAATTATAAAAAACTATTAAATAAAAATAAACCATAATTTTATTCAAATTTTATAAACAAAATAGCTAACCCTTGGGTAGGAAGTTGAGGTGGACATTTTTTCAAAAAACTTTTGGCTAGATTTCCCTCCAAAATTTTCCTCTAAAATTTTAATTATTTTAGCCCAAAATAGTAGAAAATATTAAGATTTTATCATGATTAAATCTATTATTATATATCTATTCTGTCCACCCACATAATTCTAGCTTCATTTGACATTTTTATCACTTGTTATGACAGATTTAATTTAAAAAATTTTATGGTTTGATGATTATTTGAATTACAATGTGTTGAATTACATGAAATGTATGACTAAGTGGGAGGTAGAATTTATCATGATCACAGTTAAATAAAATATTCCCCAAAAAAATTTATATATCCTTGTAAATTTTAACGCATTTGGGCTACCGGTTTATTAGATATTTTAATTTTCTAAATTTGTTCAATCGGGGTATAAATTCCAATGTCTAAAGTGTGAGCTTTATTTGGGTTTTATAATGGTGGATTATTATCTTTTTCCTATTGTATGAAATGTATCACATATATTATGTTCTCCAAAAAAATTTACATTTGGATAAGTGTAAAAACATTTATGGATGAAATAGAAATCGAATGTAAACATATTTAAAATTAAAAATTATATTATTTTTAGAATTAAGATCAAATTATTAATAAAACTTAAAATTGTTAAAATTACCAATAAAATTTGAAATTGGTTTTATTAAAACATTTAATTAAATAATTATATATGTGAAACTATTATTTTCATCAATCCCTCGCACATAAACATTATAATCTTGTGCAATCATCAAATATATGAATCAAAATTCACACCAAAATCCAAAGTTAAAAAATTTATATGACATTTTCCAAAATATAATTTCATTATGTCTCTTATATGAAAAATAATTTCCTTTAATTTTCATCTATTTCATTTAAATTCATTCATCCTCCAAAATCCTTCTGTGGCTGAATCACAACTTACCTTGCATTGAGTTTCCTGTCACTTGTCACACAAAATAAATTAAATTTTGAGTTATGCACATAATTTGAAAGTTCATGTCTCGCCTTCATATTTTAAAAATTATACAATCGACAAATCATGAGACATAAAAAAATTTCAATCATGAGTAATATTTTAAGTTTATTTATATATCTAAGGATCAGTGGATAAAAACGATCAAAAATTCAAGGCTCAGAAGAGGTGCTTAAACTCTTAAATAAAAATGAATTAATATTTAGAGTAAATTCACAATAAATATACCTCACTAAATTCACCTTACATACAAAAAAACACCCCATTTTTCAACTTTATCCATGTTTTATAAAGTCACTGAAATAAATTATTTCAACCTAATTCTACATTTTTCATTTTTTTTACTTTTTTTCATTTTTTTCTTTTTTCATTTTACATGGAGGTTGAGATGAAATTATGATATAATTAATGAAATAAAATAATTCCCTCAATAATTTTATAAGTAAATGATTCATAAATTTGTTCATAATAAATAATTTAATATCATCTCCATGTTTTTATTTTTATATTTTTTTCATTTTAAAAAAAATTATTTTTTGGGGGAGAACATGATGATTGAAATGAAACATAATGAATTAAAGTGACTCATGAACACTCTAAAAATTAATAAAATAATTAATCACACCTCACACACGTAATGATTATATTTATCTCAAATAACACACACAAAAATAATTTTCCCCATATAAAAATTCAGGAAAATCAAAATTGGTTTAGTGTTTAATAGGGAATGTATTTAAAAAAATATCCAAATATATAAAAATTCATGAAAATAAAAATCCAGGAAAAATTTTAGCCATAAAAAATATTTTATAATAGATTTTTCCAAAAATCAAGAAAAATCTATCAAAATAAATTCCTGTGATAAAATTGAAAATAGATATTCATTGAAGCTCAATGTTCTTAAAGAAATGAAAAATGAAAAGAAACCCCCAGAAAAAAAACAAAATAGGTTAACACACCCTACAGTTAAAATGTTTTTACCCATCAATTAGCCTCAACAAAAATTGATAATGGAAGAAAAACCAAATAAAAGGAAATATACATGATAGATTTGTTTCCTAATAGAATCCTAAGTTAAGATCCATTCTACTACCACTTAAACCCAGAATGAAAGAACATAATATAGAAAAAAAATTGAAAAATAAATAGAAACGGAAAATAAGAGGAATAGAGCATTGTCTAACACCCCAAATGGGTTCTAGGTTTTTACTTCCCTTGGTCAGGAAGTTACAGCGATCACCCAATGTATGATGGTGGATTCATTTTGCAATATTTGAACCACAAAAATTATTTTATTCCAAAGTAAACTCCTTCACACAGATTATAAATTACTTTATGGAAAGAGTAAAACAATTCCATATCACTGATAATGTATTAAAATCTCTAAGGTGGTGAAAATGGATATAATTAGTCCCATTGTCTACATCAACTACTTGTGTGGCCTCTTCAACTTCAACATCCAAGGATTTTTTTCATAAAATTAAAAAAATGGGAAGTAAGAAAATAATTCAAATTAAAAATTATTAAAACTTGAATAATAAATAAATAAATATTCCCCTTCATGTTGGTCAGCAAGGAATGTGATTTCCTCTAGTTGGGACACTAGTAACTGAGTCTCAGCCGGAGTGTCATCTTCATTAATACCATCCTCCAAGGGAATCCTTAAATTAGTTGAATATGAAAAATTAATTCCATTAGTGTTAATACTAAATTAATTTTCAATACATTCAAAATTAAATGAGTTCAATAAAATATTATATCCCTAGGTAAGTTCAAAATTTAATTCTTCTTCTTTTCTTAGTGTTTCTTTCCGTAGGTTTGTTTTGGATGGATTCAGGTTGTAAAGCTCCTCCAATTTTTCATCAAATTACAAAAAATGGGTGGTGTTTTATTCTACATATAAAGAGAGATAGAGAGATAATTATTTTCTATTTATAAATATTATATACTCAAATACCATTCCATCTTCTATAAAATTATCCTAATAATCATCTAATTCATCTTGATCTCCCACAAATGAATTAGTTATAAATTATTCTCTTCAACTTAATATGAAAATTTTATCGATAGAATCAATGATAATTCCTTTATAATTTCTTCCTCATATGTTAATTAATTGATAATGCTATAAAATTAATCTTTGATTCCACTTTTTTTGGATCCTATATTTGAGATATAAATTTCTTTAAGTATATTGAAATAATTTCCATTTTATTCCTAAATTATTCAATCATTTTTTAAATTTTTCCAATTGAATCTTCTAATATAATTTTTTGATAGACGCATATTATTTTTTAATTGTAGGTCAGTAATGATAATTGTCACAATAAAATTTCATATCTAACCTTAGGAAATAAAGTTATTTATGGAAGTTTTATTTCTTTAGTTTTTAAAATTGTGTATTTTTTATGTTTCTTTGGAAAAAAATGTCACAGATCTCTAGGCCTTCTTATAAATGATGTCAAATTGATGAGATAGAGTTTTTTTGAATCCCTCGCTAATAATTTTTATTACCTTAGAATGCAGCATAGAGTGTGCCATAGGATCAATCTCTCGAGGAGGCCTATCACACATATTATTCTTCTATTATCAATATTTTTAAAATAATTAATATCACACTAAAGTTAAATACTAATATATTGGATAGAGGGGTTTAAAAATACCTTAAATTTATAAATATATAAATTAAATTGAAAAAAAACATAAAAAAGTACATAAAAACACAAATATGTTAGTGAATAAGAAATAATTCATTATTCTTGGGAGTTCACGGTGAGGCTATCACTATTCCATAAGATATTAATTAGCGATATTCTACCCAATATTGAAATCAACCCTAGCACCTAAAACCTTCCAATTAAATTGTTATTATCCCACACTGACCCTTCACATGTGGGACAATAATCTCCCACATCATCACCTTAATAAAACTCCAACCCATTTTTGCATTATGAAGATTAAGGAGATGAAAAAAATTAATGTGAAGAAGAATATAATAATAATAGTGAATGTGGGGTGAACCTTAAACCAAAACTATATTCACCACTATTAAAATTATCATAATAGAATAATGAGAAACGTTACAGGACATTAACTCAAGAATCACCCTCAAACAGGAACCGAAGTTAGTTCTCTCTTCTCATGGAGATTTTAAGGAGAATAGTAAAAGAACGCAAAATATAAAATGATTGAGAGAGTATAAGATGAACTAAAAAATATTAAACACGTGAAAACTATTAAATCTTCATAAACCCAAATTCTAGTAAAAAGGGATAAAAAAAATATCCAACCCTTACCATGGATTCATATGTTCATGTTTATAGGAATAAGTGTGTCCATATTACACTCCAAAACTATACTAAGATGGTTGTCTACTTTTCGGATGTTTTATTTTCTAAATCTCATAATTATTTTTTAATTAATTTTTTTTATATTTCACTTCTCCCAATACTAAAAATTTAAGCTTTTTGACATTTTTATTATGTTTTAAGATATATATACTTTGAAAATATGTTCAGTATTTGAGATTATTAAAATCCCAATTTAAAAAAATTCAAAGTATTTATAGTGATGATTGAGGATGAATTTTCATGAATGTTATTAAATTAAATATTCCACTAAATTTTATCTATATCTTTGTGGATTTTAATCTCATTTGGGATGCCAATTTGTGACATATTATGTTATATTAAAAATTCATTAAATTCGGGAACTAATTCCAAGGCTTGATTTCTCAGATTTATTCGGGATTCACAATGGTAGATTAAAATATTTCTCATCTTGGATGAAATGTATCCCATGAATCCCATAACCATAAAAATAGAATTTTTTTAATTTAAGATTAATTTAGAAATATTTATGTCCTAAATACTAATATGATGTAAAAATATTTTAATGACATAATTAATAATTTTTCAAAATTAAAATCATATTATTAATAAAACCAAAATTTGTGATAATCACTGATAAAATATGAAATTCAAGTGATTAAACTATTTAATTATATAATTATGGATGTGAAATAATGAGTTTCATTAATATGATCGGTTCTTTTCCCTATAAAATATTTAAAATCACTACTATTTGTAAGAGACTATCACAACCCCTTTCCCAAAAAGGTTCCCTTTCTAGGACAGAAATTAGAGAAGGGATATAGTCATTGCCTGAGTCATGCCTTCAGTAGAACCTAGTTTAGGGACTAACACTGATGGTATATCATATACGCAAATGGGTGGTATTACCCAATAATATAACATGAGTAAGAGAAAGGAATAAAAGAAAAAAATCAACTTCAACTCATAAAGATATAATAAATCCCAAGTAAATACAAACAATGTCCTAAAAGACTAAAAAAATAATACAGAAAACTACAAGTACCAAAAGGGTAAAATCTATGTCAACCAAGGAGCCCAAATGTCTCCAAGAATGCCAAAATATAGAAATATCCTACCTGATCTCCAACCTACTCCCGCAGACCTAAATAATATTTTATATATACATAGGGTGAGAATAACAGGTATGATCATTAGGATCCTCCCTAAAGCTTCTCATGAAAAAAGATAATTAAAGAATACTAATTCCCATTCAATATCAAGTGAAACTAACTTTTGACCTAATAAGGTATAATAATTTCTCATCATAACCATGGAAAACTCTCACCGAGTATCATATACAAGAGATCATGTATTATAGTAATAAAAACAAGGGTACCCAACTACCACTTCCCCACTGGTTTGTTATTCTACTCCATAGTCACACGTTGTGGACTATCACTCTCCAAAATAATTTATCCCAAATACACATGGATTAAGTATCACATTATGCATCTTGTATATCATATAATCTCATCATCTGATACCACATCTCTATAGTGTAACCAAGTAGTTTTTTGGATCCACTATAGACAATATGACATGAATCATACATCATTTATTATAACTCAAGCTAGTATAGCCCACACACCTAGTACGGTACCTCAAGATTTTATATCCTATAAACATCATAAATATAATAATCATTCATATAAAATATTTCTAGATACATGGTTGTGAAATAACCATAATACATTACATCCCTTTATCAACATATATGGGAAATATAACAACCTTGCATACCAGCATATACAACTACCAAGAGAAGAGAGTGGGGCCAGAGGGGGTAGTCATCCACCTATCATCACCATTAGAATATTTTGGAAAACATCCTCCAAGAGTCCACTGAGTGTTAGTCTCCCAACCAACATGTCTAGGGTAGTGTCTAAAATCACAAAAAAAATAGGATATAACATATCCCCCAAAAACCTTGGGAATAACCTATTTCTAGGATCAACTGGAGAAATTGTCACTCAGACACCTTCGCGCCACTTCTAATATTTTTTAAACAATAACATAAAACTAATGTGGATATTTGATCACCTTTTATACAAGGAAACTAAAATATCATAAGGAATTCATTCCATAATCATACTATAAAATGATAAAATAACCCCTTATAATTATAGAGATCAAACTCCATATAATAGTAAGAAATATGAGAGGAAAATGAGATCAAAATGAGGATAAACAATAAGAAAAGAGGAAGAACCTACCCCAGATAACCAAAGATCAAACTTGGGAAACTGGGATTAATCATGATCATAAGGGGCTTCAAAGTATTCCAAAAATGACACTTGGTCACCTAGGTTTAAAGAGAGAGTTTTTGGATAAAATTTTGTTCATGGGTAATGGGGTTATTTATATGCAGATAGATTTTTAGAGGACCATAACACAGACTCTAGGACCACACCGCAAACCACCTAGACTATAAAGACCCAAAATTGTCATACATGGATATTATATCCTCTTATATGAATAATAAAAACTTTTCACAAACACATTCCTAATGATTATATTGGTATAATTCCTTTAGAAATATGGATACCTAAACAAATGTTCATAAGAGTTCTATATCATCTCCCACTTAGATCTTCCTAACTAGAACACTTATTACACATATCACATGTAATACATAAAATCATAACCCAGAAAAAGTAAACATAAAAATGGGTGATTTCATATACTTAAAAAGAGTAAAAATGGGATACATTTATATAACATGGTCATATGTGTCTGATAACATGTGAATAACATGTAAAAACCATACCCTTCATATATTAGGTCATAACCATTAGTCACATAATAAATCTTATAAAATCATAAATTATGATGGAATCAAATAACTAGATCCATGAGCTCATAACATTAGAATAATACATATATTTTTTTCATACACATAATATTAGAAAATATAATGTCATGTTCATCCAACAAGACATTCATAACATGTTAGGCTTTAGATAACCTCCCATGTACCTGCTTCGGGCATGGAATAACCTCGTGTGTACCCTTTTATATTTCTTAAAATTAATCATTTACAATTTAATTGAAGGGATATATAGGTCCCACCCTTCACATAATCTGTATACTTCTATGCTACGAGATCATAAAACATTCATCATATTATAACTAATGAATGAAATGGGTTCCATAAACATTTAATCATATCATAACCCATGATAAGTAAATTGGTTTCATAAACATTTTATCCTTAAAAAAATAAACCATCTATAGAATGTATAAGAATGGTATCATTGATAATATATAAATTAAATCAATATTAAAATCAAATGATTTTATCATATAAGGAAGATCATTTTGAAAAGACACTAGGTGCATTTCTTGAGAAATATAAAAATCCTTTGAAAATCAATTTTTAAAACTAATAAAACAAATTGGAAAACCTTTTCAATGAAAATAAACTTTGAAACATATAAAGTAAAATTTGAAGCATTAATTGGTTGTGGTGGTGGTAATTGTTATACATGTTAAAAAAATATTCCTTTCACATTTTTAGTAAAAACTAAATTGAACTTATATTAAAAACCACATAATTATTCCTTTAAAAAATAATTAATATTAAAAAAATATTAAAAATAAAATCAAAAAACATTATAGTAACATTAAAAAAAATTTTAAATTATTTTTTGAAAACATGGATATGGAAGAAAAAAGGGTTTTTGACTAAAGAGAGAAATAAATTTACATTTAATTAAAAAAATACATTAGGAATCCTACATACATAAAGAGATGAAAAGGAATGAAAATTATTAATTCTCAATAAATAACTACATTAGATAAATATTCATCACTTTCCTGAGATACAGTTCATAATATTTCATAATCTGAATCATAAACATAAATAATCACGATGAATGGTAATATTGTATCACAAAACCCTTACCACATTGATAACATTGAATCATATGCCCTATGAATGAATGAAATTAAATGAAACTTAAAATTTCATGATAATAAATAAATTCAAGATATTACATGTCAAAGGGGTTATGTATACACCTCATAAAAATATAGGTGTATAACATAACATATGTCCCAAAGAAGAAAAATTCTGACAAAAATCTCTTTTTGAATTGGTATCATTTGTACCATAAACCTTATAAAAAAGAGATACCCAAATATATTTGTAAATAAATATAATTTTAAGGATATGGGTCATAAAATACTATCACGGGTAGTATATACACCACATAAAAGAAACACATGGTGAATATGGCTCGTATCTCATGGAAAAAAAGCGAGATAAAAATCCATTACCTTAAGTCTTGAATTTATTAATACACATTGGAAAATTCTATATAATATACATATATATAGGTTTATTATAAATATATTATAAAACCATACATATATATTTTATCATATATTATTTACCTATGACCTTTTATTACTCATTTATAAACAATTCTTTATTAAAAATCCTGTTTCGGGTAGTAAATAATTTGTGTTTCATGTATGTCTTGATTTGTTATTTTTAGTATTCTTAAATTGATCATGATTCCATAATATATAATTTTTCTCATTATATAAAAAAAATATTATATATATGTGTGTGTTTGTTTATATTAATCCATAAAAGTTAGAGATAGGAAAAGAAATGCATTGTTCATAGAGACAGTAAGTCGTACACATGCTTGAAGGTTGTTTTATTTCTCGATGGATGAAACAAAAGAAATTTAAATAATATATTTATCTTACAGAATCATTTTTATGTCATATATATCACATATATTCATTAAACATTCCCTTATTACCTTCTATGAAAAGGGTTAGTGAAAAACAAATCACATCACTTCACGAGGTGGTAGTACACCGTATACACAAACGACGTTATCGTATCCCCCAATAAATGTAAATTAAGAATTTATATATTATATCATAATTAAATAAGTATGATTACGTCAAAAATATCATATATATTCATTTAATATATCCTTATTACATTCCAAGTAACACAAAAATGAAAAACACATCTCATCGGTTCGTCAGGAGGTACTATGTCGTACACACGATCGATATTACTATTTTCGAATTGGTTGGGTTGAAATAAGGTATACTTGGTGTTATAATTAAGGTGGTATAATAAAATAATAAATATAATATATAAATATTAAATCCATCATTATGTCCAGTCATGAAATATGAAGATGGAAAATGAATAACATCGGTTCGCGAGGCGGTAGTCCGTCGTACACAAGATTAAGGGTTTCATTTCCCATTTGATGGAAGAGGATATGTATATATGTTATGAAATTCACAAATTAAACTATTATTATATGGGATATATTTTCTTTTATTATATCAACATAATTTCAGTATATATGAATTATTTAGAAGAATAAGTAAACCAAAAAACTCATTGTTTTCAACTTTACCTCTTCTCTAGACAACCTCTTTTGGTTTAAATTACATCCTTCCTAGATTGGATCTATGATATAACCAATTATTATAGGGTGTTTGTTGGTACTTAAAGAATATATTTTATTAGTTATTGGTCAAACTAATGGGGTTTCGAAGTGTGAATAGGAGAAAAGAGGGGGTGGCCTTTTATAAGTAAGGGAGAGGACGCGCCTAGAAATTTTGAAAAGAATAAAGTGTACCCACCATTTTACCTATTACAAATCTCCAAAAAGGGCCATAATATATCCTTATAGGTTATTAGATCGGAATATATCCATAAAATAGGTTTTTGGAAAATTTAATGGTCACTTAATCCTTTATCTTTTTATATTAACACCCAGGTAAACTCATTTTATAATTAACCATGATAATTAATTTTTATTGTTTTCACTATTAATATTGAAAAAAAATATTTTTCCATTAATATATAATATAAATTATGATAATTAAAAATATTTAATACATTTTTACAAATTCCATTCACATATGTATCAAATTTTAATTTAAAATTAAACTTGCAAATGAGACGAGAAAGTGGTTTTCCAAAGAGAAAATGTTCAAAAGTTTAAAAAAACTTTCTATCTAAATAAAAAATTAAATTGATTCCAATAACATAAATTATAATAATTAATTTATAATTTTACTAATTTTACTTATAAAACCATCTAAAAAAAATTATTTTTTAAAATGATTTAATGGCAATTACAACTCTTAATACAAACCAATATATTTTATTAATCATCGAAAAAGTTATCTTCTCATAAAATTATCAAACACTCTCCCTGAGATAATTTATAAATTATGAGTTAAAATTTTATTCCCATTTTTTAGAATATATTTTCTATAATTTGCATAAATTAATTTAATCTAAGTGAGTAAAATTTGATAAAACCTCTTTTAAGAAAATACAATTTCTAAGCACAAAATTGGATTTATTCTTATATCATATCCAGAAAACACATATGGTGATTTCTAAAAATTTAATTGACTATATAATATATTAATTTCATTAAAATATTTCACCAAAAGTGATTTTTTTAATTTTTTAGGATATAACATGTTTTGCACACAAAAATATTTTCAAAAAATATATTTCTCTTATTTTCAAATAGATTTTATTTTCATTTCTCATTAACCAGTAACTATGTAATTAATTTTATATAATATTTTAAACCATATATTTTATAATTTAGTTAATCTTATTTATACTCACCATTATAATATCTAGATAATAACTATTACATTATATAAATAATATTTTTATAGCATGTCACATTTTGTATAAACTCAGTGTTGTGCGTAACACAAGCCATCGAAGAAATTATATTTAATCAAAAAATTCATGGAATCAATTGGTGTTACATTATAACCAACTTAATATTAATTGAAACCTCAAAATTAAAATATTTTGTAAAAAAAATTGGGGATTTTTTTGTCTCATTAAATCAACAGGTTCCCATGTAGCTTCATCATGCTGGTGGTTTTTCCAAAAAAAACATTGACAATGTTAGTGGTCTTGTTTCGTATAACTTTCTCTATAAAATCTGTAATCTCTACTGGTTTTTCATAGAATGAAATGTCATGGTACAAAATTATAACCTTTTACTTTATTACATTTTATGTATCAGGTATTTACTTCCTCAAATGAGATATATGGAAAACATCGTGGACTTGTGAGAGGTTAGGTGGAAGTTCCAAACAATTATATACCATCCTAATATGATCAAGAATTTCAAATGGGCCTATATAACTAGGTATTTTTCACTTATTTATTCCATGGATATATGTTTTGATACACTTTATCATTGAATTCATATATTAGATTACATCAGTGATTGTCAGCATAAATTTTCTACTGAATCTGTGTTGTCTTTATGTGTTGTTGAATGGATCCAACATTCTCGGCCATTTCATCAGCTTAACCTAGTCCTAATTTCATTCATTCTCCAACTTCATCCTAGTTCATTGTATTTCTACATTTTTTCCATAAATTTCTAGATAAGGATCTATCTGAATTCAATTTAAAATTTATTGTTGTAAGAAAACCTAACTAATGGAAGGTGTTGATCCTAACCACCATTGAATTCGATAGAATACGCGCTTATGTTATCGTATAGGGTTAGATGTTTTCTCCCAGACTGAACATCTATGTAATTATGACACATAGTACTTAACTCTAACTCTATATGAAGATATTTCTAAGCAATTCATCATAATTTTGACATAAACCTCATATCTCGATAAGATACAATGGAATGTGGTACTTCATGCAACCTTACCAAAACCTTAATGTATACTCATTAAATTTGATCAACAAAGAAGTATTTTATGGTTTTGATTAATTATTATTACATTGTAAGGATATTTACTATTACCCATATATAATTACCCCCTTTATATTTTTTGTAGATTCTAATATAAAAATCCATGGTGATGTTTTTACCATTTTCATTCTTGTATGTATAATGGTTATAGATCCTCTTAAAATTTCATCTCTCATCCTTAATTTTTTAACACAAAAAGTGATTAAATACATAATTAGAAAAATATATCTTCATATTTTACCACCATAAATACTCTTCCATGAATAAGAGTGGTAGAAAATATACCCTTTTCATCATTTAGTTATGGATTCAAGCTCGACAGCCTTGCCAGATGTGATAGGTTATCTCAAAACAAACAGATTATCCTTTTTCCTAAACTATATTAATATAATTAAAAAATATAAATAACATATATTTAACACACCATAAAAGTTAATATAAACACTAAAGGTTACGGATACCAATTATATTATTTCCACAAAATGTAAAGTCATTCCTCCCCAAATATCTTTTCAGTAAAACATAAACAAAAAAAGGGTTGTATTTCCATAAATATCTCCCAAAATATTCATAATATCAATAAACATTGATCACATAAAATATTAAATGGTGTGTCTATGAATATGAACTTATGATCAACCTTAAACTCATAAACCCATTATGGTGTTAATAACTCTTAATTTGTTATTACATGGAGACACACATGCTTCTAGACAATAATTCACACTTTATTCCTTAAATATTCTCTTATATTATATGAAAACATTTCTATTAGACTCATAGGTTTATAATTACACCAATATAATATCTAATATGATTTCATTATTCCATAATCGGTGTAGAGGGAGAGAATAAATTATTATAATCACATAAAGTTCCAATAACTGATGGACAGTAATATTTTCATTATTCTCCTTCATAAAAAATCAAACATGAAATTATCAACTAAGGAGTAGAAGATTAGTATAACCTGATTATAATGATTCACTTCCTCAATTATGATTACATAATTCTACCCTTTTTCCTTTATCTTCATAGGTTTTTGAGGATTATCATCTTCATTAGCCCTTGGATTTGGGCATTGATTTGCAAAATTCCAAAACTCCTTTCACTTAAAGTATTAAAGTGTGGGTGGTTTTTTCAATAGACCATTCTCTCTATTTGTATTTTTAGCTAACTTATTATCATAAATAAGGAAATAATACATTCAATGAACTCAATTTACACACCTAAAATATTTATTAGTCACCTTATGATAATTTCTTCCATGTTTCCTTACACACTTTGATTATAAAGGAAACATCGTCTTTGTTTCTCCATTATTTTTAGAGTTTTCCTTGAATTCAATAAATATTTTCTTATCAAAAACATGTTAATTATGGTTCAATCCAATCTTAATTTCCACCGTAATAGCATAGTGAATGATTTATTCAGAGTTAAAGAATTTTCTAATGGATAATTCACTTTAGATACTTGGATTAAATCCACTGAAATATTTATTGACCTTACTTTTAGGTTGGATGATAATACCAGATTATTATCTCATAAGTATTATAAAATTTCCTTATAGGAACCAATAGATTTATCATCCTTCTACTTTAGTGCTGTAAATTCCTTCTCTATTTTTATAATAATAATACAAGTTATGTATTTATTGAAAAATAATCTCTTAATCTTATCCAACTCCATGGTGTCAATTTCATCTTGTTTCCCTAAAAACATGTTGAGATTCCACCATTGATCCACTTCACTGTCAAAATTATAGACATAAAAAGTAATTTTCATGTTATGATCACCATATAATAGAAACTATCTTTGCAGTGGTACTGATCTATTAATTAGTAACTAGTGAAATAGTTAAACTGCTAAAAGAAGGTGATTTTTTTTAAGTACTCAAAAGAACATTGTCCCTTCACTTTATCATTTGTAATTTTAGAATGATTCATATCTTGAGAAATTTTAGTTATCATATCAATGAGACTTTTTATTCCATCACCCAGAACATATGGTTTCTCAGGAGAAAAATCATTCCATTATCTTCCACACTCTGTGTTAACTCAAATAATTTGGATTCCAATGATTGAATAAAACCAAAAAAACATAGTGTATACAAAAATAATAATAATGAGAAACCACATAATAATGAAATATCACTTTTAATATTTATAAATCATGACGCCTTGTTTCAATCTATGACACCTTAGGCTCAAACTAGTTCATTTTTTTGTCATTGTTCAAATCCTTCATCATGTTTTGTAAATTGTTTGTTTAATTTCCAAAGCATATCCCTTAGGAGTTTCAAACTAGGTTCATAGTAATTCCATTTTCATGTACCAGGTAATGCTTGAGTCAAGCATGATGAACCTTTTTTGGGGTTATTAACCCTCGGTAAATCTATTCCAGAACCACATCCACTTATAGCATTAAAATAGAGATGCAGTTTATTAGAAACCACTATCTCTATCCATCACCAATATTCTAGGATATTTTCCTATACTTATAATTATCCTTAGATGAATCCTACGACATATCTATAGGTACATCACTAATGTTTTCTCATTATAGTTTCCAATGGTGAACTAAAACTATCCTATGATAGAAACTATATAGACCCAAACTTCTCATATATAGATATTACATCTTTTTAGATGAATATGAATCACATTACATAAGCACGTGCCTAGGGATAATAATGGTATAGTTCCTTTGGAAACATGGAAATATATACAAATCATTCATAAGAGTTCTACATTGTCACGAACCGACTCTGGTCACCGCCAAAACCGGCACCAAACTCAGCCCGTGACATGACCCGAAGGGCATTCCATATCCCCACGGGCTGGCACAAGTGCCCGGGTATCATTTATTTAGGTTTGGGAACGATTTACCCGAATATGAAGGCATAAACCATTAAAAACAATCAATAAACTGAATCTGAAAAATTTATACCAAACGATGTTCAAACAAAAACCAGAACTGAATACATAGGTTTAGAGTCAATACAAAAGGTCTAAAGACACAATGGAACAGAAACAAAACAGCCCCATGGACTCCACATGACAAGGGGTCATCACCCCCAAGTCGTCTCCACTACTCCTCCCCAAGGATGAGGACTAACACCCTGAACCGTCAACACCCTTATCCTTTCCTTTACCTGGGTCAAAAAAAGGTCTACTTACACCCAAGGGGTGTAAGTAGGGTGTGAGCCTAAGCCCAATAGGATACCACCCTATGATTCCAAGGTGCATGCAATACAAGGTGAAAAAGCAAGCAGTTTTAATATGCAATTAAAAGCGGTGACAAATTCCACGAAATGAAACTTTAAATTGAAAACATTTTTCAAGATAAAACTTTCAGAATGTTAACACATTTAAATAGGAATATTAGATACTGAATTATAATTCCAAAGACACCCAAAAACAAGGGAAAATACCACAAATCCACTGAGCAACAAAACCGGGAACACCCCTAGGCACTAGATAGTCTCAGGCCCCATGTACCTCGTACCTCAGTGTAATGTAACCATAGTAAAATCCTTTCTCGTGCACGAGCCACTAGTAGGGAACATACCCATAACCTAGTGGTCCCCAATCATCATCCACATAGTTTAGTTAGAGTTTTCGTTATCCAAATGCTAAGTGAAATAGGGACAAAACCCATCCGGTCCACTAGCCGTACTAGTACAAATCCGCCCCACCTAGGTACCCTGGCTTCCCCCTTTGTGCTCAAACAATTTCAGGATTTAACACACATCCATTTTAATGTAAAACACCACTACTGGTAACATACACCAAATACAGTAGCTATCTCATTTTCTACCACTTAAAACACACAACAAACTCTTTGAATTTGAATAAATCAATTTCACAAAATCTCGTGTAGTTTTGCACACAAAACCCCTTAAGAAACCCACTTGTACACGATGTTCACAATTGTAAGTTACCAAAATAGTAAAGGCAGCCCAATAAATATCAATTAATACAACAAATCAATTTTTTTGCATCCTCATGTTAAACAAGAAGTGTTCTCTTTGTAAAACCTTCATTTTCACACAAAAGTGGAACCAAAACTTCACTTTCTTTACAAGCACAATTAAAACTCATTATTTGCAGCAATTACCAAAGGGGATAAACATTATAAACAGTATTTTATGCCTTATTACAGATCAATAAAAACAACTAAGTATTTATAGGGCATCCCCAAATAAACAAACAAAACACTTCTTTGGAAAACCCCCAATTTCACAACAAATTGGCATTTTAAATTCAATTGCAATGGAAACATCATTAGAACAAATTTTTGGAGAAATAATAAAATTATATAAATCTGAAAATATGGTAAATACAGAATGCTAATACACAAAGATTGCATCAACATTGGAATCACCTACCAAATCAAATGAAACCATTGAATCCTTTGTGCGAAAACACAAACGCATCACCGCCGCACCTCAAGAAGGGTAGATCAAACCTAAAAATAGAAAATTGGACCAAGAAAACCCAAGGTTAAACCTTAGGTTCGAACTCCTACCCACTGGTCATTGTTCACTTCAATAAAAAGGGAGGAAACCCTAAAGAAAAGAATGAAACCCTAATCAATTTGAAAGGGGAAAAGAAATGGACAAACTTACTTGAGAAATCTAGAATTAATCTCCCCAAAACACTAGTATCTGAAATTTAAAACGGCCAAAAATCAGGTGATGGTCTCACAAGAATTATTAGGTCATTTAGGAATTGGAATGGAGGGAAAAGATTAAGAATAGAAGGAGTTATGAAAGGATCAATTTACCTCTCCAAAATCTGGACGATTTCTGAAATCCAGAAAGTTTCGACTATTTTCGCGACTCTATAGAGCTCCAAATTGTGGGAGGAGGGCCTGGGGTCGCGCCTGGGATTATTAGGGTCTATAGGGAGGTGGCATCACCGAAAAATCTATTTTAATGAATAAGATATTAATAAATTAATGAAACAATTTAAAACTGGAAAATGGGCCTTCGGGTTGGCCCAATTCTCAAATAAAAACAAAAATCCCCCATGCTTATGGATTTATAAAGGCCCCAAATTTACATTTGGGGTTAATATATCAGGGGAGAACAATTAGGAGTTGTAATGAGTCAAAAATATCAAAAATTGAAATAGTTATAAATGAAACAAAATTTATTTTTAAATCTGGAATTAGGCTCGCAGTTTGGCCCAATTCATGAAAACTCACCTATTCTCAATAAATCCTTTGGAAACCACCAAAACAAATCATGAGTGGAAAATAAATTTAAAATAACCATAAAATAGGTTACTTACGTGACAATTCTCCCCACCTTGAAAACTTTCCGCCCCGGAAAGTCACAGCAAGGTCAAAGCAACAACCAAACCCAACTGAGAAACCAATAGGTACACCCTTGCCAGGTTTCACCCCCAAAGGTCAAAACACCTCCAGTGATCAATGATGGAAGGAATACTGTCACAAACCAAACATACACCACTTTCCTGAAACAATAAAGTACATTCAGGATTTATCCCAAATGAAAACTCCTCAAATACAATCTGAACAATACTCAATCAATTTACCCAAAAAAACAACAACATTGAACAAGGTTACACTTCCCTACTATAACTAAACCATTGGAAACTCTCCAATATCAATGTTTACCCAATGAATATGTAGGTAGTTACATATCTTAGAATGATAATACCTACTTCCCAGACAAGTCCAAAGAAAAAAAATATGAGTTACTCGTATGAAGAGACACAAATGGGCTCCCCACTATAAGAGAAAACTTAAATTGTTTTCCCGAGACAGAATCAAGACACTAATAGTGGGAGGCTCAAACATACTCTCTAGTAAAAGGGATATACTTCCATTAAATGTTTATGAAGAAATATTCATGAGAATCATAGTGGGTCTCCCCACCATAAGAACTGACCATCTTAACCGACCAGCATGGGCCGACACAGAAAGACCCAAAAAGAAATCAAAGATTTAGGAAGGGCGCAGGATTAGTCTGCATGGTTTGGGAAACTGTGCACTAACTATGAATATAATTCTTTCTACATGGCTTCCTAGCACACGACCACTACTAAACGTGCACAAACTATGTGCTCAACCATGACGAAACCATAGGTTTGAACTATTCCCATCTTTCATACTAAGGATAGGACTTTGTACAAGGGTTTAAATGGCCCTGGGATTTTCCCTGACTATGAGCCAGCTTCTCTCCGAGACCTATGGCTGGAGCTCAAATGATTGAAGCATCTTCAGCCTCGTAGTTAATATTTGGAAACCCATTGAATGAGAATTCTTCTTTTCGATGCCACCAAAAACTACACCGCAGTCCCAAATAAGTTTTCTAGACATAACACATTCCAAACTCACTTTACCTTATCCCGATATTTCACTGAAACAAGGGCTGAGAAGATACACACACATCACAACTTGTTTCTTCAGGTGAGAAACAATAGAAGTAAAGAACACCTACACTCACATTCCTCTAAAATAGATGATTTTGAAGTTTTTCCAAGGGATACATTTCCCCAACATAACAGGGACTCTTAGAGGATTTCACTACTTTCACCTATACAGTCAATCGAGTACATGACATCATAAGGCATCACCAAACATGACCATTTCAACTGATATAAACAATTCATGGAGAGGGACCTTATACAACATCCCCAAACAACACACAATTCTAGAAAGTGGCCACAATATCCTATCGTGACCATATTTCCCACACCGGTGGTTTAACATGAATTAATGAATCAAAGAAACTTTGAAGAACCCAAAGGTCCTCTTAGACACCATCGAGACACTCATCCACACTTACAACCAAAGAACACTTCCACCTTCGATGAATCATGAAACATTAGAAACTAAGGTTTCTTTCAACCTTCCACAATAACTTTACCACTACAAGAGGATCCAAAAATCAACGAAATGAATGGGTGTAGACTCAATCAACAATGATCGATAAAATATTCCTTATATTGATCAACTGGAGGATTTTCCAATGGCGAAACAATATGGATTGCACTTCAGCTGTGCATTAACCCTTAATGGGGGCATACCTTATCCAATGAGAGAACCCAAGGAACCAACCAATCTGGTCCATTAGTCAAAACATGCCTCAAACCAGATCCAAACACATGAATGGAACCACCGTAAAGTCATCCCAAAACATTTTTCAAAAGAGACCACTAATCGTCCCTACAACACAACTTACTGACCAAACCTAAACCCAAAACACAGTTCAAACAGGAGGGGTTCTTGGACTCAAAACATCCCACAACATCAACATTTTCTGAAAACACATAATATACACCATCCCAAAAAAAATCATCAAGAAATCATGTTTTTTTATTTAAAAACATTTCTTTGAAAACAAATGGTTCAGCGGTAAGCACATCCACCAATGGTACCCCATGGGCCTTACACATGCATGTTTCTATGCCACACCAGGCACCCTCCTCATTTCCATCCCGACACTCATCCAGTCATGTCATCAACCATCCCTCTTCCCATATAACCCCATGCATGTGGTTTCTCATGAAAATACCAAAGGTTAAAACAAAAATTCTTTCCACTTTTCAAAACCAAAATGGTCAACCAACACATCCTTTTTCTCAAAACCGCTAACCACGAGATCAAATTCCAACTCACATCTTACAAAAATTTTCAGAAATGCACAACCATTTAAAAAAAATAACTCACTTTCAATATATTCACATCAATTTCAAAACATCTCATCCCATTAAAACACTATTTGATTGTTTAGAAAACTCTATTGTAAACACTTTTCAAAACCAACTTCAATATAGTTCTTACTTTCAAAAGAGGTGTAAAAACACCATTTTCCATTTCAAAACAATTCTAAAAATTCAGTTCCACCATTTCATAAATCAATCCATTCCTTATTTATTTGAAAATAATTTCAAAAAAACTTTATACTTCTTAAAACCAAGTCCTTTTAAAACCAAAGTTCCAAGATTGCAAAACTATAGTACAAAAAAATCTAATAGGAAACTAGTTTCAGTGGGTGACTTTGACATATGGTTGGCGGCCATATTCCAATCACTTCACTATCACAGAGAGTGTTCTAGGGTATATCCCCATCTCCACATGGCTTTCCAGGCCCTGCGAGCTTACGGAGACCATTAACCCAACCCTCTTTTCATTTCCCCTAACCATCATTAAAACAAGAAAACCAAAGGACTTAGATAAATCCCGACTTCCCTAGGAAACTTGAATCATGTCATGAGGTGTGGTGATCAATCACACTACCCATAACTATAATACCAAGTCCCTACAATCCTAACTCCATGATATCCTGACTCTTCCCGAAATAACATGACCCAAAGAGTTAACATGAACCTCCTCTGATACCATTTTGTCACGAACCGAATCTAGTCACCGCCAAAACCGGCACCAAAACCAGCCCGTGACATGACCCGAAGGGCGTTCCCTATCCCCACGGGCTGGAACAAGTGCCCGGGTATCATTTATTTAGGTTTGGGAACGATTTACCCGAATATGAAGGCATAAACCATTAAAAACAATCAATAAACTGAATCTGAAAAATTTATACCAAACGATGTTTAAACAAAAACCAGAACTGAATACATAGGTTTAGAGTCAATACAAAAGGTCTAAAGACACAATGGAATATAAAAAAATAGCCCCATGGACTCCACATGACAAGGGGTCATCACCCCCAAGTCGTCTCCACCACTCCTCCCCAAGGATGAGGACTAACACCCTGAACCGTCAACACCCTTAGCCTTTCCTTTACCTGGGTCAAAAAAAAGGTCTACTTACACCCAAGGGGTGTAAGTAGGGTGTGAGCCTAAGCCCAATAGGATACCACCCTATGATTCCAAGGTGCATGCAATACAAGGTGAAAAAGCAAGCAGTTTTAATATGCAATTAAAAGCGGTGACAAATTCCACGAAATGAAACGTTAAATTGAAAACATTTTTCAAGATAAAACTTTCAGAATGTTAACACATTTAAATAGTAATAATAGGTACTACATTATAATTAAAAAGACACCCAAAAACAAGGGCAAATACCACAAATCCACTGAGCAACAAAACCGGGAACACCCCTAGGCACTAGATAGTCTCAGGCCCCATGTACCTCGTACCTCAGTGTAATGTAACCATAGTAAAATCTTTTCTCGTGCACGAGCCACTAGTAGGGAACATACCCATAACCTAGTGGTCCCCAATCATCATCCACATAGTTTATTTAGAGTTTTCGTTATCCAAATGCTAAGTGAAATAGGGACAAAACCCATCCGGTCCACTAGCCGTACTAGTACAAATCCACCCCACCTAGGTACCCGGGCTTCCCCCTTTGTGCTAAAACAATTTCAGGATTTAACACACATCCATTTTAATGTAAAACACCACTACTGGTCACATACACCAAATACATTAGCTATCTCATTTTCTACCACTTAAAACACACAACAAACTCTTTGAATTTGAATAAATCAATTTCACAAAATCTCGTGTAGTTTTGCACACAAAACCCCTTAAGAAACCCACTTGTACACGATGTTCACAATTGTAAGTTACCAAAATAGTAAAGGCAGCCCAATAAATATCAATTAAAACAACAAATCAATTTTTTGGCATCCTCATGTTAAACAAGAAGTGTTCTCTTTGTAAAACCTTCATTTTCACACAAAAGTGGAACCAAAACTTCACTTTCTTTACAAGCACAATTAAAACTCATTATTTTCAGAAATTACCAAAGGGGATAAACATTATAAACAGTATTTTATGCCTTATTACAGATCAATAAAAACAACTAAGTATTTATAGGGCATCCCCAAATAAACAAACAAAACACTTCTTTGGAAAACCCCCAATTTCACACCAAATTGGCATTTTAAATTCAATTGCAATGGAAACATCATTAGAACCAATTTTTGGAGAAATAATAAAATTATATAAATCTGAAAATATGGTAAATACAGCATGCTAATACACAAAGATTTCATCAACATTGGAATCACCTACCAAATCAAATGAAACCATTGAATCCTTTGTGCGAAAACACAAACACACCACCGCCGCACCTCAAGAAGGGTAGATCAAACCTAAAAATAGAAAATTGGACCAAGAAAACCCAAGGTTAAACCTTAGGATCGAACCCCTACCCACTGGTCATTGTTCACTTCAATAAAAAGGGAGGAAACACTAAAAAAAAGAATGAAACCCTAATCAATTTGAAAGGGGAAAAGAAATGGACAAACTTACTTGAGAAATCTAGAATGAATCTCCCCAAAACACTAGTATCTGAAATTTAAAACGGCCAAAAATCAGGGTCTGGTCTCACAAGAATTATTATGTCATTTAGGAATTGGAATAGAGGGAAAAGATTAAGAATAGATGGAGTTATGAAAGGATCAATTTACCTCTCCAAAATCTGTACGATTTCTGAAATCCAGAAAGTTTCGACTATTTTCGCGCCTCTATCGAGCTCCACATTGTGGGAGGAGGGCATGGGGTCGCGCCTGGGCTTCTTAGGGTCGATAGGGAGGTGGAATCACCGAAAAATCTATTTTAATTAATAAGATATTAATACATTAATGAAACAATTTAAAACTGGAAAATGGGCCTTCGGGTTGGCCCAATTCTCAAATAAAAACAAAAATCCCCCATGCTTATGGATTTATAAAGGCCCCAAATTTACATTTGGGGTTAATATATCGGGGGAGAACAATTAGGAGTTGGAATGAGTCAAAAATATTAAAAATTGAAAAAGTTATAAATGAAACAAAATTTATTTTTAAATCTGGAATTAGGCTCGCAGTTTGGCCCAATTCATGAAAACTCACCTATTCTCAATAAAACCTTTGGAAACCACCAAAACAAATCATGAGTGGAAAATAAATTTAAAATAACCCTAAAATAGGTTACGTACGTGACATGCATCATCTCCCATTTAGTTCCACATAACTAGCATGCTTCTTATACATTCCACACGTAATACCTATCATCATAACCTAGGAAAAAGAAACATAAGAAAGGGTGATCTCAGATGCTCAGTAAGGGTAAAAAGGAGAGATATTAATATAACATGATCATATGGATATGAGAACATGATAATGGGATTTAAAAAGCATCCCTACAAATAATATATCATAAATGTGACTCATTGCTTAAATATTGGTAGTTCATAAGGCATGAATCATAATTTAATCAAATAACATGAGCCACATGATCATAACATTAGCATAAGACCAAGATTTTCGGAATACACATAATAATTCACAACAAGAAAAATTGGAAACTTTCATGGACCTCTAGCTATAGATTTAAAACCAAGGCTATTGGTGGCTATAGCCATCGTTATGTGGAATATAGCCATGGTTTTAAAACCATGGCTATAAGAAAGTTTCAATGGAATGTATCTACTTTTTTAAAACTGTGGCTATAGGACAATTTTTTCGAAGGCCCATAGCCCTGGTTTTTCAAAACCATGGCTATAGGGTTCTCTTTCTTCCATGCGAAAACAATTCCTGCCAAAATATTGGTGGGAAGACTTACCACCACAGTTTTGAGTCTATTCCCACAGTTTAAAAAAATATTTATATGAAGTATTTTGTGGTGTAGTGGCGAGAAAAATTGATTCTCAAAGGGGAGGTGCAAGGAACAAAACTCCGCTGTAACACTGTTTTTAGGCTACTACCATAGTTTACTGAGTCTATAGCCACAATTAAAACCATGGAAATAGCTACCTATTTCCAAAGTTCAAACCATGGCCATAGGTCAATCGCCATAGTGGAAACTTTTGTGCCCTATTTCCCTGGTTTTCCAAATTGTGGTAGTAGGAAGATATTTCCACAGTTTAATCCATGGAAATAGGTCGAGCCCGACTGCCATGAAGATAGGGGCCGTAGTAGGACAAAACTGTGGTTGTAGCCTACAACAATGGCTTTGGGGCCTATTACCATTGTTTTGAACTATGGAAATAGGCCTTTTCCTAGTTCTAATTTAAAATATATTTGTTAAGGATATCCACCAAGAAATTTATAATATGTTGTTCTTGGGATAACCACCCATATACCTATTTTGGGATTGGTATAACCATCTATGTACCATCTTATGATCTTGGGATATAATCCCATTTACCATATTTCAATATTGGGATAACCTCTTGTGTACCATTTAAGATCATATAACAATAATCATTACCCAATGCACTAGAGGGAGATATAGGTCTCACCCATCACATAATCAATAAGTTTTTGTTCCATAAGATCATAAAACACTAATCATATTAGACAAAATGAAATAATATGGGTTTAATTAAAACTTCATTACATCATAACCTGTGGTAAATAAATTCGTTTCATAAACATTTTTCATCATAAACATAAACCATTCAGATAAAAAATAAGAATGGTATCATTGTATCATATCCCCAGTAGAGAATAATTAATTTCAAAGGATTACATCTTAGAAAGAAAATGATTTTTAGAAGACTCTATGAACATTTCATGAGGAAAATAAATTTTATTTATAAATCACTTTTCAAAAATAAATATTCCTAAAAAAATTTAGAAATCCTTTTTTTAATAAACATTGAAACACATCAAGGAGTCTTTAAAACATTCAATGGTCAGGATAAAAGGAAATTTCATAGACAATAAAACAAGGATTCCTTTCACAATTTTGGTAAAATAAAAATGGGCCTTGTTTTTAAAATGATAAGAAAATTCATTTTTAAAAAATTTAAAAATCCAAAAGAGTGTAAAAATTACTTCAAAAATCCAAAATGAACATTAAAACATTTTAGGTATAGTTGTTAGAAAACATGGATATAGCTGAAATATGGGTTTTTTATCAAAGAAAAAAATAGTCATTTTTCACCAAAAAAATTATTTTCTAATCATTCATATATAAATATATTAAAATTAATGTAAAACATTTTTTTCTCAAGAAATGACAATAGAATAATAAAATTCTTGATTTTTTTTGAGATATAGTCCATAATATTTCATCATCAAAATCATAAACCTAAATAATACTCATAAACGATTTGATAATGTCATGAAAACAATACCTCTTTGGTAACATTGTATCTTAATCCCCCGTGGAGTTTCAGTCTGGCCCTATGGTCTATGGAGGCTCACAAGGGAAAGGAAAGCCCCTGTGTTGCGTTTTGGTTGGGTCTCCCTATCTTGCCTTTACCTTTCCAAAATAGTGCTCTTCTGAAAGCAATTGGGGACTCTCTGGGTGGTTTCTTATGTGCGGATGATCGCACCCTCTCTTGTGAATACATCCTGGTTCCTAGAATTTGAATTGAGTTGGACTTGTCGTCACCGCCACTTGAGAAGGTAACTTTGAAGGTGAGGGACGTCATGGATTGGGTGAAGGACATTTCCTTTCCCGTGTTCCCCAGGTTATATTCTTTTTGTGGCCTTCAGTGTAATCCTAGTAAGGGGTGTAGGAAGCGGATGAGGGGCGGTTCACATTCGAATCGAAGGGTTTCTTTGTAGGGGAACTCAAATTCTCTTAGCCGAGGAGGTCCAGAGTCTACTCTCCCTGGCGAGGCTGATGTTTCCTCGGTAGCTGTCTGGGCCCCCTCAGTTTCTTCCGATGTCGAGCCTCAGGTGGTCCTCCCTATAGCTCTCCTGGCCTCCCCTTTCTGGGACCTGGTTTCTTTCAAGGTCGAGGCCCCCCCTCTGTTGGTTGATGCCCTTGCAGACTGTTTTCTCGTCCATGGCTTGGTGTGCTCAGTTGAATGGTTTTGGAAATGTCTCATGGACCCCCTTTCCCTCCCTAGGGAGGTGAGTTTGAAGTGTTCACCTCTGCAGATCACCTATTCGGAGGCTTCAGTTGAGGAGGAATCCTTGGGCTGCAGGACTCAGGTCCCTCTTCTTTGTGAGGCTGGTTTGGAGGATAAGATCAGCGTTGTTCCAGGGTGTCCTTCCGCGACTGTTGTTGCGGACATTGTGGAGGGACTGGTTGAGAAGAATGTATCCTTCCTCTCCCCTCGTAAGATAGAGAAGGGGAGGTCTGCAGTTTCATCTATTCCCACGTCGTCTGTAGCACCGGGTCTCAATGTTTAGATTCTAGGAGTGTGTACCCAGGCCCAGATGAGACACCTTAGGGGAATCCAATCTCCCCACAGTTTGAAGATCGACAAGCCTGGGTCCAAAGACGGTCTCTCCAGATTTTAATGTTATCTATGTTAGTTTGGAATTCCTGCGGCCTTGGTGCTCAGGTGAAGTCGGACCATATAGCTTCGGAAGTTAATAAACACAAGGTGTATATCGTTGTTGTGCTTGAGCACAAACAAAAACTGGAGAAGATCAAGGATTTCAGTTGCAAAGTATGCTTTCATGGTTCCTTGCATGCAGATCTGACTAACAAGAACATCTGGCTTTTTTAGAATAAGGAGGTATCGATTCATTTTATAGAGGCTGGAGATCAATATCTCACCAAGAAAGTGTCTAAGGGGGGGGGGAAGTTTCTTTGTGTTGTTTGTTTATGGTAGTTGTGATACTCAGACCTACAATGGACTGTGGCAGGGGCTTGGGTCGTTTGAACCGGAGGACCATCCGTGGTACGTTTTATAGGATTTTAATGTCATCTTTGACCCTGAGGACAAGAATGGTAGAGGGGTCTTCCCTCGTCAGGGAGCTCTGGAATTCTCTCTCTTCGTGGTAGAAAAGGGTCTCCTCGACCTGGGTTATTCTGGAGATAAGTATACATGGTGTAATAACCAATCGGGAGGAAGGCACTGTTGGAGTAGGATCGGTCGCTGCTTGGCTAACCACAGGGTGATCACCACCTTTCTGGAGGCTAAGGTGAAGCATTTAGCCCGAGGTATTTCTGACCATTCTCCTATTATTTTGTCTCTATTTCCCAAACGGGATATCTAAGAGACCTTTAGATTCTTCCAATATTGGTCTCGGATCCAAGACTATTAGAGTCTTGTGAAGGAACTATGGGAGGCTCCTATCTAGGGGCATACGTGGGTAGCTCTTCGTAACAAATTGTGAAGGCTGAAACAGGGTCTAATTGAGTGGTCTAGGGGATTACCTCCACCTGATCACAACTTGGAAGGCCTTAAACAGAGCATAGAAAGTCTTGAATCTGCTCTAGAAAGGGAATGGGACGCTTTGGTGTTTGATTAACATTTGGGTAAAAAGATGTGTTGGGATGAGGAGCTTCTCAAACAGGAATGGATGTCTCGGGACCGCTCCTGGGTGAAATGGCTTAATTAAGGCAATAAAAACACTGCTTACTTTCATGCATGCATTAGAGAGAGAGGGAACCTCTCCTCGCCTAACATTCTACTTGAGGATGGATCCTACACAGATAACTGTGACACGGTCAGGATTTTGGTGCTCACTTTCCTCAAGGACCTGCTTGCTGGCCCCAACCCGAGGATGTCCAGCGGGTATCCCAGAGGAAATGCAGGGTTTTGGGAGTTGATTCCCACTATGGTGTCCAATCATGACAACGAGGTCTTAGAGTAAATTCCTAGAGAGGATGAAGTACATGCAGCCATGTAGTGGCTAAATCCAGAGAGTGCTCCGAGTCCTAATGGTTTTCCTGTTTCTTTTTACAAAGGTGTTTGGGATGTTGTGAAGCAATACATCGTTGGTGCTATCCAGGACTTCTTTAGAGGTGGAGGACTACCTCAGGTAGCAAGTTCTACAAATCTTGTGCTCATTACATAGATCAAGGACCTCTCTTCCCTCACTCACTATAGACCAGTGAGTCTCTGCAACTTCCATTACAAAATTCTTGTGTGTGTTCTTAATCAGAGGTTGTCCAATCTTCTCCCAGGGTGTATTTCAATTGAGCAACATGTCTTTTTGAAAGGTTGCTCCATCCAGGGAGAAATTTTATTGCTCAGGAGATGGTTAGAGACATCAATATGAAAACCCATGGATCCAATATGGCAATCAAATTGGATATGAACAACGCTTTTGATAGGATGGAATGGAGTTTTATCAACAGAGTTCTATCGGGTATTGGGTTTTCACTCAAGGGAGTGGACCTCATTTTCAGAAGATTTAGTTCCTCGTGGTTGGCTATCTCTTTCAGGGGGAAGATTCATGGTTTCTTCAAGGATACGAGAGGTCTCTTGTAGGGAGACCCTATTTCTTATGGCATTTTTATCTTGGCACAGGACACTCTTAGAAGGATTATCAACATAAGAATATCCCATTGGGGCATTATTCCTTTCCAGAGGAAGCTGAACGTACTTATGGTGTCTCATCTGATGTTTTCTGATGACACGCTTATTTTCATCAATGGTGGTCGGGGTGCGGTTCGTGGGATCAAGGGCATTCTGGATGAATATTGCTACTGAAGCGGGAAAGTCATCAACAATTCCAAAAGTAGAATCTATATCTCAAATAAAATTTCTCATAGGCGGGTGACCTCTCTATGTAACCGTCTGGACATGCTGCATGGGTCCTTTATGATGGAATACCTGGATTCTCCCATTTCATCAGGTCATCTTCGTATCAAAGATTATGATCATATTGTTTGTAGAATAACTAGTCACATCCTTAACTGGAAGAGTCAGTTCCTGTCTTTTGGAGGTCGTATAGCTCTGGTGAATAGTGTGTTGTCTGCCATTCCCATCCATGCTTTGGCTGCTTCCAATGTCCCTCAAGGTGTGATCAATAGCATTGATATAATTCTTTGCAGTTTTGTCTGGGATGCAAAGGCTGAAGGCAAGAGACACTGGGCAGCGTAGGGCAGGATGACGCGGACCTTTCCAAGATGGTGGGATCAACATGAAGAGCCTCCATAACACGATTCTCTACATGCATGGCAAGCTCGCCTGGGAAATTTTGGATGAGCGCTCTCTTTGGAGAAATTACATGGGGATGATGTGCGGTGAAGGTGCGTAGGTTTCTTGCGGCCATGCTTCTCCACTATGGGAGAAAATTTTTCCCCTGGTTCAGACTCTTCATCTTCATTCTCGCTAGATAGTTGGCTCAAGAGACCTTCCCTTCTGGCACAGGAACTGGGCGGGCTCAGTTTTAGCTTTCCCTAGTTGCCCAGCTCCGATGATATCACTTAGAGAAGCATCCTAGCATCCCAGGTTTACCAAGTCCATTCTGGATGGAGATCAATAGGCTCTTCTAGAGTCCATTGAGTTTACCGGTGACCTAGAAAAATGTGTTTTCACCTCGGCTCCTTCGGGGGTCTTTTCCTGCAGAGATTTTTGTAGAGTATTTTTTGGGCAGGTTCACCAGGAGGGGGGATCGGAGCCCTGTGGTTCCATAAGATCCCAGATTAGTTTAACTTCCTCACTTGGCACATCAGGAACTCAGTGTTGGATACGGATGAGAACATCAGAAGGTTGGGTATCATCTTGGCATCCAGGTTCCCTTGTTGCACCACCCGTCGGGAAGAGAGTACCAACCACTTATATTTTGGTGGGAGATTGGGCTATTATTGTGTGGCACTGCTTCAGGGGTTTCACGGCACTCTCCTCCAAAGATCATAACACCACATCCTTTGAGGAGAGATGGTTTCAAGGTATGAATGGTATTGAGAAGGATAGAATGGTTCGTTCAGTTATTTTCAATGCAGGATGCTAGAGCTTATGGCAAGCCACTAATCAAGCAAGGTATGAAGGCTATGTTCCCACGGTTAGGTCCATTATTGTGCATACCCATTTCCTTTTTCTGGACATTGATTCGCTTTTTAGGGACTGGAAGGAGGCCCCCTCTTCCATATTTCTCCAGGTTAGTGTCCCTTCTGCTACCCCCTCCCTGGTTCAGCCGGGGAAGTGGGTGTGCTAGACACCCCTCGGCTCTGGTCTCAAGCTGAACATGGATGGGTCATGCGCGTTGGGGGTGATGAGAGTAGGGGGAGTGGTACGAGGCCATGGGGGGAGGCGATCATGGAGTTTTCATCCTTCTTTG
The DNA here is from genome assembly GCA_963277665.1 of Viscum album. Classification (NCBI taxonomy): domain Eukaryota; kingdom Viridiplantae; phylum Streptophyta; class Magnoliopsida; order Santalales; family Viscaceae; genus Viscum; species Viscum album. Next base: position 775,904,638 of record OY728123.1, read on the forward strand.
GATACGGTACCCCTCTCTTGGTCGAGGCCAAGGCAATGCTCATGGGGCTTTCCCTCTACATGCAGGAGAAGCTTGATTTAAACCAGGTGGAGACTGATTCCAGGATCCTTCATGATGAGATGATAGGTAAAGTTTCCCCACCTTTTTCTATCGCTTATATTGTGGGGAAACGTCGCTCTTTACTTGGAACTAGCATCTAAGTGTCTCACACCCGGCGTGAGGGTAATAAGGTTGCGGATCACATGGTTCCTTGGAGGCCCAGAGCTCCATCACCACCAGTCTTCTCCCTATCAATAGTTTGAAACCAGAGTGTCTTAATTTTATTAGAGGGGATGCCCTCGCCTAGCACTATTTTCAACCCCCCTAATTCCCGGGGTACCTTGGTTTTTTTGGTAGTCTTTGTTGTTCTATTTTGTTTTGTTTGCTCTTTCTCTGAATAAAAATTTTATTTGGATGGATGGATATGAGTAAATAAATATAATCAAAAAAATATAAAGGATTATATGAGTTTAATTTATATATTTTTATTTTAGAAACCAATTTTTAATTTTTATACATGAAATAGTTACCTTTAATTCTTATGCAACATTAATGCAGTGCTTGTGCAATGAGAAGAAAAGATAATAAAATCGTTCTAAAAAATATAAAATAAGAATGATAAGGGCTATAAAATGACTCTAAAACATAACCCAATTATATTTTATTATTAAGGTTCTTCTATAATCATCCATTGGAAAAATTTATAAACTTTTTGATCGGCATGGTTTACATTATTAACTTTATATAATTTTATTTAATGGAAAGTCAAACATGTCACACTGTTGATTTTAATTAGTATAAAATTTTTAATATGTGGTTATCAAGAATATATTTTCAACAATAAATATTATTTTGAAATATAAAAGATGTATATTTATCATTGTAGTTTATTTTTTATTTTTAGATAATAAATAGTTTTCTTTAAAAAAGTTCACTACAATGATGCATTAATAATATAATTAATGGGAAAATAAAATATGTAATATTAGAAATTCTAAAATAAATATAATTTTACATATTTAAGGCGATTGGAGAATTTTATAGATAAACAATTAATTTCTATTGTATAATAATTTCTTTTTTAATTTTAATTTTATATTAATGTTTTTAAATTCAAAGTAATGAAAGTATCAAATTTGAAAATAATGATATTTCAGGGAAGTAATATTTTATTAAAATTTCTAAAAAGCATAAAATATTAAATATTCATAGAGGTGGAATTATAGGGTCTAAAAAATAACCCCATATTAATTTATATCCCTTTTGGAAGCATTTGAATCAATAATGGCCTTATTATATTTTAATCTTTTGAGAAATTCCTAAAGTGCCCCTACCTTAATTATAAAAGGGCACCTCCTCCCTCACATATTCACAACACTTTGAGACTTCTATATTGACCAAACCCTACCCATTTCCCTTAAAAAAATTATACATGTTATGGAGGTCCTATTCTTCAAAAAAACACAAACCATATATCCCTTAAGAATATATATAAAGAGATTCCTCTAAAGAATAGGTTATTTTTTTTACCAACTCATTCATGATCATTTATTCTTATACTTCCTCTTTATGTTTTGTTTCCATAATAATTTAGTATTTATAGTATTATAAATATAACTAAATTTTATTATGATTATGGGAAAACCATATTCCAACTTTTATCCAGCCTTTGAAAAATGAATGCACCGCTCATGCATATGTACGGCTTACCGTCTCTACATGGTGGTGTAATTGATTTTCATATTCACTTTACATATATGGTTATATTAATGAAAATAAATGGTATATATAATACTTATTACATGATAATAATTTTTTAAAATTAATATATCATTTATTTAACAAACCATTCACCATTAATGGAATAATATTTTCGCTCGTGCATATATATGATATATTATCTCCATGACACGATGTGATTCATTTTCCATGGTCAACATTCAATAATGGTTCAAAAAAATTATTTAATTATCAAATATAATATTTATTACATTAATATAATTATGTATTTGATTTATCTATACATAATGTAAGATAACTGAGACATTCATAACAATACATGCATGACAAAACTTGGTAATTAACACCCGAAACAGTGAAAATAATGAAATATTATTAATAAATGGGTAATAAAATATTATAATTAAAGAATATATGGTATGATATATTTATTAATACGGTTCTAGAATATATGTATAATAAATCTATATTTATTATAAAAGTGGTACAAACATGTAAAAAGGATATCAAACCTGGTGCAAGGTACTTCATCTCAATTTTCTTTCATTATAGAATATTCTTATTTTTTACACCAATATTATTTTTTAAGGTGTATATAATCCATTTTGAAATTTTATATCATTAATTTATTTTTATATTATATTTGATGTTTTCTTAGAATTTAATTAAGTCATGGGTCATATGATTCAACTGACTACAAATTGTTAAGGGATTTCTCATCACAGTTTTACTTTTGTGTGACATATGTCACATTCACCACATATATTTTTTTAGGTGTTTATACTTCTCCATATAAATTTTATATCATTAATATCCTTGAATTAATAGTATTTGAAGTTCCATTTTAATTTATTTCATTATTATGTCTAGTGATTCAAAATTACCATAATGATAAGGGTTAATTCACAATCACACCATTAATCAGGACTGTTTGTGTTTAAGCCTCCATTGGGGAATATTTCTATTCGATGTCCATGTTTTAAAAAATTGGTTCCAAAAAATATTTAAAATTATCTGATAATTTCTAAAATTAATTTTACCACTTTCTTATATCAAAGAAAATTAAAAACAATCCACCTGTTGATTTCCAAACAAAGTACTTTATGATTTTTCTTACAAAAGTGCAAAAGGATTTTTTAACTTATATGGAATGAATGGGATTTCAAGCCATCATGATTCTTTAATACCTTAAATTTCCTTTTACACGTTTATAAATATCTTTTATATTGAAATTATTTCTTTTTTATATGAATAGTTTTCATATTTTAACAATAATTTTCAAAGTAAAAAATGGAACATTTTCCTTAAGAAATATTTCATTAATATCTTTAAATTATTTTCATCATACATTATTGAAAATTATATTGAGTATATACTCTAATAATACAATTTATTATATTTCATTATATGTTTAATGATTATTTTGACCGGGGAAATTGTTGATATTTGTTATGACTAGTTCATCGAGTATGGGTAGTTATTGATTTTGTTAAGGCATGATGATTCAGTTGAATTATTTAATTATTTTATGAATGAATTGGGCATAATAATTATTAAAATGGTTCTTATATATCGCATGGATACATCAGTAAGTCTCATTAGATAAATCATATTGGGTTTTGTTCATGGACTAACCTATTTATTTTAAGATGTCGTGGCATCAATCCTTGACTGTATTCTCAGATGTCTTTCCTGAGGCCTAAATGGTATGTTTTAGATGGATGGGATTATTCATTAAAAAAGTATGGATTCATTTATATATATTACAATTGATTTTTTTATTAGTTATAATATTCATTGTTAAGATTTATTCACATGTGATTATTTATAAAGAATTAACTGATAATCATTTATTCCTGCAATATTATAATTAATATACCGATTACATCGAATATGTGTTCAGTAACTTACATTTCCAGGATTTCAATTCTTATTTATTTTGGATATCATTCACTATACTTAACCCTTACTAAGAATTTGAGCTCATATTTATTTAGTTTCTTTTCCCAATGATTTTAGGAAGTTTATAATGATTTGTTATAAAAGATTATGCTAGTGGGAATAATTATTTCCTTTAAAAAATATATATATTATGTTGTAATTTTTTTTTAAATGTAATATGGGAATAATTTATGTATTGAGTTTAGCAATACTACTAAACTATTCAGTTATTTAGGATGTGATCACTTGTATCTATTGATAATGTAATAATGTAGCCACCAACTCTAGGATCCTAGAGTCAGGTTCTTTATAAATAACATTAAATAAAACATTAAATATAACAATATTATATAAATTATTGATATTAAATTTCAAATTTTATGTATATACACCTCGTAAAATAATATAGGTGTGTAACATGACGTATGTCCCAATCAGGACAAAATAGAGGCAAAAATCCCTTACCACATCAGTGTCTTTTGAACCATAAAGCAACAGAAGGAGAGATCCTAAAATGTAAATTTAAACACCCATAATTTTAATTATAATAAACCGAAATACATCCATGGGTAGTATATACACCACATAAAAGAAACACATGGTGAATATGGCATGTGTCTCGTGGAAAATAAATGTGAGATCGAAATCCCTTACCATAAGTCCTGAATTAATTTGTACACATTTTAAAATCCTATATAATAAATATAGGTTTGTTATAAATATATTAAAGAACTATAATTATATATATAATACCATATATTATTTTCTTGGGACTTTTCATTACAACTTTATTAACAATTCCTTGTTAATAATCATATTTCAAGTAATAACTACTTTGTTTTTTGTGTATATTTTGATTTTTGATTTTTGGTCTTATTACTTTGATCATGGTTCCATAATCTCAAAAAAAAATAACCATGATATAAATATCATATATATTCCGTATATATTTATTTATAGTAATCTATAAATTTTAGAGTTAGAAAATAAAATGCACCATTCATAGAGATGGTAAGTTGTACGTACGCATGAACCTTGTTTCAATTTTCTTAATAGATAAAAATAAAGAAGTTTAAATAATATATTCCCTTTATAGGATACAGTTTATATCATATATATCACATTTATTCATTAAACTCTCCTTTATTTCTATCTTTTCAAATCATTAGTGAAAAACTAATCACATTGCTTCATGAGACCATAGTCTGCCGTATACACGGGTGACCTTATCATATCACCAGAAAAATTGAAAGTAATAAATAATATATTATATAATAATTAAATTGGTATAATTATCTTACCAATATCATATAAATTTATTTAATTTCTTCTTGTTAACATCCATGTAAAATACAAATGAAAAACCCATCACATCGGTTTGTGAGGCAGTAGTTCGTCGCACACATGAGTAATGTTATTGTTTTCTAACAGGTTTCGATGTAAGAATTTATATGTGGTATTACAATTAAATAGTTATAATAATATAATAAATATAATATATAAACATTAATTACATCATTATATCAATCTATAAGAGATGGTGATTGAAAACAAATAACATCGGTTCATGAGGTGGTAATCTGTCATACACTTGATTGACGGTTTCATTTCCCATTAGATGTAAGTGGTGATGGATATAAGTTAATTAAAATAAAAACATCTAATTATATGTTAGACACTATTTTTATTATATCATCATAATTAAATATGTTTTTAGGACATAAAATAATAAGTAAAACAAAAATGTGTAGCTTAAAACTTTACCTCTTCTCCAGACAACCTTTTTATATTTAACCAAAATCATTAATTGATTTGATTTATTTTCTAAAAAATTACTATTTAATTTGAGTAGAAATATTAAAAAGGTATTTGGGTAGGTATTTTCTGATCCAAAGTGTTTTGGATGTGTGGAGAGGATAGAAGATGGGGTGGCCTTTTATATGTGGGGGAGAAGATACACATAGAATATTTGAAAATAATAAAGTATACCCACATTTTTAACATTAAAAAAACAACAAAAATGGAAAATTATAGAAACTTAAAAGTGATAAGGTCTAAATATGGACATAAATTTGATTTCAAATAATTTTATAATTCATTTTACCCCTTATCATTTTATTATAACCCTCAGTAAAGTTGTTTTAACCATAACTATGGTAATTACTTGTTACGGTTGTTACTATAAATTTTGACTATAAATTATGTTGAAAATATTATATAATATAAATTAGGATTTTTAAAAATATTGAATCCATTTTTTCCAACTTCCATTCACATAACTGGTAAATTTTAATTTAAAAATAAACCCGCAAATGTGATGAGAAAACAGTTTTCTAAAGAGAAAATACACATATGTTTCAAAATTCATTATATTAAAATACAATATAAAATATATTAAAATTATATAAATTGAATTAATAAATATATATTTGAAATATTTTTACATTTAAAACCATCGTAAATTAATTTTTATATTTTTAAATGCTTTATAAGATAAAAAATATAAATAAAAAAGCAATATTTTCACTATTCATCGAACAAATTATCTTCAAAATAAATTCTTTAAAAATCATTTTGATATAATTTTAGCATTATTATTTGAGTAACGATTCTAATTTTTTCAAATAAATTTTCGAAAAATGAAAAAAAAACTAAAATAAGTTTACAAGGTGTGGCAAAACTACTTTTTATAAAAATATAGTTTTAAGTATAAAATTGTTGTTATTATAATATCATGTGTGGAAACACATAGTATGAATGTTAAATTTTTTATTGAACATATAATATATAAAATTCATTAAAATAATTCACAAAAAGTTATTTTTTAAATTTATTAAGGCACACTGTGTTTTTGTGTAGGGAAATAGTTTTTTAGAAAATAATCCCTTTTATTTTAAAATTGTTTTTATTTTAATTTATAATTAATTAGTAAATAGTGAATTATTTTTATATACCTACTTAAAATATATAATTTCATAATTTAGTTAATCATATTCATACATTTCATTTCAATAGATAGGTGATAACTATCATAATAAAAAAAATATTTTAATAGTATGTCATGTTTTGTTAAAACTAAGTGTTGCATGTAAAACAAGCTATCAAATAAAATAAATTTAATCAAAAAAATCATTAAATATTAAGGTGTTACATAGACCGTAGGATTGTGGTGAAAATGACCCTACAACACCCTGGTCAAACCCAAATCTTGGATCCACAACTGGATCCATGGTTCTAATCCTATTTATCCAAGGGGAGGGACTATGGAATAGCCTACATGCCCAACTCCAGCCACCCCTGATTTAGTAGTGGCCTCCAAAACCACTACAGTGCAACCACCTTTCTCTACTCTACAGTTCTAAATTCCGAGGAAGGGATAGTACCGCAACCAACTACTATGAGTAAACCCGTCATAAAATATTAGTAGCCTCAATTTTAATCCTTTCAGCCTCCTTATGCCATAACCAAGAGACCACACTACAAAATCTGGGATTATAGTGCTACTCATGGCACCACAACAAAACGTAGCCTCAAATGGAAATCCCCCCAATTTACCCTCTAAAATCCATGTAACCTCTTCCTGGTTCTTCCAACACCCAAAACACAGAAAAGTAAGGGTCACTAAGTGGTACCTTACATCGGATATATCTCAAAACACTCTTACCCTCAAGAATTCAAAATTAAACTCAGAGAGAAAAGAAGGGGGAAATGGATGTTTAAAAAACCACCACATGAGATACCTTTCAAGGATCTTTCCATCATAGGAGATCAATCACTTCACTCGAAGGAAACCATTAAAAACCCATGAAATATAAAAAACCAATTCTTAGATGCACTCTTAGAGAGATGCCTCTCAAATGAGAAAAAACCCCACAAGAAAATAAGATATAATCCATCTCCTAAACTAGAAATGGTTAACATATTCAATCAAGTGTTACAAAAAAAGTATATATAAAGAATAATAATATTAGCTTACTGAGAATATATCTTTGACTAACATATCCATGTACCCTTTTCCACTCTACTATGTCACCACAAGACACAAACCTAAGGAATAGAATGCCCACAAAATAGATTCTCCTCACAATCCAAGATATCTGCAAGCTGCTCCTTAAAGGTCACATAATAATCCACATCGATGTTTCCATAATTAATGACCTGAGAGTCATCATGAAGGTAATGGAGGAGCTTCAATAAATATAAAAACATATTATATCAATCTCAGTAATAGTGGAATGGTGATCAGATAAGCGAGGGTCGTAACATGATCCAATACCTTGAAAGGCCCAAAAACAGAGGATAAATATTACTCCCATGACCATTCCTTCACATTAAATAATTATGATTCATTATTAAGAGTATATAGTCCCTAAAATTGAAATACATAATTTTCCACCTATGATCATCAATGGATTTCCAATTTATATCATGTTGATTTCATCCTTTCATAAATTACATGAACTATCTCTATCATGTTCTGCACTAGATTCGGCCTATGAATTTATGTCTCTGTGACCATATTCCTATAAAATAGAGAATGGTAATATGAATTGTATAAAGATTCAAAAATTTCTGGAAAAATAATGGATTCAAAACTTTTCTTTTAATCAAACCGGTCAAAGAGAGGGTGCCTCACCCACAAGCCTCCAAAATCCAAAACTTAAGAAAACAACATTTCCTTAAGATTTTGGATGGTATGATATGTATGATTTCCCTATGTAGATGAAATTAGTGAAAATGCATAACTAAGTGAAAAAATATTGTTGGATACCCCTCCACACACTTTTGGTAAAATGAGGATCATGATTATAGATGAGCACCCTTCACACTCAGTGGAGTCTCACCACAACCTCCAGATACATCCTTGAAAAAGCCTCCACTAATATCAAATCCTTAACCACCATAAAGTTGGATGATTTTCTCCACATGATCCCCTACCACCAATAAATAAATTTTTCCTCACTAATCTTGTGTTAAACTAGTAGTGAAGACTATTAATATGTCCTCCCACTTCTATTGAGAAACACCTAACCACTGGAGAAAACCTTTAAGAGCACAGTGCTCTAACATCACTTCTGCAAAAACAATCCTCAAGATAAAAAGTCTATAGTTACACATATTAATGTAGGATAAAAAATGTCCTTCAAATATCATTACATCTTTTTCACACCATGCTTTACAAACATGGGTGAGCTATGTGACTCACAGAGAACTATCACATGAATTACCAAAGTGATGAAAATATTTTCCTAAAATAACACCATGTGTTTTTCATCCTCATACCAACCATTAGGGGAATCACCAAAGACAACTCATCCTCTCAAGACCCTCCACTCAGAATCACGCATTTGGGAATCCTCCACCTACTACACCAAATATTACTTCACTATCGTCTGAAAAAAAGGAAACATTTTCCTCTAACCACTCCTATATCAAGATTATTTGATGATAGTTCTTCAATAACTCTCCAGGAATCCCCAAATTCATTCATCGGATCAGTACATGACTTCCTACCTAGAACATCAGCTACAACATTATCCTTTCCTGGGGTATATGAAATCTCAATGTTTTAATCCTATATAAATTCCATCCACCACTGTTGTGGAAAGTTCACGTCACATTGGGAGAATACATACCTCAGTATCTTATGATCAGTAAAAACCATAAAATGTTATTCAATAAGGTAATTTAAACACAAAATCAATTCAACCACAACTACTACTAAAAAGATATCAAGGGTATCATATTTATGCTAATTAGGAAATAACTATGAATATCCATAAGTAAAAAACTGATCTATGATTTATTATAACACATCCCAACGAAAGATGTGAAACATTACAGAAAAGGTCAAACTAAACTCCTTTTTCTAGAAATCAAGCAATCAAAGCATTCAAAAACTTCAATTTCAGATGATTGAATGATATCTGGCATTGGTCAGTCCACAAGTACACCTAATATATTCTATTCAACGTAGTCACATCCTAATATAAATCATCTATGAACCTCATGTAATAACATTTAATACCAACAGAACTCTACACCTCTGAAACAATATTGGGGTATACCCAATAAAATAAATCATATAACTTCAAAGGAACTATATCTACTCATTGTTGGGAAAAAAATTCCCCATGAAACAAACATCAAAAACCTATAACTCAATCTTTTAAAACATTCCAAACAACTATTGGTGACTAAGACCTCCCAAAAGGCATAAATATTCACAACATGCTCTTCCTAAGATGTGGTGTACCAAAAGATATCTTTGATGAAAATCACTATGAACTAATCCAATAACTCTTTTAACACAAGATTTATTAAACCCATGAACATAGTTAGAGAATTTTTTACCCCTAATAACATCAAAAAAATCTTTTAATTACCATGAACAAAAATGTATTCTTTAAAATATCCTCATCCTTCACTCACATTTGATAATATTTTGAACATATATTGTTCTTAATTAACTAACTATATCCTTTTAGATGATAGAATAAATAATCAATTTGTGGAAGAGATTTGTGGTTCTACATTGTCACATGACTCCGGAAATGATAATCGATAAAAAGACACAAATTTCTATTAGACTTCTTCACAAAAACTGGATGCACCACTAGGTAACACACTCAATTGAACAAACTTGTCTACAATAGATCATTGAGCTAGACCCATGGATCTTAGAACTCAGAAAGAACCATCCTATGTGGATTAATTGAGATCAGAGAAAATATTGGCTATAGCACAATCCCGAAAATGATATTTCATTAATGGGGTAATGATACAAACCTCGTAGGAAAAAATTTACTATACTCTTCCACCACCTTTGGGAACACAAATGGTTAAACCACCACTGAACTCAATATAAACATGGCCATCAAGGAATACAACAAAAGAATACACCAGTGACACATATAAGGGTCTCTATCACTAATGAAAAATGCAAGATATCAATCGGAATCATAGAACAAAACTTGTATACTAAACAATCCATAATATAATACATTGAATACATCCAATCCATGTTGATAATGATGTTTTATGGTTGAATTCCTAAACATAAAAATTCTCCCCAAGAGTAATGCTTCCCCAGAAATATCATATATTACTTAAATACGTTATATAGAAAAGCTCATCCTCTAACTAGGATAGTCAATGCCAAGGGTACTAGAAGTAACTCTACCACGAGACATAAATCATGGATAAGTGTTGGTGATATGATGGAGTGTGTATCTCCAGAATGAAACAAGGTATGCAGCAAAGTATAAAATGAGAAAAGGGTACCTCAAATGACATATATCTCACCTAGCATTAGAAATTATAGAGCATGAATCTCAAAATGACCAACTCCACGTCCTCTTGGAACCTAATGAATGACCACCTCCATGACCATAAGATTCTCTCAATTAAAGATGAGAATCTCAAGGTTGTCCTTTGTCCTCTTTTTCCCTTATTTGCTGATCCCAAGATAGAGAATTTTTTTAATGCTTACTCAAATAAAACAACCTCAATAGAGGAACCATGATAGGAACACCTACTATAAGATTCTTTCTCAAAAATTCCAAGCACATCTATTGTTGATGACCTTATCCACCATAAAAACATGCATGTAATCACTTCAAATAATCCTGATAGACACTACTAATAATGAAATGATATGATGAGGACTGGAACCTACCCCCAACTGATAGAAATATATTTTGTCTAGAAAATTTGGACATCTGGGTCGTAGTTCTCCATAATGATGAATCTTGAAAACTCCCCTCTCATTAGGACCTAGTCCTATCCAGCTTCCTCTCAATAACCTATTCTCTTTCCATCACTATGAGATATATCTGCAACATAAATTGGGTAGTATGTCACTAGATTTAAATATGAAAAGTCTCCTTCACATGGATTTCCTTGGACTACTAATCTTGAAACATGTCTAAATCATATCTGATAAGATCCCTAAAATATACATTGAACTACTGAATACTATAACTCCCTTGTCGAATGGTAAGAAACTCCTGGTGAGTGGCCACCATCATGGTCGGTGAAAGAAACTCTTCCCAAAACTAGTACCTTATCATTTCAACCAAATTATCATTGTAAGTCAATTGATCTCAAGACAGTTAGTTAAGGTACATCAACAAGGATTCTCATGTTGGTGGGCATTCATGATCATTTCTCAATAAAAAACTATTGTGAGTCAAGAACTCAAATCCAGGTGTTTTTGTATATCTGGTATAATACAAAGGATGTGTATAATTGATCATCCATGAAACATATCCACCAGAACATGGTAAATTAACCAGTGTTTCCTCAAAAAATAGGGACATCCCCCTTTATATATATGAGATTTATCTATATAAGTACATTCATCAAAGAGTTCTTCATCAGTGAACATATATTCCATGTTCATGGATTTGATTTGTATTTTAGTGGATTTCAAAACTATATATGGATTAATTCCTATTCACATGGGATACATAGATACATTCAAGTAGCTTACTTAGGATCCAACCAAAAGATCATTCCCAACCTAATTACCCTTTTCAGCTTGGAAATATGGGGGTGATCAATGTAGATATACCAATGTGGAATCTCATGTTGGCTTTATTCATGAGAAAATCTCAAGAGAAAACTATTATGATTCATAGGTACAAGCCCAAATGAATAGTTTTACTTGGAATTATCTAATGTATGGCTGGGTTTTATTATCCATATGATACCAAGTGAATTCAAGTGCTCATAGTTAGAAGTCCCCCCGTGAGAGAGCCTAAAATCCCACAATCAAAACACTCTAGACAATTCCTCTCCTAGGGCTAAATATCAAATCATGCCAGATGATCTGATATATGGAATAGTGATTTCAATTTACCTTTGAATCATATTATTTTCATTCCGGTGAATCTAATTCTAAGGGGGGTATTTTTTTGACTCCTTTAATTGTTTTCCTTCCAATTTATCATTGATATTTCAGAAGTGTGAAGACTGTGAAAAAAATTGGCATACCTAGAATGAAGGAATTGGAGGTGGAATTCGTGAAGGATAGTAGATGGGTAAGGGTAAATTTTAATAATTTAATGACCTTTATTTTATCCATTATACTTAGATTATATTTTATACTTGCTCATGGGGCCCCATATAAAAATGATTAGCAGGCCAGGCTATCCATCTAGCTAGCTCAACCAAGGTCACTTATGGGAGTCACCTCATTTATGACCCGGGAGCTAGCCAGCCATCTATCCCAATAGAAAGAGTGGGAAAGAAGAGCTCAATCAGTGTCTTCACAAGTTTTTTGGGGGTTTTCCTAGGTGTTCTAGGCAATGGGGGGAAGGCCAGTGTAGGCATGGGTGAAGGAGTTGCAGGTTTCAACCCTGCTATCGACTCGATGAATGGATGTCAAGGATTGATTTATTAAGTGTTATGAAACTATTCAGAATTCTAATGTGGTACTTCCTCACATGTGACACTATTTTCCCAATTAAAAATTTATGTAAATTAACTCATCCATATAATTTCATGAACCACAGTGGTCTGATCCTACTCCTATGTCGTCTTTATCTTCCTGATGTCCCACTTGCTCGCTGCACTTCAAACACCCTCAGTTCAAAACTGAGAGCCACACCCAGTGTCTTCTCAACCCTTGAACTTGTTTTACTCCATGTCATTCCTCAACGATTATCAATTTGAGGTAAATATGACTCAATCGATTACCATAAGGCAAGCAAGAAACTTCATTTTACCAAATATGTTACTTTGTAGAATCGAGCTGTGATATACCATCACATGAACACATTCACACATACCATGAGAATCAATATAAAGTAAAATAATGGAGATCATGTGATCTGGGATGACATCAAAAAATATTCTCATGAAAAACAATGACATAATAAGCTTCCAAATTTAAAATTTTAGATTATTTTATCACATGAATCCATTAGCGGCAGTCCAGTGTTCATCCCTGGAAAACCCACCCGATCATACGAAGACTCCTAGATAATCATGTGAATCATTTTTTGTTGTCCAACATGCCATCACATGAAGTCATCTAGTGATCGTGTGACACTTTACATGTGAATCCTCCATTTCCTTTATTTAGTACACATGAAGCCCCAACGTGTAAGGTGGAATAAACATTGGTCAACCTCCACTAATATAAGTACCATATCTCTTTAAAAAAACTCCCCCATAAGTGAGGAAAGGAGAATCAGTGAAACAAATAAATCACCGGCTATCGTCCACAGAGAACTTCTTCAGGTGATCCCAAAAAATATGTTTCATGATCCCTTAAGGATCACACGATCGTAAGAATCATTATTGATCATGTGATGACTAGTTCATATGGGGTATTCCTGTAATCTCATGATACACCATTAGTTTCACAACTCTTCCATGAAATCCCTCATCCATGTACGTAGAACCAATGATCATCCCCAGTGTAATCCCTTAGAGCCACTTAGATAATGCCTTACATATAATGTGGTCACATAATGATCATAATACCACTATTATGTTGCATATGAGTGACGTTAGGAAAGGTACCTCTTCTCCATTAGTATATAGGAGGCAAAACACAATGTCTCGTGATTCCTCATCTCATCCACACGATGCATTCTCTCAGACTTGCAGGAACCCCATTTTAGTGTCTGCAGACATATATCCACTAACATGAACTCCTCCTTGGAGAACCTAGGGTGTACGACCATGATGTATAGACCCTAGACCATATTCCCCAAGTTTCATTCACCTTTTTCCATGCATGTGACATCAATGTGAATCCTATGCACATATTGGAAGAACCCTTCACAAGAATCAATAGGCAGTCACAAGGGCAGTTGAGCATCATGTGATTCCATTATGCAGTCATCACTTGGAATGCATATAAACAAAATTACAAGCCCTACCTTTTTCAAAAAAACCTTAGTAGGTTGGACTATGAATTGTGACCTTATCCATTCACTCCTCTTCCTATGAAAAATGTTATCCATGTGGCCTTGAGGCATGTTCCCTTTAAACATGAAACTCCAACACAAGGACGTACGCATGATTCAAGACATGTTCGAAATACCCCATTAAGTGTCACTTTTATGATTATATGATCAAAATACCACTCATTGGTCTCATTATTCCCTCATTCATCCATGTAAATGTAGTTATTTTCAGGATATAGTCTATTCACATGTCAACATTATCATCCAGCAGCTCGAGGACAAGCTAGGGGATATCATGCAATAGCTTACTGACATGTCTTCATTATCATGTGACTGTCTATGGATATGTACACTTTTATCATAAAATGACATTATGGATGATCCCATTTTGTCACATGACCATCCTTATTCAATTCTGTAGATTATGTGAAAGGCGATGGTCATGAGTTCTTTGATCCTACTAAGACATCTCAGACAAGTTTGGTGATTACGTGAGGATGTCCTAGACATGCTATTTGATCATGTGAAACATATTGAAAATTTAAACATTGATTATGTGAAATATCTTAGACATGTAAAATTGGGTTATGAAAAGAATCTTGTACATTCTAGGAAGACAACCATGGATGTGTCTACTATGAGAGACTAACACACTAGACATGGCTAGGAGACAATCAAGACATGTCCAAAAAACAATCAATTCATGTCCAGTAGAAAACTGTGACTTGTTAAGGATATCCCCTACGACATGTACAATTTATCTAGTAGACACACTTTGACTAATACCTTGTGGACCCTCAACCAAGAACCTTTGGTTACATATCCCATTTATAAGGGGAGATTCCCTAAGGGGTTAGGGTTATGAACCCATGCGACCCAATTTATGTAATTATCTTGGACAATACCTACTTATCACATAATGTATATCCTATTGACCTTTCATGGTTTCCATATCTCTTTATCATTCTGAATATAGAGAATGAATATGAAAAATGTGCATCCATCAGGTTATAAGATCCCATCATTCCTAAAACCTCATGGATAACACTGATGTCTCTAAGTGTGATCACCTAACCAGACTCATTAGTAGGTTAGGGGGTTAATGAAATATAAGAACCATGATTCCTAACCATAAAATATATGTATGATGTCTTATTAAGGCCTGAGATCCAATATGAATCCTCTCTAGTGTAGGTTCCTTTTTATCCCAAATATTCCTGACTTATGGGACTAAATTTTCTCATGATTCCACTATCCTTCATCATCCAGCTGTAGATGAGAAGTGGTCCCATACACATGCATCATTTTATGTGTATTCCCTAAATATTCCTTTAAATACATAAAATCTATAAGTGGTATAGAGATGAATTGGACTGAAATGACTATGATCTATGTTATAAACATGATACATAAGATGCCTTCTTAAGGAATGAGCTCCATACTGTATCCTTCATGATACTAGTTATCATACATCTCAAATTTAATATTTATTTTGTAATCCTAATATAAATATTCTCTCATAAAATGTGTCTAATATTATGTTATCTCTTGTTTCAAACATCGATTATGGCTCACGTGGGCTTAGAGACTAGCAATGGTTGCACCAATAGCATGGAAAGGATTCCCCCAATGAGGGCCCTTCATTGGGATGTAATTCTGATTACATATCATCTTTCTTAAAAGGTACATACTCCCAATGAGTCAAAATAGGGAAAAAATTTATGCATAAGACCCTCCCAAGTCCTCTATCTTTTTATATTTTCAACAGAAACACGAACTATGTAGACATTGATTCATGTCTTCATAGGACATGTGGGATTCATACTTGTGGTCTGAGCTCAATATTTATGTCCTTAACACATGAAGTTAAATGACATAGATTGTTACAGTCACACGACCTTAAACAATGTCAAACAAACTACATGGATTTTTATGCTTATTCTAATAGGATACACAGCTTGTCTTATAGAGGTTGAATCCCCCCTTCAAGATACCAATTGCCTCCCCAAATGGTAATAAACTTCATATCTCCCGAACATGGCCATAAACTAAAGCATTATAAATGAAATATGGAATGATGTTGGGCTTGTAATATATGAATAGGTTTTCCCATCAACACAAGGTCTTAATCAAGAATTTTGACACAAGTATAACCAATCATATATTGGGGAACGGGAAGGATTTCATGATCATATCTTAAATCTTTTAGAGATTCCCAGAATAGGAAATAATTCCCCCCAAAAGGTGTGATGAGACTGACCGCCCACCCTCTCAACCAATGTGAGTTCCTAAGTGTCGTTGGGTCTGAATCCCCAAAGGATCACCTACCTTTAGAAAGTAGGTATGTACTCGGTTAGGGATGTGGGAACCATTGGGAGTTTCAATAAAAGACAAATATGGTAAACCCAACACAAATTATTATAAAACCACCCTCACTCATCCATAACTGATCATTATACTAAGACCATTCTAGATTTTTTAGGAAATAGTATCAAATTGGGAAGTCTCCATGGATTCACCAAGAATCATGGGATCTTTAATTGTTAAATTTTTTATAAGAAATATCATTTTCTAATATGGGGTGAAAAATTCTATATTTATTGATCATGGATTTCACATTCAAAAAAAGTAGTTTAGATAATTGATAAATAAGTATGGTTTCATACATAATAAAAGAACAATATATCTCCCATAAAATAGTGGGATGGTAAATATTTCAAAAAAAGCATTAAAAATGATTATAGGGAAAATTTTGTGTAACTCAAGGAAATATATGACACTAAATTCATAGGATTCACTATGGTCTTACACAACTAAATTAAAAATTAAAATTAGAATGCATACTATTAAAATTGAATTTCTAAAGGAATGACTCTTTATTTTTGAAATTGAACAAGAGGAATTATAGGTTTATAAGGAAGTGAATTTGGATTACATAAGGATTTAAGAGAAGAGAATGTTTTATTTAATGAGTTAGAAGAGATCAAAAGATATTCATATGGAAATTTAAGAATTTTCAATGAAAATACTGAGTTATTTCATTATTGGATGATTCAATAGAAATACATAAATTATGGAAAATAGTTTTTTTCAATTAAAGGATTAATTTTATTCCTAGAAAACGTAAATCCAAAATATGAATGTATCTAATATGATTTTTAGAGAAGAAGGAGAACCATTTATAGTTAATATTATGTGACTAAATCCATAATTTAAAGGGAGTGAGGTGGATAAATCCATTGTCACAAGGCTAAAATATTGAAATTGAATAATTTGGTTTGATTAATTTTAAATAAAATCTCATGGGATCCAACCCAATAATATAAAATTTTATTTAGTTTAATTTTAAATAAAAATCAATTCTCCCCGCCTAGTTTATTTCATGAAATTTATAGATTTTTTCAAAATAAGGGAATAGAAAAAATATAAAATACACACCCAATTCATGGAGGGAACTAACAAGGAAGGGTATTATACAACTATTACTTATATTTAAATTTCATTCGTGTGGAATTTACTTTGATTCATTCCTTGAATCTCCCTATATTTTTTTAATTGACCATTAAATAATAATCTAGTGGTGGAGAGTAATATTGTGTTGTATGAAAAAAAACTCAATAGAATTATGTATATCAAATCAAGGATATGATTGTCTTTTAGAAAATAGAATTTATTGTCTACTACATTGTTGAAATGATTTTTAGTTGAAATGGATTTAAGTGAATAAAATTTTGAAATGTATGTATTGGACAAATGAAGTTGATCTTTTAAAGAGTAACACCTTAGTGAGTCATCCTAAAAAATAGTTTGATATGTTATATAAACTAGAGAAAAGTGAGTATTTGGGAACCAAACTAAAAGTATTGTAAGATAACATGGCATGGGTTAAGTGAGTGAAAAAGAAAATCGATGGAAATAATCAAGAGTAATCTAAGAGTTGGTTATTCATCCATGTTTCCATGCCCTGGTTATTATAATTAATATAAGGGGATGAATTCTAGATTTTTTAAATATATTTATATTTTATATGAACCTATTTTCTAGAAATTCAAGGGGTTATCACCCCACAATCCCCAACCCCGAACCCCAACCTCATACCCATTTGTGGTAAAGAGATCTTTATCTATCCAAAAAAATTGTGAATAAGATTATGTGTTCATATATAAATGTATGTGAATCTTTGGATTCATGTATCTAGAGATTATCTAGCACCACACTGCATACATGCACCACATCTCTCCACTAGCACATACTGCCAACCGGTATTACTACCACCTCCCACATGTATATTCCTGATTCATATCACCACCTCTATATACATGTGGGGAAAATAACATAGGAAATATTGGGGAGATTGGGATTGAAAAAGGGGTAGTTCTCACACCATCATGGTACCATTCATCCAAGAACCACTTAACTACAGTACTCTTTATAATTATTCCTTCTGTTGTACCTCTCGTACCCCTCGTGGTTTAATTTTCATGATCACAATCACTCTCTTATTTATCTAATCTTGTTTTAAGTGTTTTTGGATGATAGGCATGATTTCATGTTGCCAAGGAATTGGGCCAAGAAAGCAAGAAGGCAAAAGTGGACTGAATTTCAGTCCACCGGCCAACCGTTGGATGACCACCGGCCAGCCGATGGAGCCTGGACAGAAGGCATCCCTCTGTCCAGACCACCGGCCAACCGGTGTCCCACCACCGGCCAGCCGGTGGAGCCCAGACAGAATAGTGTCAGCTACTACCTCAGCACCGGCCAACTGGTGGCCTCCTCACCGGCCAGCCGGTGGTGCCTGAGCCCGAAGTCCTCTCATTTTCCAAACACCGGCCAACCGGTGGCACTGTACCGGTCAGCCGGTGGAGTCAGTCAAACTAGCCGTTGGGCTTTCACCAGGCTTGTCCACTTGACTCCCAATGGCTCCTAAGGCCTCTCCAACGGCTCCGAAGACTCCCAAAGGCCATTTGAGGGTTCCCCCTCTATAAATAAAGGACTAGGAAGCCCCGGAAACTCACGAAAGCCCACGGGAACATTTTTGATCATTTGGCGAACCTCCGGCGCATTCCTCCAAGGAACCCCCAATTGCTCCAACTCAATTCCACATCCAAGGAGCACCACCATAGAAGCTTGGGAGCGCTCTTCATCAACTCCATCAATCCTTTGGCGCCCAAGGCTTCTCCCCATTACCGGTTTTCATTGTTTTATCATTTTGAGCTATAATTTGGGTTTGTGCCTACAAACCCCCATCTCTTTCTCTCATCCTCTCTTTTGGGTTCTCACACCACCTTCATGGTGTGAATAGGTTAGTCAAGCCTTCCCTTTTAAAAGGCTTGAGTCATAGGGGAGCTAGCCTTCACCTGTAAGAAGGCTAGTGGGTTCTTGCTCAACCAATAAAAGCAAGTGGGTTCTTGCTCAACCAATAAAAGCAAGTTGTAATAGGTTCTAGACTAACCTTAAAGTCTAGTGGGTTTCTTGCTAAAACCATTAAAAAGCAAGCGGTAGTAAATCTCTCAACGGTTTAGTTGGGAGCAGAGACGTAGGCTTGGGTTTAAGCCGAACTCCGTTATCAATTTTGTGTCTTGCCTCATTTATTTCCGCTGCACTTTCACTTTGATTGTAAATTGTTAATTAATTTTTAAAAGGCAATTCACCCCCCCCCCTCTTTCCATCACTTCCTTTTCTTCTCCACCCAACAATTGGTATCAAAGGGAAATTTGAGTAATACCTTCACCGGTTTCAAATTAAAGATCCATTGTGATGGCTTCAACTTCTTTCGCCCCCGAAGGCTATTCTTTGGGTCGTGCTCCATTTTTTAATGGAACCGACTATACTTATTGGAAAACCCGCATGACCACTTTTCTTAGAAGTATAGGTTATCCTATTTATAAAATTGTCATGCATGGTTATTCTCTTTCTTCTCCCGATGAATCCAAATGGACTCAAGCCGATATTAAAAATTTCGAGCTTGATGGCAAAGCCATGAACGCTCTTCATTGCCGCCTTGATCGTAATGAATTCAATCGAGTTTCCACATGCACTTCATCTCATGAAATCTGGAAACTTTTGGAGGTTACCCATGAGGGGACCAACAAAGTCAAGGATACTCGATTGGACATGTATCGCCAAGATTTTGAAAGTTTCACCATGCACCCACACGAATCAATTACTGATATGTTTACTCGTTTTACTGATGTTTGCAATGGAAGAAAATCTATTGGAGATGATGTTTCTGCAGAAATGATGGTCAAGAAGATTCTTTGGATCTTACCAAGTTCATGGGCACCGAAAGTCACGACAATTCAAGAATCAAAAGACATCAAGAACATGTCGGTCGAAGAGCTCATCGGATCACTTATGACCTATGAGATCACCATGAGGATGAAAGCTGAAAAGGAAGGCAAACCGATCAAAGTTCCAAAGAACATCGCCTTCAAAGTTCAAAAAGAAGAAATCTCCTCCTTCTCATCTTCTTCCTCATCAAGCGGCGATTCAGAAATGGAGAATCTTGCCCGCAAAATGCACAAATTCATGAAGAAGCACAAGAAGAAGAAATCCCGCAAGGCTCAACCCAACAAAAAATCCGAGCCCGAGGTAACATGTTACGGGTGTGGCAAGAAAGGCCATTACAAGCCCGATTGTCCACTCAACAAGAAAAGGGCCAAGCAAAAGGAAAAGAAGAAGGCATTCAAGGCCACATGGAGTGATAGCTCCACATCCTCCTCCTCCTCCTCCTCAAGTGACGACGGTAAAAAATGCCTAATGGCATTTCACAAGGTAACCTATTCCGAATCCTCATCCTCTTGTTCTTCAAATTCATTTAATCATTTATCTTATGAGGATCTCCAACATGTGAGAGATCAATTGGAGGAAGGTTTTCACGAACATTCTTCCAAATTTGTTGCTTTAAAAAAGAATTTCAAAAAACTCTCTTCTGAAAAGGAACAACTTCTCAAAGAAAAGGAGGAGTTGTCCCTCAAGGTCCAAAAACTTCCCGATGTTGATTCTATGGAATTAACAATCAAGGATTTAAGGGAATCTCTTGCCAAGTTCACCCAAGGTGAACAAAATTTGACCAAATTGCTCGGTTCCCAATGCATATCTAGAACCACCGAAGGGCTTGGCTATTCGAAGCAAGCTTCCTCTTCCCATGCTCCAACTATTTTTGTAAGGGGGAGCTCCCAATATAAATTTTGTAACTATTTAAAAAATCTCGGGCACTTAATTTATGAGTGCGATTGCAAAAATGCCCGGTATGGAAGGCCTAAAACCATTTTCCTTAGTGATGAATTTCTTAGGAGAAGACCCGCCACTAGACAAGTGTGGATTGAAAAATCCCTTTTAGCGAGTCTTACCGGACCAAAATTTGTCTCGGTTTCAAAAACCTCTCCCCGGTGATTTGTTGTTTCTATTTAAGGGGAGTTAGGATCGTTTAAGCCTTTTTGAATTTAAATTTCAAATCTTTCAATTCAAAACTTTCAATTCAAATTTCAAAAATTTCAATTGGTTTAAAATATCTATCTTGTTTTTCAAACCTTTCCCTCAATCAAGTTTTATGCCCCGTGCTATTTTGATAATCACAAAGGGGGAGAAATTCTTGGTTGATTGGGGGAGAAAGCTTTCTCTCATGCTTTGATTTACTTTTCAATTTATCCTTTAAAGCATGTCTTTCATTTCATTTTTACATTGCTTGTTTTGGTGATTGTGATCATCAAAATAGGGGGAGATTGTTGTACCTCTCGTACCCATCGTCGTTTAATTTTCATGATCACAATCACTCTCTTATTTATCTAATCTTGTTTTAAGTGTTTTTGGATGATAGGCATGATTTCAGGTTGCCAAGGAATTGGGCCAAGAAAGCAAGAAGGCAAAAGTGGACTGAATTTCAGTCCACCGGCCCACCGGTGGATGACCACCGGCCAGCCGATGGAGCCTGGACAGAAGGCATCCCTCTGTTCAGACCACCGGCCAACCGGTGTCCCACCACTGGCCAGCCGGTGGAGCCCAGACAGAATAGTGTCAGCTACTGCCTCAGCACCGGCCAACCGGTGGCCTCCTCACCGGCCAGCCGGTGGTGCCTGAGCCCTAAGGCCTCTCATTTTCCAAACACCGGACAACCGGTGGCACTGTACCGGTCAGCCGGTGGAGCCAGTCAAACTAGCTGTTGGGCTTTGACCAGGCTTGTCCACTTGACTCCCAACGGCTCCGAAGGCCTCTCCAACGGCTCCGAAGACTCCCAAAGGCCATTTGAGGGTTCCCCCTATATAAATAAAGGACTAGGAAGCCCCAGAAACTCACGGAAGCCCACGGGAACATTTTTGATCATTTGGCGAACCTCCGGCGCATTCCTCCAAGGAACCCCCAATTGCTCCAACTCAATTCCACATCCAAGGAGCACCACCATAGAAGCTTGGGAGCGCTCTTCATCAACTCCATCAATCCTTTGGCGCCCAAGGCTTCTCCCCATTACGGTTTTTCATTGTTTTATCATTTTGAGCTATAATTTTGGTTTGTGCCTACAAACCCCCATCTCTTTCTCTCATCCTCTCTTTTGGGTTCTCACACCACCTTCAAGGTGTGAAGAGGTTAGTCAAGCCTTCCCTTTTAAAAGGCAATTCACCCCCCCTCTTTCCATAACTTCCTTTTCTTCTCCGCCCAACACCTTCTACATAGAATATATTGGTTCTATATTAGCTATACTCCTTGAATAAGTATAATTATTAATACTCCCTTATGAAAAATATGTTTCCACAGTGATACTTTTTAAAAAATAGATGAATGGAATGGACAATATTAAACTCAAATAAAGAATGGATAGATAAATCACTATATTTCTATATATAGATGAATTAATGAAGTGTGAAATTGGATAGTACAATGAGGATCATGAGGTAAAGGGATTTAAACACTTAACTATTATTGTTATCATTTTTCAAAAAATTCTTTATCATTTAGAATTTATCGACCCATTGCTCAGACTTGAGAGGTGTTGGATTATATGTGAATGAAATTATTGAGAGTGATTACATGAGGAAAAGTAATTTCTCAAGTGTGGGTTAATGTGATTATAATAAATTCATCCTGAATTTATTAAACTATTTTATTATTTTTTATGTATTTTTATATTAAAAATAGTATTTATATAATATTTTATAGGTTTTAGGAAATGTTGGGAATAAGTAGTTGACATTAAGAACTCATTATGAGAAAAATTTTCACTCAAAAAACTCATTGAAATATGATTAATTTAGATTACTCATAGATGATTTGATGATGGTTTCTATTGGGTATATTGGGGCACATAATATTAAATGTTGAATTCATATCATTAGGTATTATAAAAAATGGATTATATATAACAAATAAAATATAATGTTTTCTATGTTATAGTTCTTCAGAGAGAATTAAAAACCTGAAAAAATTTGTTCAAATAATTAAATTAGCATCAAAACACTAATGATTTCTATGTTGGACCCCCAATGGGTAGTAGAATATAATGACCCATGCACAATTGTGTAATAATTCATGAAAATTTTTTATATCAACATTTTGGGACACTAATAATCAATAATGATTCATAGTGAAAATTTATGGGATGGTTATGGATAGTGATGTTGTGTGTGTAAAAAGAGGAAGCCGACACATACTATAAAACTATCAGTTCTATAAGAACTACTACTAAAGTTATCTTTTTTAAGATTGGGGTTGAAGCCTCATTTATTATTAAATCAAATAAAAGACCACTTTTAACTGGGTAGAGGGAGTCCCATTACATAGCCCGAAGATCTCAATAATGTTTTTTTAGATGGTAACCCTATAAAATAAAAAGTATAGAACATAATTGGAATTAGAGTGATATGTGTTTTGGGAAGTTAAATAGTTATATTCCACTTCCAGTGACACTATCCTAAGGATGATTTAACAAAAGTTAATATAGAAATGAAATAGAAGAATACTTGCATCCATAATATAGATGGTAGTGATATTAAGATACATAATAATTAATTATCTTAGGAGTAAATTCCATCTAACAATTCATGAATCACATTTTTAGGAAAATGACATTTATTATTCCATTTGTGTTCCTAGAAAAGACAGTGTTGGCACCCAATAGAGGCTTTAATATGGTATTTATTAAAATTCTTACCATTAAACATTAAGTTCTAAAAAATTATTCATGTAATATTTCAGTAATAATGGTCCATTAAAGAAGTTCTTAAATGATTAATCTCAATAGAGGGAAGGAATTATGGGATATAGAAACCATGGATGAGGTATAAGGACATGAGGAAGTCATGAAATCTAGAGGGGGCTAAAAATATTATTATAAAAAACTGTCTAACCAAAAAAATTAATCCTAGAAAATTGTATATATGTGGAAACTAATCCCAATGAGAGAAAATACAAGATAAATGTTAGTATAGCTAATGATTAAAGGTATATAAAGGATGTTTAGTTTTTATATATTTATTTTACACATGGAGTGATATAATATTTTTTTACCTTAATGGAGTGCCCATTAAATTGATTATATTTGAGAGGTAGTAAAAATTTAAAGGGATAAACCAAAAATAAAACATATATATTCAATTGAATCAATTTGTGTATGGATATTGATCTTCAATAAAATGAGGAGGAGATAAATCACAACTATTGATAAGAATCTTAGGTAATATTTTTTAATTGTTTGTTTTCTTATGCATGAGTAACTAGTCCATTAGTGGGGTATCTTTGAGGTGTATTTGATACTATTAATTATCAAATAAAGTGGTCACATTATTTTTGTATCTTTTGTTATTAATGCCTCTCTAACTTTATCACCCAGTTTATGATTCTTGAGGATGGGTAGATATTTTTAAAAACAAAAATATCCTAAGAAATCAAATCCCACATATATTATATAGTGTGTAAAATTTGAATTCCCATAGTGTAACTAGAATATAGAACCTTATAGAGGCCTACAATGGTACTAAGGAGCCTAAGATTTTTTCAATGAGCACATGAGAGATTGAGTGATCATGCAATTATTGAATCAAGGAATATAAGTATGAATATTTTGATTCTATAAAATTGATCCCAATGCCCCAAGCCAGCCCCACATTTTCCAAATTAATCAAGTAAAACCCTCACAATTTATTATATTAATTATTATTCACATACACCATACACTATATTTGTTATATTTATTTATTTATTTTTAGTTTTAATACCATATTTATCACACATAATACTAAATCATTCATTATATTCTATTAATATGACTAAATTGAATTTTTGATTCTTTTTATATTTCCGGATGGATTTGACCTAGTTTGTTGTATAAGGTAAGAAATGTTATGATACGGGGGTTCATTTAATTTATAAAAATTCAAAGGGAAATCTAATATGAGATATGTATAGTGGAAATATAAATATAATAAGTAATGGAATCGAAATAATTTTGATAAGAGTCATTATTTGTTATATTATAGTTTATTAAATTAATAAGAAAATTGAATTTAAGGAATATTGATATAATGTGATTATGTAAATAGATATTATATGAAATGCATAAATTAAAAGAGAGAGAAAACAAAATTATATAAAGGACTTCGGCAATAGCTCGGTGTGATCCCCAACATATCCTCCCATTGGGTTGAGAATTTTGTATATTCCTCCCTTGATTTTAATGGAAATAAATAACTAATTCTAATTTATATTTCTATGGTTTTATAAATATATCATCCTCCCTTACTTCAATGGATGTAAGCACAAGTCTCCCTTGATTTTCTTCAGTGGTAGAAAGAAACCAATTTTAGAAGGTAGGTTGATAAAGAGAGATACTTTCATAGAAAAAATATGCTACAACTCCACTCAAATATCTATCAAGATGTATGGATAAAATATTATAATAGATATTTATAGGTGATGTAATAGAGTCCAATAGGATTTAAAATTGAAATTGGTTCTTTAAGAAACTTTTAGATTAGAGAGAATTCTCTAGAGCTTCATCATTGAGGTCAACACTTTGATCAATGAATAGTTTTTTTCCAGCCTCCACGTTCTAATATTTATTTCCTATAATTATAATATGAATTTTTTTGAATTAATCATAATCCTTAAACACCATCAAATGGATATTAAGAGATATGGGGTCCACCAAATTATTATTTTTCGACTTTCTGAATCAAATCCACTAGAAAGCCACATGATTCCACTAAATATCTGGTATGATTCCTATAGGATAAAACATATATCTAGACTTCACCATGTAGATGGTCCTCCTCACCAGTTATATGGTGGTATTTCTTCATATACATAGGTTATGTCCACTTTAACTAGTGGGCCAGTGATTCTCAACAGTTATCCAGTAATATATATGGTACTTAATATAGCATTTTATCCCTTTATGTTTCCCCCAATGTCTTCAATTAGTTTAAGGAATTAATTATATTATATAAACAAGTTAATTCAGACATAAATAAATAATTAAATAGATCATAACTGTCTATAATTTAATTATAAAATATACTTCAGAGTTCAACAAGATTCATTCGTTTGATTTATTAAGCTCATCATGTGGACCCTTAAAAATTAAACATCCATCCACTCAAATGAAATTTTTAGATACATAATCAAGTGTTTATGATTATGAAAACAACATGAGGAAGAGAAAGGTAAAATAATACCCCCACTTTTTATGATCACACACACATAAAATAAAATGATATATCAAGTTCAAATCAAGAGTTAAAGATGTGGAAATATATTCAAGATAATTAAATATAATTAAAAAATGATATTCAATATGCTCAAAGGATAAAATTAATATAACTAAACCATAAAATAACCCCCTTTTGAAAAAAAGAAGAAACATTTTATTACCCAAAACATGATATATGAAAAACTAAACAAGATATTAAATAATTTCTCTAAAAAAAGATATTTAATAATAACTTATCCTCCTTTGATGCTAAAAAAATATTTTACCCAATAAGTAAAAAACTATCCCCCTTTAATATTATATTAATGAAAACAAGGAAGAAAAAAAATAATATATTTATATCAAGTGTATAATTTCACAATAAATAAAATAATAATGATATACGATATTATCTCCCCCTAAAAACAAACTTTTATCCCCCATAAATATTATCATAAAATTAAATAAAATTAAAAAATTAAAAAATTAAAACAAATAAAATTCATAAGATAAAAAATAAATTAGGTGAATAAATGGATTGAAGATAAAATAGTAAATAATTTCAAAATTAAAAAATTAACTACAAAAGTTAATGTAAAATATTAGAGTGAATCTCAAGATTTAAAAAATGAAAAAAATTGATATTTGAATATTAAATTCCCAAAATATTTTAAAAGAAAATATATGTGGGATAAGGAGAGATAGGATAGATATAGAAATGAAGTTCAATAGTGAAATAAAATTTGAAACATCTGATCACATATCCCCCATGAGATAAAATTACCTAACAATAAATAATTGATTCTCCCATAAATGTGGTCAATTAATCCTTATAGATAATCTATTTAGATAATAAACTATATTAGAGTAAGATAATTCATCCTTTGAATTTGATTTCATTATTAATCAATTACTGTAACATTTTATGATGAATTCTACTAGAAAATTCCTATGAACATATCAAATAAAATCGTATTTCTTTACCCATGTGGATATAGGTTTGGCAATATTAGATAATTATCATCTTTGTGCCAAACTAATATTACGTTCACTAAAATTTGATAATAAATATTTAGAAAAACAAATAGGTTTAGTATGATATTTTCTTTAAGAAATATGTGATTAAAGATGAATACTTTTTAGTTTTCTATATCAAGAATTTTTACAATCTCAAAAATGAGGTGGAAATTTTTTTTATAATAATTAAAAAATTTGTTTTGAGAACATCCCTTTATGAAAATCCCATTTTTTAAAGAACTATCTTCATTCAACAAATCATTTTTATTTGAAAAAAACCAATTATAGAATGATATTTGGAAAAACATTGAAAACCCAACATCATATTTAAATATTAATCACCTTAGGTGAATTGAGTAAGATAATTATTTGTTCTTTGATTGTGGATTACAATTCATGCATATTTGTCTGATTATTCAATTTTTTGGATAATTCATCCTATTCTTATTCATATTATAATAAAAAAATTAACATAATAATTTATATAAATGAAATTTCTCTAAATAAAAAATAATTTAAAAATAAATAAAAATAAGTTCTTAATGAAATGGAAAGAGGGAGAATGAGTGGAAGATGAGGAATAAGAAAGATAATGAAATTAAAAGCAAGAAATACGAGAACAAACCTTCTCATTTACCTCATAGTGTTCCATGATGTAATTAGAGCTTGATTATCTTGAGAATGTGGAGTCAAGGGAGTCTTCACTAGCACTCTAGGTTGGGAACTCAACTAACTTCCTACCTTATTTTTTTCTTTTTATATTATTTTTTAGATGGTACATTCTGTATTAAGGTTTCCTTTATTGTTTAATTCAGATGAAGTTACTTATATACTATTTTTATTTTCATTCTTGATATAATGGGTTGCTGGGCGTGGTGATATTAGGTTCTAGAAAGAAAAATGGGCTAGGCGGATTCATTACTTTCTGGGTTTTTTGGTTCGAGAGATCAAACTAAAGCAAGAAAGTATGTTTCTGAGGTTTATTTCAGGAACACTGGATGAAATAAAGAAATCGCTACATGAGGGAATTATTTTTGTGAATGATCTAGATATATGTGTTTTTATGAAGTGTATGTTATGTTTTTTCAAATATCAGGACCTCCTTAGATCTATTATGACCTCTCATTAGATAGACATGTGGAATATTAATCTTTTGTGCAAAATAAATCCAGAAAATATAATCTTCCTTGTATTGAGATTACCCAACAATGTTATTCATTTTGATTAAAATGTATAAAATAAGTGCATCAGCCTATTTTCAAAGTGATCATGTTGTGAGAACCCCGATTCTGAATCTGTCTATCACCTTTTCTTTGAGGGTGAGTGGGCCCGTTTTTTCTTAGATCAGGTTGGAAATAAGATGGGATTTCAGGTTCAGGTATACAACATTTATTATTTTCTTAAAATTTGGTTTAAAGTGTCTATAGATAAGGAAAGCACTAATAAATGGCATGGAATGGTGTTTTCTTCCATATTCTTGTCTATCTGGGAAATGATGAATAACATATGAGAAGGCAATCATTACCCACTTCAATATATAAAGGATTGGGTCTTCTCTCTGATGACTGAGCTTAGCCAATTGTCTCATGGAGGTAATGTAAGAAATAGTCATAGATCTATTAATAAAAGATGTGTTGGAACTGGTATCATTTTCAAACTTGGGATAAGGATTAAGTGGAGCCCTCCTCTTTCTAGTTTCAATATTAATATAGGTGGTTCAAGAATTCATGGCATGATGAGAGGAGGAGGCATGCTTCGTGGTGCTAGGGGTTGGTGTTCATTGGGTTCAGTGCCTTTTTTGGTCCAAGAAACTCTATTGGGTCAGATAATAGAGCTCTTCTCAGTGGGTTCTCCTAATTAAATATCTATAATATAAATATTGTGATTATTGAGTCTGATTTGAAATTACTAGTGGGATTTATTCGAGGAAATGAAGACATCCCATAGTATCTAATCTATTTAATCAAAAATTTAAAATCTATTATGAGTAATGACTTATAGGTCATACATACCATTAGGGGAGACAACTTAACTTAATACATCCTAGCCAGCAAAGCAATCCATCAGGATAGTTTTATTATTTATCACAATATAGGTGTCATTCCCCATGATTGTAATCTTATTTTTAGTGGTGATGCTCTAGGGGTTCACCCTTATAAACATCCCTAACTCTATTTTGCCTTTTATTTTCATCATAAATAGTGTTTTTTTTATTTAGTGCATTTCACTTTTGAATTAATCAACATTATGAAGGGATTTTAAGGAAATTTTCTTTTTGAATTCTTTTTATTCCTTGTCTTCTTTGACTTTTTATCAGAGTGTATCTTTATAGTGATATAATATGTCATAAGAGATCCAAATAGTTCTTTGAGAAGCATATTTTTAATGTCTTTTGTTTCTTTTAAATTCAACACCATGGATTCCAAAGAGATGGGAAAGACCTAAATAATATTATTCACTAAT
Source organism: Viscum album (assembly GCA_963277665.1). Classification (NCBI taxonomy): domain Eukaryota; kingdom Viridiplantae; phylum Streptophyta; class Magnoliopsida; order Santalales; family Viscaceae; genus Viscum; species Viscum album. The sequence continues at coordinate 775,935,439 of OY728123.1, forward strand.
TGTTATGAAGAAAAATAACCACCAAGAGACTTTTGATAATTGTAAATTATAATAAAATGTTTAAACATATCATTGATATATTTATTTTAATACATGGTAATCCTTTAAAAGTATTATCTTAACATATCATGTCTAATGTCTTTAACTTTTTTTCACCTTCAGGTGTGACTTCTAAGAGTTTCCAAATTTCATGGGACGTTTTTCAATTTGATATATGATTAAATTTATATTTGTAAAATTAACTATGATGAGCCTACATCGATATTACATTAAGTTGTTCATTTATTTTCCATTATTTTCAATGGTTGAAGTATCTTGGGGAGTCTATTTATCTTTTGATTCTTTTATAGAATTATATCTATTCATAATCATTTTTCATATAGGAAAACATATTTTACTAAGAAATAATGACATGAAAATTTTCTAATAAGATTAATTTGGGCCATTTAAGAAAGTATCTTTCCCCGATGACTACCATTTGGTAGAACTACGAAAATATGATGAATAATCAATCCTATTAAATTGTGATTTGAAACCAATTAAGGTTTAATATTAAAATATGGATCTGATATCTAATATTTGAGAAGGTAGGAAATGGAAAGAGTGGGGGTGAATTTATTTTATAAAAATTTAAATAATAAATGCAAAGGGAAATCACAAATGAGATATTCATAGATTAAATTTAAATTTAAAAAGTATTGGAATCATGATAATTTCAAAACAAGTGATTATTGATTATAGAAAATTTAAATAAATGAGTAATTATAACAGATTTAAGGTCTATCAAAATTATGTGACTATATGAATCGATATGATATGCAATGCATGAATTCAAATAGAGAGAAAATGTGGTTGAAAAAATTAGTTTGATAATAGTTTGATTCCATCCCATACACCTCCTCTCCTTGGGATGAGATATTTGTCTATTACTCCCTTGATTTTAAAGAAAAATAAAGAACCAATTCTCCCTTTCTTTTACATGGTAATATCAGGAAACCTGTCTCAGTTACATCAATGATAGCTACTACCTGTTTCCCATTAATTTATTTGATTGTAGAAAGAAACATGTTCCAGAAGGTGTGTAGAAGAAGAGATAGATTTTCTTGTCACAAATACACTACAATTACACTCCCTTATCTCTCAATATGGATAGAAACAATTTGAGGAGGGTGATGGAGTGTTGATTGAAGATATCATTAGAGGACTGAGAATTTAAATTGGATCTTCAACCAACTTTTATATTGGAAATAATTCATTACAACATTATTATTTGTGTTAATTCATTGATATATTAATATTTTTTATACAAACATCCAAGTTCCTCTATTTATATCCTCCAATTTGACTAGGAATGTTATTTTATTCATGAAATTCATTAAGAATCATCAAAGGGAGATTAAGAGATGTAGGGTCCACCAAATTGTGAATTTTTTGACTCATTAGATCAAACACACAAGTTATTCAATAGGGTTCTAATAGGATCCCACTTTTATCTAAACTCTACTAGGAAGTCAGTACACTTAACCAGATGGTTGGGGATATTATGGTATATATATTGATTTTTCACTTTCACTCTCCTGGAAGTGCACCTCACTAGGTATCCATTGTAATTTACAATGCATAATATATAACTTTTCCCCTTCAATCATCCATTAATGTCTTGGATTGGTTAATGGACTTATTTCCATGATATCAATAATTTCATTAAAAATTTAATGGATACTTCAATATATCTTCAATTCCCTTAATTGAATTATCAAATAAACTTCAAATATCAACAATATTCTATCATATTTTTCATTATTCTATGAAAATAGAACATTAAAAATGAAACACACTCAAATGAAATTTTTAGATATATATTTTAATTTTTATGATCATGGAAACATCATGAGAGATAGAGGTAAATCATAGGGTACTCTTAATTAATTTATTAAAATGGATTTTAGCACTTGGAGGAAAGTGTGCAGCTCCTTATATACATTTTGATGACGAACTACACATAAGGAAAATTTTTCTCTCTCTTATTTATCGCAAGTCTTCATAGGGTTAGGCTCTCACTTCATTCTAGTATAGAACTATAGCTACACAATGATCCCTTATATTAAACATCAAAAAATAAAAATCAATTTTATATCCCAAGGAAATTATCTTACAATTGAAGTAAAATCAAAGAAATTTTGGATTTTTTCATCACTACATAAATGAAAAATTATCCCACACATTCTTCATCCCTATCCTATAACCAAATTATTGATTTCATAATTTTAGGACATATTATAAAAAGAGAACTATTGGCATGAGAACTTATTATAAATTAAGAAGATATCCATCTATGTACATGGTATCTCATGAAAAAGATATAAATCACTTGAGCATGGTCCATATTTATATAGTTAATTAGCATTTTCAAGACTAAAATGCACAAATTAATAAATCATCATCACAAATGTAGTACTATTATTATCCTCAAGTCATTATTTTCTCAAAGGATGTTCTTTATTAACATTTCCTAAGTGTTTTTTATTTGAAAATGGATTTTTTTGTGATGTATATGAAAATGAGGTATTTGAGTGATAAAAGAAATAATATATATACTATAATTCGGGAATTTTCTTATTGGTCAAATTCTTGAAAATTAAAACCAAATTTTAAGTTTATTACATAGTTTTTTCTTACCATTGTTTACTATGAATTAATATTAGCTTTTTATAGTATATATATATACCATATCATTGATATGAAAATTTATCAGTTCAAAAAAGATTTTATAATTGCTCCATGAGCTGAGAAAAAATAAATATTCACTCATATATCTCCCATTTACTATAAATAAATCTAATTCAATAAATGATCTAGAATTATAGTGTTATAAATATTAATCTAATTAAATCATAATTTAAAAATGAGAAAAAAAAATTATTTAATTGGTGAAGAAAAATAATTTACTTGAAGTAAATATATAATTAGAACCATATGAGTATGTTTAAAAAAACATGACAGCATGAAGAAAAATATACCTATATTATTAGAGACCAGGAGAAAAAATGATGAAATACTAGATACTATTATTCAAGAAGGAAAATTGAGAAACAAAACTAGAAATATTTTCACTCTGGGAGCTATCAATCTATTTTCAATCAACTATCTACACTATACCTCTATTTTTATTCTAACCACATTAGTCGAAACTCTTTTATACAATCCTATACCACACTATTATAACAAATAGACCTTTATCACTCCTCCTAGGGTTCATCTCTCAATCTATAATTTAAATAATAGGTAATTATCAATTTCAGTTATCAATATCCCAAAACACAAAATCAAATTCTTAAATAGATTCCATTTTATCAGTGAACACTAGTATTTTACTCTCGAGTTCCTATTCTTCACTCACATAGATTTCTGAATCGATTTTCTCATATGTTCTCCTTGAATATTGGCAATGTCTATGTCATCCTACTACCAATAATCATCTGCTAGTTTTCATATTTGCCTACTAAATTCCACTAATTCAATTAAGCTATGATTTTGATATAACAAAGTCTGATTCAACATTATTTAATATGTTTCACCAAACAATACCCAAATCATTTATCCTTAATTCATTTATTGATTTATATATGTCCAAATATTAGGTTATCTTAATTTCTTCAACTGATATCCACTATCATATTTTGGGTACTAATTAAAATCTCTAGATCAGTTTATTTATTTTTTAGTTGTTGATTTTTAATTCGTAACCAGCCTGGTATCAATATTTAATCTTCCAAATCTAGAATTGTTTTATAATAACCCAATTCAACATTGATTTCCACAAGAAGTGGTGGATGACATATAATCTTGGATGGGTTTATTCTTATATTACCAATTTAGAAGGGATTTTGTTTTGGACATGGAAGATATGGTCTTGGAGGAACAATACTAACAAGAATCTCATAGTCCAACTTCTATGATTGTTACTACATTTCAAATCATTGTCCATAAATCAATTTGATTCTATTATTTCTACTACTAGAACATCAAATAATTGTTTTTCATTCTTGTTTTAATTTCATTTCTTTGATTAAACTTTCCTCTATATCCATAAGTAGTTATAGGGCATTAGGAGAATCATGTATTTGAAAGAAATTATTTTAATGAAATATTATATTTTTCTCACTGAACTCATTTTTACGTTATCCAAATTGATCATTCTAACATGATAGTATAATTTCTAAACAATCCTATGAAATATGATATTCTGATTTACTCATACATGACTAAGATTGATTCTTACACATTAAAGTGGTTCCTCCAATTAATTCTTTTTCCACATATTCTATATATAAATAACCACTCATATATCTTCTCTACTATACAAAAATAAAACACTAAAATGTAAAAACAATAATGAAAATAATCATAAATAAATTTTGTGATATCAAAATTTAAATAACATAACATTTATAAGACAAAATAAATATGATAAATTTAAAATTTAAAAATAGTAGAAAAATCAAAGTTAAACTCTATACATGAAATTAAACAGAATCTCAGATAAATTACCTAATATTAAATTTTAATATAAAAAAAACATTATAATTTTTTTCCAAAATTGTACTATTAAACTTATTTAGAATAATAATTAAGAACAGAAACAAAAACATTATACGTGATTAAAAATAAGTAAAAACAACAACAAAAGATAAATAATACTCATATAATATTCATCTGAAAAGCAACATAATAGTAAAATAAAATTTAAACTATGTCAAATGAAGATAAACATAAAAGTAATTCAATATCATTATAGAGAAATTATAACTAACTACGTAAAATTAAAATAATATTTACAGAATATATATATATATAAGTAAAAATATAATTACAGACTACATTAGAATAAATAAAACACAAAATTACTTATATAATAATAGAAAAAAATTTACACTACTTAAAAATAGGATAAATAATTACTTCCATGTTTAATAAAAATTAACTAAATATTTAAAATAATGAAATGAAATACGTTTTAATTAAAACATTAATAATAAATTTTCCAACTTAAAAATTAGTTAAATTAATTAATAAACTATTAAATATGATATGAAATTATAAAAATAGAAAAATAGAATATAAAATATTTATTATATTAATTAAACTTTTAAATACATAAAAACATAAAATATATATAAATAAATGATAAAAACAAAAACAAAATGAAGTTATCAAATCCCATGCACTTAAGGTTGTAATTTCACTCATTCTCAAGTGGAGTAATTAAATATTAAAAATATAAATTCAGGTAAAAAATAAAATAAAAATTATACTTTCAATATGTTCAATTGTGTCAAGAACAAATTTGAATTTTTAAACTCTCACTCTTTAAAAATATAAATTCTATAAATAACTATCTTTTAATGTAATTGAGATAAGTAATCAATTAGCTTGTTAATTTCATATCTAATTGGTATTCACCCTCACCAAGTTTCATTTAATCCACTCTTCAAAAAAATTTAAATTTAAAAAAACAATTGGAGTATTCTACATTCATATATCAAGTGAATCATACCATAGGCCTAAAATAAACCATCAATCTCCAACACAATAAAAAACTTTGTCCTCAAGAGTTCTTTTTAAGGATTTTATATTGTCCTGGGTTGGTGGAAATTGAAAAGAAAGACAAAATTATTTAAAATTAGGCTTTAAAAGCACTCATTGTTAACTAAATACACAAAAAAAATTAAAAAAATGGACATAATATTAATAATAACAAAAGTGAATAAATTAAAAAATGAAGAAGAAAATGAAAAGTTGACTATTGTTTGAAATTTTTTAGTTTCTAGATAAATATTTATAATAAAATTCATTAGGACTTATTAAATGATGTTTTTTACAAATTTATTTTCTTTTGGAAATCATTTAATTGAAAAGAAAATTATATTACTTATTTAATTGAGAAATCGTAGTTTAATTTTCATTAATAAATGATACTCTTATTAACGGAATGTTAACTAGTATTAAAAATTGATATTAATAGAAGAAAAACATATTGATTAAACCGTTAGGGATGGAAATAATGAAAAAAGATAAAGGATTAGAGAAATGAACAAGAAAATTGAGTCCTAGGAAAGAGTATAATTGAATGAATAATAATACTCAAGAATGTTAGTTCCGAACATAAAGGAAGCGAGCAATGGTGGGAGATATATTAAAATTTATTTTAATTATTGTATCCTAAAATCATGAGTGAGGATCTTGCACATAAAAATTATAATTAATTTATTTAATATCTGAAAAAATAATAATTCATTATCATTAAAACTTTCTACGTTGATTAATATTGCTGATCAAAAAAGACTCATTCATATTTCCTTAATTCCACTATGAGGATCCATGGATATAATCCCTCTAGTGGAGATCTGCACATGCTCCTATGATCTACAAGAAATTACACTAAATCTCTGGGTACTAGAATAATAAATTTAATGTATCTCATTGTTATTTCTTGATCACTCATTCTTTACTATTGAAGAAATATCTCTTTTATTTATCATTCTTGATAGGGAGAGAGAACGAGGAGTCAAGAGAGAATTTATTATGCGTAAAAATTCTCTACTATCAATATTCAATGCAATATACTATATACATAATGGTTTATTTATAGAGAAATGGTTTAGGTTAAAATATCATTTAATTCCATTCCATCCGTTAAATAACATTTAAAACCTTTACAACACCCCATTCCACATTATAATAATACTATTATTATTTTGTGGTGCGCCAAATTATAAAAATTGTTAAATAATATTTACAATCTTGTAAATAATTATTTTATCACTGGGCATGACATTAGATCACTTAAACTCCATAGTATTTAACGAATACCAGAATGATAAATTTTTTCATAAAAAAATTCATACACATACCGAGGAAAAAATATTTATTAAATATTTGATAAAGTAAAAAATATTTTTTTATTCACATGGTGATTAATAAATATTTATTTAATTTATACGATCAATGTAACATGAATAAAATTATTTCTCGGTCCTGAGAATAATATTTATACCATTAATTAAATTCAAATAGAATTTAATTGATATCAACAAAAACACATAGTGTGTGAACCTCTAGGATTGTTTCTAGTTAGAATTATGTGGGATTTATTAAAGTCAAAGATTATTTTCTATCAATGGGTTATGAAACCAAAGATAAATAACTTAATTTCACAATAATGACAGTCACATCTGAACGCTCACTATGTAATATAATCCCTTTATCACAGTATCTCATCATGTAGGTTACACATTTCTATAAATAACCTATATCCTTGATACATATTTATTTTTCTATCTGAAATAAAGACATCATTACATAATGGTCAGGGAATTTAGGGCACCAATTATATTTCAGTTAAAGGTATGAATATCATCTTCCATAAAGATATAAGGGACAAATTCTTCCTCAAATTATCCATTAATGAAATTTCAATCGTGACGTTCCCAACATACCCTACTTCCCACCAACATATGGAATGATGTTTTTTAGTTAATATAAGTGCAAAAGTCATCATATTTATTAATTATAATCTTAAATTCTAATGAACATTACATATTCCCGTGGATAGGAATATTCTATGACCACAAAACATGCCAAGTTCCTATTGGTGGGTATCTTCCCATATTCTCCTATCTAGGTGTTTACAAAGTGTGATGTTCATGAGAAGAAGTCATGTATTCTTATCAGTACTCACACCTAGAGGTATATATACTATGCATCCCATCAAAGTACAATATCCAACCACATAACTATATTAATAATATTTTCATAGAACTTCATGGTTCTCATCATAGTGGAGATCTGTTGTGATCTTATCAGTGTGACAAATACTGTAGGACATTATTACATCAATATAATGCATAAAAATTTACAATATGCAATAATATGTTTAATTAATATTCATTATATCATATATACGTTTAATACATGTACAATCAATATTTTCTAGGACACTAGCTCAAAAAAACTCCCACTTATACTAGAGACAACTTCCAATGACTTTGAATCGTCTTGACCTCAAATGAAAATAATGTTTCTGTTAAGTCAAGGATTTAGTAAAGGGTTCTACCACATTATATTCCTTGGAAATACCACTAATTGGAAACCCACCTATTTTAGAAATATCCCTCAAGATATGAAACTACAAAGTAATGTGATTTATCCGCTGATGTGGCCTTGCCTCTTTTGCGAGAGACATCGTTGTAGTATTATCATAATATATTGTGATAGGATATGTACTACTAGGTACAATATCAAACTCATTAAAGATTTTTTACATCCATAATACTTTTTTAGCTACCTTATAATTCACAATATACTCATACTCTTCTATGTAAACTACGACACCAACCTATTTTGAGCTCTTCCATATTACATCACCTCCATTCAAAGTGAATATTTATCCTGTTTGTAGCTTCATATCATCTTAATCAGTTTAGAAACTAGCATATACATATCCTATTATGACTAGTTCATAATATCCTCCCTATAATAGGGACATATCCTTAGTACACCTTAGATAGTTTAGAATATTCTTGACTACCTTCTAATGGAAGTCACTTGGATGAGATTTATATCTACCTATATCACTCAATTTGTAGCCAACATCTGGCCTAGTACATAGCATAGCATACATGACTAACCCAAATGATGAATTTTGTGTAATCCTTTCCAATATTTTTATTTCATCATGTTTATATGGACACATTTTACTAGATTGATGAAAACCATGTAAAGTTAGAAACAATCTCCTCTTGGATTGTTCCATACTGAATCTCTTCAATATCTTGTCAATGTATGTACCATGACCTAGGCCAAGCAGTATCTTGGATCTATCATGATTTATATTGATCCTAATAATATATTATTCCTCACCTAATCCCCTCATTGAGAATCATTTATTCAACCACATCCTAACAGACTGTAAGATAGGTATTTCATTTCCAATGAGCAATATGTCATCAATATATAATATTAAGAAAATTACTACACTCCCATTAAACTATTTGTAGACACAAGGAAAAAATTTATTCTCCATGATACCAAATTCCATTATCCCTTCACCAAAATGAATGTTCCTTGACTGAGATTCTTTTTTTAATGCATAAATGTATTTTTTAAATTTTTATATCCTATTGGAATCCTTTGGAGTTACAAATCCCACAGGTTGTGTAATCTAGACATCTTCTACAAGAATCTAGTTAATAAATGTTATTATAAAATACATCATCAAAATCTCATAGTCATGGTAACATGTAACTGAAAGTATAATTATGATGGATTTCATCATTATAGATAGTGAAAAGTTTTTATCATATTAAATACCTTGATGTGGTTTAAACCCTTTTGAAACTAGTTGTTCCTTATTGGTACTAAATTTTCCTTCCATGTCCAGTTTTTGTTGGAATACCAATTTTCAACCAATGGGATTTACATCGATTGGAAGTTCTAACAAAATCCAAACATGGTTTTGGTACATGGAATACATTTTATAATTCATGTATTCTGTCCACTTGGAATCTTATGTGCCACTTAATAAATCCTTATAGGTTAGGCGATCATTATTATAAACTAATATTGAGTCAATATCCTTGGTGACTATAAAACCATAATATTATGGTTCTCTAACCTCTATTGTAATCCTACATAATACTTGTGTCTCTTTAAGAGTTTCTTCTTCCATGGGGATTTGTGGAATTTATTTATGTACCAACTCTTGTCTTCCATGATCATTGACTTCATCGATGTTTATCTTGCTGCCACGATCTCTTTTCAATATGTGCTCCCCCTCAAGGAATATATAATATCTTCCCACTATAAATTTTTTTTCCTGAGTGATCATATAGATAATATCCCCTTTTTTCCTTGGGGTATCCTATAAAGGAACACTTTGTTCCTCGAGGTGAATGTTTTTTACCTGAAGAGGCCCTAAAAATGCATTGCATCCCCACAAATATAAATTTGATAACATGGTTTTCTTCCACTCCAAAATTCATATAGAATGCCATTTATTGATTTAGTTGGTACTTGGTTTATTATATGTATTATTGTTTATAACGCATATCCCCAAAATGTTAATGTATGAATCACATGATTCATCATTGATCTCACCACATCAAACAAGGCGTTGTTCCTCCTTTTTGATACACTATTCCATTGAGGTGTTTAAAGAGGAGTGATTTGGGATATAATCCCAAACTAATGAAGTAGTTAATGAAGTCTTGATTAAGATATTCTCCACCAATATATGACTATAGTTTCTCAATATACCTACCAAGATGGGTATCAAATTCATTCTTTTATTCCTTGAATTTATCAAAAAAATCATACTCATACCTCATTAAGTACACATGTCCATATATAGTAAAATCAACAACAAAAGTTATGAAGTATTAGTACCCACCCATTCTTCAATAGGAAATGATCCACAAACATCAGTATTAACTAATTCAAGAATCACTTTACGCCTTTAACCTTTCCCACTAAATGTGTATTTGTTCATTTGGCCTTATAAACATGTATGAAATTCACCATGTGAATTTAGTTAAAATGATTATAAATATTCATCTTCATGTAATTTAGTCAAGTGGTTTTTGATTATAAGACCTAGTCGATGATTCCAAAGTTGGGGATGGAATGATTCAAGTGAAGTAATTTCATTATCAATTTCCAATAAATTGTTCATGTAATCCCACACATAAAGACAATTATTTAAATGTGAATTATGATAAAAAAATGTTATCTTTATAAAAGAAGAATCAATTATACCCAAATTTGAAAATAAATCCATCTGTATCAAGTCTGGATGTAGAAATAATGGGTTTGGTAACAGATTTCACAAAATAACAACCTTTCAAAACCAATATAATTTTAGTTTGAAACATGTGTTGGTAGTCCCCAATAGCTATAGAATCATGTTTATATCTATTGTATGCTCATAGATCTACCACCCCTTGGTCAATCTTTTTGAATCTACATAGTTCTTATATATAAATACATATCTGAGTACTATAAGTTTTATCTAATACCCAATTTATAGAAACAAATAATTTTCACTCGATAAAAAATGCACCTAATGATTCCCCTTTATTCTTTGGATGGGTTTTGTTTCTCTTCTGGTGGCCCCTCTTTCCACATGTGAAACTGACCGCATTATATTCCCTTTATTTCCCATGATCTTTCTCTTCTTGGAAGGGTGTGAATAAGATTTGGGCTTAAATCTATTTACTTTCCATTTACATTTGTTCACCATATGTATGGAAGAATTTTCAAACATCATATTCTTATCTACATTCAGAAGAAGAGTGAGAATATCTGGAAGTGACTTCTTAATTTTGTTCCTATTAAAATTTATAACAAAATTGATATTTTCTAAGGGAGTGATGCTATAATGATATCAGCACCCAGTTCTTCAGGGGTTTTAAACATAAGATCCTCTATCTACTCAATGTGGCCAAGGACCACGACTACATGTTCCCCGGTTAGGAAATCCTCCCCAAAATTTCTCTAAAATATCCCCTTGGAAATCTCAAACAATTTATCTTTATCTCTCTCATGGTAATTTCCATGAAGATTCTCTAGCATGCTATTTGAATCCATGTTTTAATGAGACTTCATGTGTTCACTCGACATTGATGAAATCATCAAAACTTGAATTTTGGCCATATCACTCAAATGTTTTTCATAGACGAAGAACTATTCATCACTTTCCTCCTTGACAGGTAGATTAGGCATTGAGGATATCTAGCATAAAATATTTTTTTCCATTACTTAGAGTAACTCGAAGGGGTCTAAACCACTCTTGGAAGTTACTGATAGGTGGGAGGTTTTCTTTCTCCAATATTTATCACAAGCATAATGTGGATGACAAGCTTTCCATTATATTCTATAGTTAAAAGTGTATATTATTAGTACTTTTTTTATTACAAATTATGTGATAAATAATAATTTAATTGATATTATTAAATCTCCCACGATTTTATCAATTCACAATAGCCCTCACCATTGAACTCAGAGTGTCTAGTTTCTTTGACATTCTTGTGAAAATAATCCATATTCCCCTACACATAACCCCAACAAGGGTTGGTCGATCTAGTTCAATGTATTTGGTTTGGCTAGTATTTTCCAACTGTGGTCACACAACTCCTTAATTTGTTGAGTGGATTCCCCAATAATGAAATATTGACATTCATTTCCTCAAAATGTGACTCCAAATTACACCATGTATATAAAGGCACACGCCTATTATTGTAAAATGGTTAATTCAACCCAAAACCATCATAATAACTCCCCTTATAAAAGTACACATCCCATCAAGGGTTGGTCAAACAATTAGTTCTATGAAATGTTTTTCTTAATCATGTAATAGAAGGCTTATTCTGACTTGATGTTCGGTTGTGGGATTTTAATTATTTATGCATAAATTTTATCTTTTTCTATACTATACATGGATTTTTAATATTAAGTGGAAGTTACTAAATTAATTGACAATTTTTGACAAAAAAATAAACACAATTCATTTATTTAATTTATCATGCATAAATTTAATCATTATTCATCCTTTATATGTCTTATTAATATTAAGTGAATGTTACTTAATTAATTAACCATACTGAGTAAAACATTTTCACATAATACATTTATCTAAATTTCATCTTTTCACAATAATTCATTTATTTTTTTCACCACAACCTTTCATCCACAAAATATATAATTACATGCAATCATATAAATAAATAATTAAATGAATATTTCATGATATTTATCTAATTTTTTATTTAATGAGAAGAAATTAAATTAAACTATGACTTAGGGGAAATAACTATTTTTTCTGGTCTTGGAATCAGTTATAGCATTCAACCATTACACCTATGTGTCACCAAATTTTGAATCATTATGGTTCCATCTTGAACAGAATCCATGCTCCTTGGGGTACTCCATTAATTACATGTATTGATGACTCGTATACTAGTGATGGAAACCAAAGTATTGGTTAAAATGGGATGATATAAATATCCTTTAAAACATATGACCTACATAATAATGGATGGAGGGATGTCTCATAGACCAACATATTTAATTTAATAATAAATAATTGAAAACAAATGAAATAAATTAAATTAAAACATCTAATGCATACACATATCTTGGTCAAGATCATGAATGGTCATGCATATAACTAATACATAAAAGTAATCAACTGTCATTAATATTTTATACATTATTTATTATTAAGATAAACATGCTTAGATTAATTAATTATTTCATTCATTAATTCCCATTTATCTTAATGATCATCTAAATGAAATTAGAGACAGCCATCATTTATGGAATTAATGGAAAATCAATGGCAGAACCAATAATGAAATATTTATTACAATAAATTAATTTATCAATTAAAAAACATTAAAACCATTATTAAATTTTGAAAAAAACAATAGCTTTCAATCTATAAATTATAGTTTTAATGCTTTAATTTTTAAATTAATATAATTTAAATCTTCCATAAATTGGGAGACTAAATGATGTGTAAAATCTTGTAACACAATGTGTACTTTAGTTTTTATGAATCCAAGTCACATGTCTGGGGTTTCAGCGTGTTAACTTGACCATATTACCTAGAGTGTACATACAAGATACATGCCATTTATCCACTTTCCATGTTTTATATTGGCCTGGTAAATACACAGTGTTCAATAAATGCACCGCATGTAATTAACTACTCAGTGCAGCCTGGTAAAATGTGCATCGGTATATGGCGTGTGCTCCGGCTGCACGCCATGTAACATAGTTTTACAGGCCAAATATTTGGATATTCCAAATATAATCTCGAGTCGTTCTTTATTTTTTAAAACATAATTAAAATAAAACAATTAACGAACAAGATTAATATATCGATAAGTTGTTAATTCTACTAGGATTAAATAATAAATAACCTGAAATTAAAATCTAACCACAATTGCACATAGATTTAATATAAAATAAATAATTATTAATATATACATGACTTCCCTTATACCAGTTGTTGGATTTGGGTGTAGTGGAAGCATGCGGTGGTGGGCAATATATTAAAATTTCTTCTAATTATGATTTTCCAAAACCATGGGTGAGGATCTTTCACGTCAAATTGATAATTAATTTGTTTAATATCTGAAAAAATTAATACATGGTATTAGGAACATTCTTCATTTATGAATGCCGATCATTCGAAAATACCCTTTCAAACTACCTTCATTGTGCTATGAGGATCTAATGGAAGAATGTCATTAGTGGTGATCCACACATGAACCTATGATCTATGATAAACGCCACAAATTATCCAGGTGTTATCACGGTGAATCAAATGTCTTGATATTATCCTTCTTGATCACTTATTCATTGATCATAAAAAATATCTCATCTGTTTCTCATTCTTGAGAGGGATGGAGAAGGAGGAGTCGATAGAGAATTCATTGTGTGCAACAATTATCTATTCTCAATCCTAGATGCAATACACGATAGACATAACCAACTATTTAACGGTTTAGGTTAAAATATTATTTAATTGAATTCCAACTATTAAAAACATTTAAAACCTTTAATAAATACCACTCCATATTATAATAATAATAAAAAATTTGGTGTGCCAAATTGCACAAATTGATAAATAATATTTATTGGGCTGTGAATAATTATTTTATCATTGAACGCAGGCTTGGTCCATTTGAACTCCTCTATATTTTTTGAATACCAAAATAATTATGTTATTCATAAATAAATATTTCATTCACATAATGGTGAACATAATTTGATTTAGTATTTAATAAAATAATTTGTTTGTTTGTTTGTTTGTTTGTTCACATAGTGGTGAATAAATATTTATTTATTTTATGAAATCAATATAATATGAATGAAATTATTTCTCAATATTGAGGATAATATTTATTCAATTAATTAAATTCAAGTATAATTTAATCAATATCAACAGAAACTCTTAGTTTATGACCCTCTACGATTCATTCTCGTTGGAATTATGGAAGATTTCCTAAATTCCAAGATTTCTATCTAGCAACGAGTCAAGGAACTCAATAGAAAGAACATAATGTATTAATGATGATGAACACATATGAACACTCACTATGAAATATAATCTCTTTATCACAACATCTTATCAAGAGGTTTCACATCTATTTCACCAACCTACGTTAATTATATGTCTTTATTTGACTATCTGAAATAAACCCATCATTACACCATGTTTGTGGAATTTAGGGTGATGGTTATATTCTAAATGTTTTAGATATCATCTTTCATAAAGATGGAAGGGGAAAATACTCCATCAACTTATCAATTAATGACATATTAATCATGACACATCCAACATACCCTACTTCCCACCAATATATGGCATGATGGTTTTCATTAGTAAATATAAGTGTGTGAGTCATGAAATGAATTAATGATAATCTAAAATTATAAGGACCATTACATATTCTCACAGATAGTAATATTTGATGACACCAAATGATAAGGAATTCCTACTGGAAGGTCTATTCTCATAATCTACCATCATGGATATTACCACATCCAGAATTTATGAGAACAAGCCTCATCTACTTATGAGTACTCACACCTGATGATCTATATACTATATGTCTCATCATATTATATTATCCATCCATAGAACTATATTAAAAATATTTTCATAGCACTTAAAGGTTCTCATCATAGCGGGGAACTATTATGACCTTATAAATATATTAATACTCTAGAACATTATTACATCAAATTAATGAATAAAAATGTACAATATATAATAATATGTTTAATTAATATTCATTACATAAAATATAGATATAATAAATGTATAATTAGTTGGTAATTGGACAGAAAATCCAACAAAAAAGACATAATATATTGAAAATAAAATGACATTTAACACCCCACTCAATAAAATTAATCTTTCCTTCTAACCAAAACATTGAATTTACTTTTCCTTAAGAAATAAAACATGAAAAATATAAACAAACCACCATACTCTTCAATTTTAGTTCAAAAATGCGATAGTGAATACAAAGGGTACATTTGTATTTTTATCTCATTAAATGTTTTTAAGAATTAGCAAGGACCTTTTATAGATATAGAGGCTTAAAAAAGATTAAAATGTTTTTATAAGAGCATATTTTGTCCAAAATTAAATCAATTATTTACAAAATATAGCCTTTATCATTTCAAAGAAATTATGTCAATGTATCCTCAATTAGGAATCTTGGAAAATATATAAAAAATAACTTTAATGAAGAATGTTAACTCATATAAAATATGTATATGGTTAAGTGAGACCATGTATGGTAAGAAGTATAAAATCTAATGGGTATGAGAAATATATACTATTTTCATGCCAATGATACTCAACATTAATGTCACGACCTGACCCTACCTATCTCGATCCGCAACTACCCCAAGCCCGCCTCTATAGGTCAGGGGCTGGTGACAAGAGACAAAGGCGTAACAATCTCGGGGAGGCCATAGTCTAAGTACATGTACACACACAACCCACTCAATGCAGAAGTGCAGAGTGAAAAGGAAACCAAAGTATGGACTACAGTATCCCAACCAAAGCAAGAATCGACATCTAAAACAGAACAAGTAAAGTGCTGAAAAGCAGACAGACAAGTAAACCGAACAGTAAAGGGAAAAACACATGCCCAACTAGAAAGTTTCCACAACCTGGTAATAGGTAATGAGAGTAAATAGCTGGTGAGTCTCACACCTGAAAGTCCAACTATGACCAATGAACACAGTACAAGCTCTTATGTCCTATGTGCTCCTCCATAGTCTCGATTGACCTATCTGTCATCTTCAAGGGCTCACCAAGTGCGGTAAAAGCCCAAGCAGGGGTGAGTGTAATGATACTCAGTAGGATGACCCGAAATCTCAAGGGGGAAACAAAGGAGGCACTAAAGAGGTGAGAAGTAGACAGAACAAAGAATAGTTAAGGAGTACAGTAAATAGAGTGCAGCTCAACCCAACAAGGGAAAGGAAGCAGACTCTTCCACATGCAAGGAGCTAGAAACGGTGAGAAGAAGAACTTCTTGTCGAGTCTTCACTACCTATAGCAAAAGATTTGACTCTTCCAACCAAGAGCAGTGAGACACGGAATGCACGTGGCATACCCCACAGGTCTTCGCCCCTCCTAGAACGAGAGTAACTAAAACCAAGGAGTGGGAAAAAAATTAGGGTGTATATATATATATATGCTCAATAATAAACCTGAGCGAGTGTGTAAGGGGATCTCCATCTCCAAGCTCATCACAATAAAAGTCGCCAACAGTTCTAAAGATATCCATCATTGATGCCCAAATGTCTATCACACCAAATTTGTCTCGTCGCTGAACCGTACTACCAAGGGTCCCGCTCTAGTAATCACGGATAAAATTCACTATCTATCCTAGAAGAAGTAACTGTTCCTGGGAAGCCAATGGGTGACCCACTGCCCAGCCCTGCTAGAGGGTAAACCCTAATAAGTCAAGGGGTGACCCACTTCCCAACCCCGCTGGAGGGTAAACCCCAATAAATCAACGGGTGACCCACTGCCCAGCCCCGCTAGAGGGTAAACCCTAATAAGTCAACGAATGACCCACTGACCAGCCCCACTAGAGGGTATACCCTAGTAAATCAATGGGTGACCCACTACCCAGACCCACTAGGGGTAAACTAGAATTGGTCCGTTAACTCTGCACTGCAACTAACATCGCAGGGTGTCACCAACATCGCTATCATGCGTTGGTTCAGAGTTCCTCAAAGGAACCTCTGCAAAATACCCTTTTATGTTTCCACATTTAATGACATCTAAAATTAGGATCTCACTCCATAACATATTAAACTATTGCAATCCTCATGGAAAAACACACCTAATCGACTATTCATACGCCCTGAACGGACGTCTGGTAAAAAAGTCTCAAAAATGATGCACGCAGCTTGAATGACAGCCCGTTGGCCCATGCCTCAACTCTAGATTAAACGCCTAAAACTACCTTGGAAAACTTCATCTCGACGCCAAGGTCACAACTCCCTTGATGGAACCAAAAACGGACTCCATATGTGCTCATGCCATCTGAAAAAAAAATCTCGTTGAGGAACTAAATGACACTTAATGGGTGTGTCGCGCCACCGAGACACTGTCTCGAGAATTAAAAATCCCCAAGACCATCTCAAAACCTTCTTCTCGATATAAGGGTCGTGTGGACGTAGACGGCATGAAAATCAGACACTCATTTTGAGATTTAGAGGTGTTTTAATGCCAACGTAGGGAGATGGGGTGGGCCTGACCGATTTGGCCACTCCACCCCTTTAGACTGGTGGTCCGTGGCTCTTTTGCCAGGATTTCCCAGTCCACCTCGGCACACAGTTCACCGCATGGGATGCACTTCTTCACCTGGACTGGCACGATCCAGTCCGGCTTTTCCCCCATGGGACCTGCATTTTGCAGCTCTTGGTCCACTCCCAGGGTCGCGCCGACCCCAGTCTCGCGTTTCCCGCTGACTGGCGAAGCCGGCCGGTGCACCCCCGCTCGCCTGGACAGCCGCTGCACCGGGCTGACATCCCTCTTGCCTGCGCCATTGCCAAGGAGCCCGCTCTGCTGCCTGAGGAGCCCACGTTGCGGCCCTTCCGGAAAACCTATGGAGCCGCCGCCGTCGGGACTCGTCGGACCGCCGTGCAGAGCCACTAGAACGCCCTTAAACCACCGTAAAACAGGGGTTTTGGATTGAAAACATCCCAAGGTCACCTCGGACATCCAAGGACTCGACATTTTGATCTAAAAGAATTTTTGGAAATATTGGATCGATCCCTACTCAAATATGGCCTTCTCTCTATAATTAAACAGCATTTCAACGCTATAAGTTGAGTTCAAAGGAGATGGGGGAATTTTAAATGAAAACGCGACGATCCTACCTCGTAGGGCATAGCCCATCGCTTCATAAATGATCTATCAGAGCCGAAACCACCCTGGAGAGGTGGGGGGAGGAGCTTGAAGAAGGTGGAGGTTCTTTGTTGGGAGCTCTTCTACCAGAGAGATTCTAAGGGGGAAGAAGGGGGTGGATGTGTTTAAGTAGGTAAAACGTAATTAAAATTTAATTAATTTTAAACACCCACCAGTAGGCCCATACCCGAACTCTCGACGGGGTCGAGGATAAGCCGCTCCTAGGGTAAAATCCACATTCTGAGCACAATGGTGGTCTCAAAATTTTAATTTGAGCCTCTGTTCAAATGTTATAAAGTTCACACCTAAGGCCGCTAAATTACAAAAAATCCCTTAATGGTTTTTTCCACAAAAGGGTCGCGCCCGCAAAAGTTACACCCCTCCTAGGTTAAACGGCACGCTCCGAACTCAAAGATTCCCTCGGTTTTCCCATCTGAGTAACCATTAAGGGTTTATTCTGTTTATTTTGTGTGTCTAGTGTGAACGCAATTAAAATTTAATTTTGGCCACATCGGGGCTTTGAATCACAAGTCGTCTGAACAACCTGCCTTGGAATAACATCAAGAAAAAAATTCAATGTACTACAGGAACAAAACCCAGGTTATTAAATCATTACCTCCTTCATGTTCTTCATCCCTAAAAAAACTACAAAAACAACTCGGGATATTGAGCCTGCATCTGGATCTCCTGTTCCCAGGTTCTCTCTTGCACCCTCTCATGCTGCCACAACACTTGAACCAAAGGAATGGTCCATCCAAGCAGAGTCCAATCCTGCTAGTCCAAAATCGCCACTGGGTGCTCCAAAAATGTGGCTCTATCCTCAATGTCCAGCTCTCCCCATTCGATGACGTGCGTGGGTTCATGCACGTATTTCCTTAATTGTGACACATTGAAGACATCATGCACTCCCTCCAAGTGTGGGGGTAGAGCAATATGGTAGGAAACTTTTACAACCCTACGTGTGATCTCAAAAGGTCCAATGAACCTCAGGGATAGCTTGCCTCCTCGGTCGAACCTCTGTGTTCCACGTCGTGGGGAGACTCTCAAAAAGACATGGTCCCCCTGCTCGAACTCCAATGGCCTAAGACGACGATCGGCGTATGACTTCTATCTGCTCTGAGCCATCCTCATCTACTCACGAATGACCAGCACCTTTTTTGTTGTTTCCCGCACCAACTCTGGGCCCATGAGGGAGGTCTCCCCAACCATTGTCCAACGTAATGGTGACCTGCAGGGTCTCTCGTAGAGGGCCTCAAAAGGTGTCATGTCGATATTATAGTGGTAAATGTTGTTATACACGAACTCCACCAAGGGTAGGTGATCCTCCAAGCTTATGACCAAGTCTTACATGCACGCCCTTAGCATATCCTCGAACACCTGGATAGTGCGCTCCATCTGCCCGTTGGTCTAGGGGTGAAAAGATTTACTCATCCATAGCCGAGTCTCGAATGCCTCCTGCAGGCCTTGACACAAATGCAACGTAAACCATGCGTCTCGGTCGGAGATGATCATCGAGGGTACTCCATGAAGGCGGATGATCTCTCGAACAAACAACCGCCCTAGAGTATCCACCGAGCTCTACTCCCTGATGGCAAGGAAGTGTGCCGAATTTGTGAGTCGGTCCACTATCACCCAAATGGAATCAGATCTCATCGTTTTTGCATGGAAGCCCTGTGATGAAGTCCATATATTTTCCTTCCCACTTCCACTATAGTATATCAAGGGGATGCAACAACCCTGTCAGAACCCGATGCTCTGCCTTCACCTGTTGACATGTTAGACACCGATAAATGAACTCAGCTATGCTCTACTTCATCCCATACCACCAAAACTATCGTTTAAGGTCTCTGTACATCTTCCCCACACTGGGGTGTACATCCAAGGGAGAAGTGTAGAATTCCCACATCACCTCCTCCCACATCTCCATAGGAACTACAGCTCACCCCTGGAACAAGATCTCATGATTCCATCCTTCAGAATACCCATCGGGTGTGTCGCCCGTGGATATCTGATCACACGGTACCTCGCTGTTAACATCCCCAGCTGTGACTCTCTCACATGCTCAAGGAGTGAAGGATTCAACATCATCGACTGCAGAAAAGCCATACCCTCCTGCTCGACCAAGGTCAGTTGCAGGGAAGACAACTTCTCTGAAGATTCCCACACTAGATTAGCATGGGGCTTCCTACAAAGGGAATCTGCTACTACATTTCCCTTCCCTAGAGTGTACACTATCTCAAAATCATAGTCCTGCAGAAACTCTAGCCAGCACCTCTTCCTCAGATTCAGAACCCTCTGAGTGAAGATATACTTGAGGGTCCTGTGGTCTAAGTAGACCACAAAACACTCACCCAGAAGGTAGTGTCTCCATATCCTCAAAGAGAAGACTAGTTCTGCCTGCTCCATATCGTGAGTCGCATAATTCTGCTCATGGGGCTACAACTGCCTTGACCGATACGCAATCACTATCCACTGCTACATCAGCATGCACCCAATCCCAGATCTTGAAGTGTCGCAGTATACCACGAACTCAATTCCCTCCTCTAGAAGCCTCAA
Organism: Viscum album; assembly: GCA_963277665.1. Taxonomy (NCBI): domain Eukaryota; kingdom Viridiplantae; phylum Streptophyta; class Magnoliopsida; order Santalales; family Viscaceae; genus Viscum; species Viscum album. The sequence continues at coordinate 775,957,004 of OY728123.1, forward strand.
CACTAGAGAACTAGTCATCCTCTGCCTCAACTCCTCAAAGGAATTCTATCATTGATCAGTGTAGGTGAATGGTCATCCCTTCCATGTCAATATGGTAAAAGGGGTAGAAATCTTGGAGAAATCTTCCATGAACCTCCAGTAGTACAATTCCAAACCAAGGAATCTCTGCACCACTGACGCATTCTTGGGTGGATCCCAAGAAAGCACTGCCTCTATCTTTGTGGTATCGATGGCCAGTCCCTGATCCGTAATGAAATTCCCTAGAATGTTAACCTCATGAATCCATAACTGACACTTCAAGAGCTTCCCATACAGCTGGTTCTCCCGAACTATGTCTAGGACCATCCTCAAATGCTCTTCATGCTCCTCCTCTATCACAAATTAGATGAGTATGTCATCAATAAAGACAACCACAAACCAATCCAAGTACGGCTGGATGATCTGGTTCATCAAAGCCATAAAAATGGAGGGGTCATTCTTAATTCAATAGGGAATCACCAGAAACTCGTAATGCCCATAACGACAACATAAAGACAACTTCGGGATGTTAGCCTCACGAACCCGCAACTTGTGGTAGTCGGATCGAAGATCAATCTTAGAGAACCACTTCACACCTCTCAATTGATCGAAGAGGTCATCAGTCCTCGGTAAAGGGTACTTGTTCTTTATCGTGGCCTGATTCAGGAAATGATATTCCACAAAAATTCGTAGACTCCCATATTCCTTTTTCAAAAACAAAACTAGAGCTGCCCAGGGGGACACACTAGGCCTGATGAATCCCCTCTCATGAAGGTCATCCAACTGAATTCATAGCTCTTGAAGCTCTATGGGTTCCATCCGATAATCCACACATGATATTAGGGAATTCCCTAGCTACAAGTCAATGCAGAACACCATCTTTCGCCTCAAAGGTAGTCCTGGGACATCCTCGTGAAAGATGTCCATGTATTCCTCTACAACGGTAGGGATCCAGGTGATTATAGGATCTGCTTCTCCAAGATCAATTCTCACCAACTGGTGAGAAAAAGGCTATGGTCTCCTGCTCAGAGTACCTGTCTACTCTGCCACGAGGTCTCGTTCACCTAGAATGGTGAACCTTGTTCCATTAGAATGGATGCATCTGACTAGTATGTGCCGACAGTCAATCTGGGCGCGAACCATGGAAGTCCAATCCATGCCCAAAATGACGTCATAAAGTTCCATAGTGATGACTAGTAGTTCCAACATGAAACTCTCTCCTCTGAACGACAGTTCGCATAGTCTACAAACAAAGTTCACTAATGAGGCACTTCCCATAGGAACCATGAGGCTAAGTGCGGGTGTCAGCGCCTCTACTAGGACCTCCAACTCCTTTACCAAAAGCAATAAATATAAAAGAGTGGTTGGCGCCTATGTCTTCCAGTACCGAATCTAGGATAGAGTAAACACAAAGCGTACCTCGGACCATCTCGTGTGCAGGGGGGTCATGAACACCCATAACCTGAAGCTGCCTATGGCCCTTACCGCCAGCTCCCTCAGCCTAGCATGGGCTGCCCGATGGTCGTATTGGAAGGACCTAAAAACGCCATCCCCCACCTCTAGGTCATGCCGCTCTACATGCGTCGCCTCCCTGAGGACCACCATGTCCTCTCCTGGGAGATCCTTGGTCATGGCGCTACCTCTGCCACTGCGGTGCTGCAACTGCCTGCCACGACTGCTCGGTACGCCTGGTAAGGAAGTCCCATGCTAGGTGACCATGTCTGTCACAAGCATAGCACCAGCTCTCTCCTAACAACCCTGGTGCTCTACGGTGCCACTACAGTGTACGACCATTCCCCTGAGTCAGCTCAAAGAAGGGTATCCTCGACTGTGGCCCTATTCTCTGTTGTTTTCCTGTTACTGAAGACTCTGCTCTGAAGCAGCCACAGCTAGACCCTGCTATCTGGCGTCCCTCAACCAGGAAGCTCTCTATCATGAGCGCATGCTCTATCACCCTGTCATAAGTAGGGATGCACAGGGGTACTAAACTATCATTGATCTCCCTAAGAATACCCTGCTCAAACTTCTGCAACTGGAAGTAACTATCACAGATCATATCATGTGAGTAGCGTGTTAGATCTGTAAATTGGGTAGAGTACTGCGCCATGGTCATCCCCCCTGATTCAGCTCTAGAAGCTGTTGAATTTGAATGGATCATAAACAAGAGTCGGAGTACTCCTCTCAGAAGAGCTGTTGGAAGTTATCCCATGTGGAGATGACTCTTCGTGGGTCTGCGTAACAAACCCCCACCAATGAACAGTCATCCCGAGGAAAAGGTTAGCAGATTGGGCTGCCATCTAGTCCACTGGTGTTTGTACCAGCCTGAAAATCTTATCCACTGACTCTAGCCAGTCTTCCACTACCTGGGGATCTGGTTCCCCGTGGAACTTCTGCGGCAGCTGACGCTGGAAGTCTCGGAGCGCACTCATCAAGCGCTCAACCTCGGCCTGTGCTGCCGGTACTAACTGTCGCTCTCTAGATGGAGGGGATATTGTTGAACCACTGGGTGTAAGGGGGTCATGTGAGGGTCCCTGAACTGACGCCTTGTCACTCTCCATGTTGTCTTCACGAACATGAGGGGGTAATCTAGCTGGGTGCTTTCGTGGGGGAATCTCAAAAAAATTCAAGGATTACCACGATCAGATGAGCATATATATATAACAGTAATAACAAAGGGGAGCTGACTCAAAAAGGACAGTCAAAGACTCAATCCTACCGGATGCATGTTTCAATGTTCCCTGCAACATGTTTCTCAGTGTGATGAGTCGACAAGTGGGTTATCATGGTCCTGGTGAATGGATATGTCGGCCGCCCATACCGTAACTGGACTCCCTGGCCTGAGAGACGCTCTCGAGACATGTCGACACTATTTCCCTAAATCCCAAACAATTCCTTTTTAAGGACGTTTGAACAATGCCCCAAATAATGAACCATCCTTTTATACCAGTTTTTCATGACCTGACCCTACCGGTCTTGAGCCATAACTACCCCAAGCCCGCCTCCATAGGCCAGGGGCTTGCGATAAGCACCGAAGTCATAAAAATCTCCAGGAGGCCTTAGCCTAAGTACCTATACACACACACACAACTCACTCAATGAATAAGTGTAGAGTGAAAAGGAAACCAAAGTATGGACTATATTATCCCAACCAAAGCATGCATCAACCTCTAAAACAGAACAAGTAAAGTGGTGAAAACTAGAATGAAAAGTAAACTGAAATGTAAAGGGAAAAACACACGCCCAACTAGAAAGGTGCCACAACAAAACAATAAGTAATGAGAGTAAACATCTAGTGGGTCTCACACCCAAAATTCCTACTAGGACCACAGAATACAGCCCAAGGTCTTGTGTCCTCTACACTCCTCTGTAGTCTCGATCGACCTGTCTGTCATCTGCAAGGGAACACCAAGTGTGGGAAAAACCCAAGCAGTGGTGAGTATAAAGATACTCAATAGGATGCCCTGAATGCTCAAGGGAGAAACAAAGGAGTCCCTAAAGAGGTGAGATGTAGAAACAACAAAGAATAGTGAAAGAGTACTGTAACTTGAGTGTAGATCAACCCAAAAAGAGAAAGGAAGCAGACTCATCCAAATGCAAGGAGCTAGAAATAGTGAGAAGGCAAACTTCTCGTCGATTCTTCACTACCAATAGCAGGAGAGTAGACTCATCCTACCAAGAGGAGATAGACACGAAAATCACATGGCATACCCCGTGCGTCTTCACCCCTCCTAGAAGGAGAGTAACTGAACCCAAGGAGTGGAAAAAAAGTAGGGTTTATATATATATATTCTCAACAAGAAACCTGAACAAGTGTGTAAGGGGATCTCCATCTCCAAGCTCAACCCAGGAAAAGTTGCCAACATTTCTATGGATATCCATCACTGATGCCCAAATTTCCCACATGCCAAAGTTGTCTCATCGCTGAACCATACCACCAAGGTTCCCTCTCTGGTAATAAAGGATAAAAGTCACTGACTAGCCTAGCAGAAGGAACTGTGCCTGAGAATCCAATAGGTGACCCACAGCCCAACCCTGGTGGAGGGTAAACCATAATAAGTCCATGGGTGACACACTGTCGCGCCCCGCTAGAGGGTAAACCCCAATAAATCAACGGGTGAACCAATGCCCAGCCCCGCTGGAGGGTAAACCCTAATAAGTCAACGGGTGACCCACTACCTAGCCCCGCTATAGGGTAAACCCCCATAAATCAACGGGTGACCCACTAACCAGCCCCACTGGAGGGTAAACCCTAATAAGTCAATGGGTGACCCACTGCCCAGCCCCACTGGAGGGTAAAACATAATAAATCAACGGGTGACCCATGAACTAGCCCCGTTGGGGGGTAAACCCGGAATTGGTCTGATAACGCTGCACTGCAACTGACATCATAGAGTGTCACTAACATCGCTATTGTGCGTTGGTTCAGAGTGCGTCAAAAGAACCTCTGACCAATGCCCCTTTATGTTTCCACATTTCATGAGATCTCGAAGGAGGCCCTGCACGCCCAAACAGATTACACCATTACAATCCTCACAGAAAAACACGCTAAATCGACTATTCATACACCTCGAACGGACGTCTGGTGAAACAGTCACAAAAATGCTTCACACATCTTGAATGACGGCTCATGGTCCCATGCCTCAACTCCTACATCAATACCTGAAACCAAGATGGGAAACTTCTCCTTGACGCAAGAGTAATAATTCTGCTGACAGCGCCTAAAACGGCCTGTGGATGTCCTCGCACCATCCGAAACAAGAATTATGGCGAGGCGTTAAATAAACCTTAATGGGTGTGTCATGCCACCAACCCCCCATCTCGGGAATTAAAAATCACTGAGACCATCTCAAAACCTCCGTCTCAATCCAAGCTTCATGTTTCCGTAGACGGCACGCAAATCCGATACACAGTTTGAGAGTTATAGGCATTTTAATTCCAATGTACAGAGATGGGGTGGCTCGGACAGGTTCGGCCGATCCACCCCTTTAGACCGGTAGTCTGCAGCTCGGCCGCCCGGACCGCCCGGACCACTGGGGCCCGTGGTTTACCGCGTGGGCCGTGCTTCTTCACCCAGACCGGCACGAGTCGGTCTGGGTTTTCCCCCAGAGGACCCGCGTTTCACGGGTGTCGGTCCGCTCCCGGGGTCGCGTTGCATGCCTACCGGTGAAGCCGGCCAGTGCGCCCCCACTCGCCCGGACCGCCGTTGCACCGGGCCGTCGTCCCGCTCACCCGCGCCGACCACTGAGGAGCTCGTGCCACCACCTATGGAGCCCGCGTCGCCGCCTGGGGAGCCCGAGCTTCCGCCATCCCACACCACCTGAGGAGACGCCACTGCCGGGACTTTCCGGACCACTGCGCGAAGCCTCCAGAGTTCCCTGGAACCACCAAAAAACAGGGGGGTTTTGCTGGAAAACTTCCCAGGGTCACCCCGAAAACCCCGGGACTCAACATTTTGATCCTAAAGAATCTTTGGAAAGCTCGTATTGATCCCTACTCAAATATGGCCTTCGCTCGATAATTAAATAGCATTTCGATGCTATAAGTTGAGTTCAAAGAATATGGGGGAATTTAAAATGAAAATGCAATGATCCTACCTCGCAGGGTGTAGCCCGTCGCTTCACAAATGATCCACCGGAGCCGCAACCACCATGGATAGGTGGGGGGAGGAGCTTGAAGAAGGTGTAGGTTCTTTGTTGGGAGAGCGTCCACCAGATAGATTCTAAGGGGGAAGAAGGGGGTGGATGTGTTTAAGTAGGGAAAACATAATTAAAATTTTATTAATTTTAAACACCCACCAGTAGGCATGTACCCGAACAGTCGATGGGGTCGAGGTTAAGCCACTCGTAGGGTAAAATCCACATTCTTAGTGTAACGGTGGTCTTGTAATTTTAATCTGAGCCTCCGTTCAGATGTTATAAAGTTCGTGCCTGAGGCCGCTAAATTAAGAAAACGCCCCTGGTGGCGTTTTCCACAGAAGGGTCGCGCCCGAAAAAATTACACCCCTCCTAGGGTAAACAGAATGTTCTGGACATAACGGTGCCCTCTGTTTTCCTATCCGAGCAACTGTTTAGGAGTAATTCTGATTATTTGGCATGTCTAATGTGAACGCACTTAAAATTTAATTCCTTCCACACCAGGGCTCGGAATCACACGCCGTCTGAACACCCGGCTCTAGAATAACATCATGAAAAAAAATTAAAATCCTTACAGGCTCAAAACATGGGTTCTTACAATTAAATTTAATTTATGAAATTAAACTCTAAACTAAGTATTATAAAATAAAAAAATAAAAATGGGTAGTAGTTTAAAGCTTATCTTTAATTGTTTTATTGGTTTAAGAAACCATTTTGAAAATATAACTAAACTAAATGGTTGGTAAAACCTAAAAAAATAAAATATAATTTCTTATTTATGCATATAAATCAAACATAAGACAAGAAGGTTTATAACCAAATATTAATCTATCAAAATTAAAAAATCATTCTATATAAAAAATAGAATAGTTTTTCAATAACATAAGAATAATTTGTATGCAAAATCTTCTTTAAAAAAACACATTTGAAAATAAAATATTAACAACCATTTTTTATAAAAATATAACCCATTATTCCCATAAAAAAGTACATTTTTTTGAAAAAATATAAAAATAAACTAAATAAAAAATGTTAATCATTAAAAATATATATATATTATGTCAAAAGATTAACAAAACATGAACAATGTAAATACATCAATTCAGTTTTTAAAATGAAAATTAATTTGAACGAACACACACTAAATAAACAATCCATTTAAAAATGAGGAATTATTTATCTTACTAATAGTTAATGATTTTAATATGTGTATATAAATCATAAAATATAATAAATAATATGTCAAATTTTAAATATATAATAGCTAAACTTAAGTTGGAACCGTTTTCTTAGGATAAATTAGTTAAATAATCTATACATATATGTTAAAAATATTACATTAATTAAAAATTTAAATGTAGTTAATAAATCTTGCTCAACAAATCATAATTTACATGAACTGTATTACCAAATAAAAGGAATTAAAGTGCTATAATTCTAAATGAAAAAAATTTAAACTTTTATTTTGTATAAAAAAATAAGGAAGTTCATATACATTGAAATAAAAATAATAATTAATAAATTTAGTCATATCAAATTTTTTTAATATTTTTTATAACTTTTGGTATTTTTTTAAATAAATAATTTTGTATACACACACAAAATATATAACCCATGCATATATTTGAAAAACTATTCCTTATTTAAATCACAAATTAATGAAATAAAAACCACACAAAACATATATTTATAGGATATCATTTGAAAAGATTTTTATGTAAGTAGATTTCATTACAAAACATGAATTTATAACACTAAAAAAATATATTTTTAATATTTTCTAATTTAAAAAAACTAGAATTACAAAAGAAACCTTCCAAAAATATATATATGTGTAATAGTTTAATATAATATAAATTTTCATGAAAAATGGAAAATAAAAGTTTTTTTATTGAATTTTTTATCATTCTTTTAAATTTCCTTATTTTATATTTTTTAAGGTTTCTTTTTTTTTTAATTTTTTTATTTTCTTTTTTGTAAAACTTTTTTATTTTTAAGAATAAGAAACTAATTTCAATAATGTAAGTTTTCAATTCATTTTTTCGTATTTTTCATTTTTTGTTTTCTTACATTTTCATATATGTGGAAGAAATAAAATATAGTAAATAAAAAAAATTAAAAAAAGGAAAAAATGTTAGGAGGGATGGGTTAAAATACACTATGTTGGTAGTGAAGTTGTATACAATATTCTACTAGTGTCAAAAGGAATCTAGTTCTATATAAGAATTTTAGAAATTAAAACATTGTTTCCCTATGAAATCAACATAAATATCTATTATATAAAAATTGATAAAGGATTAAATTTCATTTATAGTATTAGATATGAAGCAAAAAAATTCAATTTAATCATGATATATGACTCATTTTTCTTTTTATTTTGGAAAACAAAATTGGGGTTTTTATATAAAAAGGAATTATATTTCTGTTTATATTTTCAAAAAAAATCAATTTTATCTTCAAATATCATTGATTTCTTTTTAAAACATGAATTTTCAATATCAAAAAGTTGAGTTTCTATGTTATTATAAAGAAAATATGTGTAAAACAATGCATGTTTCCCCCTTTAAACTCAAGAATTTATTATCTTTGATGAGTTGAAATATTATGTCAGTGGAAAAAATAATTTCACATTCTAATCCATTAGCATGGAAACAATAGTCAACAATATTATTAATAATTTTTTTTAAACGTTTTTAATTTATTTCAAACTATTAAAATAATTGAACTCAAAATAATTTTCATCTCTCAAGAAAACATTTATATTCAAGTCATTATGTAATTCTAGAATTCCAGGATCATTTGGAATAAATTCTATAATATTTTTAAAAGAAAATCATATATGGAATGAGTTTCAAGTTTTCAATAATTTAAATAATTTACTTTAGCATCAACATTATACAGGCTAAAATAATTTTGGGAAAAGAAAAAAAATAAGAAATATCTAATTATAACTTAGTAATCATAAATCCACTTTCTATGGTGAATTTATTAGTAGATTTTCATTTTAAAATTTTAATTTTTGATACAGATAGATTATTTAAAATGGGAAACACATCCATAATATCCAGAAAAATATTGGTTTCTTCATTTCCCTTTTCAGTTTCAATACAATATTCTTCACAAAGAAGCTCCATAATTTTTTTTCACTAAATGCTTGAATGTTAAAATTAGCATCATTTAAATAATTTGTTTAATAAAAAATAATGTTTTCCTAATGTAAATTATCAATTTAAGATACATTTTTAAATATATTTAACATATTGTACTCAAAAAAATATCATTTTTGGTAGAGAAATATATGTGAAGAATTATCATTAGAAAAAAAAAGATTTTATCTATCTAAAATATATTCAAAAGGTATTCAAAATAATATAAATTCAAGGGATTATTTATCAAACTTAAAAGTAATAATAATATTCTCATCAACATCTTATATTATAGAGATTTACATTTGTTGTTTTATTTTGTTTTCAAATATCTCTATTAGTTTTCCCAATACAATAATTATCTAAGAAGCCTGATGTTTATTATTTTTATTAAATTTCTCATCACTAAATGGTTCACTATTTTAATTAAAATTGTTGGGAAATTAATGTCAGTAAAAGTTTTATTGATTCTCCATTTCAATATTTGAGTCGAATTGATTTGAACATCAATTGTTTCCATTATAATTAAAATAATTCTCCCATGGTAATAAACAAAAATTTCCAAAATTTATATTAAATATAAAGGGAGATGGATTATCACAATGTAAATCAGTGTTTTGAAATTCAAAGTTCTATTATCATTTGAAACTTCCATCAAATTACTTTTTACAATTAAAAAGATTATTCTTTCTGAATTTTATTCAGTAAAATAATTTTATTTGTGGAAATCACTACAATTTTGATTTTGAAATGTATATTTCATTCAATTTCAGTTAAAAAAATTATTTTTTTCATTTTAAAAACAATCTAGATTATTTTAAAAATACCTAGGATTATTAAAATGTTCTTTTGATTTCATTCATGAAAAGAATTTGAATTTAAATTAAATAGGGGGATCCATGGTTGTGGCTGATTTAAATAATTTAATAGCTTTCTATTAAAAATTCGATAAAATTGTTTAATATTAGTGTATTATAATTATAAAAAAATATCAAAATTATTTATTGTTGAAAAAAAAATTCCCACAGGGATCATTATTAAACTGATTTTAAAATTGATTAAAATTACATGCATAAAGATAATTTACTGAAAACTATTTGATTTAATTGAATTTGATCCAAAATATGAATTACTCATGTTAGGAAACAATCAGAACATATCACAAAAATAGATAAAGTAGGATTTTACATTAAAAATGATAAATTAATCTCAAAATATATATATCAAATTGAAAATAAACAGAGTTTATTTTTACTCAAATAAGTCACCAAAAATGAATAAAACCATTCAAAATATATCAACGAAATCTATTAAATAGAGAGTATTAAAACAAAAGGATTTAAAACATTAATACTTGATTTAGTTTTTGTAGTTTATATTTTTTAAAGTAAATAATGATTTTAATTTTTTTTTTTTTTTTTTTTATAAACATTTTTAGTATTGGAAATTTTTACCTTATCTAAAAACAATAAAAAAAATTGTGATGAAATTGTATGTCACAAGATTGCTACACAAAAATTATCACCTCACCCTAACTAATGTTGCACTATAATTTAACTTGATCCATTATTCTCTCATAAAAGTTATCTTTTTGTATTTCCGATGTAATGACCCACATCATTACGAGTCATCATTGTTTATAGGAAATTTAAAATTTTAATTTGAGGGTAGGATTTTCTTAGAGAATTTGGACTTGAATTGTAATTTTCATGGTTCAAACACCTAAAAGATGTTTTTTTAATGATATTGAGGGTTTGGAGTGTCTTTTGAGACTTTGGAGCCATGTCTAGGTGACCCTAATGGTGCTTGTAGTAGAAGGGATCCATCATATGCCTAATGGTCCTTCACTAGGTACGTAGTGTAAATTACCGTGGTATAAGCCCCCTAGATGGGCCATCGATCAGCTGATAGGCCCAGTTCAAGTGGTTAGTGGGGTACCAAGTACCTGGTATCAGCCTAGTGGGAAAGCTGTAATAGTGGGGTTTAATTTTATTAAGTGGGGAAGAAATCAAACTGCCCCCCCCCATTTAAACCCTCTTGGGGGTTTGGGAGGGGCTCCATACTCCTTCCTCCCCCTTCCATTTTCATCCATGTATATGGAGTGGTTTGGTCTTTTTTCTGTCTAGAAAATGGAAGAACTTATACATCTTTTTACCATATTAATTATTTCCCTTAGTCTCTTCTGAATTTCAACTTTTCTGACTAGGGTTTTGATAACAATTCCACGGAAGCATAGTGGAATCCTCCTATTATGGTGGGGCTTTATTTTATGGTGGATTGGGGATGTCTAAAGAGGGGAAATGTTTCTCATTTCTCAATATTTCATTATTGGTTCATCTCTTGATGTATTATTCTATGGATCCAACCAAATTATCCTGGATTTAGAAATTGGTTGGGTTCCATTTTATGGGAATTATTTTATAGGAGTTTTTAGAGAATGCCACTAGTTTTTGGAGTTCCATTTTTCACGGTTCTGAGCATGGAAAGTCTCTTTTTGATTTTTTAGTGATTAATAATCTTTTGATTAGATTAAAAAACTGATTTTAAATGTTTATAATCTGTAGATTATGAAGTGTAGTGTGATATAGGGGCTTGAGTGTGTGGTTACACTCATTTCAGGATTGCTTCAAAGTTTCATGAGCATGGATTAAGATAGAGACACCATATTAGAGGTAGGTGTTACCTTTAATAATTAACCATATGCCTCTCTTCATGTAAATTTCATGTATGTTCCTCAGAAAACAATGGAAAAATATAAAAAGTGGTCCAGTGAATTCCAAATTGTGGGATAGGCCAAGGTTAATCCTTTAAGTGGTTACTTGAGAGTTCCACGCATGGGTTGGGAATTTAAGAGCTGGCCGATAGTTATTCCACCAAGGTGAATAGTTTCTAGAATTTCATAAAGGACACTTTCATGGGCTTAGATTGTGTGGTAAATTGTTGATGACCTAGAGTGATCTCCAGTGAGTGGGTTAAATAATTCTAGGTGGTTGGTTGTTTAAGAATGGAAGAGTTTGTGTTGGTCTTAGGGAATTGTATATGAAAGGTTATGGGGATAGCCTTGCAAACTTAGAACACCACAAATGATAGGGTGAGATGTTAGATATGAGTATAGTAGTCCATGTTGGTTATTTGTCTTGTGATATATATATTTTATGGTTTAGGAAGAGGTTAATCGCTCTCTTGGGAATCCCTAGTAGTGCTTAATGATTGTAAGACTGGGCATGGCCACTCTTGATCATAGGGGTCCCAATGGAGTAGAATAGGGTTGGTATAAAAATATGGGTGTTGGAAGGGAAGGTGTATGAGGCTTTATTAGTATATAAAGAGGTCTTATTATGAGTGTACAATGTAAGATTTGGTTGGGTTGTGTATAAACTTATAGCTTGAGAAGTGTTGGGATGAGGACAGAGTATTATGTGGAATACCTCATGGTGAGGTTAGGTACTACTCTGGTTATAGGGATTTATTATAGATTTATTGGTGTTTTCTTGAGACTCTATGAGATATTTCATGGTCTAAGAGAGAGTATTAGTATTTAGTGTGACTATTTGTGACCTATGGGTCAAGATTGTGAGTTGGGTATGGCCTAGGGGGCTGAAATTATTATGACTATTTTTTATCTACAAATTGATTTGATGTCTAGGGATGAAGAGGGTAGTTATTGAAGTAATATTGATATGTTATACCCTCTAGTAGTAAACTAGGTGTGGATTTGTGTGTATCTTTCTAAGGACTAGGCTTTAGGATTTTTCTTCTATGTATTAATTTTTATGTTATTATGATCTGACCATGTTGTGAAACATTGGTGTTGGGATTTGATATAGGAGAGGGTATTAGACCTCACCTTGAGTGATAGGATGGTGGAATGGGATGTGATATGTGATAGGGTTTGAGATATCACCCCAACTAAGAGGGTTATAGTATGGGATGTGATATGAAATGAGTTATGACACCTCACCCTGAGTGAGATTTTGGTGATATGTGATGTGGTATGTGATGTGGTCTAAGATCTCACCCTGAGTGAGTGGGTGGAGGTATGTGATGTGTTACGTAACATGGTATCATGCCTCATCCTAAGTGAGAGGTTGTGTGTATAAGTCGTGGTATAAGATATAGCGTAATACCTCACCCTAATTGATATGGTGGCGATGTGAGATTGGATATGGGGTCAACAAATGGTATGAGATCCTACCTTGAGTGATATTGTAGTGTTCAAGACTCTGTTATAAGACCCTGACATTAGAGATAGTATAAGAATCTAGGGCTATGTTTTAGAATAATTCCTCTACCAAAATTGGACCGAATATGTTAGCTCGGGTATCATGGTATCAATGTTAGCACATGATGACCTGACATGATTTTTTCATGTTGTACTAAAACTTAACTTATTTTATCATACATGCATGCACTATATATTATTTCTTATATGAGGGGAACTTGGTAAAACCCTACTGATTTTTATGAAAACACCCAACACACTCACCCAGGTGTACATACAGTCTTTATGTTTGACATTCATTTCACAAATTATATGAGGGGATATTGGTAGAGTAGATGGGCGGTTGTTTGTATACCAGTCCAAGGATGGACCCGAGTTTTATAGTTGAGTCCCCTCCCCTATTTTATTTTAGTTTATATTGTATTGATTGGTCAGCAGGTGATCTTTATTGTATGTATATATGTCAATCATGATTACCATTTATGTTATATCATATTGATTTTGATTGTTAATGTTGGTAGGATATTAGCTATAATTCCATGTGTTAATCTTATTTAATATAATGTATAGTTACATAACTATTATTATTTTTCATGTTATTGAGAGTATAATATTCCCACATTTCCCATAGACTATCACTTCTAGTCAACAACCATTGGTATATGGGGCGGTAAACTTGAGTTCTTATGATGCTATGGCTAGAGTACAGTTCTGATGATTTTAGTTGATTCATTACAAGTTAAGTATTTTTTATATGAAAATAGTTTTCATTATGAGGCATATGAAAATTAAATATTTTAGATCATATAAGAAATAATATCTATAATATAAAATGTATCTTTTATTCTCAAAATCATTATTAAAAATTATACTTAACTTTTATATTTAATCCATAATTATTCATATCATTAATCAATATAAATTAAAACTAAGAGTTTACTATTAAGATATGTAGATAATAATTGATCAACAATTTAATAATTTAAATAAACATTTCAAAAAAACCACATGACTTTAGAGAAAATAAATATTCATTCATACAAGATCTATATTTTTTAACAAACATTAAAAAAAATATTTAACTATAGTGAACATAAAATTATGATTCATGAAAAATCAATTTCTATCGCATCCAAAATTTTAATTTGATTGAATAAAAAATAAAAAGAGTAAAAAAATAACATGAAATATTTCATTGAAGAAGATACATCAACAAGAAATAAACCTATAATTACAACTGTGCACATGTATCCACAAAAAAATTGTAAAGAATGAAGAAAAAAACTACCTATATATTTAGAGAAATAAATAAGAAAGTAATAACATCATATATGCTGGTAGAACGAAAATAAAATAAAGAAGAAAATACATTTTATTGTCCACTATTGTAACTCTCTATATATTTTATATTTAGTATCTACATTATCCCCCTATTTTTTATTAACTATGCTGGTTGAACCCCTTTATTACACTCTTAAAAATCCATTTTATAGTAAATCTTACAATTTTACTCCACTTAGGTTTCACCCATTAATATTTCATTAATTCAATACGAAATTATAAAACTCTGTTCACAATTACACCATTCTAAATTGTTCTTTAAATCAACATAAAATTCTGAAATGGATTCCATGTCATCAGTTAGCTTTATTATTTAACATCCAAATTTCTCTTATTTAATTCCTTAATTATCTTAATCAATTCACTTGGATGTTCAAATTCTCCATCGATGAGATCCATTTAATCACACTATTTATGATCAGTCTCTAACTTCCCAATATACCTATTCAGTTTAAATAATTCAACTGATCTTAGTTATTATGCTTACACGATCATATACAATATTTTTCCAAAGGTTTATCATCAAAATACCTAACTTTTTTGGCCATTATACATTTATTGGTCTCCATATATGCCCAAATATATGTCCATGAGGAGCCCGTTGAGATATGTAGTATTGAAGAACTCTTATAAAGTTGAATTGATAAACGGGGAGTTAAGATACGATATGTTAAACACAATTGATACAAGATCAATATCGAATAGATATTATATAGGGATGAAGTTCTATCAAAATCACTATTCTATAATGTGGTGAGGTGTTTAGATAAACCTTTTATTGGATGTATGATATGAATTTTTTCTTGAGTAAATTCATTCATAATTTTGTGATTTTTTTCATGTTTTATTCACTGGAAATTTTCTCAAAAAGGAATTGAAATCACTTTGTAGTTGAGCGAAGATGCATATGAATGAATGTAGTGAAGTTTTGTTTCACATGTGAAAACATGGTGTAAAGGTGATTATCATGCCATTATATGTTTGAGCTATTATCACATAGGATTGAATTTCTCGGATGCTGGTGGGAAGCACTCTTGAGTTATTCCTACTCAGAACTGATATAATTTTATGAGAAAGGAATTATGTTATAGATATTTATGGTTCACCATGATAAGGCTGTTGGAGAAATTAATTAATACTATGTGAGAGATTAGGCTAGAGAGTTAATATGATGTTAAGAATCAATGGATATAGCATGAGAAGCCTCAAGTCGTAGCTGAGATAATTGTTCCACAATGTTTCATCTGAGGAGTTATAATGAGTCAAATTCCCCACAAAGTCAACCCAATGAGAATTAATTGTCATACTATTTGAGAGTAATGCTTTATTTTTAGCATAATACACTAATTCATTCCAAAATGGGTGTTGAAATAAATAATACCATGACATAGTAGGAGGAACCACACTACTGACACATGGGAATGAAAGGATTCATGAGTTACTAGGTCTAGAAATTTGAGGCATGCCATACTATAGTGCACAGGTCACAACACAATGAACATCACTATTGGAGACTGGTGTATTTTTTGTTCATTAAAAATTGAATATGTCATGAGATAATCCATATGTAATTCTAAAAAACCAATCAAATATATTAAAAGTCAATCTAGGATATTTTGGATTCAGTATTTTATATCTTTCAAATCTAAGGATCTTATTACAACTACAGTTGTCATACTATAGCACATGTAATGTCCATAAATAAATAAGTGAACCACCTAAACTCTATGTGTGATGAAACAAAGATAGATCTTACTATTCTAAGATCATTCCAATGGGTATTTTATAGTATTTTGAAAACAAATAAGGTTCAAACCAATTCAAAATTATGGCGGCACTTGAGGTTTAGGAAGAATAGATCGATTGACTTCTTAGAACTTATTATTCATCTTGTAATTTTATATCATGATAATCCTCTTTCTCATATCCTTATTCCTTTGATAAAAGTTTTCAATTGTGGGGAATGGTATCATAACCACTACACAGCAAGGATTGTCCACCTAAAAAAGGGAGAGTGAAACTTTAAAAAACCCTTGTTTTCATGTGTTCTCTTCCTCTCTCAACCTATTTTCATCACATCATCAACATCAAGATCATTGTATACTAACTAATGATTAGAATCTCATAGTTTATAAAAAATAGTTGTTGTTTTTAGTGACTACTGATTCACCCACCCCTCCTCCTCATTGTGGTGGTACACTCCCCATGGGGCCTATCAATTAGTATCATAGTGACATTTCATCAAAATATTTTCAACACTTTTATTATTCGATAACTATTGAGTGGTATTGTAGTGATTATAAAATATTTCTTCACATGATTATTATATATATGAGATTTCATTCTATCGCTTGTATTTTTTTATCAATTTGATCCCTGAAATATATAAATAACATCAACAAGGGAGTTCATATGTTCAATGGAAATTGACTCTATATATATAGAGAGAGGATGGTTTTGTATCTTCTATCAATCACATGGATGTTCTTTATATCATTTTGAATGGTTTTAATCATACAAAAAAATAGATTCCCTACACTTTTCATGATAGGAATATTATAGAATCTAATGGGAGATAACACAATGAATTGTTACCATCACTCCTGTAGAAATAGTTAATATGAATTATGGGAATGAAGACAGAAACCCAAATCTTGATAAATATCCATGAAAATCATGAAGGAGATAGTAGGGTGAATAAAACTCGATTAAAAACCAAACAATAATATTTTCAGGATATTTTAATGGGACAAGATAAATCAGTGGATAAAATCTGTGTTTGAGTAAACAAGATTGTATGATCAATTCAAATATATGGTGAAAACATTAAGATTCTACCATCTTGAAGAATCTAATGAGAGTCCTCTTTGATAAATTTGATCTGAATATTTCGACCCTTAAAGATCAATACTTTGATGAGTGTACCATCGATAAACTCAACAATGGATTAATCCCTTATGAGGTGATAAGTGGTCCATCCTTATGGAGAAAGGGAAAACATAAAAGGATATCATATTCAATTCTTTATAAGGCTCAAATTATAAAAATTCAAATAAGTATCATGATGAATAAATTGATGTAGAATATTATTCCGTATACTTTGAATAATCTATCTCTTTATTCTCAAAAGGAATGAAATGAGGAAAATAAAAATATAGAGGCAACATACCGTTTAAATTCTTTAATTATGGAATGATTGACCAATTTTTAGAAACTTTAAATGAGAATAGAGATGAAAAGGAAAGGTATGGTCAACCCAAAACATAATCTAGTAAAAAACAAATTCATAGAGGATGTAATGAATAATTATTCTTCAAAATTAAGTGAAATTTAAATATGATAAAAAATAAAAATATATTTTCGCAACATGAATCCACATCATATAATGTTGAAAATGAAATAGAATAAGATGACTCAGATAGTTAAGAGGAAACAATATTCATGGAAAAATAAAAACAACCTACATATTCTTCAAGTGAAGGAGAAGGTAGGAGTAATGAAGAAGATATTGGAGGTGAGGAGACACCAAAAGAGTTACAACTAAGAGTGGAGTTCATTATGTGCTTAAAATAAAATAGAAGACATAAAAGTGAAAATAAGTCATAAATAAAGAGAATTATTCATTAAGAAAAATCCATGACGTATCAAAGATAAATACATTGTGAATATGGAGATCTATTTACAAAGAAAAATGGGAGAACTGAATGAAAATATAGAAGAAAGAGAAAATATTCTTCATATTACCCTAAATATTTAATTTCCAAGAATAAGGTGGTAAGGGATCGTACGAAAATTTAATTGAATTTGGAAATTCCTTGATCACATAAAAAGTTATGGAGTTCAATAATTCAATGAATGAGGGTTTTAGGAGCCCTAAAATAATGAATACGGTAGTTAATATTGTTGGTGAGATTAGTGTTTGTTTCATAGTGATAAGAAAATTTTCCATAGACACCCATACATAAAATTATTATGGTGATAGTATCAACATATAAAATAATAAAGAGATTGCATCACCAGAAAAGAAATATTCTCCCATTGTTAAATACTAGGATGAATATTGAACTTCAAAATGTAAAATGGTTTGTAAATAAAGGACTTCCAAAGCCAAGACTAAAGGATAATTCAATATAAAAGAGAAGTCTCTTAAGACAACATATAAAGGAGAAGGTTGGTTAGAAATTTTTAATTGATTCTCTTGAAGAAACTTGTGATAGTTATGATAAATCTAGACACACATCCAACAAGTTTCTTATTATTCTATGAGAGTAATTTTAGTAGAAAAGATAATTCCAAGAAAAATTAAGAAAATGAATAATCATGATCAATATATGGTCATTGAGATGATTATATGTCTATTAAATGAGATAAATTTTATATCCTGGATAGTATTTTCTCATCACATATAAAAAATAATAAAAACCACTTGAATGATATTAAATAGTATGATGGAGGTGTTTCCACTTATGAAAATTATGTTTTACTCAATGTAAAAGCTTTTTGATATACCAAAAATGGTAGGAAAAAATAAAATTATATTTATTTGATAGATGAGTTAAGGCACAATATTATTAGTGTTTTGAATCTTTTTGATCGTGTAAATGAGGTGATATTTCAAATTAATGAGTGTGTAATAAAAAACATGATGTATGAAATAATCGCATTGAAGGGGAAGTGAATGAGTGGATAACTTTTCCATTTTTTTATGATAAAAAATTATGTTGCATGAGTATAGAATGGGAACACTAGTTTTAGCATAGAATACTTATCCTTTTAGGAAGAAATAATATAGATAATATTGTAAATCATGTTTCCATAATAAATATACTGAAGCTATAATAATAAATACTTGACACATGTTCTATATGTCTTCAATGAATGATAGTGAATTGGAGTCATGATTCAGTGGAAATTGAAACAAAGAAAGCCCTGGATTTAATACACTCAAATGTGTTTAGGACAATAAGCTTGGATTCAACCAATGGGGATAAGTAATTAATGAAGTTTATTTATGATTTTACTTATATAACTTATATTTATTTCATTTAAATTAGATTATAAAATCATGATAAACTTAAACACTTTCAAAGAATTGGTGATAATCAAACAAGGTATGTCATCCAATTATTTTGATATGATAATGGGTCTAAATTCAATAATGGAGAGTTCAAGTAAAATATTTAGAATAATGGATAAAACATGAATATATCACTTCATACACACCCTAAAAATGTATTTTTTGATAGGAATAATCATAGTTTGGTGTACATTGTACAAACAATTCTATCAGAGATTGGCCCATAAAAATTATTTTAGATACATTCAACAATAATGGATATATATATATATATATTATGAATTAGTTATTACCCTTACCTAATTCATTTAATAAACCATATACGTTATGGTTCAAGAATAATCCATGCTACAAAATATAAATTTATTTAGCATCCCATGCATTATAATGATTAAATTGATACATTTGGGAAAATCTTTTGAGAGGGAAAACGAAGAAATATTTCTTATGTACACACTCAATGGGAGAATATACCAGTTATATAACCAGAATTTGAAACAAAATTGTTGATAAATATGATGTAATTGTGAATGAAAATAAAATTACTTCAAAAAAATCATTTATTTTTTATGGGAATATTAATGAATCCCTTAATGAGGGGGCTGGATAATAGGAGAGTATCCTAGATATATGAGAATATTTTCATAATACTCAGGTTGATTATATAAATTAGAGTAGTGAGGAAGGTCCAGATATAGGACATTAAAAGTAACAAATACTTAAAAAAACACTTATATCTTGAAAATATACTTGGGGATAGTATAGAAGTGGTAAAAACCCAAATAATACTAAGAATTACTAATTATTCCAGCTTACTTTCATAGGATGAACCATAAAGTGTATATTGAGCCTTGAAAGATGAGCATTGTATTTAAATAATGGAAGAGGAGCTAGCACAAATTGATAAGAATGACACTTGGGAGTTATTGTAACATCTCAAAGAAAAAAATGATCAGGATGAAGTGTTTTTTAGGAATATACTCAATGATAAATGTAAAGTAGAAAGGGACAAAGATCCTATTATTTTCAAATGATATTATCAAATTTAGGGTATTGATTTTGATGAGTCTTTTTGTACAGTATTTATGTTTGATACTATATGAATATTTATTATGATTTCTACTCAATGATATTAAAACGTTTTCCAAATAGGTGTACATTCGTCATTACTAAATGGTGGACTTCAGGAGGAAGTGTACATTGAACAACTAGGAGGATTAATCATTGATGGTGAAGGTTCATTAATGTGAAATATTAAAAAGGAACTTTTTTTAATTAAACAAGAATATTGTGCATGGTATTTTATTTAAAAAGGAAACTTGGATTCGAATTTCTATTTAAAGATAGACGATACAAATTCTCTCATTGTGATTGAGTTACCAAGTAAAGATTGTATTTTTTTTCAATGTTTCAATATGATTTTAGTGAAAGAGGCTTGTGATAATGCTTAGATGGATGTTATGAGGATTCATCAAAATGGAATTGGATTTCATTATTGATAAAGAATCCAGGTCAATGCATTTTATGATTGATCTTATTTCATGTTCTATGGAAAAGTAATTATGAGTTTCAGTATTAAATAACTCATCTAGAGAAGTTCAAGGAAATTTACAAAGTATATCTGATGATTGTTGATATTTTCTTAATTCTCAACACATGTGTTAATAGTGTTTTGGAAAAGCACATCTTCCACACAAATTGAGAAGCAAAAAAATGAGGTGTTAAGATTGGATAGGGTATGAGGGATTATTTCCCTCAGTATTTCACTAAGTGATATTTAGAAAATTAGTTAAAACTTTTTCTAAGAGTTTATAAAAACTATTAGCCACCCATAGTCCCTCTAAGGATCCATACCAATATTATATGGCGGAATAGGTCAACCACATAGGATCGAGTTCAATATAGATATCCCATGGTGGAATATGAGTGAGATATAGGAAAATACTTTGTATGGGTAGGCAGGGGAACATCCATAGAATGTGTGTAAGAGGTAGAGTGTATTCAAGTAGGCACACATATGTGAGAGGTTTGGGTGTGTGTATCAAAGATCTAAACCCAGTTCCATGGTCGAGAGGCAGAAGTGGTACTGAGGTTTATTAATCAGATCCAAAAAACAAATGTCTGGTGTGGGATCCATTAGTGTGGTACAATTCATATGTACTAAAAATGATACACATATAAATCTGATCATTAAATCTAATCAATATGGGTTGGTCAACCAATTTAATTTGGTCTTCTTCCCTAGATAACCCTAACACATGATCAAACATAGGATATCAGTGATGATCGACTGTGAACACACTCCATACCACATGATGAACTTGTGTCTTAAATCACAAATAAATACAAGTGATTGTGTGGTTCACACATACTACACAAAAAAATGTTGTTTTTGTAAGAGTTGGGATGAAGTCACCACATGAACAAAATGAATATATCATAAGAGTTATGATGAAGCCACTATATGATCAATTTGAATTTTTCATGTGAGATTAACTACAACATGAATAATCAAGTACCTAGAACATGAAGAGCATTAAAGTTACTATAAATCCAAAGATACCATGAGCATTTATTTCATGATGAAGAGTGGTCAATTTCATGTTTTCCAAGCTACCACATGAAGATCTGTAAGTTATTATGATGATTAAGACCGACTAAAAAAATATTATCAATTATGGGTATAGATGGACCTACCATGTGTTGTGATGGTGATTTTGAGGTCAACATATCATACTTTTATTATATGATAATTACATAAGCTATTTCCATTTTTGATTTGTTGGATGGGTCAAATATAATCAAATATTCAAAATTGAATTTTGAAAGTTGCAATGCCTCTAAATATAGTTTGTAGATATGAAATTACTATTGGTTTATATATTGAAGGTTTTCGGAGCATCTTGGGGGGTACGAGACTAGAAACTAGAGTTTAGGTAAAAGTGTATTAGAGGGTGAATTGTTAAGGTTAACCTTATAACCAAACTATAAATCCTAGTTTCTACAGGTACATGGGATGGGGAGACTATGAAAAAAGTTAACGATACTCATGTGGGTGTCATAAATTTATTGAAGACATGTCACATGGATATCACATGGTCTATTAAACTGTGTGTTATGCTCATGCAGGGATTTAGATCTTGGATAGTTCCAACAGCATAGTCGGCACATGGTTTCATTAATCATGTTGGAAAACAATGAGGCCATTTAAAAAGTGGAATTTTAACCTATTTAAAATGTGGTATTTAAGATTGTAACCCCCTTTTTCCTTCCCCCTATCACGTGTGACCTAGGCGGTGCTCCCTTCCTCTCCTCTTCTTCCCTTGGTTGATTCTCCCTCGTTCTTTGTCTATTTGGATATGTTCAGATATGTTGGGAAGATTAAGGTAAATCTTTGACTCTATTATCTTTCATTATATTATTATACTTAATCCACTAACCTTGGTTCCACTAGTTATGGTTTTTAATTACTAATTATACCAGAGAATGGTGTAATCAACTACTGATGTTGGGTTTTCTCCTCTACATAGGAAGAGGATAAACTGAGTTGATGTATAAAAAATTTTGTGTGTTTTTCATTGAGGTATGTCACTGTGGAGAATTTATAAATATTTTAAGATTAAAATAAAATATTTAATGTTTTCTATGAATTTGTTACTTAGGTATTATTCCTTTCTTGAGGTTGGTTTTATGTTGTTGGATGTAAGCGAGCTATAGGTCGTCATTCTAGTGCCATGGGATTGGACGGTATGATTTTGGGCATTATTCCTAGAGTTTTTATTTAAATTTAATTTAATGTTTTATTTAATTGATCATAATGTTGTTATAATTAATCGTTTGTGGTGTATTTTTTGCGAAATAGGAACCAACATGACTTGGTTGAGCTTAGATAGGCCTTGAAATCTTATATTGTCCTTTAGAAACAAAATTTCTAAAGATTCTAAAGGCAGGTGATATATCATACCTACACTAGATAGTTTATTCATGTTTATATATTATTTGTATGCTTTATATTTCCCCTAAGGGATACACCCCATATTGAGATTTACCCCCAGTGAACTTTTAAATTAAATAATTTAATTTAGTAATTTAATTGATGAACATCACAGGTCACTAATAACCATTATGCTCTAGTTTCGTGCTTCAACTTATCACTAATATTGAGGGTCTCCTATGGGATTAATCCACATATTATATAACCTATAGGATCCCATGTAGGATGTATCCTTCATCTTACTCCTTATGAGGACCCAAATAGGGATGCACTTAATTATGAATAGACTTAGAGGATCCCAAGTGGGATGCCTTCATTTTCATGTGAACCCTGAGGATCCTAGGTAGGATTCCTCTCCAAATAACTGGCCTAGGGAACATAGTGGGTGTCCCAATTTTTTACCAACCCTAATATAGTACATCATGGTTTGAGTAGAGATGGTAGTGGACATCACCTGAATCCTATACTGAACTTATAAGCATGTGAGATTATGGAGGTAGTAGTGGGTTAGGCCTTCAATCACCCTCACCCTTTTCATTATTCTTTCACTCAATTAGTATTGACACATCTATGATATATAGAGGTGATTCATAAATTTTGGTTGATGATCTTTCTGTGATGCACAATATTTCAATGATTTCTAGAGGTACTTTATCAGATCCGGCTTCTGAGCCTTATATATGTATGTGGATATCCTAGTGTGGCACCAATGAGGGGCATTTTGGTTTGGAATCAGAAATTCCTAATGGTATGGAATTTTTTCCAAGTTTATTATGGATGGGATCCATCAACATCAAGAGGAAACGTTGGATAATGACCTTGGTTCCCAGCCTATATAGGTCTATATTATACCAAGTTTTCTATGTATGTGCTCTGTGGACATCAGGAGGATAGCTTCATCAATGGACTTGATTCATATCCCTATTTGGTCTATTTTATATTTATTTTGATATGGATGAACTCCATAGACTCAAATATGATTCCTTGGTCAATGTCCTAAGGTCTTGGCGCTTATAGGTATGATACATGATTATCTAGTGTATGTGGTAGTTTTTTGATTCTTGGTCATTTGAGTTGTAATGTCAGACATTCCTTTATACCACGACCTAGGAATATAACATCATAATAGATCACATGTGTCTTTAGGGGTTTTTAATATATTCTAGTTCTACAACATTACGGGATTTTCCGTCAGCACATGATATCCTTCATTATATTGATTGGAGGAAAGTATGGGTAAACCTAGGGTTAGGACATATATCCCCCTATGGTGGCATAGATTTCTCATTGATATTTCTAGTTTTGAAAAAATCAGGTATAATGATTATGAACCCAAGGATAGACTCAATTATACATGTCTTGGTATGAAATAAAGCTCAATTCCCTCATTCAAGGTGCCTAGTTGAGTGGATCATGGATCCAGGGTTCTTCTAAGGGTTGAGTTATTTTTGTTTTATAGCCTTTATTATATAAATGAATATGTGAAAACATGTATATATAAATATATATATATATATGGGTATATAAATATATATATATATATATGAATATATATACTTTTATAATATAGAATTGTTTCCATGTGACCGATATCACCAACCAAATGTTCAATTGTGGGCTTGTTTCCTTTAATTTTAACTGTTAATTAGTATTTTATTATTAGTAGTAGTGTCCTGCTAAGTTTCCCATATATACTTACACTTCCTTATGATATCTATGTATGGGAAAAAAATTTGTGGTTCCCTACTGAGTTTTTTACTGACATCCTGATCAGAACTCCATTGCACTATGGTACCCAAGTAGACATCCACTTGATTGCAGGTACATGTTGGACTGAGGTTTAGGGTTTATCAAGTAGGATGGAATGGATTTTTATATGGTTATTGGGTGTGTGGTTTGTCTTAGATATAGTAGTTGAGCCTTGTAATTTTATTTTAGTTTCCTTTATGTACATGTTTATGTATATGGTCATCCTAGTAGGCGATCAATGTTGTATGTATGCCATGTTTGTTGATGACTTTACTATATTCCATTTATTATTTCAGACTTGTTATATTAATTGCTTTTGAACTCTAATTATTACTAATATGGATGTTATCTGGTTAATTATGTTGTTTTCTTACTCTGATATGAGGGTATAGTATCCCCACTATGACACCCTAGGCCCTCGGTGTTAAACGGTAGCCTCTGACATATAGGATGGCATGCTTGAGGCCTTGTGGCCAACCAGATTAGGGCGCTGGTTTAGGGGAATTTGGGTTAGGACACTAAAAATTGGTACCAAATTTTTTCATTTCCTTTTGATTTACTATTTGGGATTTGAAATATAGGAGTATTTTGAATGTCTCAGAACCTTTGATGGATATAACTCAGGTGTGTTGAGAGCACTTGTTCAGGTAAGAAATCATGGTTTCTAGGGATTAGGGATTTCTATTCTGTTATGTGATGTTATAGTTTTTCATGTTTTTTTCTTTTAGTGATTCACATGTTTCAGGGATATTATTATTTATTATACATTTCTTACTCTTGGACCATTGGACATAATCCTGTTACTGATTTTAACTCTTGTCATGTAAGGGAAAGTGGTATCTCATGCATCCTATTTGGCACATAGTAATAGAATGAGATGAGCTGAAAAGTGTATTATTTTAATAACGATAGAGACCAATTGTTTAATGTGTCAAAAAACCTAAATTGTGTTTTTCTACTTAGGTTTTTTTGGCATTATACTCAATTTTTATGACTTATCTTCATATTTCATTTTGATGACAGGGCATCTGAATATATATTGTGAAATTCGATGGTGATTTTGATGAATCATTTTCATGAACAATGGGTGTAGTGACCCTAGTATGTTGATATTTAAAATAATTTACATGTGATATACCCCTTTGTAGGGTGTTGTTTCTTATGTTTAGTTCCTTAAACTTTCAATAACATCTTATACATTGTCTTCCTAAATAGCTTGAAATAACATTCTACTTAACAAAACCATGTGATTATGGTACTGACTAATACAGGTTAGTATCAGTAGATGAAAACTCTATAATAGAACCTATAAGTATATATATTTATATTTTAGGTTATCTAGTTAGTTTTCTTTATATGATATTGATATACACCTAAACATTTATAGTGAACTAGATGTTGAGGGGGTATTATTGTATATGGATTCTTGACGAGTGTATGTTCATTGTTCATCCTACGTTTTATCATGAACTCTTGGGAGAATTTTCTTATGAGGATTATCATTGAGGATTAAGGCCCTACTAAGATGATGTTAATAGTAATAATCATCATATTTTAGTGTTATAATTACCTCCCTTTGAGATATTGGACCTTTAGGCTAGGTGGTTAGACCTAGATACCTTGTTATAAGACTTGACTAGTTGGACTAGGTGGGAGACCGAGAGGCCCTTAGTTTTTACTCAAAACCTTATAGGTTTAATATGAAGGACCCCGGGACACCCTGAGAGGGGAGGGGTGAATCAGGGTGACCACTTTTTCTTCTAATTTGTTGGATCTTGTTCCCACGTTGGTAGGAACTTGTTGAACCTGTATGATGATTACGATCAAAATGAAAACATTCACATGGACAGAGAAGACACAGTCATTTTTACTTGGTTCACCACTAAGGGCTACGTCCAAGGAGCATACGCCGACAGGTTGCCGGTCGTACCTAAATCCACTATGCTTCACTAGCTGCGGATACAAAAGTTCGGGTACAGACACTCTGTCCCAGGCTGACTGCCTTTACATAAGGTTTAGGGATAGCTCACTGCTTCCCTCGGGTCACTCCCGTTGACTCCCCCTGGCTCACTGCCGTTGGTGAAGTCTCACTCAGTTTATAGACGTGTAGGTCTCTTCAATAAATTTGCATTGAAGTCTTTGCCTCTGCTCAGCACGAGACTCTGCTTGCATCGAAGTCCGGAAGAGATGCACTAGAACGCACAGAACCACTGAACTGGATAACCAAAATGTGCAGACAAACCTTACTGAGAAATATGCGAGACATCAACCATTTGCGCGCAAAATCATCCTATTGCGCGCAACATTTTCTTTTGGTGCGGAAAAATATTTCGCACAAAAATCCCCTTTTTCGCGCAACTCCAAATATTTCGCGCAAGCTCCTTTACGCGATCCTTTTCGCGCATCAGACCTCGGATCTTCTCTAAGTCTTCTGACGAACCGAATGAAGGGGGTCACCTCATATTTATAGGCGACTGAGACCACTGCGCGCAAAATCCCCTTCGGCGCGGAAAATCTCTCATCTGGCGCGTAATCTTTCCCCCAGCTTATGTATTTCGCGCACAACCCTTATTTTCCGCGCAGCCCATGCCTTTGCCATCTTTCACCAAACTGATTCTGAAACAGCATTTGCGCGAAAAAACTATTTCGCGCATCCCGCTGTTTTTCGCGCCCAACTTAAGTATTTCGCGCACATCCCTGATTTTCCGCGCAGCCCATGCCTTTGCCATTTTTCACCTCTCTGAATTCGAAACACTGTTTGCGCGAAAAAACTATTTCGCGCATCCCGCTGTTTTCCGCGCCTAACTTAAGTTTTTCCCGCAAGCCTCTTATATTTCGCGCACCACTTCCGTTTTCTGCGAAGCTCCTTTTGCAGACAATCCATGTCTTCATTTTCCGATTTTGAGGCCCAAAAATTTGGCAAACACTGGGAAACAGCGCCACCTTCAAAACTGTTGTCTGCTTGAACTGTATGATCACTTTGCTGGAACACATTCGGAACTTCCACTGAGGATTGACAACAAACACAAACCATACACCAAATCATGCTTTGAAGAACCTGGTTCCAACAATCTCCCCCTTTGGGTTTGTTGGCAATCAGAATAAATTAAATAGATCTCCAACCATGAGCAAATCCAAAACGCAAGAATCAACTCAGCCAACACTCTAAGTCTACGTGAGCAATGCTCAGTGTAGAAAACAAGAGAGGAAGCTTGAATTGGGTCTTAGTGTTTTGAAATTCTCCATGACGCCCGATGTTATCCTTATTAAACTTCTCATCACAATCTTACACTTCCATCACAGATGAATTTCTTGACGTGAATTTCTTGCTGTGAATTTCTTGCCTTGAATTCTCTTGCCGTGAATTTCTTGCCGTGAATTTCTTGCCTTGAATTCTCTTGCCGTGAATTTCTCGCCTTGAATTCTCTTGCCTTGAATTTATTCCTTTCTCCCCCATTGACAATAAAACCAAAGACCGAAAAGTTTGTTCAACGTTCAGCTCAAGCCATACTCCCCCTGGATAGTATCTCCCCCATAAACCTGCATCACAGCCATAAACAGATAAAAACAGTCAAAACACACGGGGAGAGGGGACTTCCGGAGCCTCCTTATGCAGTAGGAGGTGGTCGAACACCGAGGTTCAACCGATGCTTCTCGAACACAGCCGCGGACAATGGCTTGGTTAGGATATCAGCCACTTGCTCATTTGTTCCAACATGATCCATTTTAATCACGCCTTGTTCAACCTTTTCTTTGATAAAATGATACCGTATTTCAATATGTTTTGTACGAGAATGCTGAACCGGATTCTTCGTAAGATCAATTGCACTTTTGTTATCACAATAAATCACCATTGGTTGCTGCACCTTATCACCAATATCTGTTAGCTGCTGCTTCATCCAAAGAAGTTGAGTGCATGCTTTTGTGGCGGAGATATATTCAGCTTCAGCAGTACTAAGAGAAGTACTTTCTTGTTTCTTGCTCAACCAGCCAACACATTTCTGCCCAATATAGAAAGCTCCACCACTTGTGGACTTTCTATCTACAACATCACCAGCCCAGTCAGCATCAGAAAATGCTGATAATTCACTATCTCTGCCTGTAGCAAAAAATAACCCGAAGTTATGTGTACCTTGAATGTACCTCATGATTCTTTTTACTGCTGCTATATGTTCCTCCTTTGGATTACTCTGAAACCGGGCCGCAAGGCATGTTGCAAAGACAATATCTGGCCTTGTCGCTGTCAGGTACAGTAGGCTGCCAATGATCCTCCTGTACAAGGTTGGATCAACAGAGTTCCCATCCTCATGCTTTCCAAGTTTAGTTCCAACTGCAATCGGAGTTGACATTGGTTTGGAGTCTTGCATATTGAACTTCTTCAGCAGCTCTCTTGCATATTTTTCCTGAGAAATGAATGTGTATTCCTTCTTTTGAATAACTTGCAGCCCCAAGAAATATGTGAGCTCCCCAATCATAGACATTTCAAATTCTGATTTCATGTAGTTGGCAAATTCATCCACTGATTTCTTCCTACTGCCACCAAATATGATATCATCAACGTAGACAAGAACCATGAATTGATCTTTTGGAGAATTCTTCACATAGAGATTGTGATCAACTCCTCCTCTTTTGAATTCCAACTTCTTGAGATATGAATCTAGCCGTGAGTACCACGCCCGTGGTGCCTGCTTCAAACCATATAGAGCTTTCTTTAGTTTGCAGACCATTGTTTCATCGGTACCCAAGACAAAGCCCACTGGTTGTTCAATGTAGACTTCTTCTTTGAGTACACCATTCAAGAATGCCGTCTTGACATCCATTTGATATACTTTATATCCTCTTTGGAGTGCCATGGCAAGGAAAAGCCTTATTGACTCCAGTCTAGCCACTGGAGAAAAGGTTTCTTCAACATCAATGCCTTCAATCTGAGAGTATCCTTTACATACCAGTCGTGCCTTGTTTCTGATGAAACTTCCATGCTCATCAAACTTATTTTTGAAGATCCATTTGGTACCAATCACATTGTGACCTTCGGGTCTCTGGACAAGATCCCATGTCTGATTCTTATCAATCTGATCTAATTCATCATTCATGGCTTTCACCCAAGATTCATCTTTTGCAGCTTCTTCGAAGGAGGATGGCTCTACAACTGATAGAAATGCAGATTGTGTGGTATTCCTCATCCTTCTGGTTTGAGTGGGTGCACTCCTATTCCCAATTATGTTGGATGGATCAATCTTAGCTCTTCGATTTCTCCTGCGAGGTTCAGTAGTATTCTCTTCAGCCATAGTTTCTTCTTCAGATTCTTCTTCTGAGTCAACATCATCATGTGATTGATGAGTGTTTTGAACAGCTTCCTCTATTTCTACATTTGTAGGTTCTTCATGTTCAAATTCTTCATGACTTTCGATCACATCAGCATATGACGTCCGTGAAGCATTTGTGGTTTTATCTTCAATTATCTTAACATCATTGCTTTCCACAATCCTTCCCAAACGATTGTTGAAACATTTGTAGGCTTTGCTGTTCATTGAGTAACCGAGGAAGATTCCTTCATCTGCATTGTCACCATATTTCCCCTGATTTCCTTCTTTGTTCCTGATGAAGCACTTACTTCCAAAGACACAAAAGTATTTTAGAGAAGGCTTCCGTCCATGCCACAATTCATATGGTGTCTTTGTCTCACCCATATAAAGTCCTGTTTGATTCTGAATGTACACTGCAGCTTGAACAGCCTCTTTCCAGTAATGTCGTGGAATACGACTCTCAATCAGCATAGTTCGTGCCATGTTGTTCACCTGTCGATTCCTTCGTTCAACAACTCCATTTTGTTGTGGAGTTCTCACAGCAGCTACCTCATGTTGTATCCCATGCTTCTCCAGATAATTTTCAAATTCAATGGACGTGTATTCTCCTCCATTGTCAGATCGCAGCACTTTGATTGTTCGTCCAGTATCATTCTCGGCGATTCGCCGATATGTTTTCATGCAGTCAAGGACCTGTCGTTTCCGGTGAATGACCATCACACATGCCATTCGACTGTAATCATCTATGAAAAGGACAAAGTACCTTTCTCCATGAGTTCCGGCAACATTTATTGGACCACAAACATCTGTATGAATCAGATCAAGAAGGTGAGATGCCTTTTTCTTCTTTGGCCGATATGAACTGCAGACCAGCTTCCCATGAATACAAGCATCACAGGATTTTTCACGCTCACGCTTCAGGTTGGGAATGTCCATGACAATTCTCAATTTTGATATTTTCTCCATGTCTTGTTGATTGATGTGTCCCAATCTCCGATGCCACAGATTGTTTTCTTCTTCAACAGTCATGTAACATACATTCTCTTCACTATCAACCTGATACAAGTTTCCTGCTGTTCTGCATCCCTTCATGAGAGAATTGCCAGTTTTTCCCTTGATAGTGCAGCCTTTCTGATTAAAAGTAACAACAAGTCCTGAGTCACAGAGTTGACTCACGCTGAGGAGATTATGACGTAGGCCATCTACGTAAAGGACTTCAGTCTTCTTTAGTTCTCCATTAGCTAATTTGGTACTTCCACTCCCTTTGATTTTCAGAGCCCCATCATTACCAAATCTTACTGTACCATCAACATTCTTTATGATATTTGTAAGTAGACCGGCATTACCTGTCATATGAGATGAGCAACCGCTATCTAGAATCCAGGTACTGTTGTTCTTTGTGGCTTTGAGAGCTACCTCTGCAAGGTTTGATTTCTCAATCTTCCTCCTTTCCTTCCATGAGACATTAGATTGAGTATATAAAACTGATGGCCTTTCAACTATCTCTTCCGCAAACCCAGGTTCTTCATAGTCAAAGTCTTCTTTAAGAGGTGAGAACCTGTTTGAAAGAGAAACATCGTCTTGCTGACGAGACTTGACATGTCTGGAACTTCTGTATGAGGTGTCAATGTCCCTTCTCTGCCTGCAATTAATGGCCTTATGACCAAAGTTAGAACAATGAAAACAATATCCATAGAAATTATTTCTTCTATAAGAATTAGGATATGAAATTGTTCTCCTTTGTTGAGCATCTATATCTTCTCCATTCAGATAGCTTCTTGCCTCTTCACAATAGGACATGGTATGGCCCAGATAGCCACAGAACTGACACTTCATGAGAAGAAATGTCTTCTCACTTGAATTTTTCCTCATAGCTTCTTCCTTGGGAGAATAGCAAGACTGTCTGCCATTTTTGAAAGTTTGAGGATAATTTTCAGGTCTCCTTTTAGTTTGGATTGAGGGTTCCTTTTTCAGCACTCTAGGTAACATTTCAACATGTTCAACTTTCATCTTATCTTTCTTTTGGATCTTTGCACTTCCAACAGTTGATGACTCAGCCTCACAGCCAATTCCACTCTTTCCCATGCAAGCAGGTCTTTGATCACTCAAGACTTTTCCAACCCCATCTGAACCACACTTGGCTCTTGCAAGTAATTCTGCATCTGAGAATCTTCCGAACTGTATTTTCTTCCTCGATTCTTTTGGAACTAATTCTGTCTCCATTTTACTCCTCAGAGTAAATACTTCCTCCTCAAGACCCTCAACAGTCTTGGATTTTTCATCCAGTCTGGATGTGAGGTCATTGATGACCTTTGCTTGCTCTTCAACTCTCAGCTTCAGATCAACTGCATCATCATTGCTTTCAATTATTTTAGACTGTACCTTCACAAATTCTTCCAGTCGTTCAATTTCAGCTTCAAGTTGATCAACATATTCAGTTGATTCTTCTACAATTGATTTCCACTTATTGCAGCTCTTACATTTAATCTTAAGCTTACTAACTGCATCCTTAAGTTGCACCTCAGGATCTACACAAGTTCTCAGTTGTTTTTCACCATCAGTATCTTCTGACTTTTCAACAGTGGCCATCATAGAAGCATGGTTCCCAGTTTTGAATTCTGGTTCTTCTTCATCACAGAATTCATTGTCATCTTCTTCCTCTTCACAGACAAAACTCTTCCTTTGCATTTTCTTACCAGATTTGAAGTCTCCCTTTTTGAAGAACCTTCTTTGAGGCTTCTTGAAGTTTTCATCTTCAATGTCATCATCATTGATATTCTTCAAGCACTGAGAGGCAATATGCCCAACTTTTCCACAACGGAATCATGCGAGAGGTAACTTCCCTTTGAATTTCCCTTTCCCCTTCTGGAACTTCTTTGCAATGAGAGAAAGAATTTCTTTCTCTTCGTCATCATCACCGCTACTATCCTTTGAGATTTTCAATTTATCCATGGCCTTGAATTCCATTTCCTTGCTCACCCGAGTCGTAGCATCTTCTGGTTTGACTCTCATTTCATATGCTACCAAACTGCTCAGTAAGTCATCTAAAGAAAGTTTGGAAAGATCTCTTTCCTCAAGAGCTGACACCTTCGCATTATACAGAGGTGGAAGTCTTCTTAATATTTTCTTTACAATATCAATGTCTTTGATTTCTTCGCCTAGACCCCGAATTGCTCCAACCACTTCAGTAATTCGATTGAAGAAAGAGTCTGCATTCTCGTCTGGATGCATCTTCAGATCATCAAACTGATTGTGTAGCACTTGTAGTTTGGCCTCCTTCACTTTGCTATCACCTTCATAAATATTCTCAAGTTTATCCCACATAGATTTTGCTGAGGTGCAATTCATCACCTTCAGGTAAATCTGATCAGAAAGGGCAGCAGTGAGAGCATTCTGTGCTTTAGCATCTGCATCAAGAAGTTTCCTGTCTGTTTCAGTCATAGCCAGACCTGTTGGATCAGTGACATGTATTCCTTGCATAGTAGAAAAAAGAACTTCCATTCCAAGAGATCTTAGATGAGATCTCATTCTGTTCTTCCAGATCTAGAAATTGCTTCCATCGAAGTGAGGGACTCCCCTGACATTGACGGCGTTTTCCATGATGAAGAAGGTCAGATTCAACACCAGAAACCTCCCTTTGATACCACTTGAAGGACCTCGGGACACCCTGAGAGGGGAGGGGTGAATCAGGGTGACCACTTTTTCTTCTAATTTGTTGGATCTTGTTCCCACGTTGGTAGGAACTTGTTGAACCTGTATGATGATTACGATCAAAATGAAAACATTCACATGCACATAGAAGACACAGTCATTTTTACTTGGTTCACCACTAAGGGCTACGTCTAAGGAGCATACGCCGACAGGTTGCCGGTCGTACCTAAATCCACTATGCTTCACTAGCTGCGGATACAAAAGTTCGGGTACAGACACTCTGTCCCAGGCTGACTGCCTTTACATAAGGTTTAGGGATAGCTCACTGCTTCCCTCGGGTCACTCCCGTTGACTCCCCCTGGCTCACTGTCGTTGGTGAAGTCTCACTCAGTTTATAGACGTGTAGGTCTCTTCAATAAATTTGCATTGAAGTCTTTGCCTCTGCTCAGCACGAGACTCTGCTTGCATCGAAGTCCGAAAGAGATGCACTAGAACGCACAGAACCACTGAACTGGATAACCAAAATGTGCAGACAAACCTTACTGAGAAATATGCGAGACATCAACCATTTGCGCGCAAAATCATCCTATTGCGCGCAACATTTTCTTTTGGTGCAGAAAAATATTTCGCGCAAAAATCCCCTTTTTCGCGCAACTCCAAATATTTCGCGCAAGCTCCTTTACGCGATCCTTTTCGCGCATCAGACCTCGGATCTTCTCTAAGTCTTCTGACGAACCGAATGAAGGGGGTCACCTCATATTTATAGGCGACTGAGACCACTGCGCGCAAAATCCCCTTCGGCGCGGAAAATCTCTCATCTGGCGCGTAATCTTTCCCCCAGCTTATGTATTTCACGCACAACCCTTATTTTCCGCGCAGCCCATGCCTTTGCCATCTTTCACCAAACTGATTCTGAAACAGCATTTGCGCGAAAAAAAACTATTTCGCGCATCCCGCTGTTTTTCGCGCCCAACTTAAGTATTTCGCGCACATCCCTGATTTTCTGCGCAGCCCATGCCTTTGCCATTTTTCACCTCTATGAATTCGAAACACTGTTTGAGCGAAAAAACTATTTCGCGCATCCCGCTGTTTTCCGCGCCTAACTTAAGTTTTTCCCGCAAGCCTCTTATATTTCGCGCACCACTTCCGTTTTCTGCGAAGCTCCTTTTGCAGACAATCCATGTCTTCATTTTCCGATTTTGAGGCCCAAAAATTTGGCAAACACTGGGAAACAGCGCCACCTTCAAAACTGTTGTCTGCTTGAACTGTATGATCACTTTGCTGGAACACATTCGGAACTTCCACTGAGGATTGACAACAAACACAAACCATACACCAAATCATGCTTTGAAGAACCTGGTTCCAACATAATATTCATTTTGATCAATTGAATATTATTAGTATGTCTAGATCATTTTTGTGGATGTCTTCCTATGCAGTGATCTTGGTTTTATGCTTATTTTTTATCGACGTGTGGTTAGTTATTGATTTTTTCAATGTAGGCATATTGATGACTTTGGATTTTTGATGAAGAACCTAGGGTGATTTGGTATCAAGATTTTATTTTATGGGAGGACTTCTTGGGTTCCTAGACCAGTTGACTTGTGGTTCTGCTATTATAAAGTTCTTAGATTATGTGTAGATGCTCGTTACTGAAACGAAACCATGTAACAAGTGGTCATGGAATAAATTTTGGAATAGTCGAGGTGCCTAATTTTGAAGTGGATTTACAAGGGATATCTTTTCTTATTTTTATGGAAATTCCTTATATCATGGTCATCTTGATTTTAGTATCATATTACTGGAAAGAGTATGATTCAGGTGATGATGGTATATGTCATTTACTCATGGTGTCATTTAAAATCATAAGATGATATGTGATCATGTGTGAGTCGAGGAATTATGGATTCAATAAATTGTTGTAGGAGTATTTTTATTAGAGTTATGGTTAAATGAGGGTGTCCCTCTATGGTATAGGATACATCAATAATAAATTAGGTTTCATGACACAGTTGACCTGTGGTTGGGCCGATAAGTACATTTTCAGGAGACGTGGTGTCGGGGTTGGTTAAAGGTAAGTGAAGCATATTTTGATATGACCATGGCTTGGGAGAGATATAAAAGTCTTTTATGGAATATTAATATACTCTTAGTTATATATGATCATTCAATATATCTTGACACCATCTTGAGTATGCTAAAATAGAATCGGTTGTACACTAATCATCTTCCCCTATAATATAACTTTCATATCCAGTGATGGATCTTATTGAGGTTGTGCTCAAGAAGTGGTATTAGGTAAGAATTATGTTGATGAGTGCACCATTTTTCATTTGAGTGTGGTGAACCTCATGATTAGTTAAAATTTGGCAGTTTCTATGAAAACCATTCTTTGGAATCAGTAACAGGTTATGCTTGGATGTTGTCAGTTGATTCTAAAGGATGAGTAGGTTTCTAGCCATGGGAGTTATTGTGTCCAATAGTGAATGGGGAATTGGTTATAGTTATTGGGCTTTAGTTTCATTAATGTGGTGATAAGGATGATCCTAAGGTGGGGAGTGGGATGTTAGTCACAGGAGGGATACAATGTTGTGTGGAGGGTTATGGGTCCATGAGGATGATTGTATGGTTGTGGTTTTGGTTCTTGTATTCCATTTTATAAATAAAACATTTATGGATTAAAATATTGATATATACTAGGTACAGGTTCGATTATGGGTTTGGGTAAATTTTAGATGTATACATTAAGTTTGATGTGGGTTTGACAATCTATGGATTCTAGATAAGGTTTCCATCAATGATAGTGTTATAGGATGACTACAGTTTTAATCATGATATGGTTATGTCAAGATACATCATTAAAATTCTGGTACGAGCTTTAGTGATAATTCTTGAAATAATCTCAGTAAGCCTTGAGATAAGACTGTGGAAATCTAATTTTAAAGATACAATAGTTGATAGAGCTGATAATTCTTATCAGTAGCTAACCAGAGGAGGTTATACTTTATATTCCTCTTATAGTTTGAGGCAGTCAGTAGGGTGCCTCATTTAGTGCTCTATCGGGATGAGACATGTGTAGTTCTAGGTTCGATTGAGACTTTTCGAAGGAAATTCGGTGAAATAAAGTTGATCTCAGTCATTTTGAGATTTACTATTATGATCAAATTGAGGAATTATTGTAGTCACCTCAAGTGTAATTTGATAAATTCATCAGAGGTGTCAATAGTACCCTTAAAACATGTTTTGATAATAGAATATGATAGCAAGGGTATCATGGATCAGTTTTGGAAATAGTAGTTTAGTACTCATGGCTGGGAGCATCATAGGTTGAATAATGGGAGAGATGATAATGTGATTGTGTATTAGGTTAGAAGTTCTCATATAAGTTCCATCTTAGAATTTATAATGTGTTTTTTGTCATTTTCTTGAGTTTTTATAGATTAGGTGCCATATGTTTCAAATGACTCTTAGAGGTGTGTTGGGAATTTATAAACGTAACACATTGGTTTAAGAAAACAATATAAAACCCAAGTATGATGAGTGATGTTTTCTATTTCCACTTGGGATTCTCATGGATGACAATTTCTTAGGTGGGGAGGATATAAGATCCTAGGTTTTTCTATGATGGTAATTCCATTCGGAATTTTAATTTTCAGTTTACTGGATTGGTCAAATATTGATTGGATATTTAGTAAGTAACTATGAATTTTGTAATGCCTGTAAATGATATGTGTAGATGTGTAATGGGTCTTGGTTTGTAGCTTGTAGGTTTTGGGATCTTCCCAAGGGTTTGGGGACTAAAACTAGAGTTTAGAGAAAATTATAGTATAGAGCACACGATTGGAGCATGGTTTGTGTTAACTATGAGTCCAAACTCTATAGCCTAGTTTGTAGAGGTGTATAAGCTAGAGATACCCTATATCCAGCCAAGGAAAAAATGTGAGTGTATGCAATTTATTGTAGACATTTCACACAATAGGTGCACGGTCAGCTAAACCATGCGCCATGCTTGTGTGTTGGGCTGGTGCTTACATAGTACTAACCACATTGTTATCGCATGGTTTTTCCAATTGTGTTTCCATTAAAAAGTGGAGAATTTTTCTTCTTCCCTTATAGGATTTAAGAGAGAATCCTATTTTTTCTTCCCCCTCTTTATTGACCCAGTCGTCATTCCCTTCCTCTCATCCTCTTCCCTTAGTTGATTCTCCCTCATTCTTGGCACATTTTCATCTTTGTCAGATGTGTTGGGAACCTTGAGGTAAATCTTATACTATGTTACCCTATGTTATGTCATAATCATTGATACTTCTTGTCATGAAGCTTGCACTTGATGATCTATAGTAGTTTAGGTCATGAGGACAGACCTGCATTATAGGAACACCACATGTTTCAGGTGTCACTACTCATTCCTATCTACGAACATGTGTAATGGTCTCCAGACTTGAGATCATTATCCATGAGTGTCATTTAATTACATAAATTTGATGAAAGGATAAAAACATGGCAATAAATTCATGGTGAGGTAGTTTGTATTGGGTATGTCATTAATGGCATGTCATTTATTGAATGATCAAGAACGGATTGGTCTCTTCCAAGTTCAAGAAAAGATATCTCGGGCCTTGTTGATTATAATGGTTTCACCTTAATTAAATCCATGGCCATGGTGGTGTAAGGTAATACTATCTGGAAAAATCAACAAATAAAATAAAGCAATATAAAGGATTGTCACCCTAGTGTGAATCTTTCTTTATTGAGATATCGATGATGAAGAAATTGTATTACACAGACCATGTTCATAGGATGGTGGTCTTGCTCTGACTTTACCTTATCTCTATAGGGGCCTTGATGGGTTTCTAGACCCCTCTCTTGGTCGTTGGATATTATTCACTGCTATTGAGATAAGGACCTAGAGGGTCACACACAATAGCACTTTGAGAATCTTCCCTATTCTAGGAATAGGAATATAGACTTTGGTGGGACCTTCCAAAGGGTCTGAGTACTATCCAAGTTCTATGGATCACCAAGAGATAAATAAATTCTTTAATTATTCAAGCTGGGAATAATATGTTTAATTTATTTATAACATGTATTTACAAGTTACTAGTGCCATCCTTGAAACCCTCCATGTAGTAGTGTAGCCATAGCTAGTAAAGTATGAGGGAGGTTTCGAGGATCCTTGCCACTAGAATACTCAAGCGACAGAGTATTCTGAATCTAATAGTGAGGGATATTAAGGTTGTAACACCCCAAGATTTCATAGTGTGTTATTTCTTCAAAATAATTCAATAACTTGAACTACACGCAACACCGAGTTCAAGCACACCATGACTTACCAAACAAGCCGTTCAAAAAAGGTTATGAATAGTATTAACTAAATTTTAAACTTTATATAATCCTTATAATTTTAGAATCCATATTATGAGTTTCTTAGACATAATGTAAGAACAAATTCATCTTCAGTATTGTAGTTTTACCAACTTTTAATAGTGAACCCTTTTTAAATAAAATATTTTAAACTTTTTGACTAAATGGGGACATCAAAAAAATTTAAAATAAAACATCCCAAGCTTCCACGGTACGCTTTCCTTTGAATAAAACAGTAGCGTGTGTTGTACGCAACTTCGAGTTTTAACACACACCACAACCGATCAAACTAGCCGTTATGAATAGTAA
The DNA here is from genome assembly GCA_963277665.1 of Viscum album. Taxonomy (NCBI): domain Eukaryota; kingdom Viridiplantae; phylum Streptophyta; class Magnoliopsida; order Santalales; family Viscaceae; genus Viscum; species Viscum album. The sequence goes on from OY728123.1 coordinate 775,996,814, forward strand.
TACTTAATTTTTTGAAATTATATATATTTTATATTTAAAAATGGACTTCATTTTTGGATTCGGAATATCAAATTTAGCCTAAGGTGAAATTTTGGTACTTTTCGGATAACTTTCATATTTTGATGAATAGTAAAAATTACTAAATTTTAATTAAAAACAACTTTTTTAATCAAAATAATTAATAGTGATAAATTATGAATTTGAGTGGTTTTAAAGTATATTTAGAATATATTTTTACCATTTAATATAATTTTGGTCATTGGACATAATTTTACAATTAAACCGAACATAAACAAATGTCAATCTTTTGATAGTTATTATCTCTTAAAAACACGCTTTTTGTTTTGACAGCGGGAATTAATTTTAAATTAATTTCTGCCACTTCTGTGTTTTGAATTTAGAAAAATTGATTCCATATTTGGAATCAGGATGTTCAAATTGTGTAAATAGGTAACTTTTATTTTTAGACATTTTGAATAATTACTGCGGTAAATATTTTATTTACCATGGTTAAGGGTAAATCCGGTAAATAAGGGTTAAAAAATAATATTATAATAATACTAAATTACCCTAAAACATGTCTTAACCCTATTGGTTGATACATGGTCGACCATGGGCATCTTTGGGTCAATTTTGGGACCCCATTGATCCACTTGTAAGTGATAATGATACTTTATTTTAATTAAGTTAAAATGAATACAAAAATGGCATAAGCTTACATCTTTTAAAAGAACAATTTTTACATAGGGTTATACATGTTGGATTTTCGATTATAAATATTCATTAGAAATCTAAAAAGATTTCCTACATAATGATATTTTATTTATAATTTTTAGACATCAAATAATTTATATTATTAATGACACAATAATGATGCAATGTTTACCTCATTAACAAATCATTTAAATAAATAAGATTATAGTGATTAAAATATTATCTAAAACCTGTCCAATTCTTATAGGTTGATGTTATTTAGAATATGAGTCATCTTATCTTCTACCTCAATGATTTTTGGACCATTATAAACCGAATATAATTATATTATAAAGTAATACTTTCACTCTTTCCTAAAGAGCCCCTCCTCTCCCTTATAAAAGGAGACCACTTCTACTCATTCCTCACACCTCTCAAGCCACTTGGCTCGTCCAAACTCTGCCCAACTAAGCTCCCCACATCCCTCTCCTCCTCCTTGAAGCTTCCCCTTAGGCAGAAAGCATTTCAAGAAGTCCTTTGGTTCCAACCAAAGTGAGTTACCTAAATTAAAGGTAACATTTTCTCTTAAATTATTTTCAATTATTTTGCTTATCCAACCCCCAAACTCTTTTTATTTCCTTTCTTTTGTAACAACACCAGTATCCACAATATACTAGGATGTTGTTATAATAAGGATTCAAACTACACATTCACACAACTCCATCTAATGGATGATGAACATAATGTTTCTGTGGATGGCAAACTAACGCCTCACGAAACGATGATTGTTCAAATACATCTTACCGCCTCTCATGGTGGCCATTAGGATGGAACTGTAATTAAATATGATATTAATGATATATATTTTATATATAAGTTTCTGTAATTCCATTTTATTTCATACAATTATTCGTTTCATGTTTATTATACATACGATAATTTCATTTGAGGAAGTGCGGACTACCGCCCCCTTAAAATGATATGACTCGTTCATACCACACATGGAACGTATAAAGGATGGTGTTAATGAACTTGAGTAACATATATAGAATATTATATTTTACTGGAATAGTAATATACCTATGTATCATTTGGATTTGATTCTTTTAAAATAAAAATTAAATGGAAGTAGCATTCGTGCGTACGTACGGACTACCGTCTCCACGAACGCGATGAGATTCATTCTCCATCGTATCCATTCAAGTATAATTATCATTTGATGATTTAAAAATGATGTTTAAGGACTTGATACCATTCTGGATATGAATAATATACATCCCATTAATAACAAATATGGCTCACATAACAAAGAATATAAAGTAAAATGAACCTGTTAACACCTGAAATAACGATAATTCTAAGATATTATTAACAAATCAATGTTAAAAGATCATATATGATATCATATTAAAGTAACTGATTCTTGTATTATTCAATAACAATTATTTCACCATTATACAGGAGGTAAACCTACCATCGACCAAGGAAAAAGTACAAAGTAAGGGATTCTCTTATCTCACTTTCAATTCCGTGAGATTTCCATTGTTTGCTACTAAATTATTGAAAGTGGTGTATTGTGTACTTCCATTTGATATATATTATCATGATTCACTTTATATTCTTGTTATTCTGTAAATCATTTGGTGGTTATTAACTTTTGGCCATGCGACTCAGTTGATTAATGTGGTAAGGGGTTTCTTGTCTCACTTTTAATTCCGTGAGAATTCCATTGATCACCACTTAATTATTGCATGTGGTGTATGTGTACTACCCATGATTATATTCATTGTGTAATATACTTTATTTTATGGGTATTTACATCATCATGGTATGATCTTTCTTTCATGGGTGTTTGTTTCTTAAGTTACCTAATCAATAAGGGAATTTGAGATTTCAATTTCCACTCATTTGGCTTTACGCATATTTCATTGATTATATTACCCCAAGATTATGTGTGGAATCACTATTCATTTGATTATGTCATAATTTCCACTCCCCTTCCTGTGGATATACTTTTGATACATGTAATCACTCCATTGAAAATTCTCAAGTCATTGATATGAATTTGATAAGAGTAATTTTAACTCTTTCACCATTTGTTGAGTTAAACATCCAATTCGTTGGTGTTGTTTTTACAGGAATATGTGTGAATATACTTTGATTGTTTTACACTGAATATCCAATCATATTTAGTGTATTTATATTTTTCACACATAATTATGTTGTTGATTTATCCTTAACCTAAGGATATGTCCTTTATGAGAGATTTCATCTCAACTTACATTCCATTGAGACTTCTTTGTTGATATACACCAAATCACTTTTATGTGGTGTATATAATGTACTTTGACATAGTATATCATGAATTCCCTTTATTCTCATGATATTACAAAGTTTTGATTACCTCAATTATTTTCATTCAAGTGTCTCTCTTTTGGTTATAATCTCTAACTAAAATACCATTTTTAAATGTTTTAAAGACTTATTCATCTAAATCTTTCTCATTAATGTCCATGTTTTAAAAATGGTTTTAAGGATTTATTTATATGGACATTAAAGTTTAGAAATTAAAAATCCTTTTAAAATGTTTCAAAGTGGTATGGGACACTTTGATTCAAAAATCTATTTTTAAATGGCTTCTTGACAAATAGTGTGACTTTTAAATGTTTTCAAGAAAAGGGGGATATTTCTCTCAAATAGTTTTGATGATTATTTTCATCTATGTCAACATCCTTCATTATTCATGATTGAGGTTAATGTGATACAATACAATCTTCCATATTGTATCAAATGAGTTAAATTTGACTGTGGATGTTCTATTTTTATACCATTCATGGTTTGTGGTTAAAGTATTGACATTTCGTATGCTAGTTTTAATACGAATGTTTATTTTATGCTTAAACCTATTCATATGAGGAATGCATTGGACTTAATAAGTGACGGGTGGAGCCCGCTATAGCTCCTCAATGCATCGGTAGGTCTCATGAGACAAACTAGTGTCTTGGCACAAGGCCTTGGCAAAATCTTATTTGTAGTCTTGGCACGAGGCCTTGGCTATGTGGTTATGATAGTCTGGCATTATGAATTCCATCATTATGAAAGTGGTTATTGATATTTCATGTGATCATTCGACTAGTAGAATATCCATGTGAGTAAGTAAATGGCATTATTTCATTTTACCTTTGCCATTTTATGCTGAAGTTCAAGTTTCAAAGGCTTTTGTTTTAGTTAAAAATTGCCTTAAGTGTTTATGCTTATTTATGAAAGTTTCTGCTATAACGTTATCCTTACTGAGCATCCGAGCTCACCCCTTTCAATGTTTTATTTTTTTTCCAGGATTATGAAGAAGTAATTTATGAATGACCTGCAGGGATAGTATGAGGGGATATGAAGACAAGATGTTTTTTTTATGATGTAATGTAAAAATTTATGGATGTATCTAGTTATTCCAAGGCTACTAAACTAATCGGTCTTTCGAGACTTGATCTTTCTCATGATCATGCCAATGTTATGTAATAATGCACCGACTATGGGTAACTAGGGTCGGGGCGTTACAGTTGGTATCAGAGGAAGTTTAGTACAAACCTTGGTAGCTAGATTTAGATAAACTCTAATTAGAGCACGTAGACCTAAGATGAACTTTGAGGATTAGTATAAAAGAACTTCCTAGAATTTTGGTATTGTAAAGATTTTGTGAGTTTTCCGAGCAATACATCCTTGTCTGGATACGAGCAGGTAGAGGCGGCTCTGGCACAGATGTACCTAGGGGTAAAACCCGAAAACACCGCTTTGAGCTAGACTCGAATGGGAACTGGTGAACGACAACGGGCCTTGCTGCACTCTTGGTTACGACACTCCCGGGGGATATGCTTAGGATAATTTACATTTTCTTTACAAACCGATTTAAGTAATATATACATAAGATGAGAGTAAATGACCTTGGTTAATCCTAATATGTTTCAAATTGAGAATATGGTGACATTTTAATCTCTAAATGATTGTACGACTACTATTACTCACACAATGCTTTCTGGTTTTAGTCAATGGCTGGATTCCAAGGAAGTCATAGTGACTTTGATAATGATGTACAAGGTGGGAACGGTGGTGGAAATGAGCAACAAAATGGAATGTTGATAGGCGTAAAAGATATCGTCTTTATTCCAAATCAGTTTTCCAAAAATATGATCAACAACATATATATTAACCAACTCCCAGACTCAACAAGGAAAAGAAAGGTGATAAATGATAAGATCTCCAGCAATGGAGACCATGTAGAAAAGAAACCCCAATTTTCATCATGCAGGAATTGTGGAAAGAGACACCCAGGAAAGTGTCTCAATGGGACAACGAAATGTTTTACGTGCGGGAAGGAAGGACATAAAGTGAAGAATTTCCGAAGAAAAATGAAGAGTACTATGGAAGAAGATAAAAATGGTCCTAAGAGTCCATTTACAGTCATTTGCCGTAAATGTAGGGGACCTGGCCATTACCCGAGTGAATGTCCTATTTTATAGGATATTTTCTTGCTCAAAGAAGAAGCTATGCGGAAATAAATGGTTGGAGAAAAATTTAAAAAGTATTAGCACTCCTTGTTGATGGGTTTACATTGGAATAATTTTCTCTTGTATTTGTAACCCCTCAGTTTGCCATGTGAGAATGATATTTGAGGAATAATTGTCTCTTCTCTTGTGGATATAGGTATAAATAACCATTTGGTTTTATATGATCATTGGGGTTTGAGAAAATGATAAGTTATTATAATTTGGGATGAAAATGCAAAGTATGATATAACATTTGTGGTTAAATTATTTTGAAAAATTTATCTCATTTTGGTAATATTATAGAATATAGTTTTTGAAAAAGGACAACACGTAGACCGTGTGACAACCCGTCGCGTCGGACAAAGCTGTGGGAATCGAACCCACAACCAAAGTGCGATTGGGATTTATCGCCTACCACTGGACTACGTGAAGTCCCTGGTTAGTATGACTATTTTATTGTTAAATGATTTTATTGATCAATAATAAGATGATTTGGGTTCTAATGTCTTATCAAATGAATACCCTTGGTATAGGAAAATGATTTGGTGATTAAGTGATAAATGTTATTTTGGAAGATGTTCGTTTTGTTAGGAACACTATATGCCCAAGGAAAATAGAATACAATGAGGTTTCATTTGTAGAGTAATGGTGGATTTTTATCTACATTTTTATTGTTGATTTATAGTGATTTGGGTTATTTATGAAAATGATTAACCTATAACAGAGAATATGTGATGATGTTAATTACTTTTAAGTATGTGACTTTAAGAGTATTTGATGTCATTTGGAGATACAATGTAACATGGGAGACTACATAATCAAATTCTTCTATGTTTTGGGTTTCAATATTAGTTTGGATTATATTAAAGGATTTTAAGGACAATTGGTTATTGAATGGTATTTATTTAACTTTGGGGTATTGTTGGTTTAATTTTAGAAATTAAGATTAGTGCATATTTATCTCAATGAATATCCTTTTGGGGGATCATTAGATCATTCACTAACCATTTTGGTTTTGATTAATCTTCAAAGACAATGTAAATATATGGTTTATCCTGCATGGATCATGTGATTCTATAGAAGTTTATTCTAGCTCTTCCAGTGTGACCAAGTCTTCTTGAATACTCATCGTTTAAAAAAAAATTGAGTTAGTGGTGGAAATTTATTAAAGAATGAAAATCTACTTAAAATTTAAGTATATCTCATAATGTTCTTAGTCAATATCATAAATGAATTCCTCTTCCTTATGTAATGTAACTTTAAAAAAAATGTTGTCCTAGATGGTACCTTAAATCATCACTAATTTATGGCTTTGGGATTGTTGGCCTTTTCATAGACATGTTCTCTACCACTCTCCATCAGATAATTGATGGTTAGATTTCTCCTCCATATCCATATTTTCCTACATGGAACCCTAGTATGTGTTATTTTCGGTAATCTTCATACTTTCCACTCTTTATTTTAAATAGAGGCCTCATTAATTCATTTTTCGATGTGGGATTTCAACTAAGATATTTTGAAATGTCAAAAATGTGTGATCCCAATACCCTATATTTTGTTGAACCGATGGTACTTAAAATCATCATAGATTGATGAGTTTAAGGACCTCAATTTTATACTTGTTTGTGATTGATGACCTCAACCACTACCTATAAATATTTACGTTTTTCCTCCAATTATATGTCTCTAATTGCCACCAATGTTCTCCTAATCGAGATCATAATTTGGTGGTGACCCTTTCATTTCTCTTTTCCTTATATTAAGACTAAATTTTAGTAAACCAATTTCCGATGTGGGTTTTCCCACAAATATATTTTCTATTTTCAACCTTTTATTTTCGAAGAACAATTTCAAATTGCGAGGACGCAATTTATTGAAGGAGGGGAGAATGTAACACCCCAAGATTTCATAGTGTGTTATTTCTTCAAAATAATTCAATAACTTGCACTACACGCAACACCGAGTTCAAGCGCACCATGACTTACCAAACAAGCCGTTCAAAAAAGGTTATGAATAGTATTAACTAAATTTTAAACTTTATATAATCCTTATAATTTTAGAATCCATATTATGAGTTTCTTAGACATAATGTAAGAACAAATTCATCTTCAGTATTGTAGTTTTACCAACTTTTAATAGTGAACCCTTTTTAAATAAAATATTTTAAACTTTTTGACTAAATGGGGACATCAAAAAAATTTAAAATAAAACATCCCAAGCTTCCACGGTACGCTTTCCTTTGAATAAAACAGTAGCGTGTGTTGTACGCAACTTCGAGTTTTAACACACACCACAACCGATCAAACTAGCCGTTATGAATAGTAATACTTAATTTTTTGAAATTATATATATTTTATATTTCAAAATGGACTTCATTTTTGGATTCGGAATATCAAATTTAGCCTAAGGTGAAATTTTGGTACTTTTCGGATAACTTTCATATTTTGATGAATAGTAAAAATTACTAAATTTTAATTAAAAACAACTTTTTTAATCAAAATAATTAATAGTGATAAATTATGAATTTGAGTGGTTTTAAAGTATATTTAGAATATATTTTTACCATTTAATATAATTTTGTTCATTGGACATAATTTTACAATTAAACCGAACATAAACAAATGTCAATCTTTTGATAGTTATTATCTCTTAAAAACACGCTTTTTGTTTTGACAGCGGGAATTAATTTTAAATTAATTTCTGCCACTTCTGTGTTTTGAATTTAGAAAAATTGATTCCATATTTGGAATCAGGATGTTCAAATTGTGTAAATAAGTAACTTTTATTTTTAGACATTTTGAATAATTACTGCGGTAAATATTTTATTTACCATGGTTAAGGGTAAATCCGGTAAATAAGGGTTAAAAAATAATATTATAATAATACTAAATTACACTAAAACGTGTCTTAACCCTATTGGTTGATACATGGTCGACCATGGGCATCTTTGGGTCAATTTGGGGACCCCATTGATCCACTTGTAAGTGATAATGACACTTTATTTTAATTAAGTTAAAATGAATACAAAAATGGCATAAGCTTACATCTTTTAAAAGAACAATTTTTACATAGGGTTATACATGTTGGATTTTCTATTATAAATATTCATTAGAAAGCTAAAAAGATTTTCTACATAATTATATTTTATTTATAATTTTTAGACATTAAATAATTTAAATTATTAATGACACAATAATGATGCAATGTTTACCTCATTAATAAATCATTTAAATAAATAAGATTATAATGATTAAAATATTATCTAAAACCTGTCCAATTCTTATTGGTTGATGTTATTTAGAATATGAGTCATCTTATCTTCGACCTCAATTATTTTTGGACCATTATAAACCGAATATAATTATATTATAAAGTAATACTTTCACTCTTTCCTAAAGAGCCCCTCCTCTCCCTTATAAAAGGATACCACTTCTACTCATTCCTCACACCTCTCAAGCCACTTGGCTCGTACAAACTCTGCCCAACTAAGCTCCCCACATCCCTCTCCTCCTCCTTGAAGCTTCCCCTTAGGCAGAAAGCATTTCAAGAAGTCCTTTGGTTCCAACCAAAGTGAGTTACCTAAATTAAAGGTAACATTTTCTCTTAAATTATTTTCAATTATTTTGCTTCTCCAACCCCCAAACTCTTTTTATTTCCTTTCTTTTGTAACAACACCAGTATCCACAATATACTAGTATGTTTTTATAAGAAGGATTCAAACTACACATTCACACAACTCCATCTAATGGATGATGAACATAATGTTTCTGTGGATGGCAAACTAACGCCTCACGAAACGATGATTGTTCAAATACATCTTACCGCCTCTCATGGTGGCCATTAGGATGGAACTGTAATTAAATATGATATTAATGATATATATTTTATATATAAGCTTCTGTAATTCCATTTTATTTCATACAATTATTCGTTTCATGTTGTATATACATACGATAATTTCATTTGAGGAAGTGCGGACTACCGCCCCCTTAAAATGATATGACTCGTTCATACCACACATGGAACGTATAAAGGATGGTGTTAATGAACTTAAGTAACATATATAGAATATTATATTTTACTGGAATAGTAATATACCTATGTATCATTTGGATTCGATTCTTTTAAAATAAAAATTAAATGGAAGTAGCATTCGTGCGTACGTACGGACTACCGTCTCCACGAACGCGATGAGATTCATTCTCCATCGTATCCATTCAAGTATAATTATCATTTGATGATTTAAAAATGATGTTTAAGGACTTGATACCATTCTGGATATGAATAATATACATCCCATTAATAACTAATATGGCTCACATAACAAAGAATATAAAGTAAAATGAACCCGTTAACACATGAAATGACGATAATTCTAAGATATTATTAACAAATCAATGTTAAAAGATCATATATGATATCATATTAAAGTAACTGATTCTTGTATTATTCAATAACAATTATTTCACCATTATACAAGAGTTAAACCTACCATCGACCAAGGAAAAAGTACAAAGTAAGGGATTCTCTTATCTCACTTTCAATTCCGTGAGATTTCCATTGTTCGCTACTAAATTATTGAAATTGGTGTATTGTGTACTTCCATTTGATATATATTATCATGATTCACTTTATATTCATGTTATTCTGTAAATCATTTGGTGGTTATTAACTTTTGGCCATGCGACTCAGTTGATTAACGTGGTAAGGGGTTTCTTGTCTCACTTTTAATTCCGTGAGAATTCCATTGATCACCACTTAATTATTGCATGTGGTGTATGTGTACTACCCATGATTGTATTCATTGTGTAATATACTTTATTTTATGGGTATTTACATCATCATGGTATGATATTTCTTTCATGGGTGTTTGTTTCTTAAGTTACCTAATCAATAAGGGAATTTGAGATTTCAATTTCCACTCATTTGGCTTTACGCATATTTCATTGATTATATTACCCCAAGATTATGTGTGGAATCACTATTCATTTGATTATGTCATAATTTCCACTCCCCTTCCTGTGGATATACTTTTGATACACATAATCACTCCATTGAAAATTCTCAAGTCATTGATATGAATTTTATAAGAGTAATTTTAACTCTTTCACCATTTGTTGAGTTAAACATCCAATTCGTTGGTGTTGTTTTTACAGGAATATGTGTGAATATACTTTGATTGTTTTACACTGAATATCCAATCATATTTAGTGTATTTATATTTTTCACACATAATTATGTTTTTGATTTATCCTTAACCTAAGGATATGGCCTTTATGAGAGATTTCATCTCAACTTACATTCCATTGAGACTTCTTTGTTGATATACACCAAATCACTTTTATGTGGTGTATATAATGTACTTTGACATATTATATCATGAATTCCCTTTATTCTCATGATATTACAAAGTTTTTATTACCTAAATTATTTTCATTCAAGTGTCTCTCTTTTGGTTAGAATCTCTAACTAAAATACCATTTTTAAATGTTTTAAAGACTTATTCATCTAAATCTTTCTCATTAATGTCCATGTTTTAAAAATGGTTTTAAGGATTTATTTATATGGACATTAAAGTTTAGAAATTAAAAATCCTTTTAAAAGGTTTCAAAGTGGTATGGGACACTTTGATTCAAAAATCTATTTTTAAATGGCTTCTTGACAAATAGTGTGACTTTTAAATGTTTTCAAGAAAAGGGGGATATTTCTCTCAAATAGTTTTGATGATTATTTTCATCTATGTCAACATCCTTCATTATTCATGATTGAGGTTAATGTGATACAATACAATCTTCCATATTTTATCAAATGAGTTAAATTTGACTGTGGATGTTCTATTTTTATACCATTCATGGTTTGTGGTTAAAGTATTGACATTTCGTATGCTAGTTTTAATACGAATGTTTATTTTATGCTTAAACCTATTCATATGAGGAATGAATTGGACTTAATAAGTGACGGGTGGAGCCCGCTATAGCTCCACTATGCATCGGTAGGTCTCATGAGACAAACTAGTGTCTTGGCACAAGGCCTTGGAAAAATCTTATTTGTAGTCTTGGCACGAGGCCTTGGCTATGTGGTTATGATAGTCTGGAATTATGCATTCCATCATTATGAAAGTGGTTATTGATATTGCATGTGATCATTCGACTAGTAGAATATCCATGTGAGTAAGTAAATGGAATTATTTCATTTTACCTTTGCCATTTTATGCTGAAGTTCAAGTTTCAAAGGCTTTTGTTTTAGTTAAAAATTGCCTTAAGTGTTTATGCTTATTTATGAAAGTTTCTACTATAACATTATCCTTACTGAGCATCCGATCTCACCCCTTTCAATGTTTTATTTTTTTTTCCAGGATTATGAAGAAGTAATTTATGAATGACCTGCAGGGATAGTATGAGGGGATATGAAGACAAGATGTTTTTTTTATGATGTAATGTAAAAATTTATGGATGTATCTAGTTATTCCAAGGCTACTAAACTAATCGGTATTTCGAGACTTGATCTTTCTCATGATCATTCCAATGTTATGTAATAATGCACCGACTCTGGGTAACTAGGGTCGGGGCATTACAAAGGTTCACTAAAATAGTGGGAGACATTAAATTGATATAATAATTTATTAATCATAAATGTCAAAAGGTAATCATGAAAAAGTACTAACTGCTAAATTTTTATCGGATGTATATTTATGATGGAAATCACCAACACCATAAGTACTTTATCATTGTGATCAATTCTAGATAAATAAAATATCATGGCTCGAAATAACTTCCAAGAGTGGTACATGCGCTTGTGAATAGTATTGCTTCAACAAAGGAAGTTATATGTGCTGTAATCCCCTATTCCTACTGATCCTCCTCAGGGAGCAAGCAAGGCAGATAAAGATAAATATAGAAGGCATGTAGATGATTCTCTTGATGTATAATGCATCATGTTGTCATCTATGTCCAGACAATTGAAAATAATGCTTGAGGATGAGGACACCTACAGGATTCTTTAAGATTTTTAAGAATTATATCAGGATAGGGAAAGGAAATAAAGGTATAATATCTCAAGTTCTCTTTGTAAGCACTGTCTAGAAAAAGGGCATCAAGCCAGTTCTCACGTACTCAAGATGATTGTGTATATTGAGAGGCTTGAATCCCTTGGATTAATGAACTAGAAGTGGATCTCATTCTTGACTCTTTACCATCAAGCTTCTCAACTTTTATTGTCAATTATAACATGAATGATATGACAAAGTCACTCCTAGACCATTTGGCTTTATTTTTCTAAGCAGATGAGGATATGAAAAATAACAATTCAACTATCCTTATTATGAACTAGAAAAACAAGGGAAAGGAAAAGGGGTCTAAGGCCAAGTCAAGGCCAAAAACACCAATGCATCATCCTACAAAGAAGCTAAAGACTAAGAGTCAAAGTAATGAGCAAGAAGTTTCCTTCTTTGGATGTGGCATGAAAGGCCAATGGAAGAAGAATTTAAGATCTAGGAAGAAGAAGAAAAATTATGCTTCTACTTCAAGTATTTTTTTTCATTGAATGCAATCTATCATTATCTAAAACTTGGATATTGGATACGGCATGTGGCTCACACATTTGTATTCATATATAGAAACCAAGTAGGTTCAAGAAGATTGAAAAAGTTCAAGTGGATCTCTGAGCTACAAATGGTGAAAGTCTGGATGCCTTGGTAGTGGTAGACTATCACTTAACCTTGTCAACTGGTTTGGTTATAGTTTTAAAAAATTGCTATTATGTTCCTTCTATTACCATAAGCATTATCTCAGTGTCGAGTTTTGACAATATGGGTTTTTATTTCAAGTTTGGAAATAAATTTTGTCTATTTTATATGGATAACATATGTTATGATATGGAACATCTTAACAATGGTTTATATATGATAGAACTAGAGAACCCTGTAATGGTAATCAATGACAACAATTGCCAACATGACTCATATATCACCTGCCAATGGCACTTCTGCTTGGTCACGTAAATGAGAATCGACTATGAAGATTACATCAAGAAGGGTATTGAGACTCGATATAGATAGAACCCTTGAATGTATGTCAAGATTTTTTACAAGGAAATATGACCAAATAACCTTTCTCAGGAAAGGGAGAAAGAGCCAAAGCAGTACTAGAATTAATACATACTAATGTATGCAGCCTATTTCTAGTCACTACAAAATATTTCACTTTTTCCAACGGAGACATATCTGTTGGTAAAAGTGCATTTTTTGTTGGTAAAAAATTTTACCAACATATATTTCCCTGATACAAAACGGTTGGTAAAAACTCTATCACTAAATGTTTTTGTGACAGATAAAATACTTCTGTTGAAATTATAATTATACCAATAGATAATATATATGTCAGTTAAAGTGTTTAACAACAGGTTATGGTGAAAAATTTATCTTTTGGTAATAATATTACCAATATACAATATATATTTGTTTATAAATTACATTTAAATAAAAATTATAAATTTTTATTTCTCGTAAAATTTCATATTATATTTATTATTTTATCATATTTAATACATAGAATATGATTTTAACACATGTTCAAACTTAGAAAAACATTAATTATTTTAATAATGAAATATTTTATACAAAAATTTGGATCCCCCAATCCTCACCCCACAGGCTACCCATCCATGCCAGCAACACATCTATGACATCCCGTCATCTCTAACTCCAACGCCCCAACCATGCCAGTGACCCATCCATGTCATCTAGTAAGCTCTAGCTCCAACGCCCCAACCGTGCCAGAAACCCATCCATGCCATCTAGTCATTTCTAACTCTAGTGCCCAAACCATTCCATCTAGTCACCTCCATCTCTAGAAACCATCTCTAGATAAATTCAAGTTTAACATTCATTGGAAGGACCAAGATTCGTGTCATACTCCTCTAGAATCCATCCATGGTCTTCAAACATCAACATAATTCGGTAATAATTATACAAAAAATAAATATCTCACCAACATATAATCAAAAAAACCTAAACAAAAAAAATCAAGAAGTAATACAAGATGTACATTCGAAACAGAAACTCAAACTGTTAAAAAATAGAAACTCAAACTGCATCACATACTCCTCTAGCATTCATCCATGATCTTACAACATCGACTTTCACTGCAGTGATTCGCATAGGAAATAGATTTCCCTCATGCTCCCAGCAATGTTACCTTCACATTGGCCAACTACAAATATCAATATAACAATGGGATATCAGTATTCAATCAAAATCAAATTTCATTTAATTTAACTTTTATGTGCTTCTGTGAAAGAAGAATTACATTTTTTTAAGTGTTACAATACCTGTAAGTGAAACTGACTCTATCCAAATAGAAACAGTCTTTAAAATTTCAATTATTTTTTACAAAGAAATATTTGTTAAAACCCAAGTGATAGATGATAGAAATAGACTAGGCTTAAATAATTCAATGCTAACCAAGTTGAGTGTAACGAATTGGAGCATGAAACTTTTCAATTCTAGGAAAACATATCACTAAGATAGAATCACTACCCCCCCCCCCCCACACACACACACACACAAAGAACAATATATTGGACCTCTAATATTTTCCTTTCATACTTATCATCACAAGGCTATTAAACACTTCTCCATCATCAATCTTCATAGCTTTATATCAGTTATAAATTACAAAAATACTAAGGGAAACAGTTAGAAATTTCAATCAACATTCTACTGAAGAAATCGATCCTACCGTTTTCTCTTCATAAATGGTCACCTTAATGGGACATGAAAATATGCAAGTAGAGTAGAAACTGATTAGTGAGAAAGAGTAATGTTTCTAAAAAATTAATAAAAATATATAAGTATAAATTAAAAAATTAATTAATTCAATTTGAGTAGAAACTAATATTGTTTCTGAGTGAGAATGTGTAACATTGCTAAAAAATTAATAAAAAGTCATAATTGAATATTAAAAAAGGTAAAATTCAAATGACACATTTTATAATTCATTTTAAATACTAAAATAAAGTATGATTCATTAACATAAAGCACCACTGGTTTATAACCACATAAAAATATCATCATGTTAAAAATATAAATGAAACTCAATATATATATCAACAATTATGCATATTTCAACAAATTAAATCTATGAACATATGGAAAACATTGTAAAGACTCAAGGATGTATAAACTCTCAATATAAAATTCAATAGTACACCAAATGATTAATATAATAAAATGAATATAATGCATTTAAATAACAACTATCAATCATCCAAGGATAAAACAAGTGAAAAATAAAGCCACATGCTATAACCATTAAAACATGTACAAAACACCAGCCTATAGACAACACAACCATTAAAATATGTACAAAACACCAGCCTGTAGACAACACAACCATCATCAACAAACAATGAATATGAAAATGGTTGGATGTGACTAAACCACAGTTCTAGTCATCCTTTAGACAACCCAACCATCCTCAATTCAGTATTGAACCCTTAGCCCGTCCTTTAGATCACATGTAGCATGTCTGCATTGGAGAGAAAAACCCAAAACTCTAGTGGCACAACAGCGAGCAAGCCTGCTTATAGAAAAAAACCACAAACTTTGAACTGAAAAATCAGTCTACATAAGGAAATCACCAGTGATCACAAATGCATATTGATGTTCTCCAGAACTAGTGTGCACGTAATGAGAAAGCTAGAACCCAAGCCATAAGGACCAACAACAAAGAGCTTCAGAAATTATGTCCAGAAATAGAACCTTCATCCCAGCCAACACATCTATAGCCAGCTCGCACTAGCAACATGGAACAGAACCCATACAGACTACCAGATGAAAAAACATAGTAAATGACCAGGCCACCAAAAATGTCTACAGGAGCCCCAAACAGACCCAAAAAACAATTTCAAGACATTAAAGTGGGGTTGCATCTCAAAATCCATATAAAAACATCCTTGCATGGGAAAATACATCAGAAAGACAGTACACCAACCTAAGCAGGTCGTTGAATATATAGAATCATAATGGCAGAGTTCGGGAATAGTGACTCATGTTGTGATAAGCCCCATGACCTCCCTGCCAAGGGGGGTCATCCTCTCTTCCAAGATTTGACTTGTTGCCACTGATTTCCTTGATCATATGAGTCTATATCAATAGATACATTCTTTATGTTTGAATCCACCACCACCAACTTGGAAGTGACACAATTCTCAAGAACCAAGAGTTTACCTCAAATAAACGAGTTGCAAGTGGTGACCTGACATCTCATATTAATAACACACAAAAAACAAACATGGTGTCTTGACACACATAATAAGAAAAAAGAAAGAATAAATTCACAGTACTAAAATATTTTTTGGCATAATGATAGCATAGAGAAAGTGATGATAAACAAGTAGAAATTTTAGAAAAGAAGCCGTATGAACACCTAGAAGAACAGTCCCTTTTGGGGCATTTTATTCCAGCAAAAGAAGGTAGTAGCAGTCGAGCAGAACTTCCACCTAAAGTGAAATTCACAATTTGAAGAAGTGGAGAGGGAGAAATTGGTCACCAGCAAGGTATGTGTTACCATTTCTGTAGAATAATCTTCCACATCATCTCTCCTTGGTAGGTTGTTGAGTTTCCAAGTTGTAGGAGGTAGTTGTACTTCAAAAGCTCGTAGGTTGAACAAGTGGGATACTGGGTTAAGTCCTTGAACTTGGTTTAAGTGGTGATGGAGTTGGGTTTTTTGGGTTTGAGAAGTTGGGATAGATGTTTCAAATTAGATAGTAGTGGGTGAAAAATTTAGTTGGGTGGTGGAAATGTTTGGATAGGCTTCTTGTAGGCCAAGTTTAATGAGGGCTGTTCTGCGATTTAGAAGTGGAAATTGATTGGGTCCAAGGGAAGTGGGACTTATTGGGAAGGAATTTTATTTGTAGGGATTAAAAGGTTGAGGGGAAAGTTGGTACTGGTGAGGTTAGGTGAATAGTGATGGATGGTTTGGTAGGCTTAGAGGGAATTTAATGGTCCATTGAGGAGGAGGTGGATTGGTACATGGGTTTCAGTATAGGTAGGCTGGCATTATAATGGTGGGTGGATTGGGTTAGCAATTGTCAATGGTGAGGTAGTGGGTAGGTTGTCTTTGGAGACTGGCATTATAATGGTGGATGGATTGGGTTAGAAATTGTCAAAGGTGAGGTAGTGGGTAGGTTGTCTTTGGAAGGGACTTGGGAAGATGAGAGATTGTGGTTTTGTTGATAAGTTGAATGGAAAATGGTGGAAGGGAATCCAACATTGGTTAAGAGATAAAAGTGACAACCCTTTTCAGACTGGTCTTTTTGATACATCTCATTGACATAGTTTTGAATTTAACTTATTGGTTGATCATATGGATTCCATAAATTCATTTGAGGTCTATTTGATGGGGACCCTCTATCTCTTAACTTGTTCATTTCTTTCAACAAGTTCTCAGTATAAAGAAGCATGCAAATTGAATTCATGTTGAAACTACATGAAAATTGAATTCATGTTGAAACTGCATAGGTCTTCATTTGTGTTGAAACTACATAAGTCCTCATTTGTGTTGAAACTACAGAATTACATTTGGATTTTTAATTACAGACAATAAGATCACCGAGCATTTGATACTGTAAAAGACATAATTTTCAGAAATTATTTAATGTTTATACTATTGAATAAACATAAGTAATGAAATAGGAACATTAAAAACATTTAATAAAATAAATAAATATATTTATATATATATATATATCAATATGAAAACAAGCACACATAAAGTAAATAAATCAAAATCATGCCCATGTTATTGACTTTCCACTTCAAACAACATAAAAAATGGGTTTGAAAATTTAAAAAGTATAAAATAATTACCAGGTGAAGGAAATTAAAATGAAAAATTCCAAAAAAAATGAATATCCAAGTGATACATCTAACACAGCAAATAGAAAACACATCAGTTTGAAAATGTAGAAAATATTACATGCTTAACAGGTGCAAAAAATGACTACGGAGAATGGAAAAATCCAAAAAATGAAAAAAAACCTGTCTCAATAATCATAGGTTCTTCATTGTGTCATATTTTCTCACAAGACTGCAAGCCAAATATAAATAAATATGAACATTTATTAATTAGAATATGAATAAATTTGAACTTTTATTAAAAAAAATATAAACTATTACAAATAAATATGAACTTGTATGAAAAAATATGAATAGAATAAAAAAGTAAGTTGTTCGTATGGTAGAACATAATCTAATGAATATGAATAATCATATGGATGACCATTGGTTACATATAATATATAAAATAAGTTTTTATAGAATAAATAAAATGTATATGAATATATCCTCAAAAGAAATTCCAAGATTGAACATATTTTATCCCATAAAGTATTATAGTGACATTTACAGAATCTGCAAGATATTACTTAAAAAAGATCCAATCAAATAAATAATAATTTTTTCTGTATTATTGATGATTAATGGAACATTGATATTGCAAAAAGATTACTACTAAGCTGTTTGGCACAAACTGGTTACATTGCTAAAGTCATGTTTGACTGTGAGTTTCTATTCAATATAGAGCTCATCTTTTCAGTGAAAGCATCCTAGATTACATAATTTACAGTTGCACCAAAGGCAGTGTCTTAGTTACTTCATCCCTAGTAAGAACCTATTCATACAATAACAAACAAATAGTAATTTCAATAAAAATTAAAGATAAAAAATATTGTAACATAACAATGAAAAAATGTGAACCTATATATTCAAGTGAAATCTATTAGTTTCTTAATATATATGGATCTGTGTGAAAATAAATGAATAAATTTGAACCTTTATTAAAAAAATATGAAACACATATGATCAAATTTTATTTAAGAAAATGAAAAAGGGAAATATATATGAATTTTTTTGAAAAAAAAGTGAACCTGGAGAGGGGTTGTGTGGGGATGCCGATCTAAAATGTTGTGGACGACGTCAATCGATCCAGGAGGACGGTAGTCGAGCAGGGACGACAGTCGAGTGGGACGCCGGTCGGGGATAGTGAGGGGGTTCCTGTGAGGATGTTTGCGAGGAACTCCAGAGAGTGATAGGGAGGTAGGGTTGGGGGAGGTGGAGCATGGTCGCGGGAGATGAGGGAGAGGGGGCAGGGTTGCGGAAGATGGTGAGGGGGGTCGCAGGATACAGAGGGGTGTGGTGATATTATGGTTAGTTTTTTTTTTGCATATATATATATATAATTTAATGTTATGAATTTATATAAAAAATTATATTGTATAAGGATTTTTTTTATATATATATAAATAATTATTATTACTAAATTATGGATATTTTAATTAATTACATGTATTTATTATTAAAATGATATTCTTGTAATGGGTAATATATATGTTTGTGTGTCTATGTATTCAATTTTTGGAAAATTATTTTATATTGTTGAATAATTTATTGGTAACTGATTTTTTTAATGGTAAAAAATTTGTTGGTAACAATAACTAATAACAACATATTCATTTATCGGTAAATCAATTGTTGGTATTAGTATGATAAGACAACAGATTTAAATGTTGGTAAAAGATTTTTTGGAATTAAACTATTAATATAAACAGTTATATCTATTGGTAAAAATAATTGTTGGTGTCTATAGTTAATATCAACAGAATTTATTATCTGTTGGAATTGATCATTTTTACCAACAGATATATTATCTGTCGGTAATTTTTTGTTGGTAAAGATCACTTTTTTGTAGTGAGTAGAGGAAATGGGTGGTTTTTCATACGTCATTACTTTTACCAATGACTATATGAGATATAGATATATCTACTTAATGTGGTATAAGTCTGATTCCTTTAATTTTTTTAAGGAATATCAAAATGAAGTAGAAAACCAACATGGTAAAAAGATAAAAGCACTCTGCTCAGACCAAGACAGATAATATCTTAACCAAGCTTTCATTGATCACTTTAAGGAGTGTGGCGTAGTATCCCAACTCACCCCTCCTTATACACCACAAGGGAATGATGTTAGTGAAAGGAGGAATAGGACCTTGTTTGAAATGGTGAGATCAATGATGAGTCAAGCAACTCTTCCGTTATCCTTTTGGGGATATGCCTTGTAGACAGCAGCATATACCCTTAACTGAGTACCAATTAAAGTTGTAGATGGTATTACATATCAGTTATTGTATGGAAAGAAACCCATTCTAACACACATACGTGTATGGGGGTGTGATTCATTTGACAAGACTTTACCAAGTGACAAATTATCTTACAAAATCACCAAGTGAATCTTTATAGGTTATCCTAAGGAAAATAGAGGATAATACCTTTATAAGCGTTTACATAGAAAAGTTATTGTGGAAATATACGCCATATTTCTTGGAAGGGAACACATTTCTTATGGAAATAGTGGGAGAAAGATTGAATTCGATGAAGTTAATACTCCATATGCACAAGAGTTGTTAGAAGAACAATCTTCACAAGGAAAAGTGGAAGAAGAAGTTTTTCATAAGACATAGATACTTCTTAGTTCTATGCAAGAGGTTAGAGAACCAGAGTGTTATTTTTTTCTTGTCACCGAGTCAGGTGACACATTATTCCTTGAGGAAGATGAGCCTCTAACCTACAAGGAAGTAGTAGAAGGCAAAGAAGCTGCTAAATGGAAAAGAATCCATGAATTATGAGATGGGGTCCATGTACCAAAATAAAGTTTTGATTTTGGTAGACCCTCCAGCAAATGTAAAGACCATTGGATGCAAATGGGTATTCTAAAAGAATCTAGACATGGATGGTGAGGTTAATACCTTTAAAGCAAGACTATTTTCAATGGGTTTCGGGACACATCTAGTCATTGACTTTGATGAAACCTTCCCACCAGTAGAAATTCATAAATCCATCAGAATATTGCATGAAATAGCATCCTTTTAGAATTTTGAAATTTTGAAAATGGATGTCAAAAATGTTTTTCTTGATGGAATGTTGGTTGAATATGTTTATATGACTCAACCTGAAGGGTTTGTTATGTCAAATAATGCTAGTAAAGTATGCAAGATACAGAGATCCATTTGTGGATTGATGTTCGCATCAAGATCATGGAATGTTCATTTTGATGAGGCTATAAGAGATTTTGGTTTCGTAAAAAATTAAAATGAGCCTTGTGTCTATAAAAATGTTGAAGGCAATGCCGTCATTTTTCTAGTGTTATATGTTGATGAAATATTAATTATGGGAAACAAGGTGCAAATCTTACAGTCAGTTAAGACTTGGTTAAATGAATGCTTCCCCGTGAAAGGCTTAGGTGAAGCAGCCTACATTCTAGGGATCAAGATCAATCGAGATTTATCTCAAAGGCTACTTGGTCTATGTCAAGGTACATATATTGACAAGGTACTCAAGAGGTATAATATGGAACAATCTAAGAGAGGATTGTTACATATGTCACATGGTATATATCTCTCCAAGAAAATGTTTCCTCAAACACAATAAGAGATTGAAATAATGAGAAGAATCCCTTATTCCTTATCAGTGGGTTTTATCATGTATGTCATTCTATGTATTAGGTAAGATGCTGCTTTTTCTTTAAGCATGGTGGGTAGATATCAATCCATTAAGGAGAGCTACATTGGAAATTTGTTAAAACTATACTAAAGTACTTGAGGAATACTAAGGATATGTTCCTGGTGTATGAAGGAGATTAGGAACTAGTTGTGAGTGGATACACTGATGCTAGTTTCCAAACAGATCATGGTGATCTAAAACCGTAGTAAGTATACATTTTTTGATTGAATGGGGGGGGGTAGTGAGCAAGAGAAGCTCAAAGAAATTTGTGGTTTCTAATTCTATAGTAGAGTCTGAATATATTGCTACTTCTGATGCAACAAAGGTATGTAGTCAGGATACACATATTTATCTCAGACATTGGTGTTGTTCCTAGAAGTGAAAACCATGTTTGAGTATATTGCGATAATATTGTTTTAGTGGTGCTTGCCAAGGAGCCCAGGTCTCACTATAGGATAAAGCATATTCTTAAGAATTTCCATCTCTTGAGGGATTTAACTAAAAGAGTTGAAGTATTAGATAGAAGAGTAACCATAGAGGACAACATGGAAAACCCCCTAACTAAAGCCATTTCTCAGCATAGGCATGATTCTCATGTGATAGCATGTGATTTAAACCTGTTAGTAGTTGTCTCTAGTGCAAGTGGGAGTGTTGAAAGTGGGTTCCCTAGACCCAACTTGTATTTAACATTGATTACCACTACATGTATGCATTTTGTTATAATACATGTGTTTATTTTTCCATAATAGTGTAGTTACTTTTGCATCCACTTTGTTTTGGGGAATGTCCTTAGATTACATGTGGTATCAAAAGGGTTATAGCTGATCCCAGGCTTTAATGAGAACCCCGATATTCCATGACAGTAATCTGAAACTAATTTTATATGTTCTAGTTACATCATTCTGAGAGGACACAGATGATGTGTGACTATCAGGTTCTGGGGGATCATAATCATTGAGACTTCTTCTCATGAAGTTCTCACTTGACGATCTCTAGTAATTGAGATCATAAGGACAGGCCTGCATAATAGGAACACCACATGTTTCAAGTGTCATTGGTCGTTCCTATCTACATACATGTGTAATAGTCTCCAAAATTGGGATCATTATCAATGAATGTCATTTAATTATGTACATTTGATGCAAGGTTAATACCATGGTAATAAATTCATGGCGAGGTAGTTTTTATTGGTTATGTCATTAATGGCATGGCATTGATTGAATGATCGATAAGGGATTTGTCACATCTGAGTTTAGGAAGAGATATCTCGGGCCTGGTTGATTAGGATGGTTGCATCTTCATTAAATCCATGTCCATGTTAGTGGAAGGTAAGTCTTTCCAAATAAATAAACAAATAAAATAATTAAAGATAAAGGATGTTGACACAAGTGTACATTCTGCTTTATTGAGATATCAATGACATAGAGATTATATTATAAAGACCATTTTCGTAGGAAGGTAGTCGTTGCTCTGACTTTACCTTGTCTCTATAAGGGCCTCGATGGGTTGCTAGACCCCACTCTTGGTTGGAGGATGTTAGTCACTACTATTGAGATAAGGGCCTTGAGGGTCACACACAATAGTGCTTTGATAATCTACCCTATTCTGGGAATATGAATAAATAACTTGATGGGCCCCACCAAAGGGTCTAAGTACTATCGAAGTTTTATGGATCACCAAGGAATAAATAAATTCATTAATTATTCAAGCTTGGAATAATACTTTGAATTTATTTATAACATGTATTTATAAGTGATTAGTAAATACAAATATTAAATATTGTTCGAATGGATTTAAGTATCCTGGGTTCCTTTAATATTTACAGGAGAAGTGAGTCGGGTTATAGACTCAAGTTTATCATGTGATATATATATATTTGATATATATTGCAGTTAGTGGTAAATTATAAATATGATTTATGGCATATTTTAATTTTACATAAATAAATATTTATAAAACTTATATAGAGGATATCTATTACACGGTGGGTCGGGAACCCATACCCAGTGTTTTAGACATTCCCTATACAAGTAAGAGAAAGGATCTCCCCTTAAACTATTCATGTGTCAATTTTGAGAACCTCTCTCTCCTCATAGATTCTAGAGATAGGTCCTCTCAAGCAAGGAAGAACTTCATGGACTTCTATTGTGGATCCAAGTTTCCTACCTTGCGGTTATCACTCCTGCATTGAGGAGATCGTTGGTATTTCATGCTAGCACCTAGATTATAATGAACAATGCATGTTCAGATTATAAATGCATGTGTGGATGATCTAGAGGACTTTGACGTTGGATTCTTTGAGCGATGGTCATTGGAAACCTGCAACACACTTGAGCATGTCAGATCTGAACAAGGTAATTATTCATTTTATTTTTGTGCTCTATAAAATCCATGGGTGGTCCTAGGACCATGCCGGGATAGCTCATCGGAGTTGACATCATAATGTCACTCCAGTGATGTGAAAAAATTTAATTTCCCAACCCACTGGCTTCTGCTACAAGTCCTAGTACCTAATATTTTTTGGATTTTATTTTGAATTGATTAGTCATGGATTGAGGTTGGGATTATGTTGTGGGATGTTAGTGATCTCCAGGTCATTTTTCTGGCATGATGGGATTTGTTGGTAAGATTTTGGTTGTTTGGACAATTTAAAATAGTGGTTATTTAGATTAAATTTTGATGGGATTTAATTAATTAATTATAAATTTTTTATAAATAATTTTGTATAGTTATTTTGTTGTGAAATAGGACCTAACATGACCTGATTTATCTTGGAAAATCCATGGAAGATATTTCCAACCTTTAGAAATTATATGGTTAATGCTTCCTACAGGTAGGTGGTCTGTCGTTCCTCACCTAGAGTATTTATGCATATTTATATAGTATTTGTACGATTGGGATTTCCCCTAATGGAAATAACCCATATTTAGATTTACTCCAATGAACTGTTAAATTATATTATTTTATTTTGTAATTGAATAGTTTAATTCCAAGGGCCACTAACAATCATTGTGCTTTAGCTTCATCCATCAACTTATCACTGAGGACAAGGGTCCCCTGTTGGATGCTTCCTCATATGACATGACATAGAGGATCCCAGGTAAGATGTACTCTTCTTATTACTTCTTGTCAGGAACTTAATAGGTATTCCCTTTCTTATGTTTTGAATTAGAGGATCCCAAGAGGGATGCCTCCATTTATATCTGAACCCTGAGGATCCTAGGTAGGATTCCTCTACTACTCGTTGACCTAGGGAACATAATGGATGCACTAATGTTTGACCATCCCTAAACATGTATGTCTTGGGTTGGGTATAGATTATATTGGGTGTCACCTTGAACCAATACCAAAATTCTAAGCATGTGAGACTATGTCAGTATTGTTGGGTTAGGAATTTGACCACCCTCATTCTTTTCAGTATTATTTCACCGAGTTATTATTAATGTAGCTATTTTCATAGGTTCTTCTTAGATTTTGGACAATTATCCTACTATTAATTAGAATATTTCAGGAATTCCCAATGGTACTTCCAAGGATTCATCTTTTTATCCTTATTTGTGTATATAGATATCATGGTATGGCATCGATGAGGGGAACTACAGTATAACACTGAAAATTCATGATGGTATGAAACTATTTACCACGTTTGATATATATGAACTTTATGGACTTTAGGACGATGCCTTGGTCAATGAAATTGGGTCATGGCCCATGTAGGTCTATATTATATGGATTTTTATATGGATACACTTTGTGGACTTGAGGTGGATTCCTTGTTAAATGGCCTTGGGTCATGGCCCTAGTTGGTCTATTTTATAATGAGTTTTCTATGGATGAGATACATGGAATTTAGTAGGATTGTTTGGTTAATGCATCTAGTTCCTGGGCCTTGTAAGTCTGATATATGATTATCTAATATATGTCATAGTAGTTTGATTCGTGATCATCTGAGTTTTAATGTTGTACATGCCTATAGACTGGGACCTAGGAATTTTACATTGGACCAGATAGCGCATGGATTGAGTTGTATGGAATCCAACTTAGTGCCACATATTTTTGGTATTTTACATCGATATACAACATCCTTCATTATAGTGATTAGATGTGAGTATAAGTCAACCAATGGTTATGAAATGTCTCCCCTTGTGGTGGCGCATCTTTCTTAGAGATATTTCTTGTATTGGTTGAATAAGTTGTTATCAATTGTGATTATAGACCCAATGACTGAATTAATTATACATGGATTTAGTGGAATGACATCTAAATCAAAGCCTTTTTTCCGGATTTCCAACTGAGAAGATCATGGATCCAGGGTTCTGTTCAGGATTGAGTTATTTATGTTTTACTAACATTCTTATATAAATGTATATGTGAGAAAATGTATATATGTATAAGGATATATAAATATACATGAATACATATTATTATATAATATGTTATTGTTTCCATAAGATTGGTATCACAAACCCACATATCAGTTGGTAATTGTTTCTTTTAGATTTAGAAGTTTTTTATTATTTTATTATTATTATCATGTTTAGTATCTCACACATAATTACATTTCATTATATTGGCTTTGTATGGGACCACATTGGTGGTTACCTATAGAGTTTTTTACTCACAGCCTACTGAGACACCTATTTCACTAGGGTACCCATGCTGACATTCACTTGATTAAAAGAACAGGTTGGCTTGAGGCATTGAAATGATCAAGTAAAATAGCTCGGATTTATTGGTGGAGATCTAGTTTGTGGTATGGCTCAATGATATTAGTTGATCCTTGTACTTTTATTTCAATTTCCTTTATTTACACTTTTATATTGTATAGTAATCCTAGTGGGTGATCAGTTTCATATGTATAACATGGTTGTCCTTACCTTTATTACATTCCATTTATTATTTCAGCCTTTTTATATTTATTGGTTCCTAACTCTATTTATTAGTGTTATAGATTTTATCTGGTTATTTTCTCTGTTTTAATACTCTAATATTATCTCATAGTCTCCCCACTTACACACACTAGGCCCTCACTACTAGTCATCAGCCTCTAGGATGTGAGGTAGTGGACTTGAGGTCTTGTGATGAATCAGCTTGGGAACTAATTTAGTTGCATCCAGGTTGACACATTATAATGATCATAGTGATAAAAAGTTACCATGAGTATGAGGAATGACCATGAGTGTTTTAAGATGTGCGGTCATCAACCGTAAACCAATATTTCAAATTAGAAAATGAGAGTATTTGAAATGCTTACAAACTATTATTAAGTTGAGAAGCATGCATGAGGTTTGTGGAGTCTTTCAAATTGGTCATCTAGATGATCATAGTGCATATGATAGTTATGTAACCGAAATTCATGATTACATGGAACTCTATCCATGTCAATAGAGATCAATAAGGATGCTTTGGATGATGAGTGGGTTTTTTTAAAATAATTATTCATACATATATTTACACTTTCATATATATAAATTGAAAAAAGAATAATATACAACTTCAATATTCCCAAGATTATATTATTCACCTTGATTTCCATGTAATATTTCATGCATATATCAATCTTCATGCATAAACTTGATGAGATTAAATAATGAGTCATGAAAGATACTATGCACAAATAAATAAGAAAATATTGAGTTATAATATTTTATGAATTTAGGCGATGTCAATATGTAAAATTACCCAAGACGTTTAGGTATTTATAATTATATTAAATAAGGATTTATAATTTCGGATCCATTTACCATGTTAAAAGAAAAATAATTGTTCATAGTTATATGTAGTTATGAATAAGAGATTATGGGATTCTAGATTTATATCTTTTGGGATTTAATTTAAAATATTTATAAATGTTCTACTATAGTTTAATTGATAATAATAATTGTATATACAAGTGAAATATATATTAATGTAGGATGAGATGAAAATATGTTTGATCCTTGAGAATATTCTTAAGATAACACATGATGTACTTTTTGAGAATTTTTATTTGTGATAAAACATCAATATAGAGGATAGAGAATGATGGGGAGAACCCATATTACTCAAGATCATGATAAACATTTTGAGACCAATACTATTGTTATTGTTCTTGAATTTTGTACACATGTAAACCTATTGACCCATACTTATTATGGAGAAAGATCTATTCACAACTAGTGCAGAAGTACCCTGGAGCATATTGCGGTATTTATTTCATTGGATAAAGACTGAAGGTGATTATGACTAGGTTTTTTAACTAGTTACTGAATAATTTTAGTTCATGTGTATAATTGGATATTGATGTTAGGTGATTGGGGGGTATAACTTCTCACTGTTTCATCTACTTAGATATTTAGTAGAGAATCCATGTTGGGTTTATAACCAATATAGAATGTAGTGTGATTTTATGTCTAACCTTGTAAATAATTTTTTTGGGTTCTCCCATATTATTATTGTATATGACGTGATATTGTGAGATATTTTAAACATAATTGATAACATTAATAGGTTCATGAGGTAGAATCTTACTAGAGAAATAGTTCATAAAAGTAAACCACTGATTCACCCCCGCCATAGTGGTCATCTAGCCTGGGGATATACAAGTGGTATCAATGTGTGGTCCCCTATAAATATATAAGAATAATTATAATAAATAGATAATATTAATTCCATAAAAATTTTATGGGTTCCCATATTGGATGTGAAAAAATTTCACATCTGTAGTAATAGGATGTTACCCCACCTCCTTTTACTTAACCTGGAAGTGAGTGATGCTATAGTATTTAGGTTTCTGCCCATTCCTAAAGATTTTATATAGGTCAATATGACAAGAAAAATATGGAGTTAGATTAAAATGGTCAAAATGATATCATAATGTCACTATTATAAAATTTATATACTAAGGATATGGATCTTTAAACATCAATTGGGATCTGGGAAAAGATAAAGAGTAGTTATGTAGGACTCATAAAATTCAATGAATCTAAGATAAAATTTTGGAGGATACAATTTCAATACATAAATATGGTTGATTATGAGACTATTTATGACTAATTTACAGGGATCAATGAGATTTTGAGAAACAATTTAGAGTTTTTGGTGAGAAGCTATAATATTCTATCATTATATAAAAACTGATGCCTAATTTTCCGGATCGATTTGATTCAAAAATATCATCCCTATAAAAAATAGAGTAATTGACACAATATGGGTTACACAACATAACCATGGATTATAAGATGAATAAAACTGTAGCTTTTAAGAAAAGAACTTGTGGTGAATGAAATTCCTAGTGAGAGAAAAGGTCATGCCTCTTCTAATGTGCCTTCCTCGAAATCATTTAGGGATTCTCTCTATGGAATTAATATTTATTATATTCCATGATTTTAATAAATTTATATTTTACTTACAGATTATGTTCATGAAAGATCATGTATTTGTAGGGATATCCATGCATCAGCATTTGAGGAGGCTTCACATTGTCTGTGATGGACGTTGGTTGCCCATTTTGGGGGTGCGAGGCCATATTCTTTAGTTTTCCAAAGGATTGTGGATTCTTGGGGTCTTCAACTTCTGGTGAAAATAACTACAATCCACGTGAAATTTTTTTGTATTATCTGAGCTTCCTTGAAATAATTTTCTTAGACATGGTGTTTTGATCCTCCTTATGTTGGTCCATTGAATTTTAACTTATCCAGATGGTCTTTGGATGCTCATCGTGGTAAGGAGATGGTTTGGGTCAATCTTCAAAGTATTCATCTACCTTTCCAGAATGAATGATTCTTGAAGATGATTGGATATTCTCTTGGTGGATTATTATGCTTGGATTTTAGGACCAAATCATGCATGGATGTCTCGAAGACTCAAATATGTGTGGAGATGGATATTTCTCAACTGGTTCCATAAAATATTTTTCTTAGGTTGAAAGATTATTTCTCTTGGAATCATGAAATTGTGTATCCCATTTTTATGAGTTCTAGTTGCCTCCATCAAGGTCACTCTTTACAATTGTGTCATATAATTCACCATATAAAATGGTGAGGGTATGATCAAGGTGTGAGGACTGGTAAATACCAATCATCTTCGACCATTTTTTATTCTTATGAAGCAATGTTGAAGGAAAATAAGTTCCTTGATGAGATGATTCTTGTGAATTAATAGTTACTAGATGTTGGAGTGTCATGTCGGGAGATTGTTCCATACATCCCAAAACCAATGACCCAGGTCAAGGTTGGTGATATTTTTTCTTCTGTTTTAATATGGATGATATATACATAGTTATTCTGTATGAATTATTTTGAAGTTTGGATATCTTGATATCGTGAACCTCTATTATTCCCCTATTATGAACCCCAAGACTGTTCTGGGAGTAATAAGGAACCCCTAGATATATCTTTTTCATCAGCTGGATTTATATCTGATAATCTTCCTTCTACTCTCACTGATCCTAGTTTTAGGGAAACTACCTTTCATTAGTAGCAGTGGATGGGGAAGTCAATTACACCTTAGACAGAAGGGGGAGAATAAATAACCAGGATTCATCTCTACCTCTAGTGGGTTATATTCTTAATGCTATGAGAGTTTGTAATAGATATTGGTCTAATTATCGAAAGGTGAGTTCTATCTCCCATTATAAAAAGATGAAAAGTTCTAGAGCCAATCCTATTACCATGTTTTATCAATGATTCCAATACTAATATGGAATGCTCGGGGTACTGGTACTTGGGTAAAAAAATATTTTCTAGCCTATGTTGTATCTAAACATAAAATTGGTATTGTTGATATTCTTGAGCACAAGCAACAACCAGATAGTATTGGTGATTTTTTCAGTAAGATCATTATGCATGGATTTGTGTATGCAGACCTGATTAATCGACATATGTAGATCTTTTGTTATTGAATCTTCATTTTGAATCAGATTCAAGTAGGAGATCAATTTATTACAATCAAGGTGACCTGTAACTATCATTCTTTTTTTCTCTTTTATTTATGGAAGTTGTGTCCCCAAACAAAGATTGATGTGATTAAATATCCAAAATTCTTTTGACCCTTATGTCCTTATGGGGTTTATTGGAGGTAAATTTTATATTATTTCTCTCCCGGATGAGAAGAAGGGGAGATTTCATTTTCCTAGACATGCTAGAAATTATTTTTACTCAATTCTTGGTGGGAAAGTGTTTGATGGATCTTGGGTTTCTTACTGACAAGTTTAAATGGTGTAATAATAATAAGGGAGATCGTAGATCATGGAGTCATCTAGATTGAAGTTTGGGAAACATACATACTATATCTATGTATGAAATTTCAAAAGTGGACCATTTGGTATGAGGTTTTTCTGATAATTCTCTATTTTTAATCACATTATCTTCCAAGAATGATAATCAGGAAAGGTTAAGATGTCATCGGTATTGGAATGTTGATCTGGCCTTCCATGATTTGGTAAGTAAATCTTGGGAAGTTCCCATTTAGGGTCATTCATTGTATGTTATTCATAATAAACATAGATGTCTAATAATGATTTTACAGGAATAGTTGAGGGATCTTTCTCCACTGTATAAAGACTTACATGATATCATTCAAGATATTGATCATATCAAACATACTCTAGAGGAAGATTGACGTGTTCAGTTGTTTGAGGATATTTCTCATATGAAAAATAAACTTGAAGATATGCTTATTAGATAGGAATGTTTATCTATTGATAATGAAAAGATCAAGTGGTTTAAGAAAGAAGATAAAAAAATCATAATTTCACTCCTATATTAAGGAGAGGAAAAGGTTTATTAAACATAATATCTTCCTTGAGGATGATTATTTTACAGATTATAGGGACATTATTGGGTCTCTACCTAATACTTATTTTAGGGATCTTCTGGCTGGTTCTAATTACAAGATTCCTAATGGCTATCCAAGGGAATCCACAGATATCTTAGATGTTATTCTCAACTGTGTTTTATTTTGTGAGAATAAAGAAATGGGATCCCTTCCTCATGATAAAGATATCATTGATTCCATGAGGAAGCTCAATCTGGATAGTGTTGTTGGTCCTGATAGTTTCAATATTTTCTTCTATAAATCCTCATGGAATATTATTAAGTATTATATCATTGAAACGATCTAAGATATTTTCAAGGGTGGGTCATTTCCATGTATTGCTTGTGCCACCACTGTGATTCTTATTCCTAAGTCCAAGAATCAAAGATATATTCTTCATTATCATCCTATTAGTATGTGTAATATTCCTTATAAGATCCTGGATGGTATTATTAATACTGACATGTCCATTGATTTACCTCAATGGATTTCTCTTGAACAGCATAGCTTTATGAAGGTTTGTTCTATTCAGGGGGTTATAGCATTGGACCAAGCAATATCCATGGGTATTAATATCAAAACAAGTAGTTTGAATGTGGTCATTAAACTTGTTATGAATAAAGCTTATTATAGTGTTAAATAGAGTTTCATCAATAAAGTATTGATGGTTATGAGATTTTCTCCTTGGAACACTGAATTAATTTTTCATTGCTTTGGTTATCCCTAGTTGGTAGTAACATTTATGGGAAAGACCTATGTTTTCAATAAATATACACAAGGTATAGGGTAGGGGACCCATTATCTCTAGGATTATTCATCAATTTTCAAGATGTTATTAGCCATATTATTTATAGAAGCCTAAGAAATGGTGTTATTCTTCTATATCAGTGCAGGACGAGATCTCATTTGTAATCTCATATTATTTTTGATGATGATTCAATTATTTTCATGAATGCATCAATTAAAACACTAAGAGGATTGAATAATTTGTTGGATGAGTATTTTCTTTTTAGTGGTCAAGTGATTAATAAAAACAAAATCTGCTTCTATATTCCAAGTTGTTGTAATTTGGGTCAGCTGTCCACAATTGGTCAAATTCTAAATATGCAGAAGTTTACCTTTCCCATTGATTATTTAGGGGATCCTCTATCCTCTAGAAGGATTCAGATTTGTGATTTTGATATTTCAATTTGAAAGACAATGGTTCAGGTTATTAACATGATGAATAACTATCATTAATTCATAGGGAGAATAATGTTAGTTAAAAGTGTTCTTCTGGTCACTTCGGTACATGCTCTATCTTCTGTCAAGGTTCCAAAGGGGTTGATTAAAAGCATTGACAGAACTATTTCTAATTTCATAAGGGATCATAAGACTAAGGGAATGAGAAAATGGATCTCATGGGATTGGATGGCTCATCCTGTACATAAAGTTTGAGTCAATGTCTACAACCATGAAGTTACTCTTATGGGTGTGCATGAAAAATTATCATGGGAGATTCTGGAAGGTCATACTTTATAGGGTAGAACCATATATGGTAATTTAGTTGGAGATATGAATTTATTGGATAGAAATGGTTCTCCTTTTTAGATTAACATTAGTTCCATTTTTTATTTACTCAGGCCTTATTCATTTTTTCTTGTTGGAAACAGTGATATTATGTTCTGGCATCACAATTTGAGTGGAATGATTATTAGATACCCAGGTTGTCCTACTACGTTTATATCTTTTGAGTAATATTTTCAGTACCCTTATTTTACTAATGTAGTTTTGGATAGGTACCAGTAGGATCTTTTTAATCTCATTGTGTTATCCTCAAGTCCAGATTGGTGCATACTTACTCATTCTTCTTCGGGATCCTTCCCGATAAGAGATTATTGTAGGATTGTTACCATCCAAGATTCAATGGATATATAGAAAAATAATCTTTGTGTTAAGATTATTCCTATGAAATATAATTTTCTAACTTGGAGGATTCAGAATGGATATGAATCTATAGATAATAATGTGAAATTGTGTGGGACTTATCTTGTTTCCAGATGTGTTTTCTTCAAAACATCATAAAGAAGAGATTATGGAACATCTTTTCATTGATATTTAATGGGCCAAAGAAGTTTCTATTATTTTGGTGAATTCACAGCATTCTATTCTCTGGCTATGATGGGTCATTATTTCCTTGATTGTTAGTATCATGGATCAGGCATGATAGTTATTAAAAGAATAGCATGCAAATTGATATTATGTGTAGGATGTTGGTGGTTGTATCCAGCAAGAAACAAGGGATTCTATGTGGGTCTAACTTCTAATCATTGTGTTATTATATGCATGATAAAAAAATATTATTATAGATATTGTAAGGGTCTTGGGTAATTGGAGGGAGGCTCCTTCACTGTATAAAATTATTCAAAATCCTCATCTATTTTCTTAGGGGGATATTTTTCAGCCAAAAAACTAGGTTTGTTGGAATCCTCCATCAAGGGGTTTGAAACTAAATAGTGATGGTTTGTGTGTTTCTAGTTTGATCTAAAGAGGTGGTATTTTCCATGATAGTTGTGGATTAACCATTCTGTCCTTCTCTATTAGGAAAGGATAGGGTAATTTTCTTTATACTGAGTTGATGGATATGCTCACTGGATTGAATATATTAATGGAAAGGAAGTATGAGATTTCTAACATTGTAAATGATTTTATTCTCTTACATAATTCCATCCTTGGTCGAGGTATGATTCCTTGGTCTATATCCTACATAATTAGAAAATGTAGAAGCATCATTGGTCATGATATCAAAGTTTCTTATACATGGAGAGAGGTAAATATGGTTGTAGACTACTTGGCTTTGATAAACATTATTGGACCATGGAATATATGTTTTCATGATTTGAATAGCTTGAAGCTGAAAGGTGTTAATATCATTAGAATATATTCCCTTAGTATCCAATATTTTAGTCCCCCTTAATTATTATTCTCCTTTTAGTTTGTCAATGTGGACCTATTTTTTGTTGTACTCTCTTTTTTGTTGAATAAAAAATTACATTACTGATTGAAAAGTTGAAGAAGAGATTTTCTAAAAAGAAGATCCATATACTGAGTGTGATGAATAGATTAAATATTTTATTTTATTTAAATTAAGAAGGTTCAAAAAGTGAAAGTGGAAAGGAAAAGGTAAATAATTACGAAATTATGGAACTGTGAATGAATTGGGTAATTTTCCAAATATTGTTTAATGAAAAATACCGTCAAATATTAATATAATGAGGAAAGCGAGAAACTTAAAATAACCAAATGTATAAGAAGACAAAGAAGAAGAAGAATAATTATATTAATAAGAAATGGGATTTGATTCATTAAGTAGTGATTGTGAGGTTAATTTCTTTTCATATTTTGAAAAAATGTTTAATTCATCGAGTAGTGGTGATGATGGAGATGAAAGGAAAGAACAAAAATGTAAAATTAATCATGAGTTAGAATAATTTATTTTTTAAGATTACAAATCTCGATAAATAAAAGAAAAAGTTACTAAAAGTGAAAAATAGGGATACTGAAGAAAAGTAAGAGTTCGTCAAGAAGGAAGTAGCCTAAGTAAATGATATCAGAACTTAAAAGATGATGCTGGCTGAGTAAGAATATATATTGTGTTATTTTATAGAAATTTTGATTTATAAAGAAGAAGCGTTATTTGAGAAACAAGCCATATGTGTCATAATTCATCAATAATTAAACAAGTTCATGGAAGACATCAATAAATCAAATGAGGTTAATGGTGAATATTTTCATGACGGTATCAAAATCATACTTGTATAAAGATGTACCAAGAAGGATGTTGAGAGATATTATTTCCCATCAAATAAAAATGGATGTCAAGAAAATCATATCTCATGATGCAAAAGATGGATCAAAATAAATAAATATATCCCCAACAAAATTCTAGATAGATTTACTATCAATGTGGAAGATCAAAATTCATAGGATATTATTGGTGTTGGGGAAGGTATAGACACAAAGCCTAATCTTATTAGTATAATATAACCTTTTATGGATGATGAAAGAACCAATGGATATATTTTGTGCAAAAATGATATCTAATTCACAAAGGATCCAATCTATGATCAGAACTTCAAATAAGTTAGTTCAAACAAAATAGGTTTTAGGTTCTAGAATAAATATATGCATGATGTGGTCAAGATGGTCACAAAGATGAGGATTGTATGACTAGACTGACAGGTAATATTATTTATGTTGTTAAATGGAATAAAATTCAAAATTCTAAAAAAGATGACCATGTAGATAAAGGGTTCCTAGAAATATGAACCAACAAGTTAGAGGTGACTAATAAAATGTAGAAAGAAGAATGAATGATAAAGCAAAAAAAGAAAGAAAATTACACATGAATAAATTAGCATTAATAAGAAGAATTCAACCATTAATGATTGAATAATTAATTTTAAATCATCAATATGTGGTGACTTAAAAACCCAAAATATGATATATGAATGATGTGAGCAAGTTGGGAATGGTTCAAAGGACTGTAAGACAACCCTTCCATCCCAAAATGAAATCATGAAGAGAATAATTCAAGTAAAAGGTAATTAATTACCCTATCATCTGAGGTTAAGAGAATGTATGTACACATATAAGAATTTATAGAGTATATTTCTATAATCCAACAAATCCAAGAAATATATAAGGAGATAAGTGATGAGATTATTGTAGCCAATATATCCGGGTTGAGCAGAAATCCTCAACATGGGTCTTTATTTGAAATAAAATGAGAGGTTCCTCCTTATTCCCCGTTATTTTGTATATTTTCATCCTACTTTAATAGAATTTAGGGTTTGGGTTGAGGATTTCAATTCCAAAGAAAAATGAACTTGAGTTTTTCATGGATTTCCATTGTTGGAAGACTACCATGATAAAGAAAAAGATGAATCTTCCCTTGAGGGTGGTATTATATGAGATTAAGCTTTCAAAACAAATATTCTATAACATCCCAAACATTTTATGGTATGATTCTCTTAAATATATTCTATTCATAACCTATATTTCATAAATCATTTTTTTCCATTGAAAAAATACTTGGTTATTTGGGTGATATTCAAAACCTAACCATTAAACAAAAAATTTCACCTTCTATGTTTTGAATTTTAAAAAATGGTCATCTAGAGTAGTGACCAGTAAGTCATTCCGAGTGTGATAGAACCAACTTTATTTTTTTTATGAATAGTAACATACCCTTATGAATAGTAATATGAATAGTAATATGACCCTCATGAATAGTAAATAATGATAATATTTTATTATCTTAAGGTAATAAGATAATGAGATCTCAATTAATTTTTCAATGTGTTATAAAACTAATTATACCTTTAAAATTGTTATTTTAGAATAAAGTATGATTTTATTTAAAAATTAAATTAAAAATAAATAGATATTAATATTCAAAAAATGGAGTTAATTTTTGAATTTTACACATAAAAAATGGTTAGGGTGAATTTTTGGCATTTTTCCAAAATACATGAATTTTTGGTGAATAGTAAAAATATAGTTTTGAGTTTTCGGTAGTTTAATGACATCATAATGATATAATAATTAATATAAATGGATGGTCGACTTGTGTATAGTAACATGTGACATGAGGTGTCCCAAGTGGATAAAACCATGGTCAAATACCATGGGCAAGCCCATGGTTTTAGAAAAACCACTTATGAGGAGTCCCTTTTAATTAATAAAAAACTCCCTCTTAATTACTATAAATACCCACTCACCCCCTTCGTTTTATTTCATTAAAAACTCATTATTTTGAATTATCCGATATTATTACCTCCCTAGGAGTCCTCCCAAGGTGTCCTCAAACCCCCAAGGTCCCAACCTTCATGTTTTGCGAGTTACTCTACAAGGTAAGAGAATCAACCACCCTTCCCTTTTCTTAAAGATTTCATATATGTTTTCTCTTTTATTTTCAATTAGATTATGTTATAATATGTCATTAAATATTCCCCTTAATTACCATATTATGTATGAGTTATGAGATACCCCCTTTATCTCATCAAACCATTTTAAAAAAATTTATGTGATGCCGTTAGGCTACCGAATTTTCATGAGAGATTTCTCAATTTTTCTTCTATTTTGTGTTCACTTCTTTTATACTTATTTCCTCATCTAAACTCATCACAATTTTATGATAATTATATTAGCCTACATAAACTAAAATTATATTATTCTAATGGAATATTTCATCATCATATCTCTTTCCCCCTCCTCTTATACTAAAAATGAAATCATTGTCTGAGATGTGTTAATTTATCACATTCAAGGATGATGGGTTCTCAATTTTGGTTACCATATTAAATTATGGTCATGAAAACATTTTAATGGTTAAACCAGATCATAATATATTTATTTCATCTCATTAATGGTCTATAATCCCTACACACTCATGATATGGAATAATAATACAAAACAAGTTCATTGTGCACAAAACTGCCAAGCTAAATCCAAGCGTTTATCAATAACTTTTAACTAATGATTCATCATCATGTATATAACCCAGAATCATTATAATATAATTTATATCTCTTTATAGTCACTAATAATATATATTAACTATTCTGGATTATTAACCACATTTAAAATTATATTTCTTCCATGAATACGAGTAAACCAATCATGAAAACCAAGGAAAAAAATGCTTCCAAAACAATAAAATTGGACCTCCTAAACACATAAAAAGGGCCATGAATGAACCTAATAAGGTTATAATAAATCAATTAAATGTATAATATGTTCTTTAATTATTAATTAATGAGGCTAAATTTTATTATTCAGATCATTAAAACAAACGAAGAACACACTCGAGGATAAGGTAAGGGGTTTCTTATCTCACTTTTAATTCCGTGAGAATTCCATTGTTCGCCACATATTTCTTGTATATGGTATAGGTGTACTGACATTTCATATAATATCATGATTCTCTTTATATTCATGGTATTTAATTATTCATTTTATGTTTATTATGTTTTGGTCATATGATTCAACTGATTACATAGTGATAAAAGACTTTGCCTCAACTTCTATTTCGTTGTGACTTACTTTTTATGGTGAAACTAATAATCCTTATGTGGTGTACCTAATTCCCATTTGAGATCAATTTTAATTTTGAAATTATATTTCTATTAAATATCCATATTACCATATCATGGATATGTTTATTGTCTAAACTGTATATCATTTCTGCAAGCAGTGTTTATTTGAAATGTTGTTTTAATTGTGGAAATAATGATGAATCCTATAATGACTCGAACCTTTGAATAAATTGTATTTCCTACTTTTCTGTGTTATTTCATTTTATAATCCACAAAACTATATCCTTTAATTAATTAAGTGATGCCCCTGGGTTTCGACTGTTATATGACTGTTGGTCAATATGATTGTTGGTCAATATGACCGTTGCTCAATATGACTGTTGGTCAATATGAACATAGGAAACTAAACTCTTAACATTAAAATTATTTTATATAAATACAAGAGATCATGGTTAATTAATACAGAAAGAATATTTGATGTCCTCATCTGT
Organism: Viscum album; assembly: GCA_963277665.1. Taxonomy (NCBI): domain Eukaryota; kingdom Viridiplantae; phylum Streptophyta; class Magnoliopsida; order Santalales; family Viscaceae; genus Viscum; species Viscum album. The sequence continues at coordinate 776,035,967 of OY728123.1, forward strand.
TAGACTTGGGTAGTACGAAGCCCATCTGTTCGAGCTTGGGAAGGAGGTAGCATATCTGAGCTTCGCTTTAGACCAAGCCCAAGCTGAGCTTCAAAATGTGAAGCTTGAATATAATTTCCTAAGGGAGAAGTTCAAGAGGATTTAATTAAACACTCTAGAAATGGTGTCTGAGCCACCCCAAGATTCTATCACCATAGCACACCTTACACTTAGGTCACATGCATGTGTTATAAGGGGCTATGTAACACGATCTTAGTTACTTTTGTAAACCTTTTGTATAAGTAAAATTTTTATTTATTATTATGGAAAATTTGGTGAATTTCAAATATCTGGATAAATGTAGGATGAATTTATAGTTCCATATTAATATTGAATTTTAGAAAAAAAATGGTATTTAAAATATTAATGTAAAATTTAAATAATTAATAATGTATAATGATTTTGAAAAAATGGTCTTCTAAAATTTTGATTAATAATAAATTTAGTGTAGAGACCCAATGCTTTATGTACATGGACATTACATTACTTTAGCAGAATACTTAATACATAACAAAAATAGACACACAAGGATCGTAATAGTTTAGTGTCTTTGGAAACTCGGAACGTAATCTTCTAATCGTGGTGAAAGATCTTCAACATCTCCCATAAAGATCTTCCACTTTTTATTTCCTTACCTAAAACCTTTCTTTTGATCCTGGGGGAAAGTAAAACATAAAAAGGGTGAGCTCAAATGCTCAGTAAGGGTAAGCATGGATAAAATAAAACATACCATATACATTTGAACTTAAAAACATGAACATAATGTTTAAACATCAAAATCATGAGAAACAACATAAAACATGGAAGTACATAAGGCATAGATCATAATGGAACATAAACCATGATAAAATAACATGGGAATAAAACATGTAACTATGGAATCCATTAAGCACATGTAATGATTTCCATAGTAGCCAAGGCATTTCTTCCAAGACCATCTTAGCAGACAAAGTCCCATTCTGAATCGAGTTCACTCCTCGTTTCAGTCCTGTAACACTGAACTAGATTAACTTACCGTTCCAGCCATGTCTATCTCATGAGATATAAAATCTTTACCCAATGCATTGGAGGGAGATACAGGTCCCACCCATCTCATAATGAAATCATTCTTACTTGTGCCACAAAATAAACATACATCATTCATAAAAACCCAATAAATAAAATGGGTTCCATAAACATCATCCCATCATCACATAATCCATATAAAAGAAATGGATATCATTTCATAATAAGAGAAGTGAAACCATGTAAATCATAGAGACATTATACTTAAAACATACACATATGAAATAATTTCATTTTAGATGGAAAATTGTTTTGATAAAACACTTGAAATTAATTCTTGAGGAAAATATCCTTTCTTCTTTAAAATCATTTTCTTTTCACAAAATGTCATGCATTTTTAAAAGAAATAGATTTTGTTGAAAATAGTCATGAAATCATTTGGAGGAAGCTTCATGAAAATAAGGCTTTATAAAACCGTAAAAATCCATTCATGCCGTATAAGTTAAAAAAACATTCTTCTCGTACTTTTGTCGGAAAAGTTAAAAAAAGTACCTCGTAACGTAAACAAAAGAATGATTCCTTACATACCATGTAGTAAAAGTCAAAAATGGGTAAAAAGGACTTTAAACATACATGAAAACACTTTTATAAAACATGGACATGGATGATAGAAATAACCCTAGTAAATAATTACGAATAAGAAATCTCGGATAAAAATGAGATTTGAAAAATTATCCCTTACCTTAGGTCTGATATGCTTCGTACGTATACGAACCTCCTCTTCTTTGAAGCGCCTCTTTGAGACCTCCTCCTAGGGAACTACAATTGGTCTTTGAAAAAGACCAAGACCAATAGGATGTTTCTAGGGATGTGGAGAAGAGAATTGGGCAGGGGTTGGCAGAGCTTGAATGCTCAAAGTGGTGTGTGGAAGAGAGGGAGGAGGTTCCCTTTTATAAGGGAGGAGAGGGGTACCTTTGGAATTCTTAAAAATATTAATTTATAATAAATCTAACCCCTCTTAAAAACCTCCAAAAATGACTCATATTAAAAGATTAGATGAGATAGGGTTGTAATCTCATCAACCAATCAAATTTAGACATGTTTGGAACTTATTTTAAACCTTATCATTTTAATTTATCCTTATTTAATCTATTTAAGTTTATTTGTGGTAATAAAATTCTAAATTTTAAATTATAACAAATAATTCCTTATTTGTTGTGAATTTTCCATAATTGTTTACTTTATAACATTATAGACCATATAAATTTAAATTTATAATTTTTAAATATTTTTGTGAATTTTAAACAATTTTATAATATGTTATTTTATAAAATAACAATAGTGTCAATTTTGACAATATTCATTTATTTTAATTTAAATATAATATATACAGAAGAAATGTTCAAAATAAAATCTTTAATAGATTCATAAAATGTCATATGTATATATAAAATTAGTTTAGAACATTAAATAGATCATATAATATTTATTTTATTATTTTTAAAACCATTTATTTGGTTTATCTCTTAATAAAATAAATACTACAACATTTTTGTATAATTTTTTAATATACTTATTTGTGGCATGAAAATTAAAAAAAAATTCTATGATTAATATAAATCTATTAACTTTCACAATAATACTTTTAATCGAATTTATCTTTTTAAAATCTAAATATTTAAATTGTTATATTTATTAAATTATGAAGGCGACAACTTTGGAATCATTTAAAATAAAATAATATAAGTGTCATAATCGCTTTTATAAGGCTCAAAATGGTCCAATATTATACCATTGGATTATTATGGTTTACATGTACATGTAAAATAAGTTTTTTTCAGGGTTTTGTGCATTTTATGGTCACTATTAGTTTAATAAAAACTATATTCTTGATTTTTCACTAGATAAACAATTTTTGAATCACTATTGTGTCATAATTAATGATAATTATTTAATCCATAAAAATTATAAATAAATTCATATGATGTAGATAATGTTATTATCTTTCTGGAGACTACTCATGTTCGAGGTTTCATGAAGTTTATCTCTAAATTAAAATTAATATACTTACAAGATTTAAGCGAGTGACATGTTGTCACTTTCTTTGGTTTTAATAATAATTAAGTTATTTTCATGGGAAAAAGTCCATTAAATGAATATAATACGACTCCTAGGTGATATGGGTAAACTTTTAGCCATCCAATAGAATTTCTACATGTGTTAGGGTAATTTTATAATATTATATTTACCCTTAATTACCTGATTTACCTTTAACTATGGTAAATAAAATTTACCGTAGTTACTATTCATAATTCCCAAAAATAAAAAGTAGCTTATTAACATAATTTTGAACCAATTATTCCCAATATGGAATCCATTTTTCCAAATTAAATACAAAATAGTTTCAGAAATTAAATTATAATTAATCCCATTGTCGAAAGAAAACGGGGTTTTCTTTAAAACATTGCAAAAGATGGAATTGATTTAACCTACGAATTTAATATAAAATCAATGATAATTACATACATTATATTAAATGGTAAAAATATATTCTATTTATACTTTAAAACCATTCAATATTATAATTTAACCATATAAATTATTTCGATGAAAAAAATGTTTTTAATTAAAATATAGCGTGTTTTTACTATTCATCAAAATATGAAAGTTACCAGAATAATATGAAAATTTTATCCAAAGTAAATTTTTATTTCTTTATTCCAAAGAAGAATTTTATTTTGTCAAATTTAACTTATAAACATGTCAAAAACTAGATTTAAAGTGGGTGCTCCACCAAAAGGCAGCAAAACTGCATTTTTTTTAAAATACTTATTTTACCCGAAAAATTTATTTTGTTCTTATACCATGTTCTAGAAAATGTGTAAGATGAATAATAATGTTATAAAATTCAAATTTTAGTTAATACTATTCATAACGGCTAGTTCATAATAATATTATAATAATATATCGTTGTTTAGTAAAACCCGGTATTGCGTACAACACACGCTATCGAGGAAGGTCACGATTGCGTGTAATGCAAGCCAAGTCAGGGTTGCGTGTTGTGCAAGAATCCTTCATTGTTTCATATAATAGAATCCAACCATATTTCATTTATACATTGAATAAATATATATATATATACTCAATGTTTCATAGAATAACTATTATCAAAATTGTGTGTAACACGATCCAAGAATAGTGTTGTGTATACAACAAGCTAATACGGTGTTGCGTATAGCGCACAGTAATCTTGGTGTAGCATACAACACAAGATATTAATTAAATTAAAAGTATATTTTTCATAAAATCTTGGGGTGTTACATTCTACCCCCCTTAAAATGAATTTCGCCCTCGAAATTCGTTGGGGTTATAAATGGTTTACTACTCAAAAGTTTGTTTAATAGAAACCCACATCGTAAAAAGGAATACCAAAACATGGCTTTAAAAACTAAAGTATGAAATGTAATGGTTACCCAAATAAACTCATCGCTGGGTTTCCAAATAGGAGAACATAGGTGAAAATATGGATATGGAAGAAAAATCTGACCATCAAGTTCTGATGGAGAGTGGTAGAGAACATGGCTATGAAAAAGCCAACAATCAAAAAGCTATTGATTTGTGATGATCTAAGGTACCATCTGATTCATCGGATATAAGGGAACTTGGACAACATTTTTGTTTTTCAAGATCATTTCCCTAAAGTTCATGAATTAAAATAAATACTTTCATGATTTTGGTACAATCTCAATGTTCTTCATGAATTGAACAATTTCCACTTAATCCCTTAAAGAAATGAAGTTGAATTTGTTATTCGTGATATGTTAGCAGATCATGTGATAGAATGATGGGTAATTCCATCTATTTCAAACAAAAGGTTAGAAAAAGTTATAAGTCCATCTTATGGTTAGATTAATCATATATGGTTCAAAAAATGAACTTATACTTCATATATCATACCGCTTAATAAAATAAAACTAGTTTCTACTAACCAGGGACTTCCTGTAGGCCAGTGGTAGGCGATAAAAGTCAGTCGCACTTCGGTTGTGGGTTCGATTCCCACAGCCTTGTCTGATGCGATGGGCTGTCGCCCGTCCTGCAGGTTGTCCTTTTTCTAAAACTATGTTACTAAACATCCCATAAATAATATCGAAATAAAAAAATCTTCTATCCTTAAACAATACTAACTTATGTCCAACATAATCCATTCCAATCTTTAGGCTTATCCATAATACTGCAGTCCACTCTCATATTATAGTGAAAATGATTACAAGATATTTCATATAACAAGCATGTTAATTCCATTGTTGATCCCCATATATCATAAGATATGTCTTGTTGGTCACATTCCAAACATTCGAAGGCCTTAATCATGTATTCTCTTGAAAAATGAATACCCATTGAATCTTAGTGAAAACATGAATGCTGTCAAAAGTTATCTCTTTCCACATAACAAAATCCAAAAATTCTATATACTCAAACCATGATATAACCTTCTCCTTATATCAGTCATGAGCTCATGAATACTATCAAACATTTAATTTTCATCTTATCCCTTCATTATGCGCATATCATCTACTTTCCAAAAATATCTGAATAATATTTCATGGTTACAAGTACCATTAATCATACACTTTCAAAACATAGGAAAGACAATAGTGTAACAATCCTTAGATGTCTCTTTATTCTATAGTACCATGAGATTACTTATAAAACATTACACTTGATAAACATGTTATCATTCCACTACCTTCTTAAACCATTGACCGAGCTTCAACAATTCTTTCATCTCACATATCATTTGTAGTCTCTTCATCATCATCAACATAAATACTTCCCATACGACCGTACTTCTCTTCATGATACTTTCCCTTAGGGAATTGGTTTTTATAATGCCCGTACATTGCACATTTAAAACATTTAACCATTGTTGATGTCGTAGCAATACCATTATCCTCATCCATGGTGTTAACTGAACCTTTTCCTTTTCACTTACTGGCTTTGTGTCCTTATTTTCCACACCCAAAGAATCTTCCAGTTCCTTTGAAACAATCTCCCTGATGCCTCTTCCCACATGATTTACATGAGGGAAATTGAACTTTCTTTCCTCTATGATCATCATGAAACTCCATCTTTCTCTTATTATCTGAGTCGGGAAACTTACCAAAGTTGAGATTATTGATCATATTATAAGATTTCTGATTTGGAATAATAATGATGTTTGGACTTCCAAATCCCATTTCATTTGGTTTCTCATGAAAAATATCATTCCATTGTCTTTTATATCCTCCATTATCGTGAATCTTCCTGTTTCCAGCCATTTTCTAAAACCCAAAAAAGAATAGTGTGAGAGGCAAAAACCATGCTAGGGAAAACAACATAGTAAAGGGGGAGTACCTTCAATATCTAACATCTTAGGTTAAATTCTAAGATCGTTACTGTAGTTCTAGGATGGTATCCTATACGTATACTTATCCTTAGGGACATCCCTAGACATACCTTAGAAATATCTCTAGGGATCGCACTAACGTTTTCGCATACTAGTTTCCAAACGTTAACTAAACCTTTCCTCTAATACAAACTTTAGAGACCCGAAGCTTGACGTACATGGACATTACATTACTTTAGTGGAATACTTAATACATAACAAAAACAGACACACAAGGACCATAATAGTTTAGTGTCTTTGGAAACTCGGAACGTAATCTTCTAATCGTGGTGAAAGATATTCAACATCTCCCATAAATATCTTCCACTTTTTGTTTCCTTACCTAAAACCTTTCTTTTGATCCTGGGGGAAAGTAAAACATAAAAAGGGTGAGCTCAAATGCTCAGTAAGGGTAAGCATGGATAAAATAAAACATACCATATACATTTGAACTTAAAAACCTGAACATAATGTTTAAACCTCAAAATCTTGAGAAACGACATAAAACATGGAAGTACATAAGGCATAGATCATAATGGAACATAAACCATGATAAAATAGCATGGGAATAAAACATGTAACTATGGAATCCATTAATCACATGTAATGATTTCAATAGTATCCAAGGCATTGCTTCCAAGACCATCTTAGCGGACAACGTCCCATTCTGAATCGAGTTCACTCCTCGTTTCAGTCCTGTAACACTGAACCGGATTAACTTATTATTCCAGCCATGTCTATCTAATGAGATATAAAATCTTTACCCAATGCATTGGAGGGAGATATAGGTCCCACCCATATCATAATGAAATCATTCTTACTTGTGCCACAAAATAAACATACATCATTCATAAAAACCCAATAAATAAAATGGATTCCATACACATCATCCCATCATCACATAATCCATATAAAAGAAATGGATATCATTTCATAATAAGAGAAGTGAAACCATGTAAATCATAGAGACATTATACTTAAAACATACACATATGAAATAATTTCATTTTAGATGGAAAATGGTTTTGATAAAACACTTGAAATGAATTCTTGGGGAAAATATCCTTTCTTCTTTAAAATCATTTTCTTTTCACAAAATGTCATGCATTTTTAAAAGAAAGAGATTTTGTTGAAAATAGTCATGAAATAATTTAGAGGAAGCTTCATGAAAATAAGGCTTTATAAAACTGTAAAAATCCGTTTGTGCCTTATAAGTTAAAAAAACATTCTTCTCGTACTTTTGTCGGAAAAGTCAAAAAAGTACCTCGTAATGTAAAAAAAGAATGATTCCTTACATACCATGTTGTAAAAGTCAAAAATGGGTAAAAAGGAATTTAAACATACATGAAAAAACTTTTATAAAACATGGACATGGATGATAGAAATAACCCCAGTAAATAATTACGAATAAGAAATCTCGGATAAAAATGAGATTTGAAAAATTATCCCTTACCTTAGGTCTGATATGCTTCGTACATATCCGAACCTCCTCTTTTTTTAAGCGCCTCTTTGAGACCTCCTCTTAGGGCACTAAAATTGGTCTTTGAAGAAGACCAGGACCTATAGGATGTTTCTAGGGAAGTGGAGAAGAGAATTGGGCAGGGGTTGGCAGATCTTGAAGGCTCAAAGTGGTGTGTGGAAGAGAGGGAGGAGGTGCCCTTTTATAAGGGAGGAGAGGGGCACCTTTGGAATTCTTAAAAATATTAATTTATAATAAATATAACCCCTCTTAAAAACCTCCAAAAATGACTCATATTCAAAGATTAGGTGAGATAGGGTTGTAATATCATCAACCAATCAAATTTAGACATGTTTGGAACTTATTTTAAACCTTATCATTTTGATTTATCCTTATTTAATCTATTTAAGTTTATTTGTGGTAATAAAATTCTAAATTTTAAATTATAACAAATAATTACTTATTTGTTGTGAATTTTACATAATTGTTTACTTTATAAAATTATAGACCATATAAATATAAATTTATAATTTTTAAATATTTTTGTGAATTTTAAACTATTTTATAATATGTTATTTTTATAAAATAACAATAGTGTCAATTTTGACACTATTCATTTATTTGAATTTAAATAAAATATATACAGAAGATATGTTCAAACTAAAATCTTTAATAGATTCATAAAATGTCATATGTGTATAGAAAATTAGTTTAGAACATTAAATAGTTCATATAATATTTATTTTATTATTTTTAAAACCATTTATTTGGTTTATCTCTTAATAAAATAAATACTACAACATTTTTTTATAATTATTTAATATACTTATTTGTTGCATAAAAAATAAAAATAAAATCCTATGATGAATTTAAATCTATTACCTTTCACAATAATACATTTACTCGAATTTATATTCTTAAAATAAAAATATTTAAATTGTTATATTTATTAAATTATGAAGGTGACAACTTTGGTATCATTTAAAATAAAATAATATAAGTGTCATAATCACTTTTATAAGGCTTCAAATGGTCCAATATTCTACCATTTTATTATTATGGTTTAAATTTACATGTACAATAAGTTTTGGTCAGGGTTGTGTGCATTTTATGGTCACTATTAGTTTAATAAAAACTATATTCTTGATTTTTCACTAGATAAACAATTTTTGCATCACTATTGTGTCATAATTAATGATAATTATTTAATCCCTAAAAATTATAAATAAATTCATATGATGTATATAATTTTATTAGATTTCTGGATACTACTCATGTTAGAAGTTTCATGAAGTTTATCTCTAAATTAAAATTAATATACTTATAAGATTTAAGAAAGTGACATGTCGTCACTTTCTTTGGTTTTAATAATAATTAAGTTATTTTCATGGGAAAAAGTCCATTAAATGAATCTAATACGACTCTTAGGTGATATGGGTATACTTTTATCCATCAAATAGAATTTTGACATGTGTTAGGGTAATTTTATAATATTATATTTACCCTTAATTACCTGATTTACCATTAACTATGGTAAATACAATTTATCGTAGTTACTATTCATAATTCCCAAAAATAAAAAGTGGCTTATTAACATAATTTGGACCCACTAATTCCAAATATGGAATGCATTTTTCAAAATTCTATACAAAAAAGTTTCAGAAATTAAATTAAAATTAATTCTGTTGTCGAAAGAAAACGGGTTTTTCTTTAAAACATTGCAAAAGATCGAATTGATTTAACATACGAATTTAATATAAAATCAATGATAATGACATACATTATATTAAATGGTAAAAATATATTCTATTTATACTTTAAAACCATTCAATATTATAATTTAACCATATAAATTATTGCGATGAAAAAAGTTGTTTTTAATTAAAATATAGCGTGTTTTTACTATTCATCAAAATATGAAAGTTACCAGAATAATATGAAAAATTTATCCAAAGTAAATTTTTATTTCTTGATTCCAAAGAAGAATTTTATTTTGTCAAATTTAACTTATAAACATGTCAAAAACTAGATTAAAAGAGGGTGCGCAATCAAAAGGCGGCAAAACTGCATTTTTTGAAAAATACTTATTTTACCCGAAATATTTATTTTGTTCTTATACCATGTTCTAGAAAATGTGTAAGATGAATAATAATGTTATAAAATTCAAAATTTAGTTAATACTATTCATAATGGCTAGTTCATAATAATATTATAATAATATATCGTTGTTTAGTAAAACTCGGTATTGCGTACAACACACGCTATCGAGGAAGGTCGTGATTGCGTGTAATGCAAGCCAAGTCAGGGTTGCGTGTTGTGCAAGAATCCTTCGTTGTTTCGTATAACAGGATCCAACCATATTTCATTTATACATTGAATATATATATATATACTCAATGTTTCATAGAGTAACTATTATCAAAATTGTGTGTAACACGATCCCAGAATTGTGTTGCGTATACTGCAAGCTAATACGGTGTTGCGTATAGCGGAAGTTAATCTTGGTGTAGCATACAACACAAGAAATTAATGAAATTAAAAGAATATTTTTCATAAAATCTCAGGGTGTTACATTTAGAGTCTAATAAGATCAACATGATTTTTATTGAATAGTAAAGGATGAATAGTGACATACCCATATGAATAGTAATGAATATTAATGAACATTAAATTGGCCACAAAAAAAGAAACATCACCCATGAATGTATAAATACAATTTAGACATCTAAAAAGTGAAAAAACGATCATAGTATAAGTTTTTTTTATTTTTATAAGTCATAAATATTTTATTTACAATATTATAATAATTTAATAATTTAAAATTAAATTTATTTTCCAAAAATTTTATCATAAATTATTACTTTATTGTCTTTTGTTTATACGATAATTTTATGGGACCTTGATTTCTTTTTCAAGGTGTTACAAAATAAGTTATAGTTTTAGTGTTGTTGCTTTTTTGAATAAATAATTATTTTTTTTATAATTAAATAAAAAAAATTTAAAAAAAATATTTTCATAAAATAGAGTTCATTTTTAAATTCAGAGCATCGATATTAGGTTAGGGTAATTTTTTGGGATTTTTCTGAAATAGTTGATTTTTTGGTGATTACTAAAAATACAGTTTAGAGTTTGGGGTGTTTAATGACATCATTGATGAAGTAATGATGATTTAATCATTATGGTAGACTTTTTAATATAAATATATGCTATGAGGTATCCCTAGTGTCCAATACCATGGGTAAATACCATAGGAAAGCCCATGGTTTTTCAAATACCACCGATGAGGTGTCCCTTAGAAATTAATTTAATATTCCCTCACTTTTCCTGTAAATACCAAGCCATTCCCACATTAATTTAATTACAAAATACTCCTCAATAAATATATGGTCTTTCTACCTCCCAAGGATTCCTCCCATGGTGCCCTAAAGCCCCCCAAAGTCTCATCCTTCATGATTTCGAAGTTACTCTTCAAGGTAAGGGAACCTTTCACCCTCCTCTTTTTAGTCATGATTTCATTTATGTTATGTATTCTAGTTTTCATCTTATTATGTTGGGGGTATGTTCTTATATATTCTTATTATTGTCCATTTCACTTCCAAATGATGAGAGACCCTTTCTGCTCTCATCAATTTATTTTCTGAATTTTTTTGCGATGTTGTTAGGCTACTGAATTTTTCGTAAAAGAAATAGTGTCTTCTCTTTTCTTTCATGTTTTCCTTTCATGTGGTATGTCATTAAAATATCCATACCATGATCTTATTATGTACCCATAATGTATTATGAATTATTTATGAGTGGTTTACCCTTGTCCCATCTCTATTTAATGTTTTATAAAATGATGTTATGTAGCCTTTATGTTGTAGAATTTTCATCTCAAAATCTCTCTTTTTCTCAAGAAATTATCTTCGATTATTTTTTGTGAATACCCAAATCTATTTTCATTTTCAGGGGTATTCATCAATACATAAAATTAATCTATTTAATTCTGGAATTTTCATACATATAACCCTCACTCCCTTTTCATGGGGTATAAATGAAATAATGATCTTATTTTTAAGTACATTTTTAACGTCACGATTTTGACATGAAACCAATTTATTTGATTCTGTTTGGGTTATTTATGAAATTTTTTATTATTATCTATGTGTCTCACATGAAAATAAAGATATATTAAGGTTGCGCCCTGATATCGCTTCAGGTATTGGGTAAAGAATTAATCTCTAGAGATGAAAAGTTTCACGATACCTTGGTGAATAACCTTGGTAATGTTTTTATGACACCTTGGGAATGAACCTTAATGATATGTTAATGAATGTATAAATGAAATTTTGTATCCACATATTCAATTTGTGATTAATGTTCTTTTTATTTTGATATCCCTCTACTTTCATTGCTCATGTATTTTGGTTTTCATTAAGTTCTTATTGATATCACAAGTAATCTGATTCCCTTGCTTTCTTTACTAGGCCTTCTGCTCACCCTTTCCTTTGATCTATGTCTCTAGGTTATGAGATTAAATAATTGTACTTAGAGAGAACTTATGATTAATCCCTACAAAGGTATTAGAAGAATGTTTTATGTTTTCATGTTTTATGTTCTTGATTTGCAATACACTGGACTTTAAAGATCCACTATTTTTAAAATGTAATGAAAAGTTATGTAATAAAAAAGCGGGATACCATAGTTGATATCAAATTATAGTTTATTTATTTATGAAAATTAGGATATAAAAACATTAGTAATAACCCTATAGAAAATTTTAAATATAGGAAAACTTGTTTCTATTTTGGTGAGTATTGGGTAAGTGTTTTATCAAATAAATACATCCCTTTCTGGATACGAGAAGGTAGAGGCCACTCTGGCACAAATGTACCTAAGAGTAAAAACTCCAACAAGGAGTATCAGGATTGACCCAAGGTATCCTTGTACATGACAACAGGCCTTGATGCACTCTTGTTTAAGACACTCCCGGTGGATATCTTTAGTCAATCATTATCTTTTTATGAATCATTATGAAGGATTTATAGAGAAATGTAATTGTTTAAAGAATGAAGATTTAAGAAATAAAATCCTTTATAGTTAAATGAATCATAAATGAAATAAGTTTCTTAGTAAGGATTTATTCTTTTATAAAATGGTGGGAAATAGGAGGAACCGTAAAAATGGTGACCGTAATGGACCATGTGCTGACAATGCTCTGATGGAATCTGAAATGGAAAATTTCATGCTAATGATGAACCAAAAAACTAAAGTTATGGGAAATAATTTGAATCAAGCTGAGAGACCGATATCACTGCAAAGGGAACAACTTTTTGTTGAATCCTTTATATGTCAAAGACCACCAACCTTTATTGGATCTACCAACCCAAAGATTTATGAATAGTGTATCAGCTCTATTGAGAAGATATTTTAGGTGCTCCGCTATTCTGAATGAGGGAAGGTTACCTTGGTTTTTTATCACTTAAAGGGAGAAGTTGATCCGTGGTGGGAAGTGATTAAAAACAAAAGGCCAAGAGTTGAAGTTGAAGATATGGAGTGGGAAGAGTTTAGAGTGATATTCTTCAAAAATTATTTCCCTCAATCGATGAGAAAAAGAATGGAGAAGGAGTTTTTCGAGCTAATGCAGAAGGAGAATGAATTTGTGAGAAGCTACGAGATGAACTTCACAAGGATTTCACGTTACACCTCTATCTTTGTCATGGTTTCAAATGGTATGGTTGGAAGATACTTCGGTAGACTAAGACCTCTTCTATGGAAGAATCTAACCAACTTAGATTATGATAGTTATGAGGAGATGGTGCGAAGTGAGATGAAAGTTAAACTGGAGTTTGGTGAGATGGAATGGTCTCATAAATCCAATGATAAGAAAAGTTCTATGGAACCGAACTTAGGGAGGAGATTCAATCAGGGAAGAAAAGTAAAATAAGTGAAATATCCCACATGTAATAAATGTGGGAAGAAGCACTCGGGAAAATTCATTCTTGGGAGTGCGAAGTGCTTCAACTGTGGAAGATATGGCCATATCATGCGTAATTGTCGTAGTGAGGTGAAGCACCAACTTCTCAACACTAGTGACAAGGGGAAGATGGTGCAGGACCTACCTGATGTCCAATTCTATAAGTGTGGACAACTTGGGAACTTTGATAATCACTGTCCAAATCTGAGGGTAGTGAATGGGAATCACCATCAGCCTCTGCAACGGAAAATAGAATAATTTCGTACTTTTTCAATCTCTACAGCTAAAGTTGAAGCACAAAATGATGTGGTGGTAGGTACTAATGTGGTTCTCTCAATTCTAGAAAGTACTTTTTTTTATTCTAGTTCTACACATTCGTTTATTTCCTCCATGTTTTCAAAGAATTTAGAATCAACCCCCGATTTTAAAAAAGTAGAGTTATCAGTCAAGACTCATGGTGGGATTATCTAAGCTTCATCAGTGTTTAAAAACTCTAGTATTTACATTAGTGAGAAAAATATTATCTCAAATCTAGTAGTCATTCCCATGATAGAATTATACATTATACTAGGGATGGACGGGATCTCAAAGTATAATTCTATGATCAAATGCAGAAGCAAGGAAATCTCTGTAGTCTTGAATGGAAAACCTACAATTATATTCCAAGGAGAGATACCTCAACCTAATATTTGTCTAGAAGAACCTCCTATATTTTTATTTAGGGAGTTTATTGGTGAATAAGAAGAATGAAATGATAGTTTGAGGATAGAAAATTCCCCCATAATCCAAGAATAAGTTGACATATTTCCTGAGGAGTTACTTGGACCTCCCCTAGAAAGAGAGGTAGAGTTCTCCATTGAACTTGTACATGGATCCCATCCGAAATCAAATACCCCATATAATATGGAAAATGTGGAGCTGGAGGAGTTTAAGAAACAACTCCAAGATCTTTTGTAGAAGGGGTTTATCCCACCAAGTGTGTCTCCTTGGGGGTACGAATTCATTTTATAAAGAATAAGGATGGATCGATGTGGCTATGTATTGATTATAGAGAACTGAACGAGATCACAGGGAAGAACAAATACCCTCTTCCAATAATTGATGACTTATTTGACCAAATTTGTGGGGCTCAATTCCTTTCTAAGATCGATCTTAGATATGGTTATCATCAATTGATGGTGAAGAAATAATATATTCTAAAAACTACCTTCCAATCAAGATATGGGCATTATCAGTTTTTTTGTTATGCCCTTTGGATTGACTAATGCACCTACTATTTTTATGTATTTGATGAATAGATTCTTTAAGTACTACCTTGAGAACATTGGGGTAGTTTTTATTGATGATATTATAATATAATCCAAAAGTCGTGAGGATCATGAGGATTATCTAAGGGGTATTTTGCCAACTCTACGGAAGGAGAGGATTTTTGGGAAGTTCATCAAATGTGACTTTTGGTTACAGTAAGATGCTTTATTGGGGCACATTATAACTAATGAAGGAATCACAATTGACCCTATAAAGAAAAAAGTTGTAGAGGAGTGGCCTCATCCTATAACAATAACTGAGATTCGTAGATTCCTTTGATTAGTGGGATATTATAGGAGGTTTGTGAAAAACTTTTCTTGACTTTATAATCCATTAACCAAGTTAACTTAAAAAGGGTTAAAGTTCATCTAGACAAAGGAGTGTGAGAAAATTTTACATGATCTGAAGAAGATATTGCTTACTGCACCCCTGTTAGATCTTCCCTTAAGTGGAGAAGGATTTGTTATTTTTAGTGATTCATCTCTGAAAGGGATTGGGTGCATCCTCATGAAAAATGACGAGGTCATTGTTTATGCATCTCGATAGTTGAAGACTCATGAGCAGAACCATCCTACGCATGATCTAGAGCTGGTTGCGGTTGTTTTTTCTTTGAATATATTGAGGAACTATCCTTATGGGGAGAAATTTGATATATACACAGACCATCAAAGTATGAAGTATATTTTCACAAAAAAAAAAAGAATTGAACATGAGACAGAGGAGATGGTTATAACTTCTCAAAGACTATGATTGTTCAGTTCATTGTCATACTGGAAGATCAAACAAAGTCACTAATGCATTAAGCAGGAAAGACCCAGTTGTTGTTTCCATAATGAGGATTCAAAGAGATACATTGATCAATGACCTAGTAAATCTAGACATGGGAATTATAAGGGAAGGGATATCATCAACCCTAACCCAAATGATTTCACAACCATTATTACTAGAGAAGATCCAGAAAGATCAAAAATAAGATCCTTTGTTATAGAAGAGGTTTGTGGTTGTGAAGGATGGGAAGTTTCTTCAGTTCAATATTGATCAAGAAGGTGTACTGAAATTTCGTACAAGACTATGTCTTCCATATATTGTGGAAATAAATAAGGAGTTGATGGATGAATATCATAGGTTTACTTTCTATATACATCCTGGAAGCACAAAAATGTATAGGGACCTTCGTTATCATTATTGGTGGGATAATATGAAAAGGGAGATTGTTGAATACACTTCAAGGTGCCTGGTATGTTAGTAAGTGAAGGAAAAGTGAAAACTTCCTAAAGGGGTGTTGCAACCACTACCCATACCAGCATTTAAGTGGGACAATATCATTATGGACTTCATCACTGGTCTCCCGTGAACTTCCAAAGGAAACAATGTGATATGGGTTATTTTGGACTATCTCACCAAGACTGCCCATTTTATCTCTATTCGGGAATATTTTTCTCTTGATCAACTTGTTGGGATTTACGTGAAGGATGTGGTAAGGCTACATGGATTTCCACTTTCTATCGTATCTGATCATGATCCAGGGTTCACATAGAAATTTTAGAGAATTATTTAACATTCTATAAGTACCGAATTGAATTTTAGTACGGCCTATCACCCCAAAACTGATGGCAAATCTAAAAGGACTATTTAAACACTTGAGGACATGCTGAGAACATGATCTATGGAATTTAACGGTGGATGGGATCAACATCTCCCTTTAGTTGAGTTCTCTTACAAAAACAGCTTCCACTCGAGTATTCAAATGGCACCATATGAGGCTCTATATGGTAAGAGATGTATAACTCCTTCTTTTTGGCATGAATCTGGTGTGATAAAGATTCTTAGGCTTGATCTTGTGTAGGAGATGACAGAAAAATTCCATGCCATCCAACAACACATTAAGGCTGCTCAGAGTAAAAAAAAGAGCCATGATGACAGCCGTCGAAGGGACTTGGAGTTTTATGTTGGTGACAAATTCTTTCTTCGAATATCACCTTGGAAGAGAGTCATGAGTTTTGGGAAGAAAGGGAAGCTCATCCCTAGGTACATTGGACCCTATGAAATCCTTGATCACGTGGGAGTAGTGGCCTATCGGCTTGCACTTCCACCAAATCTAGCACAATTTCATGATGTCTTCCACGTATCCCTCTTAAGGAAGTACATACTTGACCCTTCACATGTACTAAATCCAAAGGTGGTATAACTTGAACATTAGTTTTCTTATGAGGAACAACCGGTGGAGATCATGGACTGTAGAGACGGGGTTCTACGCAACAAGACTACCCACCTTGTAAAGGTGTTATGAAGGAACCACAAATGTGAAGAAGCCACGTGGGAACCAGCGGATTCTATGAGGTAGAAGTACCCATACCTTTTTTCTTCTGAGGGTACGAGTTAAAATTTCCTGGAAGAAATTTCTTAAGGGGAAGAATGTAATCACCTGAACCTTTGAATAAATTTTATTTTCTACTTTTCTGTGTTATTTCATTTTATACTCTATAAAACTATATCCTTTAATTAATTAAGTGAGACTGTTGGGTTTTGATTGTTATATAACCATTGGTCAATATGACCATTGGAAACTAAACTCTTAACGTTGAAATTATTGTTTATAAATACAAGTGATCATGATTTATTAATACAGAAAGAAGATTTGATAGCCTCATCCAATAGACTCAGGTCATATGAAGACCATCTGTCAGATCTTGGGAAGGACGTAGAGTCTCTAGGATTTTCTATGGACCAAGCCCAAGCTGAGCTTCAACATATGAAGCTTGAACGGAATTTCCAAAGGGAGAATTTCAATCTAATTGAAATCACCACTCAGGAAATGTTGTGTGAGTCGCCCAAAGATTTTATCTCCATAGCACACCTTACACTTAGTTCATATGCAGGTTTTATAAGGGGCTATGTAACATGACCTTAGTTACTTGTGTAAACCTTTTGTATAAGTAAAATTGTTATTTATTATTATGGAAAAGTTGGTGAATTTCAAATTTCCAGATAAATGTATGATGAATTTATAGTTCCATGTTACTAATGATTTTTGGAAAAAAGGGGTATTTTAAAAAATTAATGTAAACATGTAATAGTTAATAATGTGTAATGATTTTAAAAAAATGGTCTTCTTAGTTGTGATAAGTAAGAAATTTAGAGTCTAATAAGATCTACTTGATTTTTAGAGAATAGTAACGTAATAAAAGTAACATACCCATAGGAATAGTAATGAATAATAATGAATATTAATTCAGAAAAAAACAATAGAAACATCACCCATGAATGTTTAAATACAATTTAGACATCTTAAAAGTGAAAAAACGATCATAGTATAAGTTTTGTTATTTTTGTAGGTCATAAATATTTTATTTAAAATTTTATAATTAATTTAATAATTTAAAATTAAAATTTATTTTCATAAAATTTAATCATAAATTGCTACTTTATAGTCTTATGGTTATACGATTACTTTATGGGACATTGATTACTTTTCCAAGGTGTTACAAAATAAGTTATAGTTTCAGAGTTATTTTTTTAATAAATAATGATTTTAATTAGAAATTAATTTAAAAATATTTTAAAAAATATATTTTCATAAAATGGAGTTTATTTTTGAATTCAGATCATCTATATTAGGTTAGGGTAAAATTTTGGGAATTTTTTGCAACAATTGAATTTTCGGTGAATAGTAAAAATAAAGTTTTGAGTTTTGGGTGTCTAATGACCTCATTGATGACGTAATTATGATGTAATAATTATGGTAGAATTTTTAATAGTAATATATGCTATGAGGTGTCTCAATTATCCAATACCATATGAAAATAAAATAGACAAGCCCATGGTTTTTCAAATACCACTGATGAGGTGTCCATTGGAAATTAATTAAATATTCCCTCACTTTTCATATAAATATCAATCCATTCCCTCATTAATTTCATTAAAAAATCCTCATCAATAAATATCTGGTATTTCTACCTCCCAATTAGTCCTCCCAAGTTTCCCTCAATCCCCCCAAAGTCCCATCCTCCAAGCTTTTGAAGTTACTCTTCAAGGTAAGGGAACCTTTCACCCTCCTCTTTTTAGTCATGATTTTCTTTATATTAGTTATTCTAGTTTAAATCTTATTATGTGGGGTGTGTTCTTATATATTATTATTACTTTCCATTTCATTTCCAAATGATGAGATACCCTTTTCTCTCATCAATTTATTTTCTGATTTTTTTTAGCGGTGTTGTTAGGCTGCAGAATATTTCGCAAAAGAAATAGTGTCTTCTCTTTTATTTCATGTTTTATTCTCATATTGTATGTCATTTAAATATCCATAACATGATCTTATTATGTAACCATACTGTATTATGAATTATTTATGAGTGCTTTACCCTTTTCCCCTATCTTTTTAATGTTTTCTAAAATGATGTTATGTAGTCGTTATGCTGTAGAATTTCTGTCTCAAAATCTCTCTATTTCTCAAGAAATTATCTTGTATTATTTTATGTGGACACCCAAATCTGTTTTCATTTCCAGGGGGACTAACCAATACTGAAAATTGAACTATTTTATTCCATAATTTACATAAATATAACCCTCACTCTCTTTTCATGGTTTATAAATGACATAATGATTTTATTTTTAAGTACTTTTTTAACGTCGTGATTTTGACATGAAACCCATTTCATTGATTATATTTGGAGTATTTGGGAAATGTTTGATTATTAAATATGTGGATCACATGAAAATAAAGACATATTAAGGGTGTGCCTTGATATTTCTTCAATGCATTGGGTAAATAATTAATCTCTAGAGATGAAAAGTTACATGATACCTTGGTGAATAACCATTGTAATGTTTTATGACACCTTGGGAATGAACCTTGGTGATATGTTCATGAATGTCTAAATGAAATGTTGTAGGCACATATTCAATTTTTGATTTATGTTCTTTTTATTGTGATATGACTCTACTTCCATTGCTCATGTCTTGTGGTTTTCATCATGTTCTTATTGATATCACAAGTAAAATGATTCCCTTGCGTCCCTTATTGGGCCTTCTGCTCACCCTTTCCTTTGATGTATGACTCCATGTTATGATATGAAATAATTATACTTAAGAAGAAATTATGATGAATCCCTACAAGTGGATTATAATAATGTTTTATGTTTTCATGTTTTACGTTCCTAATTTCCAATACACTAGACTTTAAAGATACTATATTTGTAAAATGTAATGAAAAGTAATGTAATGAAAAGGTGGGATTCCATAAATTCATATCCTCTACTCTATATGGATATTGTGAAGGAATATTTTACTTTTATGAAATCTATGTATAAATAATTCTTTAGTATTACAGTGGTGGGTGGGCCCATTATATCCGCTCGATGCATTGGCAGGTCTCATGAGACAAATTAGTTGGTGAAAAACCTTTCGAGTTTGTTTCTAAAAATTAGACAGGATTATACCCACAGAACTAAACCATTTTAATAGTATTATGGTATCATGTTCCCAATATATGACATAAAATTAATAATCATTCTCTTTATTAATTACCAGTTATTACTATCTATGAGGTTTTCACTATGACAAAATCTATGGATGTTGTTTCATTCTTAGTTTATTAAGGGCATCAGTTTTTCATTTATTCACCATGCCATATTGATTATGTCAACTTTTCTATGATTCTCTTATTATGTAATTCATTCTTACTCTATGTGTAACCCTTTTAGTGCATTGGATCTCACCCCTTTCATTGTTTACCATAAACAGGTGATGAAGAGGAGGTCATTTATTGAGTTCTTGTGGATGTAGTTTTTAGTTTTGGTTATGTATTGTATTTTTTAACATTTTCCAATGTAATTTTAGTTACTTATATGTATCTTGTTTCTTCAAGAATACAAAAATTATTGTTTATTCTGAATTTTCATTCCTTCCAACCATGCCAATGTAATTAGTAATGCACCAGCTCCGGTTTAGAGGGGTTGGGGCGTTACAGTTGGTATCAGAGGAATTTTAGTAGAAAACATAGAAACTAGAGTAGGAAATGTATAGTAGGGAACACAGACCTAATTTGGTATTTTAGGATAAACATAAAAGAACATCCTGGTATTTTGGTAAGGAATAGATTATGTGAATCTTCCTAGGAAATACATCCCTTTTTGGATACAAATAGGTAGAGGGGGATCTAGCACAGATGTACCTAGGAGTGAAAGCTCTGACAAGGAGTTTTGGGCTTGACCTGGGGTATCCTGGTACACAAAAACAGGTCTTGTTTCACTCTTTGTATTGACCCTCCCGGGGGATATGCTTAGGATAATTCACATTTTATTTACAAGCCAATATGAAGGATTTTAATAAATATTTTTCCTCAGTGAATCCATGTTTATGAGATTAGTTATGCATAGAAATTCAATCTATGTTAAGTGATTTTCTATTTGATATTCATAACCTAATCTAGGGAATATCTTTATTTAGAAATGGAATATAATGGAAGAAGGGGAATCACTACTCATGGGCAATGTAGGGATCTCCCCACTCAGAAAGTCAACACAGTCAATGTCAGAGCATATCAAATCATGACAATATTGGGACAACATACTTAGGTTTTAATGAATAACCATCCCACACCTGTGTTGGATCGTTTCATGTAGCAGAATCCCCCATCTTTCAACGGGACTACCAATCCAGTGGTTGATGAGCAATGGATCAATTCCCTTGAAAATATATTCATGGAATTAATATAGAAGGAAAATGAAAATGTAGTACTGGAAGTATATTGTCTCAAGAGAGATGCAGATCAATGGTGGTCCTCGATTCAGAATACCATAGAGGAAGAAGAAATAGAAGATATGGAATGGAAGACTTTTAGGGAAATATTCTTTGGAAAATATTTCCCTCATGAGTAACGAACCAAATTGAAGAGGAAAATCCTTGGCTTAAAGCAAAGGGAATAAGACAGTGTTGTAGAGTATAAGGCTACCTTCACAAGGCTATAAAGTTATATTTTAGGTTACGTACATGACTCGGCAGACAAGATTGATCATTTCTTTGAAGGTCTTAATCCAAGTCTTCAAAGGGCACTCGCTTCTCAAACATTTTTATCATATGATGAAATTGTATCAAGTGTCATCAAAATAGAGAAGGAATTTTCTAGATCAAATTTTTTCAAGGGAAACCAAGATAAAAAAGTTGTATTATAACCAAGGGAAAGGTGAAGCGCCAAATAAGAAAATGGGAATGAATAAATTTCCATTATGTGAGAACTGTGGAAAGAATCATCTAAGGAAATGATTGAAAGGCATGGGGGTCTACTATAAGTGTGGAGAAAAGGATAATCTATCTAATAAATGAAAGGGGAAGAAAAAAAATTGATGATTTTCAATGCTACAATTGTAGAGAGATGGGACACTATGAAAATGAGTGTCCTAAGAACCAAGGAAACATGGCTCAGAAAAGTCCAAGAGAGAAAGGGATAGCTTATAAGATTACAACTGTGGAAGTTGAAGTTCCTAATGATGTGGTGGAAGGTACTGTAATTATTTCCTCAAACATAGACAATAATTTATTTGATTATTGATCATCGCATTCATTTATATCTTCCCTATTTTCTATCAAAATTAGACATGTCCAATTTGATTTAATAAAAAAGTTATTAGTCAAAACTCCTTGGGGAGACATCATTGAAACAAAGGCATGTCAACTAGTCCCCCTCGTGACACATAAATGTGATTTAGTTTCTAACCATATCATCATACCAATTACTAACTTTTATATAATTCTCATCATTAATTGGTTGTCAATCTATGATGCGAAGATTTATTGCAATAAAAGGGGAGTTACTATTTTTGAAAATGGTATAGAATCTCTTATCTTTAGAGTAGAGACCTTTCCATCTGATTCTTATCTAGAACTACCCCAAGTATCCCTATTGAATGAAATTATTGGAGAGGAATATAACCAAATAACTATGGGTGAGGAAAGAAATATTGAAATCTAAGATGTTAATATAGTGCAAGAATAAAGTGTTGTATTTCCAGAGGATTTACCTAAACATCCTCCAGAGTGGGAAATTGAGTTTTCCATTAAATTAATTCCTGGTGCAAGACCTATATCAAAGACCTATATAGAATGGCCACTATGGAGTTAGTGGAGATAAAGAAAAAAATAGATTAGTTGAGTGAGAAAGGATTTATTCGACCTAGTGTTTCTCCATGGGGAGCCCCGGTCCTGTTTATCAAGAAGAAAGATGGATCCATGAGTTTATGCATTTATTATAGGGAAATCAATGATATTACAATAAAGAATAAGTATCTTCTACCTTGGATTGATGATTTATTTGATCAACTTCCTGGAGCTCAATACATTTTAAAGATTGACCTTCGATATGGATATCATCAGCTATGTGTGAGGAAGGAAGATATTCCTAAGACAACATTTCGAAACAGGTATGGACATTATGAGTTTACAGTGATTCCTTTTTGGACTAACTAATGCACCCTCTATTTTCATGGATTTAATGAATAGATTTTTCAAGAAATATCTTGATAACTTTGTTGTGGTATTCATCGATGATATCCTAGTATACTCAAAAATATATGAAGAGCATGATGATCACTTGTGGATTATTCTGAAAACTCTTAGAAGAAATTAATTATATGGGAATTTTAGAAAGTGAATATTCTAGATTCAATTAGTTTCTTTTAAAGTCCATATTTTCTCTAATTATGGAATGCTATTTGATCCTTCAAAACCAAATGCAATCCAAGATTGGCCCATGCCAACAAACATAACTAAGGTATGCAGTTTTATTGGCCTAGAAGGTTACTATCGGTGTTCCGTTCAAGAATTAGGCCCGAATGGGTAACCCGCTAACAAATCTCACACATAAAGAAGTTAAGTTTCTGTGGAAAAAAATGTATAGAATTCATAGAAGAATTTAAAATAACATTGTTCAATGCTCCAATTTTGAATCTTTCATCTAGAAGTGATGGATTTGTAATATAAAATGATGCATCAAATAACGGGTTGGGTTGTGTCCTTATGAAAGATGATAAATTTATTGCTTATGCATCAAGGAATTTGAAGAATCATGAGAAATATTATCCAACACATGATCTTGTGTTAGCAGCAATAATCTTTACTCTGAAAATATGAAGAGATTATCTTTACGATGAAACTTTTGAGATATACATAGATCACAAGAGTTTGAAATACATTTTCACACAAAAAGAACTCAACATCAGGAAAAGCAGATGGCTCTAGTTACTCAAAGATTATGATTGTTCGATTCACTACCACCCAAGAAAGGAAAATAAGGTGGCAGATGCATTAAGTAGGAATGATCATGGACGTCTGACTCAAATGGGGAGTGAGAGAGATCCTATATTCATGGATCTACTAAAGATGGATATGGGAACTGTTAAAAATTGGGAAACATTATTCCTCTTTCAAATGATTTCTAAAACATATTTACTATAGAAGATAAAAATCTATCAATATGATGATGAAAATCTATACAATAAAATTATTCTTGTAAAGGATGGGAGATTGGAAGACTTCGTGTATGAGGAAGGAGTTATGAAGTTTGGGAAGAGGTTATGTGTTTCATCAGAACCGAAGCTAAAAAGGGAACTATTAGATAATGCTCGTAGATCCAATTTCTCTATACACCCAGGTAGAACAAAGATTTATAGGGATATGAAGGAATATTTTTGGTGGGATAATATTAAGTGGGAAATTGCGGACTACGTGTCAAGGTGTCCAATTTTTCAACAAGTGAAGGCAAAGATACAACATCCAAGAGGAGTGGTGAAACCTCTACCTATTCCTATGTGGAAGTTTTATAACATTATGATGGATTTTGTCACCGGAATACTAAGGACACCTAGAAAGAACGATGTAATATAGTTAATTGTTGATCATCTCATAAAATCAGCACATTTCTTTCCTATAAGAGAGAATTTACCACTTGAGCGCCTAGAAAAACGTTATATTAATGAATATTTAAGACTTCATTGTACAACTATATTGATTGTGACCGATCGAGATCCCTAGTTTACATCAAAATTCTAGAAAAGTTTCTATAAGGATTTGAATACTGAGCTTCACATGAGTACTCCTTATCACCCCAAAACTGATAGACCGTTTGAAAGGACCATTCAAACTTTGGAATACATGATGAGATCATGATCTCTTTTTTTCAAGGTATGTGGGATAAATACTTTCCTTTGGTGGAATTTTCCTAAAATAATAGTTTCTATTCTATTATTCAAATGGCTTCATATGAAGCATTATATGGAAAGATATTTTGAACTCCAACTTGTTGGGATGAAGTTGGTGAGAGGAAAATTATAGGCCTAGAACTTATTAAAGAGACCACAGAAAAGGTGAATACAATTCAAGTCCTTATTAAATCATCCCAAAGTAGGCTAAAGAGTTATGATGACAAAAAGAGAAATGATTTGTAATTCCAAATGGGAGATCATGTCTTTCTGAAATTATCTTCATGGCAGGGTGTCTTAAGGTTCGGTAAGAAAGGGAAACTGAGCCCTAGGTACATCGGACCAATTGAAATTCTGAAAAGAATTGGATCTGTAGCTTACCATTAAGCAATGATGCTAAGTCTCTCCAAAGTCCATGATGTGTTCCATATGTCGTTGTTGAATAAATACATGCCAGACCCAATGGATGCACTCATCTATGAAGAAATAGAACTGAAACCTGATTTTTCATACTATGAAGAGCCTATTGGGATTCTTGAAACAAGGGAGAAGGTATTGAGAAATTGGAAAAATATTCTAGTAAAGTTTTTTTGGAGAAACCAGAATATGGTGGAAAAAATATGGGAACTTGAGGATGTTATGAAGAAGAACCACCTATATCTTTTTGGTGGGATTTACAAATAAAATTTCGAAGACGGAATTTCATAAAGATGGAATAATATAACACCCCAAACATTTTATGGTATGCTTCTCTTAAATATATTCTATTCATAGCTTATATATCATAAAGCACTATGTTCCTTTTAAACAACACTTGTTTACTTAGGAGATAGTCATAACCTATCCATTAAACAAAAAAATTCCACTTCTACGTTTTGAATTTTGAAAAATGGGCATCTAGAGTTGTGACCAGTAAGTCTTTTGAAGTCTGATAAAACCAACTTGATTTTTTTTATGGATAGTAACATACCCTTATAAATAGTAATATGAATAGTAATATGTCCCTTATGAATAGTAAATAATTATAATATTTTGTTTTCATAAGGTAATAAGATAGTGAGATCTTAATTAATTTTTAATTGTGATATAAAACTAATTATACCTTTTAAATTGTTATTTTTAAATAAAGTATGAGTTTATTTAAAAATTAAATTTAAAATAATTAGAAATTTATTTTCAAAAAATAGAGTTCATTTTTGAATTCTACACATCAAAAAATGGTTAAGGTAAATCTTTGGGATTTTTCTAAAATACATGAATTTTTCGTGAATATTAAAAATACAGTTTTGAGTTTTCGGTAGTTTAATGACATCATAATGATATATTATTTAATATAAAAGGATGGTAGACTTTTTTATAGTAAAATGTGACATGATTTGTCCCAAGTGGATAAAAACGTGGGAAAATACCATGGGAAAGCCTATGGTTGTGCAAAAACCACTAATGAGGTGTCCCTTTTAATTAATAAAAAACTCCCTCTTAATTACTATAAATACTCACTCACCCCCTTCGCTTTCATTCATTTAAAACCCATT
The DNA here is from genome assembly GCA_963277665.1 of Viscum album. Lineage (NCBI taxonomy): Eukaryota > Viridiplantae > Streptophyta > Magnoliopsida > Santalales > Viscaceae > Viscum > Viscum album. The sequence continues at coordinate 776,062,887 of OY728123.1, forward strand.
ATCCTAAAATATCTGGTAGTATTAACTCCCTAGGAGTCCTCACAAGGTGTCCTCAAACCCCCAAGTTCCCAACCTTCATGTTTTGGGAGTTATTCTACAAGGTTAGAGAATCAACCACCCTTCCCTTTTCTTAAAGCTGTCATTTATGTTTTCTCTTTTATTTTCAATTATATTATGTTGGGATATTTCATTCAATATTACACTTACGTGACATATTATGTATGAGTGAATATATACCCCATTTATCTCATCAAACTATTTTATGAAATTTTAAGTCACGTCGTTATGCTGCCTAATTATCATGAGAGATTTCTCAATTTTTCTTCTATTTTGAGTTCATTCCTTCTATACTTATTTCTTTATCTCCCATCATCCAAATGCTATGATAATTACATTACCTAACATAAACTTTAATTATATTATTCTAATTGAATATTTCATCATCATATCTCTTTTTCCCTCCTCTTATACTAAAAAATGAAAACACCAACTGAGATGTGTTAATTTATCACATTCAAGGATGGCGGGTTCTCAATTTTCATTACCATCTTCAATTATGTTCATGAAACCATTTTTATGGATGAAACACATCATAATATATTTATTTAATCTCATTAATGTTATTTAATTTCTACACACTAATAATATGGAATAATAATACAAAACAAGTTCATTGTGCACAAAACTGCAACGCTAAATCCAAGCATTTATCAATAACTTTTAACTAATGATTTGTCCTCAAGTATATAAAACTGAATCATTATAAGATAATTTATATATATTTAATGTCCATATTAATATATATTAATAATTCTGGATTTATAACAAAAATTAAAATGAAATTTCATCCATGAATACAAGTAAATGAATCATGAAAACCAAAGAAGAAAATGCTTCCAAAACAATAAAATTGAACCTATTAAACCCATAAAAAGGGCCATGAATGAACCTAATAAGGTTTTAATAGATATATTAAATGTATAGGTGGTTATATAATTATTAATTAATGAATTTAAATCTTATTATTCATGTCATTAAAACAAACGAAGAACACACTCACGCATAAGGTAAGGGGTTTCTTATCTCAATTTTAATTCTGTGAGATTTCCATTGTTCGCCACTTATTTCTTGTATGTGGTATATGTGTACTTACATTTAATATAATATGATTATTCTTTTTATATTCATGTAAATAAATGATTCATTTGATGTTTATTATGTTTTTTCATATGATTCGACTGATTACATGGTGGTAAGAGACTTTGCCTCAACTTCCATTTCATTGTGACTTACTTTGTATTGTGCACCGAATAATCCGTATGTGGTGTACCTACTACCCATTTGAGATCACTTTTCATTTGAAATTATATTTATGTTAAATATCCATATTCTCATATCATGGATATGTTTATTGTTTAAACTGTATACCATTTTTACATACTGTATTTATTTGAAATCTTGTTTTAATTGTGGAAATATTGATGAATCTGTATCCTCTACTCTATACGGATATTGAGAGGGCAGATTGTACTTGTATTAAATATATGTATAAATAATTATTTGTAATTATAGTGTCGGATGTTTCCCACTATGTAACACACTAAGATTTCATAGTACGTTATCTCATTAAAGAAATTAAATAGCTTGCGCTACACACGACACCGAGTTCGAGCGCACCACAACTTACCAAACTAGACGTTCAATAAGCGGTTATTAATATTATTAACTACATTTTGAATCTTATATACTATATATAATTTTAAAATCCATATTATGTGTTTCTTAGACATAATATAGGAAAAAATACATTTTTTCAGATAAAAGAAATATTTTTCAAAAAATGTAATTTTACCACATTTTAAGGGAGAACCCTTTTTAAAATCAAAATTTGACACATTAATATATTCAATCAAATTAAATTAAATTCTTCTTTATGATAGGGATATAAAAATTTAGTTTGGATAAATTTTCGGTACTTTTCTGAGAACTTTCATATTTTCATGAATAGTGAAAAATACTATATTTTAATTGAAAACATCTTTTTTAATTGAAATAATTTATAATTTTAAATTATTAATTTGAATGGTTTGGAAGTATAAATAGACAATATTTTTATCATTAAATACAATTTAGTTCATTTTAAGTAATTTCACATTTAAATTTGACATAGACACATGTCAATCTTTTAATAGTTTTTACTTTTTAAAAAATCCACTTTTTGGTTTTGACAACGGGAATTAATTTTAATTTAATTAATGAAACTTATATGTTTTTAATTTGGTAAAATAGAATTCATTTATGAATTAGGAATATCAAAATTATCTTAAGGTGAATTTTTCGTATTTTTCTGAAAACATTCAATTTATGATTAATAGTGAAAAACACTTCATTGTTGTGTAAAACCGACAATTTATTTAAATAATTATTTACTTTATTTAAATTTATTTTAAGTAAAAATATATATATAATACTTATATAAGTTCAACATAATTCATTGGAGTCATTTTAGAATAAAATTATATGTATAAATTTTTATTGAACTTTTTACCTTCTTTTAACCACCTTATAGGAGCATTTGAAAAATTGCATAAATCTTAATTTTCCCGCTTCTGTGAGTTGAATTTAAAATTTAAAAAAGACATGGCAGACATCAGTAAGTAAAATTTCTTTCAATAAGATGAAAATAATTTTTTTTGAATAGTAACTTTTGACTTTTATTTACCACGGTTAAAAGTAAATAGGGTAATTAAGGGTAAAAATGATATAATAATTACCCTAACACATGTAATAATTCTATTGGATAAGTTAAATTCGACCAAAAATAACCTTAGTAATAAAATATTATTCTTTAGATCCACTTGGATTCGATTAGGACATTTATTATTATTTTATTTAAAGAAGAGTTAAAAGTGTTAAATTCAATGTTTATTAACTAAAACATTTTTAATATAGATTTATACATAATATAAATTAGACTATAAAAAATCATTATAAAAATAAAAATATTTCCTACATAATGATATTTTATTTACAATTTTTAGAGATTATTTGATTAGATCTATTTATGACACAATGATGATGTAGTAATTTCCATCTTAATGAAATATTAAAATAATTGATATTATAAATATCTGCATAAATATAATTTTAGACTTTTGATGAATTCCACTAATTTTATTGGTTAATATTACATGTTACGTTTGATTAGATAAATTTTGTTCTAAGCGATAAGGTTGTTATGACTTTCACTAAAACAGAATACCAAATAGTGCCAAAATTGATATAAATTAGTTTTTAAAACAAATACTATATTATTGGTTGATATAAGATTCCTAAAAATATAAAATTAGGCCAAAGAGGTTAAATAATATTATATATGAAATTAATGAACCACTTGTGGTTCTCTTGGATGTTTAGAGTATGTTTATTAAGCATATAGTGTAAGAGTATAAGAAGACACGGTAAAAGTTAAACTATTTACTAAGAGTTAGATCTAAAAGATAAGGTTAAAATGGTTACCTAAACTTGTCTAAAACCTATTGGTTGAGAGGCGTTCGACCCAAAACCACCTAAGGCTCGACATAAATTCATTTAGAGCCATTATAAACTGAGAATTATTTTATAATAAATCAATATTTTAGTACTTTCCTAAAGAGACCCTCACCCCTCTTATATAAAAAGGGTACTTCCCCTTCCCTCAAAATCACACCTCCAAAGCAATTTGGCTCGGCCAAACCCTACCCAAATATCCTCCCAATTTCCTTCAAATCAACCTAGAGTCCTTAATTTGATCAGAAATCCAACCTAAGGATCCCTTTTGATCAACTCAAAAGGAAACACCCGAAGAAGAGGTAATAATTTCACCACCCTCTTTCGAGTTCTTTTCTTCTTCCACTTCCTATTTTTTTGTTGTTTCAATTCCAAATTAATAACTCCACTACCTCCTACATACTATGATGTTATTATAAATATGGTACAACTATATTTGTTATTCTATCCATCCTATAAATGAAAAAGTCAACATACGTGCGTACATACGGCTTACCGTCTCCACGTCGTGGTGTAGTTTGTTATTCAAACCGTTCATTATTTGGATGGGTATAATAATGAGTATAACTGATGTAAATAATAAATATAACATGTTAATGATTCTGTATATATTATATAAAATCCAATTATATACGATTTCACCATCAAAAGAATGATATTGTCGCTTGTGCGTACGTACGGCTTTCCGTCCCCACGACGTCATGATATGTGATTCCCCATTGTAACCATTCAAGACTAATTTCCATTTTATGATTAAAAATAATGTTTAAATACTTCATATCAATCTGGATATGAATAATATACATCCTATCCTTAGAAAACATGACTTACGTAACAAATAATATAAATGAAAACGAATTAGTTAACACCCAAAACGATGATACTGTTGAAATATCATTAACTAAGCAATATTATAAGATCATATATGATATCATATTAATGTATATGGTTATTGTATAATTTAATAACAATTATTTCTCCATTATACAAGAGGATAACCTACCATCAACTATAGAAAAGTACAAGGTAAGGGTTAATTTCACAATCTCATTATTATCTGAGGTTGTATTTATGTAAGTATCTACTGGGACATATTTATTATCCATGTCCATGATTCATAAAATATTTTTAAAAGGGATTCATTTTAAGGGACACTTTTAATAAAACATTATTTTAAATGTTTTAAAGATTTTATCTTCTAAAACATTATCATTAATGTCCATGTTTTTAAAATGTTTTTAATGATTCATTTATATGGACATGAATGTTTTAAAATGTTAATTCCTTCCAAAAGATTCAAAGTGGTATGGGACACTTTGATTAAAAACTATATTTTAAATGAATTCCTTTATAAATTATGTGACATTTAAAAAATTTCCTTAAAAAGGTATATTTCTCTCAATGATTTTTACTAATCATTTTCAAATATGTCAACATCCTTTACAGGATATTGGTCTTAATCAAGGCTGATTTATTATACAAATCTTCCTTATTGAATTTAAGTTTTTGTGATATGTTTGACTATTGATGTGTTATTTTTATACCATTCATGGTTTATGGATAAATTATTTACATTTTTTATGCTAGTTTTGATATGAATGTTTATGTTATGTTTAAACCTTTGCCTATGAGGAATGCATTGGACTTAGTAAGTGATGTGTGGAACCTGCTATAGCTCCTCAATGCATCGGTAGGTCTCAGGAGACAAACTAGTGTCTTGGCATAAGGCGTTGAAAAAATATTATTTTTAGTCTTGGACCAAGGCCTTGACTATGTGTTTATGATGTCTGTCAATATGCCTTCCATCATTATGAAATTGGCTATTGATATTGCATGTGATTATTCGACTAGTAGAATATCCATGTGAATAATTAAATGTCATTATTTGATTTATATTGTCCATATTATGAATAATTTTATGTTTAAAAGGATTATGTTTTAGTATTATAAATTTCCTTAAATGTTTATGTTTATTTATGAAATTTTATTCTATATTGTTATCCTTACTGAGCATCTGTGCACACCCCTTTCTATGTCTCATCTTTTTTCCAGGATGCGAAGAAGTATATTATGACTTACCTGCATGGATAGTCTATGGGATATTAGTGATTTCAATGGAGGCAATTTTGTTTTTGTTTTTCATTTTGTAATGTAATATAAATGTATCTAGTACTTCCAAGGCGGATAAACGGATCGATCTTTCGGGACATGATTCCTTGTAATAATTCCAATGTTATGAAATAATGCACTGACTTCGAGCTTCTGGGATCGGGGCGTTACACTTGGTATCAGAGGAAGTTTAGAAATAACCTTGGAAACTATATTTAGAAAAAATATGATTATAGAATATTACCCTAAGATAGAAGTTGAGGATTAGAATAGAGAAACATACTAGAATTTTGGTAAGGTATAGATTTTGTGAATTTTCGAAGCAATACATCCTTGTCTGGATACGAGCAGGTAGAGGCGGCTCTGGCACAAATGTACCATGGAGTGAAAGCTCTGACAAGGAATTTTTTGTTTTACCCGGGGTATCCTGGTCCACGACAATGGGCCTTTCTGCACTCTTGGTTACGACACTCCTAGGGGATATGCTAAGGATAATTCACGTTTTCTTTACAAGCCATTATGAAGGATTTAAGAGTAAATACTTCCTCAAAGAAAATATTTCTTTATGATTATAGATTATATTCATAATGTTTTCAATTTACGTTAGGTATTTTACAAGTTTGGAATTATGCATTGTGATTCATAAAACTAAACGGATGTATTCCATTCTTTAGAAATGACACCCAATATATGGAATGATAACTCCAGCAATAAGCATGATCCAAAGAGTAAGAAGGATTATATCTTTCATGGTATTAAGCCAACATTTAGAAAGGAAATATTCTCCCACGTATTATCATCATATGAAGAAATAATATCATGTGTTAATAAGATAGGTAAATAATTTTCTGAGTCCAATGGATTTGAAGGGAAGCTAGAGAATAAAAGGATGGTGGAGAGAAATATGGATAAAGGGAATAAGGGAAAGAAGGATTTTCCCATATGTAATAACTGTGGAAAGAATCACCTTGGTAAATGCTTAAAGGGAATGGGACTTTGTTATAAGTGTGGATAAAAAGGACACCGAGTACGTGATTTCAAGGGTAAGAAAAAGGTTTCAAATATACAATGCTTCATCTTCAAGGAGTTAGGACACTACACAAATCAATGTCCAAATCATCAGAGTATACCAAAAATGATGATGTTGGATAATAATCAAGTTATCATATTACCACATTTGAAGAGTAATGGATAGTTTTATTATGTTTATATTAAAGAATTATGTCATTTGAGTATTGTATCAATGGTGTATTGGTTAGAATAATTATGGGGTATATAAGGATTGTATTGTAGTACTATTTCATTAAGGATTTGAGATTGTGTGGTACCAAGAAAAGTGACTCAATAACAAGTTAAACTATTTGGAAAATACATGGCTGAAGGAAAGATAAATATTTAATATGGTCATGATATTGAGTTATTGATTTTGGAATAAGATATGATTGATTTGGATAAATTATATTGGATATTATTGACATCCTTGGAACTAATTAATGGTTTTTTTATTCCATCATTGTTGGAGTTTACACAATTTTCTGATATGAGGAGTGTATCCATTATTCTATAAGGAATAATGAAGAATGAATGTAATAAATATGGTTTAATGGTAATTCAGGTTGTTACCTTGTTTTAAAAGAATACATGATGAACATATTCACAAGTTATTATGTGGAAAAAAGAATATTCATTGTGTTTACCTTCCATATAAATTTTGGAATGTGAATTTGGAAAAAAGTATATTGGATAAGTCTAAAGGTTGGAATGGATTAAGTTTGACATTTGATACTATTATTAAGGTTAAAGAATTTCTTAAGATTATTTTGGATTGTTATAAAAAGTACAACCCAGAGGTCGAGCGACAACCTGTCGCGTCCGGCAAGGCCGCGAGACTTGAACCCGCAACTGACGGGTGTCAAGGGTGCATCACCTATCACTAGACAAGGTGGTGTCCTTGTTTTATAATGTAGTTTTTTTAAATACTCCAACAAATGAATTAAAATTCATTATTTTTGAAACCCTATATGATTAGGATAAATAGAATATTTTTTTAATTCTATTATCTTTTGGAAAGAAAGATGAGTTTGTGGAAGGAATTAGTTGAAGGATGAAACTCTACTAGTCAAGTATATATATATATATATTCCTATTATTTTATGAATAAATTAAATCTTAAACTTTAGGGAAGGGATCTTAAAACCAAAAATGTGTTATCCTAATACCTTATGTTTCATTGAACTGATGATATTTTACAACATCTTAGATTGATGGCTTGGAGGCACTCAATTTTACACTTGTTTATGATTGATGACCTCAATAACTCCCTGTAAATATTTCAGTTTTTCCTTCAATTATGTTTCTATAATTTCCACCAATGTTCTCCTAATTGAGATCATAATTTGGTGGTGACTTTTTCTTTTCCTTTTACCTCTTATTAAGAATAAATTTTATTAAACCAATATCCGATGTGGGTTTTCCAAAAAGGAATTTTTCTATTTTTAACCTTTTATTTTCAATGATCAATTTCAAATTACAAGGATGCAATTTATTGAAGTATAGGAGAATGTAACACCCCAAGATTTCATAGTACGTTATCTCATTAAAGTAATTCAATCGCTTGTGTTACACGCAACACCAAGTTGAAGCACGCCACAACTTACCAACTAGTCATTCAAAAAGTAGTTATGAATAGTATTAACTGCTTTTTGAATCTTATATACTCTATATAATTTTAACATCCACATTATGTGTTTCTTAGACATAATATAAGAAAAAATTCATTTTTCAGATAAAAGAATTATTTTTCAAAAAATGCAATTTTACCGACATTTAAAGGTGAACCCTTTTTAAAACCAATATTTGAAAATTTTATATATTCAATTTAATGAAATTAAATTATTCTTTAGAATAGGGACATAAAAATTTTAGTTTTAATAAATTTTTTAAACTTCTCTGATAACTTTCATATTTTGATGAATAGTGAAAAATACTATAATTCAATTGAAAACAACTTTTTTAATCGAAATAATTTATAGTGTTAAAATTTTAAATTGAATGGTTAGGAAGTATAATTAAAATATATTTTTTTCATTTAATACAATTTAGGTCATTATAAGTAATTTCACAATTAAATTTGACAAAAACACATGTCAATGTTTTGATAGTTTTTACTTTTTTAAAAACTCACTTTTTGGTTTTGAAAATGGAAATTAATTTTAAATTAATTAATGAAACTTCTATGTTTTTAATTTGGTAAAATAGAATTCATTTTTTAATTCTGAATATCAAAATTATCTTAGGGTAAATTTTTTTTAAATTTCAGAAAACATTCGATTTTTTATGAATAGTGAAAAACACTACGTTATTGTTGAAAACTGAATTTTTATTTAACTAATTTTTTATTTTATTTAAATTAATTTTAATTAAAAATAGATATATAATACCTATATAAGTTCAATTTAATTAATTGGAGTCATTTTATAATAAAATTAGATGTATAAATTTGTATTTAACTTTTTACCGTCTTTTACCCACCTTGTAGGAGCATTTGCAAATTTGCATAAAACATAATTTTCCCACTTCAGTGAGTTGAATTTAAAAATACCTAAAGACATGGATGAAATATGTAAGTAAAATTGGGTTCAATAAGATGAAAATATTTTTTTTGAATAGTAACTTTGACTTTTATTTACCACGGTTAAAAGTAAATAGGGTTATTAAGGGTAAAAATGAAATTATAATTACCCTAACACATGTCCTAATTATATTGGATAAGTTTAATTCGACAAAAAAACAACCTTTGGAATAAAATATGATCCTTTAGGTCAACTTGGATTAGATTAGGACATTTATTATTATTTTATTTAAAGAAGAGTTAAAAGTGTTAAATTGAATGTTTATTAACTAAACCATTTTTAATATAAGGTTATACATAAGATAAATTTGACTATAAATATTCATTAGAAATATAAAAATATTTCCTACATAATGGTATTTTATTTATCATTTTTAGATATTAAATAATTAAATTTATTTATGACACAATGATGATGCAGTAATTATCTTCTTAATGAAATATTAAAATAATTTATATTACAAATATCCAAATAAATATAATTTGAGACTTTTGATGAATTATACTGATTTTATAGGTTAATATGACATTTTAGGGTTGATTATATAAAAAGTTTTTGAATTGATATGGTTTTTAAGACATTTACAAAAACAAAATACCAAATAGTGCGAAAATTGAAATAAATTAGTTTTTAAAAGAAATACTATATTATTGGTTGATATAATATTCCTAAAAATTTAAGGTTCATCCAAAGGGATTAAATAATATTATATATGACATTAATGAACCACCTGAGGTTCTCTTGTAATTTTAGAGTAGGTTTATTAACCATATATTGTAAGAATACATAAAGACATGGTAAAGGTAAAACTATTTAACTAAGAGTTAAATCTAAAAGATAAGGTTAAAATGGTAGCCTAAACTTGTCTAAAACCTATTGGTTGAGATTATTTCGACCCATAACCACATAACTCTCGAAATAAATTTATTTTTAGCCATTATAAACCGAATATAATTGTATAATAAATTAATATTTTAGTCTTTTTCTAAAGTGATCATCACCCCTCTTATAAAAGGGCACTTCCTCTTCTCTCAAAATCACACCTCCAAAGAAATTTATCTTTGCCAAACCCTACCCAAATATCCTCCCAACTTCCCTCAAATAATCTTAGAGTCCTTAATTTTATTATAAAGCCAACCTAGGGATCCCTTTTGATCAACTCAAAAGGGAACACCCGAAGAAGAGGTAATAATTTCACCACCCTATTTCAAGTTCTTTTCTTCGTCCACTTCCTATTTCATTGTTGTTTCCATACAAAAATAATAACTTTAGTACCTCGTATATACTGTTATGTTATTATAAAAATTGTACAACAATATTTTTTATTCTATCCATCCTATAAATGAAAAAGTCATCATACGTATATACGTACGTCTTACCGTCTCAACGTCGTGGTGTAGTTTGTTATTGAAAAACTTAGTTATTTGGATGGATATAATAATGAATATAAATAATTTAAAAAATAAATATAACATGTTAATGATTCTTTATATATGATATACCATCCAATTATATACGATTTCAGCATCAAAAGAATGATATTATCGCTTGTGCATACGTACGGCTTACCGTCTCCATGACGCGATGAGATGTCATTCCCCATCGTAACCACTCAAGAATAATTTTCATTTGATGATTAAAAATAATGTATAAAGACTTTATATAATTATGGATATGAATAAGATATATCCTATCAATAATATACATTACTTGTGTAATAAATAATATAAAGTAAAATGAATCAGTTAACACCCGAAACGATGATACAACTGAAATATCTTTAACAAATTGATATTAGAAGATCATATATGATATAATATTAATGTATATGGATCTTGTATAATTTAATAACAAATATTTTACCATTATACAGGAGGTTAACCTACCATCGACTAAGGAAAAGTAAAAGGTAAGGGTTAATTTCATTATATCATTATTATCTGAGTTTCTATTTACGTAAGTATCTATTAGGAAATATGTATTATCCATGTCCATGTTTCATAAAAGAGTTTTCAAAGGGATTCATTTTAAGTGAATATTTTAATAAAACCTCATTTTAAATGTTTTAAATATTTATTCTTATAGACCTTTCTCATTAATGTCTATGTTTTAAAATGGTTTTAGGGATTTATTTATATGGACATGAATGTTTTAAATTGTTAATTCCTTTCAAAAGATTCAAAGTGGTATGGGACACTTTGATTCAAAACTATCATTTAAATGCCATATTTTACAAATTATGTGACATTTAAATGATTTCATGAAAAATGGATATTTCTCTCAAAGATTTTTACTAAACATTTTCAACTATGTCAACATCCTTTATAGGATATTATTCTTGATCAAGGTTGACTTATTATAAAAATATTCCATATTGTATTGAAGTTTTTGTGATATGTTTGATTGTGGATTTTTTATTTTTATACCATTCTTGGTTTATGGATAAAGTATTGACATTTCATATGCTAGTTTTAATATGAATGTTTATGTTAGTTTTAAACCTTTTCATATGAGGAATGTATTGGACATAGTAAGTGACGGATGGAGCCTGTTATAGCTCATCGATACTTCGGTAGGTCTCATGAGACAAACTAGTGTCTTGGCACAAGGCATTGATAAAATCTTATTTGCAGTCTTGGCACAAGACCTTGACTATGTGGTTATAAAGTCTGGCATTATGCGTTCCATAATTATGAAATTGGCTATTGATATTGCATGTGATTATTCGACTAGTAGAATATCCATGTGAATAAGTAAATGGCCTTATTTGTTTTATATTGGCCATATTATGAAGAAGTTTATGTTTAAAAGGCTTATGTTTTATTCGTATTTATTTCCTTAAATGTTTATTTTTATTTATGAAAGTTTCTACTAAATTTTTATCCTTACTGAGATCTGACCTCACCCCTTTCTAGGTTTTATTTTTTCCAGGATGTAAATAAGTATATTATGAATTACCTGCATGGATAGTCTAAGGGATATTAATGTGGTCAATGGAGACAATGTTGTTATTGTTTTTCATTTTTTAATGTAATATGAATGTATCTTGTACTTCCAAGGCAGATAAACTGACCCGTCTTTTGGGACATGATTCCTTGTAATCATGCTAATGTTATGTAATAGTGCACCGAATCCGAGCTTCTGGGGCTAGGCATTACATGCTATATCCCCTCGATGCATCGGCAGGTCTCATGAGACAAATCAGTTGGTGACAAAACCTTCGATTTTGTTTCCAAAAATCAGACGTGTTTCTACCCACAGAACTAAACTGTTTTAACAGTATTATGGTATCATGTGCCAGATTCATGACGTCCAATTAATAATCATTCTCTTTTTATATTATCAGTTATTATTGTCCATGAGGTTTTCACTAGGAAAAAATCTATATATGCAGTTTCATTCATAGATTATTAATGGTGTGAGTTTTTTCATTTATTCACCATACCATATTGAATATGTAAAATTGTTTAGGATTCTCTTATTATTGAATTCATGCTTCCACTATTTGTAACCCTTAATGAGCATTTGAGATCACCCTTTTCATTGTTTACCTTCAACAAATGATGAAAAGGATATCATTTATTGAGTTTCTATGGATGCAGCTTTCAGTTTTTGTTATGTATTTTATTTTTTTACCTTTCCCAATTTAATTTTAGTTACATATATGTATCTAGTTTCTTCAATACTACTATATTGATCGTTCCTTTTTTATTTTCATTTATTCCAACCATACCAATGTAATTAGTAATGCACTGGATCTGATTTATAAGTGTCGGGGCATTACATATTCCATCTAATCTAGAATTTTTTTTATATCTAGGAAATTTTGATAATAAGGTATGAAAATAACACTTACAGCCCTTGGTCAGGATTTCATCAAATACTTATATAAAGGGGGTGTTGGTTGTTAAAATTTTGAGACAAAGGGAAAGTTATTTGTCTTGAACATAAACTATTTTTATGGGTTTGTTGGGATGTGTTCTGGTTACAAATTTCTCATGATTAGATCAATTTGATGCTTCCTCTTAGAATTGATATGAGCATTGAATCACATGCATGGTAGTTAATGGATATAATAGACAACTTTAGTAAAATATATCTTATTTTCTACACTAGGTTAGCCCATAATTACTTAGAATAAACCATCTAAAGGATATTTTCTAAGATAACTATGTGGTATCATACGTCTATTAGATGTGAAAATAGGTAAAGATAATGTGATTGCCTTGAAAGGGAAATAAGAAATAATGAGAAAACACTTACATTGAACATTTCATTTTTTTCAAAAAGGGTGAGAAGAAAGAATCCATCTGAACACACATATAAATATTGAGGATTGGTATTTTCAATAAATTCCTAGGTTGGATTCATGTTCCCAAGTAATAATCTCATTTATTGTCAATGTTTCAATATTTTCTTGGTGGAATAAGTTAATGATGATTCTTATAAGGTTTTTATGGATTCATAACAATAAAATTGGATGTATTTCTTCATAAATCATCCATATAACTCCATAATATAGTTGATTTTTCTCTACATACTATAGAAAAGAAATTATATGTTTTTTTCTAGAAGAAATTATATTGATAAGTACAAGAAAAAGTGGAAGGTGTATTTAATGATTATTCATATATTCTTAATGGTCAATTAATTTTATCATAGAGTTTGGGGATATAAAACTATCTATAATAATTGAGAAGTAAAAAAAGATTTTTTGAGATTGGCTATGGTATGATGGATTATTTGTCTTTTTATTTTACTAAGTTATGATCTATAAAATTGGATAACTCTTTTTTCTAAGAGTTTATCAAAACAATTGGACAACTATAGGCAAACCATAGGCCAACCAAGGAATTTTCCCAACCATACATGTGGTGAAAAGTTAACCACATGGGAGATATTTCAACACGGACATCCCATGGCGACATATGGGTGAAAGAGGGAAAAATATTATGCATAGGAAGTTAGGGGTGAACATAGAACATGAAAAAGAGGTAGAGTGGAAACAGGTGGGTATGCATGGGTGAGTGGTTTAGGCGGGTGTATAGGGGATCCAAACCTAGTGCCATGGCTAAAAGGCCGATGTGTGGTCAATGATTTTTAAGATAAGAATGCATGAAAAAAATCAATGTGGGGTTATAGAATCATGGAACTATTTATCTTTACATAAAATTAAACGCATATAACTTCATTCATCAAATGTAATCAATATGGATCATTCTATCATATGTCGCATCATCCTCTTTCATGGATAACCCAAACACTAGATCGACCACAAGATATCAGTGATGATTTTCTATGAACATGCTACCTTCCACATGATAAACTCTCAAAATATCACATGAATAAATGTAAGTGACTGTGAGTTGAACACCTATCATATGAAAAAATTAAGTAGTCATTCAGTTGTGATAAAGATACCACATGAACAAAATGAAGCTACCACATGAGTTTTGATAAAACTACTTCCTGAAAAAATTTAAACTGACGCATGAGATAAACAATTGTATGAAGAATCATGGACCTTCCACATGAATATCCATCAAGTGACTATGAGTCCCAATCTATAATGAGCATCAAACACATGATGAAGAGTGATTAACCACATGTTTCCAAAGATACCACATAAATAACTCAAAGTGATTATGCCAAGTGAGACTGGTCGTATAAAGGAAATGATCAACCATGAGTGTATATGGATCTATAGTTTGATGTGAATATAACTATGATCATGGTGATATGAGGCTACCATGAGATTAAATATCGACTGTGAGTGTTGAAAGTTTTGTAGTGTTCATGATTAGGATGATTTTTCAAATGAGAAAAATAGAGTATCTAAAATTCTTTCATGTCCCTATCAAGTTGAGCATCATGCATGAGGGTAGAGGAGTTTTTCAAATGTGGAATCCAGATGATTATAGTTCATATGATATTCATGTAATTGTCATTCATGATTATAAGGAACTCAATCCATATCAATTGAGATCACGTGGTAGGCTTTAGATGATTAGTGGGTGTGTTTGAAAAACCTATACATAGGTACAGTTACACTTTATGGTGTATAAATCAAATAGATATGAATATTTGACTTCTGTATTCCTGGGATTATATTATTAATTATGAAATCTATATGGTATATCATGGAAGAATTGTCCTTTATTAATTAATGTGATGATATTAAATAATGATTCATGTAATCTTCTGTGTGTGATTAAGGAATAAAATAATGAGATGTGGTATTTGACTAATAAAAGTTGTGTTAGAAATGAAAATGTCCCAAAACCTTATGGTATTTAAAATAGAATAAATTTGTATCTGTAATTTTGGATTTATTGAACAAATTAAAATAAAAATAAATTCTTGTATTTATATATAGTTATAAAGAAGTTATCATGGGAGTTTAGATACGTATCTTTAGGGATTTGATCTCAAATATTTAAAACTATTTATTATAGTTTCAAAGGGTTGAATAACTACATATATAGGTAAATTATATATTCATATAGAATGATATGAAATTATATTTTATCCTTGAGAATATTTTTATGATAACTCATTAATCACTTTTCAATAATTCTTAAAGTATAATAAATTTCTATATCAAGGAGAGCGGAGAAATAGGAGAATACAGATTAATCAAGATCAAGTGAAGAGTTTGGAGATAAAAGTTTATTCTAATATTATGGAAGTTTATACACATGAAGACCAATTGATACATCCTGGTTGTGTATAAATACCAACTCACACTTAGTGTAGAAGAAACCCAAAGCATAACGAGGTATTCCTTTCATGAGATCAAGATTGTAGGAGATTGTGACTAGGGTGTATAACCAATTACTAAAGAAATGTAGTTTGGGTGTATAATCATCAATTACTACTATGGGATTGGGTTGTATAACTATTTCCTATTATGTTCACTTGGTGATTTAGTGGAGAATCCATGATTGGGTGTATAACCTACATAGAAAGGAGTAGGGTTTTATGCCTAACATTGTAAATATCATGTGTTTGGTTCTCTCATATTATTACTACATATGAGGTGATGTTGTGAGATATTTATAGATGATAAATAACAATAATATTTTCAAGAGGTTGAATGTTATAATAGAAACAATTAATAAAATTAGACCATTGATTCCCCCCTAGTTGTTATATGTCATGGGGTTGTATAGCGCATCTGTATGTCAATTGCATAATTTTTAATAAAAATATAGATTAATATTGTAATACTTTTTCAACACAGATGTGGATACTTTTAAAATTTTCAATTATTGGTGATATGATATTTTTTGGGAAGTAATGTAATAAATATGTCATGTTTTATCAATCTCTCGCAATATAAGTATGATCATTAGTTACTCAACAAGTTTATAATGGAGGAATCAAGATAGTTTTCCACTCCTATAAAACATGGGTTAAGTATTTTCTTGGATGAACAAGGAAAGAGTGCGAATAAAATATTGTTATAAAGATT
The DNA here is from genome assembly GCA_963277665.1 of Viscum album. NCBI lineage: Eukaryota > Viridiplantae > Streptophyta > Magnoliopsida > Santalales > Viscaceae > Viscum > Viscum album. The sequence goes on from OY728123.1 coordinate 776,079,651, forward strand.
TATTGGTATCCGACTCTATTTGAATGTACTAAGACCATACATTGTGATTGTAGTTATACTTTGTGCATAATTTCAAAGCAACCCGAAGGAGTCGTATCTTATGGAATCAAAGAGGATCTTATAATAAATCAGTGGAAATATTTATTATGTAATAATGTATAAAAAATCATATTACATTATGGTTATACTAATTTATATTTAGAAGGAGATGTTGTAAATCTAATGTATACTTATAGAGGTGATTTATTTTTCAGAGGAAGATGTGTTGCAGGGACTCTAATAATTATTATTCTATTAATCTTCGCTCAATGGAAGTTGATAATATTGTGGAATGATAAGACAAAACTCAAATGATATGGATTAAGTCATATTTAGAAGTCATGAGGGTTGATAACTCATACCAATTAGTGATTGTGTGTGATAATCAATGGGAAATTAGTTTTTCAAATAATCCTAGGAAACATTCTTCATTCAATAATATTGAAATAAATCTCCAATTAATCAAGTAGAAGGCATAATGTGGTGATATTTCAAAGTAATATATTTCATCCAATGATGAAATAGTTGATATATTGAGAAATACCTTGACCATGGATTCCTTAAATCAATTAAAAGTGTGTTTTGGGAGTATATTCTTTCTTAAATTTTATGTAAAAAATTTCATGGTTGTTTTCCCTATTTCATCCCTTTTCAATTTTTTTGATAAAGGGGGGAATGAAAAGGGATATATTCTTGAAAATTATGAGAAACTCTAGGTTCATTTATTGGTGATCATCAAGGGGAAGATGAGATGAGAAGTCTTCCAAATCAATGAGACTGTAGCAGAACTGTACATTGTACAGTTACTATAGCGGTATTGTACACTGTGTGGGTACTGTTTCAGAACATTACATTGTATAGGTACTGTAGCAGAACTATACATTGTGCGTTACTATAGCAGGCACTATAGAAGGAACTTTTCAGTACTATAGCAGCTAGAACTATTCACCTTGGGCCACCGGTTTGGGCTTGGAGTTCTTAAGGATTTCGGGACACCAAGGCCTTTGGGTCAGTAGGGATTTCAGGCCACCTTTAAGGCCTTCGGGCCACCTCAAGACCTTTGGGCCACAGGCAGTTGCCCTAGACACAATACAAAAAAAGGAGCAGCCCCATAAGAGAATTCAGAGCATGTGCACTCACCAAAGCAAAGCCAAATGGATTTTTCATAATGATAGGGTATGGCTATTCCATCGTGACTAGAATTTGATTTCATGGGAAGCCTAGCCAGATGGTCATGCGAAGGTGGAGAGCTATTATCATGATGCAGATGCTAGGGAGGGGTAGTTCCTTGTAGATAGTCTGGTTGAATTCCCTAAGACCTCGGGGTCATGTAATCTCATAAGCCTATGGTCCATGTAATCTCCGAGCCTACAGGCCTTGTAAGGGTTCCCCCTCATCCCTTGAAAGGGGGGTTATTAAATATCAATAAAAATGAAGTCCTTCGAGCCATTCAGGAAAGGGGATATTGTGGTGTTAAAAGATGATTTTTTATAAGCGGTCATGTGTTTATTTATATATTGTCAAAAAATAAAATAATTGAGGATTTCCCTTTGAGAGATAAAAGATTGAATAAGTCTTATGAAGTTAAACAAACAATGGGAGAGTTATGATGAGATAAATTTATCTCAATTAAGAAAAGGTCAATATGGAATTAATATTACACAAATGGGTGGAGTTCTCTCATAATCACTATTCTATCTTATGGTGAGGTGTTTACATAACCTTTTTATTGGAGTAATGTAATAACTTTTTTCTTAAAAAAATAATTCATGATTTCGAAAGGTTTTAATATTTTATTAATTACAAATATTCTCATGGATGAGTTGAAATAAATTTGGAGTTTAGTAGAGATTCATATTAATGAAAGGATTGAAATTATGTTGCATATGAAAAACTATGGTCTGAAGGAGATGATCAATATACATCATGCTTGAGTTAATATCATTCATAAATGACTTTAGATAACATGAGATTGAATCACTCTTGAATTATTCCTACATAAAAATGATTTAATTTCACATGATAGGAATCATACCATAACTATTTATGTAACATTTCGATGGGGATGATGATTATATCGGTTGATTTAATCTCACATGAGAGATAAAATACCATAACTATTTAGGTCAAATTGTGATGTGGATGATAATGAAATTGGTTAATCCTATGTAAGATCTTTGGATATATATTTTATCTAATCTAAGGAAAGAATAAATATGATGTGAGAATCCTAACATTGATGCTGAGATAACTGTATTGTAATGGTGTATCTAAGGAGTTAAAAGGATTAAAATGACCCTTAAAGTCAACCTCTGGAGATTTATTTGATGCTCTATTTTGGGGGTCATGTTTAATTTTCTCTACAAGTCACTGGTTCATTCCATAATGGATGATAAAGTGAATAAGACCACAAAGAATCAAGAGGAACCATATCATTACCATCTGGGTGAAATGTTTTTTACGAATATCTGGTTCTAGATATTTGACACAAGCCATGTTATAGTGCACAAGACACTGCATAGTGATCAAGAATATAGGTGATTGGTGGATTATTGGTTCTATATAAAGTAGAAGAATTCAAGTTTTGAGCCACTAGTCACACCATAAAACTAGTCAAATATATTTTATGATACTCTGATATCATTAGTATTTAGTCTTCTATATCTTTTTTACCGACGGATTGTTCCACAACCAAAGGTGTCACACTTTAATTCATGTAATTTCTATAAATAAATAAGCAGAAAACCTATAATTTGTGTGATGAGATAAAGAGAGAGTAACCTATTCCAAATTAATCCAAGGGTAATTTTGTAGTAATTTGAGGAGAAAAATAATGGTTCACACCAAGTCCAAATTCTAGAGGCACTAGAGGTATGGGAAGTGGAGAATGATTAGATTGTTAGTGATTTCAATTGATCTTGGAATCAAGGTTATAGACAATATTATTACTCATTTAATTGATCCTATTATAATAAATTGTAACTTTGGGTAGTGGGATTGCAACCATTTCACACCAATGATTAGAAACTTAATTATAAGGTTAATAAAACCTTGTAAAAACCCTATGTATGTGTGTGTTCTTTCTTGTTCAACCTCTTGTCATCAAATTATCTCCATTAATATCCTAATACACTAATTGATGATGGGAAAAACATTGTTTTCAATAGATATTTGGTGTTTTTGGAGGCCACTAATTCATCCGCCCTATGTTGATACACTCTTGTTCATACTTATCGAGAATCTTAAATTAATTTAATCAACATCCACCATTAGATTTGAAGTTTTTACTCAAAGAAGTAGATAGGTATGTTTATTTTTTATAATATTTTTTTAATATAAAAATATCCTTATATAGATCTTAAATCTCAAAAATCATGAGTTAAATGATCTAAAATTATTGATTGTTTCTGTATCTATGATTTTTAACCCCAAATTAGTTTTTTTATGGTGATTACCACCACCGAATCTTTTAGACATGGTTTCTCCTACTTGTTTTTTAACTTTAGTTTCTCTAATTGAATTATCCTTTCTATCCATCAGTTTTTTCATTCAATTGTTAAATGTGTTTGTGTTTTTGAAAAAAAATTAATAAAAGATTATATCCTACTCATTTAATTCATTATTACACAACTCCACATAACCATTCATACAAGACTATGATTTTTAAATACATGTGTGTATTTTGAGATTATGGTTTATTATATTGCAACAACGATTGATTATTACATGAGATACGAGTTTCTATAATTTATTATTGGGTTTCCACTTTGATCTATAAAGAAAAAATCATTCATCTTCACTATTTTAATCTTACATGACAACATATTGCAACGAAAAAAATAGTAATGAAAAAAACCATAAATATTAAATGTATTATTAAATTTGAAATTATTTAACCTATATATGATTAAATAATTTAAATAAATTTAAAATATCCATGTAATTGTAAAATAAAATTCTAACTAACTAAAAAATATCTAATATTAATTTTGAATCTACAAAAACTACATAAAAAAGTTTACAATCTAATTCAAGTTAATTATGAATAACTAAATCTTATACTTTCTACAAGAGTAAACACAAGTAAATCAAAACTAAATAAGATCAACACTACTTACATAGTATTCTGATGAAACAAAAATATATAACATTAAAATAAAATTCATGCTATTAAAGATTAAAATAAACTCAATAACACTTCTATAATATTAAATTTAATTTAAAACTAGCTCTATAAAATTTAAAAAAAATCTATACAAAATAAATTTATAATTGAAAATATACTAGAAAAGAGTATATAAGAATAAATAAAATCTAAAATTACTTATGTAAGAATAGAAAAAAATTTAATAAATTACTTAATAATAAAACTAAATTAACTAATGATAAATAATTCATTCCATATTCAATGAAAATTATCTTAAATTTTAAAATAATAATTTAGAATAATTATTTAAATATTTCTTAATAAGTTTTAACAAATTTCAATTAATTAATTAAACTGTTAAATTTTTTGAAAATTATAAATATAAAAATAAAAAAAATAAAATATTTATTAAATCAATAGCTCTATTAAGGGAATAAACACAACATAAAAATAAATAAATTATAAAAATTGAATCATTTTGTGGGATATCTTTATTCCCATAAGTATAGGAATAAAATCACAAACCTCACTAAAAATTTTATCCTGAGGGGAATTAACATGATAAATTGAACAACAAAAAATTGGTGTGCCTCAGTGTTTATAAAAAATATTCAACAATAGTGAGTTTGATAAAGATTCCTCAATAGTAACCAATGAGTTCCTACCTGTAAATGTATCCATCATCCAGTAGACTCGTCAAACATTTTGGTAGGACCTATTCTCCATAATGGTGTGTTATCACCTCCTTATAAAGGGAAAATAATGATATTAAAACAAAGAGAGATTTTACTTAGATAAAATAAACTCCATCACACTCGGATGAGGTCTATTAAATTAAATTTAAATAAATCATTTGTTGAAGGAAGGATCCCCTTAGATTCCAGAAGTTTCAAACATATTGAAATATCTAACCTTTTTCATTCAATGTTGTAGCTCTTACAATATCAACCTCATCAAATAATTTATTTTTAAACAGCTTTAACATCCAATGATCTATCTACACATCCTCATATAAAGTGTCAATAATCCAAATAAACAAGATAGACTTAGTATAAATGTCGGTCAAATGATATCCCATATCATCCCTAGTATACTATAATACATGAATTTAAGAACCACGATCAAACACAAACTATAGTGAGGTGAATCTCCCCATGTTATGGTGTATGATTTAGTACATAAATCTGATAATTCAACACTTTTACAAAAGCCACATAAGCTTTATGAATAACTCCAAAACACTTTTTGAATCCATCCAATATTGGTTGGAAATATTTATCATATAAACTATCTCAAGTTTTGGGATGACACTTTATACTAAAATTAATCCTCATTCTATGACCTACTATGTGTACCTGAAAGACTTTATTTTATTGAAAGAAATTATGAATTACCTAATCCATAATTTTAATCAAAGAGTGGCTTATATAAAAATGACATTACTAATCAAGATAAACAGGGTTCTAGTATGATCTTGATCAAACACACTCTTATCCCCACAAAAATATGCCTACCACAATATATATCTCTATACATCATATGGATTATTATATGTTCCCTTTATCCAATTTGATCAAGTGACCACTAGACATTAAACATTTCAATCTAGTATAGTCCAATTCATATGTTCACGATTCATAGATATAGATAGGCCATCTTTAATGAATATGTTACATCTAATTAATCCAAATATTTGAGCACATTATATATCACTCAATTAATATTGGTCATGAATTTCATTGGTATAATTATTCAAGAGCCTAGATATCAAAATTTTCATAAAAGATGAATTCTTTGTTAAAATCAAATTAGCTATTGATTAACATTACACCCAACCACCTCCAGATAAATAATATACCCAATAAATTCCTAATTAACAACATTCCCAACCACATACTGTTTAGATAAACCTTAAGGATAGTGTAATAAATGTATCATTATATGAATTTTCACATGGATTATATATTTTCAATGTCGGGTATTGGGGATTCATATAAAGCATACACCCCAAAGTATATGAATGACCATATGATATTATATTTAATATACATTCAAATGTTAGTCTAGATAATAAATATTCATTTATAATTTAATGAGTATACTTTATATAATATAAAATATTATACTCTCCCTAATATTAACATATCATTACAACTCAGAATACTCCATGATGATCAGCAACATACCAAACCACCTCCTAGTAAGATTAACCTCAATTATAGTCTAATAAATGTTTCAAAGTATTATGATTCTCATGTAAAATATATTTTAAATCTCAGGTAATATAGATTCATATGAATCATACACCCCAAAGTATATCAATGACCCTATGACATTCTATGTGATATACTTTCACTTTTTAGTCTGGATAATTAATCTCATTTTATTATGTAATGAGTATAATCTATATTATATAAAATATTCTACTCATAATAATCTTAAAATATCATCATATATTATAATATTCCATGGTGATCATCATTTAGGTTTAACTAAAAGTCATACTTTCATGGGATTTTATCATTACACTATTCATTTAATATACGATGCATGCATGAATGAATGATAAATGGATATTGTATTTATTATAAAACCATGATAAATTTAAAATAAAAATAGTTGTTATAGAGAGACTCACATATATCTAACACCTTGATATTGTACAATTCCCTCATGGTTTTTCTTGATTATTTACTTTGTTAATGGATCTGATACATTATCCTCTATTACCACACACAAAACACATCAAATCACCCCCACTCAATGATATCTTAAATGATATAGTATTTTCAAAAGATGTATTTGGTCCCTTGGTGATATAAAGTTTGAATATTTTGAGAAATATACCTATAATTGTCACATTAAAGCTCAATTTCTGTTGAAATTATAGAAAATGCCTCATGTTCATTGATGAAATTCTTAATCCAAAAAGCTTCATTCATAACATCTGATATAGTGATGTACTCATACTTTATTATCGAGTATATTGTGGTGGATTGTTTATAAATATTCTAAATTATAGATCTACCATTGAGTGAAAAAATTAAACTAGATTGATATCTTATATCTATTGGAAAATATGCACTAAATCATACACCATAGCATGGAGATCATCGTTATGTAATGGTGGATGTTTAGTAGTGTTATTTTACATCACATCACAGTGCATATTATAATGGTATGATATAACATTCAAAAAATTATTCTAATGTGATTATAATTCATCATTAGTAAGAAAAAAAATATGAGATGATGTGTAAACATAATATGAACAATGAAAAAGTTTCAATATTCAGATTAGTCAATGAGGGGGAATTTAAATGGTTTGGTCATTACATAATATTTATAATATTACGAACTCCAACAATGATATTAATTTGATCCATCAGTATTATAAAATGGATCTCTATCACTTCATTGAGGTGAGACATATGATTGGATATTAATCTCTCAAAAACTAAAATGTTCTTAAACTCTAAATTATCCATTTTATTTAGAGGAGGTCCTAGCACGCTGTTTGGAAAATGGAGGTTATCTATAGAGTTCAGTGATTATAATGGCTAGTGTATACCATCAAAGGTAATAAATCATTGGTTTTTATTAGGTAAATTGATCAAAAACACTACCAATAAATATTGAAATATTGGATAGTGACGTATAAATGGTTTATTAATTTAATATTATTTTCATCATTCTATCATGGTAGGATCTGGGATATAGAATTTGTGTTTATTCTACTAAAAATGGGAATGGAGATGTCCCATGAATCCCATTAGTGGTATCAAGGATATTTTTATATAATTAATTTATTCCTAGGAAATATCATGCATGAGTAGAGACAAAGTTTGACTCTCTAACTAAGATAATCACTATTGATGAAGATATTTTTATAGACCCTGAGCTGGGACAATAGAGTGATTTGATATGTTAGTATGAATGTCACATTGGATGTGTTCAGGTGAGGGGAGGTGTTCCATCCCAATCAGTGGTATTAGAGAAACTACAGTTGATGAATTAATAGGATAATGATATTTCATGTAAGCCTAAAGTGTTATCTACCCTCTAATATTTTTATTTTTATTTTCAAAAAAACCACTTTTAAATGTTAGTGGGGGACCCATAAAACTGATAAACAGATGTAAAACAACTGAACTAAAATGATAAAAACATAAAATTCAAACTGGAAAAACAATAATCCATTTAAAATTTCAAAATTCAAACTATTTCTATGCATGAGAAGTGATGCCTCGGTCCCAGCACAACTGTTATTCGACTTGATCCCATCGTCACACCCCTGATGCAACTACTATCTATAAAAATTCCACAACTCATTGGCACTAGAAAGGCCACCTCCTGACAAGAAATCCATACTTTTCAACCACCATCCTCTATAATACATACCAGATGATCACAAAAACAGTAAACCAACAGCACAAACTTCACCGATGATAGAGAAAAAACTAACACAAAACTATAAAACAATCCCCATAACCAACTTCATCGTCACCACCATAAATCAAACCAACACAAACTAGAGAACAAACACTGCTATGATACAGTTTTTGTCAAACACCTTAGTCATACGTTGGGCCATTGTAAAGATCAATCCAATGGAACATCCACTATGAAACAGGACACAACGTATCACCACCAATTCTCCGAGAATGAAGAACAAAAATCTTGAGGAAGAGAATCCCTAAAATATAGGTAGAGGAGTAATATAAAGGAGTGAACAAGAATAAAGGAAAATAAGGTTATGTGAGAAGATAACCTTAAGGAAGATGGGAAAAATGCCACCATTTCCATAAGAAACCCCAGCCGAAGCTCCCAGACAGAGAGCGCTCCTGGGAGAGAACGGGGTCATCCCCCAACTGTTACCTACCTAGGCATTGTGAAATTTTCCCTTCAAAATGGTCATTATTGTTCTTGATTTTGAAGGTACAATACATGGTTATTCTAAAAATGGGATTTTACTCATAAAATTAATGAGACCATGCCATATTCCATATCGATATGACTATTTTATGCATCTCTAGAAAAAAATAAAATAGAAAATTTTAGGACAACTATCTATGACTTGGTTAGTAGGTTTTAATACTGTAGTTGTAGTCATTAGGATAATTGATCATGTTATGGTTTCTATCACTAAATGGTTTTAGTACTTATAAGTTATTTACCAAAATAGTCTTGAAACTAGAAAATAGGGGTGGTGTTTCGAACTACAATATTTATACCAAGTGAACACCACACTATGGAGCATGCCATTTTGAGGGAATTTTGAAGAGAATTTATTTTTAAAAACATTTTTTAAAATACTTCATCAATATAGACCTGAAGGGTTTTCATTAAATCTGTATGAAATTTGACCATATAAAAAAAAATTGGGTAAATTTGATTATCTTAAGTAATATCATATTAAATAATTGAATTGTTCATTTATTTATGATATTCCTATTTAATCATTCAAGTATATAAATTTATTATATGATGTGAATTTCTTATACATTAGTTTAGATTGGTTAAATTTATTCTTATAATAGTATCATAATATGCACTACATTCTATGTACATCAACAAAAGATTTTGTTTTTATCCACCATGTATTTAGTTTTTTATTAAGTTATAAGATTAAATTTCATGGTTGGGTATATTTCACAAATTTATATATCAGATTTATTATGGAATTGAAATATATATTGAGTAACGTATTCTAAGGTAAAGGGAATTAAGTTCAGGATTCCCACTAACATGGAGGCTTATAACTTTTTCTTAAAAATGGGGGTTGGTTATTTGTGCTCCCAGATTACCCATGTGTTAATTTTAAATTTCATATAATTATAAAACATAAAATGAAATTAATGTACCTTATACATGGGATACATTTCTATATGTATAAATATGTTAGTCTTCTATTTTGGGTGATTAACAAAAAAATGTGAGTTTTGTGAAGAGTGAGACATCAATATGGTTGGAATATATTAAATTTTTGGATGGAATGGGGATTTCGAAACAAAATCATTAGAAGAATTCATGCATAAAATAATAAAACATGTGATAATAAATATTTTAGGTAATGAAATAGTTATGAGTTTAATAGGAATGTGATATATTTTAAATGGAGATACTTTAAATTAAAACCCGTCAAATACTACTTGTGAGATTCCTTCTAAAGAAAACAGATATCAAGACAAAAAATCATTCAAAATGGGTAGGTTTTCCAAAATATGGTTGACCATGGATTTTCTTGTGTGAGGCATAGTGTAAATGGATAACCCTAAGAGTTAGGTAACCAAATCCCATTCACTTTTGAGTGGAAATTAATTGGAAAACCCTAAGAGTTAGTATTAAATAGGAATTTGGTTGTTTCTATATCCAAATAATGGATTTGGGAATAAAGATTTCTACTCAATAATTCAAGATTCATATGTGATATGAAAGGTATGATAGCCTACCTAAATAACTATGTAATGATATGACCTCCAAAGAGGGCTCATCACCAAGTGAAATATAGATCAAGGACCACTAAAGGTAATGATGTATGGGGTTATCATTTTAGTGGGATTAAAATTTATTAATGAAAATATGTAAAACATGATACTCACCAAAAGATATTCATTTTTTGTGGATTATGGAATGCATCAGGACTATTATTTTGAGATATCTTATAGGTATGGCCTATGAAATATTATATATTGGTATATAAGGTTAAAAATGTTCTTAGAGTTAATAGTTTTTAGCATATTTATGTGAATAAAATAAAAATCAATTTCTCTAACTCTAACTCATGGGTATTAGATACCTAGGCTACATTAAACATTTGTGTTGATAAACACAATCATGGGGATAAGAGATAATTAAAGGAAGATGAAATGGATCTTTGTTTTGGAAATGGGGAAAGATTTGTTTCCTTGGAGGTCAAAAGATATGATCTTAGTCTATTTATTGGATTAGTTCTTGAATTAAAAAAAATATTATTATGTTCCTTCTATAAATGAATATTTTATTTATATATATTTTTAGGATAAGATGAGATCTTAATTAATTATTAAGAATAATATTTGTTCTAAATATATGAATAATTATTATATGGCATTAGGAATATGAGGAATTTTATATATATTCTAAACATAGATAACCCAATATATAAAATTCAAAATAAGAATTTCATGTTTAATTATAAGCCCACTTAAATTTGGAATTGTCTCCTTATACATATAAAAAACAAACACATTTAAAGAATCTATAGAGATAGATTTATTGAATCATTATTTTATGAATCGTTTGACCGTTGTGAATCTTTTTTATTAGAAAAAAATGACCAAATGACCATTCAATGTAAAAGATGAAAGGTCAAGTGGTGGGTTTAGGTACTTTATAACATACAAATGATGACTTTAGTCGATATGGTTATGTTATTGTCATGAGACAAAAGTTTGAAACCTTTAAATATTTAATTATGTTAAAAAACAATGTATATAACGAATTGGGAAAAAATTCAGATTATATAATTAGATCAGGGTGGTCAATACTTTAGCATGGAATTCAGTAATCATCTAAGAGATTCCGGAATCTTTTAGAAATCACTCCTCTTAGAACCCTATAATGGAATGGTGTCTATGAGTGGAGGAACCATATCCTATCAGACAATGTTTGATTGTTTATGTGTTAGTGTGACCTTCCTATATCATTCTAGTTATATGATCTAGAAACTGTTGTATTCCTACTTAACCATGTTCCATCTAAATATATCCTAAATACAACATATGATACATGTACTAAGAAATTTCTGAATATATATTTTATAAATATTTCTTGTTTTGAAGAATATTTCCAATATTTGGATTCAGATAAACATGAACCTAACAAAAATAATATCTTATCCCAAGGAAACTAAGGTATATTTTTTATGTAATCTCGCTAAGCACAAAGTTTTTTTGAACCAATTTTATACATTCATTGAGAAGTAATATATCATTAGATGAATTAGTGGAAGAAAAGTTGATCTTTGAGAAGTTAAAAACCAAAAAAAAAGAATTATTCATAAGATATAAGTTGATATAGATCCACAAATATTTTTGGAAGGATAACGGACTATGGATATAAAAGAACCTTGAAGTTCTGCTATGACTCATTAGGATCCTTAGATATATTGATTTATTGTAGAAAATTAAGTTTAAATAATGTTCATAGATGATAAAACTACTAATTACTTAGATTGTTCTGATTTAAACAATTTTTTAAATTCCATGAAATATATGGTGGACTCCATTTACACTAAACCAATTTAGAACATAGTGGATGTAACTAAAAAGTGATACTTATAGGGTACACGTGTATTATTTAAAAAGAAAACTAATATGGATGGTGGAGTGATTACATATAAATATTGTTTGGTGTTAAATGGTTGTAAAAAAAATCATGGTATTGGTTATGAAGAAACCTTTTCTCTAGTTGTGATGGTAATATCCACTCATAATTTTCTAGAAATAATAACTTATTATGATTATGATACATATTAAATAGATATTAAAACCACTTTCATTCATTGTAATTTAGTCAAGGTTGTGTATATAATATAGACTAAATATTTTTATGTTCCAAATAAGTTTACTATGGTCTTCAAGTAGAAATAGAACATTTATGGATTAAAGGAATTTTGTAAGAGTAAGAACATCCATCTTTATGATGTAATAAAAGAGTCTAGCTTCATCAATAATGTGGATGATTCTTTTATATACAAGCAGATTAGTGGGTGTGTTGTGGTGTTTATAATATTGTATGTGTATGGAATAATCCTGATCATAAATGATGTCCTAAATTTAAATTCCATAATGATATGGTTGGGAATATACTTCCTAATGAAATACATGGTTGAATAATCCTACATACAAGGTATAAAGATAAATTGAGATCGATCAAAGAGGTTTCATAGACTGATTCAAAACACATATATTAGAAAATTGCTAAAGCAAGTTAGCATGGAGAACCCCAAGAAGGGTTTTTTACTTGTGTTTCATGGTATTAATCTTAATAAGATTCAAAATCTATCTTAATAGCTGAAAAATAATGGATAAAATTACTTATAAATCCTATATAAAATCTATAATGTATTCCATGTTATGTAACCAAATCGATTTTGTTTTAGATTTGAGAATAAAAAATATATACATTTTCAATGATATTGAGAATAATTGGATTTCTATCAGGAATATTCTTAGGTACTTAATAAAAAGTGCGGATACGTTATTGGTCATTATAGGTGAGGATGATATCATTATAAGGCGTTACACAAATTCTTAATTCTAATATTATAGGGAGGATATGAGATTTCAGAATGGTTTAATTTTTATCAAAATAGTGGATCTAAAAATTATAAGAGTTCCAAACATTTAATCATAGTGGACTCAACAACAAAGGTGGAGTACATCACTAAATCAAATGATAAAAAGGAATCTATTTGGATTAATAATTTCATCATTGAACCGAGGATGGTTCCTAGAATCTAGGGAGAAATTTAGATTTACTATAATAATGATGAAATTATTACTCGTTCTAAGGAACACTTCCCTCACTAAAGAACAAAAAACATCCTTTGAAAATAACATCTTATATGAGAGATCATTGAGAGGGGTGATGTAAAGATATATTGGGGGCTATAGAAGATAATATAGTAGATCATTCAAAAAACCATTAGTATAAGAAAAAATCATGAGTGTCATGCTGAATATCGTTGTATTAGATATATGAGAGATTAGATGTAATGGTCTTAAAATTTATCGTGGTTTTATAATAAATGAAATCTTCATTTATCATTCATTCATTTGTGATGCATTTACATTACATGAATAGTGGAATGATAATATCACCTCATAGTGAGATATTGAGTTATCCTTAATCGATGATCATTATGGAGTATTATATATTGTGATTATATGTTATGATTTGTTTGAGTAGAATATTATACTTAATGGAAACCAATGAGAATTTTTGTTTCCAAGTGTTTCATATTGGATTCATTATCAACCCTTATGATTATATAACTTGGTGAGTTGGTGTGTTGGATGTGGTGATTCCATTGACATGGTGTGATGGTGCATGTTGTATTTTCTTTTCACCATTTCAAAATTTTCATGAGATGGTGATGTTCTGTGTTAAGGTATTGTGTCTGATTACATGAAGATATATACAAGACCAGAAAGTTGATCATGATACCATTGAGAGATGGGTTGAAGATATTTAAGAAAAATAAGCACCCAAATAGGGTTGCACCATGAAATGTTCATGATAAAGTTCCAGTATGATTATTGATAGTATATTGAAAAATCTATAGGACAATGGTATGGAGTCTTTGGAAGGATTAAAAAAAGTTTCATGAAAATGGTGTTTCAAGTCCACATCAGGAAAATATGGAAAAGGAATGAAATTTGAGAAATATTAGGATTTTTATTGAAAGTAATTTTTGTCAAGGCAGTATGTTTTGTAAAGAAGAGAATTCATGTGAATATTCCATGTCTTTAATAAGGATGCATTACTTGATGATTTTCTGAGATTTTTCATAAATAATCAAGGTTATGTGAACAGAATTAGGAGTTTCACAAAAGGAAGTAGTGAGAAATAATGATTCAATAAGGGGAGGAAATATCTATAAATAGGTTATCACCCCCTTATTTTAAGAATACTGAATCATTGGAGATATGAAGGCTCTAAATTTATGAAATAGTTTCACAAATTTATTTATTTTATGATGTAGTAATGCAAAAACGAGTTATGTGGAGAAAGGTATTATGTCAGTTTGGCTAATCATGTTTTTTTGAAATATTTAAAGAATATAAAAGATGGGAGTTTCATGACATAGTGAAATTTACATGAAATATAATATTTTCATGAAATAGAAAATTTTTCATGAAAGTGTGTATTGGGAATTTACTTAAGGCGAATAGTATAGGAAGTGATTACCACTCATTACAGACCCTTCCAATAGAATTTAGTATTCTATAAAGACTTTTTTAGTAGGGAATGTGAATTTTTTGTGATGGAGATGTTCAAAACTAGTTTTTTAAAGATAAGTGTGAAGATAAATGGGCACCAATCATTGCATCAGCTATCATATAGTGAAGTCTAGCATTATCTAGAGATCAAAAAATAATTAACTCCTAAAGTACTGAGAAAAGGTATAGAATAAAGGGAGTGACCCTTTGTTAGAAATGAGTTGACCCTAAACATTTTATGAGGTGTGACCCCAGGCATAGCAGAGACCAATACTAAATCCACCATTAAAGTTTTATTAGTTGATTTTAGAACATCAACACAACATCGGTGTGTGCTCCTTAGATGTAGCCCAATATAGGGGAATGTGTAAATTTATTGTGTATTGTGTTCTTTTGTTATTTTTTTATAAAGGATGATAATTAGTGAATATGTATTAATAGATCATCAATATTATCTAAATAAGGCAAAGATAAGAACACTAGTTAATAGAATCATCACTTAAAAGATGAATAGTATAGTGGCCCTTCTAACAAGTGGGTACAAGATCAGATAGGGTAGTGAGTGGTTCACAGGTACGTGGGGAAACCCGAATGAGCTTCATACCATGTTTACCCCCCCCCCCCAATGGAATCTCTCACTAAGGTCCATTTTGGATCTCACTATTGGTATCAAAGGGAAGTTTTATCTAGTTGGATTTATTTTGATATGAATTGATCATATCGATCTTTGGAGGTGAAATATTTTCTACCCTTAAAACCTAAAGAGAAAACATCTACCTAATAAGCCAAACTAAAATGAGATTCCATATAAAAAGAATAGTTTTTGATAATTGTGTGATCAAGATAAGGGATCATAGTAGTTCAAAAATGAATGGTACGGATGCATCTGATTATATATCTACTTATTCATCCAATTATTCCACAGGACTATACAGAGAGCATGATATTTCAAATTATATAAAAACTACTTAAGATAGTGAGATGTGAAGTTATTAAAAGGTTAAATTTATCCATATATCAAATAATGTTAATCACAGACTGAAGGAAGAAAACATGAATATGAGAAAAAATCAGACTCAAGGGACCCATGTTGACAAGATAAATATTTAGGTGAATAAACTGAAAATCCTTAATCAAATACTAATTGACATTACTATAGATATGAGGGAGAAGAATGATACTTAGGATAAGAATTCAGAGTACATTTTCTACAAATTGAAAGAGTGTAAAGATGGTTCAAAAGAAAAGATACTTTAATCAAATGAGATTCAAAATATGAGCTCCAAGAAGAAATAATTGGTTTCACTCATGGTAGAGTTTGTTGAGGACAACCAAAGGATGAGGCAATTAATGGTGTCCTATAATGATAAAATTGGGAACAAGGGTGAAAAAATAAATATTTAAAGTGACTTAGTCAAAGAACATGCACCTGAATTGGAAAATAAAATGGCCATAGTGAAAGAGATTAAATCTAGCATTATCCCTCTAAAAACACAAGTGGAAGATAGGTTGATATATAAAGAATAATAAATATCAAGTATGAAGGAGATGACATACCAACTAAAGGAAAAGGATGGAAGGATCAAGGATATTAAAGGAAGGCTGAAAACCTCAAACGAGAAAAATAATATTCCTCATATAGGAGAATCAACATGTGGAGTCCACAAATGTGGAAGCATGGAGTCAGTAAGTAAGCGGAAGCATATTTACTAACCTTATAGAGACAACTCTTATAGAAAGGTATCCACTATGTGATCATACTATGGAATCATAGGACATGTCATGGGTGTTTTCCTATAATCCCAATGGATCAAAGGTAGAAGTAAATATGTTACGACAACATATCAACTATGGCATGACTGTATGAGGTATGGTTTTAATGGTATGTGGTGTATATTCCCTAATCATCATCATATGACTAGAAAATGTAGAAATAGAGGAACTAAAAGTATCTAAAGTAATACCTCCATTCCTATGACTAATTGGTGGAAATGTTTAACTAAAATAATGTCTATTAATATGGAAAACATATATACTATTTTGGGGGGAAATTTTGGAGCAAAATGAAAGGTGAATCAGGAAAAAACATCAGTGTACTCATGGAATCCCTTTTTTGAATGAAATAAAACAAATTTATATGGAAAATAAGTAAGCTTATCTAGTTGTGGTAATGGTGGATGAGTTTGTAATGAGATATCCACCAATGAGGAAAACATATGAGGTGGATCAATTTCCAATCAAAGAGGAATGACTTGAGGTGTGCCTATGTGGGACTAAAAAATGTACCATAAGGAAAGTGAATAAGATAATTATTCGATTTTCAAAGAATGAAAAATAATAGTTTGAATAGGAGTTCCAAATATAATATTTAATAGGAAGGTTTTTGTAAAATCAAGGACAAGACTTTGAAAAATAAACAAGCTTAAAAAGTGGCTCATGTGAAATATACATCCTAAAATAAGGCATGGGTTATGAAAATTAATAATTAAATGGGGATAAATAGATCTGTAAAAAGATATGGATAAGAAGGATCCAATAAATAACATGTGAGGTGGTCATTGTTGTTATGTGTACCAAAGGAAGAATTTTTTTTGAGTTGGGCTATAAATAAATTAAAGTTCCAAATCATGGAAAGTGGAATTCTAAAGAACACATCTAAAATGAACTATTTGTAAGTGGCATCACTCAAAGGAGAGATTATTACAAGGCACTAAAGAAGTTTACCATAAATAATGGACAAGAATAAGAATAATTTGATGAGGTGTTGTAATGTCTTTCCTCAAATATGAAAAGACGTAAATGAAAGTGTGTTACTAAAGGGTTGATTTATCAATAGTACCTCCATTCTTGAACTTGAGGGAGTGAAATATACCCTATACCTATGTGTTTAAATCCTATTTACTACAATTTAAATGATTCATGTTTTAGGGAAGATATGATCAATGGGGATGTTGCATCAAAAATGCAAATTAATTTTGTGGTGTGCTTTAGAGTTCCCATTAATTCACATTAGTAAAAGATAAAATTTTGATTTATTTTTGAAACACAATGAATATGAATATAATAAGAATTGGAGAAGTAATGATGAGTCACAATGATTGGAATTAGTATTAGAAATATGATATTTAAATTGATATCAAGTAGAATCAATATCCATTAAGAATGGATGTCAATAGAACAAGGTCTCACTAACATTGGATCTTGAAGATAGAAAAATAGGGAACCAATAGAAAAATTATCCCTCATGTTTTCTTATCTCACATGTGATGTTATTTGAATTTTTATTGGATTTCAATGGATACTATTGATGGATAAATCCCATTTTATATTATAGTACTATATTCAGTGAAAAAACTATGAAAGTTAGGGGGTGTTTTAAATGAACATTTGATATATTATTTCACCAATAAAGAAGGAGATATTCCTTATCAATGAGAGAAGAAATTAGTTTCCATGTACAGTTCAAGAAGTGAAATCAAAAAAATGAACAAGTACCCATTTCATCATTTGGTATTAATAAAGATTCCATGAATGGTATCATCCATTATATTGGTATATGTGACAGTAGGTATCAATTTCAAAAATTGGTATCATATTGGTGTCTAGAGCTTAGTTATAAATCTAGAATAATTCCTTGAAAGAATATAAATTTATTTGGATTCTTAAGATGCATGGTAGTAAGTGGGTGTAATGTTAAGTGACTATATTATTAACTTTATCACTTTTTTCCAATTATGAGTCTCAACTTAGTAATCATACATATTTTTTATGGATCTTTTCTAAGTGGAATGTCCACCGACTGAAAATGATTCTAAATGCATATACAACAAAAATATGTTTTTGTGATGGATTGATTTCTCAAACCTGTAGTCACGTGTAAAGATATAATGAATGAAAAGAATCCAATTTGTGGGTGTAATAAGTGGTCATAATAACTTGATGATTTGAATGTCATATATGGAAATTATATCTCCTTATCATATGCAATGACAATGTTGAAAATAGGGATAAGTAGAAATATCCCTATCCACATCATTGATAAAGGATACGGAGTTCAATAATATAATGCATGGTATCGATGGTTTTAAAGGATTGAATATTATCATGTATAATATCAATTAAACATGGGAGAATGATATGGTTTTGAAATTTATCTCCCTATTTATGAAGGTATGATTTTTCTTTAGATTTTACAACTGGTTTATACTTACAAAGTAGAATTTGTATTTTATGTTAATGTAGGAGAAGAAAGGGTCATGAATCCATTTACGGTTTATATTCAGTAAAGAAATGATCATTAATATATGTATGTTCTTAACTATCCCTTTATAGGGTGAGTAGGGAGTGAATTATATAAATCTAATGATGTTGTGTGTGTTTTTCAAATTAAGATAAACCACAGAAGGATTTCATGTTGAAAGAATTTACCTAATGGGGTTGAATAAAGTGTTTATATCATGTATCATGCATTATAAAAAATTTTATATTGATATCCAATAGTAATAAATAATTGGTATTGGTATTCATGGAAAATTGGTACTAAAAATGTTTTATTCGGTGGCATCGAGATTGTAGGACCCCGGGACACCCTGAGAGGGGAGAGGTGAATCAGGGTGTCAACTTTTTCTTCTTAAAGTTGTGGATCTTGTTCCCTCATTGGTAGGAACTACTTAAACCTATATGATGGATACGATCAGCAATGAAACATTCACATGCAAAGAGAAAACACAGCAATTTTACTTGGTTCACCACTAAGGGCTACGTCCAAGGAGCATACGCCGACAAGTTTCTGGTCGTACCAAATTCCACTAATCTTCACTAGTTGTGGATTACAATGGTTCGGGCACAGTCACTCTGTACCAGGATCACTGCCTTTACAATGGTTTAGGGATAGCTCACTGCATCCCTCAGGTCACTCCCGTTAACTCCCCCTGGCTCACTGTCGTTGGTGAAGTCCCGCTCAGTTTATAGACGTGAAGGTCTCTTTAATAGATTTGCATTGAAGTCTTTGTCTCTTGTTCAGCATGAGACTTTGCTTGAATCAGGGTTCAGATTTGATGCTCTTTTCAGTTCAAACCTTCTTCTTTAGTGCAATGAATAATACACTAGATCCTCTTGTCTTCGTTTGACTGAATCACAACCACTGATGTGATTACTCAATTAGTAAAGCATAGCTTACTTGTCATTTTCAGAAATAGTTCTCCATGTATCCATGAGATCATGTATTTATCATTTAGATTTCCTCTTTATTCTCACTTTGCACTGAAAGTATCCGGAAATCTTCTAGCTCTCGTGCAGCTCTAGAAAGGCGGGGGCGCTCCAACAACACCTGGCGCTCCTTTTCAAACCCGGCATGCGAGTCTCAATATGGCGCGCGAGTCCCAATACGGCACGCAAGTCATTGGAGTGCAAGTCAAAACTGGCGCATAAGTGTCACCAAATCACTTGCATGTCACTGCCTCCATGAACTTCAAACATACGTGACTCACTTCCTTTCTCACCCAAATCACCTTGGGTGCGCAACCATCAATCGGTGTGCAACTTCTAAGAGGTGGCGCACAAGTCTCTCCAAACCACTTCTATGACCACTCACCACTTGCGTGGCTCAACCACCTATGCGATGAGAGATCGAACAGTCTCTAATTATTGAACTCCATGGGAAATGAGGAGGGGTGGTCCTATATTTATAGGCAAACTGGTCAACTTGCGTGGCGGCATGCAAGTCACCCCTCAGCGCGCAAGTCTCGGTGCGTAGCTCATCTCCCCTGGCCTCTGTCGCGCAACTCACTTGCGCGACCCAACCAATACTTGTGAGACCTTCTTTACTTTTCCATATTTTGAAGTTTTTTTCTTGAAAAACAATAGGCGCGCAAGTTCCCAAGCCTCCTAAGCACCAGCGCGCAAGCCTCTTCACGGCACGCAAGTCACTTGCACGACCAACTCAATACTTGCGCGACCCTTGTCCCTTTGCCATAAATTGATGTTCTGATCTTGAAAAACATATCTCGTTCAAGTTTCCTCTCCTTCAGGTATGTGGCACGCAAGTCTCTTTTCCAAAACCACTTTTCTCCATTTTCCAATTTTCAGGCCCAAAAATTTGGCAAACACTGGGAAACGGCGAGACCTTGTATCTGCTAGTTTTGTACCACCTCCATATCATTCGTTACTTTGTCGACGTTCTTGAATAAAACATGGATCATTAACCACATCCCTTGAACTCGACATTCCACCATGGAATCTCCTTTGTCAACAAATTTGTATGTCATTTATTTGCTTTATCAACAAGAACGATCACCTCAAAAACACTTCTTCTCGGTGATTTGTATCCTTCGGAAACTCTTCTGCTTTCATCACAAACTTTACTATCATGATATGTATTCTTTGCACGAACAGCTTTAACATCATCATCTTCAATGACAATGTGATGTGCATGGCCATCTCATAATTCCAATCCTCGCATGGCCATCTTAGAATTCCATTCACTTGCACATTGTCTTCTTCTTCAACCGTCATGATCTACTTCATGCAAAACATATGATTCAATTCTTCAAGAAGTCTCTTGCATGGTTCTCATGCAATCATGAGTAATTGCATGGTCTTCATCAAAACCCCATTCTTCTTTAATCATCCTTATATGGATTACACCTCACATTATTCATTGTTGTAAACATTGTGTCAACTTTGACACATGTTCATTGAACTTATGATCAGTACAACAATCATCTGAATTATCATTCCTCCACTTCATCGAAGTACTTCTTGATCTCCTTCATTTTGATCTTCCATTCCTCCATTTCATTGGAGTACTTCTTGATCTCCTTCATTTTTATCTTCATTGACAATTATTTACAACAAATACAACCTTATACACAAAGTGGTTTCAACAGAGATAAATGTAAAGGATCCATACAAGTGTTTCGAAAAACTTCAAAGGGTTTGTTATACAATAATGAGAATTTGTGATTCTATGTGTTGTTTGTTGAATTAATTTTCAACCCTTTTCATTTTCAACACGTGTGAGTTGGTGTATTGGATGTGGTATTTCCATTAATATATTTTGATATATAAAGATGGATTTTTTGTTCACCATGTCCATAGTTTCATGAGATGGTTATATTCTTAATTAAGGGAAACTAGAAGATCCCATGAATAAATGTGCATGCCTGGAATGTCGATTATGATAATGTTGAGAGACTGTTGAAGCTATCAAAGAAACTAGAGTTCCCTGATAAGGTTTCATCCTGAAAATTTCATAACATGGTTCCAGTATGATTACTGAAAATATGTTGACAAATCTCTGGTATAATGGTTTGGAGGCTCTAGAAGGTGTACAAAATTTTTCAGGAAAATGGAGTTTCAAGGACACCTCATGAAAATATGGAAAAAAGGCATGAAATTCGTGAATTATTATGTTGTTTCATGAAATTAAGATTCATAAATGTGGTATGTTTTTTGAAGGTGAATATTTATACAACGAATACATGTTTTTTTAAAGTGTATATGAATGGAATATTTACATAGAAGATTCAAAAATAAATGAGGTTACACAAAAAAAACAAAGAGTTTCGTGAAAGGAGGTGGTGAGTGGGAATGTTTTTCATAGAAGAAGAAACATTTATAAAAGGCCATTACCCCCCCCCCATAATTTTAGAAATCATGGATCATTGGTGATATAAAGGATCTAAATTCATGAAAGAGTTTCATAAAGGTATTTCTTTCATGAATCAGTAATGCTAACTTGAGTTATTTGAAGAAATGAATTGTATCAGGTTGACCAAGTGAGTTTCAAGGAAGATTTAAATACTAGAAAAATTTAGTAGTTTCAAAATAAAGTGAAAGTGTTTAGAAAGGTATGAGATTTTTGATATATATAAAGTTTCATGAAAGCATGTACTGGGAATTCGCTAAAGGAAAATAGTAGTTAAAGTTATTGACACTCATTTTAGACCTTTGTAGTGGAATTTGGTATTCCTTGATGACTTTTTTCAACAAGGAATGTGAATATATTAAAATGGTGACATTAAAAACTAGTTTTTGAAAGGGAAGTTTGAAGATCAATGGGAATTAATTAGTGCATGAACTATCAAATTTTGATTTATTACATTAGCCTGAGAGACAAAAAACATCCCCTCTTAAAGTAGGGAGAAAATGGAGGGGGAAATGGGAGGGGAAGTTTGGTGGAAGTGAGACAACCTAAACAATGTAAGGGGAGTGACCCTATGAATAGGAGTGACTTTTCCTAAATCCAAAACATAAAAGATTATTATTTTATTTTAGAATTTTAACATAATATCAGTGTGTGCTCCTTGGATGTAGCCTAATGTTGTTGAACCTAGTAAAATCATTGTGACTTGTGTGCTTGATTTTTTTATATTCTACAAGAGGATACTGAGTGAATGTGGATTGAGTGATCATCATTATTATCTAAATAAGTCTAAGATAAGTGCACCAATTAATTGAATCATTAATTAATAAGTGAACATAAGTGTGACCCTACAAACAATTGGGTTCAAGATCAGTATGGATAGAGAGAGATTCATAAGAATGTGGGGAAACATGAATTCACCCTCTAATAAATATCTCACTAAAGTTCATTGTATATCACATAGAATTATATATAGTCATTGACAAACTTAGGGGTGTATTATTATTATGGATCCCAATTACCTAAGGTTAGAAATACACTTTATATGAGAACCTTTATACTTTTACTCCTTTCATATGAAATTCTAGATGTTTATCCAATCAAAGGGTTGTAAGGTATTCTATTGATCATGTCATCAGTTAAAACATAAAGGTGATGGGATTTTTCCACTTACATAACAAGAAAATATATGTATACCCTTGATTAAATTAGATTGAAAACATTCATGGTCATACTTAATTTAGTGCACTGTGATGTTCCCAACTACTTTGGTGAATGACATGTGATGTATTCATTCAAATAGTTCAATTTATTTTTTATAATGATAAATGTATGAGTTGGGATATACTATAATGACATATTACCTATCAATTGTACACTCTATGTCATGGATAAAGGGATTATATAAACATGAATACAATGTATATGATATATCCTGTTGTGGACATGTTCATTTTGATATATGAGTGTGTTTGGTCGAGACCATGTCAAACTCATTTGTAGATTGAGTAGAACTATTGTTTTTAGAGAGGACACTCATTTATTACAATTATGAATTAGGGAATTTATAATTTTTTTCAACGCTAATAAGGCCTACAGGGTCACAAATAGGATCTTAGAATGAGGATTGAATTTTGGTAGAAATTTATTTACTAAAATTTGAGAGAGATGATGATAATAATATCCAAAGGGGTTTGTATTGATTCACTAAGAGTTGTGATGTTTTTTCATAGAGTCAGTAATGATTTAGTTCAAGTGGGAGACTATTAGAAAATATGAACTAAAGAATAGAATATGTTGTGTTGAAGGTCATTGTAACATGTTGGATTTTTATTCATTGTATTTAATACCATATCATGGAGCTAGTGAGAATAGTAAGAGGTTTCATTCATATGATTCCATTAGTGTGATTATCATTCATAATTGGATAGATACACATCATAAGATTGTGTATATACATAAAATGAACATTGAAATAGTTTCAACATTCAGATTAATCAATGAAGAGGATCTAAAAAGTATTATTGACTATATAAAATTTGGAATGTTATAAACTCAAATGGGAATATGCATTTGATGCATCAGTCCTTTAAAATATAATTCTATAACTTAATTATGATAATACATGTGATTGGACATTATTCTCATGTATTTAAAACTCTATAAAACTCTTGATTCTCTGATTTATTTAAAATATATTCTTTAACTCTTTTTATAGATATAAATTCATTTGGAATCATTCAGTTATTCCAGTGTTAGGTTGATAACATTGGAGGTAATAACACACTGGTTGTTTCTTAGGTTACTTGATCAAACTCAATGCCAATAAATATTAAAATATTAAATAGAGAGGTTTGCATGGTTTAATATTTTATCATTTATTCTATCATTATATCTTTATAGGATATTCGTCTTGTAATTTGTGTTTTCTTCTCCTATAAATGGGAAAATATAGGTTCTAAACTCCCATCAATATCACCCTTATCATATTAAAAACTTACATTAGTGTAACCCCTTACAGTGAGAGATTATTAAAATCCAAAGACCAAGAACATATCTTTACTTATTAAGTATTTTATTCATATAAAGACAATGAATATAATAATATACTTGTTATAATCAGAGAATAAGATATATAAGGTAAAGTACACAACATGATATACATAATAGATCTTAGAGTAGATGTATAAGAAATCGTATTCATGTTTATCTTTTCTAACTCTATAGAAGGACATTGAGTCCTCATTAGACTCATGCCAGGTAATATTCATAAATACCCCTTCATGTAGTTTTCTATGCTAAACCTATTTAGAACTTTACAAACACATGTGTATTCTGACTTGATCTAAACAACATCTTTAATATATCTATATAGATCTTCATACCCATTATATAGTCTATTTAACTCATGTATTTCATTGATAAGAACTTTACCGAAATTTTTTTTACATAATATAATGTAGGGACATCATTTATGTTGAGAAGTATTTCATCTGCATAAAATACCAAAAATACCATAGCTCTCCCACTAACCCACTTGTATACACATGAATCATCTTATTCATGATAAAACAAAAAAATATTGTATCATAAAATCATATATTCTAACTCTTTGAATAATTATCAATCTAAAGATATATCATTTTAAATTATAAACCTTACCAAAAACATTTAGAACTTTAAAACCTCTTAGTTGTATCATATACACATCTTTAACTAAATTACTATTAAATAAAGTGGTTCTGATATCCATTTGACATATCGAATAATCATAATTAGTTAATATGGAAATCAATATCTAAAGGGACTTTATTATCCAAACTATTGAAAGTGTTTATTCACAGTCATTACCATGAAATGTTTTATAAACCCTTACAACTAAGAATTATTTACATCTAAACACTCTACCATCCAAGTCATATTTCATGTATAAAACCCAATTTCACCATATGGTTCCCCCCCCACCTTCAGGTGATTCCACCAAGTTCCAAAATTTATTAGTGTATATTGATTTCATATCTAATATCATGCCCTCAAACTATTTCCCAAAATTAAAACTCTCAATGTACACTAAGTAAACTATAGGTTCATCATTTATGAACATTACATATTATCATTTTCCATAAGTAATCCATATCTCTAGATCCCTTGATAAAACCTACCAAACTTTCATGGTTCTTATGTAACCTATGTCAACTATGTTTACACAACATCTTATGAAGCTAGATCTCTTTATATATTAGGAACCATTCTTTTTTGTTAGTTATGAACTTCTATAAGTTAAAATTTCATC
Source organism: Viscum album (assembly GCA_963277665.1). NCBI lineage: Eukaryota > Viridiplantae > Streptophyta > Magnoliopsida > Santalales > Viscaceae > Viscum > Viscum album. The sequence goes on from OY728123.1 coordinate 776,106,263, forward strand.
ATAAAAATACCTAGAGCAATGTGATCCCTCTCAAGGAAACATCATGTTGGGCCACAAACACTTTTTTTCTAATATGATTATTGAAGAAATGTTTTGTGTAATTTTTGGGATAACCAATAAAAAGAAAATTCTGTAATTTGAGCATATGTTTTTTCAAATCCAAATGACATACATATGGTTCACAGCCTCAAATCCCAATAAATGGAAAAAATGAGTTGAATCAAATTCCATATCTCATATGATGACTTTATGAATGCCTTATATGGAATTTAATTTAGTAAGAAATATGATAATTCAAGAAAATTTCCATTAGAATAATATAGGAAATGTACCATGAGTCATATATTGGGTTTCTAAGGATATAATTACACTTGTTTAACATAGTGGATGGAATTAGAAATCTCAAATTGTAAGATCAGCCATGCATGAAATATAAAACCATTTATAAAATGTAAATAAAGAAAATTTTAAAAAAATTATATATATATATATATATATATATATATATTTGGGGTACAACTATACACAAACATACCCATGCCCCAAAGAACAATCTGGTCCATACCCCCCCCCCCAAGGGATAAACCATATTAACCCATGTCATTATATATTACATATTATATATATCCCTTTGACCACCCTTCTTCCTAAATCTATTCCACCTAGCCATAATGAAATACCTCGCCATCGGGTGGGGCACCGTAATAATCATCGGGACACCAACTCTTCATCGGTTGTCTAGAAATGAGCAACCACCACCAAGAAAACATTCTCCTAGACTAGCACTACCATCAAGTGTCACATGTCATCTCCATTACCATGAACACCTTTCATTATTATCGCCAACCTAATATTGGTCACTATAATGCCTTCCCACCACATGGAATCCATTGGTGATGGATTTAGTATAGACATTAATGGATCTATCACTGAACAATGGCCCATCATGCATCAACAAGTAATTGATTAATCACAACCCACAACAACCAACCTCACCATTTCATGAAGGTCTTCATCTACCTTTGAGTCAATCTCATGGCACCCACAGTGCTCACTACACCTGATGGTGTCCCATACCATTATCGGTGGTCATACACCTTTGTGACTCCTTTTTTCATCTGTGTACATAACACACACATAGCACAAGACACCAAACCACATCGCTAAAGGTGGATACATGAGTCCTGATAATAATCAGGTAGAAATGAGTTAGGATGGGGATTTGATCACATGTCACTGCATACTGATCTTGTGGGGTATAAATCCGATCACCAACTAATTTGAACCTCATTGGAAAAAAGAACATTATATATACCTTACGCTATTGAAATCTACTTCCACTAAATTCAATATTGATCTTAATGAAGATACCTTAGAGGTAGCTAATGAAGTCCATCTTCTATGGTATATCCATGGATCGACATGAATCCCCCAATGTTTGGGTGGGATTCCCATCACATCCATGGTATTTTAGTTCATCAAAGGGAAAAGGATTGAGGAAGTAGAGAGCTATGGGGATAATCTATAGAAGGGAACTCAAGGAAGAATTTAATGAATGAGACAGTCATCTCAAACCCTTAGCCAACATTATATATTATTTGAGACACTTATAATCCTTTATATAATTTACTCATATGTTACATAAGATATGAGTTAAGTATTAATTCATTCATTCATTCATTCATTTATCATATGAATGCACTATATAACCTATCATATGTTTCGTCATATGAAACATCTATAATAATGATAGTTATTTATAGAAGATGATTTGAGTGTTAATGTTTAACTTTCAACTACCCAACTTAATAATATGATATTAAACATAATTATATATCCAAGTCATACATTAAATTATCTATGGTAGTGGTGATATAATATTAACATATAATAATAAATGATTTGTTAATACATGTATTATTCCTTAGATATTGTCACATATAGTACCCTTTAATATTTAGGATAAAATGTATCATATAAATATCAGGTTTTGGGGTGTATCTCCATCAACATGCCACTATCACTAAACCCACATAGGCTTTATAATATTTCACATTATATCATATCATATAAAACCTGTGAAACCATATCCAAAACACCTTTTGTATGTATTCCAAAACCCTCTTGGAAATATTTCATAAACTTCACCTTATATCACATCACATACAATACTATATGAATACTCATCAAAAAAATCCATTTGGATAAACTCTAAAACACTTTTAGATAATACCTCTAATTGAAAACCAACCACTATTAAGTCAACCAAAAAATTTGGACCCATGAGACCTTGTATAATTTAAAATATATATGAATTCATCAATTAATTAATATAATAAAATAGTATCCTCTAAAAAACCATATGTGGTTCTCAAGCTATAAAGGAATATATCATGATCTCTATAGATCAAATGCTTAATTATACTTGTTTCCACCAACTGGATCATAATTAAGTATGCATTTTCATATGATCCCTTTCTTTATGACATCAAGTAACTATTGGACACATAATATGGTAATCTCATGTATCAATTCATAAATTCTCAATTCTATGAATTTAGACTTACACGGTTGATGAGTTCCTCACATGTCGTTCACTTTTATAGATGAGAACATAAAATTCCCATCATCCAAAATATAATCACATCACATATCTTATCTAGGTATGGTCATACACTCCTTTATTCGATCTCGATTGAGGGAACATGTTTTATACTCTTCACATAAGAGTAAAAATCTTATATTGTATAATCTCTTACTAACAACATGATCCACAACATACTCATCCACCGCTGATAAGCTAAGCCTCAATTCTTGTGAGAGAAAATTATTAAAGAAAAACAAACATAATATTCATATATTTTAGATAGTTAAAAATAATTTAATATTTAAATATAACAAATAAAAATTCTCTTAAAACCTAATGGTTTAGAGTCTTTGAAGATTATCTACATAAACAACTTATTATTTAATAATATTCAAACATTTCCTACAAAATTTCACCATACATGACATGATCCTAGAAATATCCTTGTAAATAATTTCTTGGATAATTTGTAAACATAAGAAGGAGAGGGATCAAATTCTCTATAAGGGAAACATATATTGGGGAGTCCTAAAGGGTTAGATCATAACCATATGAAAAAACATGGAAAAGGTAGAATTACATTTTTAAATGGATCATGGGATCATAAGAGTTGATTATAAGACATGATACCACAACATAGATCATATAATTCTCATATAGGAAGATAAAATGACCATCATGAATTCATAACACAAATACAATGGCATGGAAACATATAATAATAATAATAAGCACTCTAAACATAACATATGTAGGTGGTAAAAACATAAGTATGGAAAATAATGAGATTTTTCAAAGAACTATTTCAATACCATAATCACATATTAGATCAAGAAACACTACTTATGTATTATAACATAATTGAATAGGGAACACAATATGTGTCCTATAGTGGATCGGGCACCACTACTCGTATCCCATGGTGATCTCATGAAACATTAATCATTACCAAATGAATGGGAGGGATATATCAAACTCACCCATCACAAAATTAAAATCCATACATATATATTCCACATAAAATTAATCATACATATTATCATGAAAAATCCATGTAAGGAATATAGGTTATATAACAATTATAAATGGTATCACATTAGATAAAATCAAGAATTAGATCGATTGATACCAAAATTTAAATCACTGTAATAAAGTATATCATAAGAGTATTTTGGGAGTGATACATGAATCATAACTCAAAAATAGATGGATATTTTATAAATATATAGTAAAATGGAAGCAAAATTATAAAAAATAATTTTCTTAAAGATTTTGTAATGTTGTCGTAAAAGTGAAGCTTTATGTCACTTCCAAAATATATTTCCTCAGGTGAAAAGAAGATTTTTAAAACAATGATTGTAAAATATAACCCAATAATGGAACCATTAAAACAAATTAAGTTAAATAAAATACAGTTTTATATAAATATTGATAAATAAATAAATAGAAAGAAATACCTTTCTAATCACTTTTTATAGATTTAACGAAAACTCACATCGATAGAAAGAATTATAAATTTTTATTTTAAAAAGAAGATATAGAGAAATAAAAAGGGTAAAAAGAGAATAATTAATTAGATTTAAAAATTAAAAATTAAAAAAAAATTATAAAGAAAGAATATGAAAATGGAAGAGAAAACCTCAACATAGAGGAATACAATTATTACTAACAATATCATATTTTATGAAGAAACAAATATATCAAAGAATAATATTTTTAAATGAAATTGAAATTTTAAAAGAAAATAAAAGAATGTGAAATATTCCAAATTTAATTGGAATAATATCTCAAAATTTGAAAAATATAGCCAAAGATAAAGGGTTATAACTCAAATATAAGAGTTTTTGTCATGAAAAACCCTTACCTTGGATTCCCGTTTGGTCAGAAATGATCTAACCTTCTATATAGAAAATTTTATCTTCTTACTAACCTATATCATAACCTTATTTATATCTATTTTAATTGATACCATTTATTTATAATTTATTATTACCCTTTTATCAATAATTATTTGTAAAATTAATATCATATTTTTAATCGTCTTATTTGTTCTATGCCTGCTTCGATATGATGTTTTCGATCCTTACTCCTTGATCATGTTTTCATAACCCATATAATGTCCATGGATATAACATATTTTTTCTTAATAGTTTTTTTGTGTTCCATTATTGTTTCATTTATGTTATAGTGACAATTCATAATGATCGGTACGAAATCCCCCTTTTTGTGAGCATTGAATCAATAAAAAGGAATTGATTTAATTAAATGGAAAAATTATATATATTAACATTACATATTTATAATAAAATATAAAATTAATAACTATTACCACATATTACCAGTATTTTAGTTTTATTAATCATTCATGAGGTAAAGGTTATAGCATCATTCATGAAGATGGTAAAACTGACCCAAATAATGGCATGTTATGAAAAATGAATGAGAAATAATATGTTATTGTATTGTTATAATAAAACATTTATAGAATAATGATGATTCCAAAAACATGTTATAAAAGTGATAAATCATATTGAAGAATATCTATCTGATAAAGAAAAATAAAAAATCTTAAGGAGAAGTTAATAATTATGATGAATGGTGGAATCCTCTCTTATATTGACTCTCAGAATGATAGATTTGGGGATCCCTCTTATAACTAAAATTTATAAAAATTTGTTTAGTATTATGAAATAGTGGATTTGGTTATATATCTAAGGTAAAAATAAAATTTATATGTACATTTTGAATGGTCTAATGAGTCCCCTTTTATAGATAGGATTTGACGGTATATTCATAACTATTCAATAGTTAAATGTTAAGGATGCCATTTTATGTATAAATCGGATCACAAATGAACAATAGAAGATATTTAAATCCATTAATAATCCCTAATTTACTTAATATAAATTATTTTATGTTTTTTATTAATTAATAAATTATTTATAACAAAAAAATCCAAATTATATTACTTTTTAGAGTTATTTTTGTGATTTCAGTTTAAAAATATCAATATAATTATGGAATTAAAATTATAATATTTTTATCAATTATTTATCAAAATATTTATCCATTATTTTTAGAATTTACCTAAAATTTTCAAATAATTTCATTCAGTCACCATTGTTTACATTTCTTTTGTTGCAGAAGCATTGCATCAACATCGATAAATACTTTCATATGTATCTTTTTATAAAAATTAATTTATATTAAATTAATAAATTTGATATGATATTTTAATTATATTATCTTATAATACATGTTCTATATGTTTCTATGTTATTACATTACTTTTAAGTTAAAAATACAATAAGAGTGATTAGAATTTCACTTAAAGTGGAACTCTTATTTTTATAAGGATTTTAAGAATATTTCTCAAAATCTGACTAATTAAAATTCATCCATTAAATTTAGAAAATTAATTTTTATTTATTTTAAGTATTTTTACACATTATATATCTTTAATTTTGGTTTTTTAATATTCTAAATACATATTTAATAATGGATTTTAGAGTTTTATTCAAACTTGAACTCTTCATATTTTATAAAGAATTTAACTATATTAGTCAACCTCTAATAAAATTTAATCAAATTAATAAACATTTTAATAATATTTATTTCTATATATAATATTATAACATATTTCAGATATTTCATAACTTTTACAAAATAATTTAGATATTTATAAATTAATAAGTAAAATAATTTAATTTGAAATTGAACTCTTATTTTTTATAAAGAAGTAAAAAATCAAGAGTTTTAATCAACATATAGCCCCATTTAATTGGAATATTGAATTATAAAATAAATCCATTAAAATTTTAAAAAAAATATAAATTGAAATAAAATTATCCTTTATAATCTTTCATCATAATATTTTATCTAAAAATTTATTATACATCACATTTATTATTTACATTAATAACTTGTTTTTATAAATTTCTAACCAAATACAGTCAATTTTATTTTTTATTTATCATTAATAAAATGTAATTAAATTTATTAAAATCATAATCTAATTTTAGAATAATAATTTTAAAATCAAAATCAAAACATATTAATATAATATATATATATACATATTTAAATTAATAAATATTTCTGTTTAAGCTGAAAATAGCATTTTCATTTCATGCCATGACATAATTATTGCTAAAATTATCATAATAGTAATTAAAAATATAAATACATAGAATTAGCATTAATATCTGTTTGTAAAATATATAATAATTAAATAATTATTTAAATAGTTCAAAATAATAAATCATGTTAATAAAATTAACCTTATAGTAAAACACCTTTTATTTCCTGAAGTGAACATAATATATTTTTATGTATAATGATTATATAATGGATCATATTAAATTTATCTACTCATATAATGGGTATCCTACCTCTTATTTCAAGGATCATATAACTATATCCTCAATGATCATATTACGGCTACCTAAAATGACTACCCTAATAGATATATAACGTTTACCCTCAATGGTTATATTTTTCATATATATAACTTTTCTTACTTCTATAAAACAATATTCATTCTATTCTATCATTTATTTCTCAATATTTTTATCCTATTCCTAACACTCTGTGTTCTTTCTATAGTCATTATCAGTGGAATTATATTTATTACATTTCATAATGAAGAATATTACGACCTTGTAGTACTTTTTACTTACATGTGGTTTTATTCATTTTATAACATTATGAATTATATTTCATTTAGGTATCTTCTTATTATTTGTTCCATTATAATATTTTACCTTAATAGATTAGGTATTTTTTATCTTAGTTTTGTGTTTTCACGTAAGATGGTATATTTGAAACAGGTTATTCATTTAAATGAAATTTCAAAGTAAAAATTTTGGGTTCCATAGTTATAAATGTATAAAGGTTCTCATTATAGGAATCTCACCAACCTAAGGTATTGAGAAATGAAAATATGAAATATACACACCTATTATACTAAATACATGGTGTATGACACTCTATGTAGTATTCTTAATGGGTCATCCAATGTATAAAAAATTTGCGACTCATGAGTATATTCCATATCTCTATATGAAATCCTACCCATGATAACCTTAACATTTAATCACAACATATAATAATCCATGATGAAAATTGTTTAGGGGTAACTCAAAGTAATACTTTGAGAGATTAATTATCATTTCACATCATAAGTATATGAATACAAAATGAATAAATTAAAAAGTAGAGACTTCATTTTATATAACATGATAAATTTTATATTCTTAAACCCCTTTAAACATTTTTACAACACTACATAGAAGTGTTTATCTCATCATATCACATATATTAGACTGCTATATCAACCTTATATTGGCTACACTTTTAGGGTTTTCTTTACTCATTACATCCCTATGTAATTGGCTCCACATCTCTATGTGGTCATCAGATACCCCCCCCCCCACTAAACACTTTGGTGAGTACACTCTATCAAGTAATACATGTTTGAAAAATGCTGAGTCATAGAAATCATATTCCTAATGTTTAGCTCCTTGAACAAATTATTAACACTTTTAAACTTCACAACATCAAATGTTACAATGTTACAATGATAATATCTTATTTTTTTAACTAATAAATATTAATAATTCCATCATAATCATAATTCGTGGAAACGGTTCCAACCACATTTTTCCTTTAGGTATTTCTACTAATAATATGAAACTCTTAAATTTTTTTATTTACCAAGAAATACTAAACCATTTTAGTATATAAATATATATTCACTTTTTTGGTAACTAAATATAACTCTTGAAAATTCTCCCCACTGTAATAACAAAAACCCATTTAGGATATTAATTGATGTTCACTTTTTATTTTGACAAGAATATAAATTTATTTGTTAACCTTTGAAATAATCTATGTTAAACCATATCCCATTAGCATCTATGAAATTATAATTTCTTCAAAATATCATTCTAAGATAAACAAAACCCCTTGTGTCAGAAAATAACTCATATTTCCCCTTAGTAATAATATTTAACTAATAAACTATTGTATTTATATCTTATATGGTATTATATATATTTTGAGTGTTATCCATCTAGGATTTATATATTAATTTTTATTAAAAATATTTATAATAGAAGCATTTTTTAATATATTTGAATAAAAATTATAGGATTCATCAATTATTACCTTTATTTTGAATTATAGTATACTTAAAACATTTTTAAACCATACATTTTGTAATATATTCCTTTCAATATTGATGAATTGATTTTTGAAACACTAAATATACCTTCTATAGTATTTATTAAACTCCTTCAAGTATCCTAGAAAATTCCATCATATGGAAATATTTCCCTCCTTCCTGAATCTCCCTTTATAATTCAATGACCTTTTATGGCTACTCAAAGAAACATCTTTATACTTTCAAAATAACTTTTATTCTTCTTGTTTGAACATTTACATAATTTGTTTTCAATACAGCACTAGAACCTAGACATCCCATGCCTGCTTCATCTATCCTCAACACTTTTTGAAAATAAGGTAAAAATTTATTAAACTCATCCTCATTTTCATAGCACTTCCAAAAAATATTCTATAATTAATTTTGTATCCCAATCAAGCCTTAAAAGAAACCTACAGTCTCTATAAGTTATTATCACACTCAATCACATTGAGTATATGAGTAGAGACTAAAGTTTTTTAGGTTATTTTGAATCTAATTCCTTTGTGAACTCAAGTGAAAGATTATATACTTATAATAGTAATGTAGATCCACTCATTAAAAAACTTCAATATTTGGTCACTCAAGGTGTTAATCCTATAACACATAACATTTTATTTCTTATGAAAAACTCTTAAGTTTTTGTACCAGTCTATGAAGTTACATACATTAAGATTAGATTTTCTATATATTGATATCAAAGTCAAGTTATATAATTATTATGATATTTTTCTACAATTAAATCTTTATTATATGTGTATCATGTTTTAAATTAATTTAATAAGGTCTTTTATTAAATGTTCTCCCATAAAAATTATGACACATTTTGAAATTTCATCATTCTCATTAGTGGGAAAAGATTAATATTTTACTAATATATGTGTAACTTTATCATTTCTCACATATATTATTTTTTTAGGTATTCCACTATTCAAATCAAATCATATATTAATCCTAGATATTTTAGCAGTCAAATCCTTTCCTAATCCATCATATGAATAAGCTCTTCTCTATTCCTCTATTGTCCTAATCTTATTAGGGTCTTATTTCTAATTGAAACCCAGAGAAAATGAAAAAAAAATTGGACCCTAATCTAGCTAAAGTCATTCATTACTTACTTTACATACACAAGATAATATAGAGGCACTCAAGTGTGGTATGGCCTACCTGGTTGGATGATCATGGTTTTAAAAAGATTTTTCTTTGGAAGGAATCTTACACTTTGTATCCTTTAAAGGGGATTTTATCTCATCATCATATCTAATTTTATACCCTTTACATGTATTCATGATTCTAATTATTTTGTTTGTAATCTTATTCCTTCTTCAAAATCAATATTTTCAAACCATATTGACATTTAACTCTTTACACAACCCATAGCTTCTGTTGCCGACCTGAATTAAAATACAACTATATTTTTACTCATCCAAATGCATCACATGAATAAGTTATGTGAAACCCTTCCATTTAACAGCTTAGAATAATATGAAACCATAAAAACCCTATTATAGTAAGCTTGTAGAAATAGATTACCAACCTCTACTTTTCTAGAAAGGGAATGAGCCTCCTGGATAGTGAGCAGTTCAACCCAAAGTCCCTTTATCCAGGGATACATTGCTCATTAGATAACTCAATTTCATCGTAATTATAACACTAAATACATATAAACTATAATAAACTTTCAAAATCAAGCTTATAACCTAGTACAATGAAAATTTAAGGTATAAAAAACTAAATTAATTATTTTACCTTACATGTAACTCCTTATTTGCATGTATAATAATCTATAGAAGCAATTTTATACTTTAAACTATAACATACATCCATTCATAGTATAACAATTATATTCATAAATAATAATATGGAATAAAATAAAAAGGTAAATATTTAAATATTTATACTTGAGGTATACATTTATGAAATATTCAAAAATAAATCAATTATAGCTTTCATTATTTAGTCATGACTTATGGACATTCTATAATTAAATATTTACAAACTCTTTTTATTTATTCTCAATATGAACTCTTTCATATTATTCAATTATATTGAAGTTACTTTAAATATATGATATTAATGAAAATATAACCAATTCTATTTTTTAGTCAACTTACAAAATTTTAATATCTATATTAAACATAATTTAAACCATTACTATATTAACTAACAAAATTCTTTTTTGATATGGTTTGATTAATTTCTCAAATAATCCCGTTTAATCTAAAAAATTCAAATTAAATAATTATAGACAATTCAAAATTTAATATAAACTTCATTATATTTAGACTTATTTTTTAATTTATAAAACATTTATAAATTACACTTATAATTTCGATATAAACATTTTATATCCAAATTATAAGTCATTATATATAGTTTTAAAAGGAATTTAATATGAAGAAAATGTATTATGGATATTTATTTAATAAATGATTCCTAAAAATATAGTTAATTAATTATAAACATTTTATAAATACATAATTTATAAACAATTTAAATTAAGTAAATATAGAAAAATACTTTTTCCTATGATTTATAAACAATATATAAACTATATAAATCTATTTATAATTTAAATTTAGAAAATAAATAATTTCTACATATATAATTATTTATGATATTACTATGTCATAAGGAGTGAATTACTAAATGTGGGTGATATCTATCATACTTTAAGATAGATAATGTGTGAATTGTGATTATCCATGATGCTACCATAATAATAATCCAGTAGTGTATAGCCTTCATATCTTACAACATGGATTGTGTAATATTAAAATAGTGCTTGGTGACCTACATAGAATTAGCTCGGTGCCTGGAAATTTATTTCAATGATCGGAATTTATATCACTTAAGTGGTATGATTCTATGTTTGTTAGTATTTATTTAGCACCATTATACACTATAAAAACCTATATCATATTATACAGTATATAAATATAATTGAAGTAATTGAATTGTGTTGATGCCTATGACATCCAGTATTGTTAGGAATTACTATATTGTGACCTATGATATTGTATATCATATAGCCAACCCCAGAAAAAAATCCAATAATGACATATATTAAATAATATGATATAAATATGATATATGATTTTCCTAATTTCTCAACATGATTTAGTGAATCAAAACATATGTAAAAGATTTTATACCTCTAATAGGTTTCTAAGGATTGAATAACACTCATTAAACATATAAAAAGTCATTAGAAACCAAAAATACCATGATAAACTATGTATGAAAATTAAATTCATCTATAAATTGTTGACGAATAACATTATGTGTATCTTACATGGTTATAATCCATAGCCACTCTCTTCAACCATGTAGGTTATGAAGATCTCTTAGAAGTAACCAACAAACACCCTTCTGTATGGTGTATCCATGAATCAACATGAATCACCTGATGATAAGGTGGGATTCTACTCACATTCATAGTATTATAGTATCTCATAGGGAAATGATGAAGGAATTAGATATCTATAAGGAGAATCTATAGAAGGGACCTTGAGTAAGGATCCACTATAATAAAATGGTTATATCAACAAGGGCCAAAAATATGGTAGTGGGACCTAGGACTATGGTTATAGCCTATGTCCATAGTCCATGTGGATCTTAGACCCGATTTATGTTAGCATAGGGTCCATTATAGGGACACATTTTGGGACTGTAGTGGAAGGGATCGACCTCCATGATCTTTGTGGATAGTGTTTGTAGGTTATCTACAACCACAATCCACATGGACCATGGCCATAAGGTATCAACCACCATATTCAATTTATATTGTGTCTATAGGGTATCTATGGACACAATCCATAACTATGGTGATGGACTTTGAAAAATTAAAAACAGTAGAGATATTTGATCTTCGGATCAACTTTATACTTCTTATAAGACTTTAGCACTAAGTTGCGATAGACCATTTATAAATATATATATATATATATATATATATATATGTATGTATGTATAATTATATATAATTATAATTATGATACACCTAAAAAATAAAAAAGATGGTGGTTTTGGGAACCTACAGCCATGATCCACATGAACCATGGCCATAGAAATGACCAATGCTTGCCGTCCACATGAACCATAGCCATAGGTGTCGATTAAATGGCCTACAGCCATGATTTTCATAGACTATGACTGAATCTAAGACCAAGTGGACATGGTCCATGTGGATTGTTCCTATAATCCTTTCAAAAAACACATTAAAATATAGTTTATGTGGAATGTGTCCATTGGTATCATCTACATCCACGGTCTATGTAGATCATAGATGTAGGCCTTTCCCACTCCCTTTATATTCCATTCCTAAATAACTGAGAGTTTATCATATTGGTCTTTTTGAAGTTTTATTATGGTTTAATCATGTGTATTTTTATGGATGGAGTTTATTGGACACAGATCTTTAAACGAACCTGATGAATGATTCCTATTGTGGTGTTTTCAATGTGTTTGGGAAAAAATATTATTACTGGAAAGAGATTCCATCAGATAGAGTTCAGCGATCAAAGTGTCGTCAGAATGAGGGTTTCTATAGAGAGGATTCAATGATCAACTAGAGATCATCATATGGATCTTTTATTATATTATTTTGTTTTATGATTTCCTTTTAGTGGCTATAATAGAATATACAACTAGTTATGATTATTTTCTTAAGTCATTTCAAGGCGGACCTCATAGATTGAAGGTTAATAAAAACTTGTTTACTATAAAAATACTTATATAAAGATTTTGTGGATCGGATCTCTAACATGTGTAGGATAACTATATCAATAGTACATGTTTATGACATATTTTTATGATGCAAAAAAAGATGGAGATATTGAGTGATGATAGTGTATGCATTTTGTATCTCCCTTAAATGAAAATGTTTATAGTGTTTACCCATGGATGAAAAACTATTTCTGAACCACATTAAATATTATTTTCCAATTTTTCTTTTTCTTTTTTAGTGTTATGTATCCCATTGATATTAAATGTGGTTATTAGGTTCATTTCACTCTTCCTAGTTCAAGTGAACATAACTCTAGAGGTGTATATTATCAAACAAAATCTTTATCTGATAAAAATTTTTAAATATATATTTTCTACATAGTATAAAGTATTTGGATGGAAATCTCCTTAAGGTGAATTTTGACTCATTGGGATGACCTATTAGATCACATGGATTGAGGTTTTTTTTTTCTTTAGAAATTTTTTTTCTTCCCAACAAGTGACATTAAAGGGATTTGGTTCTTTTCTACGTCACTCACAATATTCAGGAGTTTCTTTTCTCCCCTTATCATAAAAGTTATTAGATTTTAGTTGGATTATTGTCATAAATAGTGTAATAACTCAATATTTTAAGGTATGTATCTTTTTAAATTTAATTTCTTCAATAACATAGGTTTTACACAACACCGTGCTTAAACAAATAATGATATACAATTAAATATCATTATTTTAAAATGATCATTATAACCTAGTTGTTAAATTAGAAGGAATGAAGAGTATCAACTAAATTATGAAATTTATATTTTATATATTTAATAAAATATTTTTATATTCATCCAAATAATTTTATAATTATAAGATAATAATTAATCCAACGTTATGCACTAAAAGGATATATTTTTCTAAAGGTAGTTTTACAGCCTTTTAAAGGAGCACTTGTTTTAAAACTAAATTTTGAAAATTTATTTAATTTTATATGATAAATAAAACATTATTTTTGAAATGAAAATATCAAAAATTACTTTGGTTAAATTTTTAGTATTTTTCTGATAAAATTCATTTTTGATGAATAGTAATGTGTCCATTGGAAAAGTAATGTGACCCTTAGGAATAGTATTTAGGGTAGTAAAATAGTAACCTCGCCTATGAAAGTATAAATAAAATTTAGGAAATTTAAAAATGAAAATATGATATAATAATATCATAGTATAAGTAAATAAATATTTTGAAAATGATAAATCAATTGTTGGTATTTTAATAAAACCTAAATTTTTATTTACTATTTTCTATTTAATATAATGATTTAAAGAAAATTTACTTACATAAAATAGAATAATAAATTAATATTTTGTTTCCTTGTGATTATTAGATAATTTTATTAGACATTAATTAATTTTTCAAAGTGTTATAAAATTAGTTATAATTTTAAAATTGGTATTTTTTGAGTAATGATGATTTAATTAATAATTAAATTTCTAATATTTAGAAAATTATTTTTATAAATTGGACTCGATTTTCTAATTATACCTGTCAAAAAATTGTTAGGGTGAATTTTTTGAATTTTTCTAAAATAGTTGAAGTTCTAATGAATAGTGAAATACAGTAATTTACGATATTATCTAAATACTTGAATTACTGATTCATAGGTGATGTATGGATGATATAATCCCATAATATTAAACCATGATTAATTATTTTAATATATTTAGTAATAATTCTCAAACTATTTATAGTTTTGAACCAAAATAATAAACTAATGAATAAAATAATGAGATATACTTATCTCTCCTCCACTATAAATGCCACCGCTCACCACCTCTTCTCCTCACACAATAAAAGTTGTGATCCTTATAAAATATCTTCCCAATTCTCTTTCAATCCCCTCCCCCATATCTAGGATCCTTTGGTGTCATCAACGTACTAAAAACTTTTCTTAAGGAGGTTTTCAAAGAGTAGAAATTCAAGATGTAAAACCCTCTTTCTTTTTCTTTTAATTTCTTTTCAATACCCATTATTTTATCATTATCTACTCACCTCCTCTATCAAAACATGAATTATAAATAAAATCTATTATATATGATATACTTTTATTATGTTACTTGAAAATTAACCATCAAGTCTCTTCTCATCTTTCTTTTATTCTAAAAATGAAAACATCGTCAGTGAGGTGCTGATTTACTACCTTCGTGATTTACATGTTCTCGTTTTCCAATTATGCCTTCATGTCTGGTCATAAAAACATTTTTATGGTTAAAAAGATTATAATATATTTATTAAAACTTATTTAATTTTCTTTAACCATTATATATACATAATGTTAATTAATAAAATAAAACTAGTTTTTGATGATCGAAAAAAACAGCAAAATAATCTAAACAATTATTACTGAACATGTATCTAATGATTTATCCTCATACCATATAAAATAATGAAATATATAAACATTTTAAATTTTCTGATTTTCATTAATAACAGATTATTCCAATTTTGGACAACTATTCTCATTTTACGTGATTTTCCATACAAGTTTATAAGTAATCCTATCATGATAACCAAGGAAATAAACTCTCTCAAATGATAGAATTATACCTTATAACTCATGAAAAAACCATATATTAACATAATAAAACTATAATAAATAAAATAAATATATAAAAGGTTTTTTAATTAATTAATTAATTGATTGAATCTGATTATATAGGATATTAACATCAAGTGCAGAACACATTCAGACATAAGGTAAGGGGTTTCTCATCTCACTTTTTTCATGATATTTAGATTATTCAAATTTTATTTATTATATGTAGTGTATTTATACTTACAATTGATATATAATATCATGAAAATATTTATATTCATTTTATTAAATGAATCATTGGATGATAACTAATTTTTGTTCATACGATTCGATTGAATATGAAGTGGTAAGGGATTTTACCCAAACCACTATTTTTTCCTTTGAGTTACTATTCCCATCTCTTTTCCCCAATGTAATTATTCTTTATTTTTATATAATTATCCTTAATTCTATTTATATTCTCCAAAATCATGAATTAAGATCATTTAATATTTCTTATATGGGGAAATACATTTTTTATAAGGTTCCCTTCTCAATTCTTCCTGATAAGCAAACCTGATTAAAGGGAACTTCTAGATTTCTAACCCTTTTTAGAGTGCACTACATAATCTTTTTTAAGAAACCATTATTTTTATAAAAACACTCATTTTATCATGATAAAAATATATTGGTTAATTTATATTTTTATACAAACATTTATTCCTTTTCCATTATAAATAATCGTTATAATTTTACCGTAAACTGAACTGAAGTGACCGGTTCCTAATGTTTCTTAGTAACTATTTTTACAATTTTTCACTTTATTTTGACATAATTTATACCTAAATCATAATTCCATTTTCAATACCTTTTAATTTCATGGGTATAAATGTTTTCAATAATTTTTTTATGATAAATAGAAATTATTTTCCAAAATAACTCTTCTTTCCAAAGTAAAAGGGTATTTCTATCAAGAATTTATGAATGATTTTATTAGAGTATTTTCAACTATTATTATGATTAAAATATTTAAAATTACTATGGGAAACTTTTATTTAAGGATAAATTTTTATATATGAAGAATGATTTCGACTTTTACTGATTAGTGGGGCCTGTTATAGCCCCTCAATTCATTGGCCGGTCTCTTGATACAAAACAGTTGGGGAAAAACCCTTCGTGTTTGTTTAAAAATAGAATTATATGGGTTTTCACCCATATACTTAAACCTTTTTGATTTTATGATGGTTCATTTCTAGATACAATATTTCTAATTATTAATAATTCTCTTCATTTAGTATTTAGTTATTACTTTCCCTGAGATTTTCACTCTGAGAAAATCTATGGATGCATTGTTATTCTCAGTGTGTTGATGGAGTGTGTTTTTTAGTTATTCACCAAGATATTTTGATTATGCAAAATTTATTATGATTTACTTATTATTGATTCATTTTCTGCTATATTTAACCCTTAATGATAATTTTAGATCACCCTTTTTTCCTTCTCTAGGTTACGAAGATAAAATATTTGAATAAGTAGAGATGAAGCAATTTATTTTCTTTTTCTATGTTATATTTTTAATTACCAATGTAATAAAGGAACCATGTATGTATCTTGTTTCTTAATAAATACTAAAATGATCGATCCTTGGTGATGTTATCTCTTTTATTTATGCCATTGTAATTAAATGACCATTGTATCTAATTTATTGGGGTCGGTATTGTTATAGTTGGTATCATTGAAAGTTTAGTAGAAAACTTGTAAAATAGACTTAGAAAACATAGTTTAGGGAACATAAACTTAAGTTAGTCTTTGAGGATAAGAATAAAATTACATAATATAATTTTTTTAAGGTAGATATTTTGTGGTTATTCCTAGAAATACATCCATGTCTAGAAACTAAAAGTGGACATGTTTCTAGAACAAATGTACCTAGGGGTAACAACTCAGACAAGGTGTGTCGGTCCTTAATTGGTATAACCTGGTATATGACAATGGTAATTATTTTGCACCTAGTTTAAAACTCTTAGTGGGTCTACTTAGGATAATTCACATTTTATTCACAAAGCATTATGAAGGATTTAAAAGTACATATTTCACCAAAGAAACCATGTTTATGATTATGAGATTAGATATGCATAAATTTTTAATTTATGTTATATAGTTTATTAGTTTTGGGAATAAACATTATGTTTCATAATGTTATGATCTAATATAGTGTACATCTTCATTGAGAAATGGAACCAAGTAGAAGTAATGGGAACTTCATAAATGCGCATGATCCAAAGAGTAATAAGGATCATATATTTTATGGTTATATAACAATATTTTTAAGGGAAAAATCTCCCAAACATTCTCATCAAATGAGGACATATTATTGTATGCTAATGAGAAAAATAAATAGTTCTCTAAGTATTATGGCTTCAAAGTAAAGCACAAGAACAATAATATTACTATGAAAAATATTGAAAAAGGAAATAAGAGAAAGAAGTATTTTCCCACATGTGTTAGTTTTTTAAGGAAACACCCTGGTACCTGATTAAAAGTATTGGTAGTTTTCTACAAGTGTAGATAGAAAGGACACCATGCTTGTGATTTTAAGTTTTCTTACATGTTTGGATTTAAGTAATGTATTCAACAACCTAATATTTTACTCTTGGAATAATTCATATTTTCATAAAGATCTAAAATAGATTAAGGTATTAATATATTTAGTATGTTACAATAATATCTATATTATTTAGGAAATAATATGTAAATTTTATTTTATAAATTCAGTGACCTTACTTTTATATTATTGGTGTTTGAATTTGGAAGGACATATTTCCAATGATTCTTGTGGTTAAATAAATATGGAATGGATTAATGATATTATAAATTATGATTATAGTATGATTTATCATATTGGATATGCTATGATGATCGTCTTGGTTTTAGTAAACATTTAAAGGTTTCAAAAATGAATTGTTAATCTTATGATTGATAAAAGTTTTTCAGGCATAAAAATTGTCTTCAACATCCATATTTTTGTTTATTAAATGAAATGGATATAGATATAAGAACAAAAAAGGATGAAATAATACTAATGAAATTTATAGTAATCAATTATGTTTACATTCTCAAGTACTTGTCTCATATTAAAATAAATCCCTCAATATTCAGAAAAATATTTTTGAGTAAAAACATTATCTGTGTACTTTTCCTTCTAATAAATAAATATCCATTTAACTGATCACAATATTTATGGTTTAGTGATGGTTAAATTTCTAATAAACATGTTCTATATCACTCTCTATCAGAAATTAATGGTCATATTATTCTTCCATGTCCATATTTTCACATTGCACTAATGTTATCCTATTATAATTCTTAGTTTTATGGTGACCTTTGCATTTTCCTTTCCCTAATATTAAAAGTATATTTATTAACCCTATTTCCGATGTTTCTTTCCCTGAAAAAATTATTCATGTATCAACCATTGATTTGAGATGTCAATTTCAAATTTCAAGGATGAAATTTATTGAAGTAGGGTAGAATGTAACACCCCAATATTTTATGGTATATATGTTTTTAAATTTAATTTCTTTGATAGTATATGTTTCACACAACACCAAACTTAAATGAATAGTGATATATAATTAAAAATCATTATATTAAAAATACTATTATAACTTAGAAGTTAAATTAGCAGAAATGAACAGTATTAACCAAATTATGAAATTTATATTTTATATATTTAATAATATTTTTTTACATTCATACAAATTATTTTATAGGCATAAGATAATTGTATGCATTAAATGGATACATTTTTTCTAAATAAGGTTTACCACCTTCAATGCTTCACTTGTTTAAAAAAATTAATCTTTTAAAAATTATATATGACAAAATAAACATAACTTTTTAAGGCATAATTTAAAAATTTACTTTCGCTAAATTTTTGTAATTTTTCTAATAACTTTCATTTTTGAAGAATAATAATGTGACTGTTTTAATAGTAATGTGACCCTTAGGAATAGTAATTAGGACAATATAATAGTCTCCTCACCTATTAAATAATAAATAATATTTAAGCAAATTATAAATAAATATATGATATAATTATATCTTAGTATAAGTAAATAATTTTTTTGAAAATGATAAATTATGTGTTGGTAATTTTGTAATACCTAAATGTTTATTTAAAATTTTACAATAAATATAATGATTTGAAAGATTTTTAAAAAAAATATAATCATAAATTAATATTTTTTTTATTATGATTATAATATATTTTTATGATACCTTAATTAATTTTTCAAAGTAATATGAAATCAGTTATAATTTAAAAATTATTATTTTTTGAATAAATTTCAATTTTTTAGAAAATTATGTTCATAAAATGGAGTCCATTTTTTAATTCTACATTTAAAAAAATGTTTAGGGTAAATTTTTAGGTTTTTTCTAAAATAGTTTATTTTTTTGTGAATACTGAAATACGGTAACTTGCAATATTATCTAAATACTAGAACTACTGAGACATGGATGATGTATGGATAATGTAAACCCATAATATCAAACCATAATTCATTATGTTAATATATTTATTTATAATACTCAAAAAATTCGTAGTATTGAGCCAACATAATAAACTAATGAATAAAATGATGAGAAAACACTCGTCTCTTACACTATAAATACCACCCCTCACCACCTCTTCTCCTCACACCTTACAATCTTTGATAATTTCCAATGTTCTAACCAATACTCTTTCCAAGACCCTCCCACAAAACCATGAGCCCTATTTATCATCAAAATACCAAAACCATTTCCTAAAAAGGTTCTCAAGGAGGATAAATTCAAGAGAAAAACCTATCTTTCATTTTCTTTTAATTTCTTTTCAATTTCCATTATTTTATCATTATCTATTCACCTAATCTATAAAAACATGCATTATAACTCAATAATATTATATATAATTTAATTTTATTATTTTATTGGAAAATACACCATCAATTCTCTTCTCCTCTTCCTTTTATTCAAAAAATGAAAACAGCATCCATAAGGTGTCGATTTACTGCCTTCGTGGATGAAATGTTTTCATTTTTCAATTATTCCTTCAATCATGGTCATAAAACCAATTTTATGGTTAAAGAATATTATAATTTATATATTAAAGCTTATTTAATGTTATTTAACCCATATATATATAATATTAATTAATAAAACAAAACTAGTTCGTGATGATTGAAAAACACAAAATAATCTAAACGATTATCAATAACATTTTATCTAATGATTCATACTCAAACCATAAAACTGTACGAAATATATAACTATTTAATAATAATTATGATTATTAAGAACATATAATTTCAATTCAGGTCAAGTATTCTCATTTTACATGATTTTCCATTCAATTGTACAGGTAAACTGATCTTGAAAACCAAGGAAACGAACGCTCCCAAATGATAAAATTGTTCCTTATAACTCATCAAAAAGGCCATAAATAAACATAATAAAATTATAATAAATCAAATACATGTATAAAATTTGATGAATTAATTAATTAATATATTTAATCAGATTATCCATGACATTTAGATCAAGTGGATAACACATTCGAACATAAGTAAGGGGGTTTCTCATCTATCTTTTATTTCTGTGAGATTTCCATTATTCACCACTTATTTCTCGTATATGGTATATGTATACTACAATTTTATATATAATATCATTAATATCATCATATTCATGTTATTAAATTATTAATTTGATTATTATTAATTTTATCTCATACAATTCGATTGATTACAAAGTTGTAAGGGATTTTACCTGAACCTCCATTTTTTCCTTTGGGTTACTCTTCCTCTCCCTTTAACCCAATGTAATTATTATTTATTTTTATATAATTATTCTAAATTTTTTTATATTTTCAAAAATTATTTATATAGATCATTTTAACTTTTTTTATGTGTAAATACATGTTTTATAAGGTTCCCTTCTCAATTCTATGAGATAAGAAAGCCCGATTAAAGGGAACTTCCCGATTTCTCACCCATTTTTTAGGGAAACTTGTAATCTATTTTAAGATAAAATTATTTTTATAAAAACACAAATTTTATCATAAAAATATATCTTGGTTCATTTATTTTTTTAAATAAACCTTTATTTATTTTTCATTTTAAATCATCCTTATAATTTTCCCTTAAAATGCACTATAGTTACCCATTTCTAAAGTTTCTTAAAAACTATTTTTAGATGTTTTCACTTCAATTGGAAATAATTTATTCCTCAAAAATATTTTCATCATCCATCCCTTTTAATTTTTGGGATATAAATATTTTTAATAAGATTTTTGGGATAAATAAAAATGATTTTCATAAAGAACTATTCTTTCCAAAGTAAATGGGTATTTATCTCAATAATTTATCAATGATTTTATTAGAGTGTTTTCATCTATGATTATGATTAAAATATTTCAAAGTGGTATGGGACACTCTAATTTAATGATACCTTTTTATATATTAATAATTATTTGGACTTGTAGTGACAGGTGGGGCCCATTATAGCCCCTCGATGCATCGGCATGTCTCATGTGACAAAAAGTTGGCAATAGACTCTTCATGTTTGTTTCTAAATAGAATCATGCAGGTTTTTATCCACAGAATTAAACCATCTTGAAGGTATGATGGTTCATGTGCTACATACATGAATTCTGATAATTAATCAATCTCTTCATTTAGTATTCAGTTATTATTTTCCATGATATTTTCACTATGACAAAATCTATGGATGCATTTTCATTATCAATGTATTAATGGTGTGTTTTTTTCATTTATTCACCATCCCATATTGATTTTTTCTAATTGATTATGATTCGCATATTATTGATTAATGTTTTTGGTAAATGTAAAACTTATAGGGAATTTGATCTCACCCTTTTATTTTTTTTCCTTCCCTAGGTTATGAAGATGAAATATTTGAATAAGTAACAAGGAAGGAGTTTATTTTCTTCTCTTATATTCTCTATTTAATTACCATTGTAGTAAGGGAACCATGTATGTATATACTTTCCTCAAGACTAATCACATGCGGTGATGTGATCTCTTGTATCTCTTCCATTTTAATAAAATAACCACCAACTTTGAGCTACTAGGTTCAAGGTTGTTACAGGTATAATGAATTTAGAGGAAGGAAAATTTGGTATCAAAAAATTCAACAGAATGTAATTTGAATTTTGGAGAATTTTGTTGGAATATCGTCAGATACAGAAGACTCTTGATGCTACTTTGTTTAGAAAGTGTCTTGAAATAAAGGAATAAGTGGAATGGGGTAAGTTGTAAATGAATTATTTATCCTTAACTAGTATGTCACTTGACTGAAATGTTTCATTTAATATTAGAGAGAAGAAAACTACTATAGAGGATACAAAATAGTTGGTCGAAATGTATGATAATCCAACAACTCTTAACAAAGTTTTTATTTTTCATAGATTGTTTAACTTTAGGTTATAATACATAAAATATTATTCCCATCATGTGAATTATTTCAATATGACTCGGTGGATGCTCACATATATGATGATAACATTCAAATATTTTGTTTGGGGTTTGATTATTCTTTCTTAACTTTCAAAGAGTTGGAACAACATAGTCACATTAGTGAGTAAATCATGTGGGAAGTTAGATTTTTTTTTAATATATTCAAAATATGATCTTGAATGAAGAGTTGAAGTGGAAGGAAGGTTAGACATCATTTGGAAGTTCCTTGAATACAATAGAATAGGGAAGGTTAGTTTATTCGATTCACCATAAAAAAAAGAAATATTTAGGGGATAAAACCAATAGGATAATTTGATATAAGTCAATAGGATCATGTAATACATGTTGGATATGTGGGAATAAGTGAAATATCAAGAAATATTGCAGGAATTAGTTAAAGATATCAACTTCTAGTCAAACAAAGTGGATTAGTACAATATGAAGAGGGTCCAACTTAATACTGAGTATGATCATTTCATAGGATTCATGGGTCACTGACACTGTGGAATCCTTACATTCAATGGGTAATTGAGGGTATATAGTTCATTACATACTAGGAATATTAGTCAGAGTACATCTAGAGGATGACGTAGATCTAGATATAGTTGGAAAAGGTGATGTAAACATTTAGATGAAAATAGACGTATTTTGAAACTGAAATATGTCATATGCATTCTCAGTATCCGGAAGAACCTCATATCAATGGGATATCTAGGTGATGTATATTTCAAAAAAAATTCTTAAATGGATTTTTAAAGATTGGAAAAGGTTCCATTGTGATTTCTTGTGGAGTAAAAAAATTTTACCTTGTATCTTACCAAGTGAAAAAGTGGTGACTATTATAATGACTTCATTGGAAGGTCCAAAAAAGTGGAATTGTGGGTATGGTCACCTTAGGGAGAAAATATTAATGTTTTTATAGAAAATGTAATACTTAAACTTGGTTACATAGACATTGGAATATGTGATAGGTTTATGTTAGGAAAACAAAATAAAGTTTCCTTCATGATATATGGAAGAAATCCAAGGAACTTGTAATTTCCCTATCCGGATAGCTGTATCACTGATAGGGGATGGGGGGAATCAGTGATAACGTTTTATTTTATGTTTCCTATAAAATGAAACTACCTTCACCTCCTATTAAATATTTCATTCCCTACAAAAAATAATTCATACACATATCCATAAGAACGCAAGTATTTAAAAGTTTCACTATTCAATAAAAATATGTACGTCCTTAGTAGGGTTTATAAATGATCTAATAACACAAAATACACTATAAAAAATAATTTTATGTGGGCTACAATGAGTAGGATGTTCCCTTACACTTGTGTAGAACTTTAAAAACAATCCAATAGTGCATGTGCACCCTCTTAGAAAAAATTTGGTAAAACAGTGTTTCTGTAAAAAAACATGTTACCTATACATATTTCAACCTATAGAAATTAATTATTTAGAAAAAAAATTATTCACCCTCTTACAAAAAATCTGGTAAGAACTTCAAGGACATTGATATAGAATTCAATTTGATTGTCAAGTCCAATCATCCTGGTCTGATTCTTCCACTCCGAATCTTCCCATCTGATTAGCTGATGTGGTGGATATAACTCTGGATGAATATGATCAAGATAATTTAGAAATTCTTCTTCCTCAATTAAGAAATACCAATACTGAAATCTTGATCTAATTATCCACCCATATACAGTGACCAGCCGAATTATATGACAAGATAAATATGATAGACAGTTGAATACAATGATCATTTGAATAATGTTGCAATATTGTCTCTTCTCATTCCTCTTCAATCTGGAAAACCATATTGAATAAAGTAACCTAGAAAACTTCTTCTTCTCTCTCTACCAATGAATAGTACACCCATCATCAGTAGTAAAAAAGTACAATGTACTTCTCCCCTTTAATAGGTGACCCATGAGTGGTTTTGGCGGGAATCCCTAAAACATTCCCACTCAACCGAATTCACTAAAATATAAATTTCCCTTAAATTTAGGGTTCATTTATGAATTCATCAAATCTTGAACATCCTTCTTATTTCTTCTTGATCCTTCTCAAATATTCTTCACAATTTTGGTTCTACTTCATATTTTCTTTTCAAACACAAGTCTGATTCTGATTAGATCAATCTAATTTCTTCAATAAAATTCTCTATACTAGTTAAGTATATGATGAAATAAGTCGATTTCATATTCTTCTAAACCTTCATTCAGATTCTTATTCCCAACAATTGATAAAAAACATCTTCATTGGATTTCATGCTCCCCCTTGATAATACATCTAGCCATATCCTTCAACTCTTCTCTTGATTCACATGATAAAATCACTTGAAAACAAATTAAGGTTCATCTATCTCTTCTAAAACCCATCATCTTCAATCACGGAGGATTTATATATTTTGTCTTTTGGTATGAATGAAAACTAGTACCTTTGGTTTCTCACATTGGTTATAGATCTCCACAGCCTTCAAATTCTAAACTCTTCCTTTGAAAATTCATTCAACCATCTTAAATTTTTGACTAAATTATTGATTAGTCTCTATAATTATGATTTTTATTGGCTTCAATTCAATTCCTATATCATTAGTCTTGTTCAAAGAAATTATTCCTAAATATGATGGAATGACAAATATGATGAACTGGTGTTAGAAGTTTCAACTTCATCTAATTCCTTCAATTCCTAAATTTTTCTTGTATAGTGACTTCCTTCATGACTTTGAATACTTTTGAGAAAAATTTCAACATCGTCTGGTTTTCATTTGAAAGTATTTCAACTTCCCAAAACTCCAAAAACTATCTTTCTTTCCAACTCATCAAAAATACGACTTTCTAGGATTCAATTTTCCTGAATATGATTGGACTGTTTAGGATTGGCATGATTACGATCAGACTGAATATGATTTCTAGCACCCTTTTTCTATTTCCATCCAAATATGATCAATTTTAATACAATTAGCTGCATCTATTTCACACGAACTTTATTTCATCAATCTTTCATAATAATTTTTCCAAATAATCATGATTTATAAGAACTCCATTATTACAAAAGTATCATCACATTTATATCATAGTCATACAAACTCTGATTCTTCTCATTGTGATCAAACCATTCATACTTGATTCTGATTGAATCTAATGACCATTTACTTCCAATAAGATTCTTCCTCAACACAATCGACATTTTTAAGTAATATAAGTATGATTCCTTGAATATGATTGTCAGTTAGATTAAAATACAATGTGAGGTGATTTACCTTTCTTCTCAAACTTATTTTTCATCTTCAAATTCATTGAAAACAAAGTAAAACACCTTGAAAACAATCACCCTTGTTAGATTAGTCCTAAAAATCTCCCCCTTTGTATTTTTTGTCAACCAAGAATCATAAATCACTGAACTTTTAATCCTTAGGAAATGCATTACTTATCAACAACTCTAAGCCTGAATGAGCTAACTCATTATAAGAAATAAGAATAATTTAAAGAAAACCAATTTTTTCCATAAATAATTAATTATAAAAAATCATCATCTTTTATTTTCTTCAAACTTTTTTCCTCTGCTTATCACCCTTGCAGGAAAATAAAAAATTGCTTCCTACAACAACTCCAACAAATAGTTAGAATATTTCACATACATAAAATGATAAAATCACAGCTTACCCATAACTCCCCTTTTTTACATGCTTCTATGAGGTTAGATTTATGAAATAATTATATCCCTTCACAACACTATCCAAATGTAATATGAGAAAAGAGACAAATACAAATACCTCAATCTTGATGAGAAATAGGTTGGACACCCATGTTTAACCTCAATTTAGAAATGGATTATTTTAGTAATGGATTTTTGAAAATATCTACAACTTTTTCTAATATTGGAACATGCTTTATATTTGATTCATTCTTCTCCACATGCTCTTTTATGAAATGATATTTGATATCAATATTTTTTGAATGAGAATGGTGAACCAGATTATGGGTGAGAGTGATTGTACTTTGATAGTCACAACCCAATATCAATGGTAACTTCACTTTAACATGTAATTATTATCATTGAGTTTTAATCCACATAAGTTGAGTAGGGGATTAAGTTTTAGAAACATACTCATATTCAGTGATACTGATTGTTACTGAATTATGTTTCTATGAATTCCAAATAACACAATTCATTCATAGAAATAATACTCCACAAGATGTGGATATTATATCATAAAAATTTCCTACCTAATAATCATATTAATACCCAAACAATTCAATACTATCTGAGTTGTCATACCTGATTGAGAATTTTTTTTGTTCTTTTAATTTATTTGAGAATTATTTTTTCAGAAAGAAAATGTGATTTTTTTTGGAGAACTCTAAAATCTTTCACATAAGGTAATAGCATAAACAATTTCAGTTCTTGAGGTAGTCAAATACAAAAAACTTCCAATTAGCTTTCTTAATTCTTTCTGATAAACTTCCTTACCTTCTCTATATTTACTCAACATGGTTCCCAATAATATTGGTGTCAAAACTAGTTTTGAAGTCTCCATGCTAGAATTCATAAGAAGTTTTTTAGCATACCTTTCTTGGGAAATAAATATAAGTTACTTATTTTTTAGAATTTTAACACAAGAAAGTATTTCATTCCCCCCATCATGGAAATTTAAAACAGCTTTTTCATTTCCTTAGAAAATCTTTCACAACTTCTTTCATCATTCCCAGAAAAGATAATATCATCAACATAAACAATTATGATGAGTGAATACACTTGACTTTATCTGATATAAATATTGCTATAAAATCTTCCTTTCTTGAAAATCATCTTCCTTAAACAAGTATCCAATTTGGAATACCATTCCCTCGTAGCTTTTTTCACCCCATACAAGTCCTTATTCAATCTAAAAACATAACTTTCATCTTTACTGACAATAAATCCACAAGTTTGTTCAATATAAATTACCTCATCAAGACCACCATTCATGAATGTAAATTTAACATCAATTTTAAGGATCTTGTAACCTAATTTTGCATAAATAACAAGAAAAATTTGGATTATTTCTAATCTTTCCACTCGATAAAAGGTTTCATCAAAATCAATTCCTTAAATTTGTGAATATGCTTTTCACACTAATCTTGATTTGTTTCTTATCACTTCATCTTATTCATTCAGCTTGTTCTTGAAAATACACTTTGTGCCAATAATATTTTTATTACCTAGATTGGGAAGGAGTTCCCATGTATCATTATTTTCAATCTGATACAATTATTTATTCATGGATTTAACTCATTATAGATACTCAAAAGATTATTTTATGTCATTTGGATTAACTTTTGAATACAAAGAAGTTTGTGTAACAGCATTTGTTGTTATTATTGTTTAAACATTCTGATGTTGATCACTAATAATATTATAGGATTCCACTTGTTTCCTCATCCTAGGATGAGATTTTTGAGTATCTTCCTCGTCACTAGAAATAGCTGAGCCTGATTCTTCTTCTTGAGTAAGATTACAAGTTTTAATATCCTGATTAGAATTATTTTCCTAAACCCGGTCATATTCCTTATCTCCATGAATATGTTTATCTTCTTTCTCCAATTTAGTAACTTTCATGTCCGTATAATCAATAATTATTCATGTTTCTTTATTGAAACACCTATATACACTTCCTTCTAGAGAATAGCCGAGGAAAATTCCATATTCAAATTCCTGCTCAAACTTTCCCAAGTTTCCACCTTTCTTATTTATAATGCATGGATATCCAAAAACCCTTAAGTGTTTCAAAGTTGGTGTTTTTTCATACAAAAATTCATATGGATTCACATAAGATCTTTTCATGTAGAAATATCTATTTTGAATATACACAGCAAAACTCATGGCATTCCTCCAATAGTAATGAGAAAGACCATGTTCAAGTAACATAGTTCTCCCCATTTCCACCATGCTTCTATTCTTTCATTGAGTGGCCCCATTTTGTTAAGGAGTGTATAAGGAACTTTACTCATGCTGAATTCCATGCTTCTAAATATATCTTTCAAATTATTTAGTGTTGTATTCACCACTATTTTTTGTTCTCAACTTCTTCACTGAAAACTCACATTCATTCTCATCTTTCCTTCTGAAAATTCTAAAAAAATTGAAAGCATATAATTTATGTTTCATATATATAACACAAGTAATGAAAGTAAAATAGTCAATTAAAGTGATGATGTAATTAAATATATTTAAAAAAAAATTCTCATTGGCCCATAGATATCATAATGAATAAGCTCTAGGTGTTGTTTGGAACAAATGTCAACTTTCTTATCCATAGAGTTTGTAATATTTACTTTATGACAAATATTCGGACACTAATATATTCTTCTTGGAAAATTAGGAATGCCTCAGATAATATCTCTCTTTCATAACTTTCTCATGTTTCTTTGACACGTGTTTCCCAGACATTTATTCCATAATTTATTCTCTTCCACCACACTAATGTAACAAGAGTTTTTTATTTCACCAACCAAAAACAAGTTTCCTTTTATATATTGGCCTCTTGTAACAATTTTTTCATCTTCTTCACTTTTCACAAAGAAAACCCATCTTTTATGAAGATAACTTTGTTACCCTCATCACAAAATTGTGAAACACATATAAAATTGTGGTTCAACTCATCAAAATAAAAAAATTTCTTGGATTTTATCTTCTCATTCCCAATGATGGATGATCCAACACCTTTGATTTTCAAGGACTCATCATTTCTAAATGTCACTATTCATTATATAATGTCTTTCAGATTCTTCAAAAATTTCAAATCTATTGTCATATGGGAGAACGCCCACTATTAATAATTCAAGGTTTTTATCCTTTTATAGATTTTAATGATGTTTCAACAAAAAGATATTTTTCTTCTTCCTTTTCTTTCTTCACCTTCAGCTTATGAGATTTTTTATGAGTCTTTTGTTATGACGGTCACAAAACAAGAAATAATTTTTTAAGGTGACTTGGTTTTTCACATATTTCACAAATAGTTTCCAAAGTTTCTAATCTATTTTCAATTTTTACTCCATACTTTTAAGGTTTATTCAAAACATCCTTCTTCAAAAAAGCCTTCTAAGTCTTCATTATTTAAGGATATTGAATCCCCCTCAATATTTTCCTTTCATAAACTATGGAATAATAGTAATGTTGTTGGTTGAACCAACACAAATTTTTCATATGTCTAAATCCACCAAAATACCATTAGTATCCATAGAAAGATTATTTTCCTCTAAAACTTCCATACTAATCAAAGTTGTAAATATGTTTTCCATTAACCTTATTGTATTTCTTATCTTAACCAGCAACCTTTCTGATATCAATCAGAGTCTTATTTTTTCTTTTCAGCCTTAATATAATCAAATGTATTGGAAAATATTTCGGATCCAGATTAAACAATTTCAGACATAGGGTATTTTGAATCTTCTAAATTTCCAAATTTATTGGTCTTAGCCACAAACATATATTTCTCAGATTTCTTCTTTTTAGAAATGATTCCATTATTCTTATAAACCTTTGAAGGTTACTTTTTTTATCCTTAGGTTTACCATTTCGATAACTTTCACCAAAATTCGAGATAGAGTTTTTGGAATTTGTACGTTTATCCAGAGATTTAGAAAGTTTTTTTATAGCATCTGTAGCCTTTTACACTTAATATTACATTATTTTAAGCATAATTATACATCAGAGTACAAGTCAAGGGTCATTAAGTCTGGTGTCTTGGAAGACTAGGTACATAAAACATAAAACATGGGGCAAAACAATTATTTATTTAATATCCATAAAAATATCATAACTTCCTTTGAGCCATTACATCTGCATAGGGTACCCTGGGGACATGAACAAAGGAATGAGCTAAAAACCCATTAAGGTAATGAACATAAGAATAAATCTTAATAACATGAGCTAGGAGGAATGACATAAAACATGTCATAAACATGGAACACATGAAATCATAATATATAAACATGGTATCATATAAACATGGAATCATATAAATGTGGTAGAATCATAAAACATGTCTTTAGAATGAGCCAAGGCTAACTACAAATCTGGTTTCCCATAGTAGTATGGGTAAAGGCTAACCACCAATCTCGTTTCCCATTGTAATACGGTTCAAGGCTAACCGCCAATCCCGTTTCACATCACATCTCATGAGACTTAACTTTACCCAATGCATTGGAGCACTATCTGAGTCCACCCATCTCAACATTTTCTTGAATATTCATTCCACATAAATAATCATACCTAATCAACCATACATAAACATAAGGGTACCAATGGAAAGAATTTGGTACCACAATCATGACATAAATCCTAACCAATAGATGTATCATGAAAGTTTCCATGAATGAATGGTATTAGAACATACATGAATGTTAATAGGGTAAAATAGGCATATAACATGGTAAGTGATTTCAAACCAAAGTGACAACATATAATAAATGTATTTGAAAAACATTAGCATTAAAACATTTTTGTGTGGTTTTAAGGAAAATATGATAGATCTTTTAAAATAGAAAATAGGAAAATCTTTTATTTAAAACCAAAATTGAACCAATAAGGTATTATTAATAAAAATAATGATTTTATAAAGATAATTGTGGCATAAAATATAGGATATAGTGAACTTGAAATTGGGTAAAAATTTGAGAAGTTCCCTTAAAACAAGTTTGTTTATTGGAAAGTTCTAAAGAGGGAATATTTTAAAAACATATATATCCCCAAAAGAGAGTGATCAAAGGGTCTTCATAAATAAATTTTGTTAAACTAAGAAGAATTTTGAATATGTACCAAAAAAGATAATATAACTCCATTTTGATATAAATCAAGATAAGGCAACCTCAATGAACAAAGAAGGTTCTGGTAGAATTCGTTACGGTGTATCGGCACGGTGTCGGGTGTACCTAATAGGGATTTATGAGAGAGAGAAAATGGGTTTATAATAACTTATAAATAATGAGGGAATTATGGGGTAGGTGTAAAATCACACCCCATCATTAGGGATTACACATAAAATGGCATAGCATAGAGGATATCGTGATTAAGAGTGAAATAGAGGGGATCCCTTACTTTAAGTATGGTGGTGTTATCCACTTATTATTAATGACCTGAATAAAGAAATAGGTTTATAAATTAATAATTATAGAACATTTTATATAATTAATTTATTTAGTGTAACCCTTTATAGTTCATTCAAGACCTTTTCGATTGGTTATGAGGTTCAATTTCATTATTTATGTCCATTTTCTTCCTTGGTTTTAATGATCGATTCATGTTTGGATAAACACATATGATGAAAGTGATTTTATAGAATTGAAGTTGTATGTTATTAGTAAACATACAGGAGATTACATGATTAGAAATTTAATTTTCTTACATATACTGAAGTCAAAATATTATATAAAACCTTAGTGATAATCGTTTTTGTTAATCTATGGGTTTGATTACAATGAACATGTTTTTTTAAACATAATAAAATTTGAACAAAAGGATTACAGAACCTTAACAAGGATATATAATAATCTAGTTCAACCATAACACAAATGGTTTCATGACCCGAATTAATGATGATAATAGAAACTTATAAACTATTTTCCTTGAATGTGATAAATTAACACATCTCAAACGGTGTTTTCATTTGTTTCAAATAAAATGTGGGGGAAGGAGATAAGATAATTAATTATCCCATTATCATAATATAATTCCATTACATGTATGTTATTGGAGTTATCATACCATTTGGGTGAAGGTAGTTGAGGAAAGAAACAAGAAAAGAAAAGAACTTAAAAGAAATGAAAGAGTTGGAAAGAGGAATTTACCTCTTTAGTCTACCTCCTTTGAGAACCCATTATGGGGAGAGGTTTTTGGTATTTTTAAGAGACTAGGGGAATTTGGACATGGGGGAGGATTTTAGGGAGATATTTGGTCAGAATATTGGAAAGTAAAAAAGGCTTGATAGTAGTGAAGAGAAGGGGCGTGAGGGGGGTTATAGTGGAGGAGAGGAGGGTTTTCATAATATTATAATCATTAGATTATTATTTTTTTATAAGATAAGAAATAGTTAGTATTATTTGAACTAGAATAGTAATAAATGTGTGTGAGTTCAAACCAATGGTCATTTACATCATCCATGACTCAAGCATGATGCAAAAAATTAGGTTTTAGCATTTATCATGAATTATCATATTTTACTATTCATCAAAAAATTCAAGTATTTTAGAAAAATCCCAAAAATTCACCCTAACCGTTTTTTGACATGTAGAATCCAAAAATGAAGTCCATTTTAAGAAATAATAATTTTCTAAATATGATTTATTTAATATTTAATTAAACTCATAATCTATTATTAAAAAACCAGTTTTAAAACTTTAATTTACTTATTCTAAAATATAGGTACATCATACTTTCACATGAATATTATTTTTATACTATCATAGGTAAGGTTACTATTCATTAGGGTACATCACTATTTATAAGGGCATGTTACTATTCATATGGGTAGGTTACTATTTTCTAAAAATTATGTTTTTCTTATCGGACTCAAAATAACTAACTGATCGCAACCGTGTATGTCAGATTTGGGAAATTCCAAACACAAAAGTGACTAACTTATGTTTAAAGGTCTCATACAGCTTAGTAGTTCATTATGTTGTGATTTCATGACATATTTATAAGAAATTAATTCTTATTTATAAAACATTGGTTCGTTACATTCTTCCCCCATTATAAAATTTCACCCTCAAAAT
The DNA here is from genome assembly GCA_963277665.1 of Viscum album. Taxonomy (NCBI): domain Eukaryota; kingdom Viridiplantae; phylum Streptophyta; class Magnoliopsida; order Santalales; family Viscaceae; genus Viscum; species Viscum album. The sequence continues at coordinate 776,140,617 of OY728123.1, forward strand.
TTCGTTTTACATTCTAATCCAAAAACAGGTGCGGGTACTTTTCCTTCATTGCCTCCTCTAGTTCCCATATTGCCTCTTCTTACTTGTGGTTTACCCATAGTACTCTGACCAGGTGAGTAGTCTTTTCATGTATAAATTTATCTCTACAATCCAAGATATCCACTGGTTTCTCCTTGTAAGAAAGATCATCCTCCAACTGTACCACCTATGAAGAAAGTAAATGTGAAGGGTTTTGTATGTACTTCCGTAAGAGGGATACATAAAAGGCATCATGTGCATTCGACATGGTAGTTGGAAGTGCTTGTCGATAGGCTACAACCCCAACACGATCAATAATCTCAAAGGGCCTGATATACCTGAGACTTATCTTTCATTTCTTCCCAAATATCATGACCTTATTCCATAAAGATATGGATAGAAATACCATGTATCCAACTTTGAAATTAAGCTATCATCGATGGTTATCAACATAACTCTTCTATCAACTTTAGGCTACCTTGATATGTTGTTGAATTGTTTTCTCCTTTTCTCCCATTTCTTTGACCATTTCAGGTTCTAGTAGCTTACACTCACCGACCTCATCCCAACACGCCAGTGTTCTTCTCCTTTTCCCATAAAGGTCTTCATATGGTGTTATTTTGATGCTCGAGTGGAAACTGGTGTTGTAGGAGAATTCAACCAATGGAAGATTTTGGTCCCATATTCCTTTGAATTCCATAGAAAATGCTCTCAACATATCTTCCAATGTCTAAACAGTTCACTCAAATTGGCCATCAGTTTGAGGATGATAGGCCGTACTGATGTTTGGTTCAGTTCTTAGAGCATGTTGGTGACTTTTCCAGAAATTTGAGGTCAATATTGGATCACGATTGGATACAATAGTTAGTGGCACTCCATGTCTCCTTACCAACTCTTTTATATATATCCATGCAAGTTGATCCAATGAGAAGTCATCTAAAATCTTGATAAAGTGAGCTATCTTTGTAAGACTATCCACAATAACCCATATAGCATTGTTTCCTCTAGATTTCTTTGGATGTCTAGTGAAAAATTCCATGGTGATGTTCTCCAACTTTCACATTGGTATGGGTAAAGGTTTCATTGTCCCCTTATAATTTTTCCTCTCAGCCTTCACTTTCTAACATACCAGGCACTTTGATGTATATTCAGCAATCTCCCATTTCATATTTTCCCACCAAAGGTTTTCTCAGAGATCTTCACGCATCCTTGTACTCTATCGGTGGATAGAGAAGTTCGATCTATGTGCATCATTTAAAATATATTTCTTTATATTTGGATCATATGGTACACAAAATCCTGACCCAAATCTTAAAAGTCATTCCTCGTCAATTTTGAAATCGGTGGATTTCTCATTTTGGATAGCTTCCACCCTTTTCTGAATTTCAACATCTTTTCTTTGGTCATCCTTTATTTTCTCCATGAGATATGGTTGAGTAATCATTTTATAAAGGGTTGATGATTTTCTTACCTTAATGATTCCCATTTATATCCTTTGAAAATCTAAGAAGAACTAATCCTTTTCAATTCCCATCATTGATAAAGATGCAGGATCCTTTCTACTTAGAGCATCGGTGATTGACAAGTCATAATATTTTATGAGCTCTATCCATATTCACTAGAGCATATTAATCTCTTTCTATGTTAATATATATTTGAGACTCTTGTGATCAGTATATATCTGATACTTCTCCCCATAGAGATAATGCCACCAGATTTTCAATGCAAATATTAGAGCCACCAACTTCAGATCATGTGTGGGACAGTTTTTCTGATGTATTTTTAGCTACCTTGAGGCGTAGGCTATCACTTTCTCATTTTTCATTAGCACACAACCTAATCGCTTCTTTCAATCATCACATTACACCACAAATATTTCTCTACTTATTGGGAGTGTTAGTACTGGTCTAATGATAAGCCTCTTTTTAAACTCCTTGAAACAGTCTTCACATTCTTGAGTCCAGACAAACTTTACTCCCTTCCATGTCATCTTAGTCATTGGGTTCAAAAATAGTGAAAATTTCTTCACAAATTGTTGATAATACCCGGATAGACCCAAAACTCTTCAGATCTCTGTTACAGATGTTGTCTTGGGCCACTATTCAATTTCTTTTGTGTTGAAAGGGTCCATAGATATCCCTTTTTTCGTTATAACGTTCCCTAATAATGATACATCCTCTATCCAGAAATCACATTTACTGTACTTTGCATATAGCTTATCCCTTTTCAAAGTTCTTAACACAGTATTCAAATGCTCCTCATGTTCCTCATTTCTCTTATAATATAACAGAATATCATCAATAAAGACTACCAAAAATTTTCAAGGAAATCTATAAAGTATCTATTCATTAAATCCATAAAAATTTCTAGAGAATTAGTGAGTCTGAAGGGAATCGCTATGAACTCATAGTGTCCATACCTCGTTCTAAAGGCAGTCTTGGTAATATCTTCCTTCCTCACCTTTAGTAAGTGATATCCCGACCGAAGTTCCACCTTATAGAGATAACAGGCCCCATGAAGATGATCAAAAAACCCATCTATCTGAGTAAGGGGATACTTATTCTTTATCGTGATTTTTTTTACCTCACGATAATCAATGCAGAGGCACATTGATCCATCATTTTTCTTGATGAAGAGTACTGGCACACCCCAAGTTAAAGCACTCGTGAGTATGAAACCATTCTCCAAACTCTCATGTAACTGCTTCTTCGGCTCTTCTAGTTCTACGATGGCCATTCTATTAGGTGTCTTTGATATAGGGAGAGATCTAGGAATAAGTTAAATTGAGAAATCAACCTCTCGGTGAGGAAGAAGACCATGCAACTCTTCAGAGAATACATCAGTGTAATTCCTCACGATGGGCAAGTATTCAAGCATGATTCTCTCCTTTTTCTCAATCATTTGAGCTAGAAATTCATTCTCATAAGGAATTAATACCCCCACGTGAGACAATGATTCTAAAAGCGATTCATCTTCCTCCTTAAACTTTTAAATAATTGGAGGATACTTTGCGATGTAAAGAGTGATCTCTCTTTCTCGATATTTGATTTTGTCATTGCATAAAGATTGCCAATCCATGCACAATATAGCATCGAACTCCACTAATGTAATTATGGAAAGATTTTTTGGGAGTTTCAGTCAACAAACATTAACTAGTGAGGAGTTATAAACTATGGATACAACGATTTCCCCATTCTCTATTCTCACAGGTAACTTTTCCTTTAAATTTTGATGTGGTGTTTAAATAGTTATACTAAACTTGAAAGATATGAAAGAATTCGTAGAACCAAAATCAAATAGTATGTTTTCTATTCTTGAATGAATAGATAGCATACCCTCCATCGCATAATTTTCCAGATCCACCTTAGTAGTAGTGATAGCATAAGCCCTTCCTTGTTTCCTTGGAGGTTGTTCTTGATTTCCTCAGACAACCCTTGGATTTGGAAAATTGTTTGCATAATTCCCATTCTCCTTGAAGTTGTAACACTACACCACTAACTGAGAATTTATCTGAACCTTCCTTTCTTCTTCCACATTCGTGGGATCTTTCATATGCCTTTGGAAATTCTTGGGCAAATCACCAAACTTTCCACATTTGAAGTAATTCTTGGTTTCCTTCAAACAATTTCCAGGATTCTTCTTCCCACAATTTTTACAAGGGGAAAATTTAGGCTTCTTTCCATCATGGGTTTTGTTTTTTAAACCACCCATGTTTTTATCCATTTTTCACTTCTTGTCACTGGGCCCATGAGACCACTAAGAATCTCCATTTCAACCTTGAGGGCACAATGGAAAACCTCCTCATAACTTTATAAGTATTTAATCACCAATTATTTTTGTAGACATGGATTTATTACACTAAGGAAGTGATCCACATTTCTTTCGGTGTTCATGACAAAGCCAGAGGCATACCTTGCAAGCCTTGAAAAGTTTGCTTCATACACCCAGATGGACTCATCTTCCTTATTCTTGAGTCCAAGGAACTCTCCTTCCATCTTGAGATGGAGGTTTTGAGGAAAATATTTGGTGAAAACATCCTCTTGAATTCCTCCCAATCTATAAAATCAATTTCCTCTTCGGACTTTGTATTCTTGATCATTTCACACCATTGATCACCTTCCCCATCAAAACGATAGACTACCAGTATGGATTTCTCTTCTTCTGAGCACTAGAGGATGGAGAATATATTTTCAATGGATTTAATCCATTATTCCATGAGGAGGGGGTCATAAGATCCACTAAACATGAGAGGCCTTTTCTGCATGAAGGGTTCTATGGAAACTTGCTATTTCCTTGGAAGAGGAGGGCATTCCACATGTTTCAAGTTATTATTCATAACTTGAGTCAGCTGAGAAAGTAATATCATGAAGTTTTGAGCACCTGTTCCAATCATATCAGACATATCAATAGCACAATATTCACATTACCTGTCACATTGATTGTTGAAACGTGTTCTTCCATTTCCCGCCATTAACTAAGAAAAGGAACATATAATTATAGGAATTAAATACTTAGCTATTGATCATAAAAAAGGAAATATTTTTTATAAAAGGATGAACTTATAAAGGAGAATTATATCCTAACTTTTGATTCCCTATGTTTCAAACTAGGTAATCCTTGATCTAATTCTTATCTTATATTCTAATGGGATTTTTTTATTCCCTTAATAATGGTTTGTACTAATATCATGAATTTTCCAAAGCATATCCCCCAGGAGTGTCAATACCAAGAGTGAAGCAAGGCCCGTTGTCATTACTAGGGTACCTCAGGTCAAGGTCAGAACTCCTTGTTGGAGTTTTCACTCCTAGGTACATCTATGCCAGAGCCGCCACTACCTGTTTGTATCCAAACAAGGATGTATTTTTAGGATAAACCACTTACTCTATACTTACCAAAATTTAGGGATGTTCTCTTATACTTCGCCTCCTCCTTAAGGTTCTCACTATGGTGCTCTATTACTAATCTCCAAAAATAACTAGACCATCCTCTGGTAAAAAAATATAGAATCCCTAGCCTTTTACACATAACATTACATGATTAAAAGAATAATTATACATCAGATTACAAGCCAAGGATTGTTATGTCTAGTGTCTTGGAAGACTAGGTACAAAAAACATAAAACATTGGGAAAAAACATCTTTATTTAATCTCCCTAAAAATATATTAACTTCCATTGAGACCTTACATCTTCATAGGGTACCCTGGGGAACACATGAACAAAGAGATGAGCTAAAAATCCATGTAAGGGAATGAACATAATAATAATGCTTAAGCACATGAGCTAGGAGGCATGACATAATGATATCAAAATCATGGAACATATTAAATCATAACATATAAACATGGTATAATATAAACATGTAATCCTATAAATGTGGTAGAATCATAAAGCATGTCATTATTATGAGTCAAGGCTAACTACCAATCTGGTTTCCCATAGTGGTATAGGTTAAGGCTAACCGCCAATCCCGTTTCCCATTGTAGTACTTGTCAAGGCTATCCACCAATCCTATTTCACATCGTATCTCATGATACGTAACTTTACCAAATGCATTGGAGCACTATCTGGGGGAACCCATATCAACATTTTCATGAATATTCTTTCCACAAAAATAATCACACATAATCAACCATACATAAACATAAGGGTACCCATGGAAAGAATTGGGTACCACAATCATGAAAAAAAGCATAACCAATGGGAATATCATGAAAGTGTCCATGAAAGAAAGGGATTAGAACATACATGTCTTATCATTTGGTAAAATAGTCATATAACATGGTAAGTGATGTCAAACATAAGTGACAACATATAAGAAATTTATTTGAAAAACATTATCGTTAAAACATTTTTGTGGGGTTTGAAGGAAAATACTACGGAGATTTTAAAATAAAAAAGAATAAAATAATTTAAATAAAACTAGAATAGAACCAAGAATGTTTTAATAATAAAGATAATGAATTTATAAATACAATGGTGGTTTATAATAGAGGATATATTTCACCTTAAATTGGGTAAAAATTTGGGAAGTTCCCTTAAAAAGGATTGCTTGTCGAAAAGTTCTAAGGAGGGAATATTTTAAAAATATGTATATCTCCAAAATACAGTGATTAAATTGTATTCATAAATGAATTTTTTAAAAATAAACTTAATTTATAATATGTACATAAAGAGATAAGAAAAATCCATTTTGATATAAAGAAAGATAAGGCAACCCGAAAGAATAAAGAAGGTTCTGGTAGAATTCGTTATAGTTTATCGGCATGGTGTCGGGTGTACCTAAGAGGGATTGATGAGAGAGAGAATAGGTTTCTAATAACATATAAATCATGAGGAAAGTATGGGGGATGTTTTAAATAATACCCCATCATTAGGGATTACACATAAAATGGCATAGAATAGAGGACATCTTGATTAAGAGTGAAATGTAGAGGTTCCCTTACCTTAAGTCTGGTGGTGTTCGCCACTTGTTATTAATGACATGAATAATCAAATTAGGTTTATTAATTAATAATTATAGAACCTATTATATATGTAACTGATTTATTGTAAATGTTTTTAGTTCATTCAAGACATTGTTTATTGGTAATAAGGTTCAATTTAAGTGTTTAGGTCAGTTTGCTTCCTTGGTTTTAATGATCGGTTCATATTCGGATAAACATGTATGATGAAAGTGATTTTCCAGAATTGATTTTTTATGGTATTAATGAACATAAAAGATATTTCATGGTTAAAATTTTAATTTTGTTACTTAGAGTGAAGTCAAAATATTATATAAATCCTTAGTGATAACCGTTTTGGTTAATCGGAGGGTTTGATTACAGTGAACATGTTTTGTTTTATAACTTAATACCATTTGTACAAAAGGATTAAAAAAATTAACTATGATATATTATATATATAATAATCTGATACAACCATAACACAAATTGTTTCATGACCAAAATTAAATTTGATAATAGAAACTTATGAGCCATTGTCTTTGAATGTGTGAAATTAACACATCTCAAATGGTGTTCTCATTTCATTCAAATAAAAGGTGACGAAAGGAGAGAAGATAATGAATTATCCCATTACCATAATATAATTCTAGTACATGTATGTTACTAGAGTTATCATACTGTTTGGGTGAATGGAGGTGAGGAAAGAAACAAGAAAAGAAAAGAACTTAGAAGAAATGAAAGAGTTGGAAAGAGGAATTTACCTCTTGAGTCAACTTTTATTGAGAACCTATTAAAGGGAGAGGTTTTGGTATTTTGAAGATAATAGGAGCATTTGGAAGTGTGGGATTATATTTGGGAGAGATTTGGGCAGAATATTGTCCAGGCACAAGGCTTGAGAGTAGTGAAGATAAGGGGAGTGAGGAAGGTTATACTGGAGGAGAGGAGAGTTTTCATAATATTATAATCATTAGTTTATTATTTTTTCATAAGACATGAAATAGTGAGTATTCCTTGACCTATAATAGTAATAAATTCATGTGATTTTTAAACAATGGTCATTTACATCATCCATGATTCAAGCATGATGCAAAAATTCAGGTTTTAGCATTTATCATGAATTATCGGATTTTACTATTCATAAAAAATTAAAGTATTTTAGAAAAATCCCAAAAATTCACCATATCCATTTTTCAACGTGTAGAATCCAAAAAATAAGTCCATTTTTCAAAAATAATTTTCTAAATATGATTAATTTAATATTTAATTAAACTCAAAATTTATTATTAAAACTCAGTTTTAAAACATTCTTTTAGTAATTATAAAATATAGGTACATCATAATCTCCCTTGAATATTATTTTTATACAATAATATATAATGTTTATATTCATTATGGTATATCAATATTCATAAGGGTATGTTACTATTCACAATGAGAGTTTACTATTCACTAAAGATTAAGTTTTTCTTTTTTGACTCCTAATAACTAACTGATTGCAACCGTGTATGTCAGATTTTCGAAATTCTAAACATAGAAGAGAAAACCTTATGTTTAAAGGTCACATAGACCTTATTAGTTCATTATTTTGTGATTTCATTACATATTTTTAAGAAAGTAATTTCAATTTATAAAACATCATGTCGTTGCATTTTGTTAGACAAGTTCCAACCCTTCTTTTTATTTCAACTTCACTTCTAGATGCTCATTGTGATTCTCTTCTTCCTCGAGAGAATTATTTTGATCATCAATTTATTTAATCAGCTTCACCTTATCAACATAAAAGCATTCTTGATTTTTTTCTAAGGAACATTCATCTTACAACTTCTTTTTTTCTTCTCAATTATTATAATATTTTTTAGACATTCTTTAAACTATTATTTCAAATAGAATTAAAGTTGAGCTTTTTCTTCTTTAGAACTATTTCTTCCAAATTCTTCATAATTATCTACTGCAATAAAGGTATTCTCATTTACATTTTCAACAGAATTTTAGAATTCACCATCACTTCCTTCTTCATATTCATCTTTAGACAAGAAACATCATCTTTTGGATTTGAATAATTTTATTTCTTTCCATGTGGGATAATATTTTCCTTTATCTCTCTACTTCTTCCATGATATTATTTTATTTCTTTATTCTTCATCAGTATTCTCTTATTTATTCCTTCAAGGAAAATTTTATACAAATTTACCAATAGCTTCATATTCAAAATATTTTTAGGAAAGTTTCCCTTTGTATTTCCATGTACCTCATTCCACATTTTTAGAAAACTAGGACAAAAGACTATCATGATTTTTACAAATATCATTTTTAGAATTAGAATCACTAGATTTATCTTCATCAAAAATATTTTTTGACCTCTCTTTCTTTTCAATATTTAAAGACATTTCTCTATCAACCTTTTATTTTCCTTCCATATCTTTATCTCTTCTCATTTCATAAGTTATGAGAGTGTTATGAAAATCACCAAGAGTTAATGTTTCAAGATATATTTCTTTCAATGAAGAACCTTTTTCATTGAACTTGTCGGGAAGAATTATCAAGATATTTTCAACATCTATAGAATCTTATAAATCTTCACTAAGACATCTAATAGTTCTAAAAATTTCATTCACCCTAGTGAAAAAATCCCCTAACAGATTTGTACTCAACCGTTTTCAAATATTCATACTTTAGCCTCCAGATTTGTAACTTTTCCTTCTTCACTTCCATATTGCCTTCATATTTTTTTCAGCTTGTCCCATATTAAATTGGTTGTATAAACACCTTTCCCTCTTATGAATTATCTTTTAGAAAGTGATGAAAATAAATAATTCTTGTACCTTCCATCATTCTCAAGATTCTTATTATAAATATATGTAAGAGAAAAAATTTCATCAATATAAGGAACCCCATCTATTTTAGCTTAAAAAAAATAACATCAAATATACATAAGATATGGAAACATTATATCATTATTGATATGATAATTATTACCCTATAAAATAGGAATACCTTTATTGTTCACACAATTGAGATTCCGCATCAAATTCTCTTCAAAACATCACTAAAGAATAAGAAAAGGGAACCTGCACTCTGATGCCAATTATAATAGCCGAGTAAAGATAATTTTATCACTGAGAGGGAAAGGGGTAAATTAGTAATAAATTTTTATTTTATATTTCCTTACTAAAGAAACAACCTTCACCTCCTGTTAAAGATTTCATTTCATGATTAAAACAATTCAAACCCACATCCACATGAACACAAGTATTTACAAGTTTCATTATTCAGTAATAATAGCTATGTACTTGGTATGTTTTGTAAAAAATTCAATACAATACAATACACTATAAAAAAATTCTTTTAAGTTTAATACAATGAGTACAATATGCTCTTACACACGTGTAGCACTTTGAAGACAATCATGTAATGTGTGTTCACCCTCTTAGCATAAATAGGGTAAAACAGTGTTTGTCTAAAAATACATGTTACCTATTATTATTTTTAACTTCCACAAATGAATTATTTTGAAAAAATTGTTCACTTTCTTACACAGAAGCTGGTAAGAACTTCATGTACTTTTATATAGAATTCAATCTGATTTTCAAGTCTGATCGACCCAGTCTAATTCTTCAACCCTGATTCTTCCAATCTAATTTCCCAATAAAATTGATATAAATCTAATATAATATTATTGAGACAATTCATAACTCCTTCTTTCTCATTATATAAATCTCAATATGGAAATCCCAATCCGATTATCCAACCAGATACGATGACTAGTCGAATACAATTACAAGAGAAATATGATAGACAACTGAATATGATGATCCACAACATTGAAATCATGTCTTTTCTCCTTCCACTTCAATCTGGCTAGACTTCTTCAAAAAATTATTTCAGAAAATTTATTCTTCTCTCCCATGAAATTTGGATATTCTCTCTCTACCTCTGATCAGTACACCCATCAAGAATAGTCAGAAAAGTACGATGTAATTATCCCCTTTATATATGACCCAAGAGTGGTTTTAGCTGGAATACCAAATACTTTCATACTCAACCAAATTCACCAAATTATTGATTTCCCTTGAATTTAGGATGCATTTATGACTTCATCAATGATTCTCAATACTTCTCATTTCTTCTCAATCCTTATTCAATATTCATCACGACATCGGTTCTACTAAAAATTATCTTTTCAAACAACAATCCTATTCTGAACATCTCAAATCGATTTCTTCAATATGATTCTTTATACCAGTTATATATAAATGATGAAATAATATTAATTAATTTTATTTTGAAAACTCTATTCTGATTCTTCTTCCCAATTTCCAATACGATGTCTCTTGACCCAATTGATGATAACAAAACATCTTCTTTAAAAAAAATTATACCCATTGACCATACATCCAGCCATATCATTCAAATATTCTCTTGATTCACTTGATAAAATAATTTTAAAACAAATTAGAGTTCATATATCTATTCTAAAACCCATCATCTTCAATCACCAAGGCTTTATATCTTTTGTATTTTGGTATGACTGAAAACCAGTACCTTCAGTTTCTCACATTTTTCATAGATCTCCCCATCCTTCAAATTCTAAACTCTTCCTTCGGAAAATAGTTAGACCATCGTAAATGGTTGGCTAAATTGTTTATAATTCTATATTATTATGATTTTCATCAGCTTTAACTCAATTCCTTTACCATCAATTTTGTTCAAAACAATTCTGCCAGAATATGATGGTATGCCGAATATGATGGACCGGTGTCAGTAGTTTCAACTTCATCAACTTACTTCAATTCCAAACTTGTTCTTGTATCATGAATTCATTCTTGACTTTGAATAAATTTCAAAATATCTTCAGAACTGTCTAATTTTCAATGGAAAGTATTTCAACTTCCAAAACTCCATAAACCTACTTTATTTCCAACTCATCATGAATACGATTGTCCAGAATTCAATTGGCCTGAATAAGATTGGACTAATTACGATCATCATGGTCACAATCAATCTGAATATGATATTTATCACCCTTTTTCTCTTTCCATCTAGATTAGATCAATCTGAATATGATTGGTTGCATCTCTTTCACTCCCTATTTCTATCATCAAGCTTTCATCACTAGTTTTCCAAATACTCATGATTTTTGAGAACTCTAAGATTAGCAAATAATTGTCACATTTATATCATATAAAAAATGACTTTGATTCTTATATTTATGATCAAACCACTCACATCGGATTCGGAGTGAATTTGATAACCATTTACTTTGAACAAGATTATTCCTCAATATGATCAATCTTTTCAAGTAATGTAAGTATTATTCCTTGAATATGATGGTTATTCCAATTCAAATAACATGTGAGGTGATTTAACTGTCTTATCAATCTTAATTTTCGTATTATACCTCACTGAAAACAAAATAAAACACCTAGAATATGATCATCCTTATCATCTTGTTCCTAAAAAAATTTAAATTTAGAACTTCTTTATTCTGTTGTTTGGGGACCAGTCCTAGTTCACTTATATGGAGGATCATTATATTTTGTGACTTCAATTGATGATTCCACTCAAAAGTTTTGGATATAATTCCTAAATAAAAAATCTAAGGTGTTTCAATCTTTTTCAGTGGAAATTTATGGACAATAAAGAGTGTGAAAGAAAATTTGAACACTTTTGGATGGACAATGGTGGAGAATACACTAGAAAAAACTTTCGTAAAGTTTTTAAGAAGAAAATAATTAGGCGTGAGAATATTATTCTAGGTAATACATAATAAAATTCAATAGTTGAAATAATGAATCAAAAAACAAAAAATAAATCTCGGTGTTTGAGGCTTCACATGTGAATGAATAAGGGAATTTGGGTAGAAGCCTTGAATACAGTAGCTTACCTAGTGATCAGGAGTCTGTATTTAGATGTGGGATAGAAACTTATTAAGTAACATTGTTTTGGTAAGATTATAGAGGTAAATCATCTAAATATATTTGGAAGTGTCATATATTTTATTATTAAGGCTAAAGAGAGAGATAAGTTGGAGATAAAATATAATGTTTTTTTCTTATTGGATATCATGATGAGAACTTTGGTTATCGCCTCTGGGATGATGAAAATAAAAAGTTTATTTAGATCCTGAATGTTATTTTCAATGAATAACTTCAATGGAGATATCATAACATGGATAAGATGGATGTTGAGGATAGTTCAACTACTAAAGATCAAATTGATCAGACAAAATTTAGCTAAAAAATTTATGCTCAAAAAGTTTAGAAGAAACATAAAAGGATAGAAGTTCATTAGTCAAGGTATTGGGTAGAGGTATATTGGATATACCATTGATAGATGGTGAATGTTTGGATAGACAAGTACCTAACAGAGAGTGATCATACAGAACTTTACTAGATGTATGACTAAAATATAGAGTGATTAGAACAGAAAAACATGAGGTTCTTTTGAGAAGATCCAATCACTTCATAAAACATGTTCAAAGGGTTGTGATGATATAAACTTATCACTTCTATCAGATACAGGTGAACTAGATAGTTCGGAAGAATAATATACCCTTAGAGACTCTAAACAGTGGGAGACATCCCAAAAGAGGAAATGTGTTCCATAAATCTAAACATCACTTGGGAGTTTGCTGAGCTATTGGAAGGAAATAGGTCTCTATAAAATAAATTGGTTTTTCATTTGAAATAATAATCTAATGGAATTAAGATATATAAATCAAGGTTTTTGGTAAAAGGTTTCAAAAAAAATATAAGTAATTAACTTTTCAAAAAAATCAAACCAATAGTGAAACACGCAACTTTTCAAATAGTGATAAGTATTATTTCATATAATGATCTAAACATGGAGAAAATGGATTTAAATAGGGATTTTCTTCATAGATACTAAAAGGAATAAATTTATATGGTCCATCCCAAGGGTTTTAAAGTTCATCAGAACAAGGACTTGGTTTGTAAGTTGAAACAAACTCTTTAGGGTGTGAATCATGATTTAAAACAGTGGAATAATAATTACAACACTTTCATGTTTGAATAAAGTTTTAGTTTATGTGAATTAGGTCACTATTGTTAAAAAATAAATTTAAACATGGAACATATCTCATACTACTCTTTTATGTGAATGATATATTTATTGTTGTTCTAGTGATCCAACGAATTGTGGAACTTAATTGGAATCCATCAATAATATTAAAGATTAAGGATCTTGGGTAAGCTAAGAAGATCTTGATTATTAAAATTGAGAGGGGTATGAAATCTTGATTTTTTGATTTTAACCCAAAGGTATTATATTATGAATGTCAAAAAAAGATTTTGAATGGCCATTTGTTAACCTGTCTCAACCCCCTTTTCAGAAACTTAAAACTTTCTAAAATTCGGGCACCATCAATGGATAGAGAAGTTCATGTCATGGAGAAGGATCTTTATGATTCTACTCTAGAAGGGTTTATACACACAATAGTATTTAATCAACTATATATTTATTTTAAAGTGGGAGTTGTCATATGTTTCATGTCAAATCCTAGAAGAATACATTAGGAAGAAGTTGAATAGATCTTATGATACTTGAAAGGGTCAGAGGTTAAATATTTATTTTTTTGTGATGATGATCAGTTGAAAGGCTTTTTAGATGTAGTTTTTACTGGATACATGGATTTACTGAAAAGTATTAATTGGTTTGTTTTTAATTTTGGTTGGAAAATGGTAAGTTATATGTCTTAATTGCAACCAAAAGTAGCTTCATTTACAATATAAGTAGAGTATGTTTCTACTACTATATAAGGGAAAGAACTAATATGGTTGATGCACTTTTATAATGAACTTAGAAAGGTATTGAATATAGGAATGTTATTTTCTTATAGTTAGAGTGCCATTCATATTTCTGAAAAACTAGGGTTTCATCCAAGAATGAAACACATTGACCTGAAATATCATTTAATATGTAGTATAGTAGAGGATTAAGTGTTGGATCATTATAATATATTTGGGGAGAAAAATACTATGGATATGTTTAAAAAGGTGATAGTTTAAGAAGGATAGAGGATACATTGTTTCTTGGTGGGACTTGGTTGATCAAACATAGTGGGGCACAATGCATGCATCAGAAAGAGTAATATTTTTGGTGAATGAAAGAAGGAGGATGAAATCCTGAAGAAATTTACATGTGGGAGACTGTTGGGTTTGTGGAAGTATTCTTAAAGTTTCATTAGCCAAAGTTTTCTAGATGGATTTTATTTGATGTAGATATCTGTATAGACTCGATTGATGTTACCTATTGTGGTATGTTTAGAGATTTTGGGTAGAAATTTTGTTACCAGATAGAACTTCCATCAGGCAGAGGTTAGAGGATGAAGTTTCATCAGACTAAGTGTCTCTATGGAGAGGCTTTGATTATTGTACAAAGATCATCATATGGATATTTTATCAGTTTATATTTTTTGATGACTGGATTTTGGTGTTTTTAATAGAATATAGAGCTGGGTTTCAACAGTTTCTCAAGTCAATGAAAGGTGGACCATAAAGATCATAGGTTAGTAAAAACTTGTTAACTAAAAAAATACCTCTATAAATAGGTGGTGTACCAGCTCTTTGACATGTTTATGATAACTATATGAATAGTTCACGTTTCTGATATATTTTTCTACGACCAAAGTAAAAGTAGAGAAAGTGAGATAGAGTTGTGTACTCATTTCTTTTCTCCCTTAAATAAAAAATGTTCGCATTTTTTCCCTAAGGATGTTGGATTTTATTGGAACCAAATTAAATATTTTTTTTCTATATTTCATTTTTATTGTGATGTGATCCTATTGAAATTATGCAGGGTGATTTGGTTGGTGTCACTCTTCTTAGTTCTAGTGAAAATTACTTGGGAGGTAGAGACTATCAGATAAACTCTATGTCCAATAAAACTTTCTGATGGTGTTCCACTACACTGGTTGAAGTGTCCAGATAGATATCTCCATCTGTTGAAAATTGTCTCACCAAGTTCATTCAATGGATCAAACTAATAGAGGTTTTTGTTTTCTTTAAAAAAAATTCCTCCAAGAATACCATGCCTTCCTATCACTGTGTTCCACATAGACCATGGGTGTATGTTAAAATAAGTGGGCCTATAGACACACTCCACATTGATCTGTGGCCATTAGCTACCTTACAGTCATTGCTTCACCGACCATGGCTATAGGTCCATTTACATAGGGAAATTTTCAAGTAGTGGTCACAAGAACCAGAATGCCATATCAAATCCTTGACCACCTTTATATAGTCTTTGATACAATCCCAATCCTTTGTAGTATTTACTCAAGCATTACATAACATATGTGTTAATTTTTTATCCATTCATCCATTCATCATATGAATGCACTCTAGAGTCTCCCATACATTTCTATATATTAAATTTTTTCAATAATTATTTTTATTCAAAGAATATTCTTAGAACATTAATGTTTAATGTTCAATTTCCCAGTTGAAGCATATGATGTCTCATGAATCATTCCATATGATTCAATCCATAAATTCATACACCATGATTGACTATGGATGTGGTGTTACAATACCAACATATATTAATAAATGATATTACCATGCATGTATTATGTCTTGTATATTATCACATATAATACCTAAATATCATGCAATATTATATAAGCCCACATTTATTGAATATATATTAGGATTTATGGAATATCTCCATCATTATCATCAATTGAACCATGTCTAATATGGTATGATTCCTCCTCTCAAACACAACATCCCATTGTGGTGTTCTAGGAGGATTGAGTTGTGAAATAGTTTTATGTCTTAAACAATCAGTAAATTATTATCTCAAGTATCCACCACCTTGATCTAATTAGATAATCTTAATTATTTTTCCTAGTTGAATTTACACTTCATATATATACTATTTAAATTTTTCTAAAGTTTCAAACTTCTATCCTATAAGAAACACATAACCATACTGACTGAAATAGTAAATAAATTTTAGGAAATACCAATACCCACCAAATTATTGATTAATCATGGGTTCACATACCTCACTATGTATAAGATCAAAAAATCCACCATCCCTCTCACGTATTCTATTAAAAGTCCATTTTGTTATTTTTCTTAATAAACAATATTTTTAATTTTCTAATGATTTATAATCAAATGAATTCATAAATATATCTCTATAGGGTATTTTTATTGAAAAAACCTAATATATTAGGACCCCATATGGGTTAAAATTTAGGTCGAGTGTGTTAGCCCAAGCCCACCTCTAACAGGTCAGGAGCTGGTGACTAGCACTAAGGAGGCATATCACACACATGGGAGGCCTTGGCCTAATAAACCTATATACAGCCTTATATCTCTAGAAATAACATATATAATGAAAATATATATATAATTAATAACTATAGAGTAACATACATCCAAATCCCATACAGTATTACAAATGAAAACGCTAGAAATAATGGAAAATGTACAATCCCAATATTCTAAAGTAAAGATAGACATAGAATAACTATAAATGGAAAATCCATGTCACGCAGTCTCCAAATAAAAACATTATTAGAATTTTTCACCACCAAACACAAATAATATTTTTCTCTCCTAACTACACATCCTCTATAATCACCACCAAACTATCAATTATTTGTATGGAACACAACACATGTGAGATAATCTCCCATACCAGGGTTCATATAAACATACCTAGTAGGATTCCATAAAAATAAGGGAAAATAAATTAAAAGTCAACTAAAAACCTAATGTTGAGGTAGAAGGACATTAAATACCAAGATATCCTTTAAGTATTTATATAATAAAAGTATTAGTTGAGTCTCATCATCCCATCCCATTTAAAACTTACCTTATTCGAAATGAAACCTTTAGTATCTAGAGTATCACAAGACCTAAAATATTCAAGCTACCCAACCATATATAAACAAAACTATATCTTAGACTTCCCAGTAGAGGACTCACTCCTTACCAAGGTATACATGTCTATAGCGGGAATATCGAAACTATGAGGAGAAATTTCACATCATTGAGGAAAATCAAATTGATTGACAGTGTTCCAACTATATGGATGGAGGACTGATATAGTATATGGGGAACCTATGCCTTATTGGGGAATTGGAGACCAAGGGAGTACCAAGATTTATGATTTGTATTGAGTACCCATTCCCCAAGTATGTGGGTGAGTATAAAATTACAAAAAGTATATAGGAAAATCATTCCTTGTCATTATGACATCACTATGAGAGTATCGAACCCTGCATCTAAATTGATCATCTCTCCCAAACATACTTGTCATCCCTAGGGAGATAAAGAACTAAAAATAAAAAAATTAAAATAAAAGGCCTCTAATGTCAGAGAATATTTCACCATCACTTTCTATGTGGAAAAATACACAGGATTGGCTACTCACTTTCTGAATTTTGATGCTTGAGAGAAAATATGAAAAATACACATAAAATAGAAAAGTACATGTCATGTTCGTTGTCTAGCATGATGTGAACTAGTGGGATATATCATGTATCATCGATGATTCCCTATCTATTTGGAATTTAGAAACCAATCACCACTGATAACTATGTCTTAAAAGTTATCATAGAATTGATCATATCATTATAACCACATGCACAAATCCTATAAGATATATATAAGTATCTCGTATATGTAAATGGAAAACTAGGTGAGTATAAAAGGTTGAAAACCCCCATGAAAGATTTTGCATGAACCCTCATGTTAAAGTGGCACAATCCATATAAAAACATACACTTCCTAGTGTAACATTCTTTTTAAATTCTTCTATTTCTAAAAAATGGAATGTCCCTTTGGAAAATTGGAATTACCCATGTAACTCTCTATCACTTTGTCCCCCTATCCCACACCATCACTTCTTCACCTATTTCTAATAAGAGTCATGAACTCTTTACTAAATTGTCATAGACCATGAATTTTTTTTTAAAATTTCCATCCCTTCAACTCCAAAAAAGTTTTCTATGGGTTTTTATTAATCTAGGCTCCAAAATTCAAATTGGGGACTTATAAATTATCATAAGATCTTAATATTCCATTACCAATAATAATCTCTATCATAAAAAACATACCAATAATTATCACATGAATTATAAAAATACCATTGAAGAAGGAAACACATATCTAGGGAAAATAATAACCCCTACAATTCTAGAGACAAGAATTTTTCATAATTTAATTAATCATCAGTATTCCAACATTTTCATTCTTAACAACTCCTAAATCGTGAATTCTTTTAATAATTCAACAATAAAAACCCTTATCCTTCCTGATTACGATTTCTAATTTCTATTATGTTTATTACATAATACAAAAATAAAAAAATATTGTAATTCTATATAGAACCCATGAATAAAGTCAGAGTATATAATCACCTACCTTGACACCACAATGAATGCTATCTTTTCATCCATCAATGGTCACTAGAAACCAATCATCAATTCCCATTATTCGTTTTCTTCTATTTTGATATCCCACCACACCACAATGTTCCAATGTCAATGAAGCTCCCTTCTTTTGGATAATGGAGAGAATGAAATAATGGAGAGAATATAGGGAAATTTTCTAGGTTGTGACGTCAATCCAAAATAAACAGCCATTTAATTCCTCCTCATAATTACATGCCACGATTTCCCATTATAAATTCTCCCATAAAGCCTCACATATCACTTCTTATAAATTCCATATTTAACTCCCCATTAAATAAATTATCCCAAAATCCCATTAATTCTTATAACTTTTCATGTCAACCACACTAAAATATACATATTTATAATATCCTCAAATATTTCCACATCATTGACCACCTTAAAATATCTATCATGCCACATTAATCATTTATAAAAATAAAGAATTATTAAAATCAAAAAATTAAATAAATATAAATTAAATTCAACCATCACTAAACATCTACAGGAAAAAACTTTCTTAGAAATTACCAAATTACCACCCCAAAAGTAAGCATCACATCATGAATCCAATGGTTCATTCAAGATTTCATTTTCTAGAATGGTAAAATTATTATTATACCATTATATTCTAGCATCATGACCACTTAGTAAAAAATTAATGTACTTAATACAAAAAATCAAGGTCAAAAAATTCACCCCCACATTCAAGACACTTTATCCTAAAAAACACAACTTACTCAAAAATGTGATGGTACTAATCTTTCATCTGATTCATGTGCTCTCATGACCTCTCCTAAAGACTACCATACTACCACAACATATGCATCAGTAGTATTACCCACCACAAAATGGAATTCTCTTGTTAGGCCTTAATTTCTACTTGGTACTCCAAAAACAGTTGATAATATGTGATGGGTCATGCACATACACCCTTAGAAGTGACACGTGGACTATTTCAAGCACCTGATCCAACAATGGTGGTAACACCAATAGATACGAAACCTTTCCAACCCTATGTGGGATCTATAAAGGTTTGATGAATCTATGGGAAATCTTGATACCATGACTGAACCTCCTCAATCCAAGTCATAGTGAGACATTCAATAACTCATGGTCTCCCTCCTCAAACTACAAAGGCCACATTTATTGGTGCGTGTAGGACATCTGATAGCTCTGAGATTCTATCATCAACTCCTAGAATACTTACACCTTTTCCATCATTAAATGCAGCAACTCTGGCCACAAAAGGGGAAACTCAGAAATCTCCATTCAATAAATAGGAGACCTATAGGGGATCTAATAAAGGGTTACAAAAATTTCACATACTAATAATAGAGTGGTATCTATTATTATATGTGAATTCCACTAAATGTAGGTGATCATATCTTCTTATATCAAAATCAATCACCCATTCTCTCAGTGTTCCCTCGAACACCAGAATAGTCCTCTCTATATGTTCATACGTAAGGGGATGGAATGATATACTCACCTTAATTGGGACCCAAAATATTTCTATAAGCCTCTCCATAACTAGTATGTGAATCAAGAATCTCAGTTGAAAATAATATTCAAGGGTACTAATAACATGATCACTAAATATTATCAAATTTATTATTTATAAACCAATTGTCAGTACTATGGTAAGAAGGTTTAAACCACTGAGAAGGATAATGGTGTAAAAATAATAAAAATAAATTAAAACAATCAATCAGTCAATCAAATATGTAATAAATAACTAATATAGTGTCAAATATATAGGTATTTTAAAATAATTGTCAGAGAGGTATGAGTAGTTGATGAAGATATGGAGACCAGGCTATACTAAATTTTAAAAAATGTTTTATTCTTATGTAAAAAAAGACTAAAGATGTGATTAAACTAATGAAATGTATTTTGAGTTGTCTCACTACCACTTGACTAAGAAACTACATTTGATCACCTCACCTTAGTTCTGATTTTTCAACTATGAACTCAGGAAAAACATGATTCTCACATGGAAAATACAAGAAACCACTTTTTCTAGTCAATTACTTCGGTAATTATTTTGAGGATAAAATTTCATTATTTTCCTCTATTGGTACATGATCAATGTAAAAAGAAACTCAACGAGAGTAGAAAATAGGGAATAAAAAAAGGGAATACACTATGAATAATATAGAAAAATGCATTAAGCGATTTATTTCATCTTCGCCAACTCCCTAGATAAATTTATCCACTCATGTTAAGAACTTCAATAATAATATTCAGTAAATACATTGAAAAAATAAAAAAGAATGAAAACAGATTGCGGAAGTGTCTTCCCTATTAGGATCTAGTCCCCTAAACCACTATCTAAGTGATACCTCATTCCTCTAGACCAATTACATCAATAAATCACTCCCAGAATAAGTTTTTTGGAGAATCAGATGCACATCTCAATTCTATGCTAGTAATCACTGACATAACACAAATGTGAAGCCATGAACCCAGTTGTATCTTCCTTTCAAAATACCTCAGTCTTATAGTAATTCATCAATATCTTAGGCACAATATATTTCTCCTATGGAATTCCCTTGATTGTCAAGCTATCACAAGTAATTAGTCAAGAATATTTTATGCATAAAACTACAAATTATCAACCGAAAAATGGGGATCTAGAGACCCCAACCTATTCATCGATTTTCACCTACAAACAATAATCATGTAGTGAAAAAAAAGTCTTTAAAAGCTAAAGATTCGGCCTGATTGATCCTCAGTAGAACCATCTAGTTTTGATATCATCCAAAATTCAATCATTTACTTATTTAGCAAGATTATATTTATTATTTTTCATGTCCTCGGATATTCTTCATCAGTTACCCCAGATGAGTAGTAGTTCATATGCATCCATTGATATTAAGTGTATCATGTGATTTCAACCGTCGAACCCATCTCTTATCAAGTCATTTTCTTCTATAGAAAAGCTCAAGCATGTGTTCATCTTTGTTCAATATTGGTTTTAATTTCATTACCCCTTTTCAAATCTAAGCGTTGTTGTGTTATTCATATTTTGGTTTTCAATGATCGACCTTAGTTCGTTTCTCCTAAATAACATCACTCGATTTCATCATGTGTTACTACAGTGGCATCAACTGGTTTTCATTAGTCCTGATCTCAGTAGTTGCAGCAATTGGTGTGTGTGTAGATTCCAATTCTGTCATATGGCCATTTAGTTAAGTGTTTTTTCCTAACATAGATTTCCCTTAAAACATGTCCAATCCAAAACTCCAAAATGAATAATGGGTAATTCAAAATTAAATATGTGAAGTTAACATCATATCCAACCCCATCACTTAATTTATTACACTAATCACACATTATAATCATAAAAAAATATTTCAAAAAACTCACATTTTTTTAAGTAATAAACTGAAATAAAAAAATAAAAAAAAATTGTGTTCTAGTATCTACAGGTCAACATCATTCTCCTAGATAGATCTGGATGTTTTGCTAGGTTAGAGGGAGATTTTAACACCCAAATAACGTTTTTACTCCATTTTGGGGCTATTCTGAGATGGTATTATATGTATTTTCCCTTACGTGGGCACCAAGTAATTAGAATTTATCCTATGTCTATTTCCACTTTGTGGATCTCACCTGGTGAAAAGACCCTTACATAGATTCAAAATTCGCTAATGTGGTATTTCCCTTATCAGTATCTGACCAAGTGAGAACTTCCAATATAAAAGGATAATACACTTACAAAAATTATAACTTCAAAATGAAAAATAAAACTACATTGAAATTCAAACTTCAAAAAAATATTTCAAAATTTTCCATCGATGAATATTAAAATGTAAACCTGGAACATAAACAAGTAACTTCTAAAACCCAAATTTCCTTTAAATTTTTTGAGAAACATATTTTAAATAAAAGTTCTATAAAATGACCCATAATATTATATCCTTAAAAATACAATAAAATAAAACTAAGAATTATTTCGTAAATTAAGTATAAAAAAGATGCTTATTAATCAACATATTTAAATAAAAACATTTTCAACCCAATTCAAAATATTATGAATTAAATCACATTTTATCATTATAATAATGATATCTCCATATAAATTGTGTTACAATAATGTAGTCTAAATATGTCACATAAAATTATTCCACAATTAAGATATTTATTATCCTCAAACAATCAATTATAAATATTTTTTAGGAGAAAATAAATACCAAGAATGAAAAACTGAAGTTTCAATACTGAGTTGATTTTCAAATTTATTTTCCCTCATAGACTCTCTTAAGTATTAATGTTATATTTATCTTCTCGAAATAAGTATTTGGTCAAAATTTGATTTTAGTTTTGAAAAAAATAATTGAGATTGAAAATTTTGAATAGACTTAATCAAATTTCACTTTACATTTAATTAAAATTTAAAACTTCTCTTTTTCTTTAAGTGAACATACTCTCATAATTAACACAAAATAAATAGACACAATCGGGGAAATAGTGAGTTTAATAATTAAAAATAATGAATAATTTATTTAACCCCTAGTTTTATCTTAAAGAATAAAGAGTTCATAAGTATTGGGAGTTAATTTCATATCCCATTTAAAGGAAAGGATTATGAGTTAAAACTTCAATCAATCATCCAATACCGATTATGTTTGTAAAAATTACTCCCAAAGTTAGATTGAAAGAAAAAAATTTCAAGATATTAATTTAAATGATGTTATAAGATTTAATACATTGTTGAATAAATGTAATTAATCCCTCAAAGAATTAAAACAATCTTAAATTTTATAAAAAATCACAACTTCTAAAAATGAAATTTAAAGCTTGAAAACAGTCATTTTAAAAAAAATATTATGTATTTCTCATATATTTAATCTTAGATTAAAATAATCACAATTATGGACATATTCCATGAACTTAAAACACAAAATTATTCCCAATGTTGACTCTCAAGATGAGAGAAACTTTTAATAGTTTATTTAAAAAAGATATTGCAATTCATAAGTGAAAAATCATGTTTAAGGGGTTATAATTTTGTCTAAAGAACTTGTTTCCACGATTTCAAAAAATTATTCAAAATAGAATTTTTAATGTATAAGTTTTCCCATTGGAATAACATAAAGGAATTTTAAAATAGATTAAAATATTAGCAAGTTTATAAGTGATTCTACTAGAAATTTGAACTTTCAAAAAAATAAAATTCTTCTCAAACAATCCAAATAAGTTATTCATGGTGATAAAATGGTATATCATTTGTGTTCAAAATGATTTTCAACAAACTGGACTCAAACAAACATAGCATAAAGTAATTCCAAATAGATTCAAAACCTAAGAAATACCTCCCCCACAATTAATTTTAAATATAAATCAAATGCCACACCAAATAAATTGAATTAAAAATTACTTTTAAGGGTTCATGTTCACACCCAAGTTTTTACATTTGACCTTTTCACCTATCCATTTTTTAACCCTGACTTTTCTATGGAGTTCTAGGTGTTATGGTTTCTTAAATTTGAGGTGTTTATTTGTTTAGTTTTTAACCCATGGTTATTCTTCAATTTTCCCAAGAATTTTTTGAGAAAAGTTGAGTTTCGAGTTTGGTAGTTATCTATGCACAATTGGTGCTTTTTTTGGTAAAATTTGTGGATTATCCTAGGTAACCATGTGGCTTAAGTGTTGGTGGTAGAGGCATGGCACACGTCTTGTGCATAGTTTTTTAAACCATGAGACAAGAATGTGGGAAGGTTCTGTTAGCACATGGTTTGGAAATTATGCAGGGTTCCTTGTGTGTCTAGTTCAGGGTACACAGTTGGCACATGATTTTTTAAACCATGCAGCCAAACCGTGTGAGCTTCCTAGATCATAAAAATTATGAAATACCTTAACTACCATTATGGGAATTTAACCCCAAACACTCCATATTACTCTTCCTTCTAGTTCATACATCCCTAGGGTTTCCTTCCCTTTGTTCTCCATGCCTCTTACTTCTTCCGTTTGTGTGAATCTAAGATTTATTCATGGTTTTGGGAAATAGATTCAAGGTAATATCTTTTGTTCTCAACCCTCTTCATCTTTATTCCGTTTTCTATTGAGTTCTTCTTATTTCATGGTCTCTTGGATCTAGGTTTCATGTTTCCCCTTGATTTATATTTATTAGTTTTGTGTGTTTAAGGTTTTTCTTGTTATATTATGGCCCTTGGAACCTTCTTCAGGTGGTTTTGTGTGTGTATTGTTGACGTGCCATGGTTTTAAGGTAGATTTCCCTTTTCACTTGCCTTTTTAATTTAATATTTATTGGTTTCATGATTTTATCTACTACCTTGAATATAAAATAATGATTTGTAATCTTTTAAATTCTTGTTTGGTATGAAAAGTGGTTATTATTCCTCATTTTGTGGTAAATGGATTTTGTTTGGTTAAATGTAGCAAACCAAGTGTTTGATAAAAAATTTTGTTGGACTTTGGGAATGTTTTGTGATATGAAAATCATGGTTTGTCCTTATAAATAATTTTTTTGATTTTAAATGATGGTTTGGGTTTCATAAAAATAATTTTCTAAATAGTTTGTGTTTGGAAGCGGTGGATGTTTCATGGTTGGAAAATGGTTTTTCATGTGATGGTGTTTAATGAACCATTTTTCATTTTAATAAAAAAATGATTTGGATTGAAAATTGTGATGTGAATGTTCAATGGGGATTTTCTGAAATATTTTTGAAATTAGAAATGGTTTATTTTCACCTCTTATTAAAGTTGAATCGGTTCTTTGATAAATGATGGTTTTATGAAATGATCTTGAGGTCTGTTTAGAATTTTTAGGAAAGTGGTAAAAATGTGTATCATGAAAATATCCTTGGATAGATGTTTTTACTTCTATATATGTATTGAATGGGTGGGATATATTTTTTGTGGACTCCTTTTGACTCATTTACTTTGTGTGGATTGGTATATCCTCATTGTGGACTCATTTGTGATCTATGAGTTTTAATGTAGGATATTGATATTTTGAGTGACTCGAGTGATGCATGTTGCTTGAGTTATTATATACATTCATGTGATTTGATGCCCGGTTCGATTCAGTTATCTCACCCTCTTATTTATAAATCTTGACATGGGATGTTGGAATAATTAGAAAAAACTTTGAGAATGATTAATGAACTAGCTATGATTATTCTCTGACTAGTGGCCCATTGCATGGGGATATATTAAATTTTATTTCTATGGGATAGTTCCCATCCTTCTGTATCATATAGGGAATGGATGAGTGTATTGGGTGTTATTTATGTCAATAAGTGAGGCATGATTTTTTGGATTAGTCCACTTGTATAAGTATGTTATGGATTATTCACAATATCCTAGGTTTCTCCCATATCTATTAGCACTTAGTTGGTTGCAGTGAATGATTGTGATGCATTGTTGGTTGGATACTCTTGTATGAAATCTTTTGATTTACCTTGTTGTATATCTCTTGTGATTACCTCTTGAGTAGTGTGGCATTATGAAAAACAAAATAAAATGTTTTCAAGTGTTTTCAGAAAAAAAAAATTTGGAAATGTTTTCACTCTTTCTCTCCATTTTAAAAAGAAATGTTAGTATTCTTATTAAAATTATTATAGTTCCTTCTTGTAAATGAATGTGGTTTTTAAATATTATAAAGTAAAATATACTATTTTTTGTTTTAAAGTAGAAAATTTGTGAATAATTTTACTTTTATATGTCTTATTTGAGGCTTGAAGTTGATATTTCTTTTATTTTAAAAGAAGTGCATTAGGAATAGATTTTTTCGGGCACGCCTACTAAGTTTTAACACTCACACTGATAGTCTCTTCTTGTTTTTAACCTATTTTGTATGTTTAATCTTGGTTTATATTATTGTGGGTGATGGTTGCTTTTGGTATTGGAGAGTGACCCTCGAGGTCACATGGATACATTGTGGTCATCAGGTTTAGTTTGGATATTGTTGTATATATCTGTTATATATTTCAGATCCTTGTGAAATTATGTTTAGTTTAGTATCATTTATAAATATTTGTAATGAAAAGTTTTTCTTTACACTATTCATTTTGTTTATTTATAATCGGGAAAAATTGTTCCATTAGTTTACTTTTTTGATGCTCGAAAATAGTTTCCAGTGCGTGGGGATCAGGAATGCCCTACAAGACATGTCATGGATCCACACGAGTGAATGGTTCGATTTCTACTAGGGCTGGTACATGATAGTCATGCAATGATTTTAGTAATTAATTATTCGTGAAAAATTAAATTAAATTCTCCCCAAAAAAATTTTCCTTTTTTTCTTATGTTCGGCCAGAATACACTCTCCTTTATCATTTCATGCTATACTTGATCTCTCCATGAATATTCCTTAAAAAATAGATTAAACATTAGATCCACATATTAAAAATAAAAAATGATACCAAGAAAAGGGTAATAGGGTGTAGTATTGAAAGTTTTGAGACCTTATAGATATATTTTTTTCAGTAGTTCATAAGAATTATCAATCATAAAATACAGAAAAAATTAGTAGGGGGTCAGGTTGCACATAAACAAAAGTAAGGGTGAGTTTTATTTCAAAATGAAATGAAAAAATATATATGTAAATCCTTGGGTTTATTCTTATGTGTTAGGTCAGAATAATACAAAGATAACACAAGAGGGGAGTGAGTTGTGTCTTTTCGAAAAAAAATTACCAATTCTGGATTTTGACTTACTTTTTTTTATTTTTAAAGATATGCATCATTTTCTTCTATATGAAATATGAGTAGTGGATAAATAGAAATAATTACGAAAACAATTTTATAGTGGTTCAGGAAACAAATATCCCTTACTCTACTCCACCAATGCTCTCTCTGTGATCTTATTGAATTTAACTAGAAGGTTACTCTTATCACGAGACCTTAAAATTCATAACATGGTGTCAGCAGTTGAAACATTTACAACAAGGCAAAACAAAGACTTCTAGTTCTTTTACAGGGAACCAGTTATCCACAACTTGGTACAAGAAGCTGATACTTAAACCACAATTGATTATGAGCTGTTGATACTTAAATAAATAAAAAGAGTTTGATTTGTTGATGGTTTGGGTTGAATATTACAATTGTAATATCAGCAATTGATAGTAGATGGAAATTTTTCTTCATAAATGAATACCATCAAGAAATAATAACTTTGAAGTGATCCAGTTTACAAATGATCTTCAATTTTAATAGCAACAAAAAACAGAATTACTCTAACTGCAGTATAAGGTTAAAATATATAGGACATTCAAAGTTTAGCTTCTTCAAATAAATAACAGAGTCGATCACACGATGTAGCAGCACTGTAAAAGATATTCACAAGAATACAGTCAAATATGTTTTCATATATCCATGTTTTTTAAAATAAATTATGATAGAATATATAGAGTAGAGTGCTTTCTTTGGTATTTCATATCCAAAAAAATCATCTGATATGACACGAATATTCATGTATGAAATAAATAGGGGACTCATAACTTCTCTTAATAATCGGATTGATTTTATACGATGAGCATGGTTCATTGAATCAATCATAACAAGATTTGAATCGTTCATTAATGAGCTTTAATCAGGTCTTTAAATATATCAAGACCATTTCAAAAATCCTGAATTGAATTGCAAAATTAAACTTCTAGTGTTGAATATCCAAATGTTGGGTTTCTTCATAAAACAAAAAAAAATTTAAAAAATGTAGGTTT
The DNA here is from genome assembly GCA_963277665.1 of Viscum album. Classification (NCBI taxonomy): domain Eukaryota; kingdom Viridiplantae; phylum Streptophyta; class Magnoliopsida; order Santalales; family Viscaceae; genus Viscum; species Viscum album. Next base: position 776,169,203 of record OY728123.1, read on the forward strand.
CAACTACGTAGAGTTCATTATTCGAACATAAGGTTGAAAACATAAGGTTTGTCATAAAATTACGTTTTATCATAAAAGTAAAGTTGATCATAAAAGTAAAGTTGATCATTAATGTAAGTCTGATGAACCATACATTTGTTTCTCTAATGTATGATTCTTTCCTGGTGTAGGTTTTCTCAACCATACTTTCTTCTCTTCACAAATGTAAGTTTTCATACTAATGTAGGGTTATTTAACCATAATTTTCTAATAAAATAGGGTTGATGACCCATACATACAATTCTAAATGTAGGGTTTATTCTTTATGTGTTGTTCGAGAATAGGTATTTTTCTTTACATTACGTTTAACAACATAGGGTTTGAATAGTGTTTCCATAAAACATAAAAATGTGTTCCAAATGTTTTAATGAATATTACTTACATATAAATACATTTTATTGATATTAATAGCACTAGTAATATTATATAAAATAAGGATATTATTTAAATTTTGTCTAAATTCTAGTAGAGTTTGTTTCATCCATAATATTTGTGCACAGAAACTGCCAATAGACACATATTCTGCCACGGCTGTTGACATAGGAACTGAGTGTTATTTCTTACTAGAAAATAATACTAAATATTCTCCAAAATGTGATAGGCTCATGAGGTTCTTTTTTTATATAATCTAAAAACTCCAAAATCATCATTTTAATATAAAATTAAATTAAAATCAAAAGTTTTGGGGTAAATATGAGATTGAAAATAGTTCCTTTTAAATATCTATAAATTATTTTAATAGAAGTAAAATGATATTATTTTGGACTTGACTAAGATCTATCATAAAAACATACAAAAAACTAAATAGTAATTTTACTAGAAATAAGATATAATAAACTACCAACCATACCTCTATATAACTTGTTGTGAGATGGTTTTCCAGCTTCATCCAAAACAAGTTTTCTATTGTTACACATAGGATTTGTATAAGTCTTACTATTTTCAAGTCCAAAATTTTTCAATAAATAAATAATATATTTAATTTGATTTAAAACATTTCCCTAATCCTTTTTACAGATATGAAATTCTAAAAAGAAATTCAGTTCTCTCGTCATACTCATTTCAATTTTTTTTTCATTTGATTTGAAATATCATTACAATGTTTTTTATTTGATGAATTGATAATAACATCATCAATAGAAATTTTTACAAATAAAATATTATAACAAACAATTTTTAAAAAAATAGTACGATCTACTGATCCTAAAAAAATCCATTTTCTATCAAAAAGGTGCATAATCTTTCACACTAAGCTCCAGGTTCTTATTTAATCCCATAAATAGATTTGGTAAGTTTAAAAATAGAATTTGCTTTATGGGAGTTTTCAAAACCTGGGTGCTATAAAATGTATACTTCCTCCATTAAATATCCATTTAAAATGGAAAGTTTAACATCCATATGATATAATTTAAATTTCATATGAGATGCATAAGCTAAAAAGATTGTAATGGATTATTGTATTGGTACAGGGGAAAAGGTATCATCATAATCTATACCTTCTTATAGATTATATAATTTGTCTACTAATATAGATTTTTTTCTAGCTATGATCTCTAATAATCTTGTTTATTTATAAATATCGACTTAATTCCTATTACGGTATAATATAGTGGTCTTTCCACTAAATTACAAACTTAATTTATTATAAATTGGTTGAGTTCTTCTTGCATTTATAACATCAAAATCTCATCTTCTAAATATTTTTAAATAGATTTAGGTTCGAACTGAGATAGAAAGGTAAAAATTTCAACTAGGTTTCCAACAATACATCTAGTTATACTTCTTGTATCTAAGTCTTCTATAACAGTTTCTAAAGGATGGTTCCTTAAGTTTCTAGATTGTCTTTCTAAGACACATTCGAGTTCATCAATTTCATGTTCTTCTGAATTGGACTGACTTTTATTTATATCATTTTCAAAATCATCATTATGATATTCAAGTCTCATGTTATCAAATGAGTCAATAATTTCATCTGTTTGATCTTTCTATTTAATGTAAGGTTTGGTTTCATCAAACTTTAGATGAATTGATTCATCAATAATCCTTGACATTTTATTGAAAACTATATAGGCTTCAGAAGTAGTATAATGTCCTAAAAATATTCCTTCATCATGTTTTGGAAAAAATTTACCAAGGTTTTCCATAATATTCAAGATATACACCTTGTATCCTAATACTTTAAAGTAATTTACTTTAGGTTTTATATTATTCCAAAGCTCATAGGGTATCTTTTTAATTATTGGTCTTATTGAATCTCTATTAATGATATAGAAAGTTTTTCAAATAGCTTCTTCCCATAGGTAGGTAGGAATATTGTATTCATTCACCATAGTCCATGCCATTTCTTGAAAATTTTTGTTTCTTCTTTCAATAATTCTATTTTGTTGTGGTGTTGTTGGTGCAGAGAAGGTGTGTTTAATACCCAGATTTGAGAAAAAAAATGAAATTCTGTATTCTTAAATTCTCCACCATGATCACTTCTAAATGAAATTATTTTAAATACTTTCTCATTTTGAACAATTTTTCAAAATCTTTCAAAAACAGTGAATACTTTAATTTTGTGTTTTAGAAAATAAAATAAAGTAAATCTAGAAAAACCATTAACTAAAACATAAAAATATAATTTACCAACCAAAATTTTTAATCTTGATGGTCCAAACAAACCCATTTGAATAAGTTCAAAAGATTTAGATGTAGAAATTTTGTTAATAAATTTGAAGGAAGATTTTTGACGTTTTCCAATTTGACATGCATCATAGAATATATCATTTTCAAACATAAGATTAGGAAAATAGTAAACTAAATGTTTCTTAAATAAATTATGTAAATCATATATATTAAAATGTATAATTATTCTATGCCAAATCCATGAATATTTTCTCTTAGCAGTCAAACAATTCACCTTTCCCTTACACAATAAATTAAGATCTAAAGTATAAACATTGTCAATTTTTGGTGCTCTAAATTTAATCAGTTTATCTTTCAAAACTGAGCAGTATTTTTTAGAAAAATCAATATAAAATCCATCATCATAGATAATAAAAATACTTATTAGGTTGTGAATTAACCCTTACACATACAGTAATTTGTTGATTGAGATTGTCTTTGGATCTCAAACTATTCCTACTCTTATGATCTTTCCTTTTTCATTTTCAAAATAAGTGACTAGTCCTCCATTCATATGAGTCAATGTAGGAAAATTTGATGAGTCTCCACTCATGTGTCTGGAATAGCCACTGTCCATATACTATATATACTTTTTGTTCATGTGGCATTTTTCCTGCAAAATCATTTAAACATTTGTTTATTTGTGTACCCATATTTTCTTGGGTCAAGTAGTGTTAGTGAACAATGATCTAGGAATCCAGATATGCCTTATCCTTCCAAAATTTTAATTATCGGTTACCTTAAAAATACTTATAGAAATTAAAGATTTTTTAATACCATTAATTTTAGGATTTCTCATATTATAGTTGTTAGCGTAATAAACATTTATTCCACAATGAATTCTGGAAGTATTTTTTGAATTGGGTAAAAAATAATTTTTGTATAATTTAGATTTTTCACCTTTGTTTCATATGCCAAATTTTTCTCTTTTAATAAATTTTTTTTCAAGAATCTCATTCAGATTATTTTATCTATTTTTAAAAATAAGGGCATCACTTTAATATGTTTCTACTTCATCCTACAATTCTTTTATCATTTTTTCATGATCAATACAATGTGATGTGGATGAGTTGAATTTTTCAGTTGGATCTTGATTTTGTTTTAGCATAGTGTCCCTTTCACCTAAAACAGAATTATGTATACTTTTTAATGATTTATTTTTCTTTATTAAAGAATTTTATTTATCTTATATCATAGAAAAATAAGAAACCAGTTTAATACTTGAAAAACCAACAGAGTCAGAGGAAAAAGAATATTAATTTTCTACCTATTTTTCTTTATTAACAATAAATCACATATTGGATTTGAAATTTTGTGGTTCTTTCTTTGAATCATATTTCAAAGAGCTATTGTAATCTTCATATACACTTCACATAGCTTTCATGGATCTTTTTTATTTATGCTCATAATCAATATTTTTTTTATATTTCTTTTCTATACTCTTTATTTCATCTTTTAATTGAGGGAAATCATGTCTGATGTGACCTATTTTTTCATTCATAGAATCTTACTTCATGATATTATCTTTTAACCTTCTTAAAGGATTTTTTAAAGTCTCTTCTCTTTTGGTATAATTTTCTAAATATTCAGGATTATTAAGCAAGTTCCACTTCAAAATCTGAGGAGTCTGATTTTTTTTGGTTTTGACATCTTTTTTTGACTTTATTTCATTCTTCAAAGATGTCATATTAAGGGAAGTATTTTCCATTTTTACTAACTTGTCGTATTCATCTTCATATTTCATTTCTTCTCTATAAATCATCAATGTTCCAATTAGTTCTTCCATATTCAAGTTCATAATAGCTGATGATTATTAGATAACCACAAATATTCCATTCCCTTTTAAGGGTAGTACTCTAAGTAATTTCAGTGCCTGATCTGATTGATTGATGGGATCTCCCAAGGTAGTAATATTGTTAACAATCTATGTTAACCACCCACTCATTTGTGTGATTATTTCATCATCAAACATTCTATAAGTTTCAAAATTTAGTTTGGATATAGCATACCTTATCTCTCATATGTTGTTTGTTCCATTATATGTGAAATCTATTGTCTGCCACATTTCATAGGTAGTAGGGCACTATGATACTCGATTGAAATCATCTGGTTCAAGACCACGGATGATAGAATTCATTGATTTTGAGTTTATTTCATAATCAACCTCTATTTAAGTAGTCCATGTCTCTAGTTTTTTTTAGGAATCACATAAGGAGTTATGATCTTTGAATAAACTTTTAATCCCAAATTATTTAGTTAAATGATCATAAGAAACTTACAGAATCCCTAGTTGTCACCATTAATGTATGGATCATGAATCATAGACATTCCTTATTTTGGATCAGTCATTATCATTTTCTTTTTATATACCTTATTTTCTTTAATCTTATTATATATTTATCACAAATTTTCACCTGTAATTACATTTTTTAGTTTGGAATAATATAAATATGACATAAGAGGGGGGTGAATTGTGTCTTTTCATAAAACTTCAACAATTCTGGATTTTGACTTCCTTTTTCATTTATGCAGATATGAAACATTTTATTCTGTATGAAATATGAGTAGTGGATAAACAGAAATAATGAACACAAATATTTTATAGTGGTTCAGGGCACAAAGATCCCATAGTCCACTCCACTAACACTCTCTCTATGATTGTGGTGGATTTTACAAGAATGGTCCTCTTATCATAAGACCTTTAAATGGGAAACTGAGTGCAGGCAGTTGAAACCTTTACAACAAGCCTAAACAAATCCTTGGGGTTCTTTTACAGGGAATTTATTATCTATAAAAAGGTACAGGAAGCTTTTATTTAATCCATAATTGAGTATGATCAGTTGATACTCCAATAAATCAAAAGAGTTTTATTTTTTGTTGGTTCGGGTTGGACATCACAATTGCAGTAGAAAAAATTTATAGAATATGGATCTTCTTATTCAGAAATGAATATCTTAATGAAATAATAACTCTGACGTGATCCAAGTTGTAAATGATCTTCAATTTGAATACAAAAAAATGAAGTAGTACTCTAATAGTAGTACAAGGCTGAAATATAGAGGGCTTTCAAAGTGTATCTTTAGAAAATAATAGATTCGATCACATGATGTATCTACACTATAAAAGATATTGAAAAGAATAAAGTATAATATGTGTGTATATATCTATGCTTTTTAAAATAAATTTTGATATAATATATAGAGTAGACTTCTTACTTCAGTATTCCAGATCCAAGAAAATCACCTAATAGAACATGGATATTTAGATATGAAATAAACAGGGGAGTCATAACTTCCCTTAAGAACATGAGTGATTTTCTATGGTGAATAGAGTTCTCTGAATCAACTATAATGAGATTTTAATCCATGATTAATGAGATTTTATCATGTCTTTAAATCAGTGAAGACTATCGTAGAAATCTCAAATATAATTGCAAATTTAAACTTCCGATGTTGAATAGTCAAACGTAGGGTTTCTTCAAAAAATGAAAAAATACCAAATTTAGGGTTAAACTACGTACTGTTCATTACCTAAATGTAAGGTTGAAAATGTATGTTTTATCATAAAATTATGTTTGATCATAAAAGTATGGTTGATGAACCATATATTTTTTTCTGAAACTTAGGGTTCCTTACTTACATAGGGTTTCTCAACAATAATTTCTTCCCTTAAAAAATGTAAGGTTCCATCCAAATGTAAGTTTAATTTACTATAATTTTCTAATGAAATATTGTTGATGATCCACATGTATTGTTCTAAATTTAGGGTTCGTTCCTTACGTTTTTTTCAAGCATAGGGTTTATTCCCTATGTTACATTTAATAACATAGGGTATGAAAAGTGTTTCCATAAAACATAAAAATGCATTCCAAATGCTTTAATGAATATTATTAGGAGATTAATACATTGAATATAATTCCAGAATAAATATTAATGTGAATATTAATTTCCAAAATTATTCTTAAATTAATATCATTAGTAAAAAACAAGGGTATTTGAGAGAATCAAAATCAATAATATTTATAGAATTTTATTGAGACAATACATTCCCAACATTAAGAAGAACTAAATTTAATGTATTCTATCAGACTCTATACCAAAAAATTTATATCCATGATCACTAGTATTAAATGGTTTTTTAAAGGATGTAATTTCATTATTTTTCAGGAATACACTATTATGATCATTTAAAACTTTTAAAACATTAGTATCAAGTAAAAACATCCTAAAATATTCTAATAAAAAAGGTATGATGTTTTTGTATACAAATATATTTACATCCATATTAGGAAAAAAAATCAAAAAATAAATTGTAACATTCAGTAAAAATAACTAAAGTATCCATATATTTCCTTAAAGTATTCCCTGACACTTTAAAATCCCAAACAATAAAGAAAATGTGAAAAAATAGCTACAACCATCTTACCATATCCAAGAACAACTTTAAAATCAAATAGTTTTGAATACTCCCACCTGAAGGAATTAAATTCATGACTCAAAAGGTATTTTTCAGAGTCCTTAGTTGACTCAAATGAGGTTAATTTATCAAATATAGGTTTTAGTCACTAAACTCAATAACAATTAAACCATATGGAAGTGTTTCAAGATATAAGACATGTTCATATTTACCATTTAATTATTTTTATAAAGGATTAACCAACTAATATATAAAATTTTTAAAACATTTAAATAATAAATCTCATAATAGAAAATATTATAAATAGGCCCACAAAATTTAGGATGAAGAATTTATAAATAAGATTATGGTTTTGGAACTAGGGAAGTAATTTCCTCCCATATAGGTGGTTGTGAGTTCTAATTCTTGAATTAATTTTCCAAGAGGGCCATGGGTATCTATAAGATCATATGTCTATACATGTTGATAATTAAATAAGTAATTTGATGTTTTGAATTATTGGATAGGTAGATTATAAACTGATAGTCATAATGGAATTATGAGAATTTGAAAATCCCAAAAATGTGTATTTTGTTATGAATTAAGGTCTTTAAGGAGGATCATGGATCTCAGGACAACATCAGAAGGTAGATGGGTTGGCCAAGTCGTAGCTGGGTTGCATCCTATATCCACTTAAGCCACCAACTAATTGGTGGAAGGATAATGGCACCCTCATGCCCAGGGGTCCCACCAGCTAACAGGTGCTCTTAAAAGGGGGAAAATTAAAATCTCACTCCTAATTATTCAGAAGGGAAATCCTCTTCATTCCCCCTATATTCCTCATGTGACCTGGAGGCTGTCCACCCTCCCTTTTTCTCTTCCCCCTTCGATGAGGGGTGATGTTTAAGGCAATTCCTCAATGATTAGAGGTTAGTTTCATCCACCACTAACCTCCTTTTATACTTCCATCCATTATTTATAATTTTTTATTTCTCCACTTAGGTTTTAATTAGTAATTCCACTAAATAATGGTGGAATCAACTGATTCTATTGGGGATTCTATTCATCCTAGATAATATATATCTCATTTTGGTATCTTCGTGTGGTAATTCTATGTTTCGATTAGGTATGAAGGGATAGTGATTTTTCATAGGTTTCCATTAAATTGGTTATGAATTAATTATAGGATCACCACTACCTGTTAGGTATTTCTGTGGGAATGGTGTCTGAATTCTATTATGGACCTCCCACATGTGATTTCTTATGGTTTTGTTGAGCGACGCATGCTTGGAAAGTTAATCAAAATTATTTATTTTTTAATAAAAATTTAAACTAATTGAACACTGTTAATTAATTATAAATTTATTATAACTAATTAACTTGGGTTCTTGGGAATGAGTTAGAGGTCTGTGCATTGACGCATGCTTGGATTAAACTTGGATGAGGTGTTCTAGTGAGTTTTTGGTGAATATGACAAGTTAAATTGAGTTGTAGATTGAATTTAAATTGTTTAATTAATTATAAATGATTATAATTAATCAAATTAAATATTATTTGATGCATGTTAGGGCCTCTCAAGTATGGATGATAGTTGATCACTTTTTGAATAATCGTGGTGGGAGCTGTTGAACCAAGAATTAAATTGGGATTGACTTTGTAAATGAGGTAAGTGGTTCATGGTACATAGCTTAAGGATTTTATTAACTTTGTTATATGTGTGTGGACATGAAATTTCTCCACTAAGGTGATAAAAAAATTGATTAGTTAAACTTTTTAATTAAATTTAAATAGTTTAATTTAAATTAAATTTATATTATTTCATGATCACACATAAATAAAAGGAACAAATTTTTAATGCCATTGTGGACCTAGTGCACTAGATTAACACCTCGGCCACTGATGGTTGAGGCTTGGACTAATGATAAGGCCTTGGAGCTCGAACCCCATGAGGAGTAGTAATCAAATGATTTGGATTTTATACAACCTTGAGGTCCTTTATTATAAATATTTAGGTACATTCACTAAGGTAGTGTGTTGTGACTAGTGTGAAACACCCTGACTAGGCCATTTCGGGACCATTGAGTCACCCTATAGACATTTGGCTTATTAGGCTGGGTAGGGTGAGTGGACCACCCTTGTATGAGGTAATTAATTTAAAAAGGGATGATAAAAAATACTTTTTTTTAAATATTTTGGTGATATTTATTGATATAATTTCCCCACATTAATCTTATTTGGATGATTGAATGAAAAAAATGTGTTTTGGGCTTGAATATGGAAATAGCATGAAAATTTTGTTTTTACCATTTTAATATCACCTTATTATTATTTTCAAAAAAAATCTTTGGGTCAAAATTTGCCTTTAAATTTTAGAGTAACATTCACCTATAAATTTTATAAATTTTTTATTCAGACTATGATAGCTGGATCTCACATTTGGAGGGCCGAAAGTGGGCATAAATGAAGGGCAGGACAGAATTCAGTAGAATGGACCCCACATCACTAAATAGACCATAACATCTTCATTACTGCTTGTATTTTGAAAAATAATTATGAGGAGTTAAAATAGCCAATGCTAATAATTTAATTAAACTAGAGTGACTCTTGGTTCTCAGTGGAAGGTGTTCAAAAACATAGGCCAATATGAAGTAATTTTTTAGAGACCAAATGATGCATGTATCCTTTTTGGAATTTGAAACCCTAACCCTCTCAAAATATATTTAAATGATATTTTCACTATTTTAGAGGGATTTTTGATGATTTTATAAGTTTTTAATTAAAGGGTGTCTCTTGGATACATCTAAAACCTCTAAGAATAATTAATTCTTTGTGAAATGATCTCTTCCATTAAGGCTCTCCTCTCCCACCTCCACTTTGTGTTTCTTTGTTTTCAGGCTTGTAACTTGACTTTTTCTTCAATAAATATTCTATGTTCTTCTCTTTTAATCTTATTATTTTTCTTATTGGTGCTGCAATCTAATAGTGTAGACAGTATTGGGTGTTTCTCTTTCAATCCATTTATTATGCAAAGCATATCCATGATGACAACTCCACCCATAGAAGATTGATTCCATTCATAGTTTATACAATTCATAATACCTTAATTTATTTATTTTAAATACATAGGAATACTATAATTCATAAAATTTAATCAATTAATTGAGTTTTAATTTTAAGGAACTCAGTTGACTTGCACTTGACCGCGAGGTCGGAATTCTGTAAATCATGTGAGTGAAACTTCAATCAAAAAATTCAATCAATTTGGGATAGAATTTTAGGGTTAAAATCACATCCCAAAAATTAATCATTTATCAAATCTAGGGAGTATATTCTAAAATAATTTTCCATTGAAAAGGAGTTGTGTTTGGATCACAATCAAAGCTAGGTGTTGCATTTGGAAGTTGCGAAGTTGACCTAGGGAAAATTTTTTAAATATTTTTCATGTTATTTTTAGTTGGGTTTGGAGTTTGACAAGGATAGGTAATCACAATTGAATTAATTCTAATCATATGGAATAATGATAAATAAATAGTCAAGGGGGTATATTAGATCAAAAATGTATTCTCATATTAGTATTTTTAAGGAAATCGTGTCCTTAATTGTTCGTTCTTGTTTATTTTATTGTGTGAAAATCACAACCAAATTCCCTAGATTTCATCATAAGTTTTCACTAAATTTATTAGTTTCGTAAAACCTATTAAAGTTTTTTAATTCAATTTTTCCTCGATATAATAACCTAGTTCAACCGCTGTGTTTCACTTAATAAAATCACAAATATTTTCGAGAGTATGTGCAACAACACTCATCAAATTGGCATCGGTATTGGGGAGGAAAGTGTTTTATTCAACCTATTTTAGGCAAGTTATTTATGATTTTTTTATTGTTATTTTCCTTATCCTATCTTCCATTTTCTTTTCAATTCCTCCATACCCACCTCTTATTTTTTGTATCATAAATTGAAACCTTATTTGACGACATTATGGTCTGTTACGTTTTGTTTCACTCTAATTGATGACACAATCAAACCTTGATGTTCATTTTAAACTAGTCACTAAGGTTGAATAAAGCTTTATGGATTGAATAAGAAAACCCAAAAAATTAGGAAGTGTTGAAATTCCCATATTTCATTATTTATATCATTATTATTGTAGTGATCCTGGCATCTCATCTCAAACAACTTTTAATTTCTAAAAAATGGATGCAAACAACAATGAACATGAAAGAAACAATTGAGAGTTGGATGCACTAGATAATAATTATCAACCAACATTCCTTGCATATCCAAATATTTAATCAAACATTGAGATAAAATATGGTCTGATTCACCTTCTACCAAAATTTCATGGCATATCTGGTGATGATCTAAACAAACATATAAAGGAATTAAATATATTTGGGAAATATTGTATACCAAGGAATGTCTCTAAAGACCATATAAAATTAAATTAATCCATATTCTTACTTGATAGAATTGAAAAATATAAGATTTATTACCTACAGCTTAAAGATGATACATCTTGGAAAAATTTGAAATGTATTTTCTTACAAGGATTATTTTCAGCATCAAGGACAATAGTAATTCAAAAAGATATATCTAGAGTTAGGAAAGCCTAGGGAGATTCAATGTATGAGTATTTAAAGCAATTCAAGAAGTTATGTGAAATTTTTCCACATAACCAAATCCGTAAGAAAATCCTCATTCAATAATTATATGAAGGTATCACACTTATAGAGACTATCATGGTGGATGCGGTAGTGAGAGGAGAATTAGTTGACAAAGCCCTGATGGCTGCTCGAGCATTGATCGAAATGATAGCACAAAACTCTCAACAATTTGGTTATTTATGTATATTGTCTATAAGGGGAGTACATCAGGTAAGCCCAAATTATCTTGATAATTATTTAATTAATACTAATTTTGATGAGAAAACCTATATGGAGAGACATATATCATTGGAAGAAAAACGTTTTCCCCCACTCTAGTGAGCTTTGTGGTCTTTTTACAGCACCAGACCATCTAATAGATTGTTTCCCACAACTACAAGAGACAAAAGATTATATATTAGTGTTCCTAGGGATGCCATTTTAACAACAACATGTACCCCCATAAAATAAGTATGATTCCATTGCACCTACATACAATCATGGATGGAAGGATCACTCGAATATGAGGTATGGTTGAAAAAAACAACAAAGGGATCCTTTTCAATAAAATATCCAGTAACCTCCACCTTACCAGTAGAGTTCTCAATAACCCCAAAGGATATTTGAAGACCAAGCATCAAAATTCCAACAAAATGTTAACCACAAACAAAAGGTTGATTCGAAAACTTATTACATTTTAAAAAAAATTGTTCTTAATAAACAGGATAAGTTGAAGAGTCAAGGCATGGATTTGGGGGATCTAAAGATGTAAATGAGCCATATTGTCACCTCCCTCCATGAAATGGTGAACAATAACATCTAAAACCATCCCTCCAAACCCACTCCTAATATAAAGGGTGATGTTAGTTCCATCACATTGAGGAGTGGGAAGAAAACAAGTGAGCGAATTTTTCATATTAGTCCACTAGGATTCACCCAACCAGAGGGGATTCCCCCATCATCACTGGTTAGTGAGAAACCAAAGAATAAAGTCAAAGTTAAGATGAAAATTTATGATATTCCTCATAAACCCATTACCATTACAAAAATAGTGGTGCGAACTAAAAATATGTATGAAGAGGTAATGAAAAAAGGGGTTTTGGACACATTAAAGCACATTGAGATAAACATCCCCCTTCTTGATGCCATTAAGAAAATCCCAAGGTATTCCAAATTATTAAAAGAACTTTTTACCAATCTAAGATGGATCAATGGAAATGATATGATCAATATTGTAAAGAATGTTTCAATACTCATTACACCAACTCAAGAAATTCCAACAAAGTACAAGGATCCTGGGATATTCACCATCCCATGTACCATAGGGTAGTTACACTTTTCTAATGCTTTATGTGAATTGGGAGATTTAATAAATGTGATTCCACACTCTATATTCTCTTTCTTATAGTTTGTTGATTTAAAGCTGATGAGAGTAGTGGTAAAGTTGGAAAATAGATCTATAGCCTATCCAATGGAAGTCCTTGAGGATGAAATTGTCTAGGTAAGATAAATGATATTTATAGAATATTTCTATGTTATTAACATGGAGGATGATCATGTTTGTTCTAGTGCTCCAATTATCTTTGGTGGGACCTTCCTCAAAAATTCAAAAACTATCATAAATGTATAAGAGGGTAAAGTTTCAATGGATTTTGTAGATGAAGTTGTCATATTTAATGTTATGGACTCCTTGAAGTACCCCTAATAGGACCATTCTACTTTTATTATCTCTAATTTTAAACCACTAAGTAAAAAACCCATGGAATTTTATTATCATATTCTTAGATATATTATTAGCATTGGATCTTGTTTGATTTCTAAGAACACTTCCACACCTATTTATAATGCACAAAACTATTGTGAATGTGATTTTCATGTGGAATCATATTTTGATTTTGGTTCTGTTCACTCTGATTATGACTTGGTTATTGAGTATTTGGTTGGATTTGATTCATTATTCTCTGATTTTGATCATTTCTATTCTAATACTAATTTCAATTATGAAAATATTTTAGTTCCTTAAATGTTTCCATCCATACAATAACCCCTTAATTGGAACTAAATCCATTACCACCAGATCTCAAATACTCATTCTTTTTGAGTGGTGAGAGATTACCTATTATAATTTCTAACAATCTCCCTTTTAACATGAAGAAAAACTTTTGAATATTTTGAGGGAGAACATTAAGGAAATCAGGTGGGCCTTGGCGACATATCTGGTATTAACCCCTCCATTTTCATGCATAGGATTCTTCTAGAGGATGGGGCTAAAATGATAAGGAATCCACAAAGGAGTCTTAATCCAACTCTCCTAGTAGTTTTGAAAAAAAATTTGAAATTGAAGCTGAACAAACATACGGATATGGTATTTTCCTGAACACATTATCTTCTAAATTTATTGAAACTAAATTTTGTATCACCACCCTTTATTGAAATATTTATATTCAACCAACACTTGTATTGCTTTGGTGGATGAGTAACAAAAAGAAGATTCACTAGATGAGGGACATCTAGATCTCCCTGAACATGTTTAACACTTATTGGAGGGAGTTCAAGAGGATATCCAAGTATCTTTTTGTGAGGAAAAAGAGACACATGATGATTACATTAAAGGGGAATAATTTTATATTGATTCTTCAAAATTAAATTGTTTTCAAAAATAATTACACTCAAACAATCCCTTTTATTATTCCATTGATGAATCATACCTCAAGAAAGAACTAGAGAATAAATAAAAAGTTGTCTATGTGGAAACCAAGAAATATGATGAATCGTTCTTTGTATTAACCCCACCATACAAAAAACATCTAATTTGTATGGGGTGTATTTTCTATACTATTTCTATAGAGTAATAAATATAAATTAATAGTAAGTTCAAGCTAGAAAGAAGAAGTATTGGTGGTTCATCTCCATGAAACTCCACCCACCATCAAATTTGAGATTAAAAACTGGAAATGCCCATCTGGAGGTAGTCAAAAACCAGGACCCACTTGGGGTATTAAACCAAGTTCTATCCTTTTATTCCCAATCTATTTCTATTTTATTTTCTTCAAATAAATTTCTTATGTTTTCTTTTTTTTCTTTTTCTTATTGGTTTTCATTGTGTAACACTTAGGACCTTAACTCAATTTTGTACTATGAATAAGTTAGGATGTACCTATCCTTAAAATCTAGTTATTCTGACTCAATTATAAATATTCTTACATGTTAAATACATTTGATTTCATTGATGACAATGTAACATTTTAAGTATGGTGGAGTGATGGAATTTTAGGTTGATTCTTTAGGATTTTTCTTTTTGAGTGTTTTTTATTTTAACTATTTAAAAAAATAAAAAAACATAATAAAATAATTTTACATTCCCATTACATCCATGGAACTGATTTAGATTTCATGTATTATTTTTCAATCCTCGTGGGAATCATGTTAAGCATGGTAAAGATTTTCATCTTTGGTTGTCAATTTTTATGAAAATGGAGGTTCATCAATGATATGTTTGATTGTATCTTTATGAATACTTTGGGTTTTTGACATCATTAATTATGGGACATTTGTGGGAAAATTGATTCAGTTAATCTCTCCATTCACATCACACACAATCATGACTTGTGAGTTTATCTTACCCAATTAAAAGTATAGTCAGGGTATGTAATCCTTTACATCTTTTAACATAATCCTTCTATATGTTTCTTTCTCTTATGATCATTTACATTATAGTACCATATTTACCTATGAATGTGTATCAAATATTCAACTATATTACTCCCTCAAAAAATTAACAAAAATCAAAGTAAAAAAAATAAAAAAAATCAATAAATAGGGGAGTGAAGAAATATGCAACATGTGGGGATATCTAGGTCAAGAGCTCAATGTTTGACTTCTGGGAATGCTTAAATGAGTGGGTTTTTTAATTTCAATGAAACTGTTGTAGAAAAGGTTTAGTGTAATATAATTAGTTAAGAATAAATGTTTTTATTTACCTGAATATACTAGATAAATTGTGGATAGACAATCTTGAAATTATTGGTACACACACACTTGGGGTATTTGTGGCACAGTTGACTCATAAGATGTTTTTACCTGATTGGCTTCATTTATATCATTATATTTTATCTTTGTAAAACTTTTGAGACAATTACATCCATATTTTTTGAGATTGACTTATTTTTTTCAATCTTTCATTGCTCATATTGCCATCATGGATTGAGAAATTTCATAATGCATCATTTTATGGATTGCATGACATGAGGTTTCACCTATTAGTGAAAAAGGCTAAGTATGTGAGAGTTGATAATACATGTTTTTTCGAATATTTGTTTGATATGTATTGATATAATTTGGATGATTTAATTAAAAAAATGTGTTTTGGGATTGAATTTATAAATTTTCTGAAAATTATATTTTTACCATTTTAATATCACCATAATATTTTAATCTTAATTTTATTATGTGAATAAATTTGACATTAAATTATATAGTATTATTATCCTAAAAAATGTATACATTTTTCATTCAGAACATGACAACTAAATCTCACATTTGGAGGTCCAAAAGTGGGAATTAATGAAGGGAGGGACAAAATTCTGTAGAATGGAATCCATATCACTAAAGAGGACATAAAATATTTATTACTACATAGATTAGGAATAAAATTTAGAATTAGTTAAATCAATCAATATTTATCATTTCATTAAATTGGATTTACACTTAGTTCGTAAGTGAAGGTGGTCGAAAATGCGGGTCAATATGAAGTAATTTTGGAGACCAAATGACACATGTACACTTTTTTGAATTGGAAACCCTATCCCTATAATACTATATTTAAATGATATTTTCACTATTTAAGAAGGTTTTAGATTATTTTCGAATGTTTTGAAAAATGGGTGGCTCTTGGATACATCTCAAACATCTTGGAAGAATTAAGGATTTTTGAAAAGATCTCATCCAAGAAGGCTCTCCTCTCCCACCTCCACTTTGTGTTTCTTTGTTTTCATGGTGGTAAATTGAATTTTTAATCAATAAATATTCTATGATATACTATTTTCATATTCTTATTTTTCTTCTTGGTTCTAGAATCTTATAGTGGATTCAATATTGGGTTTTCCCTTTCAACCCATCGCTTATGCAAAACATCTCCACGATGACAACTCCACCCATGGAAGAGTGATTTCGTTCATAGTCAATATAATCCCTAATACCTTTATTTATTTATTTTGAATATATTAATATAATATAATTCATAATTTTTTATCAATTAATTTATTTTTCATTTTAATGAACTCATTCGACTTTCACTTGACTTTGAGGTGGGAATAATGTAAATCGTGTGAGTGAAACTTCAATCATAGAATCCAATAAATTTGGGATAGAATTATAGGGTTCAAGTCTCATCCACAAACTCAATTAATTCTCAAATATATGGGGGATAAGATTACATAATTTTCCATTGACCTTTATTTTCCTTTTGGATCATAATCAAAGTATATTTTTGTGATTGGAAGTCCCAAAGTTAACATAAGGCTCATTTTTTCAATATTTTGTGATCATGCCAATTTCTAAAGGGTTTGGGGTAGATAAGGTTAGGGGTAAAAATTGACTAAATTATAATCATATGTGATAATGATAAAGGAATGGTGAATGAGGTATATTTTATTGGCTAAATCTTATCATATTAGTGTTTTTAAAGAAATTGTGTCCTTTATTGTTCATTCTCATTTGTTTATTTTGTTTTTATTTGAAAATCATAACCAAACCCCTCAGATTTTTCCATTTGTTTTTACTTATTTTCTTTGTTTCTTCAAACTGGATAAGGTTTTTTAATTCACTTCCTCTTAGAGAGAACTACCTAGGTCATCCATTGTGCTTAACTTAGTAAAATCAAAAATATTTTGGAGACTGTGCGTGACAACGGTCATCATGGGCCACGATCCATCTTTATAGGTTGTTTCTTGTATAATTTACTGTATGTGTCTTTCTAGGATGTATTCTATTTATAAATCTACTAAGGAGTTTGGAATACCTTGAGAGAATGGTTATTTCTTGAGTGACTCAATTGAGATAGAGGACCTCAAGTAGTGTGCCTCCCTCTTAACATGACCAAGGAGATCGTGAGTAGTTTAACCCTATCGTATGATGACTTAAAGGACCCCTGGTAGGGTTCCTTGAATTATAGAACCTTAAGGGACTCCTTTTATGGTGACCTTCTATTTTTAAGACCCAAAGGAACCAAAGTTGTGTACCTTTTCTATATAATGACTTAAGGAACCCCTTGTAGTGTTCCCTTCTTAAGTGATTAGTCTGAGGACCCTAGTATGTGCCCAAATGATAGACCAGCCCTGACCGAGTGTATGTGAGCATGGATAGAGAAGTTAATTGTTGTCATGTTAGAAATTTTTCTGATTATGTGAGCCCAAGGAGAAATTAATTATTATTGTGGGTTTAGATGTTCATCCAACCCTTGATTTTATTTATGTTTTCTTTACTCATCGGCATGTGTGTGGTGTATATATGGATTCACATGGGAACTTCCTAGGATCCAGCTAATGATCCCGATAAAATATGATGATACTGATTTGTATGCCCATGCGTGCTTCCTAAGAACTATATTTTGAGCCATATGTGATATTGATGTGGATGTCTGGATGTGCTTCCCTGGTTCTGAATATTTATCCATATGAAGAATGCCTGAGAGACTAGGATTCAAAATTTGGGTCTATATGAGATACAAAGGACACCTAGGATCTATTTTTGGAGCCTTTCATGATGATATACTTGATCATTGACTTTTTTTCATTGTATTTCATTGGAAATTCTCCTATTTTTTAATCTTGGTTTAAATATGGATCCATGGTTACGTGACATTCATAGAGACACCATGGAACTAGATGAATCAAGTATGTCCAATTAGGGTCATGGGCCTAAGTATGGACATTGGTTACTAGTACTAGGGTAGGACTTATACCCCTTGAGTGGTTATAGTTAAGACGGTTATCATGACATGATCAAAGACACCCCAGCTTTATCCGAAGTAGGTTTTTATTTATTTTAACTAGTTTATTTATTAATTTCAACTAATAATGTCACATTAATATATAACTCCATTGTTGGTATGTATGAGACCACATTATTGTTTCCATACTTATTTTTTTACTCGCACAATGTCTAGGCCGCCATCACACCTGGGTACCTGATAAAACTCTCACTTGGTGTCAGTTACATGTTGGGATGAGACCCGAGGTTATGATTGATCAAGTTATCATAGATGTGTATATGGAAATTTGGATGAGGTAAGACTCAGATTTATAACAGAGTCTTCCATAATTATTTTTCCTTTTATTTTTTATATGGGATCATCCCGATGGGTGATCAATCATGTATGTGATCATGACTGTTTTATCCTATATTTAAATCTGCATTAATTTATTATTGATGGATATGATTATTGTTTTTACGTACTCTAATTATGTGGATGACTTTTTTATTTTTATTTTTTATTGTGAACTATGATATGGGGGTATAGTCTCTCCAAGGTACCTTCTGAGATCCCAACTACTATTTGGTAGCCTCTAGCATATGGGGAGGTGTGTCTAAGGTCACATATAAAACTATTCCAACTACTATTTAGAGTGATAAATTTTGGTACGTTACAATGTTTTATCAGATCTTGTCATTTATTTTTTCGTGTTATTTGGGATATGGTGGATAAGCAACAGAGGAATGCATTGGAGACTATGATGGATACTGGGCAGGTATATCATGAACACTTATTTCAATAGGAAGTCCAAGTTTCCAGGGATGGGATTAATCTTCTTGGTATATTATGTTCTGATTATATGATGTCACATCATGTTAAACACTTGAGGTATGAGTTTTATGATTTATTATTGATTTTGAAACTTGGCCTATGGAGATAAGAAGCCTCTCATGCATCATTCTCTGTATACGGGGATTCACATGAAATCTAGGCCATCTACTGTGATTTTTATAACTAATCATATAGGTTAATCTATTTAAAGTGTCATAAATAGATTATATAGTGATTTGACATATAAGTTCTTTGGGGAATTCTACTTATATGGATCAATATTTATATACCTTCTTCTGATGGCAGGCTATGCGGATCTATGATCAGACACTCATGATGATGATAACGACTATGTATCTCCTCTAGGAGTGGATGTGTAGTGACCTTAATAGGTCAGTAAATTTATTTGACTCCTTTATGGTGAACCCTTTTGTGTGTATATTAAATAGTTTTGGGTACATAGAATGTCAATAACAACCAATATGGAATTCTCTCATACATCTCTGAATGGAATTCTATTTAACCAAACATTTTGTCTATGGTTTCAAGATACAAATAATTTAATATAATACCAATATATATATATATATATGGGGGTTCTATTTTATGAGACATAACCCTCCAAGGAGTATTCTACTAGTACAAATACTCATAGAGGGTGAGTTCCCTAATAGGATGATGATTTGGCATGTGATACCTTTTTTTATATGCATATGTGATACCCTAGAGTTAATATTTTCATGATATATGTCATGAGATTATCTAATATGGTAACATATAGGTGTTTCATTTGAGTTATAATTTCATGAGATATGATATATGGGTTAAGCAAGAGGGCCCACTGATTTTGATATATGGCTCATATGAGTGATCCAAGATTTATTTTTGAGATGGGATGAGATTTGAGAGGGAAACCCATGAGAGTGGTTATACTAGAATTATAACTTTCATTAGACATGTGAATCATGTTTGATACTTCATCTTTTGAAATTGAATCATGTGTAGGTGATTCGGACTATGAACTAGTGCATGTAGGGTTTGACTGAATATGGGATATAAGCATTGTGATGCCTTAGATGTATGGAATGTGGAAGGAATGGGTGGGTGAATTTTTTTTAGTTTAGTGCACTGTAGGTGATACAATATATGGTTTAATAATTGATATACCATACGGATGATCAAGTGAGTGGGATAAGCCAAAGTGATGTAATTGGGAACAAAAATAGGGGTTCTCAACATACTAGAATACCCTTATAAGGGTTTTGAGAAAAAGTAATGGAGAATGAATTATGAAAAAAAGTGATAAATTTAGGGTTATTTTTGTATTGATGTAGGATTTTTAGGGTAGTACTAGTCAAGTACCTAGACACGTTGATTCCAGTTGTTCTTTTGAAATGTGGGGAGAACATGGGTAGATTCATTCAATAGGAATGATGCTGGTTGGTGGGTGGTTATATAGATAAACCAGGTCATAGGTGAGCTAGCCAATTTTGAAGTGGTGTGTTGAGGGTGCTCCTTTTTAAATAAAGTTTAAATTACATGCAGAATGGTTGGTTTTTATACATGTGATCCTAGTTTTACTAATGTGTTACTCACAAGAGTGTGAGTAGGGTTTCTGCATTTGGGTGGTACTAGAGCGTATGCTTATTATGATTAAATTATATCTACTATCACACACTGGATACACAAAATGTTATTGAATTTAAATCAGTGAGTATCCATGTGAAAGAAAAGGATCAATGGATTTTATGATATCAGCAACATAATGACCTTGGGGATTTAATTTTTCTTTAAATGTACCTCTCTCGTATAGGATAATTTTGAAATAGTTCAGGGTGTTGTGGAATGATCGATCTGGGAATGGAACCAAGTAAGGTATTGATAGGATAGAGAAGCATGGCTCGAGATGAGTGGAACACATACGTTAATGTTAGAACCCAGTAATATTTAGGGGGATTCTATGGTTTTCTACTGAGTTATGAATAGGTAGCACTTGTTGTTTTAGGTGTTTCTCGGTTATGAGAAATATTGCCTACACTGGTCATTATGTTCAATTTTGGATGGATCATACATTATAATGATTGAGAATTCTCTATTTGGCAGAATTTAAAAGGACACTCCTATGGTGGGGAGATTGATGTTATTCATGGTGATATGACCATCATACGGGTAGGGTCATCATTTCATGAGATCGTTTGTGACATAGTTGATAGAGAATTATAATATTGTTGTTTAAATGGATTAAAATCCATTTTTATTCTTGAGATAATATCATATAATAATTTTAATGTGATTCCAAATAGATTCCAAGTGTTAATGTTTGGATTGGGGTGATAATTTGAGGTTTCAAGTATGATTCTGTCTAGGAATGCGTCAGTGCTCGTGTTTAGAGCATAATGGTGTAATTGGTTGATTGAGGATTTGACTGTGGGGTCACCTCGAAAGTCCTTTTGAGATGTGTTTGGAAGTTTTGATATGATCTTTGGGTGCCTCACAAATTTATGGTACCATGATTAAATAAAAGGATAGGATGTCAATAGTAGAAAATGAACATTTTTTAGAAGAATTGGTTTGAGGAGGTTTATAAGTTCCCATTGTTTAATGAGGTAAGTTATAATTTTAATTTTTATGTTTAACCCCATTTAAAATGTTTCATGAAATTATTCTTGGGAATATGAAAGGTCTTGGGTGTGTCCCTAGGGTTTAGGGATTCAAAAGGAGAAAAAAATGGGAAATATTGTACTATGAACATGGTTGGTGAATGGTTAGAACTAAATGTGAATCAAAACTATGAAACCTCCTAAAAGGGGGATCATAGTTTTGAAAACCATGAAAGTAGGTCCTAAATGTAAAGACCAGGAATTTCTATGTAAATTTTTTTTAATTAAATAGGAATTTTACGGGTCTGCAAAATCTGACGGCGCGCGATTCTGAGGCCTGGAGTGCCCAGAATGATCCGTCAAAGTTTTTTTTATGATTAAGTTAACACTTGTAAGATGTTTTCCTAAAAAAGTGGAATAACTCTTAAATGGTAACTCGGATCAGAAATCTGAGGGCACCGTTGAGCTCAGGATGGTGGGTTTACCCTATTCATGACTTAAGATTAGTCGGTGCGAGCCTCCTGTGAGAAAACCCAAATTTGGTATAACTGTAACTAAAATAATTAAATAAATTATTTTATTTTTAAAATGCTTATAAATCACAAACGGTAGTTCGGATTAAAAATATGAGACCACCACTGAACTAGTGAAGGCATGCTTTATTTAAGAAGATACTAACTTTGGCTGGCGCAGGTCACCAAAAAATGTTAGTTTTTGGCCGCAAATAAAATAATTAAGTGACAATTATTTTATTGTAAAATTCATAACTTCTAAACAGTAACTCAGATTGAAAATCATAGAGTACCGTTGGGTTCATTGGGACGTATTTCACCTAGGAAAATCCTAACCGTGAAGATCATGGGTCGAGGGTGACTGATAATAATTTTCCGATCTTTTTTTCAGGAACGTTCAGTAAATGCGCAAGTGGCGTCTTATTACTTTTGAAACGGTGCTCAGAATTGAAATCTGAGGGCATTGTTGAACTTTCAGTGCCGGAATTCGCTTAAGGAGACCTTCACCGTAGTTTCATTCTAACGAGAATGGAAGTTAGATTTTGGGGTTTCTTAATTAATTTAGATAAAAATAAAGTGTTAATTTATTTTTATTTGAGGTGGTTAAAACCTCCAAGTGGAGGTTAGAGGTGGAGCCCACCCGCACATAACCTCCCTTGAGAGGATATTATTAGGTGGGTCCCACCCAAAGTTTAAACATAACTTGCAATCAAGGAGGTCGGGAGCACATAGGCTTTAAACCCTTGAACTCCCCATAAGTTGGGAAAAACTCTTGAGCTCCCCTCATTAAGGTGCCACTCCACATTGATTAATTAATGGTTCATTAATTAATTAATTTGAATTCCTTATGCCAAAATTATAATAAGATGTGATATTTTATTATTGTGGGAGTTGGGATAATCATTTGTTGGGATAATTAAGGAGTGGAGGAGCTTCTGGAGAACTTCATCCTCTCAATGAAGAACGCGAAGAACGCCTCTTCATTGTCCACCGAAGATCAACAAACTCCTTCATTGATCATCAACTGTGCCAAAAGAGAAGGAGATGCCCACGAAGAACATGGATGTCGTCTTTGACTTTCGTCACCTCCGAACTCTCATCTACCAATGACGAGTACCCTTTTTCCTTATCCTACATTGACGAATCGACACCGCCTTTCCACGACTTCGTCAACGATCGTCGGCAATTGAGGTAGGGGGATTTGAGTTGATTTATTATTCCCATCCTACGTCGTTGAATGTATGAAATGTGTTTTTCCATTTGATAACGCCAAAACAAGGAGGGCTCGGACCGCACAAACACAGCCCGACCCTCCCCCTTTGTTATTCTCTTTTGTTAACGACGACGGTAGTGCAACGGCGCCCCCAGAAGGTAGGATCGCAGAGGAGAAACGGGCCACGGCTGATGGGTCGCGGCGGAACATGCGGGGACGAGCACCGAGCCTACTGCAGAAGAAGTCGGCATCATAAGGGCCGCCGGGCTTCCAAAGGGGCAAGGCGCCGCCACGCCGTGCAAAAAACTGGGCCATGGCCAGGCGGGCCGTGGCGGTGCCGGAGGGGCGCGGTGCCATCGCACCGTGATGAAAGAAAGATTCGTGGCCATGCAAGCTATGGTAGTCGTATGGGCTGGGCGTTGTACCGTCGCGCCGCGCCAGAGAAGAACCGAGGCCATAGGCCGCGGCGGACAAAGGAGGGCGGCCGGCTAAGCCGGCCGCCAGTCCGGGCTACTGGCGGGATCCAAAGGGTCCCGCAGTGACCGGGACTATCACCACCTAGCGCCGGTTTGGGATCCTACCTGAACAGCTTTGCCATTCGGGAGCCAGGGGACGCACGTTTCCCCCTGGTCCTGACTAAGTCAGAACCCCACCGGGCCGCCGGGTTGCCAAGCCGACCGGTTCGCCAGGCCGACTGGGTCGCCAGGCCGACCGAGCTTCCAGGCTGACCGGATCGGGACACCTTGGGCCGGGCTACCTCAGGCCTGGATGCCTCCAGCCAGGCCACCACGGGCCAGGCCGCCTCAGGCCAGACCGCACCTTGGGGTCGGTCCGCCCACTCGCTTCGGGCCAACCACTCAGGTCGGGCTGACCACTCAAGTAGGGCCGACCACTCAAGCCGGGTCAGAAAAACAGACCGGGTCAGTCCTCGGTTCGGACCAGGTCGGGCCGGGTCGGTCCAACTGGGTTGGACCGGACCCAGACCCGTTATGGCCCGATTACACCTTTTAACCCGCATTTTGGGATACTGGTGTCCGAACAACAAGTCTTTTGAGGTGAAGGAAGGCATAGAGAATGATGGTTATTTTGGAAAACCCCACTAGAGGTTTGGATTCAGTTGGGGTACGGTCAGTTTGGTTTGAACCTAAAAACCAACCAGGCCCCGGGAATGGAAATATCAATAACTCATAGATCGGGCGTTTGATTGATGCGTCATCTGTCGCATTGGGTTCCTTATGATGATATAGAACTACGGGTACATCAACTTGAGACTTCGTGGTAGTTGATGTATAGACACTTGGATAGAGGGGCATACCCTCCTGGAATCAAGCATGCTGGACCTAGATCATCTGTGGGTTCGATAGTGACGAGACTGGACCTGGCTCCTCCATGAGTTTGACAGTGACGAGACTGGACCTGAATCCTCCATGGGTTTGACAGTGACGAGACTAGACCTGGATCCTCTGTGGGTTTGATAGTGATGAGACTAGACCTATATCCTCCATGGGTTCGACAATGACGAGACTGGACCTGGATCCTTTGTGTGTTCGACAGCGACGAGACTGGACCTGGATCCTCCGTGGGTTCGATAGTGACGAGACTGGACCTGGATCCTCCATGGGATCAACAGTGATGAGACTGGACCTGGATCCTCTATGGGTGCGACGATAATTAATTTTGTACCGATATTCCACGTAGGATCGACTACTTCGACAAACTGATGTTTTAGGTTTCTACAGATATCTGTCGTTTGATAGTGAAAGATGATTCAGTGGCTACAACTAATAATATCATACTCTATTTTAAGTTTTTTATACCTGGAGTGATCTGAGTCATTACATTCATGTTTACCTCATGTATGAGAAGTGTACTCTTGATTCCTTAGGTATATGTATGGGCATATACCTAAGTAATGGTGGAATTTTCTTTGTGTATGTTTCTTCGTGGATGTGTCATGGTGAAGCCCACGTGGTTTTCTTTTGTGAGTTGTACCTATGGGATACAACTTGTGTTGTAATTTCTTTGTGGAGTGTTTCTACACTTGTGGAATGGAATGTGGTTGGTCTCAAGAGTTGGATCTGGTTTGTGATTGGTAACTTAGGTATATGTATGGGCATATACCTAAGTAAGGATGGTTGATACATTGTGATTGTATATTTGTTATGTGGCTTATCCTTAGTGGATTCTAGGAGACCTTCAAGGGTCTCGGGGTCCCATAATGAGTATTGTTATACTCACCCTTGCACGGGCTTCGCCCACACCTTGTTGTGTTCTGTGCAAATGACTGTCAGCAGTGATTGAGGATGAGGGTGACGGACGGGAGGCTGCTAGGAGCTGGACTAGACGGAATGTACCCCAGGGATGAGTTGTTCGAGATCTGTACCTACCCTTCAGGTAGGATTCCCCAGTGGACAATCCAGGAGCTGTTTTACCTTTTTACTTATACTTGTTATTATTGTTCAGTTGGGTTTGTATACTGGCCCACTTACTTTCGGAACTACCTTTGTATTCAGTTTTACATAGTGTTTTGCTTCCAGTTTTGTACTCTAATTGTGTGTGACTAATTTTTATAAAGTCAATGCCTTCTTGGATTAGGTATTTACACCTTTGGTGCTATTCTCTAGCCCCTGGCCTATGGAAGGTGGGATTGGGGTAGTCATGGCACAAGTCCCGAGGACGAGTTGTGACAAATTGGTATCAGAGGAGTTGGTTCTACCGCAGAACTTATTACTTTGATATTTCTTTTTTGTGAAGATATAGTGTTAAGGATACCGAGTGTGGTTATTAGTTTAGGGAAACCGGTGTTGGTGCGGCAGCCGATATATCCATACACTAGGACACTGACTTCTGATTTCTGACTCTGTGCACGAAAACACTAATTGCAAGTGTGTTTCCTTTTAAAAGTTTTATTCATGATTACTTTGTGTCAGCTCACCAGGTATATTGTTTTAACCATGGAACACCTATTTCTTTTCAGGATGTCTTCACATAGTCAGTCAGTGCGGGTTCCGAGTGGAGAGCACGATGGTAGCCCACCGAGCGACGAGCCCTCGGTGCAGGGCCTCATCACAGCGGATGCACTAGTGGTACCACTAACCGCTGGCCTACTATTGCTACCAGCCCCAGCAGTAGAGTGTGAGTGCCTCTTGAGCTTGTTGCACAGGTTCTTGTGATACAGGCCTCCGAGGTTTCGAGGTGAGACAGATTTTCAGACGGCTGGGTTCTGGTTGGAGTTTGTAGAACAAGTTTTCCACACAGTTGGGACACCCGCTGACTTGATGGTGCACCTAGCTGTTAGTCTCTTCTAGGGAGCAGCTGAGAGGTGGTGGAGCATAATGCTCCAGTTTTACGATGAGGAGACCCTTACTTGGGGGAACTTCGAGGGTCTTTTCAGGGCGGAGTTTGTACCAGTGACACTACGCTCTGTGCATGCTCAAGAGCTGCTGCACTTGTCGTAGGGCATTCCGAAAGTAGCCAAGTCATCTGTAGTAGGTAATAGGAAGATGAAAAAGGGGGAACAAGCGGGTTAGATCTACTATTAGATGGCCCCAATATGTGGCTTTGGGGGTGCGGGGCACCCGAGGCCGAGGGAGCATTGAACCGAGAATGGTCTATTATTCCTGAAGGAAATGGGGTCGCAGTGCGCATGACTGTCTGACTCCCCACACAGTTGATCAGCAGGCGTTAGAGGAGCCACTGAGACAGAGGTAGTGGCAGAATATTGAGCATCAATCGATCATTGGATGAGGCAGCAGAGCAGGTCCTTTAGCAGATGGTGGTCAGAGTCATTGGGCACTACTACAACCACCCCTAGAGGGTTCACCTCAAGCTCCGGGAGCAGGTGGACAGGAGCGGGACTAGATCTAGTAATAGATACCTTTGTTCATGATGCTTCTATCTTTATTTATGTATTCTTTTGTGGTTTCATTGTGTCTTTATACTTTGAGCTACAGTAATAAAACACACTTGTCCTTGTGAAATTTTTTTTCCTGCCTTTTTGTGTGGTTGATACTGAGAGGTTCCGGTTAAAACCATTGACTTGACCCTCACATTCAAGATTCCTATTGGAGGAGACCCAGTGACCACACATTAATTCCGACAGTGTGACTCAACCCTTGGAGATGAGAGTAACGGTTGGATCTCTTGGTAGTAGCGTCGAGGCCTTATGACATCATCCATGGCATGAATTAGTACTGTTCATGTCGGGATTGACTGTATTAGGTAAAGGACATGGTTCATCCAGGGGATGAGAACTGATTTCTCTTTTCAGAAAAGGAGAAATCTTAGCAGCTCTTATAGGACATAGGCGAAGAAGGGTGCACTCGAGTTGTTTACAATTGACTAGTCTCACCCATAGTTCGTTGAGTGAACAGTTTACATTTTACTCTGATCACAATATTCTCAGGTATATCTTCTCTCAGAAGGACTTGAATCTGAGATAGTGGCGATGGCTTGGGTTTCTCCAGGACTATGACTTCGAGATAGTTTATACTCCTAGGAAGGGGAACGTTGTTGCAGATTCTCTCAGAAGAAGATCAGGCATTCAGCTTCTAGGATAGGTGATGGAGCAGCTGGCCGCGTTATAGATATCTATTGTGGATAGGGATGGAGCAGCCTAACTACAGTCTCTTACAGTCACTCCTCCACTTATTCAGTGAGTTTGGGAGGCGCAGCATGGGGATGCTGACTACGAGACACGATGTGCTCAGATATCTACAGGGCATGCACCTGATGGATTTTCTGAAGGTGGGGAGTACGTCATCCTCTTCAGAGGACGTACCTTGGTACCAGTTGCACTTCAGGAAGAAGTGTTGAGAGAGTTACACACTTCCCCTCTTGCGGTACATCCAGGAGTGGAAAAGATGTATCAGGACCTTCGATGATAGCACTGTTGGCCAGGTATGAAGAAGGTGGTAGCAGAGTTTGTCTCACGATGCCTCACTTGTCAGCAAGTGAAGGAAGAGCACCAGGTACCAGCAGGTTTGGTATAGCCTTTAGAGGTCCCAAAGTGGAAGAGGGATGATATATCCATGGACTTCATGACGGGTCTTCCACATACGTCCAGGGGACATGACTCTCTTTGGGTGATCATCGACCGACTCACCAAGTCGGCCAACTTCCTACTGACTAGAGATGGTATGAGCTACCATAGAGAAGGTGCATTTCATCTAGGAGAGGATGAAGACTGTGTAGAGCAGACAAAATCCATATTCTTATAGGAGACAGAGACCTCTAGAGTTCGAGGATGGCGACCACGACTTTCTATAGTTCTCACCTCGATGAGGTCTACGGAAATTTGGCCGAGGTGGAAAGTTATCTCCATGATTCATCGGACCTTTCCAGGTCCTCAGCAGAGTGGGAGAGGTGGCTTACCGCTTCTCTCTTCCACCTCAGTAGCATCGGTTACACGACGTCTTCCACATACCTCAGCTAAGGAGATAAGTGCATGAACCTTATCGCATCATCAACCATGGAGAGATGGATATCGACGACGGGGCGACTTTCACGGAGGTTCCAGTGGAGATTGAGGATCGACAGGAGCGGGTTCTTCATGGATGGTTGATACCTCTGGTGCGTGTTTACTGGCAACATGAGAACCTCCAGGAGAGCACATGGGAAGGGGAGGTTCAGATGCGTGCTCATTACCCCACTTGTTCCCTTAGTTGTGAGTTTTGGCTTACGGGGATGTAGATCCTTAAGGTGGGGAGAATGTAAAGACCCGGAATTTCCATGTAATTTTTTTAATTAAATGTAAATTTTACGGGTCCACGAAATCTGACGGCGTGCGATTCTGAGGCCCGGAGTGCTCGGAATGATCCGTTGAAGTCTTTGTTAAGCTTAAGTTAACACACATAAGCTGTTTTCCTAAAAAAGTAGAATAACTCATAAACTGTAACTCAGATTAGAAATTTGAGGGCACCATTGCGCTCTGGATGATGAGTTTACCCTATGTGTGAATTAAGAATAGTCGGTACGGGCGTTCTGTGAGAAAACCCAAATTTGGCATAACCGTAAATAAAATAATTAAATAAATTATTCTATTTTTCATATTCTTATAACTCAAAAACTGTATCCCGGATTAAAAAAACCGAGACCACCACTGAACTCGTGAGGGAATGCTTTATTTAAGAAGATACTAACTTTGGCTGGCACGGGTCACCATAAAAAGTTAGTTTTTGGCCGCAAATAAAATAATTAAGTGAAAATAATTTTATTGTAAAATTCATAACTTCTAAACGGTTTCTCATATTAAAAATCTACCATTGGGTTCTTTGGGGCGTATTTCACCTAGGCAGAGCCTAACCTCCACCGGCACAGGTCGAGGGTGATTGATAATAATTTTCCAAACTTTTTTCAGGTACGTTCAGCAAACACGCAAGTGGCCTTTTATAACATTTGAACCGGTGCTCGGAATTGAAATCTGAGGGCACCGTTGAACTCGCAGCGCTGGAATTCTATTAAGGAGACATTCACTGCAATTGCGTTCTAACGAGAATGGAAGTAAGATTTTGGGGTTTCTTAATTAATTTAGATAAAAATAAAGTGTTTCTTTATTTTTATTTTAGGTGCTTAAAACCTCAAAGTGGTGGTTATATGTGGGGCCCACCCGCAAAAAACCTCCCTTGAGAAGATATTATTAGGTGGGTCCCACCCAAAGTTTAAACATATCTTGCAATCAAAGAGGTGGGGACCACACAGGATTTAAACCCTTGAACTCCCCATAAGTGGGGAGAAACTCTTAAACTCCCCTCATTAAGGTGCCACTCCACGTTAATTATTTAATAGTTCCTTAATTAATTAATTTGAATTCCTTATTCCAACATTATAATAAGATGTGATATTGTATTATTGTGGGGGTTGGCATAATCTTTTGTTGGGAGAATTAAGGAGAGGAGGAGCTTTTGGAGAACTTCATCCTCTCAATGAAGAACATGAAGAACGCCTCTTCATCATCCACCGAAGATTGACGAACTCCTTCATCGATCTTCAAATATGCCAAAAGAGAAGGAGATGCCCATGAAGAACATCGACGTCGTCTTCGACTTTATCACCTCTGAAAGCTTGTCTACCAATGACGATTACCCTTTTTTTCTAACATTGAAGAATCGATGCCGCCTTTCCACGACTTCATCAACGATCATCGGCAATTGAGGTAGGGGGATTTGAGTTGATTTATTATTCCCGTCCTATGTCGCTGAATGCATGAAATGTGTTTTGTCATTTGATAACGCCATAAAGAGGAGGGATTGGACCGCACAAACACGACCTGACCCTCCCCCTTTGTTGTTATCTTTTATTGACGACGACGGTGGTGCAATGACACCGTCGGAAGAGAGGATCACAGTGGAGAAATTGGTCGCAGCCGATGGGCCAGGATGGAACATGCAGTGACCAGCACCGAGCCGTCCGTGAATGAAGTCAGCGGCGCAAGGGTTGTTGGAGCGCCAAATGGGCGCGGCACCGTCACGCCATGCAAAAAACCGGGCTGCGGCCAGGCGGGCCATGGTGGTGCCGGAGGGGAGCAATGCCGTCATACTGCACCGGAAAAAAGAGTCATGGCCATGCAGGTCGCGACAGTTGGACGGGCTGGGCGTGGCACCGTTGCGCCGCACCTAAGAAGAACCGTGGCCATATGCCGCAGCGGACAGAGGAGGGTGGCCGGCTGAGTCGGCCGCTTGTTCACTCTAAAGGCAGGACATGAAGGTTCCCGCGGTGACCTGGATCGGCACCACCTGTCACCGGTTTGGGATCCTACCCGAACTTCTTTGTCGTTCGAGAGCCAGGGGCGTGCGTTTCCCCCCTGGTCGCGGCTAAGGCAGACCCTCGCTGGGCCGCCGGGTCGCCAGGTCGTCTGGGTCGCCAGGCCGATCGGGCCGCCAGGGCGACCGGACTGGGCCACCTTGGGCTGGGCCCCCTCGGGCCGGGCCGCCTCCAGCCGGGCCACCATGGTCCAGGCCACCTCGGGCTGGACCGCGCCTTCGGGTCGGGCCGCGCCTTCGGGTCGGGCCACCCACTCGCTTCGGGCCGACCACTCGGGTCGGGCCGACCACTCAAGCCCGGCCGACCACTTGGGCCAATTCAGACCCGCAGACTGGGTCAGTCACCGGTTCGAACCGGGTTGGGCCAGGTCGGTCTGACTGGGTCGGACCAAACCCGGACCCGCTATGGACCGATTACACATTTTAGCCCGCATTTTGGGCTACATGTGTCTGAACAACGAACCGTCTACGGCGACGTATGGATTAGAGTAGGATAGTTCTTTTGGAATACCCCACTAGAGGTTTGGACACAGTTGGGTAATGGCCGGTTTGGTTTGAACCTAAAAACCAACTGGGCCCCTGGAATGGAAATATCAATAACTCACAGACCGGGCAGCCGATTGACGCGTCTTCTGCCATGTTGGGTTCCTTATGATGAGACAAAACTACAGGATACATCAAATCGAGACTTTGTGGTAGTTGATGTATTGAAACTTGTCTTGAGGATCGGACCCTCATGGAATCTAGAGTGCTGGACCTGGATCCTCCGTGGGTTCGACAATGATGAGACTGGACCTGGATCCTCCGTGGGTTCGACAGGGATGAGACTGGACCTTGATCCTCCGTGGGTTTGATAGTGAAGAGACTGGACCTGGATCCTCCATGGGTTCGAAAGTGACGAGACTGGACCTGGATCCTCCGTGGGTTTGATAGGGATGAGACTAGACCTGGATCCTTCATGGGTTCGACAGCGATGACACTGGACCTGGATCCTCTTTAGGTTCAACAGTGACGATACTGGACCTGGATCCTCCGTGGGTTTGATAGTGATGAGACTGGACCTAGATCCTCCATGGGTTCGATAGTGACGACTTTTGTACCGAGATCCCGCATAGGATCTTCAACTTTCACAGACTGCTATTTTAGGTTTCTACAGATATCTGTCGTTTGATAGTGAAAGATGATTCAGTGGCTACAACTAATCATCACTTACTCTCTTTTAAGTTGTGTATACCTGGTGTGAGCTGAGTCATTACCTTCGTGTTTACCTCATGTATGAGATATGTACTCTTGATGACTTAGGTATATGTATGGTCATATACCTAAGTAAGGGTGGATGTTTCTTTGTGGATGTTTCTTCGTCGATTTGTTGTGGTGAATCCCACTTGGCTTTCTTCTGTGAGTTGTACCTATGGGATACACCTTGTGTTGTACTTTCTTTGTGGAGTGTTTATACACTTGTGGAATAGAATGTGGTTGGTCTCAAGAGTTGGATCCGGTTTTTGATTGGTAACTTAGGTATATGTATGGGCATATACCTAATTAAGGATGGTTGATACTTTGTGATTGTATCTTTTTTCAATGGTTTATCCTTAGTGGATTCTGGGATTCCTTCAGGGGTCTCAGGGTCCCCTACTGAGTATTTTTATACTCACCCCTACATGGGATTCACCCGCACCTTGTTGTGTTCTATGCCGACGATGGTCATCAGTGATCAAGGGTGAGGGTGAAGGACTATAGGATGCTCGGAGCTGGACTAGACAGAACGTACCTCAGGGACGAGTTGTTCGAGATCTGTACCTACCCTTCAGGTTGGATTCTCCGGTGGATGATCCAGGAGTTGTTTTCCCTTTTTACTTCTACTTGTTCTTGTTGTTCAGTTGGGTTTGTATACTGGCCCACTTACTTTTAGAACTACCTTTATATTCAGTTTTACTTAGTGTTTTTCTTCCATTTGTGTACTCTGATTGTGTGTGACTACTTTTTATAAAGGCAATTCCTTCCTAGCTCAGGGATTTACACCTTTAGTGCTAGTTGCCAGCCCCTGGCTTATGGAAGGCGCGCTTGGGGTAGTCATAGCATGGGTCCCAAGGACGGGTCGTGACACTAAAACTGTGTGGGCTTGGATAGATCCATCCATATGGATTTTTCATGAATTTTCAAACCATGTGGGTTCCCATAGAGAACCATGCGGCATGTCCCCCCTCTTAGATTGAGGGTACCACATGATTGGTGCACATTTTTTCCAACTATAAAGTTAAATCATGTGCCCCTAAAAAAGGGGTGAATTTCTCATTTTCCCTCCCAAACATTATTTGACTTTCACATGATTTGTTCCCCATTTTCTTCCCCATTATATAGGGTTACAAACCAAAATCTCTAATATCTTTCAAGGATCAATATTCTTCAATTATTATATATCTTGAGTGTTGTTTAGTGAAAATTAAATCCCCTGGTAAATCTATAACTTTTTCATTCTTTTTTTAGAAGATTTATTGTGGGATGTTTCCTCTTCTTCCAAAGCTTATGAAACCTCTATCTAAAACACTCTTTATCTTGGTGTTTGTGGTTATTTTAGTTCCAATATGGGATTGTTATTATATGAGTGGTTGTCTATGAGAATAAGGTGGGTGGTCTACAATATTTCTTCCATATTCTTGATATTATTCATGTGTATGTGGATGTTCCAATGTGTTGTCTTACTATTCACTTGTATTGTTGATTAAAAATAATAATTTGATCCTTTAATTGAATATGAAACCCTTAACAGACCTGATCAAGTCCATTGATGATTACAAGACTAATCCTAATTTCACCCATTGGGTATGCCACTCCATTGAAAATGGTGAACCTAGTTATTAAAGGATGAATCATAGAGTTTTTGAGATTAAACCAATTTTAATTTTGTTGGGCATGTGAACATGGTATAAAGTGGTGTTTTATTTAACTTGGAATGTTAAATGGGTTTTTGTATGACTAAGGGTAAGAGTTTTAATTGGTCAAAGGGGAATGATAGTGTTTTTTAAGGGATCAATCAAATGTTTAATATATGTGGACATGGATAAATGGAAAAATGGACTAGTCTTGGGAATGAGTTAAGGTGCAGGATAAAATGATCAATGTGAATATTGATAAAATAAATGGTGCTCCATTATTTTTATTGTTGATAAAGTATTCACTCATAACGAACCTTAAAAATAAATTAATAAAGGTATGGTTGAGATGTTGGACTACGTCTCCTTGTTATTGGGTCAGGCAAGACTAATGCGCTCGGCCCCACCAATGTATTGTATGGATTAAATGCTGGACTAATGCTCCAATATTGGTGCTCCAAGTAAAATATTTAAGTGTAATTGATAAAAAAATGCATGTTTTGATTAAATATCTAAACCCCTTAAAGTATGGATCATACTTTAAATAAGGTTCGAATAATGTTTGATGGGATTGAGTTGTTGGGACGGAGAGTAATGGCAAGAGGGGGGGTGAATTGCCTTTTAAAAAATAATTAACAATTTAAAATCAAATTAAAAAGTGCAACGGAAATAAAAGAGGCAAGACACAAAACTTGATAATGGAGTTTGGCTTAAACCAAAGCCTACGTCTCCGCTCCCAACTCAACCGTTGAGAGATTTACTACCGCTTGATTTTTAATGGTTTTAGCAAGAAACCCACTAGACTTTAAGGTAATCTAGAACCTATTACAGCTTGCTTTTAATGGTTGAGCAAGAACCCACTAGCCTTCTTACAGGTGAAGGCTATCTCACCTATGACTCAAGCCTTTTAAAGGGAAGGCTTGACTAACCTCTTCACACCTTGAAGGTGGTGTGAAAACCCGAACAAAGGAGGATGAGAGAAAGAGGGGTTTGTAGGCACAAACCCAAATTGATGCTCAAAATAATAAAACAATAAAAACCGTAAAGAGGAGAAGTCTTGGGTGCCAATGGATTGATTGGTGATGATGAAGGGCGCTCCCAAGCTTCTATGGTGGTGCTCCTTGGATGTGAAAGTGAGTTGGAGCAGGTGGGGATCCTTGAAGGAATGCGTCGGAGGTTCGCCAAATGATTGAAAAATGTTCCCGTGGGCTTTCTTGTGTTTCTGGGGCTTCCTAGTCCTTTATTTATAGAGGGGGAACCCTCAAATGGCCTTTGGGGGTCTTCGGAGCCGTTGGAGAGGCCTTCGGAGCTGTTGGGAGTCAAGTGGACAAGTCTGGTCAAAGCCCAACGGCTAGTTTGACTGGCTCCACCGGCTGACCGGTACAGTGCCACCGGTTGGCCGGTGCTTGGAAAAAGGAGAGGCCTTCTGCCCAGGCACCACCGGCTGGCCGGTGAGGAGGCCACCGGTTGGCCGGTACCGAGACAGTAGGTGTCCCTTCTGTCTGGGTTCCACCGGCTGGCCGGTGATGGGACACTGGTTGGCCGGTGGTCTGGACAGAGGGGATGCCTTCTGCCCAGGCACCATCGGCTGGCCGGTGGTCATCCACCGGTTGGCCGGTGGACTGAAATCAATCCACTTTCGCCTTCTGGCTTTCTTGTCCCAATTCCTTGGCAACCTGAAATCATGCCTATCATCCAAAAACACTTAAAACAAGATTAGATAAATAAGAGAGTGATTGTGATCATGAAAATTAAACTAAGAGGGGTACGAGAGGTACAACAATCTCCCCCTATTTTGATGATCACAATCACCAAAACAAGCAATGTAAAAGACTGAAATGAAAGGCATGTTTTAAAGGATAAAGCAAAGCATGAGAGAAATATTTCTCCCCCAATCAACCAAGAATTTCTCCCCCTTTGTGATTATCAAAATAGCACGGGGCATAAAACTTGATTGAGGGAAAGGATTGAAAAACAAGATAGAGATTTTAAACCAATTGAAATTTTTGAAATTTGAATTGAAAGTTTTCAATTGAAAGTTTTGAATTGAAAGTTTTGAAATGAAAGTTTTTAATTGAAAGTTTTGAAATAAAAGTTTTGAAATTGAAAGTTTTGAATTGAAACTTTTGAATAAAAACGCAAAATGGCTTAAACGATCCTAACTCCCCCTAAATAAAAACAACAAATAACCGGGGAGAGGATTTTAGAACCGAGACAAATTTTGGTCCGGTGAGACTCGCTAAAAGGGATTTTTCAATCCATACTTGTCTAGTGGCGGGTCTTCTGCTATGAAATTCATCATTAAAGAAAATGGTTTTGGGCCTTCCATACCGGGCATTTTTGCAATTGCACTCATAAATTAAGTGCCCGGGTTTTTTACAATAGTTGCAAAATTTATATTGGGAGCTCCCCCTTACAAAAATAGTAGGAGAATGGGAAGAGGAAGCATGCTTGGAATAGCCAAGCCCTTGGGTGGTTCTAGATATGCATTGGGAACCAAGGAGATTCGAAAGGTTATGTTCACCTTCGGTGAACTTAGCTAGGGATTTCCTTAAATCCTTGATTGTTGATTCCATAGAATCAACATCGGGAAGGTTTTGGATCTTGAGGGACAACTCCTCCTTTTCTTTGAGAAGTTGTTCCTTTTCAGAAGAAAGTTTTTTGAAATTCTTTTTTAAAGCAATAAATTTGGAAGAGAGTTCGTGAAAACCTTCCTCCAATTGATCTCTAGCATGTTGGAGATCCTCATAAGATAAATGATTGAAAGAATTTGAAGAACTAGAGGATGAGGAGTCGGAAGAGGTTACCTCATGAAATGCCATTAGACATTTTTTACTGTTGTCACTTGAGGAGGAGGAGGAGGAGGATGTGGAGCTATCACTCCATGTGGCCTTGAATTCCTTCTTCTTTTCCTTTTGCTTGGCCTTTTTCTTGTTGAGTGGACAATCGGGCTTGTAATGGCCTTTCTTGCCACACCCGTAACATGTTACCTCGGGCTCGGATTTTTCGTTGGGTTGAGCCTTGCGGGATTTCTTCTTCTTGTGCTTCTTCATGAATTTGTGCATTTTGCGGGAAAGATTCTCCATTTCTGAATCGCCGCTTGAAGAGGAAGAAGATGAGGAGGAGGATCTTTCTTCTTTTTGAACATTGAAGGCGATGTTCTTTGGAACTTTGATCGGTTTGTCTTCCTTTTCAGCTTGCCTCCTCATGGTGATCTCGTAGGTCATGAGGGATCTGATGAGCTCTTCGACCGGCATGTTCTTGATGTCTTTTGCTTCTTGAATTTCCGTGACTTTTGGTGCCCATGAGCTTGGTAGGATCCAAAGAATCTTCTTGACCATCATTTCTGCAGAAACATCATCTCCAAGAGATTTGCTTCCATTGCAAACGTCAGTAAAGCGAGTAAACATTTCCATAATATTTTCAGATGGATGCATGGTAAAAGACTCAAAATCTTGACGGTACATATCCAATCGAGTATCCTTGACTTTGTTGGTCCCCTCATGGGTAACCTCCAAAAGTTTCCAGATTTCATGAGATGAGGAGCATGTGGAAACTCGATTGAATTCATTACGATCAAGGCCGCAATGAAGAGCATTCATGGCTTTGCCATCAAGCTCGAAATTTTTAATATCGGCTTGAGTCCATTTGGATTCATCGGGAGAAGAAGGAGAATAACCATGCATGACAATTTTATAAATAGGACAACCTATACTTCTAAGAAAAGTGGTCATGCGGGTTTTCCAATAAGTATAGTCGGTTCCATCAAAGAATGGAGCACGACCCAAAGAATAACCTTCGGGGGCGAAAGAAGATGAAGCCATCACAATGGATCTTTAATTTGAAACCGGTGAAGGTATTACTCAAATTTTTCCTTTGATACCAAATGTTGGGACGGAGAGTGATGGAAAGAGGGGGGGTGAATTGCCTTTTAAAAAATAATTAACAATTTAAAATCAAGTAAAAAGTTCAGCGGAAATAAAAGAGGCAAGACACAAAACTTGATAACAGAGTTCGGCTTAAACCAAAGCCTACGTCTCTGCTCCCAACTAAACCGTTGAGAGATTTACTACCGCTTGCTTTTTAATGGTTTTAGCAAGAAACCCACTAGACTTTAAGGTAGTCTAGAACCTATTACAGCTTGCTTTTAATGGTTGAGCAAGAACCCACTAGCCTTCTTACAGGTGAAGGCTAGCTCACCTATGACTCAAGCCTTTTAAAGGGAAGGCTTGACTAACCTCTTCACACCTTGAAGGTGGTGTGAAAACCCGAACAAAGGAGGATGAGAGAAAGAGGGGTTTGTAGGCACAAACCCAAATTGATGCTCAAAATAATAAAACGATAAAAACCGAAAAGAGGAGAAGTCTTGGGCGCCAATGGATTGATTGGTGATGATGAAGGGCGCTCCTAAGCTTCTATGGTGGTGCTCCTTGGATGTGGAAGTGAGTTGGAGCAGGTGGGGATCCTTGAAGGAATGCGCCGGAGGTTCTCCAAATGATTGAAAAATGTTCCCGTGGTCTTTCTTGTGTTTCCGAGGCTTCCTAGTCCTTTATTTATAGAGGGGGAACCCTCAAATGGCCTTTGGGGGTCTTCAGAGCCGTTGGAGAGGCCTTCGGAGCCGTTGGGAGTCAAGTGGACAAGTCTGGTCAAAGCCCAACGGCTAGTTTGACTGGCTCCACCGGCTGACTGATACAGTGCCACCGGTTGGCCGGTGCTTGGAAAAAGGAGAGGCCTTCTGCCCAGGCACCACCGGCTAGCCGGTGAGGAGGCCACCGGTTGGCCGGTGCTGAGACAGTAGGTGTCCCTTCTGTCTGGGTTCCACCGGCTGGCCGGTGATGGGACACCGGTTGGCCGGTGGTCTGGACAGAGGGGATGCCTTTTGCCCAGGCACCATCGGCTGGCCGGTGGTCATCCACCAGTTGGCCGGTGGACTGAAATCAGTCCACTTTCGCCTTCTGGCTTTCTTGGCTCAATTCCTTGGCAACCTGAAATCATGCCTATCATCCAAAAACACTTAAAACAAGATTAGATAAATAATAGAGTGAGTGTGATCATGAAAATTAAACCACGAGGGGTACGAGAGGTACAACATGAGTGTCACTTGGAATATGAGGTAAAATGTGGTTAAATTTAATACTAATAGATAATGGAACCTATTTTATTTACTGCTTGTTTATTAATCATTTGTACTTATACATACACTATATATAGACAATATATTTCTTTATGAATTATTTGTGGTGTCCTACTAAGTTTTCCTCATACCCTTCTTCGGCCATCCTTGGTACCTGAGTAGATTTCATGGTTGCGGGTTAAGATAAGGAAAAAGGCCAAATGCTAGATGGATGTTTTGGGATATATGATAAAGCATGGATGGGGATTGGAATGATGTTGGGACCCATTTTTGTAGATTTTTAGTGTGTCTTTATTTTTTGTTTCTTGTGGTGCATGACACTATTATAATATGAAAAGTTCACAATTTTGGTTTGTGGTCATTTTCCTAGTTTTGGGGTTTGTTATGAGATGCATGGTTATTCTTAGTTGTTGTTCGTTATTAATTGGTTATTGTTTATCTTCATTTTTGATATTTTATTGATATAGTAAAGAGGGTATATTCTCCCTATGTACCTCATTATACCCTCACTACCAGTTGGAAACCACTACGGTGTGGGGAATCGCGTCTAAGGTCATGTGATGAACTGGATTGAGGTACCAGTTTAGTGCCATCCGGGATAGGATGTAAATATGTGGAATCATATCATAGTTTCTTTATTATTTCTTTACTATTTGGGAATGTTATAATAGATAATAGCAGGTTTTGGGCCTTGGAAATGAGTTCATACATGGGAGTAGATGACACACGTGTGGGGTAAAACCCAAGTTCCATAAGTGGGATTTTTTTGTTGATGTGTTCTTATTATAGTTAAGATGTTATTTCACCTTGAGTGAATACAATTTGAATGATGTTATTGATTTGTATGTTTTACTCATGGGTTGGTATGGCATGAGATTGTTCTTGTGGTCTAAAAATCACTTGGTTTTCCACATATTTTTATTATGTTTTTGATGTTTTAATTATCTAATTGTGACTTTAGTGTTAAATAATTAAACTGTTGTATTTTAGTTGTTGAATTTACTAATTTATTAATTTATGTGTTTATTTTTTTATTATTTAATTTAAATTTTTAATTTATTTTATTTATTTTTTCATTATGTTTTATTTCTAAATTTATTTTTAAATATTAATTTTAATTTTTTTTATTGTTTCTTCTGTGAAAAGAAATATTTTATCTTTATACTTATATTTAATTTTATGATATATTAATTTAAGTTAAGTATTGAATTATTCTTATAATTTAAATTTATTTAATTTTAATATTTATCATAATAAAAATAATTAATTTAATTATTCTGATTTAATGTTTTATTTCAATTTATAAATCTAGTATTAAATTATTTATTTGATACGGTTTATAATTTTAGTTAGTTCTTAATTTAAGATTTATTTTTAATTTTAGTTTTCTAATTTTGAAATTAATTAATTTTTATTTAGTTTTTTACCTTTTAGTTATTTCATTATTTTAAATTGAGTGTCTTTTAAATAATGAATTGATTATGTTTTATTTTTTTTTTAATTTTTCTATCTTAATTTAATATTGTTAATTTTATTTTTTTTAATTTTTATTTGTTCCTATTGATGGAAGATCCACCAATAGCACTCTCTTTTTTCCACCTCTAAATGACTCATTGTTGGCATGCCAACGGTGACTCCCGAATTTGGAATACTTATGAGATCACCCACTGTTGGAAACTAATGGTGAGTCCCACACCCACCATTGAGCACACCCACCACTGG
This sequence comes from Viscum album, assembly GCA_963277665.1. NCBI lineage: Eukaryota > Viridiplantae > Streptophyta > Magnoliopsida > Santalales > Viscaceae > Viscum > Viscum album. The sequence continues at coordinate 776,210,566 of OY728123.1, forward strand.
TTTCTCCCTTTTCCAAATTTCCTTCACTCGCAATTTAATCCACCTACCGCCAAACTTGATCTCTTTTTGGAAAACTCTTACTTACCGGTGGGTAGAGACCAATGACGACTCCTTTAACCCACAATTGGGAAGAACCCAATGGTGATTCCCTCCTCCCACCTTCAATACTCCTTTTCCACAATTTCAACCCACTTCACAAACACCTTCCACCATAGAAGAACAAAAATCACTCACCACCGCACCAAGATCTATCACCATTCTGCGTGTACATCACCAGATCTAGAGATCCCCATCCATAACTGTCTCTGAATCTAGATGCAGGCTGAGACATCGCAGGAAATTGGAATCCAAAAAATCACCATGTTTTCATCATTCAAGTGGTTTTGTCACCACATATATGAAATTATGCCCACATTTGAATCTTCCTAAAGCCATCAAAACCCCCAACCAAGGGTCATCTTGGTAAAATAAGTTGAGACTGAGTCACTCATTTCCAAAGCTTCACTTGTTGACGTTGTCGATTGAATCCATCACCAACTAATTTGAAGCTAGACCACCTTGATGTCGAGCCGTGGGAGAAGGATGAATTCGTAGATGAGAGATATGCCGATCCCTCTAGGAAGAAAAAGATCAAGGATTTCTAATGAAGTCACTATTACGGGTTAGGGTTGAGGGGGAATAAGTGTTGGTAAAAAATAAATAATTAAAATAAAATAATAAATAAATAATAAGTATTCTTATTAAATAATAAATTAATAAAATAATAATGAATAATAATAAAATAAAATAAACTAATTTTAGTAATTAAACTTAATAATATAAATATTATTCTAATATAATAAATTTAAATAACGATTTTGTTTATTAATTTTATTTTAAATATATAATTATATAAATTATAATAAAAAATGTAATAAATTCTTATGTAAAAATATTTTAATAATTTCATTAACTAAAAATGATAATAAATATATCTATTTATATTAATTCTAATTTAATAATTTTCTAATTGAAAAAATTATAAAATAACTACAAACAACCATTTTAACAATTTGTTTATTTTATTCTTCTCTAATTGTGTAGATCCAAGCCAGATCTAGAAGAGCTTTCGTGTTTATTAAAAATGTTGGGTTCATTTTTTTAAAGGGTTTTTACTCAGTTCACATTTGAGTCTTAGTTTGGGGGTGACAATTGTTATGTGTACTGTGATTTGGAGAAGACAAAGTGAAGTTGGTGTTCACTATTGGAGAAAAAAACCAAATACAAAGGAGGATTAAAATTTGAGGGTAGAGATTATGAGAGGATATATCTTGGTAATCTTAGATATTCATTCAATATTTGGAATTTACTCTAGATATATGGAGAGCAGGAATAGATAAGCAGCATGGAACAACACTTTTTCTTGAAAGAGATTACTTATCCTTTGTATTTTCTTTCATCTGTTTTGTATTTTATTCATTTATTTTGAATTTAAAATGATTTCGGGATAAACTTTTTTTGGGGGGGGTTTAATTATTATAGTTGTTTTATTTACCTTATTTTCTTAATTATTTCATCAAAGAATCAGAATCAATTGAAGATGTTGACCCTGATTCTTAAAAAATAAATTGTTTTTTCATATCTAGAACTTAATTTCAAGACTCCATGATATTTTGAAAAGATTAATCAAGGATGAAATTATTCAAAGATTAATTTTAAAAACATCATAAATAATTGGTGATATTTTTTATGAATAATTTTTCTTCAAATTCCATTGCAGATTTTGGTTTCTTAGAGTGAAAAACTCCAAGATTAATTTTTCTACATGATAACTCTCCTGGTGAGGGAGAGTTATCCAAAAAAATATATAAGGTTTCGAATTATATTAAAAAAATTCTGAAGAAGTTATTCTTCTTATGTGAGTATATTTAATTCCCGACTAATCTTATTTGAATTTTTTTCTAAGTCTCTATTTCTATTTTTCACCTTCACTTCTTGTTCATCTTTTTTCCATTATCAATTTGTTCTATTAAAAAAATTGTCTCTTCATTATTGTCTTCCATTAAAATTTTAAAAAGTAGAAAGTTAAAAAATAAATTTAGTCCATTGTTTATAGTGTACTTTTTTTGAAAATTTGGTTACTCAAACACATTTTTATCCCTCCCTTGGGTTTGACCCTACAAACCCCTATGCACTATAGTTAGTAAGATATAAAAATAATTAAACTTTGGATCATTTCAAAGAATAACATACCAAGTTTTTTGTGCTGTTTTCAGGGAAGGATCCGAGCAACCAATTTTTTCAAAACTTAAAAAAATTAGTTTCTAGAAAATTCATATATAAAAAAGTTTCAAAAAAATGAAAACTACTAGAAAAATATTTTGTCAATACTACTTGTCTTTTCTATTGTATCTTTTTCTATTTCTTTCAAATTTTTATTTTATGTTTTTACTACCTTGAACATTTTTATTGTTTTATGCTGAATTTTATCTCTTTTTTTATACTATATGAGAACTAGATCATCTACTAATGGTTTATAACACCTAAATCTTAATATAAAACACCAATGTTCCAAGAGAAATTAATTTGAAAATGAAAATTTATGAGAGAGGGTTCTTGTCAATAATCTACTAAAATTTTAACCTAAACTCAACTTAGAAGAAATAGAGAGTCCAAATATGAGGGAGTTTCAACTCCCTCAAGTTTCAAGTAATTCATATTCAATCAAACTTTCACCTAGAGCCAAAAATTATGAGCTAAATTTAAACCACTTGTCACTATTTGTAACTTTCAATGGTCTCTCTAATAAAGTCTCATAAGCCTTCATTAGAGACTTTTATAACACAGTACAATAACTTCCACTGCTAGTACTCACTAAAAATGAACATAAAATAAAATTATTTTCCATTTTCCTTAAAGGAAATTATTTAAATTGGTTTCTGAGCCTAAATGAGAACATTTTTGAAAATTGGTACCAACTGTACAACTCATTTGTAATGAAATGGAACCCTAAAATAATTAAGGGTAAATTAATAACTAAAATCATAAGTTTCTATTAATAGGATGGTTAATCCTTTCTAAGCCTTGGGATAGATTCAGGGATATTATTAGGTAGTGTCCCCATCGTCAACTCCCATACCATGTTCTCATGGAAAACCTCTATGAAGGATTGTCTTCTTTTGGTCAAAATCTAGTTGATTAATATGATGGGGCTAATTACAATGATAAAATTCATTAAGGGTTAAGAAAATTTTTCAACAACCTTGATTTGAACTCTCAATATAAAAACTCTATTAGAAATGGAGTTAACATAAGTGGAAATAACAATGGTTCAGTAGTAGAAACTCATTCCCAACATTCTAAAATAACAAACCAACCCCAATCATTAACGACCCAAAATTTTAATCAATCTGAAAATCAAGTGGGTTTTCAAAACCAAAACCAATCACTTAGGGAGTAGTGTTCTCAGTGTGGCATTTTTAGGCCCACTCAAAACTTCTATCCTAATTTTGACATGCCATCCCAACAAGAAAATGCTAAATTTTCAAACTATAGTCCTAGGATGCCTAAAAAAGAAGATTATTTTTCATATAATTACAACCACGGATATAGGAACCATACAAATTTATCATGGAAATTAAAAGGAAGGATGAGACTACCTACTTACCAAAATCAACCTAGAAAACAATTCCAAAACCAATAGAGGAGAAGAACCTTCCAATTCGTAAGGGAACTTTAAGGGCCAAATGTTATCTAAGCAAGATCAAATCATAAATAGAGTGGATTCTCAAGAAGAAAAGTTCAAGACTCAACTTAATAAACCAAAATCCCAATATGATTCTATTAAAATTAAATCTGATGTTAGAATTAAAAATATAGAAACTAAAGTGGGAAAAATAGTGAGGGGTCTGAATGAGAGGGAAAAGGTAAGCTTCCAGGTACAAATGAAACAACCCCTAGGGAGAATGTCATAATTGATTTCACAAGAAATTGACTAAACACTCAAACTGAAACTGAAATATACTCTAGGAATGACCAAACTGAAAAATATAATGAGATTGGAAATCAAAAATTATTGAATTCACAATCTATAAATGAGGAGAAAAGTGTTGAAAATCATGAAAATCCCATTATTACACTTGAAATTCAATCTATAATTTTTTATAAACTAGAAAATAATAATGGAAATTAGAAAATTATTGAAGAAATAGGGGAGATGTATTCTATTATTATGAACTATCCTCTTGATATCCCTTTCCCATAAAAATTGATACCAAAAAGTAATAACAAGGATGAACTTCTTCAGTTCCTTAGGCTTTTAACCAATCTCCAATTGAATATTTCTGTTATCCAAGACTTGATTCAAATTTTATCATATCAAAAATATATTAAAATTTTATTTTCAAAAAAAAATAAACTTGAACAATTTTCTAAATATAGCCTCACTGAAGAGTGTAGTGTTTTTCTTCAAAATAAAATTCTTCCAAAACTCAAAGACATTGATAGCTTTATCATACCCTGTACTTTAGGGAATGGTGGTCAATTGAACTATTTGTGTGACTTAGGTTTTAGTATCAACCTACACCCTTTATCACTATTTAAAAAGTTGAGATTGGGTAACCTTCAACCCACCACTCTAATCCATGAGTTGTATGATCGTTCATTCACAAATCATACAGGAAGGGTAAATGACCTTTTAGTTAGAGTTAGAAAGACGGTTTTGCCAGCTGATTTTTATTGCTTGATATGGAGTGTGACCAAGAGGTGCTCATCATTCAGGGTAGTCTCTTCTTGGACATTGGTTATTCATATATTTTTCTAAAGTTCAACTGATATTTAAAATTAGTAAACAATAGGAGGAGTTTAATGTGTTTAAAAATTGTAAGGGACCAACTTTTTCTGAAAACTGTTCTAAGATAGATTCCTTAGAAGTTGAAAATTCACTTAAAATTTTAGAATAATATGAAAAAAAAACATTTTAAAAAATAAATTTGGAAGCAAAAATTTATGTAGTATAATAGGTTGAATCTGATCTTAATGAGAATCTATAATAGTTTCCAGAACTGGATAATGGCCTATTTTCTACTATTTCTGGAGATATTTCTTCTTTTTTTGAACTTATGGAATTTATAAGGGAACATGATATTGATTCTACTATTAAAAAAACTTATAAAAAAATATTTGGTTTATGGAGAGCTAATAAAACAAATGGATGATTTATTATTGATTAATATTTTGAAATATGATCTAGATAATTTTGAGAGGGAGTTGTCCAATTTGGATAATAGTGAAGAAAATTTAAAATATGGTTATACAATTGAAAATATTTCCACATTTCAAACTTATTATAAGATACATGTTGAATAACTTGGATCTACCAGGCCCAAGATCTTTCCTTTAAGTGAAAAGTCACCCACTTTGGATCTAAAACCGCTCCCAACACACTTGAAATATTCATTTCTAGATAAAAATTCAAATCTTCTTGTCAAAATTTCTGATGAACTGAAAGATAACCAAGAGGAAAAAATATTGGTTGTTTTTAAGAAATTTAAATATTAAATGGGATGGTATTTAGATGATATCATAGAGATTATCCCTTAACTTTTCATGTATAATATCCCTATGGAGCTATAAAATAAACCTAGAGTAGAGTGTCAAAGGAGACCGAACCCTAATATGAAAGAAATTGTGAGAGAGGAATTTATCAATTTATTGGGAACTAGTATTATCTATCTCATTTATGATAGTTCTTGGGTTAATCCTATCTATATAGTCCCTAAAAAGTGGTTTCATTGTAGTCATCCATGAAGAAAAATGAAGAAGTTCTAGTGAGAAATGAAACCAAATGGAGAGTCTATATTGATTCTAGGAAACTCAATTCATCTAATAGGAAGGATCATTTTCCAATTTCATTCCTTTACCAAATGCTTGAAAGTATTACTTTAAAGGAGTTAATTTTGTTTTCTATATGGATTCTCTAGTTACAACAAGATCCTTGTAGCCCTAGAAGATTAAAACAAAACTACATTCACATTCCCCTTTGGGATATTTCCCTACCGGTGGATGCCCTTTGGATTATGTGGGGTACCAGCTACCTTTCAAATATGTATGATAGATATATTTTTAGATATGATCGAGATGATCACTGTTGTTTTCAGGGATGATTTCTCTACAGTTGGTAGTACATTTGACACAAATCTGAAAAAAATTTAATTAGTGCTAGAAATATTATTAGAGACCAACCTAGTTCAAAATGAGGATAAATTTTATTTTATGGTCACTGAAGGTATAGTGCCGGGATATAAGGTTTTCAAGAGGGGTTTATAGGTAGACACTTCCAAGATTTAATTTATTCAAAAATTAACCCCTCCAGAAAATTTTAAGGGTGTTAGAAGTTTCTTAGGGCATGTTAGTTTTTAACATAGGTTTATAAATTATTTTTCAAAAATAAAAAATACCTCATGTTATCTTATTTTGAAGGATTCAACCTTCTTTTTTTATCAAAACTTCATGGAATCATTTAATTTTCTTAAGTAAAAACTCACTTCTTCACCTATCATAACTGCACCTTATTAGAAATTACCTTTTGAACTTAAGTGTGATGAAAGTGTCATGTTTGTTGGAGTTTTCTTTTGATAGAGGATAGAAAAGAGGTTACATGTAGTCTATTAATCTAGGATACTAATAGATAAAGGAAAAAACGAATTACATCACTATAGAGAATGTGTTGTTATTTGTTGTGTTTTCCCTATATAAATTTAGGTAGTACCTTTTAGGATTTAAATTAATTATTTTCATGGATAATTTTTCTTTAAAATATCTATTGTCAAATTAGGAGGAAAAACCAAGTATTTACTATATGTATTCTCTTATTGAAAGAATTTTATATGGATATTAGAGACAAACATGGAGCTGATAATGTAGTTGCAGGCCACCTTTCTAGGTTGTCTGATACCCAATGTGAAGATCCATGAGAGATAAATTCTCCCTTTCCTAATGAGAAATTACTCACTATCTCCACTTCAAAATTTTCTTGGTTTAAATACAATAAATTTTCTTTTAGAAAGTTTCATTCTAAAGGATTTATCAAATCAGAATAGAAATAAATTATTTTTGGAGCTTATATACTATCTTTGGGATGGCCCATTTCTATTTAGAAGATGTCCTAATGGTATTTTCAGAAGGTGTGTGCTAGAATAAGAGATGTTTCCTATACTAGAGAGATCTCACTTGTAACACCCCAAGCTTCTACGGTACGCTTCTCTTTGAATAATGTGATAGCATGTGTTGTACGCAACATCGAGTTCTAACACACCACAACCAATCAAACTAGCCGTTATGAATAGTAATACCTAATTTTTGAAATTATATATATATTATATTTCAAAATAGACTTCATTTTTGGTTTTGGAATATCGAAATTATCCTAATATGAATTTTTGGTATTTTTCTGAGAACTTCCAATTTTTATGAATAGTGAAAAATACTTAAAAACAACTCTTTTAATCAAAATAATTTATAGTGATAAATTATATTATTTAATAGTTTAAAAGTATAATTAGAATATATTTTTACCATTTTATCCAATGGTGTTCATTAGAATTAATTTCGCTTTGAAATTGGACCTAAACAATTGTCAATCTTTTGATATATATTGTTTCTTAAAAACACGCTATTTGTTGTGACAGCGGGAATTAATTATAAAATTAATTAATGCAACATATATGTTTGGAATTTTTTAAAATAGATATCATTTTTCAATTTGGAATATCAATTATATCTTAGGGTGAAATTTTTACATTATTCTGAAAACTTCAATTTTTGATGAATAGTGAAACTACTAAGTGGTAGTTAAAAAACTGAATTTTTCATAAAACTTAATTTTACTGCTTCTATGAATGGAATTTCGAAAATCCGAGAGACACGGTTAATATCAAGAAGTAAAATGTGGTTCAATGAGATGAAAATAATTTTTGGTGAATAGTAACTTTTTACTTTTAGTTACCACGGTTAAAAGTAAATAGGGTAATTAAGGGTAAAAATGATATTAATATTACCCTAACACATGTCCTAATTCTATTGGACAAGTGTATCTCTACCAAAAACAACCTTAGGAATAAAATATTATCATTTAGGTCTACTTGGATTAGATTAGAACATTTATTATTATTTAATTCAAAGAAGAGTTAAAAGTGTTAAAATCAAAGTTTATTTACTAAAACATTTTTAATATAGGGTTATACATAAGATAAATTTGATTGTCAATATTACATAGAAATATAATAAGATTTAATAAAGAATGATATTTTATTTATAATTTTTTAGACATTAAATAATTTAATTTATTTATGACACAATGATGATGCACTAATTACCATAATAGTGAAAAATTAAAATAATTGATATTATAAATACCTAAATAAATATAATTTGAGGATTTTAATTAATTACACTAATTTTCTAGGATAATATGACATATTAGGATTGATTTAATTGACTTTTTTCGAAGTAATCATTCTGTTATGAGTTTCACAAAAATCAACTATTGAATAGTGTCAAAATTGACATAAAAGAGTTTTTAAAACAAATATTATATTATTAATTGATATTAAATTCCTAAAAATCTAAGGTTCGGCCAAGAGACTTATATAATGATAGTTATATCATTAATGTACCACTTGGGGGTCTCTTGGATGTATATAGTATGTTTATTAACTATATAATATAAAAATACAAAGTAACATGGTAAATGTCAAACTAATTAACTAAGAGTTAAAACTAAAATATATGGTTAATATAGTGACCCAAACCTGTATAAATTCTATTGGTTGAATGGATTTAGACCTATACCCACCTTAAACTTTAAATAATCAACTTTGTAGCCATTAAAAACTGAATATGAATTTATTATAAATTAATATTTCTAGCATTTCCAAAGGTTCCCCTCACCCCTCTTATAAAAGGGAACTCCTCCTTCTCATTTATTCACACCTTAAAAGCCTTTTGGTTCGGCCAACCCCTGCCCAAATACTCTCTAAACTTCCCTCAATACAACCTAGAGGCATTATTTTGATCAGAAAGCCAACCTAAGGAGCCCTTTTGATCAAATCAAAAGGAAGAACCCGAAGAAGAGGTAATGTTTTCACCACCCCTTTTCAAGTTCCTTTCTTCTTCCACTTCTTCTTTCTTTGTTATTACAATTATAAAATAATAAATCCAGTATCTTATATATACTGTGATGTTATTATAAATATGGTACAACCATATTCAGTATTCTATCCACCCTTTGAATAACATGTCACCATACGTGTGTATGTACGGCTCACCGTCTCCACATCGTGGTGTAATTGTTTTTCAATATATTATTATTTGGGTGGGTATAATAATGATGTGTAACTCATGAAAATAATAAATATAACATGATAATGATTCTGTATATATGATATACCATCCAATTATATATTATTTTAATATCAAAAGAATGATATCATCGCTCGTGCGTACGTACGGACTACCGTCTCCACGAACGCGATGAGATTCATTCTCTATCATATCCATTCAAGTATAATTATCATTTGATGATTTAAAAATAATTTTTAAGGACTTGATATCATTATGGATATGAATATGATTCAACCTATCCATGAAAAACATGGCTTACGTAACAAAACATATAAAAGAAAATGAGTAAGTTAACACCTCAAACGACGATAATTCTATGATATTATTAACAAAGCAATGTTAAAAGATCATATATGATATCATATTAATGTATATGATTCATGAATAATTTAATAACAATTATTTCAACATTATACAGGAGGTTAACCTACCCCCAACCAAGGAAAAGTACAAGGTAAGGGATTTTCTTATCTCACTTTCAATTCCGTGAGATTTCCATTGTTCGCCACTAATTTATTGAAAGTGGTATATTGTGTACTTCCATTTGATATATATTATCATTATTATCTTTATATTCATGTTATTCTGTAAATAATTTGGTGTTTATTAACTTTTGGTCATACGACTCAGTTGATTACAATGTGGTAAGGGGTTTCTTATCTCACTTTTAATTCTGTGAGAATTCCATTGTTCACCACTTATTTATTACATGTGGTGTGTGTACTGCCCATGTTTGTATTCATTGTGTAATATACTTTAATTAATGTATATTTACATCATCATTGTATGATCCTTCTTTCATGGTTGTATGTTTTGTATGTTACCAAATCAATAAGGGAATTTGGAATTTCAATTTCCATTTATTCATCTTTACGCAAACTTCATTGATTATTTTACTCCGAGATTATGTGTGGAATCACTATTCATTTGCTTATGTCATAATTTCCACTCCCCTTTACTATGGATATACTTTTGATACACATAATCACTCCATTGATAATTTCTCAAGTCATTGATATGAATTTTATATGAGTAATTTTAACTCATTCTCCATTTGTTGAGTTAAACATCCAATTCATTGGTGTTGTTTTTACAAGATTATGTGTGAATATCCTTTGATTGTTTTACACTAAATATCCAATCATATGTAGTGTATTTATATTTTTCACACATAACTATGTCTTTTATTTATCCTTAACCTAAGGATACGGCCTTTATGAGAGATTTCATCTCAATTTAAGTTCCATTGAGACTTCTTTGTTGTTATACACCAAATCACTTTTATGTGGTGTATATAATGTACTTTGACATAGTATATCATGAATCCCTTTATCCTCATGATATTACAAAGTTTCTATTACCTCAATTATTTGTATTCAAGTTTCTCTCTTTTGGTTAGAAACTCTAACTAAAATACCATTTTTAAATGTCTTAAAGACCTATTCTTATAAATCTTGCTCATTAATGTCCATGTTTTAAAAAAATGGTTTTAAGGATTTATTTATATGGAAATTAAAGTCTTAAAATTAAAACTCCTTTTGAAATTTTCAAAGTTCTATGGGACACTTTGATTAAAAAATCAATTTTTAAACGGCTTCTTGACAAATAGTGTGACTTTTAAATGATTTCAAGAAAAAGGGGGATATTTCTCTCAAATAGTTTTGATGATTATTTTCATCTATGTCAACATCATTCATTATTCTTGATTGAGGTTAATGTGATACAATACAATCTTCCATATTGTATCAAATGAGTTATGTTTGACTGTGGATGTGCTATTTTTATACCATTCATGGTTTGTGGTTAAAGTATTGTCATTTCGTATGCTAGTTTTAATATGAATGTTTCTGTTATGTTTAAACCTTTTCATATGGGAATGAATTGGACTTAATATGTGACGGGTGGAGCCCGCTACATCTCCTTGATGCATCAGTAGGTCTCATGAGACAAACTAGTGTCTTGGCACAAGGCCTTGGAAAAATCTTATTTGTAGTCTTGGCACGAAGCCTTGGCTATGTGGTTATGATAGTCTGGCATTATGCATTCCATCATTATGAAAGTGGTAATTGATATTGCATGTGATTATTTGATTAGTATAATATCCATGTGAATAAGTAAATGGCATTATTTCATTTTATTTTTCCATATTATGTTGAAGTTCAAGTTTAAAAGGCTTTTATTTTAATTTTTACATTGCCTTAAATGTTTATTCTTATTTATGAAAGTTTTCGCTATATTGTTATCCTTACATGGCATTTGAGCTCACCCCTTTTCTATGTTTTATTTTTCCCAGGATGTGAAGAAGTAATTTATGAATGACCTGCAGGGATAGTATGTGGGGATATGAGTGTGGGATATGGAGACAATGTTGTTGTAGTAGTTTTTCACTTTATGATGTAATGTAAACCTTTTTGAATATATCTAGTGTTTCCAAGGCTATTAAACCAATCAATCTTTCGAGATTTGATCTTTCTTTTGATCATGCCAATGTTATGTAATAATGCACCGACTCTAGGTAACTGGGGTCGGGGCATTACAGTTGGTATCAGAGGAAGTTTAGTACAAACCTTGGATGCTATATTTAGATAAACTCTGATTAGAGCACGTAGACCTAAGATGAACTTTGAGGATTAGTATAGAAGAACTTCCTAGAATTTTGGTATTGTAGAGATTTTGTGGATTTTCCGAGAAATACATCCCTATCTAGATACGAGCAGGTAGAGGCAGCTCTGGCACAGATTTACCTAGGGGTAAAACCCGAAAACACCGCTTTGAGCTAGACTCATACGGGAACTGGTGCACGAAAACGGGCCTTGCTGCACTCTTGGTTATGACACTCCCAGGGGATATGCTTAGGATAATTTACATTTTCTTTACAAACCGATTTAAAGTATTATATATATAAGATGAGATTAAATGACCTTGGTTAATCCTAATGTGTTTCAAATTGAGAATATGGTGACATTTTAATCTCTAAATGATTGTATGACTAATATTACTCACACAATGATTTCTGGCTTTATTCAATGGATGGATTCCAAGGAAGTCATAGCGACTTTGAGAATGATGTACAAGGTGGGAACGGTGGTGGAAATGAGAAACAAATGGAATGTTGATATGCGTAAAAGATATCATCTTTATGCAAAATCAATTTTCCAAAAATATGATCAACAATATATATATTAACCCATTACCAGACTCAACAATGAAGAGAAAGGTGATGAATGATAAGAGCTCCAGTAGTGGAGACCATGGAGAAAGAAATCCTCAACTTCCATCATGCAGGAAATGTGGAAGGAGACACCCAGGAAAGTGTCTCAATGGGACAAAGAAATGCTTTACATGCGGGAAAGAAGGACATAAAGTGAATAATTGCCGAAGAAAAATGAAGAGTACTATGGAAGAAGATAAAAATGGTCCTAAGAATCCATTTACAGTCATTTACCGTAAATTTAGGGGACTTGGCCATTACCCGAGTGAATGTCCTATTCTATAGGATATTTTCTTGGTCAGAGAAGAAGATATGTTAAAATAAATGGTTGGATAAATGTTTAAAAATTATTAGTGATCCTTGTTGAAGGGTTTACTTTGGAATAATTTTCTCTTGTATTTGTAACCCTAACGTTTGCCATGTGAGAATGATATTTGAGGAAGAATTATCTTTTCTCTTGTGGATATAGTTATAAATAACCATTTGGTTTTATATGATCATTGGGTTTGAGGAAATTACAAATTATTATAATTTGGGATGAAAAAGCAAGGTATGAGATAACATTTGTGGTTAAATTATGTTATGTTTATTTTGAGGAATTTATCTCATTTTGGTAATGTTATAAAATATAGTTTTTAAAAAAGGACAACACGTAGACCGTGTGACAACCCGTCGCGTCGGACAAAGCTGTGGGAATCAAACCCACAACCAAAGTACAATTGGGATTTATCGCCTACCACTGGACTACGTGAAGTCCCTGGTTAGTGTGACTATTATTTTTAGTTAAATGATTTTATTGATCAATAATATGTTTATTTGGGTTCTTATGTCTTATCAAATGAATACCCTTATTATAGGAAAATTATTTGGTGATTAAGTGATAAATGTTATTTTGGAAGATGTTCACTTTGTTGGGAACACTATATGTCCAAGGAAAATAGAATACTATTGGATTTCATTAGAGGAGTAATGGTGGATTTTTATCTATGTTTTTATTGTGGATTTATAGTGATTTAGGTTATTTATGGAAATGATTAACCTATAATAAAGAATATGTGATTAGGTTAATTACTTTTAAGTATGTGACTTTAAGAGTAGATGATGTCATTTGGAGATACAATTTAACGTGGAAGACTACATTCTTATAATTTTTGGGTTTCAATATTAGTTTGGATTATATTGAAGGATTTTAAGGACAATTGATTATTGAGTGGTATTTATTTAACTTTGGGGTATTTTTGGTTTAATTTTGGAAATTAAGATTAGTGGTTATTTATCTCAAGGAATATCCTTTTGGGGATCATTAGATCTTGTACTAACCATTTTGGTTTTGATTAATCTCTAAAGAAAATGTAAATATATAGTTCATCCTGCATGGATCATGTGATTCTATAGAAGTTTATTCTAGCTCTTCTAGGGTGACCAAGTCTTCTTGAATACTCATCGTTTAAAAAAAATGAGTTAGTGGTGGAAATTTATTAAAGAATGAAACTCTACTTAAAATGTAAGTATATATCTTTATATTCTTAGTCAATATAATAAATGAATTCCTCATCCTTAGATAATGTAACTTAAAACAAAAAAATGTTGTCCGTTCACTTTCATACTAGGAGACTAATGGCCATTTTTTCCAACACAAGCGTGTGGTTTTCTTATTGTTAACTTACTCCTGATCATGATTTCTATCCCTCTCCATCAGAACTTGAAACTTAGTTTATCATCCATATCCATGTTTTCCTACATGGAATCCGAGTATGGGTTATCTTGGTTGACCTTTATACCTCTGTTTATTTCTTTTAATGTGATAGTTTTATTGACTCTTTTTCCGATGTGGGACTTTCCATTATATTCCCAAGCACAATTTTAAAAATTGAGAGGACACCATTTATTGAAGGAGGGGATAATGTAACACCCCAAGCTTCTACGGTACGCTTCTCTTTGAATAATGTGATAGCATGTGTTGTACGCAACATCAAGTTCTAACACTGCACAACCAATCAAACTAGCCGTTATGAATAGTAATACCTACTTTTTGAAATTATATATATATATTATATTTCAAAATGGACTTCATTTTTGGTTTCAGAATATCGAAATTATCTTAATATGAATTTTTGGTATTTTTCTGAGAACATCTAATTTTTTTGAATAGTGAAAAATACTTAAAAACAACTTTTTTAATCAAAATAATTTATAGTGATAAATTATATTATTGAGTAGTTTAAAAGTATAATTAGAATATATGTTTACCATTTTATCCAATGGTGTTCATTAGAATTAATTTCCCTTTGAAATTGGACCTAAACAATTGTCAACCTTTTGATATATATTGTTTCTTAAAAACACGCTATTTTTTGTGACAGCGGGAATTAATTATAAAATTAATTAATGAAACATATATGTTTGGAATTTTGTAAAATAGATATCATTTTTGAATTCAGAATATCAATTATAGCTTAGGGTGAAATTTTTGCATTGTTCTGAAAAACTTCAATTTTTTATGAATAGTGAAACTACTAAGTGGTGGTTAAAAAACTGAATTTTTCATAAAACTTAATTTTACCGCTTCTGTGAATGGAATTTCGAAAATCCGAGAGACACGGTTAATATCAAGAAGTAAAATTTGGTTCAATGAGATAAAAATAATTTTTGGTGAATAGTAACTTTTTACTTTTATTTACCACGGTTAAAAGTAAATAGGGTAATTAAGGGTAAAAATGATATTAATATTACCCTAACACATGTCCTAATTCTATTGGAAAAGTGTATCTCGACCAAAACCAACCTTAGGAATAAAATATTATCATTTAGGTATACTTGGATTAGATTAGGACATTTATTATTATTTATTTCAAAGAAGAGTTAAAAGATTTAAAATCAAAGTTTATTTACTAAAACATTTTTAATATAGGGTTATAAATAAGATAAATTCAATTGTAAATATTCCTTAGAAATCTAATAATATTTACTACATAATGATATTTTATTTATAATTTTTTAGACATTAAATAATTTAATTTATTTATGACACAATGATGATGCACTAATTACCATAATAGTGAAAAATTAAAATAATTGATATTATAAATACCCAAATAAATATAATTTGAGACTTTTAATGAATTAAACTAATTTTCTCGGATAATATGACATATTAGTATTGATTTAATTGAATTTTTGTGAAGTAATCATTCTGTTATGAGTTTCAAAAAAATCAACTATTGAATAGTGTCAAAATTGACATAAAAAAGTTCTTAAAACAAATATTATATTATTAATTGATATGAAATTCCTAAAAATCTAAGGTTCGGAAAAGAGGCTTATATCATGATATTTATATCATTAATGGACCACTTGGGGGTCTCTTGGATGTATATAGTAAGTTTATTAACTATATAATATAAAAATACAAAGTGACATGGTAAATGTCAAACTAATTAACTAAGAGTTAAAACCAAAAGATATGGTTAATATAGTGACCCAAACCTGTCTAAATTCTATTGGTTTAATGGTTCTAGACCTATCCCCACCTTAAAATTTAAATAATCAACTTTTATCCATTATAAACCGAATATGAATTTATTATAAATTAATATTTCTAGCTTTTCCAAAGGTGCCCCTCACCCCTCTTATAAAAGGGCACTCCTCCTTCTCATTTCTTCACACCTTAAAAGCCTTTTGGTTCGGTCAACCCCTGACCAAATACTCTCTCAAATTCCCTCACTACAACCTAGAGGACTTATTTTGATCATAAATCCAACCTAAAGAGCCCTTTTGATCAAATCAATAGGAAGAACCCGAAAAAGAGGTAATGTTTTCACCACCCCTTTTCAAGTTCCTTTCTTCTTCCACTTATTCTTTCTTTGTTATTACCATTATAAATTAATAACTCCAGTATATTATATATACTGTGATGTTATTATAAATATGGTACAACCATATTCAGTATTTTATCAACCCTTTGAATAACATGTCACCATACGTGCGTATGTACGGCTTACCGTCTCCTCGTCGTGGTGTAATTGTTATTCAATATATTATTATTTGGGTGGGTGTAATAATGATGTTTAAATCATGAAAATAATAAATATAACATGATAATTATTCTGTATATATGATATACCATCCAATTATATATTATTTTAATATCAAAAGAATGATATTGTCTCTCGTGCGTACGTACGGACTACCATCTACACGAATGCGATGAGATTCATTCTCTATCGTATCCATTCAAGTATAATTATCATTTGATGATTTAAAAATAATTTTTAAGGACTTGATATCATTCTGGATATGAATATGATACAACCTATCCATGAAAAACATGTCTTACGTAACAAAACATATAAAAAAACGAGTAAGTTAACACCTGAAATGACGATAATTCTATGATATTATTAACAAAGAAATGTTAAAAGATCATATATGATATCATATTAATGTATATGATTCATGAATAATTTAATAAAAATTATTTCAACATTATACAAGAGGTTAACCTACCCCCAACCAAGGAAAAGTACAAGGTAATGGATTTTCTTATCTCACTTTCAATTCCTTGAGATTTCCATTGTTCGCCACTAATTTATTGAAAGTGGTATATTATGTACTGCCATTTGATATATATTATCATTATTCTCTTTATATTCATGTTATTATGTAAATCATTTGGTGGTTATTAACTTTTGGTCATACGACTCAGTTGATTACAACGTGGTAAGGGGTTTCTTATCTCACTTTTAATTCTGTGAGAATTCCATTATTCACCACTTATTTATTACATGTGGTGTGTGTACTGCCCATGTTTGTATTCATTGTGTAATATACATTAATTCATGTATATTTACATAATCATTGTATTATCCTTCTTTGATGGTTGTATGTTTTTTATGTTACCAAATCAATAAGGGAATTTGGAATTTTAATTTCCATTTATTCATCTTAACGCAAACTTCATTGATTATTTTACTTCGAGATTATGTGTGGAATCACTATTCAATTGCTTCTGTCATAATTTCCACTCCCATTTCCTGTGGATATACTTTTGATACACATAATCACTCCATTTATAATTTCTCAAGTCATTTATATGAATTTGATAAGAGTAATTTTAACTCATTCTCCATTTGTTGAGTTAAACATCCAATTCATTGGTGTTGTTTTTACAAGATTATGTGTGAATATCCTTTGATTGTTTTACACTTAATATCCAATCATATTTAGTGTATTTATATTTTTCACACATAACTATGTCGTTGATTTATCCTTAACCTAAGGATACGGCCTTTATGAGAGATTTCATCTCAATTTTAATTCCATTGAGACTTCTTTGTTGTTATACACCAAATCACTTTTATGTGGTGTATATAATGTACTTTGACATAGTATATCATGAATCCCTTTATCCTCATGATATTACAAAGTTTTGATTGCCTTAATTATTTGTATTCAAGTGTCTCTCTTTTGGTTAGAAACTCTAACTAAAATACCATTTTTAAATGTTTTAAAGACCTATTCCTCTAAATCTTGCTCATTAATGTCCATGTTTTAAAAAAATGGTTTTAAGGATTTATTTATATGGACATTAAAGTCTTAAAATTAAAACTCCTTTTGAAATTTTCAAATTGGTATGGGACACTTTGATTCAAAAATCAATTTTTAAACAGCTTCTTGACAAATAGTGTGACTTTTAAATGATTTCAAGAAAAGGGGGATATTTCTCTCAAATAGTTTTGATGATTATTTTCATCTATGTAAACATCCTTCATTATTCTTGATTGAGGTTAATGTTATACAATACAATCTTCCATATTGTATCAAATGAGTTATGTTTGACTGTGGATGTGCTATTTTTATACCATTCATGATTTGTGGTTAAAGTATTGGCATTTCGTATGCTAGTTTTAATACGAATGTTTATGTTATGTTTAAACCTTTTCATATGGGAATGCATTGGACTTAATATGTGATGGGTGGAGCCCTCTATATCTCCTCGATGCATCGGTAGGTCTCATGAGACAAACTAGTGTCTTGGCACAAGGCCTTGGAAAAATCTTATTTGTAGTCTTGGCATGAGGCCTTGGATATGTGGTTATGATAGTCTGGCATTATTCATTCCATCATTATGAAAGTGGTAATTGATATTGCATGTGATTAATCTATTAGTAGAATATCCATGTGAATAAGTAAATGGAATTATTTAATTTTATTTTTTCCATACTATGTTGAAGTTCAAGTTTAAAAGGCTTTTGTTTTAAGTTATACATTGACTTAAATGTTTATTCTTATTTATGAAAGTTTCCACTATATTGTTATCCTTACTGGGAATTTGAGCTCACCCCTTTTCTATGTTTTATTTTTTCCAGGATGTGAAGAAGTAATTTATGAATGACCTGAAGGGATAGTATGTGGGGATATGAGTGTGGGATATGGAGACTATGTTGTTGTAGTAGTTTTTCACTTTATGATGTAATGTAAAACTTTATGAATATATCTAGTGTTTCCAAGGCTACTAAAACTATCGGGCTTTCGATATTTGATCTTTCTTGTGATCATGCCAATGTTATGTAATAATGCACCGACTCTAGGAAACTGGGGTCAGGGCGTTACATCACTCCTCACCTTGGGGAGGGAATCATGGTGGAGAGATAACAACTCAAAAATTCCTCCAAGTTGGATTTTACTGGCCTTTATTATTCAAGGATGTTGATATTTTTATAGTGGGTTGTGATAGATGCCACATGTTGGGGAATTTTGTAAGGAAACAAGAGATTCCTCGGAAAGGTATTTTAGAAGTATAAATTTTTCATGTTTTAGGATTAGATTTTATGGGACCATTACTATCATATCATGGGATTGAGTATATTTTAGTGGTTTTTGATTATGTTTCTAAGTGGTTTGAGTTAGAAACACTTCCCAACAGTCAAGCCAGTAGTGTGATTAAATTTGTCAAAAAGAACATTTTTTATAGATTTGGGGTGCCTCGAGCTTTCAAAACTGATAAAGGAATCCATTTTAAAAATTAATAATTATAATATTTTTTGGAAAAAATATGGATGTGCTCATTAAAATGGATCTTCATATAATCCAAAATCCAATGGGTAGGTAGAAATTTCCAACATAGAGCTTAAAAAATTCTAGAAAAAATATTTCAAACTCTATGAAGGATTGGTCTATAAAGTTAGATGTTGATTTATGGGACTATATAGTAGATTGAAAAACCCCAATTGGTATATCTCTGGGAGGTATTTTATTTGGTAAGTTTTTTCATTTTCCTGTGGAGTTTTATCATAAGTCATATTGTGTAGTTAAGGCTTTAAATTTTGATTTTAATGGTGTTGGAGAGAGGAGGATTCTTGAGTTGACAGAGTTAGATGAGATTAGGAGATTTTATTTTAAAAATTCTATTATTTACAAAGATATGACCAAATTTTTTCATGATAATTTCATTCAAAATAGAGAATTAAAACATGGAAAGAAGGTCCTTATCTTTAATTCCATAGTTAAGATCTTTCCTAGAAGGTTGAAATCTAAGTGGTATGGACCCTTCACTGTAGTTAGAGTGTTAAAGAATGGGGATCTAGAAATCATTAGAGAGGAAAATAAGTCAATGTTTCTTAATGTTCAAAGAGTTAAAATTTATTTTTAAGGTAATACAATGGGAATAGATAGCATCTCAATGCTTGAAAATTGATTCTCATTGAATTCTAAATGAAGACCTAAAATTCAGTGCTTCATGGGAGTCAATATATGGTTTAACTTTTTTTACTTTTTTCCTTTTTTTGTTTTGAATAAAATGTTTCATTCTTTACATTTTTCTCATTTTATAATCAATAAAAGTTCTTGTTATTCTTGGACTTTCTTCTTAGAGAAGGTTACTATTGCTGGTGTCAATAGAGGAGGATACTTCTCATTATTTCTTATCTCACAAGAAACTGTGTGCTGGAGTCTCACTGGAAAAAAAATCCATGAACTCTATCCCTAGGTTCTTCATTGAAATTCAATTTCATCTGTGGATATATTATTCTCATATTTCTCATTTTGAATAAATTGAATCATAATAAATAATAAGATCACACTCAAATCCAATGGGGAAGATATGTTTTTGAATTAACTCAAGGAAAAATATTTATTAAATCAATGAGTTTTTAATTTATGCATTTCTTTTATGCTCTTATATATTATTATTTTTCTTCCATGTTTCTGCTGAAAATTGTTCTATAATGATTTTAAATTCACTCACTTAGTGAAATTAAGTGTTGGGGAATTAAACCCATGATTATTTGATTTTAGGTGAATTTTCTTATATGTGATTGATTTTGTAAGGTGTTTAGGATACCATATTTTTTGTTCTATTGAAAATATACTTAAAACAAATTTCTTAAATTGTTGAAACGCTTTTAACTATGTATTCATTTTTTAACATACTACTATTTGAAATTAATTGATAAATCATTATCACCTACTTTAATCATAATGCATGAGTTTATGTAAATCTGTTGTGAAATATTTTTTATGGAAAAAAATATTGTTTGAACTTATTTGTGACCCTTGAACATATCAATTAAATTACTAAATTGAAAATATATTTTTATCATTATCAATAAAATTGTTTTTCTCCAAATTTGAATTCATATTTTGGGATAAAGATGAGTTTTAAGTATGGGAGAGAGGGTCTTCATATTCAGAGCTAATATATACATTGATGTAAGACCATAAAATTATACTAAATGTTTTTTAGAAAAAGATAAAAAAAATCAAAAATATTTCACAATATGAGGTTTTTTTTTGCTTAATTATGCATTTAAATTTAGTCTTTCCTAATGGATAATAACTAACTAGTTGTTGAGGGTTTCTTGGAGTCTAACATTTTTTAGGATGGATGATTTATAAGTAAATTTTTATATTTATTTATGAATATTATGTTTATGGACTAAGAAAGGCATTTATATATGATATATTTTTGTGTAATTATAATCATAATGTTAGGAAACTCAAAATGTGAACTTCAACCTATGGTACTCATTTTAATTTAAAAAACATTAATAACCACAGGGAGCCAACACAAATGGTAGACTTATAAGTCCTTTCAAACAAGAGTAAAATTGGCAACTTAAAGCCCATTGTGAACATATAAGAATCAAGGAGGCCCTATGAACATTTCAAATAAGTGAATCTACAAAGTTCTTTGCAAAAGTTACATGGCTAAATAAAAATAAAAAAAATGAAGTTCCTAGTAGTGAAAAATGAGTTTATTAAGGTGAGGGGTATTTTGAATTCCATATGAATAAGGGTACAATTGAATTGTAAGAAAATTGTTAAAGTTGTATTAATAAAGTTATTTTTTGACCTCATTATTTTAAGGATCACTAAATCATACTACTAATTATAATAATAAGTTTCATGTTTTTATAAGTATTTTATAATCTGAGATAGGTGATGAAATTTCTTAAGTATGAGTCACCAATGTAGTTGAGACATCACTGGGGATGATTCGCCATCAAGACTGACTCACCGCCAAGCCGACACACAACCAAACATATCTCACCATCAATATGGAAAAATGTAAAAAGTCCTGGAATAAGACACTATCACATATAACACCATTGTAGATGAATTTATGCTAAGATAGAAATTTGATAAAGTATGAGACACCTCCATCCAGACCTACCGTCAAAGGAGTCACTGCCAGAAGTTTGAATCACCATCAGCTAAGACATCACATGTGTCACACCTCCAGACTTAGTCTCTACTACATAGAGAGACTATTAAAAAGGCATACTTCCAAAATAAGACACTATCATCCTAATACATCGCTATAACAACACACCTCCAAACTAAAAGTCACCTTTTTATTACTCTTATCAACTATTTCATAACTTATTCCTTTTGAATTAATTTCCTTAATGACTTTTGTATTGAATTTAATGACAAAAATATTTAAATTATTTTATCTTAAATGATCGATATAATTTATTTATGTATGTGTTATACATGGATTATAGGGAAACAAAGAGGATATGGATATTCCTGGTGATACTACTAATAAAATATAAGAAGTCACCCTCATGGAAACTCGAATAAATAAATCAATGCAAAAAAAGGATTTGCATGTACGTGATAGAGCTAAACCATATTACAAGAATAAGAAGATCTTACATGCAGCATCCCATATACACTCGATTGAGGAAGCAGAGGCACTTTATCACTTCCAGTTCTTTCACACAGTTATGAATAAAAGTTTCCACAACACTCTGTTTTAATTAAGTGTTCACAATAACAAGACACAAGCTCCACTAAAAATCAAAATCAAGAGTCACGAGCTACAAGTCTTATCAAACTGAGCATCTCTATACCTTCATACTATTATTTCTCAGTTTTCTTACTATTTTTTATATTACAAGAAGTGTGTGCTATAATTTGTGTTATATACACACACTATCTCATGCATTAAACTAGAAGATACATAGAGATCTTCTTAACTATTTTTACACTTTTAATCCCATGTATAATAGTATAAGAGGTCTTGTTTGACTTGTGGATTTTTTTTCTCCCATGGATAATAGTAGAAGAGGCCCTATGTGGTCTAGACAATTTTATACTATTATAAAAACATTATCTAGGTTTTGGATAAAACTGTTTATTTATATAAACTTCTTGGTGGAAGTTGATCACCAAGTGGAGAGGACTAAGTCTTAGTATGAGGCTAAACCACTCGTATTTAAATTTCTACAACTTGTTTTATTTTTTTACGTTGAATTTATTCTTTAAAGCTAAAAATTATTTTAAACTGTAAACAAAATATATAGTTTGATAGTTAATCTTAATTATTGGTTTTATAATATTTTAATTATGTAAATTGATTTCAATATGTTGATTAATATTGTATATTTTCTACCCGAGACCTAATCAATATTTTAAGAAATATTTTTGAAATATTGGAACTTATAACGATCTGTAATTAAAGTTAACAAGGTCATTTTTAAATTAATTAGGGGAATCTATTTTAATCCATTTTGAATATAAAATTCTATTAGGTGCTCAATTCACCCCTCTCTTGAGATACTTACTCTGACAAACATTTTGTGTCAAAGGTGTTAAGATTTGGTATCAATGTTTTTTTTTAATCTTCAATTGTGATTTTTAAGCTTTATTGATCTTAAATTTATGTTATTTATAAATTTAGTTCCTTAAATGGATTCTGGAATAGAATGTTTTTCTAAAAACATACCTCCCTTTTTCAATGGTAAAAATTAATCTTAAAGGAAAATTAAATTTAAAATTCACATTGAGAGTATGGGATTTGAAATTTGGACTACAATAGAATATAAATATGAACTGCCTAAGTAAGTTAGAAGTACATGGGATGGTGATACTAAGTTAGCTTAAAATAATAATTGTAAAGGAATGAATTACCTTTATTATGTTTTAGGATGTGAAGAATGTAATAGAATAACATCTTGAAAAACTGAATATGAAATTTGGGATAATTTTTCTATTTCACATGAGGGAACAAAAAATGTTAAGGAGATAAGGCTTAACACATATACTATTAAGTTTGATAACATTAAGATAAAGCATAATGAACATATTTCTGACATGTATCTCATGTTCAATGAGATTTTTAATACAGTTATCTACCTTGGTAATCATGTATTAGACAAGGACCAAATCATGCAGCTGTTAAGATGTTTACCTAAAAGATAGAGGGGCACATCTGTCTCCATTAGAGTGTCCTGTGACATCAACAAGATAATTTTCAAAGAGTTGATTGTTAAACTGGTTATGTATGAAGAATATTTAAAAGTCAACAAAGAAGATTATGAATAACCAAAGAGAAAATATATAGCCTTTAATACTATTGAAAATAAACAAAAGTAAAAGGATAAAGTTCAAGATTCTAGTTCAAGTGATAGTGATTCACTACTGGATAGTGATGAGTATATAATGCATCTAGACATACAGTTTAATAAATTTTATATGAAAAATATTTTTTTCATAAATCCCAAATATAATGGAAAATCTGATTCCAAGGGAACTTGGAAGAAATACTAGAAGAAAGATGAAAATGGTATTTTTTGCTATGAGTGTAAGAGGAAAGGTCATTTAAAGGTTGACTATCCAAATTTGAAGTAAAAAAAAGATATGATGAAAATGATATAAGATATAATAAGGTCATTAAAGAAACATGGAGTGCCTCAAAAGATATCTCCAATAATTATAATTATCCTCCTGAAGAAAATTCAGATAGATTAAACATGTTCTTTATAACCAAAGTCACTGAGGTACCAATTGCATCATCTATACATTTTTCTAATAATTCTAAAAATAGAAATAATGATGATTATATGACTAAGGAATAAATGTTTAAATACAATAGCATGATGGAAAACACTTTTAATGAGCTTAAATATAAGTACAAAGTTCTTAAGAGACATTATGCTTTATATTCAAACTTTAAATCTAATATAAAAATTGAAAAGCAAAAGAATTCTCAACTATTAAGAGAAAATACTGAATTTAAGTAGCCAAATAATCAGTTGAATAAGGATATAGAGAAATTCACTAATGGTGGAGAAACTATCATATAGATTTTAGGAAATCTAGTTTTATATAAATATGTTACAGGTCTTGGATACCAACCTATATAAAGAAGGGTAACAAAAAGAAATTTTGTACTGAAGTCATACTCAAAAAGTTCTTCTATCAATTATTTTTTAAAGGACCTAATAAAGTCATCATTTCAAAGAGTCTTCAGTATATTTATAGGAAACCCATCAAACAAATGTGGATTCCCAAATCATTAATTACTAACATCTCTGAACTCAAACAAATTTGGGTAACAAAGTCATTTCTTGCGTAATTTTTTTTGTAGGAAAACTATTTGAAGACCTCCTATAGAAGTCTATGGTATGTGGATAGTGGTTTATTGGGTCATATGGTAGAATATTATTCATGCATCAAGAGAATTATTAATGTTGATGGTGGGTAATTCTGTTTTAATTTCTAAAGTATTTTTTTGATGGTCTGAAATATAGCATTTTTTTGTATTTCATAGTTATGTGATAATGGATTTCATGTTAAATTTGAAAAAAATACATGCAATGTTTATGATTCTAAAAATGATTTAATTTTTACTAATTTAAGAAATCATATTGATTGTGAAACTTATTTAAATTCTTTAATTTCTCACAATGTTTCCATCTTAAGTTCTTTCCACAAATATTCTTGGCATTGGCATAGAAGACTATGCAATTTCAATATACATTCGCTTAAGAAGTAAACTAGGAAATGGTTAGTCAAGGATCTACCTAAACATGAGTTTCTAAATGATAAAGTCTATAACCTCTATTAAAAAGGTAAATTAAACAATGTTTCTTTTAAATTATTGAAATAAGTTTCAACTTATTAACCTCTTTAGTTGGTTCATATGGTTTTATTTAGACCATCTAGAGTTTCTAGTTTAAAAGGGAAGCACTATCTCTATGTACTAGTAGATGATTTTTCTAGGTATACTTGGGTATTGTTTTTGGATCTCAAAGGTGAATCATGTTCTTATTTCACCAAGTATGCTATATATGTAGAGAACCTAAGTGGAATTAAAATTAAGACCTTAAGAAGTGACCATTGTTGTGAGTTTGAAAATCAAGACTTTGAATTGTTTTGCTCAAAAAATAGCTACACCCATAACTTCTTTGCTCCTAGGACCTTAAAACAGAATGGATTTGTTGAGATAAGAAATAGAACTTTATTAGAGATAGCCCAGAATATGTTGAATGAATTTGATTTAACGGTTTATTTCTTGGTAGATCTGTTGAATACAGCCTGCTATGTAATAAATATAGTTTTAATTAGATCAATTTTAAAGCAGAAACCTTATGAGGTTTAGAATAATAGGAATCCTAAGGTCAATTAATTTATGGTTTTTTGGTTGAAAAATATTTATTCTTAACACTAAGTATAATCTTGAATGTTTTTCCTCCAAAAGTGATGAAGGAATTTTATTGGTTTATTAAACCTCCATTAAAGCCTAGAGAGTTTTTAGTACAAATTCTAAGACTGTTGAAGAATCTATCCATGTCAAATTTGATGAAACAGATCCACATCAGTCTAATACCTCCCCATAAAATGCTGAGGGTGATTTATCAACTTTTAAATTAAGTTATAAACCTTATGATTCTACTGGTAACAATCCAGAAAAATATTCTATTTATGAATAATTTCCAGAACTTCTTGAACCCAAACCTACAGAAAATCATTAAGTGACTAGCCATACTTTTTCTAGATCTTTTATAACCCTTAAGTACCACAACTTAGATGTTTTTTTAGTAAATATATATTGATTTACACACAAAAAAATCTCTTATAAATGAGGTTCAACATCATGTATTCTTGTCTCAACTTGAACCTAAGAACATTGGTGAAGCTATTAATGATGAATATTGGGTGATGGAAATGAAAGAAGAATTAAATTAGTTTGAAAGAAACAAACTGTGGGAAATTGAAGATAGACCCAAGGAAACCTTGAATATAGTAAATAAATTGGTGTTTAGAAATGAGTTATATGAGTCATGCATAATAGTTAGAAATAAGGAAAGACATATTGCACAAGGTTATAGTTAAGAAGAAGGAATAGACTATGATGAAACCATTTCACTAGTTACTATACTTGAATCAATTAGAATTCTACTAGCATACGCAACACATCCAGATTTCAAACTTTATCAAATGGATGTCAAGAGTGCCTTGTTGAATGGTTTTATAATTGTGGATGTTTTTCAACAAACCCCTAGTTTCCAGAATCCCCATTTTCTAAATCAAGTTTTCAAATTAACTAAATCATTATATGGTTTGAAATAGGATCCTAGAGCTTTGTTTGATAGGCTCGACAATTTTCTTATTTCTAAAGGTTTTTTAAAAGGTATAGTTGATCTTACTCTTTTTATAAAATGAATCTAAAAAGATGTTTTTTTAGTAAAAATATATCTTAATGATATTATTTGTGGATCTTTAAGAAATTATCTTTGTACTAATTTTTCAAAAATGATGCAAACTGAATTTGGAATGATTTTGATGGTTGAACTTAAGTACATTCTTGTATTTGAAATGTTTCAAAATAAAGAATTAATTATTGAAAATTAAATTAAATATACAAATGATTTTTTAAAACTTTTTAGGTTGGATAGCACAAAGAGTAGTGATACTTCTATGAGTACCACATGTACATTAGATCGTGATGAAAATGAAAAAATATTGGTTCAAACTAGTTAAAAATGTATGATTGAAGTCTTCTCTACTTTTCTTCTAGCTGACCTGATATAATGTTTAGTGTCTGTATGTTTTCTCTCTTTCAAGCAAATCCCAAAACACCACACATGGTTTCTGTCAAAATAATTGTCAAATTACCCAAGTATAATACCAATTTTGGATCATTTTACCCTAGAGGACAAGAATTTTATCTAGTTAGTTATTTTGATGATGATTATGGTGGATGTAACATAGATAGAGAAAGAACATCTAGAACATTTTACTTTTCGGGAAAGTCTCCCGTTTCATGGTGTAGTAAACAATAGAAAATTATTGTATTATCTATAGTTGATGCTGAGTACATAACTACTGGTAGTTGTTGTGCACAAATTTTGTGAATAAAACACACTTTAAAAGACTATAGATATCAATTCTGACATGTCCCCATAAATTGTAATAACACAGGTGAAATAAATATTTATAAGAATCTTGTATCTCATTCTAGAACAAATTATATTGATATATGGAATCACATTTTTAGAGATCATATTCAAAAGGGTGATATAACTCTTGAGTTTATTTGTACAGAACATTAGTTAGTAGATATTTTTATAAATAATTTAAATTATGAGAGAATGAACAATATCAAACATGAATTTTTAATGATTAATTTTGGTAAAGCTTAATTTTATATGACACACCATTAGGTGACACACCATTGGGATACATGTTGTTGAGTGACACACTATTAGGTGACACACCACTGGGTTTGTCTCACTGTTTTCCTTTCTCACTATTGGTATATCTCACCAATGTTTTGTCTCACCATTGGCTTATCAGACGATTAGTTTCATGCTTTTGTGAAATTAACTTTTCATAATTGTTAAACTAGTGAGTTTTTTGTTTTAAATGTTTTTGATTTATTTTATTTCAAAAACCCGATTTGATTATTTCCCAATACTAAATTTCGATTTCAAGTATTATTTCTAATTTTCAAACATGCCTAAATCCCAAATTATATATACTTGATAGTTTTCTAAATCCAACACACCTATATCATTTCACCCTTAATTTCTCTTGAGCCTAGTGCAACCCTTCATCTCCTAAACTTCAAACCTTCAATATTTTTATCATCCTTCGACTGCTCTTACCCGAACTATTTTCATGCCAAGAATGTAGTGTCCTTATGATTATTCACCATCTAAGTCACAATTATCTAAGAGGAAAAATGGGGGATCGAGTTTTTATGCTCTGGTTTGACTGGTGAACATAGAACTTTCAAAGAAGGTCGTTATACCCAAAAAAATAAGTGGAAGAAAAGTTGATATTGTCAAGTATGTCTATGGTGAAAAAATTAAAACATAACCAAGGATGTATAGACTAGTTTTCCTCAAATAATAGGCCTTTATACCCTAGGTTGGTGCATCAATTTGATCATAATTTTGAGTTTGGATTTAATAATTATAAATAATACTGGATGAGAATAAGAATAAATGGTCATAAAGTTGTTTTCTCCTCAAAGCAATGGGATAAATGTCTGGGTATACCACATAAAGGAGTATATGATGTCTAACAAGGAACCATTCCTAAATAAAGTGATTTTTTTTTGTATGAATATGCTCTTGTAGAACTAAATAGATATGGAATAACCAGAAGACCAGTTGCATCCGATTTGGACGGAGAGTGCATATTGATATTCAAGTTTATTCATCATATGTTATTTCTAAGGAAAGATTAATTTTATACCTTAAGATATCAAGATTTATATCTACTTTGTCTTATGAAATGACTACAGAGGATAAGCTTGTGTGAGTATCTTATGTTACATCTATTTAATATAATAAATCCTAGTTTGATATCTAACTCATTGATCTATCTAAAGATTATTTATACCATGTTAAAGTCAAATGGATTTGTTTTAGATGATGTGGAAACAATTGTTGATTGTGGTGGTTTTTTCATTTTAAAAGAAATTTTATTAAGAATGTAGATCAGTTGGAACCCCTATAAGAAGTAGTGGGTAGTTGATAATGAAAACTTTTATGTTGACTTTAATCTAGTGGACCATCTAACAAGACCAGGTGATATTATTGACCCTATTATAGAGCCAGATGAAATAGTAGAGTACTAGGATGAGGATGAATAATTGGTTGTTTCCTCAAAATAATAAGACTATGAATATCATATTAATGAGGGTAGTGACCCCAATCTAACTCCCAAACCTCCGCCTATCACATATGGAGCTGCTAGTCCTCCTAGGAGACTTCCAAAAAGTGAAATGTTTGTGAAAATTGATGAAGATAAAACTGAATTATCCCGAGAGGAATATTTGAAAATTTATTCTAATTCTGATGATGATGAGAATGATGATTAAGACAAAGAAGAAAATTTGGAAATGGTAGTAAAAATGGTGATGCAGGAAATGGAAATGATGATGATGATGAAAATTCTGACCCTAATGGTTTTAGTGGAAGAATAAAAAATAAAGATGTATAAATTCCTCCAAAACGTTTTGTTTCTCCTAGTACATATAAATATAAAGAAAGACCAAGTCTTTTTGAGATTTTAGATAGAACTCCTAAAAAACATGAATATTCTTTTATTGAGGGGGAGAAATCCCCATATTTATAAATTCTTCAATAAATTCCTACTATTGAATGTAGTTATGAAATTTATGGTTATATTATTTCTGACTCTGCTATTGTTGAGAAGATGTTTTTCATAGTTGTGGTTGAGGAGCATGTAGCTGAACAGATGAAAAAAGAGCTTATTAAGGTAGAAGATGGAAATGAAAAACTTGATGAGCCTTCTATTGATGGGATTTTGGAGGTTTAAATAGATGTTGGTATGCATAAGGAATATGTTTAGATGGAAGAAGAACCTTCTACTGGAGAATATGATACTGGTAAATAGAATGGATGTGATCAGAATGTTGAAACCCCCTACCGTGGTACCTATTGTTGTTGAGACTTTTGTTACTAATCCTTCAAATATTAGCGTTGATTAGATAGATTATTAATGGGTTAAATTCTAAGTTAAATAGGGAATTTTACCAAAAAAATGGTGAACCTTCCATTCCATAATAAAAGGATCCTAAAGGATCACTAATATCCCATGTTGATGTTGCAGGACTATTAGAAAAAATTTCTTTTGTTGGAGAACCTTCTCATACCCCTGATATAAGTTCCATCCCAATGGATATGGTCACAAAAGGTGACTTGAATTCTTTTGGATAAATTTTTTTAACAAGTTTTGGTAAGATGTTGAAGAGTCAAGAACCTCTCCAAAAAAAGATTAGTAAAAATTGTGTTTGGTGTCTTTTTGAATTGGTAATTCAACACATTCAACCTAAAATGATGAAACACGTCAAAGACATTGATATTAACCATAATAGAATTATTAGGGAATTGGAATCTATAATTTATATGCTTGAATACTTAAAGTCGATGTTTAATGCCTCATTATATGGAATTCTTAAAAGTCTAGAGAATGTATCCTTAAACACTTCTACCTCCAATGTTTCACCTGTAGTGGATATTGATCATATCAGAACTATAGTCAGAGAAGATGTTGCAGGTGTGTCTAGTGGACCTACTAGTGGAGAACCTGTGATAACTTTTTAGATTTAGATAAATTTTCAGAAAATTATTAAGCATGATCACATGATTATAAGGATCTATGATAAGGACATGATTTCATATCGAGATAAAATTACCAAATCCATCAAAAATTATCTCTCTAAGATTTATACCAAGCATTCCATGGATGGAAATTTCAAATTTGTGGTTGAGAATTTGAGGATACCACCTATTACCCAAGCCTTTAAGGTGAAATTTAGACAATTAAATTAAATGGATTCAGTACTGAATCACTTTATGGAAGGAAAATAATATTTATTCAGTGCCATAGAGAGGGGTGGTCAGATAATTATGTATTTAATAAACCTTATGAAACTATTTATCCAAGTTCATGGAATGGTTTTTGTGGTTTAGGAAGCAATTCCTATTACCCCATAGGTATCTTTTAGACCATGTGTTACCAGGGATCCACTTTCATCTATGCCTTCCAGATTCCAACCCTTTCCTCTTCATCCTTCTCAATCTATGAGACAACTTTGTCCGGTTGTTGTTATAGATTCTCTACCTCAATCTATATCTTTAATCCCAGCTATTGTGTCGATATCTCATCTATACCCTTATGAACCTACTATCTTAGATCAGGTCACATCCAAGTAGAATGGAAAAGCACCAATAGACCATTCTTCCCAACTTTGAGAATGCTATTGGAGTAGACATTCTATTTTGATGAGAATATTTTTTGTAATTACTTTTTTGAAAAATTTTATATGACATTTGACTATATTTATTCATGCATTATTCTTCTAATATTAATATTTAATTATCTTGTATTTTCTGTTTTCTTCTGCTAATATTTTCCTTTTTTACAATCCCAATAGAGGGAAAATTATTATGACATATTTCTTTTGGAGAACATACTACATTTCATTTATTTCTATTTATTACAATTATATATCTTTGATAATATTTATTCTATTTGTTTTATACCTTATTAATATATTATTGTGTTTTTTAAACCATATGAACATACTATCCTTCCTTATCTTTTATACCATCTGAATGATATGTCTTGATTTGTTTCTATTTTAACATTGATATCAAAATTTATGCAACCTTTGATACTATTAATTGTTTATGATTCCATGATTTGTGATCATAAAAAATGGGGATATTGTTGACCTATTTGTTTTAATAATCACTAAATAATTCTTATAATGATATAAATAAGTTTCATGTTTTTTGTAAGCATTTTATAATCTGAGATAGGTGATAATATTTACAAAGTATGAGTCACCATTGTAGTTAAGAAACTACTGAGGATGAGTCACAGTCAATATTAACTCACCACCAAGATTTCACGCTTCCATACATATCTCACTGTCAACATAGAAAATAGAAAAGTCTTAAAATAAGACACCATCACATATGATATCATTGTAGATGAGTCAGTTCCAAGACATAATTTTGATAATGTATGAGACACCACCAGCCTGACTTACTGTCATAGGATCCACCACCAGAAGGATGACTCACCATTAGATACGACACTATTAGTTTCACACAACTATAATTAGACACCACTATAGAGAGACACCATTACAAGGACATATATTCAGAATAAGACACTACTATAATGAGACATCAACAGTCTGAGACACTACTAGAACAACACACTCCTAGACTATGAGTACCCATTCTAGGACCCATCACCACTATTTCTTAACCTATTCCTGTTGAATCAATTCCTCTAATGACTAGTTTATTTAATTTAATATCAAACATATTTTAATGGTTGTATCTTAAATTATTGATAAAATTAATTGATGTAAGTGTCACACATGCAGTATGAGGAAGCATAGAGGATCTGGATGTTCCTGGTGTTGATGTAGATAAAATATAAGTATAATTCCTTATGAAAAATAAAAGGGATAAACTGATGTGAAAAAAGGCATTACATGTACATTATAGAGAAGCACCAAATTGAAATAATAATAAAATCTTACCAAAAACATCTCGTATACACTTGACTGAGGAAGAAGAATCACTTTATCACTTCCAGTGCCTTCATATAGTCATGAACCGAAGTGCCCATGACACACTGTTTTACTTAAGTGTTCATAAGAACCCAATTCGAGACTGATTGTAATTAAAAATAAAGATTTTTGAGAAGAACTTCATATCAAACTAATCAACTCTTTCCCTTCATACTTTTATTGCTCAGTTTTCTTACTATTTTTTTAAAATTATGAGAAGTGTGTGACATACTCTATTTTATATATGCACATTGTCTCCTACATTAAACTAGAATATACATAGAGATATTCTTAACTCTTTTTACACTTTTACTCCCATGTATAATTGTGGAAGATGTCTTATGTGACCTATCATTTTTCTTCTCCCATAGATATAAGTGGAAGAGGCCATGTGTGGTCTAGACAATTAAATACTATTGTAAAAACCTGATCCAGGTTGTGGATCAAGATATTTATTTATATAAACTTATTTCTAGAAGGTGATCACTATGTGGAGAGGACTAAGTCTCATCTTGAGACCGAACCACTCATATTCCAATTTCCACTACTTGTTTTATTTTATTTTACTTTGAATTTATTCTTTAAAAATAAAAAATTGTTCTAAAATGTAAAAAAAATATATACTTTGATATTTAATATTAATAAGTGTTTTTATAAGATTTTAATTAAGAAAATTTATTTTGAATGGTTGAGTAATATTGTATATTATTTACCCAAGACCTAATAAATATTCTAAGAAATATTTTGAAAGATAGGAACTTATAATGATATACTATTTCACTTAACTGGGACATTTGTAAACTAATTAGGGGAATCTATTTTAATCCATTTTGAACAAAAAAACATATTGGGTACTCAACTCACTCCCCTCTTGAGATACTCACTCAAAGAAACATGATTCAAAAAAAATTAATTTAAAACTTTGATTTTTTTTTGAACTTAGGGGAAAGTAAAAGTAGAAGGTGCATCTTCTTAGGATTTTGTTTGCACTTATATGTAACTTGTTATCACTCTTTGAATTAGAACATGGACTTTAATTGAATTAAGTCAATAACTGAATTTACATAGGAGGCATGGCATACTCAGTAGTTAATAATTATTTGTTCCACTGATCTCCTTTAGGTATTTGAATTTAAGCAATACCCCTTTTGAACCATTCTTTTGGAAATCCAGACTCACCATTTTTTTTCCTCTTTTTTTAAACACCATATCATAATTCATTTTGAGCTATATATAGAAAAGCTTATTTTTGTTTCAAAAAAACATGGAATTTATTAAGGATAAGAAATGACTATGTTTGGTGGAATTTGATGTGGTCTTAAAATCACTTAGGTTTCCATATCATTTTATTAAGATTCTAATTTTTTAATTAACTAATTATGAATTTTTTATTAAATAATTAAACTTTTGTATTTCAGTTTTTGAATTTACTAATTTATCAATTTATGTGTTTATTTTTTTATTATATCATTTAAATTTTTAATTTTGTCTTTTTAGTTTTTCTTTATATTTTATTTCTAAATTAATTTTAATATATTAATTTTAAATTTGTGTTTTTATTGTTTCTTCTAGGAAAATAAAAAATTTATTTTCATCATTATATTTAATTTTATGAAAATTTCATTTAATTTAAGTACCGTGTTATTCTTAAAATTTAACATTGATCAATTTTAATTTTTAGTGTATTCTAAATAATTAATTTAATTATTTATATTTAATGTTTTATTTAAATTTATAAATCCAGTATCAAATTATTTATTTGATCTACTTTATACTTTAAGTTGGTTTTTAATTTAAGTTTAATTTCTAATTTTAGTTTTCTGATTTGAATTTAATTAATTATTCTTTATTTTTAAAATTTTAATTATTTCATTTTTTATATTTAATTTCTTTTAAATAATCAATTGATTGTGTTTTAATTTTTTTAAAATAAATTATTAATTTAATATTATTAATTTTGTTTTTCATTCATTTTTATTTTTCTTTGTTAATGGAAGATCCACTGACAACGCTCTCATTTACCCACCTCCAGATGACTTGCCATTTTCATGATAATGGTAACTCTCATATTTGTAATAATCTTGAGATCACGCACTGTTGGGAACCAATTGTGAGTCCCACATCCACCGTTAGTTTCTCCATTTGTCAAATTTTCTTCACCTTCCGTTGAAGTCACTTACCGCAAGCCTTGATCTATTTTTGGAAAACTCTTACTCGTTGTGGGGAAGAACCCAACAGTGACTCCCACAACTCACCATTGGGTATAACCCAATGGTGACCCCTTTAATCCACCATGGGTCGAAACACAATAGTGACTCCTACAACTCACCTTTAGGAAGAACCAAATGGTGACTCCTTTAACCCATTGTTGTGCAGAACCCAATGGTGAGTCCCTCATCCCACTATCAATCTTATACCGCCACAATTTCGACCCTCTATCACAACCACCTTCCACCAAAGGCAAACAAAAATCACTCAAAATCGCACCTAGATCCATCACCATTCAAGATGTACATCACTAGATCTAGAGATCCCCATCGGCAACCATCTCCGAAGCTCGATGAAAGCCGAGGCCAAAGAGGAAATTGGAAACCCTAAAATCACCACACATTCACCATTGAAAAGGTCATGTCACCACAAATTTGAACTGAAACTATAGTTTGAATCTTTCTAAATCTATCTAAACCTCCAACCACTGATCTTCATGGAAGAAGAACCTGTGGTTGAATCACTAAAATTCAAATCCTCATTTGTTAACAGTATCAATTGAAGCCATCACCAACCGATTTGAAGCCATAAAACTTTGATGTCGAGCCGTGGGAGAGGGATGAAGCCTCAGATGAGGCATGTGTCGCACCCTCTAGGAAGATGAATCTTGAGGCCTCATGATGAAGCCTTTAATATGGGTTGCGGATGAGAGAGAATAAGGATTGGGAAAAAATAAAAATTTAAAAAATAATAAATACATAATAATTATTATTATAAATTAATAAATAGATAAAATAAGTATAAATAATAATATAATCCAATAAATTAGTTTTAATAATTAATCTTACTAATATAAATACTATTATAATTTAATAATATAAAAAATTATAATGTTTTTTTATTTTATTTAAAATATATATTTATATCAACAATAATAACAATTATAATAAAAACATATCTAAATATTATTAAATAATTTAATTAACTAATAATAATAAATTTATCTAATTTTATTAATACTAATTTTATACTTTTATAATTTATAAAATTATAAAATCTATATTAACAGCCGATTTAATAGTTTGATTATTCTAGACTTCTCTAACAGTACAGATCTGAGCCAGATCCAGAAGATCTTCCAGGTTCATTACAACCTTTGGGTTCATTCAGTTAGAGGGGTTTTACTCATTTCAAGCGTGATTCTTAGTTTAGAGGTGACAATTTCCACATGTGTTGCGATTTGGACAAGTCAAAGTGAATTTGTCATTAACTGTTGGTGACAAAACCCAATATGATGGGCGATTAAAATTAAATGGTGGAGGGAATAAGAGGAAATATCTTGGGCATCTTAGACATTCATCAGATCTTTGGCATTCATTCTGGAGACCCAGAGAGCAAGACTAGAGAAGCATCATGGATCGCTAGTTTTTCTTGAGGGATATTATTTATCAATTGTATTTTCTTCCATATATTTGGTATTTTATTCAATAATTTTTAATTGAATGTGATTCTAGGATAAAAATTTTGTTCTTGGGGGTTTAATTTTGCTAGTTATTTTCCTTTCCCTGTTCACTTAAATATTTTATCAAAGAATCAAAATCAACTGGTGAATTTGATTCTGATTCTTAAAACTTAAATTGTTTTTGCACATATTTTATATAATTTCAAAACATCATGATATTTTTGTGATATTTACCATGGATTCAATTCTTAAAATTTTGATTTCAAAAACATCAAAAACAATTGGTGATATTGTTTCTAATTACATTTTCTTCTAATTATTTCATAGTCTGTTGTTTCTTAGAGTGGAAGACTCCAAGATAAATTTTTCTGTGTGATTACTCTCCTAACAAGGGAGAGTGATCCAATATTTTTTCCAAGTTTGTGAATTCAATTAAATTTTCTATGAAGAAGTTTTTATTTTTAGACCAGTAGATTGAATTCCTTGGGTATCTACTTTGATTGTTTTTCTAAGTCTCTGTTTATATTTTTCACCTTCACTACTTGTTCATATTTTCTCCATTACTAATTTATTCTATTAAAAAATCATTGTCTCGTCATTACTGTATTTTATCAAAATTTAAAAAAAAAGTTAAAAGTTTAAAAAGAAATTTATTCCACTGTTTACAGTGGATTTTATTTTGGAAATTTGGTTACTCAAACACATTTTTAGTCTTCCCATAGGTTCGAACCTATGAATTATTATTACCTATAGTTAATAGGATATATAAATAATTAAACTTTGGTTTGTTTAAATGAATAATGTTTCAATTTTTTATGCATGTATCATCTTAGTCACTTAGGATTTTATGTGGCATACATCATATTAGGCACACACAAAAGTGCATGTGGGTAATGGGAAAAAGAAGTGATGCCTAATAATGAAGGTTTAATTACTTGAATTGAAAATATTTTAAATTAAAATAGTAAACATATTAATTAATGAGTAAGATGTAACTATTTAAAATTTTAAAAATGTTAAAATGATTTCTATGGTGAAGTTTGAAGTTTGGATGTTTGGTTTACCCTATGTTAACCATGGTCCAAAATAGGGATGGTTAGCAGTAGTGACTAGGATGTTTGGTTTCTGTTGGGATGGTGTTTGAGCGATAACTCATTATTGATAGTTGTGACCCCTCACTTATATAATTGTGAAATAACTAATTTTGTACCCTGAAATATAAATTTATCATTATAGAGAGATTCCACCATGATGAAGTTTACTGATGGGGAAACATGATGTAATTGATAAGAATGCACCACTAGTAGAGGCACAAGAACCCCTATTGGTTTTTGGTGATAGGGGGAAGTGTAGTTTCATGGTTCTACACTTTTTTATGCATTTTACGGAGAGATTCCTAGGGAAGGAAGCACCGATAATGTTTGATCTAGCTAGAGAATTCTAGCTATAACACCCTCTGACATTCACTAAAGAGGGTAGACCTGAGGTAGCTAAGTTCAAGGTTGAGTCTATCCAAACTATTATGTATCACTTGGAGACTCCTACAAAGAATAGGTTCATGTTATAAGTTTATATGTTAAAACAATCAATAAAGAATTGTTGGGATATTTAGGTTCAGGCTAAGTTATTAGAGGGAATGGATTGGAAGGACTTCCAAGAAAAGTTCTTAGAATACTTTTACTGAGAGACCCTAAGGTAGGAGAGAATTATAGAGCTTATACATTTGAACTAGGGTAATATGCTTGTGATGGATTATGTTGTATTCTTCACTGATTTACAACATTTTGTTTTAGTGTTAGTAGGTTACTAGAAAGTAGTGAAGATACATTTTGAGGATGGTATTAGATGTTATACCAAGTCCCATGTAAATATTTTTCATTAGAGGATGTTTTTTGAGGTGGTAAATCAGGCTCCCATTTTTGAGGGAAAACTGAAGAAGGCATCTAGTCGTGCATAGGTAGGATCATCTGGGTGATCAGGTGGTATTTCTTCCAATAGTAGGATGCATCGTTATGAGAACTTTCACCAGGGTGGTAGTGGATAGAGTATCCAGGGGAGAGAATCAACCTCTCAGGGTAGTGATTGTGTGTTTTGATATTAGTGCGATAGGCCAGGTCACATGCATGGTCATTTTTCTTATCCACTAGTGGAGTACCAAACATGTAGTTGGATGGGTCACATGAAGAGGTCTTGTAATAACCCTCATTATATGGGTAATGATAGAGTACCTTGGTTGAAAAAGAGCACTGGTAGGGGATTTATCACCCCATATCAGTCAGTCAGCTAGATTTCTACTGGTCATACCATTCAGGGTGGCAGATGATGTGTTTTAGGACAAGATATCTCATATCAATAGAGAAGTGTAGCACATGGGACTTAGACAGGATCCCATGTAAGGGGAACATGATAGACACATGCAATTCATCCTACTCTGTATGGAAGAAAGGCTGACCATTGACAGTCTGAGATATAATTATTATAGCTTATAGGATATCAAATTCTTTGTTTGATATAAGGTATTGTAACTCTTTTATATCTACTAGGTTTGTGAGCAGTTTGTCTATAGTGTTGGAATATATGTTTTGGGTTATGATTATTCATGCTCCATTAGGGGTATGGTCAGAGGGTATCCAAAAATGTAAGGATTATCCCCTTGAGTTCAGAGTGTATTGTTTCCCTTGGGACTTGTATATGCTTGAGATGTCAGGTTTTGACTTCATATTGATAATGTAATAGTTAGTTATATATCAATCCCATATTTATTTTTATTGCAGGGGAGTGATGTTCACGTCACCTGATGGTGATATTTATGTTAATCATAGAGAATGGAATATCTAGGTGGTATGGGTAGGGATAATATAACAACCCTTCTTTTTATTACACACTTAAACCTGATTTATTACAAAAAATATTCACTTGATACAACATAGAATATTGATAGTTCTAGTGCCTTTGGGGCTTAGTAACATTACATAACATCTTAGAACCTAAAACACACAACATCTTTATTGAAAACATCCTTTACATGACTACTACATTCCCTCGTACATAGCATTGCATGGGATAACCTGAGGACATGCATAAGAAAAGGGTGATCTATAAAGCCCAGTAAGAGAATAAACATGGAATAACATGAGAAATAAAATAAATGTTAGACAATATGCATATCAATGGAGCAAAAGAGAAACATGAACATAAAAGCATGATAAAGCATAGTAATCAAAACATGGAAATGTGGAAACAACACTTAACATGGAATTAGCATGAGCTAAGGCTCATTGCACATGGAGCATGAGTAAACCCTCATTGCACATGAGGCACTAGTAAAACCTATATTGCACTTAAATTATCATGATTAAACACCCATTTAACAAGATGTATCATGATACTATACCTTACCCAATCCATTGGAGCGCTATTAGGGCGCAGCCTTCTTAAACATTTCATTTCATGCATAAGTGTGCCACATGAATCATGGAATAAATCAACATCATAAGGTATTAAATGATTAAGTAATGTTTAATAAATACATTAAATTACCA
Source organism: Viscum album (assembly GCA_963277665.1). NCBI lineage: Eukaryota > Viridiplantae > Streptophyta > Magnoliopsida > Santalales > Viscaceae > Viscum > Viscum album. Next base: position 776,251,230 of record OY728123.1, read on the forward strand.
TTCAATATTTATATGTGTATAAATTTGAATACCCTTGATAGAGACATAGGTATGGTATTCACTACACAATGATCTTGGCTTGGAAAAACACAGTGCAATTTCGGCAGCATAACAGCGTGACATAAGGATTCATGAAAATGTTTTATGAGAGGTAAAAGTATGTCTCATAATATATACATGAAATGGACAGTAATTGGGTCATATAGATACATGTCCCAACAAATTTAATGGAATTTAGATGCATAATACAAAAGAATTACTTAGATGTAAAAGAGGAGAGAGAAATCCCTCAAGGAATTTCAGCATGGTAACGGGTGTACATGGGAGAATTAACGAGAGAGAAAGGGGTATACCATCATAAAAAAATAAAGAGTAAAGTATTGGGGAGGTAAAAAATCATACCCCAACATTTTTAATTGAAAACAAAAGGGCATAACAATTTAAAGAAAATTGGACAAAAATGAGAATGGATGAAATCCCTTACTTGGAAGTGTGATCCCAAAGGCTTGGGAGAGACTTGAAAGAGGATTATTGGGATATTTGGGGGCCTTTTAAGGATTATAGAGAGGTTATGGTAGGATTTGGTCGAACTACAAAGGCTTTTAGTGAAGAGAAATTGGGAGCTTGGGTGGGTATATATAGGAAAGTAGAGGGAATTCTTTATTATTTAGGTTTGGGACACCTCACATTAAAATAATCAAAACCACAAACCAGACCATTGTTTTTTCCCATGTTTTTTGCCAAAGGGGAGTGGAAAAAAATATTTTATAAGTCCAATGGCCGAACGTCTTAAAATAATAGGGTTGCTTATGTGGAGGTGAGTCACACTCTCAAGGAAAACAATTTAAAAAGACAAAATGTTTTATAAGCCTTGAAGGGTCCACTAAGGCTTTGTAAAATAAATAAAACAAACCAAAAATCACATTATTTTAATGTTAAAACATATATTGGCCGAACATATCATTTATATTATTTTATTACATCACTATTGGTTCATTATGATGTCATAAAACACATTATATATTTAAACGGTATTTAATCTTTACGCAAAAATTCGACTGTCTCAGAAAATTATGAAAAAATCACTGTTGGATAATTTCGACGTCGTGATTCCAAAAATAATATTCATTTTATCGAAATAATTTTATTTATATGTGAATTTTTACTTTTAAAATAAAAACCGACATTTACCAAAAATCATGGGTTTTGACAAAAACAGCTTTCAAACCTTAATAAAAATCACAATTACATTAATAAAATTATAAGATCATTTGTATTTAATAAAAATTAATTTAATTATAATAATATTTTATTAAAATATTATTTAATTCAAAAATCCATTAATTCTTCAAAATAGATTTCTTAGTTGAATATTAACTAAAAATATTATTTGTGCTTTAAAAATTGTTTACAAAGTAACAATAATAAAATGAATGCACATTTTTTATACAAAAATAATATACATAGGCATAGTTCTAGGGTCTTTTTACATAACCCCTTATAACAACAGCATAAGACCAAAGGGTAAGGTGTGCAATGGTGACAGAATCCTGGGGTGGCTTGGATAACATCGTTCGGGTGGTAATCTCTATTAACTTACACTTCTCCCATAGTCGGTTCTGCTCAAGATTAACTTGTTCAAGCTCGGCATGGGATTGGTTAAGAGAAAAGCTCAATTACGCCACCTCCTTTCCAAGATCCAAAAAATGGGCTTCATATGGGGAAAGTCTACTGGATTAGGCTATCGCTTCCACTGTTTGAGTAAATTGGATTTGTTAAAGCCCTATATTTATACTAATCATGTGATCACTATTAAACGGCTATATTAGAAATGGTCACAATTCATAATGGTATTTTAAAAACCAGAAACATAAAACCAATGAAGTTAAAATTTTATATAACCATAATAAACATTTAATTAGATCAATATGAATTTCCATTAATGAAATTTTGGGTCGTTACAATATTCCCCCTTAAGAAATTTCACCCTCAAAATTTCATTTTCCCACTCTAAGAAAAATGTGGGTAACTCTTCTTCATCACTTCATCTTATTCCCATGTCGCTTCTTCAAACTTTTGGTTTCTCCACAACACCTCGATGAGGGGATTTATCTTATTTCGTAGAACTTTTTCTCTACGATATAAGATCTTCACTGGTTTCTCCTCATAAGAATGATCATCCTCTTGTTGTACTACCTCTGAAGAGAGTAAATGTGAAGGGTCTGGTATGTACTTACTTAAGAGGGATACATGAAAGACATCATGTACTTTTGACAAGGTAGGTGGAAGTGCTAGCTAATAAGCCACAACCCCAACATGATCAAGAATCTCGAAGGGGATGATGTACTTAGGACTTAACTTCCATTTCTTTCCAAACCTCATGACCTTCTTCCATGGAGATATGTGTAGAAATACCATATCTCCAACTTTAAACTCAAGGTCTCATTGACGGTTATCTACATAACTCTTCTATCGACTCTGGGCTGCCTTGAAATGTTGCTAAATGGTTTTCACCTTCTCCACCATTTCTTTATCCATTTTTGGTCTTAGCATATTACGTTCACTGACTTCATCCCAACATGCCAGTGTTCTGCACCTCTTACCATATAGGGCTTTATAAGGTGTCATTCATATGCTCAAGTGGAAACTGTTATTATAGGACAATTCAACCAGTGGAAGATGTTGGTCCCACCCACCTTTGAAGTCCATAAAACATGATCTTAACATATCCTATTGTGTCTGAATAGTTCGCTTAGATTGGCCATCAGTTTGAGGATGATTGGACATACTAAATTTTAGTTTAGTATCCAGAGAATTTTGAAGACTCTTCCAAAAAAATAGAGGTTAATATTGGATCTCGATCGGATACAATAGATAGTTCTACTCCAGGAAGCCTTACCACATCCCTGATATATATCTGTCCCAGTTGATCCAATGAGAAATCCTCCCAAATTGAAATAAAGTGTGCAGAATTTATAAGATGATCCAAAACAACCAGATTGAATTGTTTCCTTTGGATGTCTTCGGATGTCTGGTGACAAAGTCCATGGGGATGTTCTCCCATTTCCATGATAGTATGGGCAATGGTTGCATCATCCCCTTAGACTTATGCCTCTCTACCTTCACTTTTTGAAACACTAGGCACTTTGATGTATACTCAGCAATCTCCTTCTTCATATTATCCCACCAATAATTCTCTTGGAGATCTCGATACATATTTGTGTTTCTTGGGTGAATAGAGAAATTTGAACTATGTGCATCATCTAAAATTTCCTTCTTCTGCTCTGGACTTGATGTAACACATAGACTTTTCCCAAATATCACAATTCCTTCTTCATTAACATTAAACTCTGAGGATTTACCTTTTCTGATATCTTCCACTTTCTTCTGAATTCCCACATCATCCTTTTGAGCATCCTTTAACCTTTTCAAAAGAGACGATTGAGAAATCATTTGTGAAAAGATTGATGATGTTCTCTTATTTATGATTCCCATGTCCATATCCATCAAGTCTAAGAATATTGGATCCTTCTCAATTCTCATCAATGATAGAATCGTCGGGTCCTTTATACTTAGAGCATCTTCCACCTTGTTTGCTTTCCCAGGGTGTTAATGGATTGAGCAGTCATAGTCATTGTTCTGCTCTAACCATCTTCATTGGCGCATGTTCAACTATTTTTGTGTGAATATATACTTGAGGATTTTGTGGTCCATATATATTTCACACTTCTTCCAAAAGAGATAATGCTACCAAATTTTTAAATCAAAGATCACTGCAGCCAACTCCAAATCATGTGTTGGATAATTTTACTCATGAACTTTCGATTGCCTTGAATCATAGGCAATGACTTTGTCATTTTTCATCAACACATAGCCCAGGCCCTTCTTCTAAGCATCACTAAATACCTCAAAAATTTCTCCACTTATGTGTAAAGGGAGCATGGGTGTAGTGATAAGCCTCCTTTTTAACTCCTTGAATATTTCTTTGCATTCATCACTCTAAGAAAACTGTACTTTCTTCTGAGTTATCTTGGTAAGAGGGTTGAAAAATCATGAGAAATTTCACACAAATAGTCAATAATATCCAGTTAACCCCATGAAGCTACGGATATCTGTTACTGATGTTGGAATCATTCATCCCTAAATTGCACTTATTTTGGAGGTATCCACAGATATCCCATTGCTTGTGATGATATGGACCAAGAATGAGACCCCCTTCAACTAGAACTCACACTTTTTGTACTTTTTATAGATATTATCCTTCTATAAGGTCTCTAGTATAGTTCTTAGATGGTCCTCATGATCCTCCTTGGTTTTGGAGTATATCAGAATATCATCTATAAAGAATACCACAATTTTGTCGAGGTGATCCCAAAAGACTCTATTCATCAAGTCAAGGAATATTTATATAGCATTAGTGAGTCCAAAAGTCATTACTATGAATTCATAGTGCCTGTATCTTGTACGAAAAGTAGTCTTGGGTATATCTTCCTTCTTCACCCTTACTTGATAATATCCTGACCACAAATCCACCTTGGAGAAGTATTGTGCTCCACGCAGCTGATTGAAAAAGTCATCGATTCATGGGAGAGGATACTTGTTCTTTATCGTGATTTTTTTAAGCTCACAATAATCGATGCAAAGGCGCACTAACCCATATTTCTTCTTGACGAAGAAGACTGGTGCACCTCATAATGAAGCACTTGGGTGTATAAACCCTTTATCCAAACTCTCTTGTAGTTGTTTCTTCAGTTCCTCAAGCTCCACAACAGCCATTCTATATAGAGTATTGGATATTGGAAATGCTCCAAGTATATGATCAATTGAGAATTCAACATCTCTTCTAGGAGGAAGACCAGTCAATTTCTCAGGAAACACTTCAGCGAATTCCATCACAATAGGCATGTCTTAAAGAATGGTTGTCTCCTTAGACTCAATCATCTGAGCCAGATACGCATTCTCATAGGGCAGTAATATCCATTCTTGAGATTATGGAGCTAAATAATATTCACCTTCCTCCTTGCACTTGTATAGAATCTTGGGTTGATTCTCCACATGGAGAGTGATTTCCCTCTCACAGCAATTTATGATGGCTCTATATAAAGAAATCCAATCCATGCCAAGAATTGCATCAAATTTCACCAGAGGGAGTATGACGAGGTTTTCCGAGAAATTCAATCCACAGATTATGATAGGGGAGGAGTTATATTCATGGGATGCAATGATTTCCCCATTTTTCATACTCACCAATATCTTTACTTCCATGATTTGTTGTGGTTATGGGATTTTTCTACTAAACTTTTGGGATATAAAAGAATGAATAGAACCTGAATCAAAAAGTAAATTTGTTATTCCTGAATGAATAACTAGCATACCTTTCACCACTTCTTTTTCAGGGTTCACTTCAGTAGTAGTGATGGAAAAATCTCTCCCATACAGCCTTGGAGGTTTTTCGTTGCCTCTGAAAACCCTTGGCTTAGGGCACTGATTTTCAAGATTCACTGGTTCTTTTCAGTTGTAGCAATGAACAATGCATTGAGGTTCGAATGGAGAATTCCTCTCCTCTATTGCAGCTACATGTTTTTATTATCGGTAGTTAACAGCTAGGTTCCCTTCACTTCCACACCTAAAGCATTTCCTCATCCCCTTCAGGTAATTTCTAGGGTGCTTCTTTCCGCACCTTTGGAAATTAGAGTGTTGGATCTTCTTATCACCATGGGATTTATCCATCGGACCGCCAGAATTTAAGTCCACCTTATGCTTCTTATCCCCATGATACCCCTGAGATTATCTGATCTCCATTTTGACCTTGGGGGTGCATTGTAAATTTTCATCATATATGTCAAAGTCGCGGATCGTAAGCGCTTTCTGTAGTCTAGGTTTCAGCCCATTAAAGAAGTGGTCAACCTTGTATTAAGGGGTAAAGATAAAGCCGGACGCATATCGTGCAAGCCTTGTGAAGTTTTCCTCGTATGCTCCGACAGATTCGTTATCGTTTTTCTTGAGGGAAAGGAAGTCTCTTTCCATCTTAAGTCGAAGGGTGCACAGAAAATATTTATCGAAAAACATCTTCCAGAAATCCTTCCATTACAATGCCTCGTTATCCTCCTCAGGCTTCATATTTTTTATCAACATCCACTATTGATCATCTTCATCCTCCATAAGATGAGAAACTAGGAGAACCTCTTCTTTTTCAGAACATTGAAGGATATATAAGATCTTTTCAATGGATTTGATCCATTGTTCGACAATTGAGAGATCAGATGATCCATTAAAATTAGGAGGTCTTTGTCTCATGAAGCTCTCGATAGCGACTTGTTCTTTCTTAGGGGGGGTTGAACATTCCTCTTGACTCATGTTTCATTTCAAAACTTGATTTAATGCAGAGAGAATCATGACAAAGTTTGTGATTCCCTCTCCCATCGGATTGGGCATCTCATTAGCATAGTCATCGCATTGATCTTCACATCGGTTGTTAGCTCGATTCCACCTATTACCGACCAGTGGCTAGAATAAAAGGAATTATAGGGGTAACACATAAAGGGTAATCCAAGGAAAAAACTGATGACTTATAAATAACTTTTATTTCCTTAATGTATGAATCAATAGGCTTCAATCTATGTTATTCATGATCTACTTTCTAACATATATTCTTTGGGGAATTTTTTTCATTCCCTTAATAAGGGTTCATACTATGATTGTGAATTTACCAAATCATATCCCTCGAGAGTGTCGTAACCAAGAGTGAAGCAAGGCCTGTTTTTGTGCACCAGTTCCTGTTCGAGTCTATCTCAAAGTGGTGTTTTCATGTTTTACCCCTAGGATGCATCTATGCCAGGGCTGCCTCTACCTGCTCGTATCCAGACAGGGATTTATTTTCTTGATAAACAACTTACTATACACTCACCAATACTTAGGGATGTTTTTATTATACTTATTCTTGTTTTTAAGTCTTCACTAGGGTTTTCTAATCCTAATCCCAAAAATAACTAAACCTATCCTCTGATACCAACTATAACAACCATGATTTTTATTACACACTTAAACCAGGTTTATTATATAAAATATTCACTTGATACAACATAGAAGATCGAGAGGTCTTGTGTCTTTGGGGCTTAGGAACATTACATAACATCTTAGAACATAAAACACACAACATCTTTATTGAAAACTTCCTTTAAATGACCACTACATTCCCTTGTACTTAGCATTTCATGGGATAACCTGAGGACATGCATAAGAAAAGGGTGAGCTATAAAGCCCTGTAAGGGAATAAACATGGAATAACATGAGGAATACAATACATGTTATAAAATAGTCATATCAATGGATCACAAGAGAAACATGAACAAAAAGGCATGATAAAGAATGATGATCATAACATGGAAATGTGGCAACAACACTTAACATTGAATTAGCATGAGCCAAGGCTCATTCCACATGGAGTATGAGTAAACCCTCATTGCATATGAATCACTAGTAAAACCTCATTTAACTTGAATTATAATGAGTCAAAACCCATTTCACATGACGTATCATGATACTATACTTTACTTAATGCATTGTAGCATTATTAGGATACACCCTTCTTAAACATTTCATTTCATACATAAGTGTGCCACATAGATCATGGAATCAATCAACATCATAAGTTATTCCATGATTAAGTAATGTGGAATAAATACATGAAAGTACCATTCAATATGTATATGTTTATAAAGGTTAATACGCTTGATAGAGACATGGTTATGGTATTCACTACACAATGATCTTGGCTTGGAAAAATACAGTGCAATTTCGGCAGCAAAACTGTGTGACATAAGGATTCATGAAAATGGTTGATGAGAGGTAAAAGGGTATATCATCATATATACATGAAATTTATAGTAATAGGTTCATATATATACATTTCCCAACAAATTTAATTTAATTTAGATGCATAATACAAAAGAATTACTTGGATGTTAAAGAGGAGAGAGAAATCCCTCAAGGAATTTTGGCATGGTAACGAGTGTACATGGGAGGAATTAATGAGAGATAAAGGGGTCTCCTATCATCCAAAAATAAAGAGGACAGTATGGGGGAGGTGAAAAATCATACCCCAACATTTTTAATTGAAAACAAAATGGCATAACAACTTAAATAAAATTGGACAAAAATGAGAAAGGAAGAAAACCCTTACTTGGAAGTGTGATCTCAATGGAATGGGAGAGGATTGAGAGAGGAATATTAAGAGCTTGGGGAACCTTGTGAGAACTATAGAGACAGTAGGGTAGGGTTTGGGAGAACTCCAAATGCATTGAGTGAAGAGGAAGTGGGAGCTTGGGTGGGTTTGTATAGGAAAGGAGAAGGGATTCTTTATTATTTAGGTTTGGGACACCCCACATTAAACTAATCAAAACCACAAACCAGACCATGTTTGTTTCCCATGGTTTTCTCCAAAGGGGAGTGGAAAAAAATATTTTATAAGTAAAATATCATAACTTCTTAAAATAATAGGGTTTATTATGTGGTGGTGAGTCACACTCTCAAGGAAAACAATTTAAAAAGGAAAAATGTTTTATAAGCCATGAAAGGTCCACTAAAGCTTTGTAAAATAAATCAAACAAACCCAAAATTATATTATTTTAATGGTAAAACATATATTGTCCGAACATAATGTTTATATTATTTTATTATATCACTATTGGGTCATTATAATGTCATAAAACATATTATATATTTAAACGGTATTTAATTTTTACCCAGAAATTCAACTGTCTCAAAAAATTATAAAAAATTAACTGTTGGATAATTTTGATGTCCTGATTCCAAAAATAATATTTGTTTTATCTAAATAATTTTATAAATATGTGAATTTTTACTTTTAAAATAAAAACCGACATTTACTGAAAATTCATGGGTTTTGACAAAAACAGCTTTCAAACCTTAATAAAAATTATAATAACATTAATAAAATTATGTGATCATTTATATTTAATAAAAAATAATTTAATTATAATAATATTTTATTAAAATATTATTTAATTCAAAAATCCATTAATTCATCAAAATAGATTTCTTAGTTGAATATTAACTTAAACTATTATTTGTGCTTTAAAAACTATTTACAAAGTAACAATAATAAAATGAATGCACATTATTTATAAAAAAATAATGTACATAGGCATAGTGCTAGGGTCTTGTTACATAACCCCTTATAACACCTGCATAAGACCGAAGGGTATGGTGTGCGATGGTGACATACTCTTGGGGTGGCTCGGATAATATCGCTCGGGTTGTAATATTTATTAAATTCAACTTCTCCTGTAGTCGGTTCTACTCAAGATTAACATGTTCAAGCTTGGATTGGGATTGGTCAAGAGTGAAGCCCAATGACACCACCTCCTTTCTAAGCTCCTACAAATGGGCTTCATACGAGGAAAGTCAACTGTATGATTCCATCGCTTCCTTTGTATGGGTAAATTGGATTTGTTAAAGCCCTATATTTATACTAATAATGTGATCACTATTCAACAGATATATTAGCAAGGGTCACAATTCATAATGGTATTTTAAAATCCATAAACATAAAACCAATTAAGTTCACATTTTATATAACCATAATAAACATTTAATTGGATCAAGAGGAATTTCATTAATGAATGTTTTGATCGTTACATATAATCCCTCTGAATATGTGTGATCTCACAAACCAAGTGGAAAGTATTCTTCTTAACGATGAGGGGTGGAGGATGGTGTCTTTCCTCTTACAGTGGAAAATTTCTCGGATGAATTTCCTAAGGATTTATTAGGGTTGCAACATGGGAGGGGAATTCATTTCATGATTGAGATAACACCAGGGGTTGAAGCCATTTCTATTATACCTTATATAATAGAACCAAAATAGATTCAGGATCATAAGACTTATTTATAATAATAGGAGGATAGGGGGTTTATCCATTTGAGTATATCACCTTGGGGTTATCTAGTTTTATTCACCAAGAAGACTGACAGAACTCTGTGGTTATGTTTTGAATATTGAAATCTCAAGTAGATGATGTCTACAAAATGGTATCCAGTTTCATGTATTGGTGGTATTTTCGACCATTTTAAGGGAGAATGTGTGTTCTCTAAGATTAATTTTAGATCATGTTTTCATCAGTTGAGGTTGATGCCTTCTTACATACCAAAGACTGATTTTAGAAGTATTTATGGATTTTAGGAGTTCATCATAATGTTTTTTGGGTAAAAAATTCTTCAACTATGTTTATTTACTTGATTAACTGAATATTTCACCTATAATTGGATCAATTTGTGGTCATTTTTTTTATGAAATCTTTGTGTACTATAAGACTCATAAGGATTATACAAAAATCTTAACATAGTATTGAGTACTCTGAGAGAAATTATTTTATATTCCAAGATATCTAAGTGTCAATTATATATTGATAAGGTGAATTAAATGGGTCATATCATCTCAGAAAAAAGGAGTGTTAGTGGACTCACAGAAGGTTCAAGAAATTGTTTATTGGGAGAAGTCCAAGAATAGTTTTGATATCTGAAAGTTTTTTGGGTTTGGTGAGATATTATCGAAGGTTCATAAAAGACTTTATTTCTTGGAAGAACCTCTCTCAGGTCTGGCCAAGAATGGTACAAATTTTGAGTGGTCTAAGGCATGTGAGAATAACTTCTAAGAGCTAAAGATAAAGTTGATCACTTCACCTATTTTGATCTTACCTGACTCGGGTAATGAGTATACTCTATCATGTGATGCGTTTGTCATTGATCATGGGGTATTTTTGATGCAAGGAGTTCAAATCTTAGTGTATGGATCATGATAGTTGAGTCCACATTAATGGGACTATCCTATACATGAATTCAATCAAGCTGTAGTGGTTTATGATTTGAAATATTGGAAAAATTACATTCTTGGTGAGAGTTTTGTTAATTATACCAATCATAAAAGCCTAAAATATATCTTTTACCTGAATGATTTGAATCTCTAGTGGTAGAGATGGGTTGAGTATATGAAATATTTTGACTTTGAGATAGATTAAATGTTAGGGAATGGAAATAGTGTTTACAATTACTTGAGATGGAAGATGTAAACTAAGGAATTTAAAGATTATAGTGTTGTGTGGAAAATGATGGCCTTATTCACTGATATTCTTATAGGTGTTAATGAAAAGTATAAACAAATAACACATATGTCCTTATCTATTGATCACTCTCTTCTGAACCGGATAAATATGATACAGTATGAGGATTCATAATTCATGACATTGATGGATAGTTTTAATGGTGGGGAGATACCTCCCTACTAGAATATTGATAAGGATGATATTATCTACATTTATGGTCATGTTATTATGCCTACTTTTATGCAGTAGGGGATGATGCATGAGTTTCATGCCTCTAAGTGGGTGGTGAATCCTATTTTGACCATGATATTCTGTGATCTTCCACAACAGTATTGGTTTTAAATAATGAAAAAAGAAATTGTAGGTTTTTTGACACAATACTACACCTATCATTAGGGGAAGTCTAGGAATTAGTGAACTATTAGTTTGTTACAACCATTTCCCATTATAGAGTGTAAGTGGGATGGTGTTACCATGGATTTTTTAGTGGTATTACTGAGGAATCCTAGAAATAATAACACCATATGGGTAAATATAAATTTTTTAACAATGGTGGGACATTTCTTACTGATCAGGTAGATGTTTATCATTGATCAATTGGGTGACTTATACATTTGAGAGAAAGTGTGTTTTCACTAGGTTGCTTAGATTATCATTTTAGATCATGATTTATTTTACTTATCACATCAGGAAAGGATTCCAAGATGCACTGGGTACATAGGTGTTTCTGAGAAAATCATTTAACATATAGGTGTACGGGTGGTCGGACTGTACTATATAGCTGTTAGAAGGTATGTTGAGAGCATGCATCCAAGTTTTTTGTGGGAAATGGGAGAATAATTTAGTGCTTGTTTATTTCACCTATAACAATAATTGTCTAGAAATTATATAGATGATAACATATGAGGAAATAGATTGTATACCATGTAAATCACTATTGTGTTGACTAAACATAGAAGAAACGTAGTTTTGGGGACTGATTCTTGTGTAGGAGATATCAAATCATGTCCAGTTGATCTAGAAGCATATGGTTATGGCACAGAGTATAAAAACGTCATACACTAATCGACTTCATCAACCAATTTATTTTATAGTAGGTGATCGTGTGTTACTTAGGTTGTCATTGATTTTAGTTCACATTATTATTTGGAAATAGGGTAAGTTGGTGCCCAATTTTATGTGGTTATTTTAGATTATGGAGAGTATCAAAGTGATATTGTATTGGTTAGTTCTTCCACAATGGTACAGTTCTATGCATGAAATTTTTCATGTGTCTCATATTCAGAAGTATAACCCCAATCCTTATCATGTGATTGACATTAATGATATTGATATTAGGTATAATTCATCCTTTCAATATAATTTTATTCACATTGTAGATCATAGTGGGAGAGTTTTATAGGGTAAGATTATTCCCTTGGTCTAATTCTTTTTGCAGCATAGCTATTTTTTATAGGAAACTTGGGAGAGTGAAGCTAATATTCTGACACAGTGGCCTTATTTTTTACCTTGGAAGCTTAGTGATGGTTAGGAGAGCATCTCAAGGATGGGATGATATAAGGTGGGGAATTTGTAAGATCGGGGTATGTTTTCATTTTAATTTTTTCTTATCCCTATTTAAAATGGTTAATGAAATTATTCCTGGTAATAGGAAAGGTCTTGGGGGTGTCCTAGAGGTTTGGGTCATGAAAAGGAGGAAAGGTTCTATAATATTCCTGGAGCACGGTTGGCTCACATTTAAAACTAACCATGAAATATTACCATACATCATATTGAGAGAGGGAGAAATATTTTATAAACTGTGCAAGGGGGCTAAAGACATGAAACCTTGGATAGATCCATCCATATAGCTTCCACATAGTTTTTCAAACCATGAGGGTTACCCCAAATAACCATGAGGACTAACCTCTCTCCTAGATAGAGGGTACCACATAGTTGGTGCATGGTTTCTCCAATCATGAGGCCAAACCAAACACCCATTAAAAAGTATGGAATTTCTCTTTTTTTTCTCCTGGCCTTATTTCACTGTATTTATCCCCTATTTTTTCCTTAGTAGCAAGGGTTGCGAACCAAAAGCTCTCCTATCTTACAAGGATCGATTTCCTTCAATTCATTGGTGTTTATAGTGATTTTTATTAAGAATATAACCCCCTGATAAGTCTCTAACTTATCTTAATTATTTCTTCTAGAATAATATTTTTGGGATATGTCCTTCTCATATGAAGATTATAAACCCCTGTTCTATTAGATTCTTCATCTTGGTTTTCATAGACATTTTAAATCAAGAGTCATTACTGGATAAGTGGTTGTCTACAAGTATATGGTAGGTTGTATATAATATTTCTCTCATATTCTTGACATTATTCATGTCTATGTAGTTGTGAAAATGTGATGCCTCACTATGCACCTATGTTAGTAATTAAGAAATTTAATTTGAGCCTTTAAATAAATATGAGACCCTTAACAAACCATGTCAGATATATTAACGATTGTTATACTGATCATAAGGTCACCCATGGGGTATGCTACTCCCTTAAAAATTGTTAAAATAGTCATTATGGGTGAATTTTGGAGTTTATGAGATTAAATCAATGTTAATTGTGTTGGGCATGTGAACATGGTATAAAAGGGTGTTTAATTTAACTTGGAAAGTTAAATGGGTTATGGTATGACTAAGGATAGGAGTGTTAAATTTTCAAATGGGAATGATGGTGTTATTTAAGGGGTCAATATAATGTTTATTAGATGTGCATATGGATAAATATTAAAATGTTCTAGTCATGGGAATTATTTAAGGAGTAGAATGAAATGATCAATTATAATATTGATAAAAGAAATAGTGAAACCTTTTTTATTGTTGATAAAAATTAAATTGATGAATAACCTTGAAAAGATATGAATAATGTAATTCTTGAGATATTAGACTGAGGCTCCTCATCATTAGGTTAGGCCAGATAGATTCTCTGGGGCCCACCAATGTATTTCATGGATTAGATGTTAGACAAATGCTTCGATATCCAATTGATTGTCCATGGAATGAGTACCTAGACTGATTCTCCATGGTACATTGTTAATTTTAATTGATTAAAATAACTTCTATTGTGATTAAAGAATTAAACCCCTTCTGGTATTCTTCAAACTTTTTTAATGGGCTAAAGTATGTTTGATGGGTTCATGTGTCACTTGGAACCTAAGGAAAAAGGTGGCTAAATTGAATACAATTAGATAATGAAACTTGTTTTATTTAATTATTGTTTATTAATCATATTTAATATTTTATAAACTATTTTTATATTTGATATTTCTTTATACATTTTTTATTGTGGCCTATTGAGTTGTACTCACACCCTACTTAGGCCAATGTTTGTACCCAAGTAGATTTCATAGTTGCATGTCAGGATAAGGGAAAAGGCCCTATGTCAGATGGATGATTTAGGATATGGGATGGATCATGGAAGGGGTACCATATTGATTTCAGAACACATTTTGGGTATTTTCAATGGGTATTTATTTTGGTTTTCTTGTAGAACAGGACACTATTATAACATGATAGGTTCATAATTTTGGTTTATGGGCATTTACCTAGTTTTGCAGTTTGTTATGAGATGCATGGTTATTTTTGGTTGTGGTTAATTATTATTTAGTTGTTATTTATATTTATTTACACTTTTTTCTTACTATTGTAAAGAGGGTATATTATCTTCATGTACCTCATTAAACCCTAGATGGTAGTTGACAACCCTTGGTGTACTAGGAGGTGTGCTTGTGATCATGTGATAAACCAGCTCTGTGAATCGGTTTAGTGGCATCTGGAATGGGAAGTTATAAGGATCAACTTACAATATTACATTTAATTGGATTTTAAGTGTTTCAAACCATGTTGTTCATGTATTATTGGATATGATAGGCCTGTTTTTCAATTGGTCAGGGATTTTCCTCGAAAACTGGCATTATGAAATGGTCCTTGGATGATGGAGGTTTTTCCATTGGAGTTGGAATCTTGGAGTGAGAATTAGTATCGGGGCTTGAATAGTGTTGAAATATGTGATCAGGTGTGTTGAGATAGAAACTATACAACGTATGTTATGGGGACACTTAAATTATGATTTGATAGGTGATTCTAACGGCAGGAAGTATCATGGCTCGGAATTAGCTATTATGGGATAAGTTATATGGTGGGGAGAACTATATGTCAAAATGATAAATTATATGAATAAATAAAGGTGTACCATGATATAAGGACATAATGTATCATTTTCATGGTGTTTTAATAGTAAATAAGGGTTTTGGATCATGTTTTGGTGATTTAAGAACCTTATGTTAAAAGTTCTACTTTAGATGCGTGTTGGGAATTCAAGGATGGAACATAAAAATTTTAATAAATTTAATGAGCTAAGGAGGTTTATTTGTAAAATTGGATGTCCAATAAGACTTACTAAGTAAGATAAGTGTTATGGTGGAGATTTTTTAAGATCCTGTGTACGTATGGGTTGAAAATTCCAGAAGGATTTTTAACTGTTGAATTAGTGGATGGGAAGGATTTTGAACTGGGTGTTAGAACGTTATTCTGAGAATTTGAACATCCCAAACATATGTATTTAGAAATTAATTGAGTGTTATAAGGGGGTTTAGGATATTATGGTATCATTGAAATTTATATAGGGTGGTTGCGCTGCAGCTGGCCTATAGCATATAACCGCCAACTAGTTGGTGGTCAGACAATGGCAACCCCATACCTAAGGGTGCCACTAACTAGTAGATGGAAATAAATGGGGGGTAAATTATAGTAAAAACCCAATTAATCAGATAAAAAAATCAATATTATGATATATAATTATTCATTTTATGAATTTATATTCATCGCAGTTTTACAAATAATTTTCTAAAATTCTTCAATCAAAAAAGGAAATGTTTTATTTAACTAAATCGTTTTTCCATGAATTACATGATTTTATTTAAAAGATAAATTTATTTATTTTATAAATTGAATATTATAAAAATGAATTATTTTTTATAATAAATATATCGAATATAAATTAGGATTATTTTTAAGTATTTTTTTGAAAATATTGATTTTTGAGTAAATAGTGAAAAATGTCGATTTTTGTAAAACTCTCATTTCTTTTAATTAAATAATGTGTTTTAAAATTACCATTATATTATGGATATTGTTTTAAATTAATATAATATAAATTTTATTAAAAATAATCTAAATAATTTTATAGGAAACAATATTTTATTATATTATTTTATAAGTTCATTTTTGCGCTTAAAACACAATTTTAAAAACAACTATTTTTCATTGAGTTTTTCACACTTATATAAAAATTAATTTATACCAATTATACAAAATAAACCTTTAAAAATGGGTTATATATTTTTAATCATGAATTTCTAGTTTAGTAATGAGTTCAATTTCATATTTGTCCATTATGAATAGAAACTATGGTAAAAATGCTTCACTACGAAAATGGGTAAATCATGTTAATTAAGGTAAAAACAAAGTGATTAGGACTAAAAATATTATATTAATTATTATTAGATAATGGTATTTAAACCCCTATCAGCTTATACCTAAGATTTTAAAGTTTTTGATCCACTTTACCATTATTAAGACTTTATAATATTTAAATTTTTATAAAACTTATAAGTGTGCCACTCTCCTCACTTATAAAAGGGAACATACTCTCCTCCCATCCTCACACATTTTGAGAAATATAGTTCAATAAATCCCTTAATAAAACTCTCCATAAAAAATAACTATTTACTATAGTTATTTTTATTTTCAAAAGGACAATCCTATATGTCTTAAGGTGTAAGTTAAAGGGAGATATTCAAGAAGAAGGTAAAAGTCATAACCGACATATTTCAAGATTATTTATTCTTCTACCGACTTAAATTAATCGTCAACCAAGATAAAATAATAACATAAATATCATCCATATACTGAAATTTTATTATGATTATGTCATAATCCTTTTTCATCTCCATTTCTATCTTATGAGAAATGGAAACATCACTTGTGTGTATGTGTAGATTACCACCTCCACAAAGTCATGTGTTTCATTTTTCATCACCAAATTGTATGGATGATTATAATTAATGAAAAATAAAATATATATGATATTTATGAAATAATTATTAATGTTTAAAGATAATATCTTACTTACCTTCTTAATCCATCTATCTATAGAAAATTGATAACATCACTCATGTGTGTGTGTGTCAAAATCACTTGTATGAAGTGATGTGATTCATTTTTCATTATGACCTTATAATGATGGTCATAAGGGTGGAAATAATGAATAAATATGAAATGTATAACATATTTATGATTATATAATATTATAATATTATCTAATTTGTTTATTTTCCACCTTTTAGAAAAATGAAGATGTCATTCGTGCATACATACAGACTACCATCTCCATGAAATGATGTGGTTAATTTTACACAACATCCTTAGATGGTTGGTTTTAAAAGGGTCTTTAATTTTTACATATGATAATTATAAAAAAATTAATATTATTTATATAATGGTACCATATCCCCTTTCACCACGGTCAATGAACCAATGTGGTTTTGAGGTTATAAATCGAACGACCCCAAAGCATCCAACGTAAACTTAACCATTTTAGTAACTAAATAAAACATGGTAATAAATGAAATAAATTTAATAATGATAATGAAATTAAAAATAAAAATTCTCTTAATCATGTATAAAAATAATATAATTTTATTATTTAGTATTTATATAACATATGAAGCTAAACGAGACATAATGTTAGGGATTTTTCTTTAAAACCTTATTATAAATTATTTATTAAAACTCTTCCCCCAACATATAAATGTTCTTAAAAATGTTTGAAGTATATTATTATAATACATAAAATATTTTTAAATTTCATTTTCAACTAATTTTTACTTTATCTTTAAAGGTTTAGATAGTAATATTTAAAATATTTATTATACGGGTCATTTTGATATTTTTTTACCAAAGTGTAAAAAAGAATGTTTTTTAACTTATACGGTTTGAATACCCTTTACTATTATCATTTCAATTTTTATTTATCAATATTTTTTATAGGTTTACATGGTTTTTTTCAAAGAAAATATTTTCCTCAATATTTTGGGAGTTTTCAGTTTTAAAATTTTTTTCTAAGGAATTGGAAACTTTTTCCCATCATTAAGAGATAAATGAATGTGTTATTACTTATGGACTTCAATTCCAATTAGTTTTATGATTAAAGTGAAATTTATATCTATTTTATTCATGATATGGTTCTTTAAAATTTAAAATTAATGATATGTGGGCCTGATATAGATATAATGATGGGTGAGCCCGATATAGATCTCAAATCCATTGGGTAAAGTGACGAAGTTTTTCAGTTATATGTTACTCCTAAGTGATTTGGAAATTATCTAACTAGGTGAATGCATTTTAAGGGTTCTTTTAAGGTTGACTGTGAGGATAAGTTCCCAAGGTACAATAATTATATTCTTTCTATGGTTTATAAATGAAATATTTTGATTTCAAAAGGTAATCAAATGAGATTGTTTTTTAAGGAAATTTTAGGGCCTTTTTTATAAAGGTTGAAGGATTGTTTTTAAAGGAAAGGTATTCATTATATTTTGGGTTTTACATGAAACCCTTAAGATTATTTTTTTTACTTTATGATTTTATAGGAAATTTTTTCTGAAATATATTAATAAATTATGTTTTTATCATGGAAAATTAAATAGATATTTGAGATCAACTGTTTATTATGAAAAAGGTAATTTTTCTTATGGATTTTGTTTGGTTTAAAAATGTATTAATGGGTTTCATTTATTTTATATACCATATTGAGATTTTTTATCATACCATGTTTTTAAATAGGTTTTCACCATGCTTAAGGATGGGTATAAAATTTAAATGAGTCAAAGTTCTAGATATGGTAGTTTCCTTTAACGAAGAAAGTGTTTCTTTGTAGAGAAATTGTTTTTTGGAAACAATGGATACTATGTGGGAATTTCCTCTTTATTATGTAATTTTTTACCTAATTATCAAAAAATATAGACTAAAAATATCATGTAAATGTAATAAAGTTAATATCTTGTTATAAATCATGTAATTATGGGTTTTTTAAAGTACAGGGTGTTATAGTTTATATCATAGCAAAGGTTTAGATAAATTTTGAGGTTAGGAAAATATTAAAAGACATGTTAAAGAGACAATAAATTATGGTTATATTATAATGAGATATATTTTGAATATTTTCATGTTGCTTCATCTAATCCATGCATGTTAATAATGGTTTTCCATATAGTAAATAAGGAAGACAAGGTAGAAAGGCATCAGGAGAATAATATCCTTATGAACTAGCAACCTTGAATGGTAAGAACAGAGTAGTTTTTTATATTTTTGACTTTGTTGATGTAATATATTAATGATGAAATCCATGAAATATAATACCTAAATATTCTATAAAAGAACATTACTATAGTATATAACTTCATGATATAATACCCTCCTTGTTTTGGTGGATCTTCAAACCCTATGAAATATGGAGGATGGATTAATACTCTAGAGTATATATTTGAAGTTATGGGATGTTCCAAACATCATAAAGTATCCATTTATATATATCTTTTTTGAAGATTAATCTGATAAATGGTGATATTTTATTAATAAAACTAAGTAAAAGGAAG
This sequence comes from Viscum album, assembly GCA_963277665.1. Classification (NCBI taxonomy): domain Eukaryota; kingdom Viridiplantae; phylum Streptophyta; class Magnoliopsida; order Santalales; family Viscaceae; genus Viscum; species Viscum album. The sequence goes on from OY728123.1 coordinate 776,271,044, forward strand.
AAATTAATGTCATGGAATGGATGGTATCTAAAGATATCATCCTTGAAAAGTATTTTTCTAAATTTATTCAATATGGAATGGAAAGGAAATTCCTAGAATTAAAATAAAAGGATGAGGAAACTATAGCTACCTATAAAGATAATTTTAGTATATTATATAGGTATTCATTGAATTTAATTCTATAATATGATAGTAAAATTGTTGGATTTTACTCAATATTGAAGCCATGTTTATGAAGGGCTCTGGTTACTCGTAAGTTCATAAGGTATGGGGAAATTTTTCAATCTTTTGAGAAAGTGGAGATGGAGTTTGTGGAATTTTTCAACAATGAGGATAAGAAGTTATCAATGTCACAGGAAATGGTGATACATTCATCAAAGAAAAAAAAAGGTAATTAAATTAAATTTTCTTATTATGATAAGTGTGGAAAGAATAATTTTTCCTAAAATATGATGTGATCTGGGAAGTGTTGCTGATGTGGAAATCTTAGACACATGGGTTTTGACTGAAAAAATAGCAATGAAAATGGTTAGACTGGTAATGAAAAGTAGGAAGTAAAATGTTTTAATTACAATAAGTTGGGATGTTATTTAAAATCTTTTTTGAAGGTAGTTACTCAAGTTGAAAATCATAAATATCAGAAACATAAAGGTTTAGCAAAGTATTTTTATACTAATATGTCAAATGATGGAACCTCAAATGAATTTTTGATAGGTACATCACTTACTAATTCATATTATGTTATTGTCTTTTTTGATTTGGGATCTATGTGTTCTTATATATCTAGGAAATATGTATTTAAAATGGAAATACCATATCAAGAAATGAAGTCGAACCTCTTGGTAAAAAATTTCGGGGTAGTAATAAGGCAACCAGAATTTACAAAAATATTCTCGTTGCCATCTATGAAATGGTTTTTCCTTTAAAACTTTTTTTCTTTCCTATTATAGAGTTTGATGTTATATGGGGTATGTATTGGATTTAATTTTACCATGATAAAATATATTGTAGGTCTAATGAAGTTGTTTTATAGAATGAGTTTCCATTTGTATATAAGAATGGATTAATACATTTGATAACACATCAAGAACCTGAGAAACTGATGAATTATGGAACTAAATTTTATCTTGAACATATTATTTAGAAGAAAGGAAATGTTCATATTGGTTATTTTCTAGTAGTAAATGAATATTTGGATGTATTTACCGGTGTTATTATCCATCAAGAGTTTTAGTTTACTATTGACTTTGTTTTTATGCTAAGCCAATTTTAAAACATCCCTATCAAATGGCTTCAATTAAGTTGTTATAATTTAAAAGAAATTATAGGAGTTTATTGATAAGGGTTTCATCCACCCTATAACTTCTCCTTGGGGTTCTCTAGTTATATTTGTTAAAAATAAGGATGGTTCAATGAAAATTTTCATTTATTATAAATAAATCAATAACACCACTGTTAATAACAAGTTTTGTTTTGCCACGTATCGATGACTTGTTTAATTAGAGCAAAGGTGAACAGTATTTTTTGAAAATTGATCTCAGGACTAGGTATTCACTAGTAGATGGTTAAGGTGGAATACATTCAAAGGATGTTTTTTTATACTAGGTGTTTTCATTATGAGTTTGTGGTTATGCCTTTCAGGTTAACAAACTAACCCACTATATTTGTTGATCTAATTAATAGAGTGTTCCATGAGTATTTAAATAAATTTTTGGTTAGGTTTATTGATGATATTATAGTATACTCTAAAATATATGAAGATCATGAGAAACACCTAAGGACTATTTTTTAGACATTAAAATAAAATATTTTTATGTAAAATTAAGTACATTTGAATTTTAGATGAAATAGATTTATTTTCTTGTTGTATTGTTACTAAATATGAAATAAATGTTGATCCTACTAAAAACAAAGTGGTGTAAGAGTGGATAATTCCTACAAATGGTATTTATATTCAAAGTTTTCTAGGAATAATTGGTTATTATATATGTCATGTTAAGAACATTTCTTGGTTATCTATCCCACTATCTAAGTTAACTCTAAACGGATTTAAATTCATCTGGATAAAGGAATTAGATGATTGATTTTGGGAACATAAAATAAGATTGGTTAATGCTTCATTGTTATCCTTTAAAAAAAGAAATAGAAATTTTTTTATATATATTGATGTTTATTTGAAGGGACTTGGTTGGGTCTTGATAAATAATTATTGAGTTATCAGTATACATATTGTTAATTGAGACCATATGAAAAAAATTGTCTTACACAGGACCATGAGTTGGCTGAAATTGTCTTTTGCCTTAAAAATATAAAGATGTCATTTATATGGGGAGAAATGTGAAATATATATTGATCATAAAATTTTAAGTTTATATAAACTCAAAAAGAGTTTAACATGAGGTGTAAGAGATGGATGTAACTTATTAAGGATTGTGATTGAACAATTTACTACTATCCGGGTCATGAAAATAAGGTAGTTTATTCCTTTAGTAGAAAAGATGATGCACCACTAACAAGTTTGTGAATATAACATGGTCCTTTAGTTAATTATTTAATGAATGTTGGCATGTAAATTATGTATGTGGAAAATTATTCTATTTTAGATCAGTATCAGTGTAGTTAATTGGTTAAAAAGAATTAAGGAGGATTAGAAGAAAGGTCTTGGATTACAAGAAATACTATAATTGGTCAATAATGGTAAGTTTCCTGAGTTTAATATTGACAAATAAGGTGAAATTGGATTTGAAAATAGTTTTTATGTGCCATGTGATTCCAAGTTGAAGAAGAAATTGTTAAGTGAAGATCATAGATATTTGTTTTTTTTTTCTATATTTTTAGCACTAATATGTATAGATACCATCAAGAATATTTTTGGTGGTAAATTATGCTGAAATATATATTGCTACTTTTACTATGAAATGTTTGAGTTTCAGCAGGTTAAATTTGAATGACAACTACCAAAGGGGATTCTTTAGCCTTTGTCAGTTCTAAACCGGAAATGCGAGAAAATATCAATGGAATTCATGGTGTGATTAACAAATACATCTTTAGGTAATGATTCAATTTGTTTTATTGTTAGGGTTCCTAACATTGTGAGTTTTATATTCTAGTATGTAGCCTTGGGTAGGTTTGAATACCGCCATTAATAGTTTTTCCATCGCACCTGGGTATGTTCTTATTTATTATTTTCAATTTTAATCTCTTAAGGATACAGTTTGGTTATATAGAGTTCCCCACTCCATTTTATTTGATCATGATCCTATTTTTCATAAAATTTATGTAAAGTACTTCTGAAATTAATGGGTGATAAATTAAATTTTAGTAAAAAAAATTCATCCTCAATCTGATGGATATTTAGATCTTATAATTCAAACATTAGATGATATATTCTAAGCTTTGTATTTAATTATCAGGCAATTTGGGATCATAATAGGTCTTTAGTTGAATTTTATTATAATAATAGTTTTCATTCATGTATACGGATGACACCTTTTGAGGAATTATATGAAAAATAGTGTCAAACTTCACTATGTTGGTATGATGTTAGTGAGAGGAAATTAATGGCACATAAATTATTATAAGGGATGGTTGAGAAGTTAAAAATGATTCAGTGGTACATGAGGAAATTTTAGATTAGTCCGAAGAGTTATGGAGATCACAGTAGGAAAGATCTCTCATTTCAGGTACGCGGTCATGATTTAATAAAATTATCTACATGGAAAAGTTTTATGCATTTTAGAAGAAAGGGAAAGTTATTTATGTGGTTTATTAGACCCTATGAAATTTCAGAAAATGTGGGATTAGTTTCTTGCAACATATATTTACCACTAAGTTTATCTTAGGTACATGATTTGGTTCATGTTTTGTTACTAAGAAAGTGTGTACATGATGTGTCTCATGTTTTAAGACCTGATGTGGTACATTTGGAGGAGAATATCTCCTATAAAGAAAATTTGGTTCAAATTTTTGATCATAAAGACTATGTATCATGAAATAAGGTGATTCACCTAGTAAATAATTATATAATAAGCACATGATTGAGGAAGCAATATGAGAACCGGATAATGCTATGAGGGAAAAATACCCTCACTTATTTAAGTAATGAATAAAATTGTGAGGACACAATTAAAAAAAGGGGGAATAATGTAAAAAAAATATGTAATACTATAAATAAATAAATCATATGATTTATTATTATTAATTTTATGAATTTATATTCATCATATTTTAATAAATAATTTTATATAAGTTTTTAGTCGAAAAGGAATAGTTTTCTTTACCTAAATTGTTTTTCCATGAATCACATGATTTTATTTAAAAGAAAAAATTAGTGATTTTATAAATTAAATTTGATAAAAATTACAGCATTTTTGGCATCAAAATATAAAATATAACTTATCATGTATTTTTGTTATTTTTCTAAAAATAATTATTTTTGGGTGAATTAGAAAAATGTGGATTTTTGAAAAACGATCATTTATTTTTGTTAAATAAAGTAATTTACAATTCCCAATATGTTTTGAATTTAGATTTTATTTAATATATTATCCATTTTTTTAAACATAATCTAAATAATTTCATAATAAAGAACATTATATTTTATTTTGTTATAAGTTCATTTTTACGTTTAAAAACACAATTTTCAAAAAAAATTGTTTTTCATTGCCTTTTGTGCACCTATATTAAAAGTCATTTATGACACTAATATAAAATTAATCATGAAAAATGGATTAAATATTTTTAATTCTGAGTTTCCAAATTATTAATGAGGTCAACTTCAATTTTGGTCATTATGAATGGTAACCATTGTAAAAATGTGTCACCACCGTAAAGGGTAAAATGGGTTAATTATGGTAAAAACAAAGAGATAAGGCCACAAAATCTTATCTTAATTATTATTAGATGACGGTATTTTGAAAAATATCACCTTATCTATCAATTTTTTTATATTATGATCTACTTTTCCATAATTAAGTCTCTATAATATTAATTTTTTTATAAAAAATTACAAATGTGACACTCTCCTCACTTATAAAAGGATGCCTCATATACTCCTTTATTCGCATCTTTTTAGCACTCTAGTTTATCCAATACCTACCCAAACCTATCCCCAACATAAATTCAAACATTCTATAGGACTTTTTATTCTCAAAAGATCAATATTATAAGGTTTAATGTGTAAGACAAAGGTAGATATCTAAAAAAAGGTATAAGTCCTAACCGACCTATTTCAAGTTTATTTATTCTTCCACCACCTTAAAATCTTCATAAAAATTAATGTAATAAAAATAATTATTATATTCCACATACTAAAATGATATTATTATTATTATATAACCCATTTTAATCTCCATTTCCATCTTATGAGAAATGGAAACATTGCTCGTATATACGTGTGGATTACCACCTCCACGAAGCCACATATTTCATTTTTCATCATAGGATCATATGGATGGTTATAATGATTTTATAAATTAATATATATGATATTTATAACATATTTATTATTCTAAAAAAATATAATATATTACTTACCTTATTACTCTTTTTAACTATTGGAAATTGATAATGTCACTCGTGCGTATGTGTGAAATACCACACCTACGAAGTGATGCGATTCATTTTTTCATTTTCACCTTATAAGGATGGTCATAAGGATAGAACTAATGAATAAATATTAAATTTATATAATATTTATGATTATGTAAAAATAAAATATTATATAAATTATTTATTTTTGACCTGTTAAAAAAATGAAAATGTTGTTCATGAATACATACGGACCACCATCCCCATGAAATGGTGTGGTTCATTTTCCATAACTACCTTACATGGTTGGTTTTAAAAGTGTAATTAATATATAAATATGATAATTATAAAATTTTTAATATTATATATATCATTTAAACATATCCCCTTTGTCCTTGGTCAATACACCAACGTGGTTTTGAGGTTATAAACTAAACGACCCCAAAGTGTCTAATGTGAACTTAACCATTTTAGTAACTATATAAAACATGGTAATAAATGAAATAAAAGAAATAATGATAATTAAATTCACATGAAATATTTTATTAATACAGTATAAAACTAATATAATTTTATTATTCAGGATTTAGAGAGCCTACGAAGCTAGACTATACATAAGGTAATGGATTTTCTTTTAAAACCTTATTTTAAAGTATTTATTTAAAATATTTTTCCTCCAGATCCATATTCTTCAAAATGTTCAAAGTTTTTTCTTATAATACATAAATTATTGTTAAATTTTATTTTTCTACAACTTATTAATTTCCTTTTAAAATTTTAGAAAGGAATCTTTGAAACATTTACCGTACTGGTTATTTTGATGTTTTTTCCAAAGTGTAAAAAAATTAATGTATACAGTTTAAATGCCATTTTCTACCATCATAGAAATTATTAATTATCAATATTCCTTTAAAAGTTTCCATATTTATTTTCAAATGTTTTTGGAATTTTTTATTTTAATTTTTTTTCTAAGGAAACAAGACCTTTTTCTCATCTCTATGAGATAACTAAATGTGTAATTGCTTATGGGATTGAATACTAATTCAAATAGTTTTTCAGATTAAATTGAAATATATATATGTTTTATTAATTATATGGTACTTAGAAATTTTATATGAATCTTGGGGAAGATCGATATAGCTCTGATGATGGGTGATCCCAATATATCTCTCTAATTCATTGGTTAAAGTGATGGATTATACTAGTTATAGTTTACTCTTAAGAGATATGGGAATTATATAGTTAATTAATTCCATTATAAGGGTGAATGTATGGATAATATCCCAATATACCTATATGATATGATTTCAATGGTTTATAAAATAAATCTTTTAATTTTAAAAAGTAAGAAAATGATATAATGTTTTTTAAGAAAATTTAAGGACCTTTTTTATAAAGGTGAAAAGATTGTTTTTCAAGGAAAGGTATTTAAAATTTTTCATGTTTTCAAAGAAATTATTATTATTATTATTTTTCCTTTATGATTTCATATGAAATGTTTCTTGAAATATATTAAGCAATTAATTTGTTTTCATGGAAAAGTAAAGGAACATTTGAGATTAAATGTTTATTATGAAAAAAAAAAGAAAAACATTATTATGGATTTTTCTAGCTTACAAATGTACAAATGGGTTTCATTTATTTTATGTCCCCTACTGAGTTTTATTTTTATCCTCCCACATTTTCAAATTATTTTTCATAGGGAATAATAATGGGTAGAAAAGTTAATAAAGTCAAAGTTCCAGATATGGGATTTACCTTAAATGAAGAAATTGTGTATTTATTAAGAAATTATTTTATAGAAAAAATGGATAGTACAAAGAAATGTCAACTTTGTTAATTAATGTTTTACCTAAGTCTCTAAAACACTAAACTGAAAATATCTTGGAAATGTAAGAAAGTGTTGTCCTTATTATAAATCATATAATTATCTATTGTTTAAAGTATGAGGTGTTATAGTTACATTATCCCCCCCCCATATTATTTAGAGGGGAAACCCTATTATTTCCAACTCTCCTATATGTGGTACCTCAAGGTTGTAATCCATCCCTTATCCTCTTACCTTTTGGCCAAGTGAAGATGTTTAAGGCGATTTCTTAGTTATTAGAGTTTAGTTCCATCCTCCTCTAACCTCCTTTAATCTATCCCTACTTTATTTATAATTTTATCTCTCTCCACTAAGGTTTGTGTTGGTGATTCCACCAAAGCATGGTGGAATATCCCGATTCTCTAGGGGTTTTAGTTAAATCAAGATAAAGGGTGTCTCATAGTAGTTTCTTCGAGTGGTAGTTTTTTTTCACCAAGGTATGATGTCATATTTATTTTTATAGGGTTTTCCATTAAATTTATCTTGAATAAATTATGGAATTGTCACTGCCTATTAGGTATTTCCTTAGGAATGGTTTTTTGAGTCTGTTGCATACCTCTTATGGATGTTCGCTCGAGGTTTTGTCTAGTGGAAAGTTCCCAATAAGTTAATAACAAATTATTCCTTTTTTAATTAAATTTTAAAATTAAATGATCATTTTTAATTAATTATAAATTGATTATAATTAATTAACTAGGGTGCTTGGTCACGTTTTAGAGGCTTGGGGCATTAGTGAGAGATTGGACTAGTCTTAGATGAGGTGTTCCTGTGAGTTTTTAGCGAATATGAAAAGTTTAATTGATTTTTTGATAAATTTTATATTTTCTAATTAATTATAAATGTTTAAAATTAATTAAATTAAATATAATGTGGTGTTAGTTAGGTAATTACAAGGACAGGTGATGTGTGAGAATTTTTTTACAAGTATGGGTGCGAAATGTCAGACCAAGAATTAAAAAGTGAAAGGATTTCTAAATGAGGTAGGTGGTCCCATGTACTTTCCTTAACTATTTTATGCATTTTGTTATATGAATGTGGACATGTGGTTGTTCCACTAAGGCAATATAACCATTTTATTAATTAAATTATTTAATTTAGTTTAAATAGTTTAATTTAAATTAAATTTTCAAACTTTCGTGAGCACCTAGGAATAAAAGGAATAAAGTGCCTAGTCCACTATAGACCTAGTGCACTATCTTTATGCCTCTATTTCTGATGGTTGAGGATTGTACTAAAGATAATTCCTTGGTCCTATAATCCCTTGAGGGATTTTAATCAAATTATTTGGATTGGATATGACCTATAGGTCCTTACTTATGAATTCTTGGACACCTCCAAGAAGGTATCATGTGATGAATTGGGTGAAATGGACTGAGTAGTACATGTAGGGACCTTTGAGATACCTTAGATACATTTTGATCATTGATATATGTTGGGTGGGTAGATCACTCTAGTACGACCTAAGTAATTTATGATGGTCCATGAGTCATTTCCTTAGGTTGTTTCCTATAGAACTTACCCCCATGTGTCATGCGATATTGTATTCCATTTATAACTCTATCAAGGAGTGTGGAATCCCTCATTAGACGGGTTATGAACCAAGTGACTCTCTTGAGATAGAGGACTTTGAGTAGGGTTCCTCCCCCTTGACATAACCTAGGGTACCCCGAGTAGGGTACTCCCTACCTTATGATGACTTAAAGGACCTAGGATATAGTGGCTTGCCTAATAGTTCCTTAAGGGACCCCTAGTAGCGTTCCCTTCTTATATGATCAGTTTGGGGACCCTAGTAGGTTCCCCAATGATGGAATAACCCTAACAGGGAGACTATGATCATGGATAAAGATGGTAACATGTGTCATCTTAGAACCCGTACCGATTATGAGACCCTAGGGGTAGTGAATTGTGATGGTGGGTTTAGGCATTCAGTCAACTATTGGTTTTATTTAGGCTTTAATTACTTCGTGGAACATGTGTAGTGCATGTATGGATTCCCAAATGTACATCCTAGTATTTGTATTATGATCCATATACGATATGATGATGCTGATGTGTATTCGTAAACGTGCTTCTTGGGATACACCTTTGATATTTATGTGATATTGATGTGGATGCCTATATGTGATTCCTAGGATCTAACCATTGAGCCATGTGAAGAATTTATGGGACACTAGGATTCAACCATTGGGTTTTATGAGCTTCCCAAGATGCATCATGTCTAGTCATGGAGCCTTTTTTGATGAGATACTCTATCATTAGGCTAAATTTAATCAAATTTCCCAAGACATGCTTCTAATAATTGACCTTGGGTCTGATATGGAGACATAATTACATGACATACACAAGGAAATTCTAGCACTGGACCAAGTATGTATTGAAATCAAGGTTGTTTAATAAGGGATATACCTTGGTTACTATTACTAGGGTAGGAATTGGTCCCCCTTAGAGGTTAAGGTTGGCACAGTCATCATGATGTGCTTAGAGACACCTCAGCACTGGACGGAGTAGGTATTCATTTATTTTCAGTAATCTATTTATTTATTTTAGCTTATCATGTCAGATTCACATATCACTACATTTTTTGGTATGTACAGGACCTCATTGTGGGTTCCCTATATATTTTCCTACTCACACCCTACTTGGACCGCCATTATACCAGGGTACCTCAGTAGACTCCCACTTGGTTTTAGGTATAGTTTGGGATGAGGATAGAGCTTATTATCAAGAATGTTATCTTGTACATGTACATTCATATTTGGATGAGTTATAGCTTAGAGTTATATTAGATCATTTAATAATTATTTTTATTTTTATTTTTTATATGGGATAGGCTTGATGGGAGATCAGTCTTGTTTGTGAGCATAACTATTTGGGTCTTTATTTACTTCCTCATTCATTTATTATTATTGGATATGATTATTTTTTTTGAATACTTTGATGATGTGGATAAACTTTGCTTATATTTATTTATTATTGAAAACTCTAATATGGGTTTATTTTCTCCCCATGGTACCTTTTGAGACACCCACTGCTAGTCGACAACCACTCATGTAAGGGGAGGTGTGTCTGAGGTCACATTGCAAATAGATATAGCTTTGGTTGAGAGTGAGCTGGGATGGGGTGTTAAAAAATCCTTCCTAATCTCATCCCTAAACACCTCTTTATCCACATAAATAAACTTAAAGATAACCTTGAGTGATGATTTCTTAAAAATTTATAATTCTTCTTGGTTATCTTCAGCATGAAAGGTAATTTTTCTTTTTAAAACATAAATAACAGAACTACCAATGTATAAGAATGGTTTGTCTCTAATGTCTAGTACCTTCTTGTCACACTCTATTTCTATCATAATGAAATAATTGGGTGACATGATATTCTCTATATTGACCTGAAATCCATCCAACCTTTTAATTGGATGGGTAATGGACCTATCATCCAACTAAAGAGACACTAAAATAGGTTTCAATTACCTAAGTCCTAGCTCTATAAATAAGGATAAAGGAATAAATTTGACAATTTCTCTTAATTCACACTAGAAATTAAGCTCCTCGAGTTCCCTTATTTTTCATGAAATAACAAATTTCCCTAGGTGTTTCAGTTTAGGAAAAACTTCTTTTTAAGGACATCACTATATGCCTCAGTTAAACCTATGGTAGCAATTTCCCATAAGTCCATTTTATAAGTGAAACCCCTCTTGTGAAATTTGAAATTAAAAATAATTTTGTTTAAGGATTTCACAAAGTTCATGTTCATTATTAAGGTTTAAAAAAACTCAAGGATTTTTAAGTAACCGTGTCCATCATTTTTCATTATCATGGCTCTATTGGGAAAGAGAATGAGGGGTGCATAATTTTGCAAAACCGGTTGATTTTCTCCATCACCTCAAACCCAACTTTCTTTTTCCATTCCTTGATGAATTCTTACATTATTTTCCTTTATTAATTATATTTTCCAAGTGAATAATATATATTTAACTAAGTTTGGAACTCAATATATACTTTTCTAGTTTTGGATTTTTTAGGATTTTTACTCTTTGAATCATATAGAACCTCTATCTTGTCATGCCTAGGTTGAACCCTGAAATTGTATTGAGTTGTCAGACAACTTATTATGGTAATATTAATAAAATTACCTTGAAGATTTATCTTTATTTTACTTGTAAACTTTCCCTTATCATTCTTATAAAATTAACATCTAGAGGTGAAAATTTTGTATACCAAATGATGTGAGTTTACTCCACACATGGTGAAAAGGAAACAAATTGGTAGTTTTTTTAGCCTATAGGGAAAATCAAGACAACCCACATATTGTTTTCTCTAACATGGGAAATCTTCCCCCCAAATATGTGTCCCCTTGCCAAGCAGATTCCCTTGAATTACTTTATTTTAGACCCCCAAGTCCCTTTTATTTCTTTTTAGCTTTTTTTATAAGCTTTCAGAACTGGTTTTTGATTTAATAAAATAATAATGTTGTTGTTAATTGAATCATTTGAATTTATAGATTATTCATTTTGGTTTCTAAGAAAAACTTTTGAGATTCCAAATCAACCTTAAAGATATCTCCTTGGGAGTCCATTATACACAACATTTAGTGAAATAATCCATCTATATTCTCTTAGGAATTCCAGATTTAGTCCTATCTTGGTTATAAAGTTTAGATTATGGTTGTTGAGGTAATATAAGGATATTAGGTTTCTTCATCATCTTGTGGTTTCTCCATAAAATATTTGAGTAGTTATTGTACCCAAAATGGTAATTATTTGAGAAAGGTTCAATTTTACCTTGCTATCTAGCACCAAAATAAATAAAAGAAATTTTACTGGGTTGAACAAGCATATAATTAATTGGACAACAAGCCCTTGTATAACCACTCAACCCACAAAACTCGCACTACTCTCTTAAGGACCTCTCTTTCTTTTGACAGGTAACTTATTTATCACTTTGATTCAACAATTTTTGAACTTTATTCTGAATTTTAGTAAGTCAAACACTCATTTCCTGATTTTAACCAGTGTTTTTCTCTACTCTACTAACTTTCCTCATCCTATAAGACTTATATTATCAATTTTGGTAAACTGTATTGTAAATTTGTTTAAAATATTCATCAATTTTATTATAGTAAGTTCCACTTGAATTTTGTCCAAAGGGGTCTTGAGAATATGGTAAGGGAACCTCATAAAAAGCTTCCATAAAAATATGGTAATAAAATTGATAATGGGTACATTTCCTAAGAAATACCTGAAACCTATCCCATGTATCATGGAATGAAATCCTCATTTTGATGGAATCTAGTTATTTTACTTCTCAACTCTCCATTCAACTACCTAGGAAAATCATCATGAAAAAAACATTATAATTTTATCCCATGTTTCTATTGTGTTCTCCTCAAGCTGGTCAAACCATGTTCTAGAATAGTTTTTCAAGAAAATAGAAAAACACTCAACCTAAGCTCTTCCTAACTCAAACCTTATAGAGGAAACTATTATACCCCACTATAAAAAATTCCAATGGAATGAAAGGTTTCTTTATTTGGAAGTCTTAATAATTGTGGCAGAAATGACAGCTATGTTTTCTTGAGTTCATTGTTTTGAACTCGTTGGGAAATCTTAATTCATGGTGGATTTTCGGAAATGAATTAAAGTTGGTATTCTCTATGTTTAGTCTTCTCAGTTTTTTTATTCTTAAATAGGGGTTTAATGGGTTGTTCTTTTGGGTTTTCATCATGTATTTCCCTTGGGTTCTCTATTTAAAAAAAATAAAACGTATATTTTTTTGTTCTGATTTTCTATTTTTTGTGGTCACACTTTACCTTCCCCAAAAATGGTGCCCAGATTTGATAATTTGATCATTGACTGTCATTAAATTTTCTATTTATAAACCTACTAACTACTAGTACTATAGTAAGTAGGGTCAAACAATGGATATTTTTAAATGTGTTAATCTAATATGAATAAAACATACAAAAATAGGTGGATAAACAATCAAACATAGCAGAAAGAAATGAAAAGGTATAAAAGAGATATGTGTGAGAAAATAGTGGTGAGAGAAAGAGGTCTTAGAAGTAGATGAATCTAGGTAGACCGGTCTATCCTAAATTATAATTATGGTTTTGTTTTATTGCATTAAAATAGATCACATACATTCTTAGACTAAGGAAATGGACTTGGATTTCTCTCACTGTCAGTCGACTAACAAACTACATTCGATCGCCTCACCTCGGTACTGGTTTTTCAACCAAGAACTCAAAGAAAAAATTATTTTCACATAGAAAAGAAAAGAAAACAATTTTTCAAATTAAGTACTTCATAAATTATTTTAAGATTAAAATTCCACTATTTTCACCTTTTGATACAGGATTAATGAAGAAAAGATACTCAAGGAGAATTAAAAAGAGGGAATCAAAAAGGGACCACACTATGAAAAATTTAGAAAGAGTGGTAAAAGATTCAATTAATCTTCACCAAAATCCCTACTTGAATTTAGAAATTCATGTTCAAAATAGAAACAGAAATACTTAAAAATCATCAAACATATAGAACAATAGGAAAAGAGAAAGGATAATGGTCATCTCTGTCATGCACATGTCCTCTAAAATATCAGATTGGTGTAGCCCAATCCATTTGTATGATGTTGGGATGAATTCTAGCATCCCATACTATACATCAGACCGAAACTCTAATGGGTCAAGCTCCATGGTGAGATCGTTGGGGGTCAAAGGCGGCAGCATGCCCCTACTCTAAAAGTTTTAGGGACAAAGTCTCTTGGATCAATTTTTGAGGAACTGTATCATCTTTGAACAACTATACATGAACTAACTGATGACATCTTCAGGGTATTGTAACATCACTAAAATACTATAATAAAATTAAATAAGTCAATATATCTCCACATACTTATTTTCACAAACACTATAATAGTTTGTACTTGGGTGACCGCAGCACTGTATTATGCAGAATTCCAGCAACCGATCACTATAGGAAAATGGACTTATTGTGTGGTTGGTGGAATAGTGTCTCGTTTTCCTTATTTGGTCATTAGAGTTAGGATTTCTATGTGTGAGAGACTTTGAAAAAACTCCATTTAATTTCGTTCATGATTATAATGAATTTTTCTCCTTCTCTGTAGATGCAGGAATCATTTCCCAAAATATGTAAATCACTATTTTCATGTTATTATTTTTTTATATCTTTTCTTCATATGAAAATCTATGTCACCTAGTGTTTCCATGACATCATCCACTGTTTATGTGTTTCCCTATGCCACTCAACCAATTCCTTAAATTAATCAATCCTGGAATTCATTTTCTGGAGAATCAGCCACTTTTCATGATTATTATGGTGCTCCTTCTTTATAAAGATCATCCTAATAACATTAATCCACTAGCTAAACTTCTAAAATTCATTGTTAGTATTCAATTACACAACAAAAATATCTTTTCATTCATTTAATTTCTTGACAATTAAAATCCAATTGTTTTTTTTTCACAACTCGATCGATTCTTATTCAAGCTTAGCGCCAGAGTAAAAATCCTTGGACACAATCAGTGAATCCCTGAACCCAGTCGCATCCTCCTTTCAATAGTCCTCGACCTTCCTGTCACTCGTAAATATCTCAGGCTCAATATGGTTCTTAAAATTATAGCAACCCAAGACTTTTACATAAAAAATTACATGATTTTAAATATAATTATACATCAGAGTACAAGCCCAGGATCGTTAAGTCCAGGGCCTTGGAATACTAGGTACATAAAACATAAAACATGGGGATAAAAAATTAATTTCTTTATTTAATCTCCATAAATAGCTCCTAACTTCCTTTTATCCCTTACATCTGCATAGGGTGCCCTGGGGAACACATGAACAAAGGGATGAGCTGAAAATCCTAATAAGGGAATGAACATAAGGATACTTCTTAATCACATGAGTTAGGAGGCATGACATAATGATATCCAAAGAATGGAACATATAAAATCCTATCATATAAGCGTGGAATCATATAAACATGGAATCATATAAATGTGGAAGAATCATAAAATATGTCTTTTGTATGGGTTAAGGATAACCGCCAATCCTGTTTCCCATTTTGGTATGGGTTAAGGCTAACTGCCAATCCCATTTCCCATTTTAGTATGTGTCAAGGCTAACCACCAATCCCGTTTAACATCGCATATCATGAGACTTAACTTTACCCAATGTATTGGAGCGCTATTTGGGCACACCCATCTCAACCACACATAAACATAAGGGTGGGTACCACAATCATGACATAAAGCATAACCAATGAGTGTATCATAAAAGTGTTCATGAAATAAAGGGATTAGAACATATATGGATGTTAATAATGTAAAATAGTAATATAACATGGTAAGTGGTTTCAAACAGAAGTGACAACATATAAAAAATGTATTTTAGAAACATTATCATTAAAACATTTTTGTGCGGTTTTAAGGAAAATACTATAGAGATTTTAAAATAAAAAGGAGAAAAATATTTTATATAAAACCAGAATTGAACCAAAAAGGTTTTCATAATAAAAATAAAAATTTTATAAAGACAATTTTAGCTTAAAATAGTGTATAGAGTGCACTTGAAATTGGGTAAAAAAAAATTGGGAAGTTCCCATAAGACGGGTTTGCTTATCAGAAAGTTCTAAGCATGGAACCTTTTAAAAACATGTATATCCCAAAAATAAAGTGATGAAATGGTATTAAAAATTAATTTTTTAAAAATAAACATCATTTAGAATATTTACATAAATATATAAAGTAACTCCATTTTGATATAAAGAAAGATAAGGCATCCCGGAAGAACAAAGAAGGTTTGGGTAGATTTTATTACGGTTTATCGGCATGGTATCGGGTGTACATAAGAGTGATTTATGAAAAAGAAAAGGGGTTTCTAATCAATTATAAATAATTAGGAAATTATGGGTTAAGTGAGGAAACATACCCCATAATTTGGTATTACACATAAAAAGGCATAGCATAGAGAACAATCTTGATTAAGAGTGAAATGGAGACGATCTCTTACCTTAAATTCATTGGTGTTCTACACTTGTTATTAAAGGCCTAGATAAAAAAATTAGGTTTATTAATTAATAATTTCAGAACCTCTTATATATGTAATGGGTTTATTATAATCATTTTAAGTTCATTTATAATTATTTTTTTTGGTTATGAGGTTCAATTTCATTGTTTGGGCTCGTTTGTTTACTTGGTTTTAATGATCGGTTCGCTTATATTCATGTTTGGATAAATATGTAAGATAAAAGTGGTTGCCTAGAATTGAATTTATAAGATATTAGTGGAAATACAGGAGATTAAATGGTTTTAAATTTAATTTGGTTACTTAGATTTAAGTTGAATTATTATATAAAACCATAGTGACAACCGTTTTTGTTAATCGGTGGGTTTGATTTCAAAGAGCATGTTTTTCTTTATAACTTAATACCATTTGTACAAAAGGATTACATAACAAAAAATAGGTTATATTACATATATAATAATCTGTTTCAAACATAAAACAAATTTTTTCATGATAAGAATTAAATATTGTAATAGAAATTGATAAATTGTTTTCCTTGAATGTGCTAAATTAGCACATCTCAAATGGTGCTTTCATTTCTTTCAAATAAAATTGGGAAAAGGAGAGAAGATAATTAAATATCACATTAGAAAAAAACATTATATTACATGTATGTTACTAGAGTTATCATACTATTTGGGTGAAGGGGGTGAGTAAATAAACAAAAAGAAAAGAATTTAAAAGAAATGAAGGAATTGGAGAGAGGAATTTACCTCTTGAGACTTCCTCCTTTAAGAACCTCTTAAGGAGAGAGGTTTTGGTATTTTGAAGAGGCTAGGGTATTTTGGATATGGGGATGATATTGGGGAGATATT
Source organism: Viscum album (assembly GCA_963277665.1). Taxonomy (NCBI): domain Eukaryota; kingdom Viridiplantae; phylum Streptophyta; class Magnoliopsida; order Santalales; family Viscaceae; genus Viscum; species Viscum album. Next base: position 776,288,337 of record OY728123.1, read on the forward strand.
TGGGGAGAATATTGGCAAGTCACAAGGCTTGAGAGTAGTGAAGAGAACAGGGAGTGAGGGGGTTATAGTGGACGAGAGGAGGGTTTTCATAATATTATAGTCATTAGTTTATTATTTTCCCTCAAGACCAGAAATAGTGATGATTCCAAGACCAAAAATAGTAATTAATTCATGTGACTTTGAACCAGTTGAACTTACATCATAAGATCATCATCAATGACTCAATAAATCCATTATTTAGCATTTATCGTAAATTATCATATTTTACTATTCATAAAAAATTCAAGTATTTCAGAAAAATCTCAAAAATTCACCCTAACCATTTTTCAACATGTAGAATCAAAAAATGGAATCCATTTTTCAAAAATAATTTTCTAAATATTATTATTTTAATATTTAATTAAAATCATAATTTATTATCAAAAACCAGTTTTAAAACATTCATTTACTTATTCTAAGATATAGGTATATCATACTTTCAAATTGAATATTATTTATATATTATCATAGGTAAGGTTACTATTAATTAGGTTATATCACTATTCATAAGGTTATTTTACTATTCATAAGGGTAGGTTACTATTCACTAAAAATTAAGTATTTCTTATCGAACTCCAAATAAATTACTGATTGCAACCGTGTAAGTTAGATTTTCAAAATTCCAAACACAGAAATGATAAACTAATTTTTAAAATTAACTTAGCACTTAGTAGTTCACTATTTTGTGTTTTCATTGATTTTATGACATATTTATAAGAAGGAAATTTCCATTGAAAAACATTGGGTCATTACATTCTTCCCCCCTTAAGGAATTTTGTCCTTGAAATTTCATTTTACATTTTAGGTAAAAAATAAGTGGGGGTAATTTTCCTTCATTGCTTCCTCCAGTTCTCATGTTTCCTCTTCGTACTTATGGTTTTTCTATAGTACCTTTACCAGATTAGTAGTCTTGTTTTATAGAACTTTTTATCTACGATCCAAAATCTTCAATGGATGCTCATATGAAATATCATCTTCCAACTGTACCACCTCTAAAGAGAGTACATGTAAAGGGTCTGGTATGTACTTCCTTAAAAGGGATACATGAAAGACATCATATAATTTCTACATGGTAGGTGGAAGTTCCAGTCGATATGCCACAACTCTAACTCGATCAAGGATCTAGAAGGGGCCGATGTACCTGGGACTTAACTTCCATTTATTTATGAACCTTGTGACCTTTTTTCACGGAGATATGCATATAAATACCGTGTCTCCAACTTTGAAATCAAGGTCTCATTAACGGTTATCTGCATAACTCTTCTATCAAATTTTGGATACCTTGATATGTTGCTGAATGGTTTTCACCTTCTCCACCATTTCTTCGACCATTTCACATCCAAGCATCTTACACTCACAGACTTCATCCCAACACGTCGATGTTCTAAACCTTTTCACATAAAGGGATTCATATGGTTCCATTCGAATGCTCGAGTGGAAACTATTGTTGTAGGAGAATTCAACCAATGGAAGATGTTGGTCCCATACTCATTTGAATTCCATAGAACACGCTCTCAATGTGTATGAATAGTTCACTCAGATTGGCCATCAGTTTTAGGATGACATGTCGTACTAAAGTTCAATTCAGTGCTTAGAGTTTTTTGGAGACTTTTCCAGAACATTGAGGTGAATCTCAGATCATGATCAGATACAATAGATAGTGGTACTCCATGTATCCTTACAACTTATTTGATGTAAATCCATGCAAGTTGATCTAATGAGAAGTCCTCTCGAATCACGATAAATTGAGTTGTCTTTGTATGACGATCCACAACGACCCATATAGAATTGATTCCTCTGGATGTCCTTAGTAGTATAGTAACAAAGTCCATGGTAATGTTCTTCCACTTCCATATTGGTATGGGTAGTGGTTGTATCATCTCCTTATACTTTTTCCTCTCAGCCTTCTCTTGCTGACATACCATGCACTTTGATGTATATTCAGCAATCTTCCTTTTCATATTGTCCCACCAAAAGTTTTCTCAGAGATCTCGATACATCTTTATGCTCCCTGGGTGGATATAGAAGGTTGATCTATGTGCATCATTCAATATCTCCTTCTTTATCTCTAGATCAGATGGAACATATAATCGTGTCACAAATCTTACAACTCCTTCCTCATCAATTTTGAAATCAAGGGATTTCTCATTTCTGATAGCTTCTACCCTTTTTGAATTTCCACATATTTTCTTTGAGCATCCTTTATTTTCTCCAAGAGGGATGGTTGATCAATCATTTGAGAAAGTATTGATTATATTTCTCCCTTAATTATTCCCATGTCCATTATTTGCAAATCTAAGAAGATCGCATCCTTTTCAATTCTTATCATTGATAAAGATGCAGGATCCTTTCTACTTAGAGCATATGACACCTTTTTTACCATACCGGGATGGTAGTGGATCGAGAAGTAGTAATCCTTGATGACCTCTATCCATATTCGTTGGTGCATATTAAGATATTTTTGTGTGAATATATATTTGAGACTCTTGTGGTCAGTATATATCTCACACTTCTCCCCATAGAGATAATGCTGCCATATTTTCAACACAAAGATCACCGCCACAAACTCCAGATCATGTGTAGGATAGTTTTTCTCATGTATTTTCAGCTACCTTGAGGCATAGTCTATCACTTTATCATTTTTCATTAGCACATAGCCTAAGTCCTTCTTAGAAGCACCAATATACACCACAAATATTTCTCCACTTGTTGGGAGTGTGAGTACTGGCGTAATGATAAGCCTCGTTTTCAACTCCTTAAATTAATCTTCAAATTCCTGTGTCCATACAAACTTTACTCCCTTCTGTGTTAGCTTGTTCATTGGGTTTGAAAACTGTGAAAAGTTCTTCACAAATCGTTGATAATACCCAGCTAGACCCAAAAAGCTGCGGATCTTCGTTACAGAAGTTGGCCTGGGCCACTCTTCAATTGCCTTCATTTTGGAAGGGTCCATAGGTATCCTTTTGCTAATGATAACATTCCCCAATAATGATACTTCCTCCATCTAGAACTCATATTTACAGTACTTTTCATACAACTTCTCCCTTCAAAAATTATTTAACACAATATTCAAATCCTCTTCATGTTCCTCCTTTCTCTTGGAGTATATCAGAATATCCTCAATAAAGACTACCAAAAATATATTGAGGTAATCTATAAAGAATCTATTCATTAAATCCATGAAAATTTTTGGAGCATTAGTGAGTCCAAATGGAATCACTATGAACTCATAGTGTCTATACCTTGTTCGAAAGGCAGTCTTTGGAATATCTTCCTTCCTTACCTTTAATTGGTGATATCCTGACTGAAGGTCCATCTTAGAGAAATACCTGGCCCCATGAAGCTGATCGAACAAGTCATTTATCCATGGAAGGGGATACTTGTTCTTTATCATGATTTTATTGAGCTCGTAATAATCCATGAAGAGGTGCATTGATATGTCCTTCTTCTTGACAAAGAGGATTAGAGCACCCCACAGTGAAGCACTCAGGTGTATAAAACCCTTCTCCATATTCTCCTATAATTGCTTATTCAACTCTTCCATCTCTACGGTGGCCATTCTGTAAGGCTTCTTTGAGATTTGTAGAGATCCAGGAATAAGTTCAATTGAGAACTCAACCCCTCGGTTAGGAGGAAGAACAGACGACTCTTCAAGAAATATATCATTATAATCCATCACGATGGGCATGTCTTCAAGTATGATTCCCTCTTTTGTCTCAATCATTTGAGCAAGAGATGCTTGCTCACAAGGCAGTAATATCCACACTTAAGATGATGATTCTAAAGGAGATTCACCTTCCTCCTTACACTTTTAAAGAATCGGAGGATGCTTTGGGATGTGAAGAGTGATCTCCCTCTCCCAACAGTTGATTTTGTCTATGTATAAAGATAGTCAATCGATTCCCAAGATAGCGTTGAACTGCACTAAAGTATGACGAGATTTGATGGGAGGTCCAATCCACAAACATTAACTGGGGAGGAGTTATAAACCATGGATGCAATAATTGCCCCATTTTCTGTTCTCATAGAAAACTTTTCCTCCAAATTTTGAGGTGGTGTATGAATAGTTCTACTAAACTTGCTCGATATAAAAGAAATCATAAAACCAGAATCAAATAGTACATTCTCTATTCTTGAATGAATAACTAATGTAATTGTCACCACATCGTTTTCCGGATCTAGCTCAGCAGTACTGATATCATAAGCTCTTCTTTTTTTCCTTGCAGGTTGTTGCTAATTTCCTCCGACAACCCTCGGCTTAGGGAAATTTCTTGCATAATGCACATGCTCCTTGCAGTTGTAACACTGCGATGCAGGCTGAGTATTGATCTGAACCTTACTTTCTTCTTCAACATTATCGGGATTTTTCATATCCCTTTAGTAGTTCTTGTCTAGATGACCAAACTTTCCACATTTGAAGAAATTCTTGGTTCCCTTCAGACATTTACCAGGATGTTTCTTCCCACAACTTTTACATGGAGAAAATTCAAGCTTCTTTCTATCATGGGATTTGTTTGATGAACCACCCATGTTGTTCTCTATTTTCTACTTCTTGTCATTGGGTCCACAGGACCACTAAGACTCTCCAATCTTTATTTTAACCTTGAGGGCATAACGGACAATATCCTCATAACTGTCGAAGTCTTAAATCACTAATGATTTTCATAGACTTGAATTTAGTCCACTAAAGACACAATCCACCTTTCTTTCAGTGTTCATGATAAATCCAGAGGTATACCTTGAAATCATTTTAAAGTTTTCTTCATACGCCTTGATGGACTCATCTTCTTTCTGCTTGATTTTGAGGAACTCTCTTTCCATTTGGAGATGGAGGGTTCGAGGAAAATATTTCTTGAAAAACATCCTCTTGAATTCCTCCCAATCCATGGAATAAATTTCCTCTTGGGACTTTGTATTCTTGATTAGTGTCCACCACTCATCAGCTTCCCTATAAAAACAATATACTTCCAATACAACCAACTCTTCTTCCGAGCACTGGAGGATAGAGAATATATTTTCAATGGTGTTAATCTATTGTTTTGTGAGGAATGGATCAGAAGATCCGCTAACCATGGGAGGCCTTTTCCACATGAAGGATTCTGTGTAAACTTTCTATTTCCTTGTAGGAGGAGGGTGTTCCTCATGATTCAAGTTATTATTCATAACTCTATCCATCTGAGAAAGTACTATCATGAAGTTTTGAGCACCCTCTCTAGTCATATCAGTCACATCATTAGTCAATATTCACATTTCCTATCACATTAGTTTGGGGAACATGTTCTTCTATTTCCCTCCATTAACTAAGAAAAATAACGTATAATTAGAGGTCTTGAATACTTAGCTATTGAGTATAAAAAGGAAACTTTGAACATAAAAGGATAGACTTATAAAGAAGAAGTATATCCTAACTTTTGATTCCTTAGGTTTAAATCTTGGTTATCCTCAATCTATTTCTTAACTTATATTCTTATGGGATTTTTTGTCCCTTAATAATGGTTTTTACTAAGCTCGTGAATCTACCAAAGCATATCCCCCAGGAGTGTCGTAACCAAGAGTGAAGTAAGGCCTATTTTCGTGCACCAGTTCTCATTTGAGTCTATCTCAAAGAGGCGTTTTCGGGTTTTACCCCTAGATACATTTGTGCCAGATCCACCTCTACCTGCTCATATCCAGATAGGGATGTATTTTGTTGATAAACCTATTACTCAATACTCACCAAAATTTAGGAATGTTTTCTTATAATTATTCTCATCCTTAAGGTTCTCTCTAAGGTTCTCTATTCCTAATCTCAAAAAATAACTATACCATCCTCTGATACCAACTATAGAGACCCAAGCCTTTTACATAAAACATTACATGATTTTAAGCATAATTATACATCAGAGTACAAGCCAAGGATCTTTAAATATAGTATTTTGGAAGACTAGGTACATAAAACATAAAACATGGGGATAAAAAAATATTTCTTTATTCAATCTACATAAAGATCTCCTAACTTCCTTTGAGCCGTTACATTTTTATAGGGCACCCGGGGGAACACATGAACAAAGGGATGAGCTGAAAATCCCAGTAAGGTAATGAACATAAGGATATATCTTGAGCACATGAGTTATAAGGCATGACAAAATGATATCCAAAGTAGGGAACATATAAAATCGTATCATATAAGCATGGAATCATATAAACATGGCATCATATAAATGTGTAAGAATCATAAAACAAGTCTTTAGTACAAGTCAAGGCTAACCACCAATCTCATTTCCCATTTTAGTACTGGTCAAGGCTAACCTCTAATCTTGTTTCCCATTTTAGTACGGGTCAAGGCTAACTGCCAATACCGTTTCACATCGCAGCTCATGATATTTAAATTTACCCAATGAATTGGAGTGCTATATGGGTGCACCAATCTCAACATTTTCATGAATATTCTTTCCACATAAATAATCATACATAATCAACCATACATAAACATAAGGGCGGGTACCCCAATCATAACATAAAGCATAACCAATGAGCGTATCATGAAAGTGTCCATGAAAGAAAGGGATTAGAACATACATGGATGTTAATAAGGTAAAATAGGAATATATCATGGTAAGTGGTTTCAAACAGAAGTGAAAACATATAATAAATGTATTTTAGAAACATTATCATTAAAACATTTTTGTGCGGTTTTAAGGAAAATACTATAGAGATTTTAAAACAGAAAAGAGGATAATATTTTTATAAAACCATAATTTAACAAAGAATGTTTTCATAATAAAAATACTGATTTTATAAAGACAATGGTGGCTTAAAATAGGGGATATATTACACTTGAAATTGGGTAAAAAAATTGGGAATTTCCCTTAAGACAGGTTTGCTTATCGGAAAGTTATTAGGAGAGAATCTTTTAAAAACATGTATATCCCCAAAAGAGAGTGATTAAAGGGTCTTAATAAATGAATTTTTTAAAACTAAATATCATTTTTAATATGTAAATAAATATATAAAATAACTCCATTTTGATATAAAGAAAGATAAGGCAACCAGGAAGAACAAAGAAGGTTTGGGTATAATTTGTTACGGTTTATCGGCATGGTATATTGTGTACCTAAGAGGGATTTATGAGAGAGAAATGGGGTTTGTAATAACTTATATATAATGAGGGAGTTATGGGGGAGGTTCTAAAACATACCCAATCATTTTTTATTACACATAAAAAGTCATAGCATAGAGAACAATCTTGATTAAGAGTGAAATGGAGAGGATCCCTTACCTTAAATCTGTTGGTGTTCTCCACTTGTTATTAAAGACCTGAATAAAAAAATTAGGTTTATTAATTAATAATTTCATAACCTATTATATATTTAATTGGTTTATTATAATCATTTCAAGTTTATTTATAACCGTTTTTATTGGTTATGAGGTTCAATTTCATTGTTTTGGCTTGTTTGTTTACTTGGTTTTAACAACTAGTTCGCTTATATTCATGTTTTGATAAAAATGTAAGATGAAAGTGGTTGTCTATAATTGAAGTTATATTCTCTTATTGAACATACTGTATATTACATGGTTTTAAATTTAATTTGGTTTCTTAGAGTGAAGTCGAATTATTATATAAAACCATACTGACAGCCGTTTTTGTTAATCGGTGGGTTTGATTTCAAAGAACATGTTTTTATTTATAACTTAATAAAATTTGTACAAAAGGATTAAAAACATAGGATATATTACATATATAATAATCTGGTTCAACCGTAACATAAATGGTTTCATGACTATAATTAAAGATGATAATAGAAATTGATAAACTGTTTTCCTTGAATGTGCTAAATTAGCACATCTCAAACGGTGCTTTCATTTCTTTCAAATAAAAGGTGGGGAAAGGAGAGAAGATAATTAAATATCCCATTATCATAAAAAAATACTTGTAAATGTATGTTACTGGATTTATCATTCTATTTGGGTGAAGAGAGGTGAGTAAAGAAACAAAAAGAAAAGAACTTAAAAGAAATGAAGGAATTGGAAAGATGAATTTACCTCTTGAGACTTCCTCCTTTGAGAACCTCTTAAGAGGAGAGGTTTTGGTATTTTAAAGCGTCTAGGGGATTTTGGACGTGTGGTAGGAGCTTGTGGAGATATTTAGGTGGAATATTGTCAAGGCACAAGGCTTGAGAGTAGTGAAGATAAGAGGGAGTGAGGGGGAGTTTTATAGTGGAGGAGAGGAGTGTTTTCATTATATTATAATCATTAGTTTATTATTATCCCTCAAGACCATAAATAATGATGATTCATTGACCAAAAACAATAATAAATTCATGTGACTTAAACCAATTGATCTTACATTAGAAAATCATCATCAATTACCCAATAAACCCATTATTTATCATTTATCATAAATTGTCGTATTTTATTATTCATCAAAAATTCAAGTATTTCAGAAAAATATCAAAAATTCACCCTAACCATTTTTTGATGTTTAGAATCCAAAATTGAAATCCATTTTTCAAAAATAATTTTTAAAATATGATTATTTTAATATTTAATTAAAATTGTAATTTATTGTCAAAAGCCAGTTTTAAAACATTCATTTACTTATTCTAAAATATAGGTATATCATACTATTAACTTGAATATTATTTATATATTCTCATAGGTAAGGTTACTATTTATTAGTTTATATCACTATTCATCAGGGTATGTTATTGTTCATAAGGGTAGGTTACTATTCACCAAAAATTAAGTTTTCCTTATCAGACTCCAAATAACATACTGATTGCAACCGTATAAGTCAGATTTTCAAAATTCCAAACAAAAAAATGAAAAAAAATTTGTTTAAAGGTAACTTAACACTTATTAGGTAATTATTTTTTTTTCATGTGATTTTATGACATTTTTATAAGAAGGTAATTTCCATTGAAAAACATTGGGTTGTTACAAACAAGCTTTTAGTTGATTGGAAAGCTCTCACAAGCAATTGGTTGAGAATCTTGCATGTGTCTTCCTAAGAATTATCAACTTTAAAAATATGGATCTAGATTCCCCCACATATTCATTGATTCAAACCTGTAAATAAGAATCAATCAATGACCAAGATTCTTCATAATAATTGGATTTTTCATGCTCGATTCTCGGCAGCTCCATCTTGATTCTATTGGCAGAATTCATTATTCTTTACAGTGCCCCCCCCCCCTTGGGTTGTTAAGGGAGGTAGGAAGGTTGATGTGAGGTGGGTGGCCAACCCCACCAAACCCATCCAGTAGAGGGAAGAAAAAAGGGGGAGGCTTTTATATGAAAGGTAGTGGATTCCCCTGGGATTTCTCCTTGTAATAGTGAGGGAGTGTGTACCCACTTTTACCCTTAGTGGTCCTTCTATTTGCTCATTCTTTTTTACCGATTTTCTTTTGGGGGATTTTTTACATTACATCTGGTTTCCATTTATTTCCTCATTTTTTCACTTAATTTTATCTTGTGATTATCATTTCACAAGTGGTCCAATCATTTATAGTCCTAAAAAATTTGGCATCATCCCAACTTCAATCAGTTACTTCTTCAGAAAGATTTTCTTTGGGAGTTTTCATGGCCCTGATCCATCTTCTTCAGCAACCCCAGATGAGTATCAGTTCATCTTTATCCATTGAGCTCAGGCACATCATGTTCTTGCAATGGTTGAACTCAAATCCTATCAAGTCATCATATTCTATAGACAAGCTCGATCAGGTGTTCATATTTGGTAAAGCTTGGTTTCGATTTCCTTCCCCCTTTAAAAATCCAAGCACTGTTTTTGTCTTCATATTTTGGTTTTCAGCAATCGATCTCAGTTCGGTTCTCATAAATAACATCACTTGATTTCATCACACTTTACTTCAACGGTCTTGATGGTTTTCATCAATCCCGCACTTAGTAGTCGTAGAACTTAGGGTGTGGGTGGATTCCAATTCTAGTCATATGGACATCTAGTAATGTGATTTCCCAAGGATTTTACATTACTTTCGGTGCCTAGTACTTGTAATTTCCCTTACATGGATTCATATAGATTTAAAATTAGATTATAGGGGTTTTCCCTTATGTGGATCTGACCAGGTGTGAACTTCATATAAAAAAAGATAATACACTTACAAAAATTATCGATTCCAAATGAAAAATAAGACTCCACTAAAATCCAAACTTCAACAAAAGATTTCAAAATGTTCCATCAATGAATATTAAAATGTAAACATGGAACTTGAATAAATTAAAAAACATATTATTATTAAAAAAAAATTTATTTCCATATAAATAATTTTTCAAACTTTTAGTCAAAATAGGACACATTAAGTACTCCATGAAATTTTATGATATGATTCACTAACAAACATCTCAAATGATCCACTAAACTATACTCTCATATATAAAGTAAGTAGACTGACTTTATTAGTTGGTTGATGATCACCAACATAGCATCACGAACTTTCACCAAATATGGAAGTCCTATCACAATATTTATTGACATACTATCCCTCTTCCACTTTTTTTCCTCAATAGGATGGCTCACACTGGCTGGAAACTAGTGATCTTCAATTACCCATTGATAAGTGAGGTATTAGAACATGAACCCTACAACAAAACTCTTCATTTCTATCCACCAATACATATTCCTAATATTCTGATATATCTTTGTAACATCAAGGTTTTCTATAAAGGGGGAAGTGCGAAACATCCTCAACACCATCTCACATAGTGAAACATGAAAAAAAAATCTTCCTTGAAAGAGGATTATGTGTGACCCACATTTTAAAAAACTATAGGGCACATCACCTAAGAATGACTAGTCATAAAACATCTCACAATCAATATCTTCAATCTAGGCCTCCCTCAGCCGATGGAGGGGTGTGGGGACCACCACCATCATTCAAAGAAAATTAAAGTCACCATCTTCCACAAAAAATCAACTACATCAAGGAAAGATACTCAAAATTATCATGCACCAATCAAGCATGTGATTATATGCTAAGTGAATTAGTCACCATGTTTCTTTTCCCTAGAGTGTAGACTCTCTTGATGTTATAACACTACAAGAAATATAGACATCAAATCTTCCTTGGGTTAAGATCCCACTAGGATATGATGTACATAAGACTATTATACTCCATATATCCCATAAATTTCTCACTAAGAATATAGTGTCTTCATGTGTTCAAGGAAAACACTAGTACTACAGTCATCAAGTCATGGGTCTTGTATTTATTCTCAGGAGGTCTCTGCTTCATGGAATTATAAGTAAACACTACCTAAATATATATAATTAAACATATAATAATGGTTCCAAAGGTATTTCAAAACACTATGTACTGAAATCATTCTTCTATAAACCACAATGTGAGAACACTAATCAACCCCTTGTTAAACACATTCTTGGGTGGCTTCGAATCAATCACATCATGGGATGAAGAAACAAGCAAATGAGTTTATTTATTAATGTATTTTTAGAGATGCTTTATGTGATGGAGCTACTGAAAATTCATGTAGTTTCAAGGATGATAGTATTTGATCATGGTGTATGGTTTACATAACAGATGAAGAAAGGATTGCTACATGCTTACGGTACCCAATTATGACTTAGGATTTCATTTCACCGATAAACTGATTTAGAAATTAATAGAATGATTTAAAATTTAGAGAATATGTTGAGATCATGTGTATTGGATTTTTCATGATCATGGTCATGTAATTTCTCATTGGTGGAATTTTTAAATTATAATAATTTTATTTTTTATGTCTCAGAAATTCCATGTATTTTTTTTATTATGTGGAATTATTTCAAGACCAGGCACTGAGATAGTGAGAAATTCCAAGGCCCGGAGTGCTCGGAATGATCCGTCAAAAAATGTTAATCTTTAAATATCACTCATGAGTGGTTTTCCTAAAAAAATCTAATAACTCTTAAAAGGGTGCCTGGATCAAAAATATAAGGGCACTGTTGCATTCATAATGACGGGTTTACCCTAGGTGCGACTTAAGCTTAGTCGGCATAAGCCTACAGTGAGAAAACCCAAAAATATCATAACCGTAAATATAATAATTAAATAAATTTTTTTTTTAAATTCTTATAACTCCCAAATGGTGACTCAGGTTGAAAATTTGAGACCACCTTTGAGCTCATGAGGGTATTCTTTCTTTATGAAGAACCTAGCATTGGCTGGTGCGGGCCAATAGTGGAAGTTAGTTTTTGGTTGTAAATAAAATAATTAAGTAACAATTGTTTTAATTTCAAATCATTATAACTCCTAAACAGTAACTCAGATTGGATATTTGAGAGTACCGTTTACCTCGTGAGGGTGTTTTCCCTTTAGGAGAAGCCTAACCTCGACCGGCATGGTTCAAGGGTGAAAGTTAATTTTTAAACTTTTTTAAGATTCATTTAAATAAACGTGCGAGTGGGTTTTTATAACTTTTGAACAGGTACTCAGATCAAAAATATAAGGGCTCCATTGAACATAGAATTCCAGGATTCACCTATAAAGGACTTAACTTCGACCAGCGAGGGTCGACCGAAAAATATAGTTTTCAGAATTTTCGGAAAATTATAAATTTACTTAAAAAAATTATTTTATTTTATTTTCTCACCATTCAGCGGTGTCAAGCCAGAACTGCAATGCGGCGATGAGGCGGTGATGATCCCATTTAATGAGACTCCTTAATGGGAGTGAAATAGTCATGCAGTTTCATTAATGAAACAGCGTAATAGAAATGTAGCGATGTGTTTCTCTATTAATGAGATAACTCGTTTGTAAATTAAACATGGAAATTCCTCTAGTGAACCTATGGCAGAATTCCTCTCCTATAATGAATGAAAAATTCCGTATAATCACTAGCGACATCAAGGAACCTCGAATAATGGGACTGGAGGATGACGAATATCTACAGCTTTAAACGGAACTTGAGTCCTCATGAGTGGATCACTTTAGCAACGAACACCTTCAAGGTAGGGATTTGTGTTGTTTGGATTTTCCCGTTATTCATTCTAAAATGACGAATGTGGATCAACCCATGAATAGGTTGATCCTAAAATCGTGAATCCTTGCAGGAGAGTTTCATTCTTGGGTTTTGTATCCAGGATTTAATTATTGTTGATAGAACATCATAACCAAACCCTCCCCTGTTTTAAAACTCTAACACAAAGGGTGTGTGCCGAAATGAACAAGGCTCGAGTCCCTCTGCTTGTGCATTCCTTATGGTCTCTTTCTCAAAATGGACACAAGGATAATCCAAGGTCATGTAAGTGATGGAAGCGAATCGAGGGGCCCAAGGGAGCAATAGGAATTGAAATATGACCACCTGAGTAGACCCGGTGGCCCGTGGAAGGTGCCGCTAGCATGGCACCACCAGCGCGGCGACCACAGGTGGGAGATGGTGCCAATAGACGCCACATGCGGATGAAGCGGCCGGCCCTCACTGACCGTGATGTCGGAATTAAGTGTACTCAGTGTGAACCGAAGAGAAGGGGGTGGCCGCGAACCATTTTACATGGCCATTAGCTGGACATGGTGCCATCCTAGGGCCACATATAAGGAGTAGTCTGCTTCCTGCGGGCCGCGTGTGAACTAGGGGGCAGCCGGATTCCTGGACCCACATGCCCCAACTGGACTGGCTGAGTAGGTCTGGGCTATTGGATCGGGCCGCCCTAGTGGCCAAGATAAACTTTTGAGTCATTCCTCTTTAGCGGACTGAGTTGACAGGATAAAGCCGGGTCGCATGGTGGCCCCGTCTAGGAGAAGAGATCGTCCTACCAATGCGGGACAGACCATATAAATTCGGGTCACTGGTAGACCAAGTGAACTGGACCCACAACCAACCTTGGTTGGGTCCATTAAGTACCAATGGGTTAGGACTATGGGCCAGACGAATAGGATTAGGTTGTGCGGTACCCCAGGTTGGGTTGGTCGGTTCGGTCTGGATCAGTCGGACCGGGCCCAAATGCAATCAGTCCCTATTTACAAAAAAATGGACGTATCTCCCAGACCGTGCATCTGATTGATGCACCATATGCAGCATTGGAACCCATGTGAAAGGCAGTTCTTATGAAGTCCTCTAAGTAAGATTTTGTGAAATTTGACCTAGTGAGGCTTCGTGACTCAGCTACCCAGTGAGACTCTATGAATCAGCTATCAACGAGCCTTCGTGACTCAGCTACACAGCAAGACTCTGTGACATAGCTATCAATGAGACTCCATAACTCAGCTACTCAGTGAGGCTTTGTAAATCATCTATCAGTGAGACTACATGACTCAACTACCCAGCGAGACTCCATGACTCAGCTAGCACTGAGACTTCATGACTCAGCTACCCAGCGAGACTTCATGACTCAACTACCAGTGAGACTTCATGACTCAGCTATTATCGAGACTTTTTGACTCAGCTACTGAATAAGTTTAGTTGACCTAGCTATCCTAAATTACTCATCGGGGATGATTTCCTTTGTAGTAATTGATGTTTAGTGTTTTCAACCATTGGTTTTTCTATCATCACTTTATGTTATACCTGTGTCGAGATGACTCCAGTGAATATAATATTTTTGCATTATTTTGTGATTTCTTTTGTGGATTTATGTGAGACCTGAGTGGGTTTTGGGGTCCCTAATGAGTATTTAGTTACTCAACCCTACACGGTCTTTGCCCGCATGTGTTGTATCTAGTGCATATGACTGATGACTTGGAGGAGGACTTGGTGGCCCATGACCAAGAGGTTCCCAATGAGGTGGGGTAGGTGGGACGTGCTTCTACAACTTCCAAAAGTTACTTTATACTTAAATTTTAGATGACCGGAGACTTGGAAGAGGACTTGGTGGCCCAGGACCGAGCAGTTCCCAATGAGGTCAGGCAGGCGGGGTGTGCTTCTACGGCTTCTAGCAGCTACTATATACATACCCATCAGGTGGGGTTTCCAGTTAATGTCTATTAGAGTTTCCTATTATTTTCCTATTTTCAGTTATTCCTTTGTTCGGTTTGTATCATGTCCCATTTGACCAATAGTTTGTACTTTTACTCAGTGGTTTTTTAGGGTCATGCATGTTTACTTTTCCAGCTTTGGGGTGTTGTTGTGTGTGCGTGTGCACATGTACTCAAGAAAATTCCTCCCATTTGCAAGTTGAAACCTTCGGCACTACTCACCAACCTCTATCCTTCAGGAGATGGGCTTGGGTTATGTCACAGCATGGGCCCCGAGGGATGGGTCGTAAAAATGTTTTATTAGAGCTAGTTGGTTCTAGCAGAAGAACTAAGAGTCTGTAAATTTGGACATGGAAATAGTGTTAAGTCTTTTGAGTTTAGCTTTTAGGCTAGGGAGTCCAGTGTTGGTGTGGCAGCTTCTGTATCCATACACTATGACCCTGAGTTCTATTTTATGACCTGATACATGAAAACACTATTTTCAATAATCTTTGAGTGTTTTTACATGATATTTTTTGGGTCAGAGTTACCTCACCATGTATAATAAATTAAACGTGGTTCATCTTGATTCTCTTTCAAGATGCCTCCACGCCGACAGCCAGTAAGGATTTTAGTGTGTGACCATAAGTATGGTCCATAGAGTGATGAGGCTTTGGTACATGGACCATTTCCCAAGATGGTACCTTCGAGCGGTGTCCCAACAATACCACTTCTTGTTGGTCAGTAGCTACTATCGGCGTTACCGGTATAGGACACATGTAGGCTCAGTTCCTTAAAAAACTTTTAGTGATGGATACCCCACAGGTTCCTAGGTGATCCCAACTCAGAGGTGGATAAGGAATGTCTTGAGGTGGTGACTGAGGTGCCATCTAGCCAGGGCACCATTAGATTAGATGGTAGTCCTAGCAGTGAGCCTTCTATGTGTCTCAACAGGGCGATGTCATGGTTAGATTACCTGATCTTATGATGAGGTGACTTTTTTGTTGATAGAGCTTGAGAACCTTTCTCATAGAAAGGACTCTTTCCAAAAAATCTAAGGGGTATGTGTTCCCAAGAACTTCTATAGGAAGAAATGTCGGTAACTAAGTATTCATCAAGGCATGTTGACTTTTCCAGGTACTTGATGAATACGATATAAATAGTGCTTCAGAGATTGGACCTCTGGGCAAGGTTTGTTTAGGGACATCTGAGCCAAAACTATTCCTCAGTGCATTCCTACTTATTCTAGGGTGATAGAGAGAAACCTTGTGGTTGGAATTCCTTTGGATGAGAAGATACAGTCGGTGGATTTTAGCAATGGCCAAGCAAGTAGCTGACGTCAGTCTCAGATACTTGGATGTGTGAGACGTTCTGAGAAGAGGTCACAAGGCAGGGGGTCTACAACTCAGGGGTTATAGGGTGAGTCCAATAAACCTAGGAATAGTTAATGCATTTCAAAAGATGGTAGGGGACACCTCTCTATATATTTTCCAACCTGTTTTGCTGACAGTGAAACGGTGGATGGTCCACCGGGGTAGAGGAAGTGACAGGAATAGATGAATCTATAGGTGGTAGATGTGGTGAAGGAGCTAGGAGAGAAGAAAGAGGTTGTATACTTTTTTAAATGTTATAACCACCACCCAAACATGGTCCACACCAGGATCAAGGATCTAGAGGATAGGGGAAGGGTGTAGCTGTATGCGGTCAAGGAGTATGACCCGAGGGCTCTAGGAATGATTTGAAGTACGGTTTGGGTCTACTACTAGTTGTCATATTAATAGACATATGTGATAATCATTCCTTCTTGTCACAAATATTATTCAAGACCTAGATTTTCCGGTTAAACCGTTGACTTGATCCTTATGTATGGAGATACCTATGGGAGGAGACTCGATAATCACACTTATGCTAACAGTGTGATCTGACCCTTAAGGCAAGAGGTTCGGTTGGAACCGCTTGTTGGCAGCATCGAGGCCTTACAAATTTAGTTTGGTTTTGGACTATTCATCCATAGTTCATGCTCATATTGACTATTTTAGGTAAAAGGATGTGGTATATCTGCAACATTGGAATGGTGTTTTCCTTGGTCAACAAAAAAAGGAAACCTAGGAAGCACTGGATAAACTCTTGCATAGGAGGGTGTAGCTGATCACTCTTGAGTTGGCTAGCCTTACCCTTGCAAACATGGATGTATTGAGTTTTCATTTCCCAATAGTAGTGGTGGAGTGCAGGAAGATCCTTTCAAAGTATGTTTCCAGGATTACCTCCCCATAGGGGGAGGGACTTCTTCATCATTCTACACCCTGAGATGGAACTGATATCAGCATTAGTATATCAAAGGGATTTAGAATATCTTTGCGAGTAGGGAGCGTATCTGGTGGACTTGAAAAGGAAGGTCTTAGTAAGACCTAGGTTTTGAGGTTATGTGCGGATTACCGAAACTTTAACCAAGTGGTTGTAGAGAATGATTACCCACTACCAAAGGGTCAATGGGCACATCAATTAGTTAAAAAGGGTAGCATTTAGCATGGATGGAAAGGTGACCATAGTATTTTCAGTAGTTGAGACAAGGACGATGGACGAATTTCCTCCAAGACTATGACTTCAAATTGGTCTATACTCTTGGAAAGGGAAATGTGGTAGAGGATGCTCTCAATAGGAAACCCAGTTCACATCTACTAGATGATTCCTCAAAGCAGTTGGCCTTGCTTCAAATATCCTTTGTGTATAGTGAGGAGTCATCTTTTCTTAAATTGATGGTTGTTTCCCCTCCACTCCTACAGCAAGTTAGGGAGGTGAAACTCAGAAGTGCCAACTGTGAGGACCGATGTGCTCAGTCATCCTCAGGACAAGCACCTGATGGGTTTTCAATAGGTGGAGAGAACCTTATCCTTTTCAATGGGCACATAGTAGTACCAATGGAATTGTGAGAGGAGATTTTGAGGGAGTTCCATACATCCCCCTTTGGCAGTATATCCAGGTGTGGTGAAGAGCAGGGTTCAGTAGAGAGATTGGGATGCCTCTACGTGAAGGAGATAGTTTGACTCCATGGAGTCCCATCTATGATAGTCTTAGATCATCATTCATGCCTTGCATCTTGTTTGTGGAAGGGATCACAGGAGGCATTTGGGAATCAGCTATTCTTGAGCACAGCCTTTCACCCGCAAACTGATAGTCAGACAGATCAGACTATACAGACCTTGGAGGATATGATTCATTCTTGCATCCTTGATTTTATTCATAGTTTGGAGGACCACCTTCCACTAGTAGAGTTTTCATACAACAACAGATATCACTCCACCATTTTCATGACACCATTTGAGGCTTTGTACGGGCAGCCTTGCAGATCACTTCTATGCTGGACAGACCCAGGGGAATCATCACTCATGGGTCCAAAGTTGGTATGGGCTACCACTGAGAAGGTGTAGATAATCTAGGAGCAGATGAGTACTACATAATAGTAGACGGAAATCATATGCGGATAGGAGATGGAGGCCATTGGATTTCGAGGAGATAGACCATGGTTTTCTTCAAGTCTCACCCTAATAGGGATTGTGGAGATTTGGATGGGGTGGAAAGTTATCTCTGAGGTTCGTCGGGCCTTTTCATATTCTGAGAAGAGTTTGTGAGGTGGCGTATTGCCTATTTCTCCCCCCATAGATACACTGAGTCAACGATGTTTTCCACTTGGCTTAGTTGAGGACATACGTTCATGATCCATCACACATCATCAACTAGGGAAAGATGGACATTGATAATGGGGTGACGTTTACGGAATTTTTAATGGAGACAGAGGATTGATAAGATCGGGTCCGTCATTGATGGTCTATTCCTCTGCTGCAAGTTCAGTGGCAGAACAGGAATCTCCAAGAGAACACTTGGGAGTGGGAGGCTCAGATTCATGCTCAGTACCCCCATTCATTTATTTATCCTTGTTTTGGATTACAAGGATGTGAAGCCTAAAAAGGGGAGAGTGATGTAATGTATCAGAAATTACATTTATTTTTTTATTATATGGAATTATTTCAAGACTAGACACCGAGATGGTGAGTGATTCAGAGGCCTGGAGTGCCTGAAATGATCTGTCAAAAATTATTAAGCTTTAAATAGCATGCATGAGGGGTTTTTCTGAAAAATTGGAATAACTATTAAACAGTTATCCAAATTAGAAATCCGGGGGCACCGTTGCATTTAGTATAGTGAGTTTACCCTAGGTGCGTCTTAAGTTTAGTTGGCACAGGCCTCCAGTGAGAAAACCAGAAAATGGCATAACAGTAAATAAAATTATTTTATTTTTCAAATGCTTATAACTCACGAACGGTGACTCAGATTGAAAATATGAGACCACCGTTGAGCTTGTTAGGTTACTCTTTCTTTAGGAAAAACCTAGCATTGGTCGGCATGGGCCAATAGTGGAAGTTATTTTTTAGCCGTAAATAAAATAATTAAGTAACAATTATTTTATTGTCACATCCTTATAACTTCTAAATGGTAAATTGGATTGGAAATCCGAGAGTACCATTGAGTCCATGAGGGCATGTTCCCCTTAGGCGGAGCCTAACCTCGACCGGTGCATGTTGAGGGTGAAAGTTATTTTTTGAACTTTTTTAAGGTTCATTTAAATAAACGCGTAAGCGGGGTTTTTTTTAATTTTTAAACAGTTATCAGATCTAAAATCTAAGGGCACTTTTGAACTCAGAACATCGGGATTCGACTAGAAAGGACTTAACTTTGACTGGAGAGGGTCGACCAGAAAAGATAGTTTTCGGAATTTTTGGAAAATAATAAAATAACTTAAAAAAGTTATTTTATTTTATTTTCTCACAGGTGAGTGGTGGAACACCAACACTGTGGTCCAGTAACGAGGCGGTGATGAGCCCCTTTAATAAAACTCTTTAATGGTAGTGAAACAGACATGTTGTTTGATTAATGAAATAGCATAACAGAAATGTTGCGACACGTTTCTCTATTAATGAGATAAAACATTGGAAAATTAAACGTGGAAATTCCTCTGGTGAAACTATGGTGAAATCCCTCTCCTACAACGAATGAAGAATGTTGGAGAATTTCTAGAGATGTTAAGGCACCTAAAAGAATGGGTCCAGAGGATGAAAAATTTCAACAGCTTCGAACGGAACTTGAGTCCCCACGGGTGGATCAGTTTAGCAATGAACACCTTCAAGGTAGGGGTTTATGTTTTTTGAATTTCATGTTCTTCATTCTAAAATGATGAACGCGGATTAACCCATGAATAAGTTGATCTGTGGATCATAAATTCTTGTTGGAGGGTGTCGTTCTTGGGATTTCTATCCAGGATTTAATTATTGTTGATAGAACATCATTCCCAAACCCTCCCCTATTTTAAAACTCTAACACGAAAGGCGTGGGACGACACGAAAAAGGCCTGAGCCCCTCCACTTGTGCGTTCTTCCTGGCCACTTTCTCAAAATGGTGGGAAGGTGAATCTGAGGTCTTGGTAGTGATAGAGGTGACCCGAGGGGCCTGAGGGTATAAGAAGAAATGAAATCGGACCACTGGAGTGGACCTAGTGGCTTGAGGAAGGTTCCGCTAGTGTGGAACCACCGGTGTGGTGGTGCCATTGACGGCGCCGCATGAGAATGAAGTGGATGGCCCTCGCTGGTCACGCTAGAAGAAGGCAGCATGCTCGGTGCATGCCACGGTGAAGGGGGAGGCCGCGGCGCATCTGTTGTAGCACTAGCATGGCGCTGCATAGAAGGAGCGGCCCGCTTTCTGCAGGCTGCGTGTGAACAAGGGGGGTGACCAGCTGCCCGGTCACGCACACCTGAACTAGACAGGCTGGACCACCGGGCCAAGCCGGGCCAGTAGACTGGGCCACTTGAGCAGCCCAGATAAACTTTCGAGCCAATCCTCTTTAGCGGACTGGGGCGACGAGATGAAGTTAGGTCGCGTGGTGACCCGATCTAAGAGAAGAGACCGGCCCGCCAGTGCAGGTCGGACCGGATAAATTTAGGTCACTAGGTGACCAAGCGAACTTGACCCACATCCAACCTCGATGGGGTAAATTAAGGCCCAATGGCCCTGGCCAATGGGCCAAATGAAAAGGATCGGGTTGTGAAGGACCTCGGGTCGGGTTAGTCGGGTCAGTCCAAACCAATCAGGCCAGGACGCAACCAAGCCCTATTTACAAAAATGGGCATATCTTCTAGACCATGCGTTTGATTGACACTCCATCTGCAGAGTTGGGACCCACGTGACGGGGTTGTACTTATGAAATACTCTAAGTAATATTTCATGGAAGTTGACCCAGTGAGGCTTTGTGACTCAGCTACCCAGCGAGACTGTGTGAGTCATTTATCAATGAGACTTTGGGACTCTGCTACCCAGTGAGACTCCATGACATAGCTATCGGCAAGACTTCATGACTCAGCTACCGAGTGAGACTCTGTGACTTAGATACTAGTGATACTTCGTGACTCAGATACCTAGAGAGACTCTGTGACTTAGCTATGAGCGAGACTTCATGACTCAGCTACCCAGCGAGACTTCATGGCTTAGCTATCAGCAAGACTTCATGACTCAGCTACTGAATAGGTCTGGGTGACCTAGCAAGCCTAAAGGACTCGTCAGTGATGAGTTCATTTGCAGTAATTTATGTTCAGTGTTTTCAACAGTTGGTTTTGCTATCAAAACTTTAAGTTATACCTGTGTCAATATGAATCTAGTGACTATAATCATTGTTCATTTTTTGTGATTTACTTTGTAGATTTATATGAGACCTGGGTAGGTTTTGGGTTCCCTACTGAGTATTTCATTACTCACCACTGCACAAGCTTCGCTCACATGTGTTGTGTTTGGTGCAAACAACCGACGACTTGGCAGAGGACTTGGTGGCTCCGGACTGGGTGGTGCCTAGTGAGGTTGGGCAAGAAGGACGTGCTTCTAAGTCTTTTGGAATCAATTATATACTTACCCATTAGATGACTGATGACTTGGCGGAGGACTTGGTGGCCCAGAACATGGTGGTTCCCAGTGAGGTCAGGTAGGCATGAAGTGATTCTATGGCTTCTGGCAGCTACTCTATACTTACCCATCGGGTGGGGTTTCTAGTAGACGGCTATTAGATTTTTCTAGTATTTTACTGTTTTTATTTCGTCCTTTTTTGGGTTTGTATCTAGACCCATTTTACCTATAGTTTTTACTTTGACTCAATTGTTGTTTAGAGGCATGAAAGTTTACTTTTCTAGCTTTGGGGTGCGGTTGTGTGTGCGTGTACAGAGGTACTGAGGCAAATGCCTCCCATTTGCATGTTGACACCTTCGGTGCTAGTCACCAACCCCTGGCCTTCAGGAGGTAGGATTGGGGTATGTCACAACACGGGACATGAGGGACAGGTTGTGACATTATTACTATATTTTTATGATTCCATTTGAGTCCTTATATGGGTAAACATGTTATTCACTTTTATGTTGGGTTGTGGTTGGTGATTCTAATATTGTTGAGAAAGAGTTAGTTCTTGATATAATTGTCATGACCCGTCCTCGGGGCCCATGCCGTGACTACCCCAAGCCCGTCCTCCATAGGCCAGGGGCTGGCGACTAGCACCAAGGCGTAATTCTCGGTAAAAAGGGAATGCATTTCCTTTATAAAGTAAACAAACACCACAGAGAAAGCAAGCAGTAGAAGTAAACACTAAGTAAAAACTGTGTATAACAGTAAGTGCAGAAAAGTAAGTGGGCCAGTATACAAACCCAAACTGAAAGTAAAGTACAACTGGAAAGGGAAAACAGCAACTGAAAGTAAAGTCGCAGCCTCAAGCCATCCACTGGAAGTCCCACCTAAAGGGTGGGTATAGATAGCCTCCACAGCTCCTCGGGTCCAGCCATCCGCTCCATGTACGTCCCGCCCAATGGTCCACCTCCAGCTACCGACCTACTCCTCGTGCCTCAACCACGATCAACGTTGTCCGTCATCTGCAACCAACACAACGTAGTGCGGGCATAGCCCGTGTAGGGGTGAGTATAAGCTACTCAGTAGGGACCCCGAGACCCCCGAAGGTCTCCCAGATTCTACAAAGGATAATCCACAAAGGAAAGATACAATCACGAAGTAACATCCGACACCGCTTAGGTATATGCCCATACATATACCTAAGTCCTTAATTCCAGTTCAGCTCCAACATCCAAGACCAACTACAACCAGTCCACACAGGAAAACGTAACCCGTTCCATATAGGAAATCAAAACCCAAATCTACACAGGAAATCATAACGTAATCCACACAGGATATCAAGTCAATCTTATCGAAGATAAGGATTGAAAGTGAAGATTCATCTCACACAGGTATACTTCTTCGTAAGATGATAGAGATGATCAGATATTGCTATCGATTCATCTAAGTCGTCGGACTCACACAGGATCGATAGGTACTAACCCCTGCAATGACCCACAAAGGATCGATAGGTAACTAACCCCCGCAATGACCCACACAGGATCGATAGGTAACTAACCCCCGCAATGACCATCACAGGATCGATAGGTAACTAACCCCTGCAATGACCCACACAGGATCGACAGGTAACTAACCCCTGCAATGACCCACATAGGATCGGACCCACACAGGATCTGTAGGCGCTGGCCCACACAGGACCGCTGAGCGCTGACCCACACAGGATCTGACCCACACTAGATCGGTAGCACTGATCCACATAGGATCGCTGAGTGCTGTAGTCATCGTCGTCGAATCCACGGAGGATTTCTATATAGTCGTCATCGTCGTCACAGTCGCAGCCAGCTCTAGGGTTCCCGCACATAGCAAGCTCGTTCGGGAGGGTCCGCTCCACGAGCCGAGGGGCTGATACATCAACTAACACAAAGTCCGGAGTTTATGTATCCAAAAGTTCCATATCGTCAATAGGAACTCAACGTCATAGATGGCGTGTCAATCGGATGCCCGGTCTGAGAGTTATTGGCTTTTTCGTCCTAGGGGCCCAGTTGGTTTTTAAGTCAAAACCAATCAGACCATACTCCATCTGCGTCCAAACCTCGAGCGGAGTAAGCCAAAAGATCTGTCTCACTAAGAGGAAACCATCAATGTCGACGTCACGTCAATCGGACGACCGGAGCTCAAGTTATAAGCGTTTTCGCTCCGAGGGCCCGGTTGGTTTCGTGTACGAACCAACCCGACCAAACCCAAAGTACTCCAAAACCTTGAGTGTAATATACCTAAACGACCGTCTCGATCCAAGGATTGTTACGCAACTGACGGTGCTTCGATAGGAGGCTCGTAGGTCAAGTTATGGGCATCAGACTGAACATTCCGATATTAGGAAGGGTTCGGGCCTGGTCTGACCCGGCCCGGTACCCCCAGGGTCGGCCCGAACCGGGTCCGGGTCCGGAACGCTTTGACACGGCCCGGCCCGGCGCGCTGGCGCCAGCCAGGGGCTCGGCCGTTTGGCCGAGCGGATGAGGGGGGGGCACCTGCCCCCCGTTTTGTAACCGAGGCCCCATTATGGGGCAGCTCAGCTGGCCAACCGGGGGTTGTAACCCCCGGCTTTTCCCCCGTCCGGTCGGCCTGCCCCGGTCGGCCGGCTGTTGCCGCCACAGGGCCGTCAAGGGCCGTTCCCCCTGCTCCGATGCCGGCGGCCCGGAACCGGCCGCCGGTTCCCCTGCTCCACTGCGGCCCGGAACCGGCCACGGCCTTGGTCCATCCGGCGCAGTGCGACGGCGCCGCGCCCCTCCGCCGTGGCCCCGCTCCATCCGTGGTGCTTTTGTGGTCCTCCGGTGCAGCGCGACGGTGCCGCGTCTTTCATTCGTCTTCTATGGCGCGGTGTGACGGCGCCGTGGATTAGTTTGTTTCCAACGGCGCGGTGCGACGGCACCGCGCTTCTCCTCCCTTCCTTTAACAAATCCTGCGCGGTGCTTCGGCATCGCGTTGCCTTGATCGTGCCACATCAATATCAAACAACCAAAAAAAGGGGAGGAGTGTCGGCCGTGTTCATGCGGTCCGACCTCCTCCCATTATTGTGATAACAGGCGGTTCAATTTGGAAGGAAGAAAACGACAGAAGTAATCACGAAATAGAAACGCATAAAACCCCTACCTCGTTGAACACATTGAGCAAGGAGTCATCGCAGAGATAACCGTCGCAGAAGAAGAAATCGCAGAAGAAGAGAGTTGTGTCACGGGGACGGCGTCGCGTTGTCGATCTCTGAGGAATCCGGCGTTCTTCGCGTTCTTCGTGTTCTTCGTCGAAGAGGAAGAAGTTCTTTAATCTCCTTAGCTTTTCTCCCAAAAACTCTCAAAGCAACAAGACCCCAACAAAAATAAAATAAGTCCCTTACTTATTTTATTAACATAACTTAAGCATTTGAATTTTAAACGTTCAAATTTAACTCACCTATTTAATTAACTTAAGTTATCAAAATTAATGGTGAGTTGAAGGAGTTAGGGAATATGAAGGGGTGGGGTCCGTGTGGGCCCCACCACCTCATAACCTCCCATGGGAAGTTGGGTGGTTTCCCCCAACATCCACCCAAAGTTTTTAACCACTTAGAAAATAAAAATTGTAGTTAAATCTTTATTTTAACTTCCACAATTTTTATCAACTTCTCTCGTGAAAACGCAACTCCGGAAAAGGTGTTCCTAAGAAATTATCGGCGTTGCGAATCCATCGGTTCCCTCGGAATTCGATTCCGAGCACCGGTTTAAAAGTTAGAAAAAAACCCCTCGTTCGTTCACTGAACGTACCCGAGCTAAACTTCGGATAGATATTTCGGGCACACCGGGCCTCGGAATCAAGTGCCGCCAGAAACCGCGTTCTTGTAAAATCCCAAAGAAAATTAAGAAAAAAATTCCCTTGAATTTTACGGGTCATTACATTACTCCCACATCAGGGCTTTACATCCCCGTAAAGATACATAAAAACTAGGGAAACAAATGTGGGTACTAGGCACGCATCTGAGCCTCCCGCTCCCAAGTGCTCTCTTGGAGGTTCTCGTGCTGTCATCTGATGCGCACTAGAAGAATCGACCATCCACGTAGGACCCACTCCTGTCGATCCTCGATCTTCACTGGGACCTCCACAAAAGGTGTCCCATCATCAACGTCCAGCTCCCTATGGTCAATGATATGCGTCGGGTCGTGCACGTATCTCCTCAGCTGAGTTACGTGAAAGACGTCGTGCACCCGGTGCATCTGAGGTAGTATATCCATGTGATAAGCCACCTCGCCAACCCTACTGAGGACCTGGAAAGGTCTGATGAAGCGCGGAGATAACTTTCCACCTCGGCCAAATCTCTGTAATCCACGTCAAGGTGAGACCCGCAAGAAGACGTGGACTCCATCCTCGAACTCAAGTGGCCTCCACCTCCTGTCAGCATAAGACCTTTGTCGGCTCTGAGCTATCCTCATACACTCCTGGGTGATCTAGACCTTCTCTGTCCTGGCCTGGACCATCTCTGGTCCCACAAGTGCTGACTCCCCAGGGTCTGTCCAGCACATAGGTGACCTGCATGGTCGGCCGTATAACACCTCATATGGTGCAATCCCGATGGTGGAGTGGTAGATGTTGTTGTACGCGAACTCCACCAAGGGTAGGTGGTCCTCCTAGCTGTGACCAAAGTCGAGGACACATGCGCAGAGCATGTCCTCGAGATTCTGTATGGTCCTCTCCGTCTGACCATCTGTCTGAGGGTGAAGGCGGTGCTCAGACGTAGCTGCGTCTCGAATGCCTCCGGCAACCCCTTCCAAAGTCGGGAAGTAAAGCGAGCATCTCAATCGGATATGATAGATGATGGAACACCGTGAAGTCGTAAAATCTCCTGAACGTAGAGACGTCCCAAGCTATCCACTGAGCCCTACTCTCTGATGGGTAAGAAGTGAGCTGACTTGGTGAGTCGGTCGACAATCACCCAAATGGAGTCGTGACCTCTGGAAGTGTGTGGAAGTCTAGTCATGAAGTCCATATATATGTCGTCCCACTTCCACTCTGGGACCTCCAAGGGTTGTACCAAGCCTGCTGGTACCTGGTGCTCTGCCTTCACCTGCTGGCAGGTGAGGCATCGAGAAACGAACTTTGCCACAGCCTTCTTCATGCCCGGCCACCAGTGTTGTCGTCTGAGATCCTGGTACATCTTCGGCACTCCAGGATGTACCGCCAAAGGAGAAGTGTGAAACTCTCTCATCACCTCCTCCCGTTGAGCAACCAGTACCAAGGAACGTCCTCTAAAAAGGACTTCGTGCTCTCCTCCTAAAGAGAAACCATTAGGTTCCTGTCCTGAGGATATCTATGCACGTCGCGTCTCACAGTCGGCGTCTCCACGTTGTGCCTCTCTGACCCGCTGCAGTAGTGGAGGAGTGACTGTGAGTGACTGAAGAAAAGTTGCTCCATCTCTATCCACAAAGGATATCTGAAAAGCGGCTAGATGCTCTGTCGCCTCCCCAAGTAGCTGAATGCTCGTCCTCCTGATGAGAGCATCGGCTACCATGTTCCCCTTTACAGGAGTATAGACTATCTCAAAGTCATAGTCCTGGAGGAACTCGAGCCATCACCACTGTCTCAGGTTCAGGTCCTTCTGTGAGAAGATTTACCTGAGACTCTGATGGTCAGAATAGACTATAAAGCGCTCTCCCATCAGATAGTGTCGCCAAATCTTCAGAGTGAAGACCACTACTGCTAACTCCAGGTCATGAGTAGCGTAGTTCTGCTCATGCTACCTCAACTGACGTGATCCATAGGCGATCACGGCCCGCTCCTGCATCAGGAAACATCCAAGTCCAGTCCCTGATGTATCACAGAAAACTACATACCCAACTCCCTCCTCCGGTAGCCTCAAGATAGGCGCACTGGTCAATCTCTGTCTCAGCTCCTAGAAGCTCTACTGACATCTGTCTGACCACACGAAGGGTTACCCCTTCCTCCTTAACGTTCTTCAAAGCTGAAAAGATTTCTCCTTTTCCGAAAAGGGAAATCTGGTCTCATCCCCTAGATGAACCACGTTCCTTGCCTAATACAGTCAATCCTGTCATGATTAGTTAATTCATGGCATGGATGACGTCGTAAGGCCTTGACGCTACTACCAAGTGATCCAACTGTTACTCTCACCTCTAAGGGTTTAGTCACACTTTCGGCATCAGTGTGTGGTCACTGGGTCTCCTCCAGCAAGAATCTCGTAAGTGAGGGTCAATTCAACAGTTTTTAACCAGAACCTCTTAGTATTAACAAACAAAATACAAGAAAGAAAACGTCACTATTGCAAGCGTCTTTTATTACTTCAACTCAAAGTACAAGGACAAAAGGAAACACAAACAACGAAGTTAGAGGTATAATGGGCAAAGGACTCTATGCCTGGAGCTAGACCAGCACTTTTCCACCCGCTTCCAGAGCTCCATGATCATAAGCTTCAGCTGCCTGAAGCTGTGCTCTCCCCTGAGGTCGGGGTGGACCTCCTGGTGGTGGTGGTGGTGGTGGAAGAGCCTCAAAGCATCGTCCACCACCTGCTGCTCGGCCAGCTCCTCTGCCTCATCCTCCTGCTCCCTGCGGACTGCCACGGTCGAACCTCTACCTCTTCCAAGGTGTTTCCTCAACCGTCTACTGCTCCTATGCATGGCGGGTCGGGCAGTCACGAGCCATGTGGCCTTGCCCGCCGCATGCATAGCACTGTCTTCCACTCGTAAGACTAGCTCCGCGCTGTGTGCCCCGCACTGCTGAGCCAGTGTCCTGAGGTCATCTTCCTGAGGGTCTGGTCTTCCTGGACCCATGAGTCATCCGTCTACTGCCTGCTACAGAAGACTCTGCTACTTGCCGCCCTGCGGTAGGTCTTGCTACTGATGCAGGCTCAGCAAGGAAGCTCTCGATCAGAAGGGCTCACTCCAGTACTCCTGTCTATGTCGGAATGTTGAGGGAGATCAACGATGCCCTGATCTCCTGCCTCAAACCCTGCTCGAAGGTCTAGGCCCGGAATAATGGGTCTCGTACCAAGTCTGTCGAGTAGCGCGAGAGATCGTTAAATCTCGTCGAGTACTCGGCGACTGTCAATCTCCCTTGCCGCAGCTGTAGAAGCTCCTGGATGTGCACCGCACGGAGGGTGGCTGGGACGAACTCCGAGTGGAAGAGGCTCTCAAAGTCCATCTAGAGGAGAGATGCCTCATCATGCACCTGGAGTATCAAGATCCACCATTTTCCTGCTACCGCATGCAGTAGGATCGCTGCGAGGATCACCATGAGGTCTGCTGGTGTCCTCACTAACCTGAAAACTCATACAATTGCCTCCAGCCAATCCTCGGCTACCTGAGGGTCTACCTCCCCACGGAACCTGGGCGGTCGCTGGCACTGAAACTCGTGTAGTGCACTAAGGCGATGTGCATCGTCAGCGGTTGGGGCTGGTATCATCGGTGGCTCGGCGGGTAGTGGTACCACCGGTGCCTCTGCTGTCAAAGGGCCCTGTACCGAGGCCTCGTCGCTCGGTGGGCTGTCTTCACACACAACTCTTGGAACCCTAGCTGGATGTCATCGTGGGGCCATCCTAAAAAGAGACAGGTGTTCCACGGTCAGAAGAGTATACCTGGTGAGCTGACACAAAGTAATCACAAAGAAAACTTGAAACACACATGCAATCAATGTTTTCGTGCATTAAGTCGGAAATCAGAAGTCAGGGTCCTGGTGTATGGATACGTCGGCCGCCGCACCAACACTCGACTCCCTGGACTGATAACCACACCCAATACGCTTAACACTATTTCTTCACATAGAAGAAAAGATTATAGTCCAAATTTCTGCGGTAGAACCGAACTTCTATGATACCAATTTGTCACGACCCGTCCTCGGGGCCCATTCCGTGACTACCCCAAGCCCGCCTTCCATAGGCAAAGGGCTGGAGACTAGCACCAAGGCGTAATTCCCGGTAAAAAGGGAAGGTATTTCCTTTGTAAAGTAAACAAACACCACAGAGCAAGGAAGCGGTAGAAGTAAACACTAAGTAAAAACTGGGTATAACTGTAAGTGCGGAAAAGTAAGTGGGCCAGTATATAAACCCAAACTGAAAGTAAAGTACAACTGGAAAGGGAAAACAGCAACTGAAAGTAACGCCGCAGCCTCGAACCGTCCACTGTAAGTCCCACCTAAAGGGTGGGTAGAGATAGCCTCCATAGATCCTCGGGTCCAGCCGTCCGCTCCGTGTACATCCCGCCCAATGGTCCACCTCCAGGTACCGACCTGCTCCTCGTGCCTCAACCACAATCAGTGTTGTCCGTCATCTGCAACCAACACAACGTAGTACGGGCATAGCCCGTGCAGGGGTGAGTATAAGCTACTCAGTAGGGACCCTGAGACCCCCGAAGGTCTCCCAGATTCCACAGAGGATAATCCACAAAAGAAAGATACAATCACAAAGTAACATCTGACACTGCTTAGGTATATGCCCATACATATACCTAAGTCCTTAATTCCATTTCATCTCCAACATCCAAGCCCAAGTACAACCAGTTCACACAGGAAAACGTAACCCGTTCTACATATGAAATCACAACCCAAATCCACACAGGAAAGCATAACGTAATCCACACAGGATATCAAGTCAATCTTATCGAAGATAAGGATTGAAAGTCAAGATTCAACTCACACAGGTATACTTCTTCATAAGACGATAGAGATGATCAGATATTGCTACTGATTCATCTAAGCTGTCGGACCCACACAGGATCGATAGGTACTAACCCCCGCAATGACCCATAAAGGATCGATAGGTAACTAACCCCGGCAATGACCCACACAGGATCGATAGGTAACTAACCCCCGCAATGACCCACACAGGATCGATAGGTAACTAACCCCCGCAATGACCCACACAGGATCGATAGGTAACTAACCCCCGCAATGACCCACATAGGATCGATAGGTAACTAACCCCTAAAATGACCCACACAGGATCTGACCCACACAGGATCGGTAGCACTGATCCACGTAGGATCGCTAAGTGTTGTAGTCGTCGTCGTCGAATCCATGGAGGATTTCTGTACAGTCGGCATCGTCGTCGCAGTCGCAGCTAGCTCTAGGGTTCCCGCACACAGCAAGATCGTTTGGGAGGGTCCACTCCACGAGCCGAGGGTCTGATACATCAACTGACACACTATCCGGAGTTGATGTATCAAAAAGTTCTGTATCGTCAACAGGAACTCAACGTCACAAATGGCGCGTCAATCGGACGCCCGGTCTGAGAGTTATTGGCTTTTTCGTCCCAGGGGCCCGGTTGGTTTTTAAGTCAAAACCAACCCGACCGTACTCCATCTGCGTCCAAACCTCAAGCGGAGTAAGCCAAAAGGTCTGTCTCACTAAGAGGAAACCATCAAAGTCGGTGGCACATCAATCGGACGTCCGGAGCTCAAGTTATAAACGTTTCCGCTCCGAGGGCCCGGTTGGTTTCGTGTACGAACCAACCCGGCCGAACCCAAAGTACTCTGAAACCTTGAGTGTAATATACCGAAACGACCGTCTCAATCCAAGGATTACTACGCGACTAACGGTGCATTGATCGGATGCTCGTAGCTCAAGTTATGGGCATCAGACTGAAAAGTCCGGTATTAGGGGGGTTCGGGCCCGGTCCGACCCGGCCCGGTACCCCCAGGGTCTGCCCGAACCAGGTCGACCCGAACTGGGTCCGAGTCTGGCCCGTGTAGGCGCGGCCCGGCCTCGGGGGTGTGGCCTGGCCTGGCCTGGGCGTGGCTTGGCCTGGCAGCCCGGTCTGGCGGACCGGCCAGGGCAAACGGCCCGGCGCGCTGGCACCAGCCAGGGGCTCGGCCGTTTGGCCGAGCGGATGAGGGGAGGGGGGCGCCTGCCCCCTGTTTTGTAACTGTGTCCCCATTATGGGGCCGCTCAGCTGGCCAGCCGGGGGTTGTAACCCTAGGCTTTTCCCCTGTCCGTCCGGCCCGCCCCGGCCGACCGGATGTTGCCGCCACGGAACCGGCAAGGGCTGGTCCCCCTGCTCCGACGCCGGCAGCCCAGAACCGGCCACCGGTTCCCCTGCTCCACCACGGCCCGTAATAGGCCGCGGCCTTGGTCCGTCCGGCGCGGCACGATGGCACCGCACCCCTCTGCCGCGGCCCAGCTCCGGCTGCGGTGCTTTTTTGGTCCTTCGACGCAGCGCGACGGCACCGCGTCTTTAGTTCGTCTTCTACGGCGCGGCGCAACGGCGTCGCGGATTAGTTTGTTTCCAACGGCGCGGTGCGACGGCGCCACGCTTCTCCGACCTTCCTTTAACAAATCCCACGTGGTGCTTCGGCACCGCGTTGCCTTGCTCGTGCCGCATCAATATCAAACAACCAAAAAAAGGGGAAGAGTGTCGGTCGTGTTCGTGCGGTCCGACCTCCTCCCGTTATTTCGATAATAGACGGTTCAATTTGGAAGGAAGAAAATGACAGAAGTAATCACGAAATAGAAACGCATAAAACCCCTGCCTCTTCGAACACGTTGAGGGAGGGTTCGTCGCAGAGATAACCGTCGCGAAAGAATACGTCGCGGAAGAAGAGAGTCTCGTCGCGGGGACGGAGTCGCGTCGTCGATCTCCGAGGAATCCGGCGTTCTTCACATTCTTCGCGTTCTTCATCGAAGAGGAAGAAGTTCTTCAAGCTCCTTATCTTTTCTCCCAAAAACTCTCAAAGCAACAAGACCCCAAAAAAAATAAAATAAGTCCCTTACTTATTTTATTAACATAACTTAAGCATTTGAATTTTAAACATTCAAATTTAACTCACCTATTTAATTAACTTAAGTTATACAAATTAATGGTGAGTTGAAGGAGTTAGGGAATATGAAGGGGTGGGGTTCGTGTGGGCCCCACCACCCTCACAACCTCCCATGGGAAGTTGGGTGGTTTCCCCCAACTTCCACCCAAAGGTTTTAACCACTTAGAGAATAAAAATTGTAGTTAAATTTTTATTTTAACTTCCACAATTTTTATAAACATCTCTCGTGAAAAAGCAACTTTGAAAAATGTGTTCCTAAGAAATTACCGGCACTGTGAATCCATCGGTACCCTCGGAATTCGATTCCGAGCACCGGTTCAAAAGTTATAAAAAACCGCTCGTTCGTTCACTGAACGTACCTGAGCCAAACTTCATATAGAAATTCTGGGCACACCGGGCCTCAGAATCAAGTGCCGTTAGAAACCACGTTCTTGTAAAATCCCAAAGAAAATTAAGAAAAAATTTCCCTTGAATTTTATGGGTCTTTACAATAATATAGATTTTTAAAGTTATTCAAGATCACATAAGGGTTTTTTATAGTAGAAAAAAACCTATTAGAATTGATGGAGGAAATCATTGGAATTTTTAGTTAGAGATCATGTATTTTAACAACTTTCTCCTCATCATGGGTAGTGATGGTTTAGAAAGTGAAGTAATTTTCCTCCTATATTTATTATTCTTTTATAGTTTTAGAGTGAGTTGGATCGGTAGCTTATCGGTTGTTGCTGCCTTCATGGTTGGAAAAGGTCCGTGACATGTTTCATGTATCCTTCCTTTAGAAGTACTATCAAGATACTTCACATATTATTAATATGAGTCATGTATATATTAAGGATGATATGACCCTTGTGTAGTATCCAATGTAAATTCAGTGATATAGAGAGAGAGACTTGTGGGAATGGGTTATTCTCTTAATATGAGTTCTTTGGAAGCATGGTGGTGTAGAGGAAAACACTTACGAGAGGGAATCACATATAAGTATGGAATATTCAGAATTTTTTAATTAATTATTACTGTAATGGATGTGGAATTTTTTTTATTTATTAAAGCTAAATGAAAATGTTGGGGTGATTTTTGTCCCCTTTTTATTATTATGGTTGAAGTTATTTGAGTATGAGGAGTTTAAATGGGGTGTGAAATGTTGAGACCTAAAAATTTGAATTTTAGTAGTTTTTGAAATTTTATTTATTTTTTGTTAAGAAGGATAAAATTGTAAATTTATGATTCTTATAATTTTATTTTGAGTGTGCCATTGGATTTTGGAGGTGATGTTTACCCTTGGGTGGTGATTTTTGGAAAAAATTTAAAGTGACTGGTTTTTCTAATAAATGTAGGGTGGAAGTGGAATTTAGTTATTATTTATTTATTTATTTATTTCATATTTTATGGATTTTTTTATAAATTAAATTTTTTTGAATGTGATATATTTCATGTGGTGGTGGTGATGTGGGCGTTTTACAAGAATTTGGACCATATATTTTTATGTTGATGGCATGGAAAGTTAGAGAAATTAAAATGTGAATTGAATGAGAGGATTTAATGGAAAACTCAATAGAAGATTTAATGAATTGTTATGTATATAATTAAGGGTTTAAATGATTAAGGATATAGATAAAATTGAATAGAGTGAATCCATTTTCCATCAGAGGAATTATTATTTATCATTTAAAAATTATATCAACGGGGAAAAATCATGGAATTATGGTGGTGTAATGGATTAAGATATGGAAAGATGAAGAATGGGATTGGATGAATGATATGTAGAAATCATCGAAGGATTGAGGAAAAGTGTTTAATGTGGAATTGAGGTAGGTGGCTTGAATTATCATCTCTTTTATTAACCTTATGAATCTACCATGATCATGTTTTTTAGTGATGGGTAGATCATTCATAATAATAAAAATAATGTCCATGTGGTAAATTGAAATTTCACATGGTAGATGAATATAAAATTGGAGGAATAGTTATTTTTATTTAATAATTGAAATTATTTGGTTTATGAATTGTGAGATTACTAATGAAAATTATAAATTTTAGAATTGAGATGTGGAAATTTTTGAAAAAATAATTCAATTTTTATAAAATATTAAATTGTTATACATGGAAGTAGTTGAATAGGGAAAAAATAAGAATGAAAAATATTAATATGAATTGATTATTCATTGTTGAATATTATTTATGATTCATTTGTTAGTTATTTGAAATGTTTTTTACCATGTTAAATTTATGTTTTCTATATATTATGAATATTTATGAAATGATTTTTAAGTCCCTATATTCAACTTAGAGTCTAAGATGATGATAAAATGTAAAAAAAAATACCTTCAAGGTGAGATGGGTGAAATTTACAAACTTTGGAACAAGACATGAAAATATAGCATGAGGGTTATGCTACTTTCTAGGAAAGTGAGTTGAAGTGTTGGAAAGGGTTTTATGATAAAGTGGTAGTGATTTACTTGGGGTCATGCCATATGTGCATGAGGTCGTTCCATATTCTAAAATCAGAGGGCCTTTTTTGAAACAACTAACATGGGGTGGTGTGAATTCTATAGGGTT
The DNA here is from genome assembly GCA_963277665.1 of Viscum album. Taxonomy (NCBI): domain Eukaryota; kingdom Viridiplantae; phylum Streptophyta; class Magnoliopsida; order Santalales; family Viscaceae; genus Viscum; species Viscum album. Next base: position 776,323,537 of record OY728123.1, read on the forward strand.
TGTGCCATATTGTCATGGATCCATACCATTTCTTATTGGGATCATATAGCCTAATGCATATGAGATGCAATGATTGTGGGATGATATGATAGTGGTGGGGGTACTCAAATCTTGTATATATCCTAAGATAGAATCTTTAGTTCAAATAGATAGTGGTGTAGATGTGATATGCTATAATGGATGTTGTAGCTTAATTGAAAGGGGTATTTGTTATGAGTTATTCATGTAATGAGGTTGTGGACTTATGTATACCAAGTATATGAGTAATTTCATTGAAATGATGAACTAAACCCTAGGATATAAATTTTTATTAAACCTATGTGAGAGCATTGAATATCTATATATGTGGTGTGATTATATTTTTGAGGACCTTGGTATATATGGTAGACTGGTTGGAAGAATAGATTGATGATGGGGGTTTGAATCCATTTGTGATATGTGTTTGTCATGTAGAAGTTGAAACTAGTGATCTGGTAGTGGTTATGAGACATGGTTAGGGTGAAGATGAGGATAATAGTGATGGTAGTGTAGATGATATGACTTTCCATAGTGAATATATGATATGCCGCAGTGGTGATGTAGTTTGAGGAGGAGAGAGTCCCTAAAAATAAACACTAGGTGATACACAAGAGTACTCAATGGTGGACATTTTCCCATCCATTAGAGGTTGTGGTGGGGAAAGTTCCTGAGAATGGACACCTATAAAACTATTGAGATTCCCTATAGTTGGACAATAACCCAACCAATAGATGTGGATTATTAGAAAGTTAAATACAGGTAGATTCATACTTGGTGGTGGAGACATTATATTGAGGTCCCAGAGATGATAGGAAAGAATCCCCCATGATGGTGTTTTTTGGATTATTTTATTTGTTGAAAACGTTTGTGGTTGTTGAAAAATGCCAGTTTTAAAAGAAGGCATGAAGAGTTAGCATGAGTGTATGATATCACGCAAAGCGTGAATGCTAAATTGAACTTGCGGAGCACAAATGTTGAACTGATCTCGTGATGTGATCATGCATTTCACTCATAGTTGTCTTTGGAACTCGCGATGGGTCATGAAAAGCATTGGAGGACAAGAACACTGAAAATCGCATGATTGAATTTTGATCCCACAATGGGATATTGGGAAATGGATGATTGTCTTTAAGTCTTGTAATGAGATCTCATGTAGTGCCCATGATTTTCTTTGGATCTCATGAAGGGATCTCGTGTAGCAGCCATGATTATATTTGGAGCTCGTTCTCAGATCTTGTGCAAACGGAATATATGACTCACAAAAATCATGAATGTGGACCAAAGATTCTCACAAAGAACAAATGTGAATATAGACTAGGGACTCGTACAAAGTGTGAATATAGACCAGGGACTTTCAAAAAGTGAGAATACAGACCCCGGATGAATAAAAATCATGAATGTGGACTAGGGGCTCATGTAAATCCTGAATGAAGAGTAGGTACTCACACAAATCACGAATGTGAATGCAAACCAAGGGTTCATGCAAAGCATGAATACATTTCAGGGATATGCACTAGGGGTTCATGTTTGGATCTCATAAATAATGTGATTCCCATTATGTGGATAGTTGTTTGTGATTTTTGGAAGTAAGGTAGTGGATTTATTCCTATAAATACCCCCTAACCCATATTTAAACATTGATGATTTTTTTCCTAAAATATTGATCTAAATCTCATCAAGAAAAGAAACTTGTGGAGAGATATCGTGAAGGTGACTCACAAAGAGATCTCATGAAGGTGTGTACATCATCGAAATTGTGTAAGTGTTGCACATCATCTGAACAGATTCTTTCACAAAGTGTGAATGTGGTCTCTTACTAAGAAATCACACTCAGCGTAGTAGAGGACTCATGGAAGGGACTCGTGCTCAGTGTGAAGAAGACTCATGGAAGGGAATCACACCAGGGCCTTACGCCAGGGTCTCATGCCAGGGTTTCGTGCTAGGGTCTAATGCTGAGGTCTCGCAACCAAATCTCACACAAGGGGTTAAGTTCAGGATCTCACATAGGGGTATCCCACTAGAATCTTGTCTATGGAGATATACACTTAAATTTCCTTATGAATAGTATCATTATCATATCTGAATTATAAAGGAGAAGAAGATGACAGAGGTTCTGCACCATTCGATAGTACTTACAGAAGGATCTTATTCACTGCAACATTCAAGGAAGTGAAGGTAATACTTTTTATCATTTGAAGATATTTCCAAAGAGGAGGAAATTCTTGTGTCTATAGTAAAAAGAATTTGGTTCTAGTTTTCTGGAAAGTGAATTCGTTGCATCCAAATTCTTTCACATAAGGGAAGGAGAAACCCAGAAAGAGCTTCAATAGAGAATCTACCTACAATTGAGGATGCATTCATTAGCAATAATTAAGGGACCTATAGTCCATAAATTGTGGTTGAATACCTTCCAATAGTATTGAGTAGAGGAAGATCAATAAGGTTATCCTTTCCACCGATAGTGAGCCATAGAAAAAGACAAAGGGAGTGACCCTTGGGAAAGTATTGATCTAGACCTAAACATTGTAAAGGTAGTGAGCCTATTCATAGAAGTTATCTATCCAGAACCATGTAATTTCACAGTGATCCTTTGTGGATTTTTTACATTGGAACATTTCCATTGTATGCTCCTTGAATGTAGTATAGTGAGGGTGAACCAAGTTAAAATTTTGTTTCTCATGCATGATTTATTTTATTTTAATATTTTGGAAGGGGAAAGAGAGGGAATAGTGTTTTATAATGATGAAACAAGATCCAAAGGGGTAGTTGTTTTAATCTGTCATACCCTGATTCACTCCCTACCCTGAAGATATTTAACCTAGTTGGGTTATCAATTGGTATCATAAGGAAAGGTTGAAAGTTAGTGGTGCTATCTTAGTAGAATAAATGTATGTTTTCAATCACAAGGGTATTATGATCTTTAATGGAAAAAATTAATAATCTTATGTATCAATACTTCAAATTTTTAGGAATGGATGTCTTTACATTAGTGATGCATGGAATTTTGGCCAGTATCGACACTAGTGTTTTATCATAAGTTGGATGAAACAAGTTGGATGCTGATGCTAAATGAATCAATGCTTTAGGAGGATACCTATCTAATGATATCTATACAAAGTTTATTTCATGTAATTCATCATTTGATATGTGGGAAAAGTTTATAAATATATATGAGGTGAATCAAAAGATAGAGAAGCAAAGCTCCAGGTTCTATGGTACAAGTATGAGGATCTTATAATACACCCTAATGAGTATTTTGATGCATTCTTTAACCGAGTGAATGTTATTGTGGAATACATGCATAGTCTTAGAGAAATTATTGAAGATGTAAATATTTTCAAGCACACATTGAGAATAATTTCACCTCAGTTTAATCCTGAAGTTTCTATATTGGAAGATAAAGATCCAAATGAGTTGACATTGGATAGCTTGCGCAATAATCTTATTGCATAAAAGATGAGAAATAATGATAATGAGTATGTGGAAAAGGGGAAGTCTAAATAAGTGTCATTCAAGTACATGAAGAAGTTGATTATTGAAGATGGGAAGGATACAGAAGAGACATATTAATTCATGTCATTCCTTTCATCAAACTTACGAAGCGGAAAAAAAATTTCAAAGGGAAACTCCCACTTTCTTGATTTCGGTGTGGAAAGGTTGTACATCTTGTAGCGAGGTTCCCTAGTAAGTATAAATATGATGATGAGGATGAATTTTAAATTCCTAGTAAGAAGAATTTGGCCTATGTGAAAGGTGGGAAAAATTTTAAGAAAAATTTATTCAAAAATAAGAATCTACTTTCAAAAGAAGTTGGAATTTCAGAAAAATATGATGTTGAAGAGTTGGAAGACTGCAAGGATCATGAAGCAGATGATATGGTATTAGTTGTCGATAGATCCTAGAAAAGAGAATAAAGTGAAAATTATGAAGGATAATTTTAAGGAAGAGTTGATCTTCAGGTCAAATTAGAATCTTCACTTGAAGAGATATATGTTTGGAGAACCAAAATGAATAAATCCAACAAAGTGTTTCGTGATGCCAAACTTTATATGCACCAGAAGGAAGTAGATAAGTCTGATTTGAATGGGTAAATTAAAACACTGAAGTCTTCAATGACAAAGAGCTAAAAAAAATTTATTCAGTATAATCCCAAAATCAAATAATAGAAAAGAGAAATTGATAGTTTAAATAACACTATAAAAGACTGAACCAAACATATCAAATAACTTAAATAGGAATTCATCAAACTATGAAGGAAAGTAAAATATTAAGATAAACTATTGACTCCTGTAAATAAAGTCACAAAGGCAGTAGAAAATGGAAAAGTATAGTTCAAAGCACTGGTTAAATAGAAAAAGTAATGTTAGGAGAAGAAAACAATAGATCTGGACATTATAGTTAGAATGGTGCTTGATCTAAAGAAAAAAGTTGTAATGGTTTAAGTTAGACCATACTAAACCACTAGGAGATTGAATATTGATTTGGGTATGAATAAAAACCATAATATTCAAAAAAAACCCTAGGGAGAATTAGTAGTATAGTATTGCCACATAGTAATGCACCTCACATGAGATGTTATTATTGTGGAAAGATGGGATACTCAGAAAATTTTTGTTCCATAGACAAGAGGTATCGAAGGGAATGAGAATAATATAGGTAGCCACACAGAACTCAATATTCTATAACATCAATTAATGGTCACTATTTTAGGTCTGGAGGATTTGAGCACATGAAAATATACTTTTCATCAACAATGAAGAGAAATTTTCCGAAGCAGAATGAATGTGGTAATAAGAATCAATTTAATGTATCATCAAATGAGTTTAAAATGAAAAATATGTTTGCAGCACATCAAGATGAAGTTGGTTTATTATACTTTGAGGAAGATCAAGATCATCAATCTGTACCATGTATGAAGTCAAAAACATGGATAAAAAGGAGAGATGAATAGGCAGGTGTGGTGAAGGTTTCTTTTAAATCCTCAGTTCGCACTGGAATATGGATCATTGATAGTGGGTTCACCCCTCATATGTTAGGAAATAAGGATCTGCTGAATGGGAAAAGGTGTGATAAGAAAGGTATTGTAAGATTCTATAATGATGAATCCCTGGCGATTTTTGGATTGGGAAAATCCATGTTTGGGGGAAGAGACATGTGACGTGACGATGTCTTAGTTTTTGAATGTCTAAGTCACAACTTTATTAGTGTCAATAAATAATGTAACTCAGGACATTCTATAAGATTTTCCAATAAATTATATTTCATTAAGGAAAAATATGGTTTAGTGGTTGTGTAGGGAAAGTGTGTGGAGGGGAATATCTACCTTTTTAGTTGAGAAAAAGATATGTGTCTTTTGTCCAAGGATTAAGAAAAGTTATGTCATAAACACCTAGGTCATTTGATCCAAAATCATTGGATGATTTTGAGAAATATTATGCTTCTCGAGACATCCCTATATTATCACTTGATCGTACTCATACTTGAGATTCTTGTCAACAATGGAATATTATTTGAAAGACATATAAGGTAAAAGAGTAAAGGTCAAAAAACATTCTTGATTTGGTTCATATTGATATGTGCAGACCTATTTAACCAAGATCTATTGATGGGAGGAGATATTATGCTCTCTTCATTGATTATTTTAGAATAATGGTATGGGTTTCAATCATCACACACAAATATATGGTGTTCAGTTACATAAAAACTTATCAGAGGGATGTTGAAAAGATGTTGGGTCAAAGAATTTGGATGACCTTAATAGATAATGGATCGGAGTTCACAAATATACAAGTGGAGTATTATCTCGAGAAACATGGGATAAGTCATCAAGTTTTAGTAGTAAGCACTCCACAATAGAATGGAGTAGATGAGAGAAGAAATTGAATTATCAATAATATGGCTAGAACAATGATCATTGAGAAAGACCTTTTATAGAAGTTTTGGAAAGAAGAAATGATGACATCATCATACACATAAAGTAAAGGTTTATTATGTACAACAAAATAGAGAAATCCATATGAATTATGTTAATGAAATAATAAAACATTGAATTAATTTTGAGTCTTCATAATTAAATGATTCACTCTCAATAAGGAGATACATTAGAAGTTTGAATCCCAAGGAGATGAATAGATATTTCTTGTCCACTTAAAGAAAATCAAAGAATATAAATTATTTAATAAGCAGCTGGGAAAGGTAGTTGAAATTCATGATGTAACTATAGTAGAGAATGAGAAGAATCTTCTAAAAATACATGATCAGTCTCAAGAGGATATTGATGAAGAGATAAGCAGGTCAGTGGATATTCTATCTCCAAATATTGATTCAAAATATGGTTCAGATAATGAGAAGGATGAGAAAAAACTAGTATCTACACAAAGATCAAAGAGGAGGGATGAAATTAATATACAAAACATAATCGTTCATCATACATCATTAGTGTAGGAATGAAGGATGAAGACTCTACAACATGCATAATTCTTATCACAGGTAGAGCCTAAATGATTTGAGGAAGCAACTAGAGATGTAAATTGGGTCTAGGATATGAATTAATATCTTGACCAAATTGAAAAGAATAGGACATGGGAGATTCTTTCAAGGCCAACAGATAATAATGTCATTGGGACTAAATGGGTCTTTCTAAATAAGAGGAATGAAGATGGTGTTGTGATTAGAAATAAATCATGACTAGTGTGCAAAGGTTAATCCCAGATAGAGTGTATCGATGTTGATGAAACATTTACACCTATTTCAAGGCGAGAGACAATCAGATTATTCTTAGCTATAGTAGTAAAAAAAGTTTAAAGTTTTCCAAATTGATATCAAGTCCGCATTTCTGAATGAGGTTCTATAAGAGGAAATTTACATTGAGAAGCTAGATAGTTTTCCCATTCATAAAGATGAGAACATAGTTTTTTGGCTAAATAAGGTGCTATATGGGTTAAATAAAATACCAAGATCACGATATTCAAGGAAAGATCAATTTTTTTTAATCTCAGTTTTTAGTGTGGTGGGGTTGATTACAATCTCTATTTAAATAGTGACATTAATAAAAGGATGACAGTGATAGTATATGTTGATGAAATAATATTTAGTGGATCATATGAAGCATAGTACACTCAGTTCAAAGAATTCACAAAAATTGAATTTGAAATGTCAATGATTAGTGAACTGATGCTTTTCCTTGTTTTACAGGTCACACAAGGAAAGAATAGCACATTCATCTCTCAACATAAATATGAAAATTAAGGATTGAGAATATTTGAAATGGATAATACCAAGGAGATGAAGGCTATGATTCCAACTGTGATAAAAACTATCATGATATGATGAAGGAAATGCAGTTAATATAACCAAATATAGGAAAATAATTGGTAATCTACTGTAATTTAAAATGACAATACCTAATATTGTTTTTACCACATTCCAAGTAGCACAATATCAAAGAAATCTCAAGGCCACCTGATTTTAGTGAAAGTAATACTTCAGTATATCAAGGTCATGGTAGATTTTTCTTTGTCGTATAATGAAAAATATTGGTAAGAGTTATTGTGCTATACATATGTAGATTGGAACAAATCAGCTGATGATATAAAATCAACATCAGGTTGTGCATTCTATCTTATAGGATTGTGTATTTCTTAGCAAAGAAAGAAAAAATATTACATTTCATTGAGAATCATATAATATGAATATATTGTGCCCACTCAGGCTTGCATACAAATATTATGGATGAAGAGATAGCTAAATGATAAGGGAGTTGAAGTGAAGTCTCTGATCGAAATCCATTATGATAATTAAATTGTTATAAATCTGATAAATAATCCAATCCATCACTCGAGGAAAAAGAACGTTTAAATAAAATATCATTTTATCAAGGACAAGGTTGAGCAAGGGCTGGGGAAGTTGGAGTATGTGGATACAAAACAACAGTTTAAGACATTCTAACAAAGTCCTTACACAAAGAAGTGTTTGAATGTCATAGACTAACTATTTGAGTTTAGACGACTCCCCGCACTTGAAAAAGTGTGGATTTTGGACTCCCTCTCCCTGAGGTATGATGTGTTTTCCCTCATATGTCGATCTGTGTTATTTACCCTATTGCAGTCCACAATGAAATAAACTTCGGGTCCATTGAAAAATGGTGGGAAATTCTAGATATAAAATGGATAAAATTTATTAATCAAGATAAGGGGAAAAGCTGATAGGGGTATCAATGAAGTAGGGAGAGAATTAAATCTGATGATTCTAAAGTTGATTGATCAAAGGTTATATATCATGATAGATGAGGTTCATGATGAAATCAGTTGAGTTTTTTTAAAATGATTTGATTAATTAATTAACTTTACATGATAATTTTGTTTCTCACACTAATCATGGATCATACGGGCTTAGAGTGTGTGTTGATTAAATATTTAATCACTATCAAAATTGAAAGAAGTGAATTTTTGGAAGAAGATAGAAGAAGATTTTAATATGGTATCAAAATGTCAAGAGTTGTCAACAAACCCAAATGGGGATATTTTCAAGAAAAAATACCTCGTGGTGGTGTTTTTTGGAAGATTGTGTTGTTTACAAAGTTTGAGGTCATTGAAAAAGGTTGGTTGTTAAAGAAGGCATGAATAGTTATCATGAATGTCTGATCTCATGAAAAGAATGAATGTTGAACTGAAATCATGGAGCATGAGTGCTGAAATGATCTAATGATGTGATCAAGAATGACACTCATAGTTGTCTTTGGAACTCACAATGGGTCACGAAAAACATTGGAAGACAACAACACTGACAATAATTAGATTGAATCGTGATCTCATGATGGGATATTTCAAAATACATGATTATTTTTAAGTCTCGTGATGGGATCTCATATAGCATTCATGATTGTATTTGAATATCATGAAGGGATCTCACACAATGTCCGTGATTTTATTTGGAACTTGTGCTTGGATCTTATGCAAAGGGAAAATAGGACTTGTTCAAAGTGTGAATGTAGAACAGGGACTCACGCAAAGTGAAAATGTGGACAAGGGACTCGCACAAAGAGTGGATGAAAATATGGACCAAATACTCACAAAAATCACAAATAAGGACTAGGGACTCGCACAAATCATGAATATGGTATAGGTAATCATGCAACTTGTGAATGAAAATGAATACTATGGACTCACGCAAATCATAAATATGGACAGGGGACTCGCACTAGGGGTTTGTGCCTGAATCTCACAGAGCGCGTCATGCCCATGAGGTGGATGGTTTTCTGTGATTTTTGGAGTCAAGGTGGTGGATTTATGCCTACAAATACCCCTAACCCGTCCTTAAACATTGAATATGTTTTTCTTAAAATATTGATCTGAAGCTAATCTAGAAAAGAGACTCATAGAGAGAAATCACAAAAGAGACTTGTAGAGATATCTTGTGAAGTTGTATATGTGATTGACATCATGTAAGTGTTTCACATGATATGAATAGGGTCTTATGTAAAGTTTGAAATTGGTCTCACACCAAAAACTCATGCTCAATAAAAAATTGGACTCATGGAAGAGACTTGTGCTCAGTTTGAAAGAATACTCACTGAAGGGACTCACTTTAGGGTCTCACGCCAGGGTCTCATGCCAGTATGTCATGCAAGGGGTTACATTCTAGGATCTCACATGGGGGTATCACACTAGAATATTATGGATGGAGACATGTGCTTACATTTCTCTATAAATACTGTCATTTTCATATCTGAATTATAAAGGAGAAGAAGAATATAGAGGTTCTTAACCATTCGACAGTACTTACGGAAGGATCTTATTCGTTGCTACATTCAAGGTCATGAAGTGAAGACCTGGAATCATTTTAAGATCTTTCCAAAGTGGAGGTAATTGATGTGTCTATATTAAATATAAGTTTGTTCTTTTTTTCTGGAAAGTGGTAGTTTTGCATCCATATTTTTTCATATAAGTGAATGAGAAACCCAAAAAGAGATTCAAAAGAGCATTGACCTACGAGTGAGGATGCATTAATTAGTGATAAGTAAGGAACATATACGTCCATAAACTTTGGTTTAATACCTTCCAATATAAGTGGGTAAATGAAGAGGAAGAATTTGATCCTTTCCACTGGTAGTGATTCGGAGAAAGAGACAAATGGAGTGCCCCTAGGTAAAGCAGTGAGATAACTCTAAACATTATAAAGGTAGTGATCCTAGGCATAAAAGTGATCTAGCCCAAACCATGTAATTTGGTGGTGATCCTTAGTGGATTTTTTACATCGTAACATTTCTATTTTATGCTCCTAGGACATATCTCAGTGAGAGTGAACCAAGTAAAATCATTGTGTCTCATACATGACTTCATTTCAATTAATACATTGCAACAGGGAAATAGAGAGAGAATAGTGTTTTTTAATGCTGACATACCTCTATTCAACCCCCCACCCCCTCATGGTATTTAACCTAGTTAGGATAATAGTATAAAACTGAAAAATAATATTACAGGGATTTCCGTGCAGTTGGAAAACTTCTTGGATGTGGATTGGTGGTGGTTATTATTATAGTGGTGGTTAAATGATGGCGATAAAGAGTTTATGTTGTGGTTTGGAAAGTTTTTTTATGTGGTATGGGATAGAAGTGGTTATATGGTTGTATTTTGGGAGGTTATTTTTTAATGATTGTTGTAAAAAAAATCAAGATTTTATGATATATTTCTCTTTAAATAAATTTAATTTTTTCGATAGTCAGTGGTACACATAACCCCAAGTCTAAATTAATCATAATATAGTATACCATTATAAACTAGCCATTATATTTTCATCATTAATAGGAATAACCACATTTAGAAAAAATTATAAAGTTTTTAGATGATGGAAATATATTTTTGGTAAATTCATTATATTCTTTAAAAATCCATTTTTCTTCAAAAAAATTTTTATTTCATTTTGTGAATAAATAATATAATTAATTTCTAAGACTTTTATAAAATGTATCTAAAAAATCAAATTCATTTTTAAAATTATCATTTCATAATTGGATCATAGTGAATATTTGAAAATTTTCTGATAAGAATGATTTTTTGATGATGAGTGAAGAATATTTATTTTGATTAAAATTTGTCTTTTTATTTAAATAATTTACAAAGTTACATTTTTAATTAAATGGTTTTAAATAATAATTATTTCATTTATATTATTTATAATCTAATTGAGCTTATTGGAATTAATTTTATTTTGTATTTTGGTATAAAAACTTTTACACTGAGAAAAAAAAATTCTAGAAAACAACATTTCATCATGTTTTATGGGTATAATTTTAAATTAAATTTAATCACTTATTTGAATTGAATCTTAAAAAATTGATTCCATATTTATAGTCAATATGATTAGATTTTTTAAATAGTTCCCTTTTATTTTTGTTCATTATCAATAATAACCTTGGTAAAAATTTCTCAACATGGTATGGGTAAAACAGGGTTAAAACTTTTGGATGTGGCTTTTAAATTTCTCTAAAACTACTATTTGATTATTACCTTTATATTATTTTAAGAATAGAATAAATAAAAAATGTCACTCTCTTAATATTAATACATATAAATTCTTTACATAAGGATAAAAATAGGATAAGTTTAGTTAAAAATGTTTATTTTATATATAAATTAATTTTTTTATCATGGTAATTTATTTTAAATTTTTATTTACTGATTAGTTACTTTAAATGCTTACACATTGTCAAAGTACTATTTATTAAATTAATAGAAATATAAAAATTGATTTTAAAACTATTAAAATTAATATAATTTGGATGAACTATTGTATTACAAAATATTTTTAGATAAATATAATATATTAGGTATTTTTTAAAAGTTTTATGTTATAATTCCAAAACTATCTTTATGACTTTAAATTCAATGTAAATGAGTATTTACAAGAACGAAAATAATGATATTTCATAATAAATAATATTTTATTAAATGGTTTAAAATTCATAAAAAACATATCTTCTACTAAGTGAATGGGATATGGTTGAACATATAAACCATGTTTCATTTATGGGTCACTTTTCCTTTTATGGTATCATTCATAACCATTAAATAGTAGAAAAATATAGGACCCCGGGACACCCTGAGAGGGGAGGGGTGAATCAGGGTGTCAACTTTTTCTTCTTAAAGTTGTGGATCTTTTTCCCACGTTGGTAGGAACTACTTAAACCTGTATGATGGATATAATCAGCAATGAAACATTCACGTGTAAAGAGATGACACAACAATTTTACTTGGTTCACCACTAAGGGCTACGTCCAAGGAGCATATGCCAGCAGGTTTTCAGTCGTACCAAAATCCACTATGCTTCACTATCTATAAATTACAAATGTTCGAGAATATTCACTCTGTCCCAGGCTCACTGCCTATACAATTGTTCATGGATAGCTCACTGTGTCCCTCGGGTCACTCCCATTGATTCCCCCTGGCTCACTGACGTTGGTGAAGTTCTGCTCAGTTTATAGACGTGAAGGTCTCTTCAATAGATTTGCATTGAAGTCTTTGTCTCATGTTCAGCATGAGACTTTGCTTGCATCAGGGTTCAGAGTTGATGCTCTTTTCATTTCAAACCTTCTTCTTTAGTGCAATGACTAATGCACTAGATCCTCTTGTCTTTGTTTGCCTGAATCACAACCACTGATGTGATTACTCAATAAGAGAAGCTCAGTTTACTAGGCATCGTCAGAATCAGTTCTCCATGTATGCATGAGATCATGCATGTATCATTTAGATTTCCTATTTAATCTCACTTTGCACCGAAAGGTATCAGGAAATCTTCCAGCTTCCATGCAGCTCTATAAAGACGGGCGTGCTTCAACAATATCTGGTTGTCTCCACAAATCCCGACGCGCAAGTCCCAACACGTCGCGCAAGTCCTCGGCACGCAAGTCCAAACTAGCATGCAAGTGTCACCAAAGCACCTGTGCGACACTTCCATCTGGAACTTCAAACCTACACGAATCACTTCCTTTCTTGCCCAAATCACCTTGGGCCTGCAACCATCAATCGGCGCACAACTTCTAAGAGCTGGCACACAAGTCTCTCCAAACAACTTTCGCGACCACTCACCACTTGCGCAGCTCAACCACCTACGCGACGAGAGCTCGAACAGTCTCTAAGTCTTGAACTCCGTGGAAAATGAGGAGGGGTGGTCCAGTATTTATAGGTATTTGGTCAACCTACGTGGTGGCACGCAAGTCACCCGTCGGCGCGCAAGTCTCAACACGCAGCTCATCTCCCATAGCCTATGTCGCGCAACTCACTTGCATGACCCAGCCAATACTTGCGTGACCTTCATTCCTTTGCCATATTTTGAAGTTCTGTTCTTGAAAAACAATAGGCGTGCAAGTTTCCAATCATTCTAGGAACCAGCGTGCAAGTCTCTTCACGGCACGCAGGTCACTTGTGCAACCAACCCAACACTTGTGTGGCCCTCTTTCCTTTGCCATTTTTCTATGTTCTGATCTTGAAAAACACTAGGCGCGCATGTTCCCTTTTCTTCAAGTACACGGCGCGCAAGTATCTTTTCCAAAACCAGATTTCTCCATTTGCCTATTTTCAGGCCCATAAATTTGGAAAACACTGGAAAACGGCACCACCTTGTATCTTCTCTTTTTGTACCACCAGATCACCCATTCCTTTGTCGACTTTCTTGAATCAAACATGGATCGTTAACCACAGCCCTTGAACTCGACATGCCAACATGGAATCTCCTTTTTCAAAAAATTTGTATGTCGTTTGTTTGCTTTGTCAATAAGAATAATCACCTCAAAAACACTTCTTCTCGGTGATTTGTATCCTTCAGCAACTCTTCTGCTTTATTCACAAACTCCACTATAGTGATATGTATTCTTTGAAGGAACAGCTTTAGCATCATCATCTTCTATGACAATTTGATTTTCATGGTTGTCTCAGAGTTCCAATCCTCGCATGTACATCTTATAATTCCATTCACTTGCACATTGTCTTCTTCTTCAACCATCATGATCTACTTCATGCCAATCATATGATTCAATTTTTCAAGAAGTCTCTTGCATGGTTCTCATGCAATCATGATTAATTGGATGGTCTTTATCAAATCCCATGGTTCTCATGCAATAATGAGGAATTGCATGGTCTTCATCAAAACCCATGGTTCTAATGAAATAATGAGGAATTGCATGTTCTTCATCAAAAAACCTATTCTTCTTTAAACATCCTCAGATGGATTACACCTCACATTATTCATTGTTGTAAACAATGTGTCACCTTTGACACATGTTCTTTGAACTTATGATCAGTACAACAATCGTCTGAATTACCATTCCTCCACTTCATTAGAGTACTTCTTGATCTCCTTCATTTTGATCTTCATTGACAACTGTTGACAACAAATACAACCTTATACAAAAAGTGGTTCCAACAGTCTCCCCCTTTTTATTTTGTTGTCAATACCTTATACATCTTCTGAAATGAATTCGTCAATGTCAAAATGAGAATCCTCTCTTCAGTCAACTTTTCTTTTCAAACTTTCATTTCACTTTCTCTCCCCCTTATTGACAAGAAATACAAAGATCATGGTAGGGAGGGTATCAATCCATAATCAAGTAATGTTTCATTAATCATTTCACTCTAAGTCTACTTGAGCAATGCTCGATGTAGAAAACAAGAGGATTTGATTAAGTCAACAAGGCTGACCATTATTCACAGATCATGATACCCACATGAGATGAGAACTCATGTATTTTTTCTTCAACAGTTTATCACTTTTATTTCAGGTAGAAGAAAAACAAATGTGATGGGGAATAATAAACCTAAAACTCCTGCACTCACATCGTCAAACAGATCAAAAAAATTCAAGTGCTATCGGCAGGATTAGTGACCTTGGGGCACATCCATTCTTCTTATGTCACTGATAAATTTAGTTACTCCCCCTTTGTAGAATGATCTTTGATCTGAGTAACCAAGGGATAGAGATTTAGAAATGGCATACCTTCTCCATTGACATGTTCTTCAAGAAATTCATAGAGTAACTACATTTGAGTCTAGATGGAGTTGATATTTATTGAAACAATGATTTTGGAAGATTATTCATTTTTATCCCCCTCAAGGGAAACACTCCTCATCATCTTCATCAAGAGTGATCCTTCATCATCTTAATCCTTGAATATCAATTGAAGAATCTACTAAGGATGGAAACTTCTTTAGCATGTCTATCAAGAGTTGATAGCATTTACTACTTCTCAGGTTCTCCCCCTAAGATCATGCTTCACCTTCAATTCCCTACATTATTAGCAGAAATACAATAATCAAATGAATAAGGGAATAAGGTGGTTCCTCCTTGCTTCATCAACATGAGCTGCATGGTTGAGGTTCTTTTCTTAACCAAGTTCCTTTGTTCGCTCCAGTCTTCATGCCTGCACATTTGAACATATGTTCTAACATCTGTTGACGAGGCATGGATTTATTCACATTCTCTTCTACTTTATGTGGGGAATTTTTCTTCTTAACAGCCATCATGAATGATACATTATTACTCCTCTTAAAGACTACTTCTTGCTCTAGTATTAAGGTTAGGCAACCTTTTGCAATGTGACCAGATTTCTTGCATCTCTCACACAGAACTTCTTTGACACGTGTGATTCTCTTGGTTTTCAATCTCTCCTGCACTATGTCTTCATCACGTGAAAGTTTTCCTTTTCCTTTAGCACTATCCTTGGCCTTTTCATCTTCATGTTTCCTCATTCTTTTCAAATCTTCTGGCCAGATGAACAATATGTCATTTGGAATTTTTGTGGCTGATTTGGTTCTTCCACATGGGTTCATCTGAGTTTCATCCCACTTAGTTCTTATTTTGGATGAATGGCCATTCAATTTCATGGATCTAAAATCTTGGGTCTCCTCAGCTTCCCTACTTGAGATATTCTTGGGGAAATGTGTGTTCACAATATTCTTCTGATTTCTTCCCAAGGAATATTCTTCTTTCTTAGCTGGCTTGTGTGGTCTTATGTTCTTATCAGCTCTGGATATCTGTTGACATAGGCATGCACCATTCTTGTGACCACTGCCGTTGTATACATCACATATGTTATCAAGAATTCCAAATTTGTTTGTTGTAAACAGATGCTTCTGGACCTGCAGATGTTGCTTCTTCTTCTCTGGATTTATTCCCTTTGATACAGGCTTTCTTTGTGCTTTTTCGTTAAAGGGATTGTACCAACAATCCAGTTCACAATGCCCAAATTTGTTGCAGCACCAACATTGAACCACAAATATTTTCTTCTTTGTATCTTTTTTATGAGGTTGTTGGGCCTTTTTCTTAATCATTTTTGCTCTATTTGAGGAACCAACTTCCTCATTTTTCTTCTCATCCACCCTAGCCATGGTGGTAGGTTTCTTCTTCTCACCTTTCCTCATCCATACTTGTTTAGAACTTTTCTTCCAACCTGCACTAATTGTGGGAACGTATTTAGAAACATGAGTACAAGATGGTTTGGATGGTACCTTCACTTTCTCAGTTTCTTATGATAGATCAATGAGTGAAGTCATGATCTTGTTATCACATGTTGGAGGTCTTTTGACAATATAATCCTCCAATGAGCATTGAATACCAGTAATAACTGATTCTTAATGTGGATAATCAAGAGTTTTCATAATCTTCTTGTCACATGTTGGAGGTATTTCAGCTTTAGATTCCTCCAACGAACAATGAGTACACGCATCACTCATTTCACTCTTTTGTAATGTCTCAATATATGTATTCTCAATCTTGGTCAACTGGGCTTCCAATTTTTGACCCTCAATATTGAGGATGATCTTCTGATCTTCAATCATGAGCATCTTCTCTTCACAAGTCTTATTCAATATTTCAACCTCATCTTTATGCATCATAACTTTGTTTTGTAACAAAGAGTCAAGTTCCCTGAATTTCATGGAAGTTTCTTCCAAAGAAAAACTCTTGACTTCATTTCTCTTCTGCAGCTCAACTTCAAGTGCATGGATCTTTTCTTTTAGAGTCTTATTGACTTCCTCTTTTTCTTCAAAGACTTTAACCTATTTGGTGAGCTTCATACATTTCAGAACTTTTATTTCCAACCCCTTTTCCATATTGTCAGCTTCCCTTTCTAATTGAGTGATCTCAATCTGCATAGATAGGAATACGCTACAAATAAGGGCAACCCTTTCTTCAGAAATATCATGCAGATATGTTTTGAGTTTTTCTTGAAAGCTTGAATTAGGTGTGTCATCCTTTCCTCTAGAAGAATTATGAGACACCTTATCAATGCTTTCCAATCCTGATGTTTCTTTATTATTTGAATGGAATGGAGTAAAAGACAATGAATCTTCTTTGGATATGAGGGACTTCTTCAGCTTCTTATTCTCTTTCTTTTTTCTATTTTTCATGGTCTTGCAAGATGTAGACTTCTGCTCAGAAATGACTGAATCTTCATCAAGACTGCTCTTTATTATTGACATTAGGAAAGAAACTCAAATCCTATTCTGAATATAATTACTGTGGAGTATCCAACATACGTTAACCTTTCACTCTAATACCACTTATAGGACCCCGGGACACCCTGAGAGGGGAGCGGTGAATCAGGGTGTCAACTTTTTCTTCTTAAAGTTGTGGATCTTATTCCCACGTTGGTAGGAACTACTTAAATCTGTATGATGGATATAACCAGCAATGAAACATTCACATGTAAAGAGATGACACAGCAATTTTACTTGGTTCACCACTAAGGGCTACGTCCAAGGAGAATACGCCGACAGGCTGTCGGTCGTACCAAAATCCACTATGCTTCACTAGCTGTAGATTACAAATGTTTGGGAACAGTCACTTTGTCCCCGGCTCATTTCCTGTACAATTGTTCAGGGATAGCTCACTGCGTCCCTCGGGTCACTCCCGTTGACTCTCCCTGGCTCACTGTCATTGGTGAAGTTCCGCTCAGTTTATAGATGTGAAGGTATCTTCAATAGATTTGCATTGAAGTGTTTGTCTCCTGTTCAGCATGAGACTTTGCTTGCATCATGGTTCAGAGTTGATTCTCTTTTCAGTTCAAACCTTCTTCTTTAGTGCAATGACTAATGCACTAGATCCTCTTGTCTTCGTTTTCCTGAATCACAACCACTGATGTGATTACTCAATAAGAGAAGCTCAGTTTACTAGGTATCATCAGAATCAGTTCTCCATGTATGCATGAGATCATGCATGTATCATTTAGATTTCCTCTTTAATCACACTTTTCACCGAAAGGTATCAGGCAATCTTCCAGCTTTCATACAGCTCCAGAAAGACAGGCATGCTTCAACAATATCTGGCTGTCTTCTCAAAGCCCGGCGCGCAAGTCCCAACACGGCGCGCAAGTCCTCGGCGCGCAAGTCCAAACTGGTGCGCAAGTGTCACCAAAGCACCTGTGCGACATAGCCTTCTGGAACTTCAAACCTGCGCGACTCACTTTCTTTCTCTCCCAAATCACCTTGGGCGTGCAACCATAAATCGGCACACAACTTCCAAGTGTTGGCGCGCAAGTCTCTCCAAACCACTTGCGCGACCACTCACCACTTGTGCGGCTCAACCACCTATGCGATGAGAGCTCGAACAGTCTCTAAGTCTTGAACTCCATGGAAAATGAGGAGGGGTGGTCCAGTATTTATAGGCATTTGGTCAACCTGCGCGGTGGCGTGCAAGTCACCCCTCGGCGCGCAAGTCTCGGCGCGCAGCTCATCTCCCATAGCCTCTGTCGCGCAACTCACTTGAGCGACCCAACCAATACTTGCGCGACCTTCTTTCCTTTGCCATATTTTGAAGTTCTGTTCTTGAAAAAAAATAGGCGCGCAAGTTTCCAATCCTTCTAGGCACCGGCGCGCAAGTCTCTTCACGGCGCGCAGGTCACTTGTGCGACCAACCCAACACTTGCACGACCCTATTTCCTTTTCCATTTTTCTATGTTCTGATCTTGAAAAACACTAGGCACGCAAGTTACCTTTTCTTCAAGTACACGGCGCGAAAGTATCTTTTCCAAAACCAGTTTTCTCCATTTGTCTATTTTCAGGCCCATAAATTTGGCAAACACTGGAAAACGGTGGCACCTTGTATCTGCTCTTTTTGTACCGCCTCCAAATCATCCATTCCTTTGTTGACGTTCTTGAATCAAACATGGATCATTAACCACATCCCCTAAACTCAACATGCCACCATGGAATCTCCTTTTTCAACAAATTTTTATGTCGTTTGTTTGCTTTGTCAATAAGAACAATCACCTCAAAAACACTTCTTCTCGGTGATTTGTATCCTTCATCAACTCTTCTGATTTCATCACAAACTCCACTATCGTGATATGTATTCTTTGAAGGAACAGCTTTAGAATCATTATCTTCTGTGACAATGTGATGTGCATGGCTATCTCAGAGTTTCAATCCCCACATGGCCATCATAGAATTCCATTCACTTGCACATTGTCTTCTTCTTCAACCGTCATGATCTACTTCATGCCGAGCATATGATTCAATTTGTCAAGAAGTCTCTTGCATGGTTCTCATGCAATCATGATTAATTGCATGGTCTTCATAAAATCCCATGGTTCTCATGAAATAATGAGGAATTTCATGGTCTTCATCAAAACCCATGGTTCTAATTCATTAATGAGGAATTGCATGGTCTTCATTAAAAAACCCATTCTTCTTTGATCATACTCATATGGATTACACCTCACATTCTTCATTTTTGTAAACAATGTGTCACCTTTGACACATGTTCTTTGAACTTATTATCAGTACAACAATTGTCTGAATTACCATTCCTCCACTTCATTAGAGTACTTCTTGATCTCCTTCATTTTGATCTTCATTGACAACTATTTACAACAAATACAACCTTATACACAAAGTGGTTCCAACAAAAACTTTGATATTGTGGTAATTTTCAAAAAGACTTATGGGGGTTAAAAGTAAGAGATAAGGGTTAAAACATCACATAAACTTGTATAAATTTTATTATATGAGATTATTTATACTTATAATTATATTATTTTCTAAATATTTCAATTTAAATTAACTTTATTATAAAAATTAATTTATATTAATATAGTACTTTAATTAATTCCAAGAGTTCTCCAACCCTCACTTATAAAATGGTACATATTCTCCTCTCTTCCCCGCATATTTTGAGCCTTATTTATCATACATGATCTACCATAATAACTTCCTATATTATTTCACCACATACTATAGTTTTTTATCTTTAAAAAATACCATCACTTCAAGTATTAATGTGTAATCCAAGAGGTTTATCAATGAAGAGGTATAACTCTTAATCGAGCATTTTCAATTTTCATTCTTCTAACTCCTCTAAATCCATGGTATAAATTATAAAATAATAAATTAAATATCTTCAATATACTTAATTATTATGATGATTATGGAACAACCATTATCCACCTTATTTCTATTCTATGGAAAGAGAAAATATCGTTTGTGCGTACGTACGACTTACCATCTCCACGTAGTGGTGTCATTTATGTTTTATCACCAATTTAATTGGATGGTTATAATGATTGATTTAATAAAAATATATTTTATTTATGATATTATCATTATTTTTTAAATGGTAATTTATATTTAACTTTATTTTGTTCCATATGTTGAAAAAATGGAAACAATTTTCATGCATACGTTCTGCGTATCGTCTCCATGAATGGTGTAATTCATTTTTCTATATATAAATTTTATTGAAGAATATAAATATATATATATATATATAAATATAATGAATGTATATTATATTTATATCATTTTTAACATTTTTTATATGATTTAACCATGATCAAATTACAAGTACCGAAACTATTGGACTGAAACTTCCATGAAAAACAAAAGTTTTAGCGTCTGAAAACAATGATTTTAATAAATAATTATTAATAAATGAGTGTTGAAATGTTATAATTCGATCATATATGATATTATAAGTATGTAAAGGATTATTTTATATAATTATAATAAATTTATATTTATTTTATAAGATTTTAGAGCGCTTTCGAAGCTAGTCAAGCTTGAGGTAAGGGTTTATTTCACAATCTCATCATTATTTGGGATTATTTATGTTTAAGTATACATTGGAAGAATTATATGGTATTTATATCTTAAACCCAATATATTGTATTCTCCTATGGTTATTTATGGAAATTAAAATTTTTCCATTCATTTTCCTCTCTTGATTACTAAATATACCGAAATAATGTTTTTAAGGAAAACCGACCTTGTTTTTATTTCAACTGAGAATCTATTTCTTTTGTATTCACGTTTTCTTTAAAATGTTTTCAAGAATATTTTTAATATAATATAATTATTTAGTAAATAAATTGTTAACAATGATTTATTTTTTATAAAAAATTCTTAAGGGAATCTTCTTAGCATTTTCCAAATGAGGCATGTTTTACCGAAGGTGTGAATAGAATCCTTATTTTAATATACACCACATGCAAGGATTTTCTTGATGTCATGAATAATAATTTATTTGAAGATTACTTTACAAGTTTCCAATATTATTTTCAAAGAAAAAAATTTCCTTAATATTTTTTAATTTTTTAATTTTTAAATTAGTGGTTTTAAAGTGAAAAGGGTATTTTCCTCAAGAAATCTTCTAGTGATCCTTTAAAAGTATTTTCATTTATGTCAACATGCTTTAATGAATTTTATGCTTTAATAAGGTTATAATAAAATTATACCATCAAATATATTTCTCTAGATGGTTTATAATCAATTTTATTGGGGAAAGTATTGATATTCCATATTTAGTTTTTCCAATATGGACAGTTATTGAACATAAGGCATGTTTATTAAGTTTTATTTTTTATTAATATGAAGAATTAATTGGTATTATTAAGTGAAATTTGGGGACCAAAATTACATAGCACCTCGATGCATCGATAGGCATCATGAGACAAAATAGCTTGGGTATTTGGTTGAGACCTTACACATTCATGTAAGATGTCTTGGCATGAGACCTTGATGACAAGTGTATAATGTATGATATTATGAATTCCATTATTATGAAATTAGTTATTGATGACCATGTGATTATTCTAATAGTTATATCATCCATGGATAAGTTTTAATATAATTTGATTATTTATATGGCATTATTTGATCATCATTTATTCATGTCATATTATTCGTGCCTTGTTTATTCTTTGATAGCTTCTATTGTATGCATTCCCATATTGAGCATCCAAGTTAACTCCTTTATTATGTTTCCTTTACCCAGGATTCTACTAAGTTTATTATGATAGATATTCAAGGATATTATAGAGGGAACAATGATGTTCTTAAAGAAAATACTATGTTTCATTTTATGTTTTCAAATGTAATGTGAGATTCAAGTATGTAGCTAGTTTACCATGACTACTAAAATATTTTTTCCTTTGGGATGTGATCACTTGTATCTAGTACCAATATAATAAATTAACCACCAACTTTGGGATTCTAGGGCCAGGGTATTTATAATTGTATTATTTTATTTTTTCTATACACAGATGCCTTTGTATGCTTCAATCAAATAGACACATGGGAGTTCTGGGGAAGAACTCACTATGTATATTTTATACACTCACCCCTACTTTATATAAATTTTCTTTTAGATTATCTAGATAGATTTTATGGTGGTGGTTTCAGGTGACATTAACTCTGCATAAAGAAGATTTGTTGGTGTGGGTGGTTACATTATACCTTACCTGAGGTATATAGGAGATGATATAATTTATGTTTATTTTTCCTCTACATGTTTTCATTGTATGAAATGACATGAATTTATATACATTATTTATGTATTTTTTATGGTAAATGAATTATATTATTCATGGTGATGTTGTGTTTTCTTTTATATAGGGTAATATTTCCAACCCATGACCTATTGAAGGTGGGATTTGGGGGTTTAAACTCAAACCCATTTTATCTCAACTAAAGTCCCAACAAGGGTGTTTTGTGACACAAGGATGAGCATGGATATGGTGGTGGAAAATATCTAGGGAAACGATGAATAATAACAAGGCATGGTCAATTTTATGTGATGGGGTTTCCAATACTATAAGGACCATATGTGATTAGAGTTACCATGTATCTTTCTTCTACACTATCTTATGCTTTTATTGGTTTAGGAGATTCAAACTCCTTTGTTACAACAACCTTAGTCTAGGCATTAGGGTTTAAGCATAATAGTATTCATGTTCCCAGAAAATTTACTGTAGATGATGGAGGTTAGTCAATTTTTTGTAACATCCATCTCCTACTATAACACCCCAGGTAAATAAAGAATATGACATTTTCATATTTATCCATATTTGTGAATAAAATATTAATATGACTTTAAAGGGGACGCTATGCTCGATGGCGTACCCAACACACAATAAAGAGTTTCTTGGGAATCTTACGTTGCACTCTAATAATAAAATATTATTATTTTAAATGGTAGTATACATGTAGCCGTTGTATTGGAGGGAATGGATATAAATAACTAAAATATGATTATATATGTTTTTAAATGTTTTTACATTTATCCAATAAATGATAAAGGCATAAAATACGGAAAGAATTCAATTTTTGGCGTATATGCCCTAGTTTTCACTAAAGGTTCACTTATCGCCTTTTGATGGAGAACTGTCATTAAATATAGTTTTGTTCACTCTTATACATCCTTTTGGACCAAATAAAACTCTTCTTAAGAATTGGGACATCAAAATTTACTTTGTGTAAATTTTTGGTATCTTTCTGATAAAGTTCATTTTTTTAATGAATAGTGTAAAATGTTGTATTTTAATTCAAAACCTCTTTTTAATATAATTTATTAATATGATTAGATTATCTTTTGAATTGGTTTTAAAGTGAAATTAGAATATATTTTTACCATTAAATCCAATAGTGGTCGTTGGAATAAATTTCACTTTGAAATCGGACTTAAACTAGTATCAATCTTTTGATACTTATTGTTTCATAAAAACATGCTATTTGCTCTGACAGCGGGAATTAATTATTAAATTAATTAATGTGACTTATATGTTTTGAATTTTTTAAAATAGACTTCATTTTTGAATTTGGAATATCAAATATAGCTTAGTGTGAATTTTTGGTAATTTTCTGAAAAACTTCAATTTTTGATGAATAGTGAAACCACTAAGTGGTACTTATAAAAACTGATTTTCCGTTTGAATAAAATTTTGTCATCATTGTGTTTTGAATTTAAAAAATCCTACATAAATGTTTTTCATTAAGAAGTAAAATATGGTTCAATGAGATTAAAATAATTTTTTGGTGAATAGTAACTTATTAAGTTCTTAATCGCGATTAGTGGTAATTAGTGTAGTTTAAGGTAAAAATAATGTTTTAATAATATGAGATGAGCTTGACACATGTCCTACCATTATTTGATGTGTCATGGATGACCAATAAAAGCCATGGGTCAACTTGGGGACCCCATGGAGCCACTTTGGTTGGGAAATGACATAAATAACTTTTTATTTAATGTAAAAGTAAAAATGACACAAACATAATATGTTTTACGAAAACAATTTTTACATGGGGTTATAAAGATAATATTTTTGATTATAAATATTCATTGGAAATCTAAAAATAGTTCCTACATCAGGATATTTTTGTTATAATTTTTAGACATTAAATAAATTAATTTAATTATGACATCATGATGATGCAACGATGACCTCATTAATGAACAGTTTAAATAAAATGAAACGATAATATAAAATCTAAGACCTAAACTTGTCCAAAAACTATTTTATGGGAATATTTAGAAGCCTTATCATCCTATATTCTAAATATATCAATGTGGGACCTTAGAAATTTGAAACACTTTTGAAAATAAAATAATAGTTTCATGATTTCCAAAAGTGCCCCTCCTCTCCTCTTATAAAAGGCCCCCACCTCTACCTCATTTCACACACTCCTCAAGCCTTTGACTTGGCCATACCCTGCCCATTTACTCTCTCCAAATCCCTATCCTCATCCTAGAGGATTACCTTTGGGAATAATCCTTTCAAAGGAAGCCTTTAGGCTCAAATCAAAAGGAGTTACACTATTAAAGGTAATTCATTCTCTCATGTTCATTTGTTTTATTTTGCTTCTAAAACCCCCTAAACTCTTTTTATTTACTTATTTTGTAACAAAACAAGTATATTAAATATACTAGGATTTTGTTATAATATTTATTTGAGCTACACTCTCACACAACTACATCAAATGGTTAAAGAACATACGGTTTCCGTGGATGGAAAAATTCTGCCTCCCGAAACGATGATTGTTCAATACACATTTAACACCTTCAAAGGTGGACATTATGATGTCACTATTTTTATATATGATATATAATATGTTTATTCTTTCCTTAAGCTTCTGTATTTTTCATTTATGGCATACCATTATTGTTTCCATTATGGGTAAACATGATATCTTCATTTTAGGAAGTGCAGACTACCGCCCCCTAAAAGTGATTTGATTCGTTAATACCATATGTGGGATGTGTAAAGGATAAAGTTAATAATATTATATATGTTATTATACTGGAATTATAATATACTCTTATATAATTTTGATTCCATTCCATAAAATACGAAATAGAAATGGAAGTAGCGTTCATGTGTCCGTACGGCTTACCGTCTCCATGAACGGTGCATTTCATTTCTTACCTCTAAATGTGATGTAATATTATAAATACATGTATATACTGAATATATATGATATATATGTTATCAAAATCATTAATATCATTCTGGATATAACGAACCTTTGACCAAATTAACAACATGTAAGTGTAAGAAGTCTATTTTTGACTTAAGAACCAAATACCAACAAAATGAACATTATTAACTTAAATGATTACATGATGTTCACAACATGGTATAAAAGGAATAATGAACTTGAAAAAGGTTCTTAAGAAAGTAGATATTAACTCAAGTTTATTATTCAGGAGATTAAAGAACGGTCGGGTCAAGTCGGATACGAGGTAAGGGATCCTACACCTCTCTTTCTTTTTAAGTACACTCTTTTATGTAATTCATTTTAAGCTCATCCTTCTTATGATTGGGATGCTCTTTTATATTAATCCAACTATACTTATTATTTTCATATGATGAGAGACCCTATTTCCTCTCATTAATCCATTTTGGAAGTTTTGAGTGGCGCTGTTAGGCTGCCGAATTTTCGTAAGGGATTTTTTTATCTCACTTTAATTCTCGTGAGATTTATGCTACATTTTCCACAATTTCCTTTCAGTGGTGTATGTACTGACCATTATTTTACTCATTGTGTAATATTCTTTCATTTATGAGTATTTACATCAATGATGTATTGTCCTTATTTCACAGGGCGTATGTTTCGAAGGATACCCATGTCGGTAAGGGAACCTTTCACCCTCCTCTTTTTAAAAGACTTATTTTGTTATGTCTTTTAATTCACATAATATTATTTTGGGATATGTTCTTATATATCCTTATTGATGTGAATTTTATGTCCAAGTTATGAGATACCCTTTTTATCTCTCATCAACTCTTTTTCTGAATTTTGAAGTGACGTCGTTAGGCTGTCTAATTATTGTAAGGGAACTTCTTAACCCAATTTATATTCTTTGGGTTAATCTCCTACTTTCAAATTATTTCATGATATTATTATGTCCTATCTTGTATTTTTAATTTATTTATGTGTACTTATAGTGAATACACATACTAGATCTACTTTATTTAAAAAAATGATCTTTGTATGGGACTTCGTCTCAATCTCCTTTCATTGAGGCATATTTTGTTTTATACACAACCTTCTTTTATATGGTGTATAAACCCCTTTGACTTTTATGTTTATCCAAAAGGAATATTTTTTATACGAAGCATTTTACTAAACGACAAAAGGGAATATTTTTGTCATACATATACGGCGACAATGACTTCTCTGCCGCCGTGACCATTATTTGAGTTTCGGCTTCCTCTACAAGCCATACCTTTTTTTAAAAGAAAAATAAATACCATGTTTTAATTTTCTTTTATTTTGGTATTGAAAACGATTTTCATAATGTTTTTATATCAATGTGTTGTATTGATATCTTTTGATTGAAAGGTGGAAATTTTATGTTTCCTTTATGCATGTTTTATGTGATACGATAGTGTTGAGGTTCTTGGGCATTATTATGAAGACGGGTGGTTCCGTGATAAACTAAGGGCGGGTGAGCCTGATATAGCTCTCCAATGCATTGGGTAACGTGAAGGAGTGAAACTTTAAGGTTTATCCGAAGAGATTTAGGGAATATACTGTGATGGGTATTCCAAACGTAACCAAGAGGGTTACTCCCTGCGTAAGAATGTTATGAATGCCTCAAGTTACCTTTATGTCTTATGATTTCTATGATTTATTCATGATTTTATGAGGTATGTTAAAGTGCTTATGTTTTATGGGTAAAGTATGATCTCATCCTTATGTATATATATACCCATGTTTCCTTTCCATATTTTTATATCCCTTACTGATCTTTTTATGCTCATACCAAGTTTTTTTTTTTGAAATGTTTTTCACAGGTCAGGGGAAAGGTACTTGATATGATGATAGTGTCAAAAAGTGTCAAGAAAGAATCCATGTTTGTTTTAAATATGTTTCCATTGATGGGAAATAAGAATACTATATTTATGTAACCACTTTGTTTATATGTGGAATGTAATGCAAGTTTTATGATCTAATTCTCTAAAACTCTAAACCCGAAAAGATCCTCAATGTGTAATCTTGTAATAACTCAAGATTAAGTAAGGTTTAAGGCTGGAGCCTTATAGTTGGTATCAGAGGCCGGTTTAGACAACTTTAGGGATTAGGAGTTCTTGTGAGATACATGATTAGTCCCTATATCTATTATTTCAGTTAAATCCTTGTTTTATAACTTTTTTTTCAGGTCAAGTAAAGTCGGTTATGAATGGAAGGAGAAGGATCTCAAACGACATTCCTATCTCTTCCTGATGACATGCTTGCAATAATTATTGCAAAGTCATCTTCAGATGATTGTGAAACTTTTTCTAGCATACAACTCACTTGCAAGCAGTTGTTTGAGATATCAAACACCTCCACTATACCTCGTTATCATCGTGGATCATGGGTTGTTTTTAGACAAATACTATTTTCACAATATTCTCATATTTTCAAGAAAGGTAAATATTATCAAGGTATTTTCAAATATTTTACCTTATCACAAGAATTTGAAGCATATTATGATTTTAGAAATGGTGCTGAGGAAGGAGACCCTTGCGCAACCTATTTATATTTGCTTTTAAAATATAGTCTCACATCACATACTTATGGTATTTTAAAAGGACCAATAATAGAAAGTTTCAACTCAATTTCTGTCCGAATATTTTATAGAAATCAGGTTTTATCAGATGTTTTGGAATTATATGTCATACATGATTATTTTCCAAAACTGTTTTTCTGTGAACACCCATATTACCCATGTTGTACGAGGTGTATTTGGATGGAGGAAGCAAATTATTTTGAAGGATCTCTAAATCATTGTTGTAATGCATGGGACTTCTACCTACGTGAGCAAGATGACGATGAAACCGAGTGGACGCCATGATCAAGGTATGATGTTATTCATTTTGGGAATCGTTTTATTTTATCTTATGGTGGTGAAATAAGACTTCAAGAATTAAGATGTTGAGATCGTAACGAATTCAGATGAAAATTAAAGGTATAAGGAAACGATTGAGGTTAAAACATGTTAGGGTTATTTTTGGAGTTTTATAAAAAGGACAACACGCAGACCGTGTGACAACCTGTCGCGTCGGACAAAGTTGCGGGAATCAAACCCACAACCAAAGTGCGACTGGTATTTATCACCTACCACTGGACTACGTGAAGTCCCTGGTTAGTTTTACTGATTCTTTTTAGTTATATGATTTTATGAATTAAGAGTAAGTTGATTTTGGGTTATTTATAAAAATGATTAACCTATCATGGAGGATATGTGATTAGGTTAATTACCTTTCAATACGAGACTTTAGGAGCAACTGATATTGTTTGGAGATAAATGTTACGATTTAACTTGGAAGACTATGTGACTAAATCCTTAAAATATTTGGGTTTCAATCTTATATTGGTTTACTTTGAAGAATTTTATGGACAAATTGTTTATCGGATGGTCCTTGTTGAACTTTGGGTTTTGTTGGACAAATTTTGGAGATTAAGCATAGATTTCATTTTTAATGGATTATCCTTTTCTGGATTATCTGACCTTGTACTAACCTTTCTGGTTTTGGTTTTGGTTAAAGCCTAAAGACATGGGATGTATATAGTTCTCTTTGGTGGATTAGGTGATTCTCTAGAAGTTGATTATAGTACTCTTAATGTGAACAAGTCTTCCTAAATACTCGTCTTTTGGAGAAAATATGAGTTTGTGTAAAAGTTGAAAGTCAACATGACAAGTGATTATGTTTCCCTATGAATAAATTACTCAATAAAAAGTAACTTAAAACAAAAATGTTGTCTATTAACTTTTCCTACTGGGGAATCGAATACCGTTTAACCCATCACAAGTTTGTGATTTTCTTATGGTTAACTTTCTCCTAGACATGTTTACTATCACTCTCCCTCAAGAACATGACCCTATGTTTTCTCCTTCATGTCCATATTTTTCTACATGGAACCCTAGTATGGATTAACTTGGGTGACCTTTGTACTTATCTTTCTTTATTTTAAAGTGATTGTTTTACCAACTCTTGTTCTGATGTGGGATTTTCAAGGATGTTACCAAGCCCAATTTTAAAATTGTGAGGACGCAATTCCCAAAAGGGGGGAAGGATGTAACACCCCAGGTAAATAAAGAATATGACATTTTCATATTTATCCATATTTGTGAATAAAATATTAATATGACTTTAAAGGGGACGCTATGCTCGATGGAGTACCCAACACGCAATAAAGAGTTTCTTGGGAATCTTACGTTGCACTCTAATAATAAAATAATATTATTTTAAATGGTAGTTAACATGTAGTCGTTGTATTGGAGGGAAAGGATATAAATAACTAAAATAGGATTATATATGTTTTTAAATGTTTTTACATTTATCCAATAAAAGATAAAGGCATAAAATATGGAAAGAATTCAATTTTTGGCGTATATGCCCTAGTTTTCACTAAAGGTTCACTTATCGCCTTTTGATGGAGAATCGTCATTAAATACAGTTTTGTTCACTCTTATACATCCTTTTGGACCAAATAAAACTCTTCTTAAGAATTGGGACATCAAAATTTACTTTGTGTAAATTTTTGGTATCTTTCTGATAAAGTTCATTTTTTTAATTAATACTGCAAAATGTTGTATTTTAATTGAAAACCTCTTTTTAATCTAATTTATTAATTTTATTAGATTATATTTTGAATTGGTTTTAAAGTGAAATTAGAATATATTTTTACCATTAAATCCAATAGTGGTCGTTGGAATCAATTTCACTTTGAAATCGGACTTAAACTAGTATCAATCTTTGGATACTTATTGTTTCATAAAAACACGCTATTTGCTCTGACAGCGGGAATTAATTATTAAATTAATTAATGTGACTTATATGTTTTGAATTTTTTAAAATAGACTTCATTTTTGAATTTGGAATATCAAATATAGCTTAGGGTGAATTTTTGGTAATTTTCTGAAAAATTTCATTTTTTGATGAATAGTGAAACCACTAAGTGGTACTTATAAAAACTGATTTTCCGTTTAAATGAAATTTTTTCATCATTGTGTTTTGAATTTCAAAAATCCGACATATATGTTTGTCATTAAGAAGTAAAATGTGGTTCAATGAGATTAAAATAATTTTTTGGTGAATAGTAACTTATTAAGTTCTTAATCGCGATTAGTGGTAATTAGTGTAGTTTAAGGTAAAAATAATGTTTTAATAATATGAGATGAGATTGACACATGTCCTACCCTTATTTTATGTGTCATGGCCGACCAAGACAATCCATGGGTCAACTTGTGGACCCCATGTAGCCACTTTGGTTGGGAAATGACATAAATAACTTTTTATTTAATGTAAAAGTAAAAATGACACAAACATAATATGTTTTACGAAAACAATTTTTAAATGAAGTTATAAAGATCAGATATTTTATTATAAATATTAATTGGAAAGATAAAAAGATTTCCTACATCATGATATTTTTTTTATAATTTTTAGACATTAAATAAATTAATTTAATTATGACATTATGATGATGCAACGATGACCTCATTAATGAAGAGTTTAAATAAAATGAAACGATAATATAAAATCTAAGACCTAAACTTGTCCAAAAACTATTGGATGGGAATATTTAGAAGAATTATCATCTTATCTTAGAAATATATCAATGTGGGACCTTATAAATTCGAAACACTTTTGAAAATAAAATAATAGTTTCATGATTTCCAAAAGTGCCCCTCCTCTCCTCTTATAAAAGGCCCCCACCTCTACCTCATTTCACACACTCCTCAAGCCTTTGGCTCGGCCATCCCATGCCCATGTACTCTATCCACATCCCTCTCCTCATCCTAGATGATTCCCTTTGGGCAGAATCCTTTCAAAGGAAGCCTTTAGGCTCAAATCAAAAGGAGTTACACTTTTAAAGGTAATTCATTCTCTCATGTTCATTTGTTTTATTTTGCTTCTCCAACCCCCTAAACTCTTTTTATTTACTTATTTTGTAACAAAACCAGTATATTAAATATACTATGATGTTTTTATAAGATTTATTGGAGCTACACTCTCACACAAATACATCAAATGGTTAAATAACATACGGTTTCCGTGGATGGTGAAATTCTGCCTACCGAAACAATGATTGTTCAATACTCATTTAACACCTTCACAGGTGGCCATTATGATGTCACTATTTTTATATATGATATATAATATGTTTATTCTTTCCTTAAGCTTCTGTATTTTTCATTTATGGCATACCATTATTGTTTCCATTATGGGTAAACACGATATCTTCATTTTAGGAAGTGCGGACTACCGCCCCCTGAAAGTGATTTGATTCGTTAATACCATATGTTGGATGTGTAAAGGATAAAGTTAATAATATTATATATGTTATTATACTGGAATTATAATATACTCTTATATCATTATGATTCCATTCCATAAAATATGAAATAGAAATGGAAGTAGCGTTCATGCGTACGTACGGCTTACCGTCTCCAAGAACGGTGCATTTCATTTCTTACCTCTAAATGTGATGTAATATTATAAATACATGTATATGATGAATATATATTATATATATGTTATCAAAATCATTAATATCATTCTGGATATAATGAACCTTTTACCAAATTAACAACATGTAAGTGTAAGAAGTCTATTTTTGACTTAAGAACCAAATACCGACAAAATGAACATTATTAACTTAAATGATTACATGATGTTCATAACATGGTATAAAAGGAATAATGAACTTTAAAAAGGTTCTTAAGCAAGTAGAGATTAACTCAAGTTTATTATTCAGGAGATTAAAGAATGGTCGGGTCAAGTCGGATACGAGGTAAGGGATCCTACACCTCTCTTTCTTTTTAAGTACACTCTTTTATGTCATTCCTTTTAAGATCATATTTCTTATGATTGGGATGCTATTTTATATTACTCCTACTGTACTTATTATGTTCATATGATGAGAGACCCTATTTCCTCTCATTAATCCATTTTGGAAGTTTTGAGTGGCGTCGTTAGGCTGCCGAATTTTCGTAAGGGATTTTTTTATCTCACTTTAATTCTCGTGAGATTTATGCTACATTTGCCACAATTTACTTTGATTGGTGTATGTACTGACCATTATTTTACTCATTGTGTAATATTCTTTCATTTATGAGTATTTACATCAATGATTTATTGTCCTTCTTTCACGGGGCATATGTTTCGAAGGATACCCATGTCGGTAAGAGAACCTTTCACCCTCCTCTTTTTAAAAGACTTATCTTGTTATGTCTTTTAATTCACATAATATTATTTTGGGATATGTTCTTCTATATCCTTATTGATGTGAATTTTATGTCCAAGTGATGAGATACCCTTTTTATCTCTCATCAACTCTTTTTCTGAATTTTGAAGTGACGTCGTTAGGATGTCTAATTATTGTAAGGGAACTTCTTAACCCAATTTATATTCTTTGGGTTAATCTCCTACTTTCAAATTATGTCATGATATTATTATGTCCTATCTTGTATTTGTAATTTATTTATTTGTACTTATAGTGAATACACATACTAGATCTACTTTATTTAAAAAAAATGATCTTTGTATGGGACTTCGTCTCAATCTCCTTTCATTGAGGCATATTTTGTTTTATACACAACCTTCTTTTATATGGTGTATAAACCCCTTTGACTTTTATGTTTATCCAAAAGGAATATTTTTTATACGAAGCGTTTTACTAAATGACAAAAGGGAATGTTTTTGTCGTGCATATATGGAGACAACGACTTCTCCGCCGCCGTGACCATTATTTGAGTTTCGGCTTCCTCTACAAGCCATACCTTTTTTTAAAAGAAAAATAAATACCATGTTTTACTTTTCTTTTATTTTGGTATTGAAAATGGTTTTCATAATGTTTTTATATCAATGTGTTGTATTGATATCTTGTGATTGAAAGGTGGAAATTTTATGTTTCCTTTATACATGTTTTATGTGATACGATAGTGTTGAGGTTCTTGGGAATTATTATGAAGACGAGTGGTTCCATGATAAACTAAGGGCGGGTGAGCCCGATATAGCTCTCCAATGCATTGGGTAACGCGAAGGAGTGAAACGTTAAGGTTTATCCAAAGAGATATATGGAATATACTGTGATGGGTATTCCAAACGTAACCAAGAGGGTTACTCCCTACGTAAGAATGTTATGAATGCCTCAAGTTACCTTTATGTCTTATGATTTCTATGATTTATTCATGATTTGATGAGGTATGTTAAAGTGCTTATGTTTTATGGGTAAAGTATGATCTCATCCTTATGTATATATGTACCCATGTTTCCTTTTCATATTTTTATATCCCTTACTGAGCTTTTTATGCTCATCCCAAGTTTTTTTTGAAATTTTTTTCACAGGTCAGGGGAAAGGTACTTGATATGATGATAGTGTCAAGGAAGTGTCAAGAAAGAATCAATGTTTATTTTAAATATGTTTCCATTGATGGGAAATAAGAATACTATCTTTATGTAACCACTTTGTTTATATGTGGAATGTAATGCAAGTTTTATGATCTAATTCTCTAAAACTCTAAACCCGAAAAGATCCTCAATGTGTAATCTTGTAATAACTCAAGATTAAGTAAGGTTTAAGGCTGGGGCCTTATACCTACTAATTGTCTTGAGTTGAGGAAGAATTTCTACTTGACCTTAAGCAACATCCCCAAGATTCCAATGGCTGGAATTAAATGCCAAGTGCTTCAAAAAAATTGGTGGATTAGTTTCCCTTTATGAACTAAAACAACCGAACCAAATCCACCATACTAAAATAACCACTAAATGATTCATGATAACATTGTAAGATAACTCAAATTAATACCATTGATATCAAAACCAAACTATAACAGAGTACCATAGAGGAAGACAAAACCAAAATAACCCAAACAATTTAAAGTCCTAAATCCATAGCTCTATATATTCTCCACACTTCAACTCCAAAAAACAACCCAAGTATCATGAAGAACCACTAAAGAAATGTGATACTTCCCCCTTGTGTGTGTCTCGATAAAAAATATCTGCAAAAGAACCAGAGTACCAAGGAATGGGTCAGTAATTAAACTCAGTAGGCTTTCCCCAAATGACTTCCCTACTCACGCCACTATTATAGAAAATGGTATCAAATTTGTATAAAACAATTTATATAAAACAATTGAAATTTTTTTATAACATAATATAAAACAATTTTCATTAAAAAATATTTTTCCCCAAGAAAAATAATTTCCAAGGAAAGCAACCAAACAAGTCATAAAAATAAATTATCAATAGTCACTTGGAATAAACCATTCCAGTTCACATAACCACACATGAACACTCTCAACCACACAATCTTGGTGTTACCTTTGAAGTTGGAACTTCACATCCATAACTCGTCCCTTTTATGGTGGTACTTCATGATCAATATTCATCCCATTCAACTCATGCTTAACCATTTAAGCCAACCAAATTCCAAAAAAAATATTTACCAAACCATTTCAATAAAACAAAACTTTTATTGAAAGAACATTTTCTATGCATTACAACCAAACAAAAATATTAAAATCATCATTTTAAAATCAAGTACCACTTTCACTTTCCAACAAAGCACCCCATTTTCACGATTCTATAAATTGTCACCAAAGAGGGTTTCTATTAATCATTTCAAAAAAACCACAATAAATTAGAAGAAAAACAACCAATTTGAAACTAAGACTTAATTTTATAACAATATGAGTCAATATTGAAGCCACCTACCATGGTAATTATGGAAAAAATGATGACTCAAGTGAAAAGGCCAACAAAACATGGTTGAATCTCCAAAAAATAGCCATAGATATCCTTCCCTAACATTAAAATATCCAAATATAAAAATGATTTGGGAAGAAAACTTATATCTATATATATTTGACTTGATCTAAGAAAATGATAGAGGTAGGAAAGTAGATCTAAGAAAAACTACCAAAAACTACCACAAATGAATTCTTACGATGGGAATCAGGCTTCAATGCACCAAGAAATGCCTTCAGATCACCTATGTATTTATGGGTAGATACTCTAATACCTTTGGAAGGAATAAATATATATTTATGTCCTAAATTTAGTGGAAATTATAGTTTAATAGCTATTATTAACCTAGATCTACTTTTGTAGGATCTAGTTTTTAAACTGTGCACAGTTAGTCACACAGTTAGGAAAATTGTGCATTAACCATGCACTAGACTCTACCTCAAGAAGGAACTCACATGGTTGGTTGGAATTATTAGATAGTTTTTAACCAAAAATTAAAAATCCATATATCTCACTTTTCACAATTTCTCCTGGGTAGCTGCACAGTTTGGCCAAACCGTTCACCTAACCATGTGCCTCTCCATTAGCCCTTGTCTCACTGTACACAGTTTCCTATAAGAGTTTTATGGTTTCAAAAGACTATGATCAAAATATACACCTTTAGAAAAGTCTCAAACATATTTTAAAACTCATCCAACCCCCCCCCCCCAAACATCACCCAAACACTTTACATACTTAAAAAACAAAATTAAAGTGTTACTTACTTGAAACCAGTGGTTCAATAAGTTTTTTTGAGGTTTATTGGGAATATGAGTTGATGATGTGGTAATATAAATTGATTAGTTATTTCTAATTATTGTTAATACATCCATACAATATCATTATTGGCATGTATTTTATGTATTTAGTGCAAGATATTATTGATTTTATATCATAAGGGAGTTGTTTTCTTTGACGTACAAGGAAATCATGCAGTATTCCTCAATGAGAAGGATCATTGGATTGAATATATAAGTTTGGATCCTCTTTAATATTAGTTAATATAGTTTATGTTATGTTTAGTTGAATTTTTGGTGAAGGTGTTTCCAAGGGTTGTAGATGAATTTCCTTATGGTTTCCTTGAGGAGTTTGTGATGTTTCCTCTTCAATAGTGATGTCTCCATATAGGATGTCACAATATGAGCTACATGAGTTGTGAATTTAAATAAATGATCTATTCTATAAGGTTTTTATATATCCTAGAGTGACATATTATGGATATATGGTGTTATTTGTGAATACTTCTTATGGTATTTTGTGGTTTTTCATTAATTATCTTTGGTTAAACCATGTGATAGTGAAGAACCATTATCCCAACCCAAGGATTGAGGAATTATTTAATTAGTTTTATGGAACTATCTAGTTTTAAAATATTGATCTATAGTTTAGGTATAATTAGATGATGGTGAAGTGATAATATATCCCAAAGAATATATTCTGGTGTCATTATGGACACATTGAGTTCATAGTGATGCCTTTCAGAGTCACAAATGCCCCATCTATTTTTATGGGACTAATGAAATCAATGTTGTGTGAGTTATTGGATAATTTTTTTCTTGTGTTCATTGATGATATACTAGTGTATTAAAATTTAAAATTAGGATTGTGATGATCATTTTATAGATGTTTTTAAAGTCCTTTGACAACATAAACTATATGGTAATCCATCCAAGTGTAAGTTTTAGACATATGGGGTGCATTTCCTTGGGAATTTCATGTATCGGCAAGGTTAGGAAGTTAATACTTTAATGTTTGAAGTGGTTGTTTCTTTGTAATCTCCCAAACATATTGCACAAGTGTGAAGTTTTATTTATCTTATAGGCTATTATAAGATGTTTGTGTTTGATTTCTATTAAAATGTATATCCATTGATAGATTTAACTAGGAAGGAATGGATATTTTAATAGGCATATTATTGTTAGGTGGAATTTGATTACCTAAAGAAGAATCTTATTAGTTTTCATATACTTAATTTACAAGAGGTTGGAGTTATGTTTAAGGTATTTTATGATTCTTATTATCTTATTCTAGGTTATGTTGTAATATAGAAGTGATTGGTTATATCTTATGAGTATTAGTATTTACATTCACATGAACATAATTATGTTACCCGTGATCTTGAGTTTATAGTTGTGGTGTTTTCTTTGAATTTATAGTGAAATTATATCAACGTTGAACATCTTGTGGTATTAATAGATCATAAAATTCTATGGTATATTTTCTCTCAAAAATATTTAAATTTGTGTTAGTATAGGTGGATGGAGTTGGTGAAAGATTATAAATTCAAGTTCTCTTACACTCTAGGGAAAGGAAATGTGGTAGTTGATGTACTAAGTACGTTTTCACATGGTGATGTTTCTTGTGAGGTTAGCTATAAGTAAAATATGATAAATGAGCTCATATATTTTCATTTGGATCAGGAGGAAGTTAGTGGTGGAGTTATCCTAGGCCGAATTATAATTCATTTTGCCTTATTCCAGTTGGTGAAGGAGTCTCGGTTGTGAGATCCTAAGGTGGAGGTTTGGTGAGATCATGTTGTTTATAAATATTCTCATAATGGTTGATTATATGATGGTTAAAAAAAAATTATATGTGGGAATTTATTCATTTTTTAAATGATGATAGAGGTGGTTCTATATTTGTTTCAAATCCTACCTTTGGATTTAAATTCTTGTATATCCAAGATGAATCATGTTTTGATAGATTAGATCTATTGGTTGAGTATGAGGATACCAGTTGATAAGTTTGTATCTTAGTGTTTAGTCTATCAATAGGTGAAATCAAAGCATAGAATTCCAACTAATCTATTGTAGCGATTGGATGTTTCTTAATGGAAATAGTATGATATATCGATGTATTTCATTACCATTTTTTCACAATATCTAGGCAGATATGATGTCATTTGGTTAATTATTAACCATTTTATTAATTTCACTCATTATTTAAATATCAATGAGTTTATTTTAGTGTATCCTTTTGTAGTAATTTATGAGGGTAATGTGGTCATAGGGTTCTAAGGATGATGATTTCCTATCCAGATTCAATCTTTATCTCAAGTGTGTGGAAAAATATATAACCTAATTTCGAATCTCAATTATATATTTTCACTTATTTTCATCCTTATATGGATGATCAAACTAAGGTAATTATGTAGACACTAGAGGACATATTGTATGTGTATATTCTTGATTTTTGAGGTTTGTGTATGAACCATTTTTATTTGGTCAAATTTTCCTATAATAATACTTATAAAAGTTCCATTAGTATGGATTCATTCAAAGTGTTTTATAGTATGACTTGAAAATATATGTTTTACTAGGATCAAGTAATATATTCATTTATTCTTGGAATGAATTTCATAAAAACAATGATATAAAGGGTATAAGTGATTCAAGAGTGGATGAAAATCTCCCAATACCATTGGAAGTCTTATGATGATCATAAGAGGATGAATTAAGATATTTAGGATAGTGATAATTAGTTTTTTAAGGTATCTCATCATCATGAACAATAGAGGTTTGATAGAGGTAATAATAATTCTCCTCATTTCTTTGGACCTTTCACAATGTTTAATATAATTGGAAAAGTGGTGTATTGGTTGTATATTCTTCCGCAAATAGATTGGATTCATGATGTAAACAATGCATCAAAACTTCAAAGGTATCTTCATGATGACTCTAATATCACTTATTTAGGTGAGTTGGATATTGAATAGGATACGATGTTCATAGATTATCCTTTTGAGATTCAGGATCATTAAGAGAAATTTTTTCAAGGGAATGTAATTATTTTTCTCCATGTCTTATGGAGGCATGGTATCTTGGAGTAATGTATTTAGGAGCGAGGGTTGTAGATACAAGATCTATATACTGATTTTTTTTAGTTTTTATTGTTTTAATAATGATGATATTATGTTTAATATTTATAAGATTGATCTTTCCATCTATTTTTTCACATGTTTATGATTTTTTGTAGGAAATATTTCTGATTGAGAGGTATCTCATGGGGAATTGATTTTTTAGTTGATTTTTTTCTTAGGTTTCACTTGAATTATCAAGGATGATAATCATTTTAGAGGTATATAATATAGAGGTCATAGCTTTCCTAGTCATCAAAATTTTTTTAGTTAGGTATTATTGGTGTTAAGATTGAGTTTTGAGGTGAGTGGTATAAATAGATATGAGTTTAGGATGAAATTTATATTGGAAATCATGTTTATCTATGTTTTTTATTCATTTTACTATGATTAGTAACTCAGTGGTATTAGAGAAGATTTTTTGCATCTAAATTTTATGGCATGATGGTTTCACCATGATTTTTGAAATTACAACATGGTGAGTTATATTACACCATAATCCCTTAGTTCATGATATATTCATGTTTCTTGTATAACTAGTGGTTGAGTGTGTTTCACCATGATTATTTATTGTTACATTGTGATGTATTTTAAGGAGATTCTAATTTTAGTGGTAGGTTGGTTGAGAGATTTGGAGGAGGGTAATATTTTCATTATGAATTTTGGGAGACCATATGTTGTGGCATGGCATGGGTCATTATGAAATAATATACCTTGGTTTTATTTATTTGAATGTTTTTTGACTGAATTATGGGAGGATATGAGGGAGGAAATTTTGTAATGGTTTTTGGAGGTCTAATTGACTGACCCCCTTGCATCGTAATGCTAAGGTTTTGTGCCATGATTTTATAATCTCAATTTTACTATACATTTGAGTAGTTAATAAAATTATATTTGATTCCTTTAGTCTTATTTGAACCCTAAATACCATGAGATCTTGGTTTTGGTCATTTTTTACATCCTTTTTGGTTTGTTGATCCCTTAAATTCATGTGATTAATATCTTATGATTTATGGTGTTTTTCTCTTCCTTTTCCTTTATCCATTTTTGTTATTATTTCTCAATGAGGTTATAATAGAGGTTTATGCTCAGTTTCAATGGGTTTTGGTCAAATGTTTTATGATTATATGGTGTTAATAGGATTAGTGGGAGGTCCCTGTGAGTTTTGTGGTGTTTGATCGTTATTTTTTTCTTATATTGGTGTTGTAATTTTTTAATCTTTATTTGAGGTAAGGAAGTTAAATTCTCCCGACTGTATTTCTTTATTTATATAGATTAATAATTCATTAGTTTTATTTTTTTAAATATTTGTAATTGACCTAATTAAGACAATGAATTATGTTAAATAAATTAAAGGGGGAAAGTGAATCGCTTATTTTTACATAATTTTCATGGAATTGTTTATGTGTTGTTATTTGTTTATTATACTATGTATTCTACTATAATTTTGGAGTTGATGTTGATTTTCTAAACCATGTTAAATTATATTGAATATAGAAATTAAATAAATAATTCATAAATCAATAATTGGTTTATTATTACTATTTTGAAAAGTATGAATTAAAAATCCTATAATTAATCATGGTTAAGGAGGTTATTTTTTTCTACTGTGATGGAATTACATTGTTATTTTGTATTATTGTTGGATTGTTTCAATATTGATGGAGGGTTTGATTCGAGTCCTTGTTGTGGTAGTGGAAGATGAGTTGATATGTTTTCTTGGTGTGGTTTAGCTTGGTTTGTGGATGTTTAAGTAGAATAAGTGATATTATGGTATATTATCATGGTTTGATAGTGTATGAGTATGGTGAGGTTGATGTGGTTGATTTGTGGTAGTTTCTCATGATGGGTTTTTGAGGATTTTCATCTGATTAATATATCGGAAGAAATCCATTCAAAGTGATTGATCTATTTTCAATAAAACCAACATATAATATAAAGAACATAAATATAGGGTGTACCAAAAATGTAGCAAGCTCCAGGCCTGAGAAACATAAAGGAGTTTACACGATCATAATCACCTAGGTATTTCCTATAGACTTCAACCTCTAAATAATGCTATCAACCACTAGAATCCTTGTTCATAATGAGAGTACCCTTTGATCTCCTACGGTGTACTAGCACCTTCTCTATGAAGAAAAAATAAGAACTAGAAATAAGATTGTTTTTATATGGATTATGAGTGTCACACATACTTAATAGGGGGATCCCATTCCTTAATATAATCTCTCTTGATTCAATAATTAGATTCAAATGTTGGTTTCTAACACTTGAAAACTGATATACGTTATGATAACATATACCTATAGATATATAATTGCATGAACATTTCAAATAATTATGTGTAACCATAAATTAATCAACCCATTTATTAATAACCAAAGGAAACCACCTGTAATACATGGTCAAATCAATGAACCCTTATAATAATCCCATCATAATATACAATAAGGCATCTCATGCCTTATAAAGTATATGGGTATCATAATCTATGATATACATCACATGCAAGTCTTAGGATATGATATAGGGTATATTATAAAATAAGATATACCCATTTTATTGTATTTAAAAAAACCTCTCACTTGCACCAAAATCCCATAAGGACTTTATGTAAAACTTCACAACTCATTAAGAATCCATCCGAACTCTTTTGGATATGGTTTATAAAAATATCTTTATTTTGGAAAAAACACTTTATCCAAAATTTAATCCTTATTCTAAGGCCTGAATGTATGACCCTACGGGCCTTTATAGCATTGAAAACAAAATGAAATCCTAATTTAATATTTGTATGTAAATAGCAGCCTCTAGAAAAATATTAGTGATACTAAATGTAATAAGAAGTTTGGTGTGATCTCGATTAATCATACTTCTTCATATAAACATTTCCATCACAATATATATCATACAAATCATTTTATACCTGTATGATCCATTTTTCCAACACATAAAGTGATCACTAGATATAAAACATGTCAATATAGTATAGGTCCTCTCATACATTCATGATTCTATAAAATAGACTAACTAGGTTGATGAACACATCACATGTCATTCATTTACTAGATGCGAACATCAAATGTGCATCATCCATGTATCTAATAACATCACATGTCACTCAACTAATAATAGTCATGAATTTCCTCATTTTAATTCAATCAAAATTCTGGGTATCTTTTGTTGTCATATGAGTGGAAAAACCCAATCTTGATTGATTTTCTATTAATGATATGATCAATAACATACATAATCACCCTTTTATTAGCTAAGCCTCAAGGATTTTGTAAGAAATGTACCGTGGTAAAAAGGTTATCATGCTTGGTATATCACTAACCTGTGGTAATGGAAATTCATAATAAGAATACACCCCTAAGTTGAGATTCCATGTGCTATATTTTGGTGGGTATTTCAAGATAAAAAGTATCTACTTATTAACTCTTGAGTCTATTCATTTTATATCACATAAAATTATTTTTATTGATTATAAGATTCTAATCATGTTAATATTAACATATCATCACAACCTATAATACTCTTTGATGATCATTGATTAGGGATAACTTAAAGGAATACTTTGAGAGGGATATTATTATTCCACTATTCATGTAATATAAATTTCAGCACACATGAATGAATGATAAATGTATACTTCCTTTATTATAAAATTATAGTACATTTTAAAACCATTACATCTAATATTTAATGTATCATATACCAAAATACTCTACATGAACATCAAATTTTTCCGTGGTAATGGTTTTTTCAATGGATATAGTACATTATCCTTTGTAACCTCCCAAAAGTTCTTTACATCACTATTCTCAATGATCTCTTGAATGAGATGGTACTAGTGAAGAATGTTTTATCACTTTGGTAAGATTAGGATTCATTGGTATAATAAATAACTCAATTATTGTCACAGTAAATCTAAATATGTTATTGATAGTAATCCAGTGAATCTCACAGGGATTATATTAGTATATATTTATAATGATAAAATCATAAGTGATATCAATTCTAGTAAACAATATGGAATGCAAGATAGATCTAATAGAAAATACCTAAGGAATGTTATCTATAATTTATAACTCTTTAGAAGGATCTTGTTCTATGTAGGATTCATTCCATGAAAAACTAGAAAATACCCATTTTTGGAGTTCTCCGTGATAAATATCTTTATCAATTTACTAATATAATTGTTTTGAGTCAGTATAAGAAACCTATGAGATCTATCACTATAGATATCTATACCCAGTATGTAGGTTGTTTCATCCATGTATTTCATGAGAAGAATTTTCACAACTACATCTGAATAGAGTGTAAAGTTGGAAAATCTTTTTTGATAAGTAATATTTCATCGATAAACAATATCATAAATACCACCACACTCCCACTAATATTTTTGTTTACACAAGAATCATATGCATTTTTTATGAAACCAAACTCTTTGATTACATCATTGAACTGGATATTCTAACTTCGTGAGGCTTCTTTCAATCTATAAATAAACCATTACAACATTCACACCTTAATAGACTCATTTAGCATTTCAAAACCTTTGGGTTGTATCATAAACACATACTTGACTAAATTCACATTTAAGAAAGTGGTTTTTATATCCATTTGATATATCTCATAATCAAAATGATCTATTATGGAATGAAATATCTGAATGGAATTTATCATCACAAATTGTGGAAAGCATCTTCATAGTCAATATCATGAATTTTTTTATAACAATTTTTCACCAAGAATGCTTTATAGGTAGAAATTATACCATCCATGAAATTTTTCATATATAAAACCCACTTTCACTCTATGGGTATCACCCCATTATGTTTATCAACCAAGTTTCAAACATTGTTAGTGTATATGGATTCCATTTCAAATTCCATGGATTTTAACCATTTCTAAAAAT
The DNA here is from genome assembly GCA_963277665.1 of Viscum album. Taxonomy (NCBI): domain Eukaryota; kingdom Viridiplantae; phylum Streptophyta; class Magnoliopsida; order Santalales; family Viscaceae; genus Viscum; species Viscum album. The sequence continues at coordinate 776,367,883 of OY728123.1, forward strand.
TTGCACTCTCAATGGCCTCTTGGTTGGTAGTAGGTTATTCACCTATGAATAGAAATTAACCATTATTTTCCATAATAAATGCAAATATATTGTGTTCTTAATGAATCCTACCAATCCTTTGAGGAACTTATGTAAATTGAGTGGGTTCTAATTTCACAACTCTTTATGGATTGGATGAACATCCATATCAGGAAAACTTCTTGTTTGTTGCTCTTAAACTTATCCAAGTTTAACTTTCTTTAAAATAACTCCTTGAATTATGTTCTACATATCAATTAAAACACCATGTTGGTCCAAAAATTAATTTTTTTCAGTGGGACTGTAAAATTAATATCTTATAGTCTCTTTTAGAGTACTAAAAAATAAGTATTTCTATGATTTAAGTCTGAGTTTATCAAAATAAAAATGTCATACATATACTAAAAAACCCCATATAATCATAAAATACATATTTTGATGTTTCCTATTCCATATCTAATATGTTTTATTTATGAATTCTTTATATGGAATACTGTTATGTAGGAATATTTAAGTTTCTAAAAAATATCCTCAAAATGAAATAGGAAGGTCATTCTTACTCATCATCGATCAAAATATAACTCCCCAAGAGTTTATATATGTATATTTTACTTTGAAATAAACTTGAATTATTCAATATCTTTTTTTACACACAACCTCATGTCAAAATGAACAGTGGTATACTTTATTATTAAAACATAGTCATTCATGTGTACGTAGGGACTACCGTCTCCATGAATGGTGTATTTCAATTTTCTATCTCTACCTTTTATGGAAGCTTAAAAATATATATATAATGAATATATAATATATTTATATAATTATTATTATTATGGATATTATTAAACCATGAACAAGATGCAAGGACCGAAACTTCCAAACTAAAACATGCATGAAAAATAAAACAATTAACACCCAATATGATGATTTTAATGAAGAATCATTAATGAACAAGTATAAAAGTGTTATAAGTGGATAATATATGAATTTGAAGTATTTATATGGTTTTGGTATAGAATTATAATAAAACTAAATTTATTCTATAAGATTTTAGATAACTTACAAAATCAAGTTGGACTATAGGTAAGGGGTTATCATCTCAAATTGTCTTCTTTGGGATATATGTTATGTTTTTCACCAATCTTATTTTATGAGGTTTATATATTACCAATTTGATATTCTAAATCATGAATATATATTATTTCATATTATTTAATGTTTCAATTTAAGTTATTTTATCCAAAGTTTTATGAGTCAAATGTTACCAAAGTGGTAAGTATTTTATGTTACAATCTGACTATTTACTAGGATTGTTTACACATAAATTTCCAATGATGAAATTATTTTATATATCTCTCAAAAATATAATTTATTTTTTATTCTATGTTTATTTATATAGAATATATTTTTTTCCTTTCATTCTTTTAACTCTAGGTCCTCAAAATTCTGAAAAGAATGTTTTTAAAGAAAACTAACTTTATGTATCTCTTCATTTGGGAATATTTTCTCTTCCATATCCATGTTCAATAAAAAAATTCCAAGAAATATTTTTAATATTATAGAATTATTATTTAAAATAATTTTTAATCATTTTTTACTTTATATAAGATTATTTAAAAGGAATGTTATTTTTATTTTCCGAGAAATTTTCTTTTTGAATTTTTACCAGTAGTTTGAAAGGAATCTTTATTTTAACATACAATGCACAAACATATTTTTTCACTTTCATGAATTATATTTACTTTGAAACTTCCTTTACAATTTTACATAATTATTTTAAATTAAATAAAACCTTTATGAAATGGGAATTGATTTTATGAAATGTCTTGGTTTTGTAAAAATAGTAAATCTTGATTTTCAAATTAGAAATGGAACCTGAAATGTGAAACATTGATTTTGGTTAGTGGTGTCCATGGGAATTATGATAATTAAAATAAATGGATGTTTAATTAAATAATGTTTAAAATGATTCCTAATTCTTTTTAATTATGGTATGATCTTCTTTAATACCACCTAACACGTGATACTTGGGAATGTTGGGATGAGCTCTTGAATTCCATATGATTCTTGATGATTGGGAATATCAAGATGAGATATCAGATTCCATGTGATTGATGATGACTTGGGAAGGTATGGTGGTGTTACTATACCCTATATTATGCCTCAATGATTGGTAATACTAGGATGAGATCACGGATTCTACTAGAATTCCAGGATGAGCACCTAGATTTATGTGATGACTACTGATGGGGAATACTGAGATGAAGGATAAAGTTCCATGGGAATACTAGGATGAGTACTTATATTAAAGATGATACTTATTATTATTGGGAATTCTAGGTTGAAACCTGGATTCCATGGGATTATTTATAGTTGGAAAAGTGATCATGACATGCTTAGAGACACCCAGATACAAGATGAAGCAGGTATGGTCAATTTTAGGCACAGAAATAGGGATCCTCAACATTATATCCAACCTCAGGTGTCATCATGAACCCAAGACATCGATTAAACTTCACTACTTTTCTTATAAACTATTTTGAAATTGTTAAACTGTTTATTTATGGAACTTCTGTATACACTGCTTACCAGACTGGTTATTTTAAAGACATTGTTGGTGGTGGACTACTGAGTTATACTCACACACTAATTGGGACACAATAAAACTTGTGTACCAAATAATATATGATTATTTATCAATATTATTTGTTTAGGGAAAGGTCCATTGTTGATTCTTGTTGTTGGATTATTAGTTCAGAGTTAGGAAATGGGGCCGAACAGGACTCGGGACTAGTTGGGGATAGGTTGTTATCCCTAGTTTTATTTTATTTTTTTGTACTATTTGGGTTTGATCCACCCATAGGGTATTTAGTATGTGTATCACTTTCATTTATTATTTCATATTTTGGTTATATTTATATATCATTACTTTCCTTGTTTATGATGGTTATCTAGTTGTGTATCTATTTCTTCCATTTTTATTGTTATTTCTACTCTCATGTGTGGAAATAGTCTCCCCATTGTATTTCTATAGGCCCACACCATTGGTCATTAGTATTATATCTTTTATTTTTCCTTACTATTTGGGCATGGTAGATATGATATTAATTTGTTGTTATATCTTGGTAATAAGCTTGTACTTGGGTGATTTATTCCTACATATGAGGAAAAAATGAGTTTTTGGGGATGTTAATTGTTGTTTGTGATTTTCACTTTTAAAATTGATTGATTTCCACCTTGAGTGGTTCACTTGGGAGTGTTTTTAATTATACATGTTATTATATCTCTTATCCTAGAATGGAAAGAGTGGGTGTGTGAATTCATGCATCATGTTAGGCACATGGGATAGATATATCATCTATATACTGCCTGTGATTGATAGTGTCATGGGATTCATACATGATGTTGTTTTGTTTACTATTTATAGCTATTCTTGCTCGTATTTTATATCTTCCTACAATTATAAATAATTTATAGGGTTTGGTACTTAAAGTTTCTGCATCCGTTTATATGTTATATATATATTTTTATTGTGTAATTTTACTTTACCAACTCCTTGAGTGACTTCTATATAATAATAAGGTATAAATTAGTTATAAAGTGATGGTTTTAGTTAAATAAAGTGTCATTAAGAAACTTATAAAGTGTTATACTTTCTAACTTGTGAATGGAATTTTTTTTAGAAAAAAACCATGGAATATGAATTTTAATAAATCTTCAAATTTTAAAAATTATGACTAATAAAAGGTTTTAAATTTTGAGTCCTTGGATTTTAAATTGTGGATTTTTTAAAATAAGTAGAAATAATAAATTAAGGAAATCTTATAAATACTAGTGATGAGTAAGCATTATGGTTGTGACCTGACCTTAAGTCTAGGTAGTTTGGGACTAGGGAGAGATCTCAAGTAGTGGGACCCTTGGATATGTTTTTTGAGATGTTGGATATGGGTTGTGATACCTTGATGGTTTGAGTGTACTATTGAGTGAGATGTCTTCTATTGTGCCTATAATTAGGATGTGACCTTAAGTTTTGAGGTTTTTCCATGTATTATGGTTGCATGGGACCCTTTTGATATGTGTTATACCCTATAGAGGTTTCCTTATCTTGTAGTGATAATGTATATGGGCATGTACCTATGGGTGTGTAAGACCTAGAATAATCAGTTGGATTTGGTACATTGATGTCGTGTATCTTGGAATATACGTGGGAGTGCCACCCGTGGGAATTGTCTTGTGTGAGGATTAAACCAAGGGGATAGGTGTATGCCTAGTTATCATTGGTCATGGATTTTTTTGTGTTCTTGATTTGTCATTTTTGGTAATTAAGGGTAATAGAAAGATTTGTTATCCTAGTATCATAGATGTTTTGGAATGCAAGGTAGGGGTAGATGCTTCCATGGGTGTAGAATCAATGAATTATATGTTCTATTTAGTTTCATGTAATTAATGGTTACACTTTGGTTTATTTTTAAGGTAATAAACTTGATATTTATTGTTTTGGTGTTTATTTCTGTTTTGTTGGGGTAGGATCATTCACATACCTACCCCTGATGTTTTGATGCTCTTTCCATGCGATAATCATTGTTCACCCGAGGTGGATGGGTTGAGGGTTGGTGGAGAATGATTGGATACTTATAGTCTATTAAAAATTCTTGGATTAATGGGTTGCCATGTGGTTAGGCTTGACTCATGATAAATGTTAGTTCATTGGTTAGAAAAATTGATGATGCCTCGAGTTCAATGAGATTGATAGAGCAGGAGGCATAGTCAAATGCTTGAATGGGTGGTAAACCTAGAGTCAGTAGAATATGACACATGATATCTTGATTTAGGTTAGTAAATGGCTTTTAGGGAGTGTGTGATTCCTAGTTTTTTATGTACAAGGTAACTATTATGTGCATGAGATGTGAAATGCCATCAGGTTATGTGATCGGGTGGATCAGGAGTAATCAAACACTTCTTTTCAGTGAGGACTAGGTGATTCATGAGGGATATGTGTGGGAACTATTTGATTTTTGGATATTAATATGGACCATCTATATTCTATGTATAATTTTTTGGGTTCTTAGTATAGGAGATTGAGTGTTGTGGTGGTGGTAGGGCTTCAATGAATGTTAGTTCATGACTACTTAGAAGAGGGTCTAGGAGTTATGAATGGTACTAGATGGTGAGTACCTCTTGGATAATGATGACTAGGATTTAATAAAGTTCTTATGGGTAGGGTAACCCAAATCCTTTTAATGGAGATTAAGATGTCGAGTAGTGAGGGGTGACATCATAGAGGATTAGATCACGGTGGCACAGACACTCAGATTTAACCCAAACAGAGGCATCAGGGGTTGATGGATGTGTTGAATATGTCTCAAAATAGTGACACATGTTGTTTTATGATAGAACCTTGGAGGTTAAATTTGAATAGTAGTATAATTAAAACTAAATAGTGGGGAGTGCACCATCGGCTATTGGAGGTTGAGGTCCTCATTATGGACCATATGTCAGTGAATTTTGTGGGTGTTGTTCTTAGAAGTTAGGAATGGGAGGAAGTTTTTTTTTCTTTTTCACTCAATTGAGAGTGATATGGCCATGATCAATCATTTAGTTTAGTGATAAATGGAATATTTGATATGGTGGTTGGGATTTTATCAAGTGAATAGATGATAAAGAAACTCCTATGGTGGGGAATTACATATCAATCATAAGCATGTGACCCTTGTGCTAGGAGGGTTGTGGGAGCATGAAACCTGGTCATGGGGTGGTAATGGTGGAATCGAGATGTCGATGTGCAACTAATTCAGTTCATACCTAGATTTCTCAAGGAATCTCAAATGGGGAATCATATGTGATGGTGAGTTGAGACCAAACATTGGCTTTGGGATTGGGTCACATTAAAGTGATTTTAGGGTGCTTGGATCATAGGTGTATCAGTGTGAAATAGGACATGGTGATAGTTTTGGGTAGCCAAGTCTCTAATAGTAGAACGTTACTAGGAGTCGATTATGGATTCTAATTATTATACCAGTGTGATAATGGGATTCCTTCAAGCATGAAGGAGTCATGATCATGTGGGTTGATGATGTATCAACAATTGTAGCCACTCATTTTCAAGGCGAGTTAACCAAGGATGGTTCGAATTTCATTCATGTGTGGAATTGGATGAAGTGACATAAGAATCGTATCTAGTGTGTCTTTTGGAAATGGAGGATGCATTTTGGGAATCAAAATAAAAATTTCATGGAAATGATAGTATATTCCTAGCTAGTATATAGACAGTGATCATGAATCTATTTCAATTGGTTTTCATTAACGAGGATGGGTACTGATGTGAAGCTGGTGTTCTCATGAATGTTTGGGTGTGGTGATCTAGAAACTACATCAGGCATGTTATTGGAATGTGGGATCAATGTTTTAAAGGTCTATTCTAATAGAGGATGTACCAAGAATCATAAGTAGTCATTCTGATCTGAATCTTATAGTGTTGAGCACTATAGGCCTTTTGGGTGGTGGGGTGACAACACCAGTGGTGTTCAGGATATGTGGGCTTGGGTATGTTTCATCTGGGTGGTTCATTTTTGACGACGGGTGTTGGATGGGGTTCTAGCAGTTTGAGTACCTTGAGGTAGAGGTTGTTCCTCAGATATGTATGGGTGTTTGGAATAGAGTTATGTTATTTGGATTTGAGTTTGTAACTAGTGAGGGTTGGGAAATGTAAATAGTTAACCATTGGGACTTCTTAAGGATGAGAAGTGTGTTATAGTGGGGAGTCTTTAAGGATTCACATCCATGTGATCATTAGGAATTCAAGAATATTTTTGAACTTTTCAAATGGTGGAGGGTTTTATTTTTGAACCAGGAACTAGAATAGAATTATGAGAGTATTAGGACATTAAGAGAGGTTTTTTGGATATTAAATGAGTCTCGGTAGGTAGTCAGGGCCTTGAGGGAGTGTCAAGGAGTATCCAAGATGATGGTATCAAATTCTAGTAGACCATCGGCCATTCGATGAGTTCTGATTTATTTTTTTAATAGGGGGAAAATGTTCATTAAACCCCTTCACCCAATTTTATTCTTAAACTATAAATTTATATAATTATGGCCTTTTTTAGTATCATAGGATCCCTATTAACCTCTCTATATCCATTCTGGATCTCTCTGGTTTCTTTCTCTATCTTTCTTTCATCAGATGCATTAGAAAGCCCTTAATGATTCTAACACTCCTCTGGCCTCTATTGTTGTTTTATCTTAATAAAAGTTTTTTACATCATTTATGGTGGGTATTCCTTATTTTCAAGGTTTTCTTATGGTATCTATGTATCTACCATTTTATCTAAAATTTAATACATATATTGGATTAGTAGATTACTAGGAGGCTACGGTAGGTGGTCCCTTTAATTTTACCCATAATCTCACTTTATCTTTGAGTATATTCATAATGAAAGCATATCATATTCACTATGGTTGACCAAATTTAATTTAATATGTTTTAGTTTGAGTTTTACTTAGATAAAAGGACCGTTTAATATATCTTGTATTGTTAGAGATGGTAATTTTGTATGGGGTAATTAGAATGGGAGTTAACCTTGAAGTGGATCAGTGTTTTAAAATTACTAATTTATGTTTTCAATGATTTAAGAAGGAACATGGTTTTAATTTATGGTTGTGAAATTGAATTTCATAACCTTAAATATTTGGGAATGGATGTGGCCCTTAAAATTAATCAAACCTAAAATAATGGGAAAGGAAATAAAACATTTTGGATAGGTAAATTGAGTTTATAAAATATCTTGGTTTGGTAAAAGTAGTAAATATTTATTTTGAAATTAGAAATGGAACCTAAAATTTGAAATGATGATTTTGGTTAGTGTTGGCTTGGGGATTATGAGAATTAAAAGGAATGGATGGTAAATTAAAAAATATTTAAAATTATGCCTGATGGTTAGGAATGTCAGGATGAGTTCCTTGGATTCCATCCAACATGTCCAACTTTGGAATATTAGGATGAGCTCTTGAATTACATATGATACATGATGATTAGGAATAATGTGAATAGATATCATATTCCATGTGATTGATGATTACTTGGGAAGGAATGGTTGAGTTCCCAGACCTTATATAATGTCTCAATGATTGGGAATGTTCATAAGAGAGATCTGATTCCACTATAATGTTAGGATGAGTGCCAATATTCTTATCATGACTGATAATAAGGAATTATAGGATGAGTAATAAGATTCCATAGGAGATCCATGATGAGTTCTTGGATTCAATATGATACTTTAGGTTATTGGGAATACTAGGTTGAACCCTGGATTCCATGGGATTATTTATGGTTGGCATGATCAACATGATGTTCTCAGAGACACCCCGAAACAAGCTAAAGCAGGTACAATAGATTGAGGTCATGGACCTAGGAATTTTCAATAGTATATCCATCCTCAAGTTCCATAATGAACCAAAGGTATCATTTACTATTCACTAATTTTTTATAAACTTTTTTGAAACTATTAAACTATTTACTTATGACACTTTTGCATATACTTCTTATTAGACTGGTTAATTTAGGGATTCCATTGGTGGTGACCTGCTAAGTTATACTCACACCCTACTCAGGATATCATGGAACTTGGTTGATTGAGAATATACTGTTGTTTTTCATAGGGGGCAAGTTTAGGTAAAGGGTTGTTGTTTATGCATATTTTTTGATTCTTGGGTCGAAGTTAGGAGATGGGATCGGGAAAGACTCGAGACTAATTAGAGATAAGCTATTAACTTTCATTTTATTTATTTTTATTTTTTATTGTTTGGGTATGATCCACTCATGTGGGATATTTTATTTAAAGCGCATTCATTTATTATTTCATCTATTGGTTTTATTTATTTATCTTCTCTTTCCTTGGTTATGATGGTTATCTAGTTATTCATTTGTTTCTTTTATTTTTGTTGTTATTGATACTATGATATGAGGTAATATTCTCCCCAAAATCTTTATATTGGCCCTAATTTTTGGTTGGTAGCCTTTGGAATATGGGGATGCATGCCCAAGGTCTTGTGGTGAATTATTCATGTTACTGTTCATAGAGTGACGTGAGTTGGGGCATTACAGTCAATAGAAGAGTTATACAGTCAATCTTAGGTGATATCTAGAATTTGAAGTTGGTGATAATGTATTAATATTAATTTATACATGGAATAGGGATATTAGATTTGTAAATAATGGAAATCTTATCCCTAGATATATCATGACCTTTAATATTTTTTATCAGATAAAGATGGTTTTTTACCGCTTAGCGCTTCCACCAAACCTATCATAAGTTTATGATGTGTACATATCTATTTTGAAGAATTAAATAACTCATACTTAACATGTACTAAACTCATAATATATATATTTGTAACATGATCTTTCCAATTAAGAACAATTGGTTTAAAACTTGGATCATAGAGATAATTTGCTATAGAATAAGACTACTCACTTGGTTAAAGTTCTTTGTAGGAATCATAAATTCCAGGAAGATATATAGTAACCTAAGTATGTAATGAGGTACAAGTATCCTATTTTATTGTATTGACATGATTTTGAGGTTGAAATTAATTTAATGGGAGTATATTTTAACACCTTGAGATTATATATATATATATATTTCCTTTAAAATAAACATAAACTATTCAATAAATTGTTTTACACACAACCCCATGTCTAAATGTGCCATAATATAGTAAAATATTATAACCTATCCATTGGAGTATAATGTATTAATATGATTAAAAAATTATAAAAAATATATATATAATTAAAATCATAATAAATAATTACTCAATATTCAATAATGTCATTTTATGCTTCCAAAATATGTTTTCCTCAAAAATGGTTTTTATTACATTTTTTGTGCGGACATTATAATTAATTTCTACCATTTTTATAAATTTTATTCAATAAAATGAATATTATTTTTTTAATCAACATTTTAATATTATCCTAGGGAAAATTTTATGGATTTTTCAAAAAATAATTATTTATAAGTGAATAGTGAAAAATATCCATTTTTTTGTAAAACTATCATTTTTTAATAAAACAAGTCATTTAAAGGTATAATTATGTTTATTCATTAATAATAAATGAAAATAATTTTCCTTTAATTGTAAAAAATATAAATAATTAAATTGGAATCATCATCATACTTGATTTTGGTATAAGTTATTTTTTGGGTTTTAAAATGCATTTTTCTATAAAAAGAAATTGGCATGTTTTATGGGTTTTTTTAATTAAAATATAAAAATTATAGAAATATAATTTTAAAAGATTTAATCCATATTTATAATCATTATTTATAAATTTCTCAATAAGTACACTTTTAATTTTGTTCATAATGAATAGAAAAAATAGAAAAAATATATTACCACGATTAAGGTTAAAACGATTTTACTGGGGGTTAAACTAAAATAATGAGGGTTAAAATTACTTAAACTTTTTTATAAATCATGTTTTATCTCTATATTTTTACCCTATAACTTACTCCCTTTGAAAATATTCTAATTCAAAGCCACATGGCTTGAGTAAGATATTAATATATTTTAATCTTTTGAAAAATTCCAAGTGTCTCCTCTCCCTCCCTTATAAAAGGGAATCACCTATCTTATCATACTCACACTTAATTATTCTTATATATTATCCAATACCTAACCAAATACCTTTTTAACATCCATAAACATGATCAATAGGTCCTATTTTGATCAAAATACTGACCTTAGAAGGCTTAAGGTGTAAGCTAAAGGAGGTTGTTCAAAGAAGAGGTATAACTCTTAACCGAGTGTATTCATTTTATTTCATCTTATACCTCATTAAATTTTCTTCTAAACATGATTATATAATAGAAGTATTATCTAACATATATTGATATTTTATTATGTTTATTTTGAAACCTTTATTTGTCTCATTCTCCATCAAATGGGAAACGAAAAATTTCATTCATGCATGTGTGTGGACTACCGCCTCATGAAGTGATGTATTTTGTTTTTCATCACCACATTTCATGGATGGATATTATAGAATATATAATGTTTATATATAATATTTAATAAATAATTATTATTATGCTATGATAATATATATATATATATATCTGATTACACTTCCATCAAATGGGGAATAAAAAGTATGTTTGTGCATACGTGTGGACTACCACCTCCATGTAGTGATATAATTCATTTTCCATAAACACCTATATTGGATGGATTTAATGATTTATTTAATTAATATATAATATATTTATGATAAAAAAATATTCTATGATAATTAAATATTAATTACCTTTCTTTTCTTCTTTTTAATTACAAAATGGAAACAACCTTCATACATACGTTCGAACGATCGTCTCCATGAACAGTGTATTTCACTTTTCTATCTACACATTTTTTAGAAGTTTATATCTATATATAATTAATATATAATATATTTATATCATGATCATGATTCTGTAGATGATTAAACCATGAACATGATGAAAGAACTGAAACTACCAAAATGAAACGTACATGAAAAGTCGAACAATTAACACCTGAAATGATGATGTTAATGAATAATTGTTAATGAAAGGGTGTATAAGTGTTATAAATGGATCATATATGATAGTATAATTATTTATATGATTAAATTATATAACTATAATAAATATAAATTTATTATATGATAGGTTAGAGTGCATATGAATCAATCTGTACTTGAGGTATGGGTTTATCATCTCAAATTGCCTTCTTTAGGACATTTGTTATGATATACACCTATATTATTTAATGAGGTGTATATATTTACCAATTGAAATTATATATAATGATTAATTATTAATTCATGGTATTTAAAGTTATAATTTATGTTACTTTATTGAAAGGGTAATGATTTAAAGGTTACCAAAGTGGTAAGGATTTTATGTTACAGTCTCACTGTGTGCTAAGATTATTTATGCTTAAATTTATGATGATGAAATTATATGATATATCTCTAATAAATCTAATGTATTTTATTCACCTCTTGTTATTTCTATATATTATAATTTTTCCTTTCAATTTTCTCCCTCTAAGTACTCAAAATTCTAAATAAAATGTTTTTAAGGAAAACCAACTTTATTTCTCTCTTCTACCATGAATATTTTCTTTTCCATATCCATTTTATATAAAATATTTTCATTAAATGTTTTTAATATTATCCAAATAATTTTTTAAAGTCATTTTTACCTATTTTTTACTTTTTATAAGAATTTTTAAAATGAATATTCTTGTTATTTTATGAACGAGCTACTTTTTTACTTTTTATCAAAGGTGTGAAATGAATATTTTTTCTAATATACACTGCACAAATAGATTTTACCACCTTCATGAATACTCTTTTATTTGAAGATTAAGTTACAATTTTCCATGGTTATTTTAAAATAAAAAATTTCCCTTAATATTTTGGAAATTTTTAGAACTTATATAATTGATTTCAAAATGAAAAGTGTATTTTCCCTAAGAAATATTATAGTGGATTTTTAAAGGAATTTTTCATCTATAATAATATCCTTTGATGTCACTTATGCTCCCCTGGGATATAATCTGACGATACCATCCTTATTATTTCTCTATATGTTTTATGATTATTATGAAACCTGTTTTATTTTAAACAGTTTAAGTTATAGTGAAAATATAATTTGTTGTCATGATCTTATGGAACACATGTTGATGGATTAGGATTATGTGATGGGTGTTTCAATTATATACCTACATTTTTTTAAAGGTTGGGGTCGAAGCCTCATTTTATTATTAAATAAAATCAAATACCTCTTTCTAACTAGGTATAGGGAGACCCATTACATATCCCAAAGGCCCAGTGGGCTTGTAGCCCAATACATAGCCCGTAGGCCTAATTTTTTGGCCCAATTGCCATTCTATGAATAGTAACCTGCCTGCTATAGTACCGCACAGTACCGCCTATACTACAGTGCCCTGCCTCCACTATAGTACCACCGCTCCTACATTGACTTGGGTAAAGATTAATGTTTTATGAGCTCAAAGGGTACATGGAAGGTTATCCGAATCCCAAAAGATGGAATATGGGAAGTTTTCTCAAGAGTAACAAGGGTACATGGGAGGTTATACCAAGACCAAATTAGGTGCACAGTTGGTTAGCCCAAGCCTAACATGTTATGGATTTTTTGGTGGGTAGGCTTGATATAATATTTATATGATTATGGACATGACACACTTTTTACCAATCTTGTATTACATGATCTTATATCAATGTTATGATCTCATGGTTCATGTTATTTGATTCCTTTATAATCCATATCTTATAATATACCAATATTTATCTCATGAATCATTATTATTATTTGAAAATTTATTAGGTATGATTTTCAAATGTTAATCTCATGTTCTCATATAGTTATTCTCATGCTATATTTAAAAATGATGAATGATTGATATCCCCCTTTTTTACCCATACTGAGTATCTAATCTCACTCTTTATTATGTTTACTTTTCCCCGGAATATGAAGAAAGGTTTTAAGTATGATATGTATAAGAAGGGTGAGAGGTTGTGAGAACATAGTGGGTGATGATGTAGATATTTTATGTACCAGTTTTTTATGTATTCCAATTTGCAAAGATAATAAAAATTTATAGTTATGGCATGGATGCTATTGATTTCTAATTAATATCAATCTAAAATATGTCATATTTATGTATGTAATGTTTGTTTCACCTCACAAATCATGTCTAATAGGGTATAATACATCCTCTCAAACACACCATTTTGTTGTAGTGTTGTAGTAGGCATGATTGGATAATCTTAATACTTTTCCCAATTGAATTTATATTTCATTATGAAACTATATAAAATTTTCAAAAGTTTCATACTTGTTTCTTACCATAAACACATAACCATACTGACTAAATTCATCAGTAAAAGTTATGACGTACCTAAACCCACCAATTTATTGTATACTCATTTGTCCCATACATCACTGTGTATGAGATACACTACTACAAAACCGGGTTTATCCAGCCTCAACTAAAATCACTGTTAAAGACTCTCTTTTTCAGTGTTAGAAAAAGTGTTGTTAAAGGGGTCCCTTTATTAGTACTTGTAAAACATCACTGATAAAGGACCCTCCTTTACTAGTACTTCTTCTCTGGCACTAATAATGGGTATATTTAAAAATATATATTTCATTAAAAATAATATATAAATATATAAATAGATTTATATTGATATAAATATAATATATATTTTTTAAATATGTTTTATTTAAGGATAAATATAAATTTCCACATATTATATAAGATATTTAGTGAAAATGGATTATTAAATAATTAAAAAATATTATTAATTAAGAATAGTTTAAGATAAGTTTAAAACATGACTTCAACTTCAAACGGTCATAACATTTGATCCAGGTATCCATTTGGGCTCTACCGCATAAAAAATCGAATCCTATGACAAGCTCTATGACTTGGTAACTCGATGGAACCTTTGGTCAAATTTTTCAAGGCCAAAAAAGGCCCATAATGCCTATAAAAATGAGTTTCTATTTAGGGTATCCCAATTTTTTAACATTTGATGTAATTTCATCCTTGTTTAATGGGGTATTATTGTCCTCTTTTTGTGGGGAGTGAATTTATTCTCAGGGATTACACTTATACTAATATTATGGTTTTAATGTTTTATCATTTTTCATAATTTAGTTTTATTTATAATTAAAAAAATTCATATTTTCTTATATTTACTTATAATAAATCACTTGTATAAATACATATATCAACATATTTATGTAGAAATGTATTTCTAAATATAAAAATTAAATATTTATTATTCATTTTATTTAAATTAAAATATTATCCATTATATTTACCTTATACAAATGAACTAATATGTATATATATGCCTATATAAGTAATGTTTATATATAAACATGTCTGTTTCAATAAAAATATGTATATATATGTATATGTATATTCTAATATATTTAAATAATTGCATATTCTAGAAATGTTTTTAAAATAATATCTAACCCTTATTTATATTATAAAAATATATACATAATGTTTATATATACATATATGTGTGTGTTAATAAACCGATATATATTTATATTATATTAAAGTATATATAAATGAATATAATATATAATATATTTAAATAAATATAATTATATATATATATATCACACGCAAACATTTTATAAATGTATTTAAAAATAATTATTTAAATATATGAATAAAAAATATATGTGAATATATATATATATATAAATATAAATATCATTAAACTAACAAAAAAACAACATGGTGTAGTGGTAAAGGCATTCCATCTTCAATGTAGAGATGTAGGGTTTGAATCCAAGTGTGCGAAGGAGGCTGGAAATTTGAAAAGAATTATTAAAGGGGTGGTGGGGTGAAAAGTGTTGAAAAGTGGGTGGAGTGCTGCTAAAGTGGTCATGGAGGCACTGATAAAGGGGTTGAGCTCATAGATGTCCGAAAAAATATATATTTTTACCCACTTTAACAATGCTTTTTTAGCACTATTAAAGGACCCTTAAATAGAACTTTTTGTGAGTGTCGTTAACCACTTCCCTTTAACATTTCTTGTGTGGATAGTGCTTTATAAGAACTGTTAATGGCCCTTTACTAGCACTATTAAAATCCAATTATGTATTTTTGATATAATAGTATACCATCCCTTTCACTCTTTACACTAAAATTTACTTTAGTTATTTTTCCTAATTAACAAGATTCACAATTATAAAATGATTCATAATCAAATTATTCCAAAAAACATCTTTATAGAGTCATTAAATGAGTTTATAATTTATATGTCCAAGTAAATAGTTCCAAAGGTAAGTTTGGTTATAATCAACCTTGAATATATTATTCTGAATATTATAGATAGGATTTTCCATATCCAGAATGTATAAAAAAATTACCATATTCCTAATGTCATAAAACATTTAATTCATATATATAGAAAAACTATTGTTATTAATAATGAATAAAAATAAAATATTTTCCAAACAAGATAATGAAATCAAATTTCTATTTATAAAAGCAACATAAAATAGTTTTATGATTCTAGAACTAATACATTAGGTAGACATAGATAATAAGTGTAGACTTCTGATGCAATAAATCATTCTCTATTACCGACATATGATCGACTTCTCCCTTTTTCAATTATATCTTATCTTTGAGTCTATGTTTATCAATACAAATTTGTGATTCACACTCCGTATCTAATACCCATGATTCAGAGTTCTAGAAATTGATCTCTATAACATTAAAATTCATATTCTTATAATTATTCCCTTTTAGAACACTTCTCAAACTTATATACACATCTATAATTGTTTTATAGCTAATACTAATAAGATATCCTAAAATTATTAACATGAAGAATGCCATAATCTACAACAAAGACATATATAAGGATAAGTATAATGTTTTATATCATCTCATCAAGGAATTTTAATGAATGTCCTCCTGTTAAAAATAATGAACTCATGCATCATATCCATTTAGTGAGCCAAGATCCATATTTCATCCTAACTTACACTGGGTATCATGTAAATAAGATATGACTATAACTAGTATGAAATTATTTTCAAAAATATGATATATGATGCATGGATATTTAAGTGGATAACTCTTTACCCAAATCCATCATATGGATTCACTCAACCCTATTCCAATAGTATCTTAAGGATTAGAGTTTCCAAGACAAATATAACCCAAAGTAAATGCTAATAATAAGTCACCTAATCGTTACTATCTCCTTATTACTTAATTTACTTACACAAGATAATCCATGGGCATCTATCAGTTAGGTTCATTCATACTGAATGATCGAGGTCTTAAAATGGCCTCTATGGAAGGAATCTCACACTTAGTATTTGAGGTATTTTTTACTGTATTACATGAAATATTTATTATCTCACGTTTTATTCCTTGATGAATGCATGATTATGATGATTTAGTATTGGAATCACTATTCCAACCACAAAATTAATATGTTCAACCCATATTAATGTGTAACTCTTTACAGAAACCATAGTTTGTGTTACTCACTTAAAAAATAAAATAAAAAATATATTTATACATATATAAGTGCATCCTATATATAAGGTCTATGAAATTTTCATGTAAAGTTTTATAATTTTATGAAATTGACAATATCCACATGAGTAATCCTAGAGCTATAGATAGCCAATCCCCACCCAGAATAAGGAATATTCCACTAAGCTAGTGGGAATTCAAACCCAAAAGTATAACTATCTAGGGATGCATTACTCAAGAGATAATTAAACTCATCATAACTCTAACACCTAATATATATAAACTATATTCAATAACTAAATTCAAGATATTAACATTAATTATAAATTGAGGTTAAGGTATATGAAAACTAAAATTTATATTATCATACCTAGAATATAATGCATGGAATGAAAATTTATAAGAATAAATTTATCACATAAATTAAAGAATATATTATCCAAATTTCAAAAAAAATTGATAAAAATTAATATGTAAAAGGAATAAAGAAATAAATAAAAAATTTATTTATTTTACAAACAATAAATATTGATATAAAAATTTTATATTTTATATAGGCATGAAAATCACCTATTTGAAATTCTTAACACAAATAATTTACAAAAAAATTATAAAATATAAGAAATTATAGAAAAAAATATTAAATTTAATAATTTATTCCTATATCATATTTTATAATTTATAGAAGGGAAATATCAATCATAATTAGCAATAAGGATAAGCTCTAACTCTTACATATCTGTTTTTTATTTTTGTAACAAAGGGAAGACTCTTACATATGTGGTATCCTATATGCAGGAGTAACTCTCATGCAGAGGATAAACCTTTACATACATGGTCACCCATACATAAGAGTAATAATCCCAAAAATTCAAGACTCTTACATATTGGGTAATTTATATATAATAGTAATTTTTTAGAAAAGTTAGAAATTTTAATTTATGCATGGGCCACTCATAACCTAAGATATATACTATATCATAACTATGAATCGATGCCCAATTTTCACTTAACCCTAGTTCCAATCACTACCTATGATATCACCTATATTGTATCTTACAGTATAGAACAAAACCACGGGTTTTTATTATATCATATATTATGATATACATCATTCATAATATATGACTAAGAAAAAAATTATAAAATCTTATGTCATAAATGTAGGTTTCGAGCACATTAGAAGCGCGTTGGTGGGTGTACCCAACTTTAATTTTATCATTAACAATGATCAATCCGAGATCTGTCACGATAATAAAATTCCAAATCTTCAGAATAGAACTAAGAACAAAAAATAAAGAGGGGAGTCTAGTAACCATATATAGGATTATCATATGTTGGTTATAATTAATTTAATTAATTGACAAGAATTACCTCGATGGAATTATTTATTCATTGATGTTTTAGATCATGATTCGATGCGATCCATTATTGCATCATAGAATCCAAGTGTAGGATTCCTCTAACGGTGATCCACACCTGCTCCACGTATCTTTGGACGTCGCTGAAGGGATCTCTGGGTGCTAACACGGAAGAGCCTTCACTTTCAATTTCCGCATTCGATTGCCTAGATCCAGTGGAGGAGGATCTCTCCCTCATAGCTTGAGAGCATTCTTGGAAGAAAATAATTCTCTCTTGGCTTGATATATTTCTCTAGATCCATTTTTCACAACCAAAAAAATGGCTAGGATAATGAGAATTATATAATTGGGATTTTAATTACATAGAATAATAAAATGAATTAATTACCCGAAAGCAATTGTTCATTTCAGTTAATTCTTAGTAATACCCCATGTCTAATAATAACAGTTGACTATTATTATTACTTGATAGGCGCCTAGCTAATTACACCTAAAATTATTTAATTAAATAAATATTATTATTTCTCATAAATTCCCAGAAAAAAAAATACACAGAGTGTATATTTAATATACACAGTGTGTACTTTTGTTTTTCCATTTTTCCTTATTTCCTCCACCAAATTTATTAGACCTTGAATAATGGATATTTATTTCTCAAATAAATATCACTTCATTAATTGCTAATAAATATATTATTTCGCACACAATATATTCTCTCAAATAACTAGTGTAGGAATAAATATGATCAGGCATCCTTGAATAATTATTAAACCACAATCGAGAATAATCTTTATTTAACTTGTTAAATTAATATTTAAAGGAGATACTTTTACAAACATAGTGTGTGACCCTCTAGGCCTCTTTCTCAATGGAATTAGGCAGAGCCTGCCTAAAGTCCAAATTTAGCATCTAGAAACACACCAAGGTACCCATAGGGAAATAAGTTAACGCTACAATGATGTGTCACCTCCTACGAACGCTTACCATGTAATATAATCCCTTTGTCTCGATATATCGAATAAAGAGAGTTACATGCTAGTGCCATCAACCCATGTGCTCGATTATTCTTTATTTGACTTTCTAGAATTGAACTTTCCCATTCCTCACCATGGCCATAGATTTATTTAGGATATATCAATTCCATCAAAGAGATTGGGATATCTACTTCTATTATGGAACAGAAGGGACAAATCCTTTCTCGCATTATCTATTAATGCAATATTACTCGTGATGCACCCAACATATCCTACCTCACTATGAATAGTGTGTCGTTATAGTTTTCATCAATACATCTAAGTGTGCAAGTTTTAATACCCATTAATAATAATCTTAAATTCTAAGGACCAATACACACGTCCATAGATAGGAACATCCAATCACACTATGAAATGTTGATTTCCTACTAGCAAGTCCAATTCTCATAATATCCTTCTATATTTTACCAAGGGCGCACACCATGAGAAGGTGCCTCAAATTTTTATGAGTCCTCACCCCTAATGGATAATATTATTTGTGTCCCTCAAATAACATCATCCGACCATAGAACATATATTCAAGAAAAGTGTTATGGCCCTTCCGGGTTCTCATCATAGTAGGGATCCTCTAAAAACCTTTAATGAAACAGTTATCCTTAGGACATTATCATATGTATTGTCACGCAGAAGAATAATCAAGATGTGATAAGTTATTTATTAGTGAATAAAGTAAAAATTAGTTGGTTCTAGGCCACCAACTCCAACATACTACCACTTGGACTAGAGCCAACTTCTAAAAACCTTTAACCCGCTAGCTCTCACATGATATTCATGCTTCTGGTGAGATAGGCCTTTAGTCATGGGGTCTTCCACATTCTCTTCCATGGACACTCTGCTCACTACAACTTCACCCCTTTGATAGAAATCATTCAAGAGGTGATACTTCTGAAGTATGTGCTTTGTCCATTGATGTGACCTTAGTTATTTTTCAAGATCCACCATTGCAGTATTATCACAATACAATGTGATGGGATATTTACTGCTAGGCACCACATCAAGCTCCTGGACAAAGTTTTGAATCCAGATGGATTTCTTGGCTGCATCAGAAGCCGCTATATATTCAGACTGCGACAGCCAGTTGCTTTGAAATCTTCCAGCTCACAGCCCATCCATTGAGACAAAAAACATATCCATATTGCAATTTCAGATCGTTCTGATCTATCTAAAAACCAACATCAGCATACCCTCTGATGACAAACTCCTCATCTCCTCCATACACTAAGAACATATTCTTAGTTCTTCTTAGATTCTTAAGGATAATCTTAATAGCAGTCCAATGTTGTTCTCCTGGATTTACTTGATATCAACCTACCATGCTCAGTGCATAGGCAACATCAAGCCTGGTACATAACATGACATACCTGATGGATCCTATAGCTGAAGAATATGGGATATACTCACTCTATCTTTCTCCTATTGTGTATGAGGACACATTTACTTAGAACGATGTAGGTCATGTTACATTGGAACCAATCCCCTCTTGGATTGTTCCATACTAAATCTCTTTAGTATCTGGTCAATGTATGTACCCTGACTTAGTCCAAGCAGCCTTTTGGATCTATCATGAATGATCTTTATCCCTAAAATGTAGGCCTCTTTTCCCAAGTCCTTCATGGAGAAACACTTTTTCAACCAGTCCTTAACTGACTGTAAGACTGGTACATTGTTTCCAATAAGAAATATGTCGTCAACATATACTACTAGGATAACTAACGCATTCCCATTAAACTGCTTATAAACACATGGATCACATTCATTCTTAATGAAACCAAATTCCTTTATGGATTAATCAAATCTAATGTTCCATGACCTGGATGCTTGCTTTAATCAATAAATGGATTTCTGCAACTTGCAAACCCGTTTGGATTCACCTGGTGTCACAAAACCTTCTGGTTGTGTCATATAGACATATTCCTGAAGGTTCTCATTAAGGAATGATATTTTGACATCTATTTGTAAAATCTCATAGTCATGGTAATCTGTTATGGAAAGTGTGATTTTTATGTATTTAAACATGGAAACTAGCAAGAAGGTTTCATCATAGAAAATTCCTTGATTCTTTCTGAATCATTTGGCCACTAGACTTGCTTTATAGGTTCTAAATTGACCTTTCATGTCCAGTTTTCTCTTGAATACCCTTTTTCATCCAACAGACTTTACATCTGGCTCATCGACCAGAACCCAAACTTGGTTCTAATACATGGAATCCATCTTAGAATTAATAGCTTCTAGACATCTTGTAGCTTCTGATCTTTCTACTGCTTCCTTTTAGTAGAGAGGTTCATTATTGTCCAACAATAATGATTCACCATCCTCGGTGACTAGGAAACCAAATCTATCTTGTTCCCTTACCTCTCTTGAGCTCCTACACAGTACTTGTGTTTCTGGAACCTCTCCCACGAGGACCTGTGGAACTTGTTCCTATACTAACTTCTGTGTATCTTGAGAATCAACTTCATCAAAGTCAATCTTTCTCCCACCATCCTTTTTAAAGATGTGATCCCTCTTAAGACAGATGGTTTGTCTGGTGACAGTAACTTTCTTGTCTGAAGGGTTATATAGGTAATATCCTTTCGTTTCCTTGGGATATCAATAAAGATACACTTTGTGCCTCGAGGTGCTAATTTATTGCCGGAGAAGGCTTTAACAAATATCTCACATCCCCATACACATGTGTGTAATAAAATTGGTTTCTTTCCATTCCATAACTCATAGGGAATTCTATTTTCCACCTTAGTTGGTACTTAGTTTAATGTGTATGCTGCAGTTTGTAATGCATATCCCCAAAATGATAATGGAAGATCTACATGACTAATTATCGACCTCACCATGTCTAACAAGGTGTGGTTCCTCCTTTCACTAACACCATTACACTATGGTGTGTAAGGAGGACTGAGATAAGATATAATCCCAGACTCTTTTAGAAGATCGATGAACTCTTGGTTCATATATTCTCCACCTCGATCCGATCGAAGATTCTTTATCTTCTTACCAAGCTAATTCTCTACTTCATTCTTGAATTCCTTAAATTTCTCTAAGTATTCTAACTTATACCTCATTAAGTATATATAACCATATCTACTCAAATTATCAGTAAATGTAATGAAGTAAGAATATCCATCTCTAGCTTCTACTGGAAATGTTCCACACACATCTGTGTGCACCAATCCTATAAGCTCTATGGACCTTTCACCCTATCCAATGAAAGGAGGCTTTGTCATTTTACCTTGTAAACAAGAATGACATCTATCAAGTGGTTTTAGCTCAGTAGAGTCTAAATAGTCATCTTGGCAGAGCTTTGTCAAGTGCTTCTCGTTTACATGACCAAGACGGTGATGCCACAACTGGGTGGTGTGTGAGTCATGTGAGTTTGTTTCGTTATCAATTTCCAACACTTGGTTTTCATAATTTAATACATACAAACCATTATTTAAATGTTCCATACCATAACATATGTTGTTCTTATAAAAGAACAAACCCTTATTTCAAAACTTGAAAATAAATCCATCCATATCGAAACATGATACAAAAATTATGTTTTTGGTAACACTAGGAACATAAAAACAATTATGTAAAACGAGAATCATCCTAGTTGGAAATGAGAGGTGGTAATCGCCAATGGCTAAAGTAGTCAGCCTCGTTCCATTGGCAGCTCAAAGATCCACCTATCCTCTGGAAATATTTCTAAATATACTTGGTTTCTTTATTTGAATACAGATGTGAGCCCCACAAGTTGTATCAAATACCCAATGTGTAGAAATGAAAAGATTACACTCAATAATGAACACACCTTTAGTGTCTCCACGCTTCTGGGTACAGTTCCTCTTCCAGTGGCCTTGCTTTCCAAATGAAAAACATACCTCCTCTCATTCCTTTCCCAGCCTCTATATATTCCCATTCTTGGAGGGACGGTGATCGGGGGATTCAGACCGTTTCTAAGTTCTCGGCCTGTCACGAACCAGTCTGAGTCAACCCTGAACCGGTCACCCAGGCCAGCCAGCGACAAATCCCAAGAGGTGTTCCTGATCCTACCGGGATGGCGACAACAACCAAGGGAATCAATAGAGTGCACAAGGGAATGATTTTTCCCATATATGAACAAAAAAACAAACAGCAGAAAGAAATGGACAGCCCAAAATACATTTATATAAAAATTGAACTGAGCATTATTTGTACAGGAAACTGAAAGTAAAACTAAGAAAACAACCCAACTAACCAATATTGATAACCAACTAAATCCATGTGACCCTTCTGGTCACTCTCCAACAAAATTATCACACATCGCCCAAGGTGATCGAACTCAAGCTGAAGCCTTCACAAGGGCTAAAAACAGAAGAAGACTATAGGCGTGAGTATTAAAACTTAGTAGGTTAGCCCGATATTCTATTCCCAATGCACATCCTTTAAAATAAAAGAAGCATAAATTTCAAGTTTTAAATATAAATATAAAGTTATGTCTTAAAAATGAGGTCTCATGCTATAAAAAAATTACCAAACAAAAACTTTCATGTTTTATAAACAATAATGAAAGTAACAACTTTCAAAGCGGTGCAACTTTAAAATGAAAATAGTTTTCAAGAGGGCTGCTTTAAATAATTTTAACTTTTAAATAAATCACACACACTACTGAATTTACCAACCAATCACACCATATGCCTATGGTGAGTATAAAAGATGCAATGAGCACAAGTCACGGGAACACCCCTAGGCACTAGTCAGTTGTGAGCCCCAGGTACCTCGTATCTTGGTGAAAGTAACCATAACAAATATTTATTCTCGTACACAAGAGCCACTATTAGGGATCATACCCATAGCCTAGTGGTCCCCAAACATCATCATCATCATAGTTTATTTAGTTTTGTCATCGTCAAACTTGCTACGTGAAACAGGGGCCAAACCACACAGGATCACTGGCATACTAGTACACGTCCGCCCACCTAGATACCCAGGATTCCCTTTAGTGATCAATCAAGTTACACATATTATCAAATACTCATTTCACATAAAAATTACATCCCCAAACCATAAACACACAAACATCCCACAAACTTTCTTCACATTTCATTCACAAATCAACAAACCGCTAAATATTTTCGTAAAACAATTTCAAGGAGTGTATTGAGGATTTGCACATAAAACTCATTCAAAAACACTATTTAAATTATAAAAACACATCAAAAACATACCAAAACATATTTTTCAGCCCTAAAAACATTTAATAAAATCATTTAATGGACCATAAAACAATCCCAATTGCACAATTTGGTATATGCAAGTAAAACACTCATTCTTCATTTTTAAGAAAGTCCAAACGGGCTTCTAAACATTTTTTCAAAATTAACATTTGACAAAGTTATGAAATTAAATTTTATTAAAGAGGTGTGTACATAACATTTACAGAATAAAACAAAATTCATAAATCCCTTAAAATACTCAGGTGACATATTCAAAACACAACCATTTTTATAAGAGTGTGAAACGGGCCACTTTCCAGCAACTCGGGCCAAAACATGTTGTAAACAAAAAAACATTTGTTTGTAAAACAAAATCAAAATTTGAAATCCATAAAAGGATCCAAAAATAATTTTCTTACATGATTCCAATATATTTATAAATCCAAACAAATTATTTTAAATTGCACTAGACACATAAAAGCCAACCGGGCAATTTACCGAACACATTCCGTGCACTCTTTAAGAAAACAACTTATGTTAAGCACTTAAAAAGGGATAAAACACCATTTTCATGCCATAAAGTTATTAAATATACTGAGAAATATTAAAAATACCATAAACCAAGTGCTAAAGCTCATGGAATAACTTATCAAACAAGAGGAGTGCACATTTATACCAAAACAACTATGTTTTTAACAAAATAAGTCATAAAACATAATTTGAACACAAAAACTTTATAAAAAAAGTTTCACAGAATCACGTATCATATCAATAAGTTTATAAAAGAATTAAAATGATGAAACTTAAATGATAAAGGTTTGTTCAAGGGATATCCTACCTCAGATCCTTGGCGTAATGGAAACACGCACCTGAAATCACCCATCGCGGGTTTATAAACCCTAAATATATGAATACCATACCTAAATGAATATAAAATCCATTAAAAATCATGGGATAACAGAAACCTAGTTCTATCATGACTATGGGAGATTATAAAACCATGAAATAATGAATGGAGGAAGAAGAGGGAGGATAAAGGAGATGGAATCTCACCTTCTCCACTAAAAAACTCTTCATATTCCATTAGATCTGCACCCCTAGAGAAAAGGTAGTGGGATGAAACTTCTTGTAGAGTCTCATAAGGTCTGGGAGAACCAGGGAAAGAATATTTTTTTGAAAAAATGAATTAATTGAATGAGTTGTGTATAAAACAATTTACCTTATCAATTCTGGGCGATTTGAGGTAACCTAAGAAAGTTCGCCCTAATCTGAGACCCATATGAGCTCCAAAGAGGTTAAATCGATAATTGGGGTGAGTTTAGGGGTATTGTCTTCGAGTGGGGTGTAATAACCGAAAAATGTTAAAAATTGAATTAGATATAAAAGAAAAATATATTTTTTTAAAACAGGAAATGGGCCCATGGGCTGGCCCAATACCTAAATTAGTATCCCCAATTCACCATGCTTATGAATTTCTATGGGGTCCCAAAATGATAAGTAAGTTTTAATATGTAAGTATAGTACAATTGGGAAGTGGAATGGGGGAAAATGATGAAAAAAAAGGAGTTATAAAATAAAAAAATTCAGTTTTTTTTAACTGGAAATGGGCTCACGGTTGGCCCAAATCATGAAGTAACCACCCTTTCTTCAAAAACTCCTAAACAAGAAATGGGGAACCCAAATTAGGGTGATTAGACATATATGAAACTTCAAAACTCAAGATTAACCTCACCAAATACCCATTAAAAGGATCAGGATTTCCAATGGACCGGATCAATACAAAGACAAAAAAACCGGGTGTGACATGGCCCCTTTGTATTGTCATTCTTTTTCTTATTCACCATAAGGATTGTGGGTTTTTCATGCCCCATGTCCTTATCTACCTGGATAATTAAGGTCAAAAGTTTTTATAGTCTCTTATCATTGTTTCTTATGTTATAGTTGACAATAAATCTAGAGAAGGTCTTGGGCAATGATGATAGGATGATATCTATACACAACTCATTTGGGAACTTGATCCCAAAGATGTTCAGGCATTCAATGTATAAAATAAACTTGACTACATGAGGCCCAGCTAGAGCAGACCCTCCAAGATTAGTTGTAAACAAAACGTTGGAGATCTCACATCTCTCATGTCTTTCCTTCTATTGGTAGAGATCCTTAAGGTAATACATCATGTTATACACGTCCATGTTTTCATGTTGCTTCAAGACTCATTAGACATGGCCAATAGCATGAAACATTGGACATTTGTGGAATCATCCATATATTTAATATAGATATATAGTTACTCATCACTTTCCTATTTCCCAGGTGAAACTAGAATAGGCTCTTCCATCACATACAATTTTCTCTTGTGGCGAAGGATGACACATAAACGCCTCTACCACTCTTGGAAATTGGTGTCGGTGAGAAGGTTTTCCTTCTTGAGTATGGTTTGCAATGATATGTTTGAAGTCATTTTTCTTTACATTTATACTAATTAATATGATCAAAGTCTTAGTACTTTATTATGATTAAACTGAGACAAATAAATTAATTAATACTTATTAGTCTCCCACTATTTTATCGGAATCCAATAGCCCTCACCATTGACTTCATAATATTTTGTTTCCTCAATATTGTAGTGGAAGGGATCCATATTTCCCTTTACATTACCCCAAATAGAGTTGTTCAAGCAACTTGAAGGGTTTTAGTTAGGCATTCCAAATGCCAACTACATTAACTCGCAGCTCCTTGATCCACTGAGTGGACTCCCCAATCCTGAAATTATATTATTTTGGATTTCCTCAACCTTTGCCTCTTGGTCACACCAAGTCCTGCTATAGCAGTCAAACCTTGATGTAAACCAATTCAAATCAACCCAAAACCTTGAATTATAATTCCCCGATAATTTAAAGCTCCCCAACTTGGGTTGGTCAAGCACTTTGAACTATGGTTCGATTCTAATCAGGATTATGGAAGGCTATATAGACTTAATATTTCTTTGAGTGATTTTATCCTTATATGTAAATTTTCATTTTATTATCTTTGATTCCAATCTTGTTAATATTAAGTGGGATATACTTAAGTGATTAACCATGTCTAAGATAATATTTTATGCATAATCTGGTCTTATTTTAGTTCCATATTGCATGTTTGTTTAATTCATTAATTGTGTGATCGTGAAAACACACTCACAATAAATAAACCATGAAACTGACATAAATAAAATAAATGGTATGATCATGTTCTTGTTCTATTGGTTATTTTATCTAACAGTTTATAAACTAAACCAAGACCTAGGGGAGAAACACCTTGATCCTTTTGGGTTTGTGTTTATATCTTTCTACCTGTCCATCTTTGTATCTCCATGGATTGGTTTCACCTTGGCTCCTAACTTGATCCACCTTCACTAGCTTGGGAGATCCATAAATTACATATACTTTTATCTCACATGAAGGTGAGGGGTAAAATGGGGTTTTTCATAAAAGAAACCTTGGGCACTTAGGCCCTACATATTAATGAGGAGAAGAATCACAGGCCAATAAATTTAATTTAAATAAATAAATTAAAATAAACCATTCACATACAAAGGTCTCAGTCTAGCTCATGATCATCCATGAATGCAATGATATTTACATATAAATAAAACTAGAATTAAATTATTTAATCATTATTTTTTAAGATAAATCATGCTCAAATCAATTAATTATCTTTAATTATTCAATCCTTTTATCTTAAACTCTTTTTCTGAATTTCCTTAAGATTCTCATCCATCATAATTTTAAACAAATAAATTCATTTAAAATTATCTTTGTATGTAACTTGTACCTTAGAGGAAACCCAGTGAATTCCCATTCATAACTACCCAATGAGTAGAAATGAAAATTACACCGACGTTAAATTAAACAAATATATATAAAACACCTATCACATTTTGTGTCTCAGCTTTATGCCTGCACTATGGTACACATCTCAAGGGTTTATATAATATAATAATAAATTTTAATAAATCTGCATAATTTGGATGAGTGCACGGTGTGTAGTTACAACTACACGGTGTGTACTTTTGTCCACTATCCATCCGAAGTACATGCTTGAGGACATGGCATGTAAATGTACTTCAGAATTCCATGGAGTACACAGCATGTTCAGTGGGACACACACCGTGTAGTATTCGTGTTACACAATTTCTAGCCATGCAAGTTGTGTATTGGGTACATGGTCCAACCCTAACCCGAAGGGACTACACGTCGTGTTCAATGAGCTACACAGTGTGTAATCTGAAAATCGTGTGCCACCTATTTCTAGTCAATACACAGAGTCATTTAAGACTTAGAAATACTCCAACACACTGCCTGATTTGGCGGACCAGTCTGATGCATTGAATCTTGACAACACAACATGTATTGCCGAATACATGTCGTGTATTCTGGTTTTGTATGGCCAGGAATGTTTGGCACCTCTAGATGATATCCTCTATTTTATTTTAATAAAAATTGAAAGAAAAATTTGTTTTTGTAAGTTGAACAAGAAACGAGAGAGGCGGAACATATCTCGAGATTTAGATTTAAATAATGATTAACTTGAATTAAAACAACTAAATTATTAAATGCTTAAATTAACAACAAAAAATAAATAATTATAATCAATGATATGACTTCTCTGATACCACTTGTAGGTTCTGAGTGCAGCGGAAGCATGTTGGTGGTGTACCCACCTTTAATTTTAGCATTAACAACAATCAATCTAAGATCTGTCATGATAATAAAATGCCAGATCTTTGGAATAGAACAAATAATGAAAAAGAAATAAGGGAGTCCTAGAACCATAGATAGTATCATCCTATGTTGGTTATAATTAATTTAATTAATTGACAAGAATTATCTTGATGGAATTCTTTCTTCATTGATGTTTCCAATCACGATCTGATATGATCCGTCGTTGCATCGTAGAATCCAAGTGTAGGATTCCTATAGATATGATCCACATGTGCTCCACATATCTATGGACGTCACCAAATGGATCTTTGGGTGCTAACGCAGAAGATCCTTTGATTTCGATTTCTGCCTTCGATCGCCTTGATTTGGTGGAGGAGGTTCTCTCTCTTGTAGCTTGAGAGCATTCTTGGAATAAAAGAATTCTATCTTGGATTGAGAGATTTCTCTAGATCCGTTGTGCACCACCAAAAAAAGGCTAGGCTAATAAGAATTATATTATTGGGATTTTAATTACATAGAATAATAAAATTAATTAATTACCCGAAATCATTTATTCATTTCATTTAATTCTTAGTAATAACCCATGTCTAATAATAATAGTTGACTTTTATTATTACTTGACATGTTCCCATAGAATTACAACTAATATTATTTAATTAAATAAATAATATTATTTCCTATAAATTCCCAAAAAAAAATACTTGGCATGTATATTTAATATACACGGCGTGTACTTTTGTTTTTTTATTTTTCTTTATTTCCTCCACCACATTTATTAGACCTTGAATAATGGCTATTTATTTCTCAAATAAATATCATTGCATTACTCACTAATAAATATATTATTTCACCCACAATATATTCTCTCGAATAAATATTGTCAAAATAAATGCGATCAGGAATCCATGAATAATTATTAAACCACAATCGGTAATAATCTTTATTCAACTTGTTAAATTAATATTTAACTGAGATATTTGGACACACTTAGTGTGTGACCCTCTAGCCCTCTTTCTCAGTGGCATTAGGTGAAGCCTGCCTAAAGTCCAAGGTTAGCATCTAGAAACATGCCAAGTCACCCATAGAGAATGAAGTTAATGCTGCAATGACGTGTCACCTCCTATGAACACTTACCGTGTAATATAATCCATTTTTCTCGATATATCGAATCAAGCGGGTTTCATGCTAGCACCATCAACCCATGTGCTCGATTATTCTTTCTTTGACTTTCTAGAATTGAACTTGCCCATTCCTCACCATGGACATGGATTTATATAGGCTATATCAATTCCATCAAATGGCCTGAGATATCTACTTCCGTTATGGAACAAAAGGGACAAATCATTTCTTGCATTATCTATTAATGCAGTATTACTCGTGACGCACCCAACATATCCTACCTCACTGCGAATAGTGTGTCATCACAGTTTTCATTAATACATCTAAGTGTGTGAGTTGTAATACCCATTAATAATAATCTTAAATTCTAAGGACCAATACACACGTCCGTAGATAGGAACATCTAATGACACTGTGAAATGTGGATTTCCTACTGGTGGGTCTCGTTCTCATAATATCCTCCTAGATATTACCATGGGTACACACCATGAGAAGGTGCCTAAAAGTTTTATGAGTCCTCAACCCTAATGGCCTGTATTATTTTTTTTCCTCAAATAACATCATACGGCCATAGAACATATATTCAAGAATAGTGTTATGTCACTTTCGGGCTCTCATCCTAGTAGGTATTCACTATGACCATTTAATGCAACATATATCCTTAGGATATTATCACATGAATTGTCACGTAGAAGAACAATCAAGATGTGATAAGGTTTTTATTAATGAATAAAGTACAAAGTAGTTGGTTCTAGGCCACCAACTCCAATAAGAAATCCACGTGATCCAGCAAATGACATTCATCCATGTCATATCATACACTGTGATGGCAAATCAATCAGATTATAATAAACATGTTCTTCATAATAATAATAAAATAACATGTTGATTTATTAATAAAAATTTCACTAATACTAATGATGGTTTTTTTAGGATCATCATATGATCAACATAGCTAAATAAATCCATTCAATGTTCTTGATCTATCCTCAACAGAACCAACATATAATAAGAAGAACACAAATAATTGGAATACCTAAAATAAATAAAGTTCCATGATTTATGAACTTGAAGGTGTTTTCTTGATCATAATCATCTACTGATATCCCATGAACTATTTCCTCTGTAGGGATGAAACTAGATGCTATAATCCTTGTTCATAATGATAGGACCATATGATCTCCTAGAGTATGCTATCACCTTCTCTGCAAAACAAAAGGAGAACCAAGAAGAAGATATTTTTGGATATGGATTATTAATGTCACACATACTCAACAGAGGGGGGTCTCGTCCATTTATATAATCTCTCTTAAATAAATTAAGATAGAAAAACCTCAACTTCCAACACTTGACAGCTAATATACAGTATGATTATATATTCTTTTTGTGATATAATCATTTCAATATTTCAAATGATTATATAAATTGATAAATAAATCAATCCATTGATTCATAACCAAATGAAACCACATAGAAGACATGTTAAAATCCATGAAACCATTACGTAATCCAATCATAAGACATGATAATGGAATATCATGCCTTATATGATATTAGGATATTATAATCTACAATAGACATCACATGAATATTGTAGGCTATGATATATGGTATATTGTATAATATGATATACCCATTTTAGTTCATTTACAATTGTTTTGGATATTGATATGGTGAAATAATGACATAGAATTATTTTTAAATAATTGAATGAATTGAATAAAGTTAAATGGGAATGGGTTGTACTGAATTTATGAAGTGTTGGAATTGAAAAATTAAAGTGGTAGAAAAATTATGTAGTAATTTAAATATAATTGAATTATGAATAGGGAAGTTGTTAATTGTAGTTTCTTAGCTAATGAATATAATGTGGTTGAAAAATTTTAAATCCAGAATTAGAAATATGATATGAAATGAGAGGGATATATTTGGATTGGTGTATCTATTGTGTGGTTTTAGTGGTGGACTGCTTTGTGTCTATAAGTGGAAATGATTTCTAATGTGTGGATGTGATGATGAGGCATTGAAATATGATAATGGATGTGATGTGATAGGAATTGGACTATAGGTTAGGCTTATGTGTGATTTTATATTCATTTTAGTTTCTTTATTTCTTATACACTACCACCCAAGTGGGGTAGTATGATATATGGCCATATGATGTTTTGGGTCATGGGTTTACCCCTAACATCTAAGATGCATGTGATACGGAAAGCTAACTACCCCCTCTCTCTCCCTCTTCCAAACATAGTGTTTTTATGTGGTGATAGTGTATGATAGTGGTGATGTGACACAGTAATGATGCATTTATAAGGTAGTAATGTAGTCATATGGAGGTGATGTGGTATGTGTTGTGGAATGTGGTTGTGGTTATGTGTTATGGTTGTGATGTGGTATGGGGGTTTGGTAGTGATTTTTTTATATGGATATGGAATGTAGATATAGAAGATATGGGGGTGCTTAAGTTGTTGGGATGGGAGGGTGACTAGGTTAGTAGAGTAGTTTGTACAGGGTACCATTCATGATATATTATCATGATTACTATATTTGGGTGTGGTTTTAGTGAGCGGGGATTTGTGGGTATGGGGTGGTAGAAGACATGTGTTAGGTAATGAGTTTGTTTCAATATTTATTCAATGAAAATTTAATATTGTTTATCCACATTTTCATGAGTGCTTCTGAGGAGGAACCTACTGAGTATACTTATATTTTCTTCTTTATTTTTATATTTTATTTTTTCATATTTTCAGGATGAATTTTGTGATCAGGATACACATTACTAGCTCATGGTGTATTGGTATGCTACTATCGGTATCATTTCCATATGAGTTGTTTTTTTATATATTTTGTATACTTTATATTCTTATATTAAACTATATAAATTATTAGTATAGTAATTTTTATTATTATCGTTTTAGTTGATTTGTTATTTTATTTTGTTATCATTCCTATGGTTATAGAGGGTAATGCCCCCCTTATGTGTGTTTTATACCCTTAGTTCTAGTTTCTAACCTTCGACATTTTGAAGGAAATATTCACGGCTCAAACTCATCTTCACTATCAACCTAGGAGGGTTTTTAGTGGGGACAAGTCATGACACTATCCATTTAAACATACATCACATACTTGATATAATCAAAGGAAATTTAACCAATTGACATAATGAAATTGATCAAATAAGAAATTATATTCCAACAAGTGACACTAAAATTGGAGTCCTTGTATGAGAAAAAGAATAAATTTCCTAAATTTTTACATTCATAAATTAACCTAACAATGAAAAAAATCAAGGGAATACTCATTGGGAAACTTACCAACACTAAAAAATAAGAAAAATCATGTTTTTATCTTCTATTAACCACCACTAGCTACCACATGAAAAATCCCCAAAATTACAGACAGATTCTACTATGATACTATGTAATATGACATTAAATCCATTATCTAGACAAACCAAAATTAGAGGGGAAGAAGAATAGGAGTGAAAAAAAGGGAATTTTTTACCTCAATATAGTGAACTAAATGCACCCTAAATCACCATGGATCCAAGGGGAAGAAAGGGGGAGAAAGAAGATAAGGAGGGGTAGTTTCCCCTTCATATGAGTCTCCTAAATGAATAATAATCAAAGGGGTTATATACCCCCCCCCCAATACCAAATAACCAAAAGGTGTATTCTAGAAAATTAGGTCATATATCTCCATAAGAAGTTTGGTGGCCCTCTCCAGGATCCCAATGGAATGGAAATGTAATTATTCCATTTCCCTACCCACCAAATTCCTAGTGGACTTCAACCATAATTTTGTTGGCTGCTGCTACAACTCACCAAGGACCCCTACTTACTAGTGGATTTCATAGGGTTAACAATTTTCATAAACATAGAAAAATACCCAAAAAACTAGGATCTATCTGCATATTTGGATTGAATAATAAATGAATGAAATAATTTTATACCTTTCAATTTTTTATTTTATCTAAACCACATGAATTTTATTTATATCATTGATGTCACGACCCAGCCCACTAGGGTCCCGCCTAGGGTGGCAGTAAGTTGGGAATGACACCCCAAGCTCACCACCAATAGGGAAGGGGCTGAAGACTAGTATTGATTTGGTATATCATTGAAATAGGAGGACTTATACTAATGTACCTATACACATTACCACACCTAAATCCATGTAACAGTTCATAGAAATGCTAAACTATAACCTCTATGGTAAAACAAATGTGTGCAACTACCTCTAAGAAAAACATCATAGTGTGATATATAAATATATAAGTAATATAAAAAGTAAAAATAAAAACCTAACTAAGAATAAAGAAATCCCAAACTAGCATAGGTATAAAAGGTAAATATAGAGGAAATCCTGACTCTTAATCCATAAGCCTGACCACCGAATAAGGTCACTACCAAGTACTGTTATGCTCCTCTAATACCAGGTCCATGGATGTCACCACAATTTTTTTCATATGCATATGATGTGACACGTGCATGAAAAATCCCAGGTAGGGGTGAGTATAATCATATCATTATGACTCCCTAAAAACCAAGAGGGAAGAAATATAATAAAATAGTCACCTCAATCCACAATTCAATAGGGGAAATAAACCTAAAATCAGATCTGCTCGTAAAGAAACCTCGGTTGAAGAGAGGGGAATCTAAATTTCCATAGCCAGCAAAGAATGATGAGTCTCCCTACATCTCTAAAGGTCTCATCTCTAATGATAAGAAAAATGTGAAACCTCATAAGAATCATAATTTGGGGACCACACATCGACACTATGTACCTTAGTTGAGGGATCACTAACTCTAGTGGAGGACCACACAATGTGTGTTCTTCCAAAAAACACATCATGTAGTCGATTTTTTCACTAATAGTAAAGTTTGTTCATGGATTCTTCATGAATATTCCATTTTCACTAAAAATATCACATGTAACTCCCATAACCAACTTTAATTGAAATAAAATTTTTTCTAGAGGTCGGATTACAACCATATTTAAGTAGAGGATCAATCATCATAGCCACTCACGGACCCAAATCTGAGTCTTAAAGAATGAGATATAGAAGGTTAAATATCATGATGAAGTACATGATGTGTTCATCAGGCCACTTGGTGTGTGAGAATGCACAAGCCACCAGGAATTTTCTTCACTAAATATGGATCAACTGTCCAGATACCTTTACATGGAATGTCCCTTTGGGGGCACAACATGTCTAACCACTCGGGGTCTCAAGAGTTTACACTTTGTACATGGATTGGCTACCCGTGTAGTATCACATGGTGTATGGACCCATACACAATGCATTTTATATATAACTTGGCATAAAAACTCTATCCTACACACATATTCGGACCACACAATGTGCGTTCTTCCAAAAAACACATCATGTAGTCGAGTTTTTCACTAACAGTAAAGTTTTTTCGTGGATTCTTCATGCATGTTCCATTTTCATTACAAATATCACATGTAACTCCCATAACCAAATTTAATTGAAATAAAATTTTGTCTAGAGGTCAGATTCCAACCATATTTCAGTAAAGGATCGATCATCATAGCCACTCATGGTTTCCATAAACACAAGATAGGGAAGAATCCATCCTGGATCTTATATTGAACTTGTTTCCAGCAAAAAATATTGAATCTCTAAGCACTGTGACCATTGTTTTCAATTGCACAAACATCAATATGAATATGTTATTTTGATCTAGATTCAAAAAAAATAGAAATAAATGAACTACCACCCAAAATATGGATGTTGGTGAAGAATGAAAAGAATAGTGGGAGAAAATAAAACATCTATAAAAGTTACTATCATCATTGTTTGAAAAGACACACCCAATGATCATTGTTCTGGAAACTGAACATAAGAGAAGAATATATCATAAAAAACCAAAAACTAAATAATAAATCATTGGGACATTAAAACACAGGGAGATGATGTAATTCATATAAAATCAATTGTTTCATGAAAGAAATAATAAACAATGGGAAATAATCCACAAATAACAAATCCCTACCTTGAATTAGATTGATTATTAGAAAAAAAAAATTCTTCATCGATAGCTTTGGTTATCTCTATGAGTTCCAACATTGATGATGGGAACTACTGAATCCAATTTCAATCCTAATATTCTTCCTCATGGAGATTCCCTCCCTCTATTGGAAATCTCCTAGGGTTGTACATCTAACCCTATAGATTTTCTATAACACAGATTAAATAGAGGATAATTAGGTTAGACCAATAAATAAAGAAATTATTTTATTTTATTTTATTTTATTTTATCTAACATCCCCCTATGACAGTTCATCGACCAAAATCCCAATATATATATGAATCTTACATCACACCAAGGGAAAACATGAATTCTAAAACTAATGGTGGCCTATATTTCCTCAAAATAGACACTATTCAATTGGAAAACCATTTATTATGAGATATCACACATGTTGCTTTAATATATTTAATATTTTTAATATATTAATTCTAGTGTCCTATAACACTCATAATGCTACATAAACTTGAAATAACCCTCCCCCATATATATATATATATATATATATATATATATATTAAATAGTTATAATCATGAAAACTAGAGTTTTACACTCTCCTCGCATTCAAGGATTTTCACCTCAAAAAGTATAGGCTACACAAAAAGGTGAGGGTGCTGAGCCTGTATATGGTTCTCACACTCATAAAATATCTCATGGATGTTCCCATGATATTAAAGAACCTAAACCAATAGAATGGTCTTCCTATGAAGGAATATTTCGTACTAATCATCGATCATAATCGGGTACACTGAAAAGGTGTCTCTAGCCTCAATGTCCATTTCTCCCCAGTCAATAACATGTGATCGTCAGTATATGTATATCCTTGGATATGGAATGTGGAATTCTTTATTTACTCAGTCTAACTATGAGGATAATTCCAAGCGATAAGAAACTTCACTAACCCTGTAAGGTATCTGAAACGGCCCGATGAACCTCAGGGATAGCTTGTTGCATCAACCAAATCTCTATAATCCTCATCGAGGAGATACTTTCAGGAATAAATGGTATCCATAATCAAACTCCAATATACTATGATTTCAGTATGTGTAATATATTTTTTGAATTTTAGTGGTTCTCATTCTCACAAGGATCAGCTAAAACTTTTTCATTGTTTTTGTCACCAGTTGTGGCCCAAAAAGAGATGTCTCACTAATCTCAGTCTTGCACGGGGGTGACCTGAAATGTCTCTTGCACAAATATTTGAATGGTTATATACTAATATTTTAGTGAAATATACTATAATAATTGAATACAATCAATGTTAAGTGATCCTCCAACACTGGATAAAGACCAACATGCAGGCTCTTAGCACATCCTCCAAAACCTGAATGGTTTGTTCATTCTAATAATCTGATTGGGGGTGAAACTACATGATCATCTATAAATAGGTACCAAAATACACATAATACCCCATTCATAACCATTATGTGAAAAAAAAATTAGAGTCTAAGATAATCATAAAGGGTACCCCATGAAGCTGGATGATCTCATGCACATACAAGCACCCCAAACTCCCACTGAACTTTGCTCTCAGATGGAAAGGAAGTGAGATGGATTGGTAAGTCAATCAATAATTATCCATATAAAAATCATACTTATGTGAAAAAAAATTGATCGATGAGTCATCCCACTTATATTCTAGTATATCA
This sequence comes from Viscum album, assembly GCA_963277665.1. Classification (NCBI taxonomy): domain Eukaryota; kingdom Viridiplantae; phylum Streptophyta; class Magnoliopsida; order Santalales; family Viscaceae; genus Viscum; species Viscum album. Next base: position 776,406,074 of record OY728123.1, read on the forward strand.
ATAGGTTTATTCTATTCTATTTGAACCTGGTGTTCTTACTTTACCTACTGACATGTGAGGCATCGAAAAACAAACCCTTCAACACTCTACCTCATCAAAACCCACTAAAACTATCACTAAATTTCTTGGTACATATTTTCCACTCCAATATGAACTTACAAGGGTGTAGGTATGAAAATATTTCAACACCTACTCACACAACATGACTAGAACTAACATCCATCCTTGGAAAATGATGATGTTCTCTCCACCTTCATAGAACCTACTTGATGCATCTTCTGAGGATATCAGATTTAATAGGACTTCACAATTTATGTCACTCAACTAGGATACTACCACATGTTGAAAAATCAGTGGAGTCTCCATAATAGACTATTAATATTCTTCCCCTCTATACTATATTTGGGTTAGCTACAAGGAGAACTATTACCCTGAAACCCCATCCACCAAGAGAGAATGAGATTTACTACTAAGGGCATCAACCACCATATTTTAATTTCTTGTATTATAAACTATATTGAAGTCATGGTCCTAAATGAATTCCAACAAATGAATTATTATTCTTTGGTTGATATATATATGGATAAATATGTACCTAAGTCTCTTAAGATCTGAAAAAAACTACAAATTTATCAACCAAAATATAATGTGTCCACAACTTCAACGAGAAGACTACCGCTGCTAATTCCATGTCATGTGTCACATAATTATACTCATAGGGTATCAACTACCTCAAGACTTAATCAATCACTACCTACCTCTACATTAACACACATATGAACCCAAATTTAGAGTAATTTTGAAACATCACATATTTAACAACCACCTCTAATAGTATCAATATAGGATCACTGGATAACCATTACCTCAGCTCCTTGAAGGCTCTCTAGAACTTCTCAGTCCAATAAAATGGATTCCATTTCTATATTAAAGTGGAAAATGGGTCTTAAATTCTTGAAAATTCCACCACAAACCTTCCATAGTATCCTTCTAATCTAAGGAAACTATGCACCTTTGATGCACTATTGGGTGGCTTCCAAGTGAGTACTACCTTAATATTTTCCAGGTTCACTACTATACTGTTCTCAAAGATGAAATTCTCCATAAATTTAATCTCTTGATCCAAACTAACACATAAAGACATTACCGTATAATTGGTTCTCCTGTATAATGTTTCATAATATCCTCAACTTCTCTATGTGATCCACCTCAGAAGCAGATTAAATGATAATTTTGTTGATAAACACAATGATTAATTGGTCCAACAAAGTCTAGAAGATCTTGTTCATACATTCCATGAACATAATGGTGGAATTATTCACACTAAATGAAATCCCCATGAACTCATAATTCATAAAGAAACATTGAAATTCCATCTTTGGAATATCATCCTTTTGAACCATCAACTGGTGGTATCCAAACTTGAGATTGACCTTTGAGAACCATATTTCCCCTTTCAACTAGTCTAAGAGGTCATCGATCCTTAGAAAGAGGTACTTGTTCTTGATTGTCACCTAATTTAGGTGATGGTAGTTAGCACATAGATTCGAGCTCTCATGAACATTCTTAATTAACAACACAAGTTGCACCTAAAGGGTCATAGTTGGTCTAATAGATCCCTTCTAGTGAAGGACCTCCAACTACACTCTTATCTATAAGAGATCTGTAGGGGCTATACGATATGCTAAATTGGATATAAGTGTGGTCACAGGGTCTAGGTCAATAAAAAAGTCAATATCCCACCTCATAGGTATTTCCATAGCATATTTGGGGAAGACATCCATATAATTTTCTAATACCACTGAAATCTATATGTTGAAGAGGCCATAGAACCAAGGGACAAACTTTCCAATTGATGGGAGATGGGTTGCGGTTTCCTACTCATGATCCCTAATCATTTTGTAAAAAGGTATTTATTTCCATTAGAGGAGAATATAGTACCATATATTCATCAAAATATAACCCCCAATGGTGATAGTATATCTGGGAACACATCATGGATAACCAGTATATACTTAGGATGACATCATAAGGTTCCATCACAACAACCAAGGATTTCGATGAAGAAATATCTTCACTAAGTAAAAGCTTACACTATTAGAAAACATAAAAAATGTTAGAATGAATACTTGAATGGGTATCTAGATACAAAGGTTATTCTAAATGATCCACTGGAAACTTAAGGTCATACACTTAAAATAAATCATATAATGAAAAATTATCACTAAAAAGGTACTGAAGTAATGTAAAATAAGATACAGAACACACCTTAAACTATTTTGGGAGCCTTTGGATCAGGAGACTTAGATTTTTATCCTTCCACTATGGCATAACGAGTTAGTAATTCCTAATAAATATTCCTTTGTTCTTCATAATCATAGAATATCCCATGAAAGTGGAATCTAGGCTTTCTATAAAGATTTCATTTGGAAGAACCCCTAAGCCATCTAGTTCCTCTATATGATTCTTGTACTATATATTTCTATTTCTATATCTGAGAATTATTATGCCTCTTACACTAGGATACTGAAACTTGACTCCAACTAGAAATAACAAATAACTCGATCCCATGATGATAATGACTTAATCTTGATGTATGGTGCTCCCTTTTCATGTATCTCTCCATCACCTAGGCCTACTCAATAAGCTCTTGAATCTATATTGGGTGCCTAGTATATGGATAAAACTCATTGTAAAATAAGTGCTCAAACTCTAACCAAGAGAGTGTCACCTCATCAAATTATTGGGTGACCAAACCCCACAAACTCCACACCACTTTGCGAAATTGGCTAGTTTCTAGCACGACCATCTGATTGGTTGGCATCCATATGAATATGAAAACTTGAAATACAGACTCCAACCAATCCTTTATTTTTTTAGGAACTATCTATCCACAAAATATAGGTAAGCACTGATCTCAAAAATCTAGTAGCATGCTCATTTTATATGCATCATCATCATGAATATCTCAAACTAACAACATCTAAAACTGAAGTGGAAAATCCACCTGATCCACCGAGGGTGGGCACACTCACTACTAAATAGTTGGAAACATTTATCAATGTCAATATAGATAAACCATATCGTTCTTGGAACCTGAAATGGAGCTTCAATATTGGGTCGGATATCACCGCAACCCAAAATTGAGGCATCATCACTCAACTGGTCATCATCACGACCCTATATAAGAATCCTAGATGTTTTTCATCATGGATACATCCTGAAAGTTAAAAATACATTACATGGTTATATTATCATATTTTGGGATTTGAATCAATAAATAAATGAAATTAAATGACAAATTCCTATATGATTCATGTACCCATGGGTTCTCAACAACTGGTGCCTCTTCATGCCAAGTCGAAAAGAAAGTGTTCATAGTCCTATTGTATGGATACATAGTCTATGCACCATCACTAGGTCCCCTATCCTGAGATCCAAACTTGATACACTTTAATGCCATTACCGTAAACTCACAAACCAATCCTAATTACATGTAAAAAGCTAAACACCACCCCTTAGGTATACCTTCTTTGATACCACTTGTTTCCGGCGCTTTTACGCTGGGGCGCGCGCACGTGTCCGTCACGCATGGGAGGACGCGTGGATTGTTGCCCTGTATTCCCGATTTTCAAAGGCGGGTGGCATCCATTCCTTGTTCAGGGACGTCTGCTCCTTGATAGAAACTGCGATGATAGGATGTCGGTTCTTCCTTCTGTGGATTCCTCCTCAGAGCTCTTCACCTAGTCCGGGTCTCCCTTATAGATTTAAGACGGGTTCGTGAATCTCGTTCCCAGTACCAAATTTGCATGGACGCCAGTTAATTATACTGCTTCCGCCGAGACGCTCCAAGGGGTCTTGTCGGGGAAGCAACCTTCGGTGAGGAGAATGGTCACGTTGGGGTGTTGTTGGCATGTCTTGACACTGGGGATCGGCATGTCTCTCTTCTATCCTTTATCACAGGGCTTCTCGAGGGCACGGAAGCCTGAGGTATCCCACATCGAACGTGGGGAATTGTGTACCATCTGAGGTTTTCCTTAGCTTCCCATGTTTAACACGGGGTATGCCGCGAGTTTAACATCTTGCGGAGATGGATCGGACTGATCGGAACACTGAGAGTGGATCAGATTGAATAACCCCCTTGGGGGAACACTGATGTTGGGGCCAGCACGGGGGCGGCTTCCCGGATACTATGGAGTGGGATGGGGTGGCATGATCTCACCGGGATGTGGAGGCCCGAGTAAGGATCAGGATGGGTGATGGAGTTACGAGCTTGAACCTCGTTGAGGCTTCCTACGTACCATGCGTTAGCATGGATCAAATTCCACGTAGTTTGGGGAATACAGTTTAACGTTGTGTGGGATGAAGGCATATATTTTAACATCATGCAGGACGAAGGCATACAGTTTAACATCATGCGGGACGAGGGATACAGTTTAACGTCATGTGGGATGAGGGATACAGTTTAACGTCATGCCGGACAAGGGATACAGTTTAACGTCATGCGGGATGAGGGAATACAGTTTAACTTCATGCGGGATGAGGGCATACAGTTTAATGTCATACGGGATGAGGGCATTTGGGTCTTACGCTATGAGGCGGCCCATGGTGTTGGCGAACCGACGTGAAGAAGTCAGAATGACCGGGTAGTAGGCTTGAACCTCATGGAGGCTTCCTACGTACCATGCGTTAGCACGGATCAAAGTCCCTGTAGTTTGATGGTATGGGGCTTATGCTCTGAGGTGGAGCATGGGAGGATGTCATGGTTGATGCGCGCTCTAAGCCCACGTGAGTCATGCCCGGTGTGAGGAACAAGAGGCAGCAGGGACCAGACGATCACGTCGCAAAGGGTGCATCCGTGAGAAGTGGAAAGGGGCTTACGCGTTGAGCGGCCCAAAGAGGAAACAGGGGCTTACATGTGGTTATTGGCCCTGGGTTCTGGGGCTTACTCCAGGATGGAGGCCCATGGTGCGACAAAGCACAGTGGGAAAGGGACTCCACCGGCTTTGGCAGGAGGGAAGTACGGAGGTTCATGGGTGCAACCTTCCGTAAGAGAGGCTAGGGGCTTACGCTCTGAGGTAGCCCTTCCCCCGCGGACAAACGCCACTCCGACAAGGAGGATCTCATTCCATGTGAGGAAGAATCCATTCCTGTGGAGATGAGTGGGCGTAAAGAATTTCCGATCTGGGGGGACCCTGCGTACGAAGCACGGGGTCAGACCACAGTTTAATGTCATGTGTTAAGGACGAGGTGCTTAGCAGTTTAACGTCATGCAGCTTGGACGAGGTGGGTTCACTCCACACCCCTAGGGCTTACATGCCCAACATCCTCTACCCCCTATGGGAGGGAAGGCATCGACAAGGTCGTAGTGAAGGGGGGCGTAGGGAGAACCATTGAGGGGTCCACATTAGCGTGGCTATGCGAAGAAGCAATAGTCGTTAGCGTGCCTATACAGAGAAGCATAAGGCAAAGAAACGCAACGAGAAACACCGCCCAAGGGACCTTGAGGTTACTTCGTACGAGCCTGGAAGGCCATATGGGAAAACAACACATGGCGCGCATGCCCGGAAGGGGAGACATCAGGTGCCGGGATGGAAAGGCAGCCAAGGGGCGTCAAGGTAAAGGGGTCCAGGGTGTTGCGCGCAAAAAGAAGGTTTGCACACAAAGTACCGGGATGGTGCGCAATAGGACCAGAGGATTGAGTGGAGACATGATTGCATGCAAATGGGGGGATTGCGCGCACAGGGTAAAGATTACAGGCAAGGGGGGAACCCAGAGGAGTGAGCGAAATCACTTAAGCTAGTGGAGTTGCGCGCAAAGGCGAACCCTGGGGAAAGGTTGCGTGAAAAGAGGTATTACCTGGAAGTCATCTTGCGCGTGGGGGAGTCTGAATTGCGCGCATGGGATCCGTTCTGAATTCTGCAGCCCCCAAACCCTCAGGGGTCGCCTTCTATTTATAGGCATCAGCCGGCGTGGAATCCAGGCGGCGCGCGAAATCTTCCGCGCCAGGAACCATCGGCGCACAAAGCTTCACCGCGCAGAACCGGGGCGTGCAAAATTGTGCGCGCCATCGGCTTGATTACACGAATCCTGGGAATGCTTCGCGCGCACCTCATTATTTCGTGCAAGTCCTCCTTAATTTCGTGCAACACTTCCCAGGCCTCTGGACCAGGCCTCTGATTCCGAATATGACTTCGCTTTGTCATTTCGAAACTTCCTCTGGGAGTTACGGACTTTTTTGGCATCTATAAATGCCCCCCCCCCTCGGAATTGGATCTGCGAGAGGTCGCACTAGTCGGATTCCGACGGAAACGCCGAAACGCCGAAGTAGGGCCTATCCTGGACACTTAGCGCACAAAAAACTGGCGTGGCGCGCAAAACGATGGATCCGTGTGGAATTCTCCTTCTGCGTGGCGCGGAACCCTGGCCTCGCCTATAAAAAGGGGCGCTGGGTCCTAAATCCGTACATAATCTTTTCCACGCAATAGGCTTAACGCTCTCATGCGTGAAATTGCTCCCGTGGCTGCACGTAAAAATGCTCTGGCAGTGTGTAATTCCTTCTGAATTTCGGTTGTACTTGCGCGCCTACTCGGGCTATTCCGTACCTAGCGTTCCGATTGCGCGCCCAACTCTGGGATTTCACGCCGCCACTTCAGATTTTACGCAGCACTCTCCGATTCCGCGCACTACATCCTGATTTCATGCAACTCTCGAAATATTTGAGATGGCCGCAAACCGAGTTGATGAGGGGGAATCCGCCGTTCGTAGGATCGAAATGGCGGAAAACGAGGAGGTTTATGGCGCTAAGGTGATCGTTTCCAACAATCTGACCTTGTTCAATCTGCTGACTCCAGCCCAGAAGACGTATCCCCTGTCTGAAAACCTCCCGCTCTGGAACTTTTTCATCCTGCAGGAGGTGCCTCTTCCAGGCTTCGAGGTGGACACGCCGTGGTCATGGGTGACCCGGGAGGATGAGCTTCCTCGCTACAACATTTCCAACAACGGCCATCCTGCTAGGGAAACAAGACATATGGACGTATATGTCCTGAACCCGAGGACTAGGACCATTACCGGGGACGAGTCTATCGTATAGAATTCTCCAGCCCTCTACGCGAGCACATTTTGTCAGAGCATCACGAATGACACGAAGGGCTGGCTAAAGGATTGGGACCTGCGGTCCGGGGGAAACTTCACCAGCGAGTGGGCCTGGGCGTTCTGGGTTCTCCATACTTGCGACCAGTTTGGGGACGAACTGCAGCATATTGGCCTGTTCGAGGCGGTATAGACATCGCAGTTCCACTTCCACCATCAACCGGAGCTCGGGCTGGAGCTATTCACCTAGTGGTCTCCCGATACCAACACATTCCACCTTCACCATGGGGAAGATGGCATCAGTCTCTAGGATGTTCACTGCATCGGAGGTATCCCACTGGAGGGCTACCAATACGATGAGTTTATTCCTCCAAAGAACACCTAGAAAGATAGGTCACGGACGCCCATGCTGATGTGGCACCTGCTGGAGATAGCCAACGAGAGGTTGGGGTCAAGGAATTCTTGAAGGACATTGCCTACAAGGGCTGGTTCAGCCAGTTCCTCGAGAAGGATCCAGTAATCAAGATGCCTGGATGGGGGAAACGGTGCCCAACCACGGCTCAGAGGAGTAGGGATGGGTCATACTGGAGGACCCTGGAGGCGGGGCAATACCAATCATGGGGCAATCGCGTCATCGAGGCCCAAGACCCGAATGTCCAGTATGCCGGGTTCCTTGCTGCCTTCCTGAGCGGGTGGCTCCTACCGGTGCGGGACGCGAGGATGGGCGTCCATCTAGCAACACTGGTGATGGCAGGCACCATGGCCGCCAAGAAACGGTTCAACTTGGGCGTCCCCGTACTAGCCAAGCTGTATGCCATCCTGGGATGCATCTCACGAGGGGGGTCGCCTCGGATAGTATGTGTCCCCTTCCAGATCTTCCATGGCTGGGTGGCATCTCACCTCGGCGAGTACACTTTCCCAAACACCATCCGTCCTCCGGGAAATGGGCTGTAACCATCCTTGATGAACATCGTCGGGGTGGCGCCGATGACGCTCAATGAGGAGGGCGTGAAAATCCGCATTGGTAACCACACCAACTTCAACTTCAGCCCGTTCCCCACCCCGGTCAGCCAGATGGTGGACAATGGGTGAGGCCCACTGGAGCAGCGGGAGTATTTCCAGAGCATTCGAGGCGGGGTGCTCGTGGCTCGGATCGACGGGAAGGTGATCTGCGAGCCTTACGTGTCATCCCGATTCGCCAAGAAATTCGGGTGCCTCCAACGAATGTCGAAGAAGGTATTCAAGGCCGTCTGTCAGGAGAAGAATCCCTGCGTTATGTGCCAGATGTGGTTGATGTTTACCACTTTTGGCTCTGGTGATGTCATCACTCTTCCTCCCACCGGATTCAACGCTGGCCTAGCAACTGAGTATGTCGAGCACTGGACCATTGCATACCCTGAGGGGCTTTTACGTAAGTGAGTCCAGCAACTCGAGGCTACCCACGTGGAAACCGGGCGATGGGTGAGGAGGAAAGGTGCCGCCAGAAGGGGGGAACCAGGGGCGCGTCCGGCAGTGAGGCCTGCGTAGGTTGGGACCTCAGCGGCGGGCACATCACACGGTGCCTTCGTGACCTCGTTACCTGTGGGGGTCACATGAGGCGGCCATGGAACTGCCCGGGAAGAAGATAAGGTACATGCTCGAACCTTCCAAAGATGCAATTTTCCCGGTACAGTGGTCGGCCTGGATGACCCTACGGAAATCGCTGAGCATTGAAGCCGTCTGGCAGAAGATCATGCAAAACGGGATCCAGCTGCCAGAGGTCGGGCTCATTCGAGTTACTGACCAGGTAAACTTCCATCGACGGCATGATTATCTGATGGCCATGGACACATATGCGTGCCAAAGGGGTCGGTGTGTGGAGCCGTCTTTCCTAGTGAATGTGATGCTCGTCCAGGATCATGATCCGGAAGTGATGCCGCTGGGAGAAGGCGACAGTGACGAGGAGTCGGAGGGGGAGGAGACTAGAGAAGACGAAGGCGAAGGGGAAGATGAAGAAGAAGGAGAACCCAAAGTTGAGGGGTCGTAGGGGGAGACCTACCAAGGGAGTCTCTGAGAGAGTGGTGAGATTGTCGGCTCTGATCTCGACATAACAGAGATACTTGTGGTTTGTCTCTATCCTCATTCATTTCCCTTTTTCATCCATTCCCCTTTTCAATTTCCAAACCCTCTCTCTACCTCACTCAGGAGCGCCTAAGCGTTGGTCAAGCATCCCCACTAGAGGAGGGAGGAAGGGAGCCAATGGGATAGGATGGGGATCCGACACCCATCATTGAATTGACAAGCGCAGAGGGGTCTCCCATCACGGCGGCTCCTGCAGCGGCTGGAACACTGGAGGCCGACGCTCTGGATTCCTGTGAGTCTCATGCTTCACTACTGGAACTTGTTATCAAAATATCCCAACTAATCAGCATACGCCTTGTGCAGTGATCTCAACATTGGAGGCTCGTCAGGCTGCGGAGCCCGGGCCGTTCGTGAGCGGACCAGTGGCGGACATACCACCTCATTTAGAACATGATTCCCGCACTGATTCGGCCCTGAAAATCGGTGATTAGGGGGCAGCGGGCATCAGCGGCGCTGTTCTTGAGGCGAGGCCAAAGGCTGACGGAGGCATCGTCGCTATCGGGGCGAGAGAGGAAGGTCGCCCGGACGTCGAGGATCCTATTCTTCATGAAGACATCCCTGAGGCACATCCTGCTGCCGACCTGGTGGCTACCTTTCTTGTGTACCGGCCCGCTGACCCTGAGGAGATAGATGACTCAGACTCAGAAGCAGACGAGGAGATCCGGATGACATGGAGCAAAGGGTGGAAGTGTATCCATCGCTTTCTCAGACATCCCCAGTCAGATTGGCTGAGGCGGATGGGATCACTCCAGACCTGGCTGCGCTTCCTGTGCGCTGGAGGGGCTGACGCTCAGTGCCTTCATCTGACGGTCCGTGATTACATGGCCGAGAAGATACGTGAGAGTAGCCGGCGCACCGACGTTGCCCAGTGTCGGGAAAGATCAGCGGACGCCCGAGCGTTGCTGAGGGCGGAGCGGGAGGTCCGGCACCTCGAAGGGCAGGCGGCAGAGAAGGAGGCCTTCCTTGCGACGTGCTCTGAGATCATGGAACAACTGGAGGCCCAGCTGGCTGATGCGTAGGAACAACTAATGGAGGTGAGTCAGCAGATGGCCGTACTTCAAACCGAGTGGGTGCAGGCACAAGCTAGGGTTAGCAAGCTGCGCTCTGTGGCGGCTGATGAGGAGAGAGTCTGCAAGGAGCGAGAAGCAATCTTGGAGGCTTCCAGCCAAAGGGTAGCAATGTTGGAAGGATCGATCCAGCACGCCGACCCTTAGGGGCATTGTTTTGGCCATATCATGAACTTCCTACTTGTACTACTCATCATCTCAATCCAATACATGGACAAATCCATTCATTTTTACCCTTGGTTTAATATGCTCAACCATAATTCTGAAATGAATAACAACTCATCCCTAAGATCATGTGGGTCACACCCAATGCGAGAAGCAAAGGATACTCATGTTATCATTTCATCCAACTGTGGGGCATTAACCAAGCTTCAGGCGTCCAAAATTGGGCCTGGATTTCCTGAGTAGAATACCTTAGAACGATTGATATATCACCTTCTCAATGCGCTCTGACACATGAGCGGGGAAATGCTGGGGGCATTGAAATCCATCCGAACATAGGGAGATGGAAAGGAAAGGTGAATCATGCTACCTGAATTCGGAACACTCTGGGGCACGATGATGGAGGATAACTGTTAACTGTGGCAGAAACACAGCACCCATATCGTGTTGTCCTGGAATGGGGACAATAAATGAGGTCTGACCGCTGACCATGTTCGCAACATGGGGCCTAACTCAAATATCATCGGCCATTCTTCCGGAACGTTGGCCCAGGACAGCAGGAGGACTATAGGTCTATCATCCATACTTCTACAATAGGCGGACCAAAGGTCTATCATCCATATTATGGAAGCAGGCGGACCAAAGTCTATCATCCATACTATTAGGGGGTCTCGTCAAACATGACCAGTCCTCTGAAACGTTGGCCCAGGACAGTAGGCGGACCATAGGTCTATCATCCATACTGTTAGGGGGTCCCATCGAACATGAAAGAGAATGAGTATCCAAATAAAGGGTCATGAAAAGCGTGGAAAGTGGAGTGGTGGTTTGTTTGAACAGAGTCCAACACTCCCGAAATTGCGCCACCGTGGCGGAGGCGCATTAGGCGGACGTACCAACCTGATCACGGATCGTCCCAATTTTCAGATAGGACCTCTCTGGCGAGAGAACTGCCGCTTCCCATTATTACTATAGGGAATCTTGAACTTATTCGGGGTAGATGTCACGATTACACCACTTCCCAAGAAGTCAGGCCGAGGGGCTGACAATAAGGAGGGACAGGATTTGGTAATCCCTGGGGCTGGACCCAAGACAAAATGTTCGGGCGTTCCTATGTATCTCATTAGGATGGGAATCAAGACACACGTAGTTCTAGAAGCACAGTTTAACTTCATGTAGGACGAAATACAGTTTAACATCATGTGGGACGGTGGAAACATCTCATCTGGGGATAGGCACGGTATAGCGAGTAACCTGACGTGAAGGAGGACATAATCCCGCACCACACCGTACAATCCCACAAGAGAGACTGAGTCGTGAAAAGCCAAGGGTCTTAGTTTACGGTCTTAGAACTCAGACCAAAGAATGAGGGGAATGGGAGACACACGGTAAAGCGGTTGCAAAAACCAATGTGAATGGGGAAAATCCCTTCTTACTATGTGCTCTTAGGGACGCGTTTAGGCCGAAAGACCGAACACAAAAAGTGAGGTTGGGCCTGTGGGGAAGTTACCAGGCACTCCTACGTATCTCATAAGGATGAGAATAAATCCATAAGTATTTCTTAAGAGGTAGAACCTTAACGGCGCACAGCCTGGACAATATCATCACAGTTTATGGTCATGTGGTGGGACCTGGCAGCATAGTTTAAGGTCGTATGGCTTGGACCTGGCAGCAGAGTTAAATTTCGTATGGCTTGGACCAGGCAGCACAGTTTAAGGTCGTATGGCTTGGACCTGGCAGCACAGTTTTAGGTCGTATGGCTTGGACCTGGTAGCACAGTTTAAGGTCGTATGGCTTGGACCTGGCAGCACAGTTTAAGGTCGTATGGCTTGGACCTGGCAGCACAGTTTAAGGTCGTATGGCCCAGCTACACTGGGCCCGAAATGCAATGTCTGGGAGACTCCTTGTTCCCCATGGGGATGAGGTTCAAGCTGAACGCAACCTGTAAAGAAGAAACACAAGCACATACTCGAGCGCTCAGATCGCGGGAGCCCCGAGAGACACCGTTACGCAGCTTGGTCCGTCTGAAGTGTGGGGGTGTAATGAGGGTTAGTACAAGGAGTGTCGAGATTCCACCTTGACACGGTGGGGTGGAACATAGTGTGAATCATGCAACCAACATTCATGGCCCAAAGATTCCGGCATGATGACTGAGGATTACTGCTGACCATGCTCGCAACACAGCATCATGTCACGTTAGCCTAGAGGTAGGGGCAAACAAATGAGCATCAACCGCTGACCACATTCGCAACATGGGATTTGTATCAATTTGTTTCCCGAAACCCTCTGGGGCATTGGCCCGTGATGTTAGTAGAGCCCTTAGGTGTTGTATCCAGGCCTTTCTTGGGGGTCCCTCAGGGTGTGAAAGAGGGTGGGGCCCGAATGAAGGGGAACACAAAGCATGACAAGAGGACGCAGACTTGACTAAGTCAAATCTTACACTCCAGGTCCTAGACCAGAGTACTCCGAACACATTAGCAGACTACTGGAAAGGGTCGAGGGGCTCAGTCTGAGAGCGTCCAAAAGATGGCGGATTCCCGAGGGAAGGGCAGGTCAAAAGACCGAGGCAATTGGGAGATCACGGGATCTCCTAAGAGATGGGGCTGGACCTGAAATCTAAGTGTTCTGGTAGTCCTACGTATCCCATAAAGATGGGAATCAAGCCACACGTAGTTATTGAAATTCATTTTAACGTCATGTAGGATGAAATATAGTTTAACATCGTGTGGGAAGGAATACAGTTTAACGTCGTGCGGGACGGGGAAAGGATCTTAGTTTTAGGTCTTAGAACTCGGACCATTAGGGGCCCAGATGTATGGAAAAATGTAGTTTAAGGACATGCTGGACCATGTAAGGATCTTAGTTTAAGGTCTTAGAACTCGGACCATGGTTCATTTTAGGGTCGTGCGGGACCGTACAGTTTAAGGTCATGCAGGACCATACATACCTAGGAAAAGTACGGCTTGAGGAACCTGGCGTTGGTGGGAGGAGTTATGCACTCACCATCCATAGTCACCAAGGAATACGCGCCATTGGGATAAAACTTATGGAAAATGAAAGGACCCTCCCATTTGGGCTCCAACTTGGGTGGTTTCCTGCCGGGAATCATCGGCACTCTGAGAGCCAACACCAGGTCGCCTTGTAGGAAGGAGCAGAGGAGAACCTTCTTATTTAAAGCTCGAGCCGTTCTGATCTGATGACTTTCCAATTTATGTAACATGTGAAGCCTACTTTTGTCCAGTGCTTCCAATTCGGCTAGACGGATTTCAGAAACTCTATCTGGCGCTTGCTGGTCATAAACCGCCATGCGCAATGAGGGAAACTGGACCTCGATGGGCAGGACGGCCTCAGCTCCATACACCAGGGAATACGGAGTCACCTGGGTGGAGTTACGAGTCGTCGTCCTATAAGCCCAGAGGGAATTGGGGAGCTTGTCCGGCCAACTTTTCTTATTCCGACCAACCATCTTTTGTAGAATGTTAGAGATGGTTTTGTTAAACGTCTCGATCTATCCATTCGCCTGCGTATGATAGCGAGAGGTGTGGTTAGAGAGAATGTTGTACTTGGATTACAATTTCTTCATCTCATCTGCTCGGAAGTTGGTTTTGTTATCCGTGAGGATAGCGTGAGGTACTCTAAATCAATAGATGATATTGGAGCTCACGAAGTCAGCGATAGAACAGGCTTTGACTTCCTTGATCGAGATTGCCTTTTCCCACATGGAGAAGAAATCCGTAGCAGTCAAGATGAACCGGCACTAGCGGGCCATCGCTGTCGGGTAAGGTCCTACAACATCCAACCCCCAGACTGCAAAGGTCCAAGAATACTTGGTAGTATGGAGAGGCTCTAGTGGTCGATGCACAAAGTTAGCATGAACTTGGTACGTGTGACACCTCTTGGCATACTCAATGCAGTCGTAGATCATGGAGGGCCAGAAGTATCCCAGCCTCTGAATCTGGTGGGACAACTTCGACCCGGCCTGGTGGGCACCACAGGAACCAGCGTGCACTTCTTGCATGACCTGTGGGATCTTGACTCCTTGAAGGAAACGGAGGAGAACACCATCAAATCCGCGCCTGTAAAGGAGCTGCTCAAGACTGGGACCATTATGAAGGGTGAACTGCGGCACGCGGCATCGGATTCGCTCGCGCTCGGCTCGGTCCGACGGAAGAATGTCGTGCTGGAGATACTCAACCAAGGGCGTCCTCCAGTCAGGAACTGTCTCAATTACCGCACCCGAAGCCCCTGGGGATCCTAACGTAGGGGCACCAGCGGTGAGATGGTTCACTCGCGGGCCACGGTCACCCTCAAGAATAATAGGAGCAATAACTCTCTGGTGTGTCACGTGGATAATTAGGTCATCCTGTTCGGGCTCCGCAAGTGATGCAGCCAGGCTGGCCAAAGCATCTACTCAACTATTCTGCGACCGGGGAATGTGAACGACCTCTGTCCGGGAGGGGAACTTAGCCATTAGACGAAGGGTGCACTCCAGCAATGGCACGAGTTCCGGCTTCCTGACAACATAGTCACCATTGACCTACTTGATGACTAGCTCGGAGTCCCCTTTTACATACATATGGGGTACGTCAATCTCGAGAGCCAACTCGAGGTCAGTGATGAGGGCATGATACTCTGCCTCATTGTTGGTGCAGCCTTCTGACAACATGAATGAATACGACAGAACGGCTTGCTCCGGGGTGATGAAGATGACACCCAGGCCCACTCTGTTGATCCTAGGATCATTTAGCCTCCTACCGGTGGGGCTCTGGGAGGCACCGTCAAAGTGCATCTGCCAGCATGGGATGGAGTGATCGACTGAGAGGATTGACTCATCAGGAAATCCTAGATCTAGTGGCTGGTCCGCGGAGGTTGGGTGGGTATCTAAGAAGTCTGCCAATGCCTGTCCTTTGACAGCCTTCTGAGGTACGAACCTGATGTCGAACTACTGGAGGATCACCGCCCAGTGTGCCAATCGGTTGGTCAACATAGGTCGGTTCAGGATGTATTTCAACGGGTCTGCCTGAGAGACCAGCTGTACCTCGTGGTGCTGCAAGTAGTGCCGTAATTTCTTCATGGAAAATACGAGCGCCAGGCATCTCTTATCAATGGGAGAATATCTAATTTCCGTATCAAGGAGAATGAGGATGAGGTAGTAGAGTCTATTCTCAGTTCCCTCATTATTCTTCTGGGTGAGAAGTGCGCCGAGGGATCGCTCCAGGGCGGTCACGTAAAGGACCAGCAGCTTTTCAGAAACGGGTGGCATCAAGACCAGAGGTTGAAGAAGATACTGCTTGATTTCCTCAAATACAATCTGACACTCTTCGTCCCATTCATAGGCGGTTCCTTTCTTCATGAGATGAGAAAATGGCTTACACTTTCCTACCAGATTCGCAATTAATTGGCGTATATAGGCTAAGTGGCCTTGAAGACCTCTCAGCTCCCGAATATTATTCGGGGGAGGCATCTGACTGATGGTCTTGATTTTCTCCAGGCCGATCTCGATGCCTCGGTACCTAACAACGAATCCATGAAACTTTCCGGAGGTGACCCTGAAGGCACACTTCAACGGGTTCATCTTCAAGTAGCGAGAAAGGAGGAAGCCGAACACTTTCTCAAGGTCTTTGAGATGGTCCTGGAGCTGATGAGATTTAACCACCAGATCTTCCATGTAGAAATCCACCAGTGTCCCGAGAATCGGCTTGAATATGCGATGCATAGCCCGTTGATAGGTGGCACCCGCATTCTTCAGGACAAAGGGCATAACCTGGTAGCAGAAAGTACCCTGGGGGCCCTGAAGGCAGTGAACTCTTCATCCTCGGGGGCCATCCGGATCTAGTTGTACCCGGAGTACCCATCCATGAAGGAGAGGGCTTGGAACCTGGTCATGGCATTGATCAACAACTCTATCACGGGAAGGGTAAAATCATCATTCGGACAGTGGCGATTGAGATCACGGAAGTCGATATAGACCCTGATCTGCCCATTCTTCTTCCTTACTGGCATAATGTTGGCTAGCCACCTGGGGTATTGGACTTCCTTGACGAATTTGTCTTTGATGAGATTATCAACTTTCGCCTCAACCATGGCACCGTGAGAGGGGTGCATCTTCCTGGGAGGCTGCTTGAACCCGCGATGGTTTGCTGGAAGGCCAAGGCGGTGGACGGCTACCTGGGGATCTAGCCCTAGAATATCATCATAACTCTAGGCGAACACATCACGGTGCTGTCTGAGGAAGTCTACATACTGTTTCCATTCCTCGGGAGGCATAGCGGCGCTGACCAATGTGGGTCTCGGGTCCGCCTCGCTACCGAGGTTCACCTGCGCTAACTCGTCGACCATGGTGGGGACGCCCTCCTCAAAGGCAGGAGGAGCATCTTCCATGTCCTCCTCTCCACTTGTAGAGGGATCATCCATGGGGGGAGCCGTTTCGGGGCTGCCAGACCCTGATGGGAAGCTGGTGCCGGCTTGGGCGACAGAGGTCATCACGTCCGGAGACTCATGCACTGCGGAGACCATGGAGACAAAGAAGGTTGATCCAATCCCATCTAGCCTTCGGCCCAAGGGGCCACACTTTATGACATCAAATCAGTAGTGGCGCGTTGGCTGGAGCCAGTCGATTCCAGCCTGGCGAAACAGACACGTATGATGTACTGTCGTTTCCATGAGCCTAACGTCCCGATATCATACAGGGGTAAGGGGCACGGGGATCACTTGAGCCTGGTTGGTGTAAGAGTACGAGGTGATTTCCCAATGTCGCTTGGACCCAGAAATATTCCTTCCTCTGGTACTCGAAACAACGAATCACTACCCCATGTCGGGGGTCGTGGCCTCCAACTGATGGATTGGGAAGACATATGCATCGTCCAAACCTGCCCAGGGATCGCTTGTGACAGTGGAAGGATCAAACTCACCTGCCAGGATCTGCATGTCCTTGCTCTTGTAATAGTCAGCATCCAGATAACGGGCTTCACAAGAGGCAAAAGGAGATGCATCTCCTTGGAGTATGCCCACTTGACCCTTAAGGGAGCATTTGAGGCACTATTGATATGATGAGGGGACCGCTGCATGAAGGTGGAGCCATGGCCTGCCCATCAACGCATTGTAGGCGGTTTCCTGAGAGACAACCATGAATTCGGTGTTGGAAATTAAGCCGCCGAACTAGGTCTTCAAGCGAATCTCGCCGAGTGGAGTTTTCTCGGTCCTATCATACCCCTGGATCCTGAGGTTGGAGGGAGTTAAATCATCCTCAGAGAACCCCAGTTTCCGCAGTGTCCAAGTTGGGATTAGGTTAGTCCCGGAACCGGTGTCAACAAGACAGCGGCGGACTTCCACGCCATTGAACTGGCCAGTGATGTACAGTGGGTGAATGTGCCACTGTATGGGAAGGTATTCATCTTCACCAGAAAATGAGATAACCGCCTGACATTCGGCGTCCTCAATCTCCTTGGTGTGGAAGGCTTCTACGGCCGCCACCTCCATCTCAAACTGAAGGGGGGTCCTTAGAGCCTCGGCGAGCACCTCACACATTTCAGACGATAGAATAAGGGCCTCAAGGATAGAAAGCCTTTCCGGAATGCTGGATAGGTGCTTCAGAACATCATACTTTCGATCCAAACACGAGCTTCTGCTTACAGGAGGCCGCTCTGCGATTAGAGGCATGACGGGCCCTGCCGGCGGAACCAGTGACTGATTGGTACTAGGCACGTCTTTCTGTTCACTAGTCGAAGCCTGGGAGGTGGCTGTCGTGCTAGGACCGGAAGGCTGTAGTTGGCCGGTGGTAGGGCAGGGCTGGTCGCGGCACGGCCGAGGTGGTCCCACCTGATCCAGCAACACAAACGGTGGTGGAGGAGAACCTGTCGACACTGGGTGAGGGGGCCGCGTGTGCTGAGATCTATATCGGGCATGCTGCCTGGTCTCATTAGCGTGCACGACCTGACTGGAGGTGACGTCTGTCGTGCCCTGGAGATTCATGTAGCCACGGCTCCACCGACGTTGGTGACGGATGGGGACATTGGTAAGGTCCACCTAGCGTTCCTCATCGTCGGGAGTCAAATAGGGATTTACCAACTCTACAGTGTTAACCGAAACGTACCCTGGGCTTTCACTCGAGGAGTCATCTACTACCGGATGGAGTCTCGGAGGGATCCCCATCTCTGGGGGCATAAAATCGCCAAGCATGCGGGATGATGATGGCATTGGCAAGGCGCGTTCTTTCTTCTTGCACCGCCTCTTGCTCTTCTGGGAAGAGGTAGGATGGGACGACGATGCCAAAGCGGTGCTCGCGGATTCTAAGGGATCTGGCTGACTCAGGTGGGCACGGATGATGCCATGGGCATGGGTGACCGTCCTGCAGGCCATCCAGTCATTATACTTCCGGGACCCATAGTCGGAAACCTGCTTCCACTCACCCTCATTGTCGCTGCTGCCATCTGATCTCACGAAGACACCTGCCACTTGTGCCGGGGCTGGGCCCAACCTGACTATGTTGTTGTCAATCTAGTCTTGGATCCAGTCCTTGAACACATAGCATCACTGGATGGTGTGCCCCAGGGTCCGGTGATAAGGTCAGTAGTTAGGGTGATCAGTGAGATGCGCCTCTTCTGGCTTCCGGCACTCAGGCAGTCACACGATCCTCTGCTCCAAGGCGCTACGGAAATAACCGGGGACCTGGGCCTCGTCAAATGAGTAAGTCTGATTCCTTATGTCTGGAAAGGGGGCTCTTGGAGGCTGACCATGACCAGGGGCCGGAGGAGCATGCCGAGGAGGTGAAGCCTGATTATCTCGCCTCGGTGGTGGCGGTGCGTTATGAGGAGGCGCCCGCCGATTTTGGAGCGGTCGCTGCTGGTCCAAAGGCTGTACCCGTGGGGGTGGACCCCTATGAGGCTGTTGAGATGGTCTTACTGGTAGCAACTCTAGATTTCTGGGGCCTCTATCTAGGCCACAGCAGTGGGCTCGGCTCTGGCAGCTCTCCTTGTAGGGATTACAGGAGGCAGCGGGCGTGCCTGACTGGTCTGTTGCAGGGCTTCTTCGAGGCGTTGAGCCTTTTTTGAGAAGTCCTGAAACCCTCCAGGGTAATTCTGAGTTATCAGAGAAGGAACCAGCTCTGCCTTTATGTTCCCTACGCACATCGTCAGTAATTGCTCCTGAGTCAGTGGCATGTCAAGGGAGTACGTCATCCCCTTCCACCGGGCGACGAAGTCCGCGACTCGCTCATCGGGCCTTTGTTTGCACTTAAAGAGTTCTGTGATGATCGTCTTCCGAGTTGTGGAACTGAACTAGTAGAGGAATTTCCAGCGAAGGTCCTCCCAGCTAGTCACAGATCCGACGGGGAGCTGGCTGCACCAGACGAATGCTGGTACTTCCAGTGTTTGAAAGAAGCAACGGATCTTGGCAACCTCCTGCTACGCCGGAGTCCCTAACATAGGCCCGCACCTCGAGTTGAAGTGGGATAGGTGTTGTGGTGGGTTCTCGATCCCGTTAAAGGGGGCGAAAGTGGGGTTCCCAAATCCCGGAGGGGCCGGCATATCATCCACCCCGCTGGGTATGGCTTGTCATCCAGTGGGATCGCCACCTGCCGAGTTTCCAGGGCCTCTAAGCAGGCGATGAGTGCCTCCATTAGATCGTCCAGACGCGGATTCTTATCCTGATGGGGATCTCTAACCACAAGTGCATTTTCGGGCTCTTCAATCCGGTAGTCAAGCTTAGCAGCTCGCGGGGCGGCTGGCGGAGCGACTCTCGGGGCAGCGGGAGGAAACCGAGCAGGGTCCCCCAGGTGATTCCGCTGCTCGGGAGGGTTCGGCGAAACATATCGTGCCCTCTTGCCATGGGCTCCGGCCTCTCCACTGTCGGCGAATGCAACATGGTTGCGGTCGCCTAGGGGAATCTTGTCAAGGGGTAGGTGCTCCTGCCCCTGCTGTCCTGGCCTAGGGTTACCGTAGTCAGGCCGCCGCTCTGCAATGCATTCGGACAAGATCTCATCAACCAGCCTCTTCTGTTCAGCAAGATGTTGGCGTAGCGTTGCCTTCTCGGGGTCTTCCTCTTCCTTCTGTACCGAGGAAGATGGGTCGGTAAGCTTGATAGACCCGAAGTGCTCTTTACCCTTTCCGATGTTTCGGCTCAGTGTTAAGGCTTCAGTGGGTGTAGGGAGACCTAGGAGGCTCCTCTGTTGGCGATTCATCCTCCCAGATGGGTCCATTAGCGGCTTTTCCTCGGTGTCGAGTCCCCATCGAGGAGCTCCATACTGTTTCCCTCATCTGAAAGGTTAGCCATGTTGACCGCCACTGCCCTTGGCGACATTCCCGCAGGGCCGCCCAGTGAGTCGGGCTGTCGGCGGATCGCATAGAAAAGAAGGGCAGTGTACTGCCTCCATCCACAGACGTGTGCATGGGGGGTAGCTTCCACGATAACCTTGCGGAGTACTTGAAAACTCTGGACGCATTGTTTCTGGAGGGCCCCGTGGTGGTCAAGTGACTCAGGGTGCCGAACCGTGGGGAGCGCAGCCAGGTCGACCCGATGGCACTGCTCACTGATATCCGTGAGATGTGTTTGACTCCCGGGATAAGGTTCTAGATGATGTAAAAGACAGGAGTGAGTCACCCGGAGAGTCTGGCGGAAACATTCAAACTCTCCTGGGGTGAGTGACCCTGGCATATCAAAATCTGATCCTGCGACCGGCCAAAACTTCTCATGGAAGTGGCCCGCTGCGAGGACGGTCCAGAAGCTCCACGACTCTGGTTTGGGATCCGACCCTTGCTGCCCCTTCTCATCAATCAAGAATGGTCGGGGAGCTGGCAACGGCGCCGAGGTAGGCCGCCGGGCCGGTGATCTGGCCGGCGGGGGAATACGGCGAACAGGCCGATTGGCCACCGATCCCTGAGTCATCCTCTAAGGGTTTCAGTGCCCTAGCTTCCACGTCATGATAGGATGGGCTGGTAAACAGGCCTCCTATCATAGTATCGATGCTCTCCGAGGGTGTGTTGCATCGCGACTCTTCTGTCGATCCCCAGAAAAGTTCCCCACCCTCCCTGACTGAGGTGGAAGGTGCTTCCGGGGAGGCCAGTGATAACTGCGGGTTTGACCCCTGGGGGTATGCCAAGTCCTTGTCCTCCTGGATATACCTTCGGAGAAAGGAGGGAATCATACTGATCTTGCATTCGGGGAGTACGAGACTGACGCGCCGCATCCCCATCCCTGCCCTCGACTCAAATGGTTGGGGGGAAGGTTCCATCATCGAGTCGTACTCCGCCTCGGAGTCCGAGAAACGGACTGGTCTAATTTCCATCCGGACTCCCCTGAAATTCCTCTTACGGTGATGACATCTCGCCTTCCTGCCCCTGGGTGGATCCTAAGGGTAAGGATGATTTCCATCAAGGATTCCCCTGGCCACAATAGTGTTGGGGAAAAGGGGACTGAAGGTTGGGGTGCAAGGAGCACCGGGACAAATGTCGAAAGGGACATGGGGAGGACCTCCATGTGGGTGAGCGACCAGATATGCAGCAGCTCCATACTCGCGGCCAACGGTAGGTGGAGTGACCTCATACCCAGTGTAGTGGGAGCTGGGAAGAGTCATACCCAGAGCGTAGCTGTCGCGGTGAAGCCTTCGGCTTTCCATATCAGTGGCACGGAATGAGCCTTCATGGTGGGTGGAACTACCATGGATTGGTCTGCGGTGACCATTGCTTCTGCCCGTGGCCGGGAGAGTCAACCCAACCTACCTGCAGGGCGGTCAGGGCCTTGATCCTAGTCGGGCATGTGACTGCCCCTGCTCAACGTGTGCGGGGGTCTGGTAACAGAAGTCAGTAGTGGCTCGGGCCACAGTGGTTGCTGACGTTGGTGCCCCAGGACGGGCATCCTCTTCCGCTCACGCCTGACACTGGCATCGGGTCAGATGGGTTGGAGCCAGTGGTGTGGGCACGACGATTGCCTGCTCCTCGGCCAAGGGAGTCGGGCGGCGGCGCCGACGCATCCTGGCGGGGGATCTTGCCGTTAACCCCTAGGACGGGTCTCCGATCGGGTGAACCCGGACATCCCCCACCTCATTGGAGTAGGGGAGGGATGTGTCAAGGTGCTTCGGGGATAGGCCCCTGAAGTGGTTGAACGTCAGAGTGGGGAGAAGTGGCTCCCTACGCGGCCCTCGGGGGTAGAGACGATGGTGAGGCGCAGCCGCCTCTAGATCCAAACGGGCCATGCCCCTGGTGGGGATGATCCCTTCCTCATCATACCTACGAACCAGGTCATTGATCACCCTTTTCTAGATGATTTCTGACGGGGATAGGGGCGTAAGAACCCGGCAGTTGTAGCAATCGGAGCTGGAGTGACTGGGGAAAAGGCGGGACTGTGCGGGGTAGTCGCGTCGGTACTGCCCCTGCCCCTGCGCCGGTGGGCAGGTGGAGATCGAGCTCCGGATGTAGTGATATGATTCCTGGAAGCAGGGAGATGAACCCATTAGTACTAACAGGAAAAGAAATCGACAAAAAATAGACCAGCATCATTCTTTCTTCTGTGGTCGGCGAGAGGGATCCATGCCGACGACGTCGCAGAACGGAATGCACAACATCCTGACTGCCTCAACCCCTAGCGGGTTTCACGTCCCGGTAATAGGTACTCGAACTTGGTGACATGCTAATCTTCTGATACCCCAAACGCTACCTATCCCCATGTCGAGGAGAAGATCTTCACGTCGGGTTCACCATTTTCTATTTCCGACGCTTTTACGCCGGGGCGCGCGCGTGTGTCCGTCACGCATGGGAGGATGCACGGCTTGTTTCCCTGCATTCCTGCTTTCCAAAGGTGGGCGGAATCCGGTCCTTGTTCAGGGACGTCTGCTCCTTGATCGAAACTGGGATAATGGGATGTCAGTTCTTCCTTCCGTGGATTCCTCCTCAGAGCTCGTCACCTAGTCCGGGTCTCCCTCATAGATTTAAGACGGGTTCGTGAAGCTCGTTCCCGGTTCCATATATGCATGGACGCCAGTTAATTATGCTGCTTCCGTCGAGACGCTCCAAGGGGTCTTGTCAGGGCAGCAACCTTCGGTGAGGAGAATGGTCACGTTGGGGTGTCGTTGGCATGTCTTGACGCTGGGGATCGGCATGTCTATCTTCTATCCCTTATCACATGGATTCTCGAGGGCGTGGAAGCCCGAGGCATCCCACATCGAACGCGGGGAATTGTGTACCATCTGAGATTTTCCTTAGCTTCCCATGTTTAACACAGGGTATGCCGCGAGTTTAATGTCTTGCGGAGACGGATCGGACTGATCGGAACACTGAGAGTGGATCGGATTGAAGAACCCCCTAGGGGGAACACCGATGTTGGGGCCAGCACGGGGGCGGCTTCCCAGATACTATGGCTTGGGATGGGGTGGCATGATCTCACCGAGATGTGGCGGCCCGGGTAAGGATCAGGATTGGTGATGGAGTTACGGGCTTGAACCTCGTGGAGGCTTCCTACGTACCATGCGTTAGCACGGATCAAAGTCTACATAGTTCGGGGAATACAGTTTAACTTCGTGCGGGATGAAGGCATACAGTTTAACATCATGCGGGATGAAGGCATACAGTTTAACTTCATGCGGGACGAGGGATATAGTTTAACGTCATGCGGGGCGAGGGATACACTTTAATGTCATGCGGGACGAGGGATACAGTTTAACGTCATGCAGGATGAGGGCATACAGTTTAACGTCATGCAGGATGAGGGCATACAGTTTAATGTCATACGGGATGAGGGAATTTGGGTCTTACGCTCTGAGGCGGCCCATGGTGTTGGAGAACCAACGTGAAGAAGTCGGAATGATCGGGTGGTGGGCTTGAACCTCGTGGAGGCTTCCTACGTACCATGCGTTAGCACGGATCAAAGTCCCCATAGTTCGCTGGTATGGGGATTACGCTCTGAGGTGGCCCATGGGAGGATGTCATGGTCGATGCGTGCTCTAAGCCCACGTGAGTCATGCTCAGTGTGAGAAACAAGAGGCAGTAGGGACCAGACGATCACGTCGCAAAGGGTGCATCCGTGAGAAGCATAAAGGGGCTTACGCGTTGAGCGTCCCAAAGAGGAAACAGGGGCTTACGCTTGGTTAGCGTCCCTGGATGCCAGGGATTACTCCAGGATGGAGGCCCTTGGTGCGACAAAGCACAGTGGGAAAGGGACTCCACCAGCTTTGGCAGGAGGGAAGTACGGAGGTGCATGGGTGCAACCTTCCGTAAGAGAGGCTAGGGGATTACGCTCTGAGGTAGCCCTTCCCCCGCAGACAAACGCCACTCCGACAAGGAGGATCTCATTCCATGTGAGGAAGAATCCATTCCTGTGGAGACAAGTGGGCGTAAAGAATGTCCAAGCTGGGGGGACCCTGCGTACGAATCACGGGGTCAGACCACAGTTTAACATCATGTGTTAAGGATGAGGTGCTTAACAGTTTAACATCCTGCATCTTGGACGAGGTGGGTTCGCTTCACACCCCTAGGGCTTACATGCCCAACACCCTCTACCCCCTGTGGGAGGGAAGGCATCGGCAAGGCCGTAGTTAAGGGGGGCCGCAGGGCGAACCATTGAGGGGTCCACGTTAGTCTGGCTATGTGAAGAAGCAATATCCGTTATCATGCCTATGCGGAGAAGCATAAGGCAAAGCAACACAACGGAAAACACCACCCAAGGGACCTTGAGGTTACTTCGTACGAGCCTGGAAGGCCGTACGGGAAAACAACGCATGGCGCGCATGCCCGACAGAGGAGACATCAGGTGCTAGGACAGAAAGGCAGCCAAGGGGCGTCAAGGTAAAGGGGTCCTGGGTGTTGCAAACAAAAAGAAGGTTTGCACGCAAAACACCGGGATGGCACACAATAGGACCAGGGGATTGCGCAGAGACGTGATTGCGCGCAAAGGGGGGATTGCGTGCACGGGGTAAAGATTACGCGCAAGGGGGGAACCTGGAGGAGTGAGCGAAATCACTTAAGCCAGTGGATTTTCACACAAAGGCGAACCCTAGGTCAAGGTTGCACGAAAAGTGGTATTACCTGGAAGTTGTAATAACCCGGCTCTTATTTTAGAGGTATGGTCTTCTTCTTTTCCTTTTTCTTAAGTGTTTTTGAGAAAATATGGGAAATGGGGAACAATCCTGAATTTTGAAACTACACGTCGTGTACCTTGTCCACACGTCATGTACTTTTGGTCGTGTTGGGATAAGTACATAGGGCGTGTATCCATGCCGGTGAAGAAGGGTGTAGGAACCGACTACACGCCATGTAGTGGTACCTTACACGCCGTGTAGTCAGTCGGAAGGTTAAAAAGTAAGGCGGTGAAGTCGCCACCAGCTGGACGGAAGTACACACCGTGTACTTGGGAGTACATGTCGTGTACTCTTATCGGAAGATGAACAGTGTGGCGGTGCCACCAAATGAACAGTTAAATGAAAGGATTACACGTCGTGTACTTTGTTTTTTCGGATTAAAACAGTCAGTAGCCTCCTCATTTAGCATAGGAGGCACTTGAGCCGTTTTGGAGCCAAAGGAGGAGGTCGGATATTTGAAGAACCGTCGTGCATTCGTTTGGAATCTGATTCCGTCTCGGACGATCTCGTTGGAACCGCACGGGTAAGCCCTCTCCTCTCCTGGTACCGTTCTTACCAATTCTTCTCCTAACGTAAGTTATTTACGTTTGAATGGGTTTTTTTCTTCATTAGATCTACGTCGTTCTTGGGCGTTTCTGGAGTCGGCGTTCGGGTATAGCGTTCGTTGATGAATAAGGTAGGTGGCTTTGTGATCATTTTCCAACTGTCGTGCGTTTTTGTTCATTTTCGTGCCACGAACCCATGTTGGGGTGTCGTGTGGCTGAGGCCGTTGCTATATTTAGTGCCTAGAATTGAATAGGTGATTAAATTGTGATAATAAAATGCTGTTTGGGATCATTGCTTGGATCCAGGACCATCCCGAGGGGTGTGTTCCTCTATTTAGCCGTTTGGCCAGGATACCCGAGGGTATGCCTTAAATGTAGTAACTGTAGAATTTCCTTGAGAGGAATTTCTTGTTTACTTCATTTTGATATGTTGGGCATGGCCCGGTTACCTGTTTAGCCTAAGGGCGTTGTTGTGATAAGCCTAAGGGCGTGGTTACTATTTTAGCCTGAGGGTGTGGTTACTATTTTAGCCTAAGGGCGTGACTGTTTTAGCCTGAGGGCTGTCGTTATTCTGTATTAGGGAAACATTTCGTGCATGAGGGCTTGACTTCTATGCTTGAGGGTGACACTTCGTATGCTTGAGGGCGAGAATTCTGTTACAATGCCTGAGGGCGAGATTCTGGATGGATTGAGGGCAAGCCTGAGGGCGTGGTTCACTATATTAGCCTGAGGGCGAGATACTAGTTGGCCTGAGGGATTGGTGCTGTTGAGCACAAAAATGTTACTAAATTAAAGGAATTAAATGAATAATAAAATGACAATTTAACTGTTAAGTTAGTTACTTTTAAGTACTGCTTAGTTATTGCATTTTACTACTGCACACTTGTTGCATGTTTTACACACAGTTGAGCACGGGCCTTTGGTGGGTGCCTACTAAGATATATTTCTCACACCCTGTTTGGGTCACATTTTTCGACCCAAACAGATTACGTTGCTGCAGGTGTAGATAGGGGCAAGAGTCCTTATACAGGTACTTGACTGTTGCTGAGGAGTATGAGGGCATGGGACCGAGCCTAGGCTCGCGATGTCGTTGCTAGCTGTTTTTCTTGCCTTGTTGTACTCTGTTTTCTGCTGTACTGTATTGATGTATAACATGTTCTGGCTGTTTTCTGAGAACTTGTCACATGTAGCATCATCACTTATATACTGTTGGTTATATACACTGCTGTAGTTATTTCAATTGTGTATGTTTACTGCTTCCGCTGTTGTTGAATGTTTATTTTGGTATTCCGCTGCGCTACACTTTGAAAAATGAGGGCATAGTTTCCCCACTATCAGACCTAGGCCCTCACTACTATTCGGCAGCCTTTGGCGTTTGGGGAAATGCGCTTAAGGTCATGTGGTGAACCGGGCTCGGGGCACCCGTTGCGTGGCACCCGGGACCAGGACGTTACAAAGTGGTATCAGAGGGTGTTTCTTTTCTTTGACTTACTATTTGGAGCCGTAGTCATGGATAGGACGGAACGGTAGTTGGTAATAAGATATGCCTGGGCGTATCTAACCCGTGTACAGGGAAAAGCCAGTCTACCTCGTATTTTGCATTCTTTGGATTTTTCAATTTTACGGTTGATATGTTTTCACTGCTGGGTGACGCACTTGGATTTTGCTAGTTATATTTTATCTGTGGGTCCTATTTAGTTGCAACCCGATGAGATGAGGGTATGCCGTCTCATGCATCATATAGGCACATGCTAGATATCACATGTCATGCATAGTTCCATTCCATGTAGGTGCATTAGAAATTCGTATGTTGTTGTGATAGTTGTTGTGTTAGAAAAGCATGCTGTTGTGATAGCTGCTTGATAAATACATGCCCTGTGATATGGTATTTTTGTTTGAACTTGTTTTTAGAATGGATGCCAAACTTTGGTCTTTGGGGAGTATGGGCCCCCATTGACCATAATTTGGTGGATCATTGACTGGTTATTGGTTATAACACATATAAGATGTCAAACTTTGATTCGTGGGGAGTATGGGCCCCCACGGGTCAGAATTTGACACTTAGGTGTTGTTTTCAGTATTTTCTGGGGTCCGGAGAAGTTTCTGAGGCATAATTTCTGAAAAACCCAGAATACACACCGTGTAGGACCTCGTACACGCTGTGTGTGTTCTTCTGTTCGGGAAGAAAAATGAACTTTTTGAGTACACTCCGTGTACCCTGAGTACACGCTGTGTAGTCTCTTCCCGTGTCACAAACCGTGTGGGCGGCCACACGGGGTAGGGAAGAGGTTGGGTAAAACACGCCATGTAGGTATGTGCACGCCGTGTAGTGTTGAGCCCGGAGTCCGGTCGTGTAACTAATAACACGGGTCGGTGAACTCCTTCACAGAACACGTCGTGGAAATAATGAACACGCCGTGTAGTGAAACCTGGGGACTCGGCCGTGTAACTAACAAACATGGGCCGGTGTCACCGTTTCTTGAACAGGTCGTGTACCTTTGGAGGACACGCCGTGTAGTCTTGTCCGAGGACAGACCGTGTGGAGTTAAGCCGAGTAGTCAGCCGTGTCACAGACGACACAGGCAGTTGGAAAATAACACCGTACATGCCGTGTAAATATTATACACACCGTGTAGTTTTGTTGAACGGAAGTCATGTGGCTTATCCGTGTAAAAGGACCCGGGCAGGGGAAAGGAAGTCAAGTACACGTCGTGTAGTCAGTGTACACGCCGTGTAGTCTTGTTTTCAAAATTTTGAAACACCTTCTTCCTCTTATTCCTTTGTGGTTCCTTCGTTCAGTCTTAATAATCTTGAATCTGAGGTGTGATTTTGACCTTGTAGAGTCATGCCGCCCAGACGACCGCGAGTTGTTCACCATGAGAGCGGCGACAATTATACTCCGGAGATGGTGGGCCATGGGCTACCAGTTGATCCACCAGCAGAGCCAGATGCGGCACTAGCTGTTATATCGGGCACAGGCGCGGAGGCGCAGTTCCGTGAAGGCTTATTGCGGTTCATGCAGACCCTTCAGGGAGCACCGCAGGCTGCCACATCTATGGCCGAGCTGACGCGTATCTTTAAGCAGCAGCATCCGCCTACGTTTTCAGGGGATGGCGGACCACAGGCTGCAGAGTCTTGGCTAGGATCGATGAAGACTATTTTCGAGCATCTTGAGATGCCTCCAGGGCGGAGGGTCAAGCTCGCGACTTACATGCTGCGTGATTCCGCCAAGAGGTGGTGGGATGTTACCACCCAGTCAGAGAATCACAGGTACATGGCATGGGAGGATTTTCAGACAGTCTTCTATGACTTCTTCTTTCCCGAGACACTGAGGGCAGATAGAGCTCGAGAGTTCATGAATCTGCAGCAGGGTGCTATGTCAGTGATGGACTATTCTGCTCGTTTTATGGAGCTTCAGTGCTTTTCACCCATGCTGGTGGGTGATGAGACGCTGAGAGACAGACATTTTGAGGATGATCTTCGGTATGACATCCGAGCACTGGTGAATGTTTTTAGGTTGCCTACTGTACACGTGATTGTGAATCAGGCGTTGATTACAGAGAGGAACCTGCGAGAATCTAGTGGTGTGGGCCATGGCGGTTCGGCACCAGTTACTGGTACTATTTCTGCTGGAAAGAGGAAGAGACAGATGGACTTATCTTAGGGCGGCAGTACCAGCCAGGCAGATTCTTTAGGTGGCCCAATCAGGTGCTACCAGTGTGGCAGAGAGGGGCACAAGAGGTCGTAGTGTCCACGAGACCCAGTGGAGTGCCGAGCTTGCGGCAAGATGGGTCATCTACAGCGCTTTTTCAGGGCGTATCCACCAGTGGCTAGTGAGAGGGGTTCTGTGTAGAATCCGCGTGTGGGAGAAGGACAAGTGGCTTCTTACCAGTCGGGGAACTGGAATACGTCAGGGCGTGTAGGCAGAGATGGTGGTCGTGGCCGTGGTAGCCAGACACCAGGATCTCAGAGGCAACAGGGCGGGACAGCTCAGGGTAACCAGGCTGTGTCGTAGGGCCGCAGCACTGGTCAGGCATATGCAGTGCAACAGACCCAGCAGGAGTAGGATCCCAGACCTTCGACAGTCAGAGGTACTATTTTAGTAGCTTCTGTCTTGTCTTCTGTACTTTTTGATACGGGTGCTACACATAGTTTTATATCTGTACCTGCTTTAGAGAGCCTTGGGCTTGGTGTTTCTACTTATTCTGATATCTTGACGCTAGACACTCCGTTGGGGACTAGGACGGTTGGTGTGCGTCAGTGCAAAGAGTGCCCCCTTGAGGTTGGTGGGTGTCACTTCCTTTGGGACCTCTATGTCCTGGAGATGACGAGCTATGACGTCATTATCGGGATGGACTGGTTAGTTCCCTTTCGAGCCTTTGTAGACTGCTATCGTCGCAGGGTGCGTTTCATATCACCAGAGGGCGGGGAGTTTCTATACAAGGGCGAGTGGGATGTTCAGGAGAGCCGAGCTGGACCAGAGAATCATGGGTGAGGTGGAGTCACAGCCCAGATTGCGAGCTTATATCTGGATGACCAGGGGACTTGTCAGACGGATTTCCCTCCAGTTGTTGATCGTTTCAGGTATGTCTTCCCAGACGACTTTTCAGGTCTACCTCCAGTGCGTGAGGTGGATTTCTCTATCGAGCTTGTGCCAGGAGCAGCACTGGTGTCCATTCCTCCTTATAGGATGGCCACGCCTGAGTTGCAAGAGATCAAGAGGCAATTAGAGGAGCTACAGGCGAAGGGTTTTATCCTACCCAGTACTTCTCCTTGGGGTTCTCCGGTCCTCTTTGCGAAGAAGGCGGATGGTACCCTTAGGCTTTGTGTGGATTATCGGAAGCTGAACCAGTTAACGGTTAAGAATTGATATCCCTTGCCGATGATAGATGATCTGTTTGATCAGCTTCATGGAGCACGAGTGTTCTCGAAGATTGACTTGAGATCCGGATATCATCAGCTACGCGTTAGACCATCGGATATACCTCTCACAGCTTTTAGGATAAGGTATGGTCTATATGAGTATACGGTTATGCCGTTTGGACTCACGAATGCGCCAACAGTTTTCATGTCTCTGATGAATCGTGTGTTCCATCCGTATCTTGATTCATTTGTGGTAGTATTCGTGGACGACATCTTGGTGTACTCGCACACTCGACATGACCATGCCACCCATCTTGAGATCGTATTGAGTACATTGAGAGAGCATCGCCTTTATGCTAATCTCTCGAAGTGCCACTTTTGGATAGACCAGATTCACTTCCTGGGTCATATCATCTCAGAGGCAGGAGTTTCAGTAAACCCAGTGAAGGTGAGAGCAGTAGTTTCTTGGGATCATCCTAAGAACGTGTTTGAGATACGAAGTTTCTTAGGGCTGGCTGGTTACTACAGACGTTTTATATAGGACTTCTCCCGCATAGCAGCACTGTTGACAGGTCTGACTAAGAAGGGTGTGAAGTTCGTTTGGTCAGAAGCTTGTGAGACAACTTTTCAGGACCTGAAGGGAAGGCTGACATCAGCACCGATCCTGATACTCCCAGAGGAGGGGAGGAGCTATACAGTTTACTGTGATGCGTCAGGGATTGGGTTGGGAGCTGTTTTGATGCAGGGCGACCGAGTTGTGGCGTATGGGTCTCGGCAGTTGAGGCCACATGAGAGGAATTACCCGACACACGATCTCGAGTTGGATGTAGTTGTGCATGCGTTGCGCTGTTGGAGACATTACCTGTTGGGAGAGAATTTTGTGGTTTTCACCGACAACAAAAGCCTCAATTATATCTTTACTCAGCGTGACCTGAATATGAGGCAGAGAAGGTGGGTCGAGTACCTACAGTACTTCAATTTTGAGCTTGCCTATACACCTAGTAAAGGTAATGCAGTAGCCGATGCACTGAGCAGGAAGACTCAGATATAGGCAGTGCAGGAGGCCAGTGGTGAGTGGAAGCTTATGGCCTTGTTCTCTGAGATGCATCTAGAGGTGCATGAAAGTTAGGGGAAGACTTATCTTTCCTCGTTAGCTGTGACTTCTACCCTCCTGGATAGAGTGAGGATGAGGTAGCTATCGGTTTCAGAAGGCCTAGTTCTATGGGATTCGGTGGCAAGTAAGGACCCTCCTTCCGGTTGGACGATAGGCGATGACGAGGTTTTGCGTTTCCATGGATGTGTATGGGTTCCAGGGGATATATGTGAGGAGCTAATGAGAGAGTTTCATGCTTCAGCTTGGGCAGTTCATCCCGGGGTTACCAAGATGTACCGAGACTTGAGACGTCAGTACTAGTGGCCAGGTATGAAGAGAGAGATAGCTGGTTTTGTTACGAGGTGTTCCACCTGTCAGAAGGTGAAGGAAGAGCATCAGAGACCAGCTGGGCTGTTACAGCAGTTGCCCATTCCAGAGTGGAAATGGGATGACGTCGCGATGGATTTCGTGATGGGATTTCCAAGGTCACCTTGAGGCAATGACGTCGTATGGGTTGTTGTGGACAGACTTACAAAAGTATCTCACTTCTTGCCGATCAAAGAGACCTTTGGTGTGAACGAGCTCGGAAGGCTGTATATCCGAGAGATTGTACGTCTGCATGGGGTCCCTCGTTCTATCGTTTTAGATAGGGACGACCGCTTTACTTCTCGTTTCTAGCAGGGTTTTCAGAGGGCGCTGGGTACGCAGGTGCTTCTGAGCACAGCATACCACCCTCAGACTGATGGCCAGTCAGAGCGGATGATACAGGTGCTAGAGGACATGCTGCGCGCATGCGTCCTAGACTTTGGGGGCTCTTGGGAGAAGCATATACCCTTAGTCAAGTTTGCCTATAACAATAGTTTTCAAGCAACTATTGATATGGCTCCATACAAGGCTTTATATGGTAGGCCATGCTGATCACCTTTGTGCTGGTTAGAGGTAGGTGAGGCAGCTTTACTGGGACCATAGCTCATGCAGGAGACATCTGAGCAGGTCCAGTTAATTCAGAAGAGGATGGCTACCGTGCAGTCTCGTCAGAAGTCTTATGTTGATCGCCGCAAACGACCTTTGGAGTTCGTGGTTTGGGATCAGGTTTTCTTGCGTGTTTCGCCGAGGCTGGGACACAAACAGATCAGGAGACAGGGTAAGCTTTCGCCGAGGTATGTGGGACCATTTGAGATTCTAGAGAGAGTCGGGCTGGTTGCCTATCGGTTTCAGTTACCGCAGTGGTACCGAGCCATGCACGACGTCTTCCACATGTCTCAGTTGCGTCACTACCATACAGACCCGTCTCACACCTTTCAGCCAGAGGAGGTTAAGCTTCAGCATGATGTGTCCTTTGAGGAGCATCCGATCCGTATCGTTGACAGGAGCACGAAGGTTCTCCGAGGCCGGTCAGTTCCTCTTGTACGGGTGCTATGGCAGCATGGCCGAGTGCAGGACGAGACCTGGGAGCGGGAGGCCGACGTACGTGCTCAGTGGCCAGAGTTGTTCTGAACTTTCTCTTTGCCACCCTAGAAAGGGAAATTCAGGGACGAATTCCTATAAGGGGGGAAGATTGTAAGAACCCGACTCTTGTTTTAGAGGTATGGGATTCTTCTTTTCCTTTTTCTTAAGTGTTTTTGAGAAAATATGGGAAATGGGGAACAGTCCTGAATTTTGAAACTACATGCTGTGTACCTTTTCCACACGCCGTGTACTTTTGGCCGTGTTGGGATAAGTACACAGGGCGTGTATCCATGCCGGCGACGAAGGGTGTAGGAACTGACTACACGCCGTGTAGTGGTACCTTACACGCCGTGTAGTGAGTCGGAAGGTTAAAAAGTAAGGCGGTGAAGTCGCCGCCAGCTAGGCGGAAGTACACGCCGTGTACTTGGGAGTACATGTCGTGTACTCTTGTCGGCAGATGAACAGTGTGGCGGTGCCGCCAAATGAACAGTTAAATGAAAGGAGTACACGCCGTGTACTTTGTTTTTTCGGCTTAAAACATGCAGTAGCCTCCTCATTTGGCAGAGGAGGCACTTGAGCCATTTTGGAGCCAAAGGAGGAGGCCGAATCTTTGAAGAACCACCGGGCGTTCGTCTGGAATCTGATTCCGTCTCGGACAATCTCGTTGGAACCGTACGGGTAAGCCCTCTCCTCTCCTGGTACCGTTCTTACCAATTCTTCTCCTAACGTAAGTTATTTACGTTTGAATGGGTTTTGTTCTTCATCAGATCTACGTCGTTCTTGGGCGTTTCTGGAGTCGGCGTTCGGGTATAGCGTTCGTTGACGAATAAGGTAGGTGGCTTTGTGATCATTTTCCAACTGTCATGTGTTTTTGTGCGTTTTCGTGCCACGAACCCATGTTGGGGTGTCATGTGGCTGAGGCTGTTTCTATATTTAGTGCCTATAATTGCATAGGTGATTAAATTGTGATAATAAAATGCTTTTTGGGATCGTTTCTTGGATCCAGGACCATCCCGAGGGGTGTGTTCCTCTGTTTAGCCGTTTGGCCAGGATACCCAAGGGTATGCCTAAAATGTAGTAACTGTAGAATTGCCTAGAGAGGAATTGCTTGTTTACTGCATTTTGATATGTTGGGCATGGCCCGGTTACCTGTTTAGCCTGAGGGCGTTGTTGTGATAAGCCTGAGGGCGTGGTTACTATTTTAGCCTGAGGGTGTGGTTACTATTTTAGCCTGAGGGCATGACTGTTTTAGCCTGAGGGCTGTCGTTATTCCACCTGAGGGTAACCTTTCGTGCCTGAGGGCTTGAATTCTGTGCCTGAGGGCGACACTTCGTATGCCTGAGGGTGAGAATTCTGTTACAATGCCTGAGGGAAATATTCTGGATGGCCTGAGGGAAAGCCTGAGGGCGTGGTTCACTATATTAGCCTGAGGGCGAGATACTGGTTGGCCTGAGGGCTTGGTGCTGTTGAGCACAAAAATGTTACTAAATTAAAGGAATTAAATGAATAATAAAATGACAATTTAACTATTAAGTTAGTTACTTTTGAGTACTTCTTAGTTATTGCATTTTACTACTGCACACTTGTTGTATGTTTTACACACAGTTGAGCACGGGCCTTTGGTGGGTGCCTACTGAGATATATTTCTCACACCCTGTTTGGGTCATGCTTTTCGGCCCAAACAGATTACGTTGCTGCAGGTGTAGATAGGGGCAAGTGTAAAACCCTGAGATTTTATGAAAAATATTCTTTTAATTTCATTAATGTCTTATGCTACACCAAGATTACCTTGCGTTATACGCAACACCGTATTAGCTTGCAGTATATGCAACACTATTCTTGGATCGTGTTACACACAATTTTGATAATAGTTATTCTATACAACATTGATTATATATATATATTCAATGTATAAATGAAATATGGTTGGATTCTGTTATACGAAACAATGAAGGATTCTTGCACAACATGCAACCCTGACTTGGCTTGCATTACACGCAATCGCGACCTTCCTCGATAGTGTGTGTTGTACGCAATACTGGGTTTTACTAAACAACGATATATTATTATAATATTGTTATGAACTAGCCGTTATGAATAGTGTTAACTAAATTTTAAATTTTATAACATTATTATTCACTTTACACATTTCTAGAACATGGTATAAGAACAAAATAAATTTTTCGGGTAAAATAAGTATTTTTCAAAAAATGCAGTTTTACCACCTTTTGATGGTGCACCCACTTTAAATCTAGTTTTTGAAATGTTTATAAGTTCAATTTGACAAAATAAAATTCTTCTTTTGAATCAGGATATAAAAATTTACATTAGATAAAGTTTTGATATTTTTCCGATAACTTTCATATTTTAATGAATAGTAAAAACAAGCTATATTTTAATTAAAAACAACTTTTTTCATCGTAATATCTTATGTGGTTAAATTATAATAGTGAATTGTTTTAAAGTGTAAATAAAATATATTTTTACCATTTAATATAATGTATGTCATTATCATTGATTTTACCTTGAATTCGTAGGTTAAATCAATTCAATCTTTTGCAATGTTTTAAAGAAAAACCCATTTTCTTTCGACAACGGGATTAATTTTAATTTAATTTCTGCAACTTTTGTGTATTGAATTTGGAAAAATGGATTCCATATTTGGAATCAGTGGGTCTAAATTATTTTAATAAGCTACTTTTTATTTTTGGGAATTATGAATAGTAACTACGGTAAATTTTATTTACCATAGTTAAAGGTAAATCGGGTAATTAAGGGTAAATATAATATTATAAAATTATCCTAACACATGCCAAAATTCTATTGGATGGCTAAAAGTAAACCCGTATCAACTAAGGGTTGTATTAGATTCATTTTATGGACTTTTGACCATGAAAATAATTTAATTATTATTAAAACCAAAGAAAGTGACAACATGTCACTCTCTTAAATCTTATAAGTATAATAATTTTAAGTTAGTGATAATCTTCATGAAACTTCGAAAATTAATAGTATACAGAAAGCTAACAAAATTATCTACATCGTGAGAATTTATTTAGAATTTTTTAGGGATTATATAATTATCATTTATTATGACACAAAGATGATGCAGTAATTGTCTTATTAATGAAATATTGACATAATTGATGTTATAAATGCCCAAATAAATGTAATTTTAGACTTTTTATGACTAACACTAATTTTATAAGATAATATGACATGTTATTGTTGATTTAAGTAACTTGGTTCGAACTTATCATTCTGTTATGAATTTCATAAAAATCATGTACCAAATAGTGTCAAAATTGACATAAATTAGTTTTTAAAACAAATATTATATTATTAATTGTTATTTTATTCCTAAAAATCTAAAGTTCAGCCAAATGACTTAGATATGATTATATATATTAATAAAAAACAATCTGGGGTTCGTTTGGCTTGATATAGTAAGTTTAATAACCATATAGTGTAAGAAAACAAAAAGACACGGTAAAAGTTAAATTATTTAACTTAGAGTCAAATCTAATTGATAAGGTTAAAATAATAACCTAAACTTGTCTAAATCATATTGGATGAGAGTATTTCGACCCAACCCCACTTTAGCTTCGAAATAAGACCCTTTGGAACCATTATAAACCGAATTTGACCTTAATATAAAATAATATTTTGAGATTTTCCTAAGTTTGCCCCTCTCCTCCCTTATAAAAGGGCACCTCCTCCCTCTCTTCCTCACACAACTTTGAGCCTTCAATCTCAGCCAACCCCTGCTAAGTTCTCTTCTCCACTTCCCTAGAAACATCCTAGAGGTTCTGGTCTTCCTAAAATACCAATTTTAGTGCCCTAAAAGGAGATCTCAAAGAGGCACTTCAAAGAAGAGGAGTTTCGGACACTTACGAAGCAAATCGGACTTAAGGTAAGGGAAATATCACAATCTCATTTTTATCCGAGATTGTTTATACTTTGGTATTTACTGGGGTGTATTTTATCATCCACATCCATATTTCCTCAACATGTAATATTTATATCCTTCTACAATAGTTTATATCCAATTTTATCCTTTGGTGAGTTTTTAGTAAAAGATATGAAAGGAATCTTTTGTCGTTTTTCGTACGAGGTACTTTTTGACTTTTCCGACAAAAGTATGAGAAGAATGTTTTTTTAACTTATACGACATGAATGGATTTTTAAAACAATATTTCCAAGAAGCTTCCCTTACAAGTTTTCAAGTTTATTTTTAATCAACTTCTTTTAGTTTAAAATTGTATGACATGTTAAGAAAGGAAAATATTTTTGAAGTAGAAAGGATATTTTCCTCAAGAATGGAGTTCAAGTGTTTTATCAAAATTATTTTCCATCTAAGATAATATAGGGTTCTGGTTCTATTCCTATTATTACATTGATTTGATTATGTTGTGATGGAATTATTTTTATGAATTCTTTTATCTTATATGAATTGTTTTATGATGTCATGTTGTTTAAGAATCCCATTTTTATTACATGGGTTATGCAATGATGTATGATTTATGATTTTGTGGCACACATAAGAATGGTATAATTATGAGATGGGTGGGACCTATATCTCCCTCCAATGCATTGGGTAAAGATTTTATATCTCATGAGATAGACATGGCTGGAACGGTAGGTTATACCGGTTCAGTGAAACAGGACTGAAACGAGGGTGACTCGGTTCAGAAAGGGACTTTGTCCACTAAGATAGTCTTGGAAATGAGTCTTGACTAACAATAAATGATTCTCTATGATTATGTGTGTATGCCACAAAGTTTCATGTCTTAATTTATGATTATTGGGATTATATTTCACTGCTATGATTTATCCCATGTTATGAAATTATGATCTCTTTTGCAGGTTAAGATTTCCAAAAGTTATGTGCTTATGTATATGATGTGATTGATATTTCTTTTGTTTACCCTTACTGAGCATTTGAGATCACCCTTTTATGTTTTCTTTTCCCCAGGATATAAAGAAAGGTTTTAGTTATAAAAAAAGGGAGATCTTTATGGGAGATGTTGAAGATCTTTCACCATGATTAGAAGATTATATTCCGAGTTTCCAAAGACACTAAACTATTACGGTCCTTGTGTGTGTGTTTTTGTTATGTACTAAGTATTAAGCAAAAGTAATGTAATTTCCATGTACGTCAAGCTTCGGGTCTCTACAGTTGGTATCAGAGGAAAGGTTTAGTCAACCTTTGGAAACTAGGATGTGAGAACATTAGTGAGATCCCTATAGATATTTCTAATGTATGTATAGGGATGTCCCTAAGGATAAGTATACGTATAGGATATAGTCCTAGAACTATGGTAACGATCTTAGAATTTAACCTAAGATGTTAGATATTGAAGTTACTCCCCCTTTATTATTATTTTTTCCTCTCACACTATTCTTTTTGGGTTTTAGACGATGGCTGGAGCCCGAAGGAACCGTGTTGATCAATGTAATGGACAATGTAATGATTGTCCTCCTGAACAAACAAATGTTATGGGAGATGGAGTGAAAAATCTTATTGCTATACTTACACAAGCTATAAATCATTCTGGACTTCCAAATGAGCAGAGAAGGGAACAATATTCTATTGAGTCCTTCATGAGGCAATGTCCAACTTCTTTCAGTGGGTCTTCTGATCCACTTGTTGCTGAACAATGGATCAGTACTATTGAAAAGATATTTTCAGTTCTTCAATGTTCTGAACATGATAAAGTCTTCCTAGCAGCGTATCGTTTGGAAGGAGATGCTGATCAATGGTGGAATCTTATTAAGAATACGAGGCAAAGAGATGAAATTGAGTCCATGGAATGGGACGAGTTCAAGAACTTATTTTTCAATAAGTACTTCCCTCGTATTCTCCGAACAAAGATGGAGAAGGAGTTTCTTGAACTAAAGCAAAAGGATGATGAATCTGTTGGTATATGCGAAGCGAATTTTACAAGACTTGCAAGGTATGCATCTGGCATTATCATCCAACCTGAAAGTAAAGTTGATCGATTTTTCAATGGCTTAAAACCAAGTCTTCTAAGGGCATTAGCTATAAGAGACTTCAGTAGCTATGAAGAAATTGTGTGTTGTGCTATCAAGGTAGAAATGGAAGTTGGTGTTACTTATCCATCTCATAGTTTTGACAAGAAACAAAAGATGGAGTTCAAGGAGAAATCTCATAATAATGGTGAAAAGAAGATGAATGTTTCCTTATGCTCAAAGTGTGGAAAGAAGCATAGTGGAGATTGTCTTAAAGGGACAAGTAAATGTTTCAAATGTGGAAAGGAAGGTCATCGGGCATTTGAATGCCGCAATGATGGGAAGAAGATGTCTAATGATGCAAACAAAGGAAGGAATACACAGAATGAACCTACTACACTTCAATGCTTCAAGTGCAAGGAAATGGGGCATTATGCTAATAAATGCCCTAATCCAAGGGTTAGTGATGATCGACATGAGCAACCGCTTAAGGTAAAGGACAAAGGGAAGTCACATGCGATCACTATTGGCGATGTTGAATATGAAAATCATGTGGTGGAATGATTAAGTGTTTATGTAATGGGATTCCAAAATAATGTTGTATCATGGAGTATTGGAATATTTATGTATTGGTCTAATGTGGTATTCAAAGTGATTGAGATATTTTTGGAAATAAGATGATATGCGCATAATGAAGGGAAAACGAGAAAATGAAATGTTTAACAGTATTCATAAGCTCATGATTGATATAAGGACTAAGTGATATCATGGTTTGAGTATATAGAATTTTGAGGATTTTGGTATGTGGAAAGTGTTAACTTTTAACTGCATTCATGTTTTCACTATGGTTCAATGGGTATTCTTTTTTTCAAGAGAATACATGATTAAGGTATTCACATGATTGTAATGTGACCAACAATATATATATATGGGGGATAAATGATGGTATTCACATGCTTGGATGATGAAATTTCAAGTAATCGTTTTCTTTATACTATGATCTTGGACCGAAGTATTTTAGATAAGCCTAAATATTGGAATGGATTATGTTAGACATATGCTAAGTATTGTTTAAGGATATAAATTTTTTAGATATTACTGATGGGATTTTATAGTAATGTAGTTTTAGAAAAAGGACAACCTGCAGGACGGGCGACAGCCCATCGCGTCAGACAAGGCTGTGGGAATCGAACCCAC
Organism: Viscum album; assembly: GCA_963277665.1. Lineage (NCBI taxonomy): Eukaryota > Viridiplantae > Streptophyta > Magnoliopsida > Santalales > Viscaceae > Viscum > Viscum album. Next base: position 776,446,697 of record OY728123.1, read on the forward strand.
AACCGAAGTGCGACTAGCTTTTATCGCCTACCACTGGCCTACAGGAAGTCCCTGTTTAGTAGAAACTAGTTTTATTATATTAAGCAGTATGATATATGAAGTATAAGTCCATTTTAGGAACCATATATGATTAATCTCACTATAGATCGACTTATAGAATGACCCGTCATTCTATCACATGATCTGCTAACACTTCACGAATAACAAATTCAACTTCATTTAATTAAGAGATGGAGTGGAAATTTTTCAAGGCACAAACAACAGTGAGATTGTACCAAAATAAAGTAAGTATTTATTCTAATTCAAATTCTTCAACTTTAGGGAAATGATCTTGAAAACCAAAAATGTTGTCCTAGTGCCCTTATATCCGATGAATCATATGGTACCCTAGATCGTCACAAATTTATGGCCTTGTGATTGCTGGCTTTTCCATAGCCATGTTCTCTACCACTCTCCATTAGAACACGATGGTTAGATTTCTCTTCCATATCCATATTTTCACCTATGTGGAAACCCAGTGATTAGTTTATTTGGGTAACCGTTACGTTTCATACTTTTGTTTTTAAAGATTGGTTTTGGTATTCCTTTTTATGATGTGGGTTTCTATTAAAGAAACTTTCGAGTAGTAAACCATTTATAACCCCAACGAATTTTGAGGGAGAAATTCATTTTAAGGGGGGTAGAATGTAACACCCCAAGATTTTATGAAAAATATTATTTTAATTTCATTAATGTCTTATGCTACACCAAGATTACCTTGCGCTATACACAACACCGTATTAGCTTGCAGTATACACAACACTATTCTTGGATCGTGTTACACACAATTTTGATAATAGTTATTCTACGCAACATTGAGTATATATATATATTAAATGTATAAATGAAATATGGTTGGATTCTGTTATACGAAACAACGAAGGATTCTTGCACAACATGCAACCCTGACTTGGCTTGCATTACACGCAATCGCGACCTTCCTCGATAGTGTGTGTTGTACGCAATACTGGGTTTTACTAAACAACGATGTATTATTATAATATTGTTATGAACTAGCCGTTATGAATAGTGTTAACTAAATTTTAAATTTTATAACATTATTATTCATTTTACACATTTCTAGAACATGGTATAAGAACAAAATAAATTTTTCGGGTAAAATAAGTATTTTTCAAAAAATGCAGTTTTACCGCCTTTTGATGGCGCACCCACTTTAAATATAGTTTTTGACATGTTTATAAATTCAATTTGACAAAATAAAATTCTTCTTTTGAATCAGGATATAAAAATTTACATTAGATAAAGTTTTGATATTTTTCAGATAACTTTCATATTTTAATGAATAGTAAAAACACGCTATATTTTAATTAAAAACAACTTTTTTCATCGTAATATCTTATGTGGTTAAATTATAATAGTGAATGGTTTTAAACTATAAATAGAATATATTTTTACCATTTAATATAATTTATGTCATTAGCATTGATTTTACCTTGAATTCGTAGGTTAAATCAATTCAATCTTTTGCAATGTTTTAAAGAAAAACCCGTTTTCTTTCGACAACGGGATTGATTTTAATTTAATTTCTGCAAATTTTGTGTTTTAAATTTGGAAAAATGGATTCCATATTTGGAATTAGTGGGTCCAAATTATTTTAATAAGCTACTTTTTATTTTTGGGAATTATGAATAGTAACTACGGTAAATTTTATTTACCCTAGTTAAAGGTAAATCGGGTAATTAAGGGTAAATTTAATATTATAAAATTATCCTAACACATGACAAAATTCTATTGGATGGATAAAAGTAAACCCATATCAACTAAGGGTCGGATTAGATTCATTTTATGGACTTTTGACCATGAAAATAATTTAATTATTATTAAAACCAAAGAAAGTGACAACATGTCACTCTCTTAAATCTTATAAGTATAATAATTTTAAGTTAGTGATAATCTTCATGAAACTTAGAACATTAATAGTCTACATAAAGATAACAAAATTATCTACATCATGAGAATTTATTTATAATTTTTTAGGGATTATATAATTATCATTTATTATGACACAAAGATGATGCAGTAATTGTCTTATTAATGAAATATTGACATAATTGATGTTATAAATGCCCAAATAAAAGTAATTTGAGACTTTTTATGACTTAAACTAATTTTGTAGGATAATATGACATGTTATTGTTGATTTAAGTAACTTGTTTTGAACTTATCATTCTGTTATGAATTTCATAAAAATCATGTACCAAATAGTGTCAAAATTGACGTACATTAGTTTTTAAAACAAATATTATATTATTAATTGTTATTTTATTCCTAAAAATCTAAATTTCGGCCAAATGACTTATATAAGATTATATATATTAATAATAAACAACTTGGGGTTCGTTTGGCTTGATATAGTAAGTTTATTAAACATATAGTGTAAGAAAACAAAAAGACACGGTAAAAGTTAAATTATTTAACTTAGAGTTAAATCTAATTGATAAGGTTAAAATAATAACCTAAACTTGTATAAATACTATTGGATGAGAGTATTTCAACCCATACCTACTTTAGCTTCGAAATAAGACCCTTTGGAACCATTATAAACTAAATTTGACCTTAATATAAAATAATATTTTGAGATTTTCCTAAGGTGCCCCTCTCCTCCCTTATAAAAGGGCACCTCCTCCCTCTCTTCCTCACACACCTTTGAGCCTTCAAGCTCGGCCAACCCCTGACAAGTTCTCTTATCCACTTCCCTAGAACCATCCTAGAGGTTCTGGTCTTCCTAAAAGACCAATTTTAGTGCCCTAAAAGGAGATCTCAAAGAAGCGCTTCAAAGAAGAGGAGTTTCGGACACTTACGAAGCAAATCGGACTTAAGGTAAGGGAAATATCACAATCTCATTTTTATCCAAGATTGTTTATACTTTGGTATTTACTGGGGTGTATTTTATCATCCACATCCATGTTTCCTCAACATGTAATATTTATATCCTTCTACAATAGTTTATATCCAATTTTACCCTTTGGTGAGTTTTTAGTAAAAGATATGAAAGGAATCTTTTGTCGTTTTTCGTACGAGGTACTTTTTGACTTTTCCGACAAAAGTACGAGAAGAATTTTTTTTTTAACTTATACGGCATGAATGGATTTTTAAAAAATTATTTCCAAGAAGCTTCCCTTACAAGTTTTCAAGTTTATTTTTAATCAACTTCTTTTAGTTTAAAATTGTATGACATGTTAAGAAAGGAAAATGTTTTTGAAGTAGAAAGGATATTTTCCTCAAGAATGGAGTTCAAGTGTTTTATCAAAATTATTTTCCATCTAAGATAATATAGGGTTCTGTTTCTATCCCTATTATTACATTGATTTGATTATGTTGTGATGGAATTATTTTTATGAATTCTTTTATCTTATATGAATTGTTTTATGATGTCATGTTGTTTAAGAATCCCATTTTTATTACATGGGTTATGCAATGATGTATAATTTATGATTTTGTGGCACACATAAGAATGGTATCATTATGAGATGGGTGGGACCTATATCACCCTCCAATGCATTGGGTAAAGATTTTATATCTCATGAGATAGACATGGCTGGAACGGTAGGTTATAACGGTTCAGTGAAACAGGACTGAAATGAGGGTGACTCGGTTCAGAAAGGGACTTTGTCCACTAAGATAGTCTTGGAAATGAGTCTTGACTAACAAGAAATGATTCTCTATGATTATGTGTGTATGCCACAAAGTTTCATGCTTTAAGTTATGATTATTGGGATTACATTTCACTGCTATGATTTATCCCATGTTATGAAATTATGATCTCTTTTGCAGGTTAAGATTTCCAAAAGTTATGTGCTTATGTATATGATGTGATTGATATTTCTTTTGTTTACCCTTAATGAGCATTTGAGCTCACCCTTTTATGTTTTCTTTTCCCCGGGATATAAAGAAAGGTTTTAGGTATAAAAAAAAGGAAGATCTTTATGGGAGATGTTGAAGATCTTTCACCATGATTAGAAGATTATATTCCAAGTTTCCAAAGACACTAAACTATTACGGTCCTTGTGTGTGTGTTTTTGTTATGTACTAAGTATTCCGCAAAAGTAATGTAATGTCCATGTACGTCAAGCTTCGGGTCTCTACAGCAAGAGTCCCTATACAGGTACTTGACTGTTGCTGAGGAGTATGAGGGCATGGGACCGAGCCTAGGCTCGCAATGCCACTGCTAGCTATTTTTCTTGCCTTGTTGTACTCTGTTTTCTACTGTACTGTATTGATGTATAACATTTTTTGGCTGTTTTCTGAGAACTTGTCACATGTAGCATCATCACTTATATACTGTTGTTTATATCCACTGTTGTAGTTATTTCAGTTGTGTATGTTTACTACTTCCGCTGTTGTTGAATGTTTATTTTGGTATTCCACTGTGCTACACTTTGAAAAATGAGGGCATAGTTTCCCCACTATCAGACCTGGGCCCTCGCTGCTAGTCGGCAGCCTCTAGTGTTTGGGGAAATGCGCTTGAGGTCACGTGGCGAACCGGGATCAGGGCACCCGTTGCGTGGCACCCGGGACCGGGACGTTACAGAAGTCATCTTGCATGTGGGGGAGTCTGAATTGTGCGCATGAGAGCCGTTCTAAATTCTGCAACCCCCAAACTGTCAGGGGTCGCCTTCTATTTATAGGCATCAGCTGGTGCGGAATACAGGTGGCGCGCGAAATCTTCTGCACCGGGAACCATCGGCACGCAAAGCTTCACAGCGCGGAACCGGGGCGTGCAAAATTGCACGCACCATCGGCTCGATTACGCGAATCCAGGGAATGCTTTGTGCGCACCTCATTATTTCTCGCAAGTCCTCCTTAATTTCGTGCAACACTTCCTGGGCCTCCGGACCAGGCCTCTGATTCCGAATATGACTTCTCTTTGTCATTTCAAAACTTCCTCTGGGAGTTACGGACTTTTTTGGCGTCTACACCACTTTATTATGAACTAACCCATTATAGCCCCACATGGGAAAGTATTAATTCAAGAGTGACACATCAAGCCCACCACTAATAGATTAAGAGTATGAGACTAGAACGGAGTATTCATATCACTGAAATGGGAGGCCATATCCTAATGTACTTGTACACATTCACACACCCATATCTATGTAAAAATGGAGAGTAATGATAAATTATAACCTATAGAGTGAAAAAAAATGCATGAAACAACCTCTATGAAAAACATCAGTGTGTGAAAGACAAATATCCTAGTAATATAAAATGAAAAAATATGTTCCCAAACAAGAATAAAGAAATAAAAACATAGAAATAGTTTGAAAATTGAAATATAGAAAAAATGATAACTCTAAATCCTTGAGTCTAACCACCAAATATGGTCATTTCCTAGTATTTATATACTTCATCAATACCAGGGTCCACTGATGTCGCTATTCATTTCTATATCTTATGTATAATACATGACACATGTGGGAAAATCCTATGTTGGGGTGAGTATAAATATACTTATTATAATTCCCCAAAAACTAATAGCGAATAAATATAATAAAAAATCAACTCAACCCATACGTCAAGAGGGGAAAATAAACCTAACATCAAATATCATCAAAAAGAAACCCCAGGCAGAGATAAGGGAATCTAGATCTCCACATCTATATAAGAATTATGAGTATTCATATAGCTATAAAGGTCCCATATTTTATGCCAAGAAATATGTGAAACCTCACAAGAATCATAATGGAGTGCCCACACCTCACTACTGCACACCATAGTTGAGGGATAACTGAATCTAGTGGAGAACCCTCTCCCCACTAGAACTGAATGATATGGGAGTACCACTCTTTAGATAGAGGACCTACACCCTCTATAATGTTGGGTAGTACCCACTCTACCTATATATAGAAGTTGAGAGACCCAAACCCTAGAGGGTTAGGGGAGTAACAACCTCAGAAACACTCAGATGATCACACTCAAACACTATCATCATATAAGCATTGTTGCAAGAAGTGCCTAGCTTACATAACCTTGCGTTATAGATCTGATATCAAAATAAAGGACACCATAACACTCTATGTGGAATTATACTTAGAATGGAATAATTTAGGGATAAAATCCAAGTCCTCAAGAAGGATTTATAGAAGGTTGAACATCCTATGGAAGTATGTGGCATGTTCATTAGGCCACATGGTGTGTGGGGCTGCCTGGGGTCTAGGGAATTCTATTCCATGAACACGGCTTGGTTGTCCAGATATATACACATGATGTATCCCTATGGGGACATGGCATGTATAACCACTTGGGGTACTGATCATGTACTCTATGCACATGGCTTAGCTACCTGGGAAGTATCACATGGAATGTGGGATTGGTGACATTGTGTGTTATACACGTCGTGTACTTTATGAGTACACGTAGTGTACTTCATTATCGCTCGAGGTCGTGTCATGGTCACACACACGGCCATGTAGGGGTGATTTGGAGGCCGCCTAAAGCAGAGTATGGAAAAGGTGAGTACACGCCGTGTACTTCAAAAGTACACGCCGTGTACTTTCTTTTTTTCGCTAAATGCATAGGGGTCATGTCTTAACCCCAGAACTGTCTTCTTCTCCTGCTTCTTCAACTAAGAGCGTCTCGTACAACTGTGGATCTTTCACGAACCCTCGATCCTATATCTGTTCTCTGAATCGACCGCCATCGATTGCGTTGGAACCGCAGCGGTAAGATCTTCCTTCTCCTAGAGCTTCGTTTTCCAATTTCTCCTATTTCTCAAGTTATCATGGGTAGAGTGTTTTGGATGTTTTCTTAGATCTATGATGTTCCGAGGAGAATCAAGCTTCGAGGTTCAAGTATATCGATCTCCTAACGTCGAGGTAGGTGGTTTGTTCCTTTCTGTAGAAAGTATTTGAGTATTTTGTGCAAATTCCACCAATACCCTTGAACAGGGTATTGTGTGTTTCATGTTTTGCCCTTGTTGTTTGCCTTCTTTGCTTATATGCTTGAGTAGAGGTTATTGTTTGTGAATAGGGTAATTTACTGTACTTTGGATGTTTTTCCATGCACGTTCTGCCTGTTTATGACCGTTTGGTCTATTTTTTCCTGTTAGGCTATTTCCAATTCCATGCCTAGTTGTAGGATGGTATGAATGTTCTTCCATGCTGAGATGTTGTAGATGCTTGCCAAGTAGTTCTTGAGGATACTTTGGTCGTTACGCAATGCGATATTTTCTATTTTTTACACAGGGCTGTGAGAACCTAGTATAGTAGACCATGGGGATAATGAACGTAAGGGCTTCTCCAGAGTGTCTTTAATTTACAATGCGAGACCACGGGGGGAATTGACGTTGAGTGCTTCCTCAGAGTGTCTGTAGTTCCTCGACGCGGGCCACAGGGGGAATGAGACGTTGAGTGCTTCCCCAGAGCACCTTTAGTATGATACGAGACTATAGGGGGAATTGAAGGTGAGTGGTTCCCTAGAGAGTCTATTCTTTAGCTGAACCAGAGGGGTGAGAATGTGTGTGCCTCCCAGAGGGTTGCTAGTACTTGTAGGTTGAACCATAGGGGTTAGGCTGTGAGAACTACCCATAGGCTACCTATTTGTTCTAATTTCTTGAATGGCTATTTACTTGTTTGTAACTATGTGCTAGAACTGTGGATTGTTTGTTGTTTAGTACTTCCCTATTTACTGCTTTCTGTACTTTTAACTGCCATATATTCACTGACTGTTAGGCACAGATCTTTGGGTGGTTTCCTACTAGGACTTTGTCTCACACCCTATTTGGGTCATGATTTTGGGCCCAAACAGATTATATTATTGCAGGTATGGATATGGGCAAGCACCCTTATACTTCTGGTTCTTGATTGCACTAGAGCTGGAGATAATGGGACCAAGCCGAGGCTTGCGATGCTGAGGAGTTTCTCATCTGTGTTTCTTTTTTACTTTGGTTTAGTACTGTATTCTGCATTGTGACTTGTTTGGCTGTTTTCCTAGAAATATATGTATCGTGCATCATTTACATATATTTCTGCTCCAGTTTTTTATTTATCAGTCTTTCGCTATTATTTTTGTTGTATATTTACTGTTTTTTCTATTACATATGTTGTTACTTCTATTTTGTACTCTGCCAATGAGGGAATAGTTTCCCCACTATCACACCCAAGGCCCTCACTGCTAGTCGGCAGCCTCTGGCATTTGGGGAAATGCGCTTGAGGCCATGTGACCAATCGGGTACGGGGCGCCTCTGGGTGGCTTCTATAACCGAGATGTTAAAAAGTGGTATTAAAGGGTTTCATTTCTCTTGACTTACCGTTTGGAGCCTATAGCCAAGGATATGACGGAATAGGTACTTGGTAATAAGCTATGCTCGAGAGTAGCTAACCCGTGTACAGGGAAAATCCATACTACCTTGTTATTTGTAATTTTTACAGGTTTGCAATTTTACAGTTGAATTGATTTCACCATTTGGTGATTCACATGATTTGTGATGTTACCGTTGTTGTTATTGTGGTTCTATTTCTGTTACAACCCGATGAGATGAGCGTATTCCATCTCATGCATCATATAGGCACTTGTTAGAAATCACATGCCATGCATTCTTTCCATGCCATCTAGGATGAATTAGCAATCGCATGTTGTTGTGATAGAAGTTGTGTAGATTATGCATGTTGTTGTGATAGGTCATTTGATAGAATCCCTGCTATTTGATAGGGAATTTGTTTTTATATTAATTTGCTTAGATGGATACCAAACTTTGGCTCTTGAGGTATTATGGGCCCCCATGGACCGGAATTTGGTGGATCATCGTCTTGTTTACCTTGTTTGTAACTTGTATAAGATTCCAAACTTTGTTTTGCAGGGAGTATGGGCCCTCACGGATTGGAATTTGGCACCTTAACGCTGTTTTTCTGTGTTTTATGGGCTCTGGAGCAGTTTCTGAGGCTACTGTCCAAAAAAACCCAAAATACATGGTGTGTACTTTATGGTTACACACAGTGTAGTCTATAGCCGTGTCACTAACTGTACGAGAAGGGACACGGGGTTGTGAAAAATCTTGCAGGAACATGTCGTGTACTAGTTTAGCATGTCGTGTAGTATGAAATAGGTACCCTGGCTGTGTCACAAACAATATGGGTTGTGTTATCTTTTCACATACACGCCATGTCTGAATTTGACACACTATGTCATCTGATCTTGGTACATGGCCATGTCACGAAGAAAACGGGTTGGTGTTACCCTTTCTCGTATATGGCGTGTCCCTATGGAACACGCCATGTAGTGTCATCCATGTGTCAGGACATGTTGCTAACATCACGGGCCAGGTAAGGCATGTCTAGTACACGCCATGTCTGCCTTGAACACGCTATGTAGTTTTTTCTTAGAGGAGTCGTGTGGCTTAACCGTGTAGAAGGACTCGAGTAGGGAAGAGGATTCAAGTACACTTCGTGTGTTAGGATAACACACCATGTATTTGGGGTGTTACAGGACCAGTTTAGGTAGAAGTACACGCCCATGTGAATGACTTAAGGGAATACGGCGTGTAGGGAAAGAATATGCCATGTAGTCATGTTTTGCATAACTCGAATGCCTTATTTCCTTGTTCCTTCTTATTCCATTAGTTTTTCAGTCCTTCTTAATCCTAAATCTAAGGTGTGCATTTGACTTTGTAGAATCATGCCACTTATACGTCCTCTGTTTGACCGCCAGTCGCAGGGGAGTGATCAGACGCCCGACATGGCTGATCAGAGACTTCATGTAGATCCTCCTATTGTGCTATCCCCAGAACTAGTAGTTATACCAGTTGCAGGTGCCGATGCGCAATTTAGGGAAGGTTTTTTGAGTATGATGCAGACATTCCAGGGATCTCTGCCTCCTGCCTCGACTATGGCAGACTTGACGCGGGTTTTCCAGCAGCAGCATCCTCCCACCTTCTTAGGAGAAGGAGGACCTCAGCCTGCAGAGTCATGGCTAGAATCCATGATGAAGATCTTCAAGAATCTGTAGATGCCTCCAGAAATTAAGGTCAAGCTCACTACCTACATGCTATGAGACTCCGCCAAGAGGTGGTGGTACGTGATCTCACAGGTGGGTCATTAGCAGGTTATGGTGTGGGAGGAGTTTCAGCGAATCTTTTAGGACTACTTCTATCTGGATACCCTGAGGGCTAACCGATCCCGGGAGTTCATGAGCCTAGAGTAGGGTAATCTTTATGTCATGGAGTATTCCTCTCGTTTCACCGAGCTTCAGCGTTTCACACCCCTCTAGAGTGCAGATGGGTTTTTCTTGGCAAGGAAGTTTGAGGATAGTCTCAGATGGGAGATCCGCTCACAAGTGAATATCTTCAGACTAACTTCCATCGCTTCCATCGTCAACCAGGCACTGATTACAGAGCATAATATGAGAGATTCTAGATTTGAGATCCAGGGAGGTTCCTCTTCTAGGTTTAGTGCCTCATCAGCTGACAGTAGGAAGCGCCATATGGAGTCTATGTGTGTTGATCCGAGGCAGAAAGACACATCTTCAGGTAGCCATGTGGTATGCTACCAGTGTGTAAGGGCTAGACATACGAGGCCGCAGTGCCAGAGAGACCCAGTGGAGTGCCGATCTTGTGGAAAGATGGGTCACCTTCAGTGCTTCTGTCAGGTTTTCTCACCAGCAGCTGGTGACAGGGGTTCATCCATGACTCCTCGTTCAGGAGCAGCGCCACCAGTTTCTCAACAGTCTAGGAACTGGAGTTCTTCCAACCGTTCGGGACGAGGTGTAGGTTGAGGTCATGGTGTTCAGTCATCAGTATTTCAGCGATAGCATGGTGGATCAGCTTAGAGCAGTTAGGCAGGGCCACAAGGTCGTGGTATAGGTCAGGCTTTTGCAGTGGAGCAGACCCAGCTGAAGCAGGATCCCAGACCCTCTGCAGTTCGAGGTACGATCTTAGTAGCCTCGGTTTTATCTTTTTCTCTTTTCGATATAGGGTCTTCCCATAGCTTTATCTCTGTTGTTGTTGTGGAGAGCCTTGGGATCTATATCTTCTCCTCTACCAATACTTTGACTCTAGACACACCGTTGAGGACTAGAATGGTTAGTGTATGTCATTGCAGAGAGTTCCCTCTTGAAGTTGCGGGGTATCACTTCTTATGGTACCTCTATGTCCTAAAGATGACAGGCTATGATGTCATTCTCGGAATGGACTGTCTAGTTCCCTTACAGGCAGTCGTCGATTTTTATCGCCACAGGGTGAGTTTCATATCACCGGGGGTGGATCTTTTCTTCATCAGGGTGAGTGGGATGTCCAAGCGAGTAGAGTAGGATCTGAGCATCATGGGCTAGGTGGAGTTAAAGCTCAGATTTATAGTCTATATCTGGATGACCAGGGGACTTCATAGTTAGACTTTCCTCCCATGGTGGATTGTTTTAGAGATGTCTTTCCAGAGGACTTTTCGGTTTTTCCTCCAGAGCATGAGGTATAATTCTCGAATTAGCTCATTCCATGAGCGGCATCAGTGTCCATTCCCCCTAATAGGATGGCGACACCTGAGCTACAGGAGCTCGAGAAGTAGTTGGATGAGTTACAGGCAAAGGGTTTCATCTGACCCAGTACTTCTCCTTGGGGATCGTTTTTCCTGTTTGCGAAGAAGGCAGACGACACCCTTTGGCTTTGTGTGGATTATTGGAAGCTGAACCAGTTGACGGTCAAGAACCGATATCCCTTTCCTAGGATTGACAACCTCTTTGATCAGCTTCGAGGAGCCCAGGTGTTCTCAAAGATAGATTTGAGGTCCGGTTATCATCAGTTGCGCGTTATACCATCTGATATACCTCTTACAGCCTTCCGGAGCAGGTATGGTCTATACGAGTATATGGTTATGCTGTTTGGTCTCACGAACGCGCCGACAATTTTCATGTCACTGATGAACCGAGTGTTCCATCCATACTTGGATTCCTTCATGGTGGGTTTTGTGGACGAAATCTTGGTGTACTCTCACACTCGACACGACCATGCTACCCATCTTGAGATCGTTTTGAGTATACTGAGAGAGCATCAGTTATATGCTAAGATCTCGAAATGCCACATTTGGATGGATCAGATTCACTTCTTAGGTCATGTTATCTCAGAGAAAGGAGTATCAGTAGACCCAAAGAAAGTGAGAGAAATAGTTTCCTAGGAGCATCCGAAGAATGTATTTGAGGTGTGGAGTTTTCAAGGGATGGATAGATACTACATACGCTTCATACAGGACTTTTCACACTTAGCAGCACCGCTGACGTGTCTGACCAAGAAGGGTGTGAAGTTCTTATGTTCAGATTCTTGTGATTCATCCTTTCAGGAGTTGAAGGGGAGGTTGACTTCAGCACCGATACTAGTCTTGCCAGAACCGGGCAAGAGCTACACGGTTAACTGTGATGCTTCAAGTATCGGGATGGGATCTGTGCTTATGCAGGGATATGGAGTCGTCGCGTACGGGTCTCGGCAGTTGAGGCCACATGAGAGGAACTACCCGACGCATGATCTCAAGATGACAGCAATTGTTCATGCCTTACGTTGTTGGAGACATTATCTTCTGGGAGAGCACTTTGTGATTTTCACCGACCACAAGAGTCTCAAGTACATCTTCACCCAGCGTGATCTGAATCTGAGACAATGTAGGTGGGTTGAGTATCTTCAGTCCTTTGAATTTGAGCTTGCCTATACACTGGGAAAGGGAAACGTAGTGGCTAATGCGTTGAGTAGGAGGACTCAGATACAGGCATTTCAGGAGGCCAGCAGTGAGTGGCAGATTATGGATTTGTTCTCTGAGATGCATTTGGAGGTGCACGACAGGCAAGGGTAGACTTTCCTATCTTCTGTAGTTGTTACCTCTACACTTCTTGATCGGGTACAAATGAGGCAGCTATCAAATTATGAAGGCCTAGTCCTATGGGAAAGTGTGTCAGGAGAGGACCCTATTCCTAGATGGATAGTAAGCAAGGATGAGATCTTGTGTTTCCAGGGACGCGTATGGGTGCCAGTAGACATACGCGAGGATCTAATGCGGTACTTTCATTCCTCGGTTTGGGAAATTAATCTTGGCGTCACCAAGATGTATCGTGATCTACACCATCAATATTGGTGGCCAGGTATGAAGAGGGATGTTTCTGGTTTTTTCATGAAGTGTTCCACTTGTTAGCAGGTGAAAGCAGAACATCAGCGACCAGCAGGTCTTTTACAGTAGTTACCCATTCCGGAGTGGAAGTGGAACGATGTCTCGATGGACTTCGTGACCGGTTTTCCGAGATCACCCCGAGGGACTGATGTTTTTTGGGTTGTCATCGATAGGCTTATGAAGTTTTCTCACTTCCTGCCAATCAAGGAGACTTGCAGTGTTGACGAGCTGGGACGGTTGTACATCTGTGAGATTGTACGTCTACATGGAGTTCCACACTCCATTGTTTCAGATAGGGATTCATGTTTTACTTCTTGGGTCTGGCAGGGTCTTCAGAAGGCTTTGGGTACATAGGTACTTTTGAGTACAACATACCATCCCCAGATAGATGGCCAGTCCGAGCGTACGATTCAGGTGCTTGAGGATATAATCCAAGCTTGCATTCTGGACTTTGGAGGTTCTTGGGATAAGCATATACCACTTGTGGAGTTTTCCTAAAATAATAGTTTTCAAGAAACTATTCATATGGCACCTTATGAGGCTTTGTACGGTAGGCCATGTCGATCACCCTTTTGTTGGATGGAGGTAGGAGAGGCAGCTTTGTTGGGACCTCATCTTGTTCAGGAGACCTCAGAGCATATGGAGTTGATTCGGAAGAGAATATATACTGCACAGTCTCGTCATAAGTCATATGTTGATCAGTGGAGGAGACCTCTGGAGTTCGAGGTTGGGGATCAGGTTTTTCTACATGTCATGCTGAGGTGGGGACACAAGAGGATTCGAAGACAGGGTAAGCTTTCACTGTGGTACATCGGGCCGCTTGAGGTGTTGGAGAGAGTTGGGTCGATTTCCTATCGGTTGCAGTTACCTCAGAGGTACCGATCTATGCACGACGTCTTTCACGTTTCTCAACTCTGACATTACTTTTCAGACCCGTCTCATGTCTTTCAACCTGAGGAGGTTGAGATTGAGGTGGATGCATCATTTAAGGAGAATCCTATCCAGATTATCGATCACAGTATAAATATTCTCTGTGGCCGGTCTGTTCCTCTGGTACAGGTGTTATGGCAGCACTGGCGAGTACAGGATGAGACTTAGGAGAGGGAGGCCGATATACGATTACAGTGGTTGGATCTGTTTGGGGTTTCTTCTTCTATGCCTCGTTAGGGAAATTTAGGGACAAATTTCTTTAAGGGGGGAAGTTTGTAAGAACCTAGACCTTCTTTTCAGGTATGTTTTTCCTTTTTTTGGAGTTTTTGAGAAAAGGGGAGTTTCTGGAAAATTTCGAAGTACACGCCATGTACTTTTTTGCCACTCGAGGCTGTGTGTTGGCCGTGTCATGGCCACACACACGTCCATGTAGGGGTGCTGTAGAGGCCGCCTAAAGAGGAGTACAGAAAAGTCGAGTACATGTTGTGTACTTAAAAATTACACGCCATGTACTTTCCTTTTTTTCACTAAACGCACTGGGGTCACGTCTTAACCCCAGAACTGTCTTTTTCTCCAGCTTCTTCGACCAAGAGAATCCCGTATGGCCGTGGATCTTCAAAAAACTCCCGAGCCTCTGTCTTTTCTCCAAATCGACCGCCATCAATTATGTTAGAACCACAGTGGTAATCTCTTCCTTCTCCAAGATATTCGTTTTCCAATTCCTCCTCTTTCTCAAGTTATCGTGGGTTGATCATTTTGGACGTTTTATTAGATCTATGATGTTACAAGGAGAATCAATCTTTGAGGTTTAAGTATATCGATCTCTTAACATCGACGTAGGTGGTTTTTTCATTTCTATAAAACGTCTTTGAGTATTTTGTGCAAATTTCACCAATACCCTTGAACGGGGTATTGCGTGTTTCCTGTTTTTCCCTTTTTGTTTGCCTGCTTTGCTTATATGCTTGAGTAGAGGTTATTGTTTGTGAATAGGGTAATTTACTGTCCTTTGGATGTTTTTCCAGGAATTTTCTTCCTGTTTATGACTGCTTGGTTTAGTTTTTCCTGTTAGGCTATTGCCAGTTCCATGCCTAGTTGTAGGATGGTATGACTGTTCTTCCATGCTGAGATGCTGTAGATGCTATACAAGTAGTTCTTGAGGATACTTTGTCCGTTACGCGATGCGATAATTACTGATTTTTACACAGGGCTATGAGAACCTAGTGTAGCAGACCATAGGAAGAATGGATGTAAGGTCTTCTCTAGAGTGTATTTAATTTATGATGCGAGACCACAGGGGGAATTGACGTTGAGTGATTCCTCAGAGTGTCTGTAGTTCCTCGACACTGGACACAGGGGGAATGAGACGTTGAGTGTTTCGACGCTAGACACAGGGGGAATGAGACATTGAGTTCTTCTCTAGATCACCTTTATTATGATACGAGACTATAGGGGGAATTGACGGTGAGTGCTTCCCTAGAGAGTCTATTATTTATCTGAACCAGAGGGGTGAGATTGTGTGTGCCTCCCAGAGGATTTCTAGTACTTGTAGGTTGAACCATAGGGGTTAGGCTATGAGAACTACCCATAGGTTACATGTTTGTTCTACTTGATTGAGTGACTATTTACTTGTTTGTAATTATGTGCTAGAACTATGGATTGTTTGTTGTTTAGTACCTCCCTGTTTACTACTTTCTGTACTTTTACCTGCCATATATTCACTGGATGTTAGGCATAGATCTTTGGGTGGTTGCCTACTGGGACTTTGTCTCACACCCTGTTTGGGTCATGCTTTTGGGCCCAAACAGATTATATTATTGTAGGTATAGATAAGGGTAAGCTCCCTTCTACTTCAGGTTCTTGATTTCACTGGAGCTGGAGAGCATGGGACCAAGTTGAGGCTTGCGATGCTGGGGAGTTGCTCATTTGTTTTTCTTTTGTACTTTGGTTTAGTACTGTATTCAGCATTGTGACTTGTTTGGCTATTTTCCTAGACATATATGTATCGTGCATCATTTACATATATTTCTGCTCCAATTGTTTATTTATAAGTCTTTTGTTGTTATTTTTGTTGTATATTTACTACTTCCATTGTTGTATGTGTTGTTACTTTCGTTGTGTACTCTGCCAATGATGGCATAGTTTCCCCACTATCACACCCAATTCCCTCGCTGCTATTCGGCAGCCTCTGGCATTCGGGGAAATGTGCTTGAGGCCATGTGACCAACCGGGTACAGGGTGCCTCTAGGTGGCTTCTGGAACCGGGATGTTACAGTATTCATATCACTGAAATGGGAGGCCATATCCTAATGTACGTGTACACATTCACACACCCATATCTATGTAATAATGGAGAGTAATGATAAATTATAACCTATAGAGTGAAAAAATTCATGAAACAACCTCTATGAAAAACATCAATGTGTGAAAGATAAATATCCTGGTAATATAAAATGGAAAAATGTGTTCCCAAACAAGAATAAAGAAATAAAAACATAGAAATAGTTTGAAAATTAAAATATAGAGAAAATACTAACTCTAAATCCTTGAGTCTGACCACCAAATATGGTCATTTCCCAGTATTTATATACTTCATAAATACTAGGGTCCACCGATGTCACCATTCATTTCTATATCTTCTGTATAATACATGACACATGTGGGAAAATCCCATGTATGGGTGAGTATAAATATAATTATTAGGATTCCCAAAAAACTAATAGGGAATAAATAGAATAAAAAATCAACTCAACACATACGTCAAGAGGGGAAAAGAAACCTAACATCAGATATTATCATAAAGAAACCCCAGGCAGAGATAGGGGAATCTAGATCTCCACATCTAGCTAAGAATTATGAGTATTCATATATCTATAAAGGTCTCATCTTTTATGCCAAGAAATATGTGAAACCTCACAAGAATTAGAATGGAGTTCCCACACCTCACCACTGCACACCATAGTTGAGGGAGAACTGAATCTAGTGGAGAACCATCTCCCCACTAGAACTCAATGATATGGGATTACCACTCTTTAGGTAGAGGACATACACCCTCTATAATGTGGGGTAGTACCCACTCTACCTATATATAGGAGTTGAGAGACCCAAATCCTAGATGGTTAGGGGAGTAACAACCTCAAAATCACTCAGATGATCAAACTCAAACACTATCATCATATAATCATTGTTGCAAGAAGTGCATGGCTTACATAACCTTGTGTTATAACTCTGATATCAAAATAAAGGACACCATAACACTCTATGTGGAATTATACTCAGAATAGACTAATTTAGGGATAAAATCCAAGTCCTCAAGAAGGATTTATAGAAGTTTGAACATCCTAGGTAAGTACGTGGAATGTTCATTAGGCCACATGGTGTGTGGGACTGCCTGGGGTCCATGGAATTCTCTTCCATGAACACGGCTTGGCTATCCAGATATATCCACATTATGTATCCCTATGGGGACATGGCATGTATAACCACTAGGGGTACTGATCATGTACTCTATGCACATGGCTCAGCTACCTGGGAAGTATCACATGGAATGTGGGATTGGACACATTGTGTGTTATATTTCACTCAGCATTAAAACCCTAGCTTCCACACATAACAAGACCACACTACATTTGTTCTTAAAAAACATATGGCATGTGGTTGGGTTTCTCATATGTAGTAAATATGGTTCCTATATTCTTCACATGTCCTCTATTTTCACAACACATCTCTCTCATTACTCTAAAAACCAACTTTGACTACCATCAAAGCATTTCCAAGAGTCAAATCCTGACTATATTTCATTGAATAATTAATCGTTGTCACCTCTTGTGGTTCCCATACACCCAATCTTCAGAATAATCCCTCTTGGGTCTTTTATTGATATAGTTTTGGCTAATTAATATTTAATCTACAAGCCACGTGACTAACACATTCGATCGTATAAACATCAATACAAATATTGGGGTTAAATTAGGATTTGAACTGAATCAGAAATATATGAACTTCCACCTGAAATGTGGTCAGTAATGAATAGTTCAAATAATTGTGAGATAAAAGAAAACAACCTTAAAATTTAATATCATCACTATATAAAGTGACATGGCTGACAATATTCATTGAAAAAACTTAATAATGGATAAGAATATATCATAAACAACCAAAGACTAAATTATAAATCATTGGGCCATGAGAATATGAGGAGAAAATAGAATTCATAGAAAATAAATTATATCATGCTAGAAATTATAAACTATAAGAAAGAATCTGAAAATAACAAATCCCTACCTCAAATTGGATCAATCATTATATAAGAATGATTCTATGTCGATTTGGAAATCTCCAAGAGTTTCTTCATCAATGAGAAGTATTACAGAATCTAATCATTGATCCTAGGATTTTTCCTCATAGTGGTTATCCCTCCCTCCGTTGGTAATATCCTAGGGTTATATGGCTAACCCTAGAGATTTTTCATAAAAAATTAAATAGAGGACAATTAGGTTAGAAAAATAAATTTATTTATCTATTTATTTATTTTATTTCATCTAACATCCACCTATGACAGTGCATCGATCAAGATCTCGATGTGTATGAAACTTACATCACACTTAGGGTAAACACTGTATTTTGAAACCAAAGGCAGTATAAATTTCCTCATTCGAGACTCTGTTCAGTGGGAAATATATTTATTATGAGATATCACATGTATGATTCCTTAATATATTTAATATTTTAATATATTAATTAGGGGATCCTATGATACCCATATTATTGAACCAACTCTGAAGAAAAACCCTGATATATATACATAGTGATAGAGAGAGGGAAATGTTCAGAGGATCTAATCATGAACACTGGAGTTGTTACAGCTGATGATAAATTAATGGACTACTCCCTTTTAGGGTTTCTAGGAAATGTGGTAATCTCTTGATGCTTAGGAAGGATATCTCTCAAGCCATGGTTTTCTAGAACCTTGGGTTTAAAGATAATAGAGAATCAAGATCCAAGAATAATATTTGTTTTGGGTAGTTCCAATGGAATCAAATAATCTCATACTCATAGAAACTCCATGTGGATCAAGATAGGTTTATATAGGCCTTAAAGAGTATAAACATTCAACCATCATTCATGAGATGTTTAATATATGTTTATCAATGTTATAACTATTATAACACTTAATCAATCCTCATAATGATTTTTTAAAAATGTAAATAATTCATGCATAACATTCCAAATCCTTAATATAATCGTATCACAAATAATAACTGATTATTGTAGAATTCAAGATAGATAAATGAAGTAATCAACATGTTATCACGCAACATGATAATCACCAAGGAATGCACCATTCCATAGTTATTTTTACTATTCCATGGTGTATCCTAGCATTGACCATGACATATTTGATTTGATTATATCATGGTCATGTTTTTAGGCGCACACATCTATCAATATCTCATTTGAACTAAGATCCTAACAAAATTAGGAAATTTTGGGATATTGAAACATAATACACAACAACATATGAAACCATATCCAAAAATATTTTAGATATATTCCAAAACCCCTTTTGGAAAATTTCATCATTCGTTTTCACCTTATGATACACCATAATTAACAACTCATGAAAATCCATCCATAACTTCTTTCGGTTATCCTCTAAAACACTTTTGGAGTATCTCTCAAAGTTTCATAAATATAATCCCCATGTGTACAACTACAAATTGTGACACCATGATCCTTTATAATGTTGACAATAATTATGAACTCCTAAATATTTAATTGTAAGAAAATAGTGTCCTCTAAAAATAATCAATGTTACTCAAACCAAAAAGGGATCTAGGGTGATCTTTGTCAAAAACATTTGTCATTATACCTATGTACACTATTTACATCATAAAAAATTATGTTGAATCATAAAATACTCCCACCTAGGTTTCCCATAGATTAGGTGGTGATGGAAAAAGTTCTCACCCTTCCCCCATTAGTAGATGGGACACCCATGTGTTTTTACACATTTCACTAACTTCACCCTTCTACCATCCTTTCTTGGAATTTACCTATGCCCTTTGGTTCCCTCTCTTGATGATAACATCTTGAAGCATCCAATTACTCCTTTATAGTTCATGGGATCTTCAAACCTCCTCAATTTTTCTCTAGTGTCCCAATTCAGTTGTCATTGAATGTCATTTGATATTTTCAATTGATTTGTCTTTGATTCACAAGGATCAAAAGATAGTATTTTTTCAGTCTTATGGATCCATGGAACTTCCTGCTTCTCTTTACGGTTGAAGATGAACTAATTTTATCCTCAACTAGTGCACCGAATCTCTTCAAGGGATTTTTCTTCTCCCTTTTCTAGAGTTATTTTGATTCTCACTTGAAGTGTGATCCTTTAACCATATCTATCTAGGTTGGTTACTAAGATTACCCCTATATTTTCAAAATCATTTAATCCTCAAGATACTTTGGAATTTGGTCAATCAATATTTGTTATTTGACACTAGGAACATACCTCTTAGTCATTCCATCACCCCTAGTATTTGTGTAGAG
Source organism: Viscum album (assembly GCA_963277665.1). Taxonomy (NCBI): domain Eukaryota; kingdom Viridiplantae; phylum Streptophyta; class Magnoliopsida; order Santalales; family Viscaceae; genus Viscum; species Viscum album. The sequence continues at coordinate 776,467,309 of OY728123.1, forward strand.
GTAAATGTCTTTAAACCTATGATGAAATTCATATAGATTAAGATAAAATAATGATATCCTTGAAATAATATGGTTTAATTCATGTCCTGGGTTTATTTATACTACTCCAGTAACTGGTTGGGCAATAGTTATCTAGCCTATTAGTGTCACTTTACTAGTAGGTGCACCAATCTCCAAGAACTTGTTGATCAGGTTGGTGATCCAATTCATTCAAGTGGTTCTGGGCAAACTTCAACTTCTTACCCTATATTATTTATTATCCCAATCTATCTGGATGAGTATGATGTCTGATAAGTGGGAGATATTGATGGGTTAATTTTGGAAAAAATGAAGTTGATTACAACTTCTGTGATGGGGGATGATCTGTGTGGTTTTTCAACTTCTACCTCTTCAATAAAAGATACTCCTAGAATTAAATTCTAATCATAATATTCTATAATGTAAAATTATTCTATAGGAGGATTTTTTTTTTGTTTATGGGTATACTCTGATTGTATTTCCCTCTTCATCCCAATTATAGGAGGTGAAATGGTTAGTGGCTGACTTAGCCCTCTTTTCCAAAGAAATGATATCAACAAATCATTACCCTAATCCTTTGGTTTCAAATAATTTTTTTTTCACTATGTATTGGTTTATAAATATATATGTCTACTTATGATGAGTAAGATAGACATACTAGTGGGTGATCGGATTATAGTATAATGGTATTGCATATTTTTGAAGTATATGAAAAGAAAATAATTCTAGACCAGAAATTTCACTCAAGATTTGATCTCAGAAATAATTTCAAGAACATGAACATGGAATTATAAAATAGAGGGAAATAGGGTTGGAACATAGAGAGGTTTATGCGGAAGAAGAAACAATAATAGGCCTCTGTTTCATAGCATAATATAACAACTGTGGAGATTTCATCTAAAGATAAATAAATTCTCTCAGAAGGTGTATCATAGGCTTCATTAGAATAAAAATAGGAATTTTAGTTCAATGAACATTTTCATTCTGGCTTAGGTATGATAAAAGTAAATAAAGGTGTATATATCTATAGAGACTGACTTCAGAAAAAAAAAGAGTAAGGGTATTTTTCAACAAACAACTGGAAGAAAAATAGACATCATAAACAATATTCCAATACACCTAAACCCATGATGAATAGTTCAGTGGGTAAGGAATTTTGATTCAAGAATCACATGAAAGTCCAATTTGGGGAGGAATAGGAATTAAAGTAAAAAATAAAAGTCACTAAGGTAGATAAATAGATACCCTCACCAATAAAACTAAATGACTAAGGCTATCACCTAATGGGTAATCCCATATAAGGCTAGGTAACCAAGTTTCTCTCCCCCACTCACTTATCATTGAAAAAGAAATCCATATATGAAAGGTATGGAGAGGATTCGAAGGAAGAATGTAATAAGAGATAGCTCTTTGATTTTTAGTTTAATCTAGAAGAAGAGGCCAAGTTGGTAGGGTTGGAACAACCACAAGGCCTTGATTATATTAGCATCCAATAGATATATTAAAAATTGGATATTGGAAATGTATATTTGGATACTAAATTTTTACCCCTTGATTCCAATCCTATGGTTTATGAAACATTGAAGGCCACCTTTGAATTTATCCTTCCCTTGATGTCAAAGAATTGAATCGGAAATATTAGTCTAAATTATATGACCCAATAATTTACTATGGAAGTTGATGGTGTGTTTCATTTTTTTATCTTAAGAGGTTTGGGAATTTTATTATTTGGTTTTATGTCATGTTTATAGGGTTCCCACTACACCTTAAAAGTATTTTTTTCAATAATTGGATCAAATTGGGTGAGGTATAATAATAAAATCCATTTTTCCAATGAATTGAGAGACCATGGTATATAGAGTATTTCAATAACGTATATCCTACTCATATGTTCTTGATTCTATGAGTATAGACTGGATAGGCCTACAAATACATCACATGATATAAATTTAAGTGGATTATCACATCGCATATCCCTCATCCAAATAGATAAGAACATCACGTGAACCTTATCTAGGTATGGACGTACAGTTTCTCATTTTATCTCAACTGAGGGACCATATATCAAACTTGTTATATGAAAGGGAAAATCTCATCTTGGTTAAGCCTCAACTAATGATATGATCAGAAATATACTAAACACCTCATGTTTTACACAGCTTTAGGGATAGCATAAGAAGGGTATAAAAGAATGAAGGTTCACATACTTGGTATCTTTCTAACCTTAGTTATGGGGATTCAATATGAAACATGCACCCTTAGACTACCAAATAAATATTCTATGAAACTTAATATGGTTTACTTGGTGGGTAATTGAGCACAAAAAAAATCCTTTTGTGTCTCATGAATGTATTTTGTATATCTATATCAAATCCTACCCAGAATAACCTTTACATTTCATCACAACATATAATAATCCTTGAAAAACATCAATTAGGGATAACTCAAAGTCATATATTGAGAGGTAAATTATCATTACATTTCATAAAATATATGCAACCAAAATTAAAGAATGATAATGTGGAGACTGCCTTTTGTAAAAAATGATACATTTTATATTTTAAACTCTTTTAAGAATATTCACAAAACCATGAACAAGATCCCATATCATCATGTCCTATATGATAGACTAATAGAGAGGCATTATTTCCTGTAATTTTCATGTTTTTTTAACTCATTATATCTCTGTGTAATTATTATTACATATATATGTGACTATATGATAAAACCATCTCACTAAACTCCTTTAGTGAGTAACATCTATAAAGAAATGTAGTTTGAATAGTGTTTAGACTTAGAAATAATATTCCTAATGTTAAAATCTCTGAACATTGTATTCAAAATCCATTACTTCACAACATTCAATGTTACTATGTTAGAAATTTTCCATCAAACATTTCCTTTGAGATCATTTGGTAATAAAATGTAACTATTTGCATTATTCATTACCAATATATCCTAAAATCATTTTTGGATATAATGTGACTTTCAATTCATTATGGTAACTAAATGTAAATCTTTTCATTTCTATTTACCAATATTCTCAATACTCTTTTAGGATGTTAAGTGAGATTCACTTTGAACTTGAATAGCTTAATATTTATTTTCTAAACATTGAACTTATCTAAGTCCAAGCATACTCAAACTATCCTCTTAGAAATTATATTCTCTCCATAATATCATGTTAAGATATACATATTCATTTGTGTTTAGTAAATAATACTTATTTACTCTTAGTTATAATATTTAACACATAAACTATTGACATCCATATCATATATGTTTTTCTATGTGTTTAGAAAAAATTTATGAAAATAAGATTTTATTCTTTAAAATGTGTCATTATTGAGTGGTGAGAATTCATTTTCTTATATTTTAACAAATATGTTGGATAAAACACTTTTATCCTATATAAAAATCCTTTTATCCCTGTATTATATTCAAGCATGTTCTAAAAAATTATGAATTGTAAACCATGTGTATTAAAACAAACGTTCAATGTTATTCATAACAACACTTTGTTCACAAATAACTTATCTTATCATATAATATAAATTAGATGAAAATATACATCTTTTATTTAGATCCATCTAAGATTGAAATATTCCTTTGTGTGTAACTCTATGGTTCAGAAACCCTTTGTTTCATCACTTGAATGAAATCTATAAAATTCATCAATTCTTACCATGATTTTTAACTCCTACATATTTACAACATTTTTAAAATATATATTTGGTATCATATACCCTTAAGAATTAAAGATTTTATTTCTAAAACATGGATACCTAACATGGAATTTCTATGGAATTTCTCGAACCCCCAATACGTATCTCAGAAAATTCTATCCTATGGAAATATTGTTGAGCCTTCCTAATACATCCTTTGGGTTTCAACAACCTAGGCTAACAATTGGACCATAAACTTCTAGATCAAACGTTTATTAATTTTTAATTTCAATACAATAATTAAACCTAAACATCTCATACCTAGTTCATTTATCCTCAACACTTTGAGGAAATAGGGTAAAATTTTATTGAAGTCATTCAGATTGTCAAAATATTTCCCATGATGATTCCAAAATAAATTCCATATCCAAAACAATACTTAAAGGATTTGTTCAGTCTCTCTAATTGATTAAATTACTCAATCATATTAAAAACATGGGTGGAGACTAAATCTACTTAGATCATTTTTACATTAAGTTCCATTGAAACCTTGGGTGAATTCATTTATTATTTTAAATATATTCTTGATCGACTTGTTGAGAAACTGCAACATTTAGTTAGTCATGAAGGTTAAACTCTAAAAAATATAATTTTAATTCTTTCTTGAGATCATTTCTCAAGTTTCTATACTAGTCTAGGAAATTTGTTCAATTAAGCTTATTTTCTATACTATTGATCCCAAAGTCATATTCACTGATTACTATTCATTTATCTACAATAGAATATTTTATTAAATGAATACCATATTTTACATTTATTTAATAAGGAATTTTATTAAATGTTCTCCCGCAAAATTAATAACCCCCTTTTAGAATCCATCATATCCATTAGTGGGAAAATATTCAAATTTCACTAACCAATGAGACTAATTTGGTGTTTCTCTCACCATTAAGTTATTTAGGTGGGACATCATGTCAATCATATCATATATTAATCTTTGATGTTTGAGTAGAAAACTCTTTTCACAATCCATAATATAGATAAACTCAACACCATTCCTCTGATATCCTTCCCAAGGGTTTTCTAATTAAGAATAACCTAAATAAAACACAAAACATTAGGCAGCTAACTCTTAAGGTCACCTTATTACTTTCCTACCTTACACAAGATAATCTAGGGGCACCTTTCTTTGGTAGAACCTACCTGGTTGAATGATCGCGGTCTTGACAAGTGATTGTTTTTTGAAGGAATATAACGCTTAGTATTTTAAGGGGATTTAATCTCACTATCTTATCACATGTTATTCCCTATAAATGTATTAATTCTTCTAATTATTTTTTTTAATCCATATTACTTCCACCAAATAAATATATCCAAACCATGTTAATGTGTAACTCTTTACAAAACTCATAGCTTGTGTTACTAACCCAAATTAAAATTCAACTATATGAACACATATCTTAATGCATCACATGAATAAGGTTCATGAAACCATTTTATGTAAAGTCTCAAAATCATATAAAATCAATAATCCCCATAAGAGTAATCATGGAATGACAGGTAGCCAACCCCCACTTTTATAGACAAGGTATAAGCCTCTAATTTCGCATGGCTATCTGGCTAGGCTTCCCATGCAAGCATAGACTGGTCCTGATGGCATAGTCATACCCTCTCATTCTGACAAATCCATTTGGCTCTGCTCTGGTGAGTGCACCTGCTCTGAATCCTCTTCTGGGGCTGCTCCTTTTTTGTAGAGTCTGTCTGGGGCAACTGCATGTGGCCCGAAGGCCCTAAGGGGAAATTCCTTGTAGATAGTCTGGTTGAATTCCCTAAGACCTTCGGGTCGTGTAATCTCTTGAGCCTACGGACCATGTAATCTCTGAGCCTACGGGCCTTGTAAGGGTCCCCCCTCATCCCTTGAAAGGGGGGTTATCAAAAATCAATAAAAATGAAGGCCTTCGGGCCATTCGGACAAAGGTAAAAGAAAGATAAATCAATTCTCACACCTAGCAAGTAACCCCTTAAATGCGTGTATAATATTTTTAAGAAGCAGTTTAAACAATTTAAACAAAATATTCTAATAATTCATAATACAAAAAAATTATATCCATGAACAATAAATCTAGAAATAATACTAAATAAATGATCAGTTCATAAATTTAGACAAGAAATAAACAATTTATGAACAATCCATAAATAAATTAAAAACACTTTATAATTTATTCATGAATATACATAAACAATCCACATTTATCCAACATGAGTTTTTTATATTATAATTTACATTTGGTATCATCATCTCAAGAGTGAGTGAAATGTGGGGTTTCGCGTAGTCCTTGGGTAATTTTTTACATATAAAGCAAATATAAAAAGGAATTTCGGATATACACCTTTGGAAAAACAATTTCTGAAATTACGGTGAAGCCTAGGATTGGATTTTATAGAAGAAGGCACCATGTAAAGTAGTGCCCCATTACAAAAAAACGAAGAATACACTAAATGGAAAAGATCCTTCTTACAAACCATTTTAAAGAATGTGTTTTACTAAAACGCACCCACCCATGTACTTTTTAAAAATATATATATGTATTTGTTTTGTATAAACAATTAAACAGTATTTAATTATTTTTAAATAATTCAATGGATAAATTAATTAATAATAAAAATATAATTTTTAAAAATTTATAATAGTGAATATAAATAACGTAATTAATAATATATTAATTTTATATTTAAAAATAATTAGTAATAACTAATAAGATAGTTACATTTGAGATGAAGAGTTTCTCTCTCGTCAAGGGAGAGGTTCTCTCTCTTAATTCTGGGGATTTATTCGGTGATCTTCTCCCAAGCATAAGAGTTCATGATTAAATTGTTGGGAATTTTGAAATGTTGGTTGCATGCGGTGTTGCATAGTCTCAATCTTCTGATTTATCGATTCCTAAAAGACCTAATTTTTGTTCGATGCTAGAAGTCGAGCATTTTGTTAAGGGTTCCCCCAAAGGAGGGGATCTTATTAGTGATGTGCAGAGGGTTCCGTAGGGCATTTTCGTTGCCCGAAGAAGGGGAAGGCAATTGATCGACAGTGTATCTGTCGACAACAGTGTGCAAGGATGACTAGTGGTGGGTTATGTGGCTAAGATCAAGCCTCAGTAGGACGCACTATGGGAGATGATCGATGGTGGATTTGGGGGCGAGCCAGTGAGGGGAGTTGGGATTAATGATGTGGTCGATGACTTTGGCGTGCGACGCATGTTCTCCAGATATGGTAGGGGAGGGTTATCGACGATGGTGGCATGGGACCCTAGCGGTGGCGCTTGTGGTCGGCCTTCGGCGGTGGCTACCACCAACGATGACCTCTCTTTTGGAAGGGTGCGGCGAACGATGCCTCAGGTACTAGCAATAGCGTGGCGGGTGTGGGACCCCGTCAGCGATTGATGAGATGTTTTGCAGGTGCTGCAAGGGATGTGGTGTGATCCTCAGCAGAAAGTGTGTGATGGGGATGGAGGTATGGTTGTCCAACAAGACTTCGGGCGTTGATAGCTAGATCTCGATTGAGATGTAGGGAAGGTATTCACGGACGATTTTTTCCACAGGTGGGGACCTGACCTTGGAATGCGAAAGGTTTAGTGATGACCATGGGAGTGCCACCATGGCAGGTTGCAATAGGGCATGTGTGATGGGAACTAGTTTGAGAGTCTATTGACATATGATGGGCTGGCTTTGGGTTGTCTTCAATGTTTGGGCATGTGTGTGCCTCTTCTTCAGGATAGGTTTCTCATGTGGCCATCGATGGCTTGGGATACTGGTGTCATGGCGACGATCGGCGGTATGGGATGTTGATGGGTGTGATGGGCCAAGCTCATTTTGGTTATTTGTGGTATGGGACACTGATGGTTTCTTGTGAACAATTATGATATCTTAGTGTTTCCGCATGGACGACCCATGGGTGGCGATGCTGAAGGCAAAACGACGCACTTGGGGTGGAGTCGGAAGGATGGCAGCATGACGACATTTGGGCTTCAGGTGTGCATGGGTCTTCATGGTAGGTGGATCATAGTGGAATCATGGGATCTTGCAGTGGGGCTTCGGCCCAAGTTTTACGTTGGGCTTTGGGTGGGTTTTTGTAGACTTAATGGGTTGGGAATTTGGGGGGACCTTGGGTTTCATTGTTGTTGGGTTCCTGGTTGTCCACTTCTATGTTTGGGGGTATTTGTTATATCCCATGGGTTTTTTTGTTGTACTTAACATTTTTAATAAAATTTGGGGACCATGAGCTTAAACTCTTGGTTTTCACCGTGTATGAGAAATAATTAATAATCCATAGTATGGTGAATCTTGCGGTTGGATTTTGGGGCAGAATGCTCCAGGTAAACCAACACCTCTATTAAGAAACAATTGAAGAAAGATCTAAATGATCTTACAAACCATTTTACAGAAGGCGCCATATAAAGTAGCGCCTCCATTAAGAATTAATTAAAGGCGCTAAATGAAAAAGCTCTATCTTACAAACCATTTTACAGAAGGCGTTTTCCTAAAATGTGCCCGCTCATGTACTTTTTTTTGAAAGTTTTTATTATTATTTTTACATATATATACACACAAAACAAACTAAACAGTATTTAATTATTTTTAAATAATTAGATGGATAATTTAATTAATAATAATAAAATAATTACTAATAATTTCTAACAGTGAATATAAATAATGTAATTAATAATATATTTAATTTGATATATTAAAAAATAGTAATAATTAATCATATAATCATTATTAATTAATTTATTATTAGTTTAGTTGATAATAATAATAACAATAATGTTGTTATAATTAATTATTATTAAATAATAATATTTTGTTTCATGTAAATTATTTTATGTTTATTATATTTATGAATAATAATAGTAATAATAATTACGATGATGATCATGTAAATAATGGTATTATTATTAAATGTTATTATTATTAAGTAATAGATTAATTATTATGAATTCATAAAAAGACCCGGGATGAAATTCGGGTATGGATAAATTTCAGGGGGTACTGTAGCAGCACTGTAGCAGCGGCAGACTATACCAACGGGGGCACTGTAGCGGTGGAGGCACTATTGCAGGGTACTGTAGCGGCGGCAGGTACTGTAGCGGCGGCAGGTACTGTAGCGGCGGCAGATACTGTAGCGGTTACTGTAGTAGCGCGGGTACTGTAGCAGTACTGTTCACCGAGGGGTCCTTTAGACCAAATAATGAGATCTCAAGCCTTGTATTCAGGTCACTTGGCCTTGAACCTTCGGGCTATGTAATGAGTCTCCCTCTACCCACGCTAAAGATGTATTTGATTTAAATAATAAATTGAGACTTCGACCCCAACCTTTTAAAAAATATATATATATTAATTATAATTGATATTATATAATATCAGTGGTCACGTTTTAGGAAAACGCCTCTATAAAACGGTTTGTAAGATGTTACCATCTTCCTCAATTGTTTCTTAATAGAGGCGCTACTTTACATGACACCTTTAAAATTATCTGTAAGATGGTGCTTTTCCATTTAGTGCCTTCTTCAATTGTTTCTTAACAGAGGCGCTGCTTTACATGGAGCCTTCTGCCCTAAAATCCAACCCCAGGCTTCACCTTAGTTTGGGAAATTGTTTTTCCAAAGGCGTATATCGAAAATTCCTCTGTTTTATTTGCTGTATATCTGAAAAATTGCCTAATCCTCGACATCGGGTGATCGCTGAGACAATTTCCCCAATAACATTATCATCTCCTCCTCTCTCTTTCTTTATAGGTTACTCGGTCATGGAGGATCAGTGTTCACGGGATCCTGGGGTGGCGGCGACTACCCTCATCGGTAGTGTTCATTTTTGGATGGCTTGTCCTTGGGTGGATTTGGTTTGTTGAACTCAATGTACTTTCACTGTTGGGGGTGCGAAGGATGCTAGTTCACATTGGAATGGAGTCGGCGATTTCTGAACCAGTACGCATCGTTATCGCCCCTTGAATGTGATGACTGTTGGAATGAATTAGTTTATGGTGGTGGTGGCTTCCCCGGTTTGACATTGGGGGTGCGATGGATGCTGGAACATAGCAGGGACAACGTTTTAGGCATCTGCTCCAATACACAATGTCATATCCCCTCAGATGTGATGGATGCAAGAACTCAATAGTTGACGATATTGGAGGATTCTTAGGCTAGTACATGATGGTGCCTCCCGCTGTAGTTTTTTTCATGTTGGGCTCGGGTATGGATGTTCTCAGAATGTTTTGTTCTACTAGTTCTTCGGTGTGTGATGTTCAGGCTCCGTGGAGCTATTTTTCTGGTGTATGGCTCATGGATTTTCTATTGATTGAGTTGTGAAAGTGGTGAGGTGTTTTGGTTATTCGATTTTTTTGATCTAGGGGTGTCTTTTTTGTTTTATTTTACTGTTTAAATGGTCTTTCAACTGTCATCAGTGCTTGGAAATGGTCGTACCATGGTGATGGGATTTGCATCAGTTGATTTTTATTGTTGTTGTTCATTGCATTTCTCTGTTTTGTTTTTTTGTTCTAGATGAATTTGGAATTTTGCGATGGTTTTCTCTAGTTCAATATTGATGGTGGTGTATGTTCTGGTTTTTGATGGGAAAGTTTGTCAGCAGTTGTGATGCTTCAATATTGATTGGAGCTGGTGTGTTAGGGGTGTATACTCAAGGTTGGCGTTTGGATCAAGGGTGTCATGGATGATGAAAGTTTTTCATTTATTTTGAAATTTGAAATTCATCATGCCGTTTTATTTTTTGCTGGTTTTTTATTAAGTTGGTTGCTCTGCCTTGGATGGTTGTTTTGTGTAATGTTGCTATAGTGCTGGTACTTCTATCAATTTTGTTGTGGAATGATGGTGTTGTATATGATTTGAGATGGTTTTTTTTTTGTATCAGGTGATTATTTGAGATCCTCTTCTATTTTTATCTTTATTTATGGATAATTCTTCTTTTTAACTAAGTTGAGAGAGAACCATACTTTAATCCCAAAAAACAAGGCCCAAAGTCTGAGAGGTACAAGGGCATAAGAATTGCACAAAGTCCCAAATTGCAAAAACTCCTACTTTCCCGTCATCCATCCATGCTAGCTCATCAGTGTCTACAGCCCCACCATTGTTGCATCGACCAATTTCATTCTCTATTAGTTTTTCGATACTAACAAAAAAATGGTTACACCATCCCTCAATGATCTCTCTATGTACAACCGGCTCTCCAAAGAGGACCATTGAATCATCCTACACTTCATTGGGTCTATAACATATCCAAAACTTAGCCTGAAGTCACATTATATGATGTCCTTGAGGCCCTGAGGCCTTGACACCTAATACATGGACCAAAAGACCATTTCATTTGAGTAATACCGCTTTTACAGTACCACCTGCAGTGCTACATAATAGAATTATAACACAAAAGGAGTTTGGTAATTGATTTGATCAAGGTCTAAATTATATTAAATATGTGATATTAAGATTATATAAATTGTTTACATAATAGAATTGGAATATAAATTTTTTATATTTAGAGTAAATGTCATATAATGAATAATATGAAAGAGTACATGTTAAAAAAAGATATAATGTGTTTATATTTATTTTTTATAGAATGCTCGTAATTTTATGCATAATTATAAAGTGGTCATAATTGGATTTATTTATAAATTGTTCATAAAGTGTTTATCACATGCTTAAATTTATGAAATGTTCTTTTATTTGGTTTATTCCATTAGTTTTATTCTACCTTGACTTTGGCTTATACTGTGATATGATCTTGAATTAATTAGTTAATTATGATTTATACATATTAAGTTAGATTTATGATAGAATCAAGATCACTCTTGAGTAAAGTATCCCTAGGTAAAGAGACTCTGGGTCATACTTCTCACTAGCCTGGAGGCTTATGCCCAATTTAGAAAAATAAGGGTTGACTATCTGTGGATTTAGGCTTCCTCATATGGGGATTGTTGATTTCATATAATTTTAAGCCTTTACATGAAATGGTTTCATCTACCTTATGCATTGAATGCATTTGAGTATGTATGAATACAATTAGGTTTTTTTTGTTAGGAACACAAGCTATGAGTTGTGTAAAGAGTTACACATCAATATGGTTTAAACAAATTGATTTTGTGGAAGGGATAAGATTCCAAACTAAATCACTAGAAGCACAAATACATGTTGAGGGAATTCATGAGATAAGATGGAGATATTAAATCCCTTTCAAAATACTTACTATCATATTCCTTCCAAAGTGGAACCTGCCATGACCTTGATCATCCAATTGTGTAGGCCATGCCATAGCTAGGTTACCCTAAATTATCTTGTGTATGGAAATAAAGTAATAGGTGACCCTAATACTATTAGGTGGCCATTATTAGCTTTTTCTTTGGGTCACACTTAGCCAAGAGACCCTAATAGGATTATGTTATAAGACAAATAGAGTTGAGTTTATCCATATAATGGATTCAGTAAAGAGTTGTCTGCTCACCTATCCAAGAGTAATATATGGCATGATTGGGAAAATTTCCTACCTAAATAACTAAGCGGCGAGAGGAACACAAAATTCGACTCATTTCTTAGTGAAATATGTATCTTGGATCACTAATAGATATGAAGAATTCAAAAGGGGTCATCACTTTAATGGGAGCATATTTAATAAAAGTCCTTATTAAATTTATGTAAAACATGATACTCATTTGATAAAAGATTATGCTATAGACATATGAAATCATCATCATCAAACTCACTAGTAGAAATAGTGGCTTCAACGTCAAAGATATGTCATCAGTTTTTTATAAATCAATGCAAAATGTATTTGCAGGAACGTTTTGGTGTCAATTTTAACATAAACTGACTCAAAAAAACACTAGGGGAATTGATTTACGGCACTGTTTTTTTACGAAAACCAACGTCGTAAATGAAAAAAGATCTATGTCAGTTTTTTTGTAAAACCAATGCCATAAATAAAAAAACTTCTCAACGTCAGTTTTCACAAAAAACCGACATAGAAAAGTTTTTGAAAAAAACACAAGATTGTGAAACCCTCATTTTTTTGTAACTCTGAAACCCTCGACCCGCGATGAACCCGACGATTAACCGGTGATCCCAACATCATTTGTTCTTTATTTTCTTTAATATTTATCATCATTTTAGGATTTTTGGTATTGATTCTTCATCCTCTGTCAATATTTCATCATCTACAGAGGTATTTCTCTTCTGAAACCATTTTACGACCAACCATCATCCTCAGTTTGATTTTATTTCATTGTTCTTGTTTATTGTTCATTTCTACGAACATTTTTGTTAGATCTTGTAGTATTTGTTCTTCTAATGAATTTGAGTGAGCAAGATCAAATTAGGGATTCATTTTCCTTGGTGAAATCCAAATATTGTAAGTTTTTTTAATTTTGATGTTAAATTATTTATCATTTAGTTATATTGTTGACTTATTATTTCAATTATTTGTATACAGTTGATTCTTATTTATAAATGTTGTTCTTAAAGTTTGTTTATTTTGATAAAATTTTTATTTGATGAAATTATCAAATGTCCGTGATGATATATATAATGCAATGAACAATGATATATTATGTCATCGTTCATCAATATAATGTACATCAAATGTAATGAATCCATATTTTTCACCCATTAAATTAATATAATCATCAATGACTTTTGACACACGTGACATAGAACTAATGTAACAACTATGTAATATGAACTAATACATGTTATATGATTGAAAATAATTAAATTATAATATCAATAAACCACATGTATATAATACGAAAATAAAAAATTTACTATTTTTTAATTCAGAAGATATATAATTTATATTAAAATAGGATTTTTTTCAAATAAAATATGTTAACATTTTGTGTAATTGACCTTAATAAATTAAATTGACCACTTTTAAATGATTGAAACAATATTTCCATATATGAACTAATATATTAGGATTAATTAATTTTCATATTCTTTTGAAATAATATTAAAAACAATAAATGTTCAAATGGTCATATTCTTTTGAAATAATATATTAACATTAATTAATTTTCATATTCTTTTGATGTTTCCTATTTGATTATCAATAATTTTTATTGGATGTGTTCATGTTTAAAATTTATTAATCTATAGCAGTACTGTAGCAGGTACTGTAGCAGGCACCATAACAGTACTGTACATCGTGCAGGTACTGTAGCAGAACTGTACACTATACAGGTACTGTAGCAGAGCTGTACACTATATGGGCACTGTAGCAAGCACTGTAGCTGACACTGTTCAGTACTGTAGCAGCTGGAACTATTCACCTTGGGCCACTGGTTTGGGCTTGGAGTCCTTAAGGCTTTCGGGCCACCCAGGCCTTCGGGTTAGTAGGGCTTTCAGGCCACCTTTAAGGACCTCGGGTCACCTCAAGGCCTTCGGGCTACATGTAGTTTCCCTAGACACACTACAAAAAAGGAGCAGCCCCAGAAGAGGATTCAGAGTAGGTGCACTCACTAGAACAGAGCCAAATGAATTGTCAGAAAGAGAGGGTATGACTATGCCATCAGTACCAGCCTGTGCTTGCACGGGAAGCCTAGCCAGACGACCATGCAATGGTGGAGAGATACTATCATGACGCATATACTGGGGAGGGGAAATTCCTTGTAGATAGTCTGGTTGAATTCCCTAAGACCTTCGGGTCATGTAATCTCCTAATCCTATGGGCCTTGTAATCTCTGAGCCTACGGGCCTTGTAAGGGTTCCCCCTCATCCCTTGAAAGGAGGGTTATCAAAAATTAATAAAAATGAAGGCCTTCAAGCCATTTGGACTATATATTTTTTAACTGTTTATATGTTTTAATATATTCATTGATTATATTGCGATATCAACCATTGAATGGATTGTAATTGAATAAATTTACGAAGAACCGCTAGTGAATATGAAAAAGGAGTTAATGAATTCGTGTAGTTTTCTAAATGAAATATTCAAAACATAGATTTGATTTTCTATCCTTGTGTGAAGTGTTTGAATATGAGGAAGTTACACTCCAAATAAATAAAGGATCATCTCATTTGTTATGGTTTTAGCCTTAATTATACACGTTGAATCTAGCATGGTGAAAGAACTGAAAATTCAACATCTAATGTTGATGAAAATATTCAAAATGAGGCAGAGGATCATATTGAATAATTAATTCATAATTTGGGTGTTGAAACCATCGAAAAAACAACAACTGTTGGACGATTTTATAGAGATTCTGAGAAACCATTATTCCCAGGTTATAGTAAATGTATAGTGTTATCAGCAGTTTTGAGATAAGTTAAATTGAAATAAAGAAATGGGTGGAGTGAAAAAAATTCTCCAACTTACTTGATCTTTTAAAATAGCTACTTCCATAAGGCAATGAGTTTCCATATTCCAATTACGAGGCAAAGAAAATATTATGCCCAATGGGATTGAGGTATAAAAAGATACATTCATTCCCTAATGATTATGTGTTGTATAGGAAGAAATATGAATATTTATCAATTTGTCCTACATGTGGGACATCATGATATAAGATGGATGAAAAAAGTCAACTCAGATTCATTCTCAGGTACTAACATACAACCTCATGAAAAATCAATTTTTTACTTACTAATGATATCATCTAATAATTCATTCATACAATTCATATAATTCAACTGTGATTCATTCTTAGGTACCAGAATCAAAGCTCCTACTAAATAAATTTGGTACCTTCCAATAATTCCACGTTTGAATCATCTATTTGAAAATTCAATTGATTCAAAAAGGTTAATATGACATTCAGATGAGCGCATCTGTGATGGTAACTTACATCATCCTGCTGATTCACCATAGTGGAAGATATTTGATAAAGAATTTCATGATTCTGGAAGTGAAGTTAGAAATCTCAGAATGAGATTATGTAATGATGGAATGAATCCATATCAGAGCCTAAGTATCCAACACAGTTTATGGCCTATTTTTTGGTAGTTTACAACTTGTCCCCACATATATGTATGAAGAAAAAATATGTTATGATGAGATTGATGATTTTTAGACCAAAAAAGATAGGAAATGATATTGATGTGTATATTTCACCATTTATTGATGATTTGAAACTGTTATAGGAGAAAGGTGTTAAAATTTTCAATGTATATAAGAAAGAGTATTTTTCTTTTGCGTGCTATGATAATGTTCACTATAAATGACTTTCCTGCATTTAGAAATTTATCTAGATATAGTTTTAAGGGACATAAATCATGTCTAATTTGTGAATAAGAGACTTCATATTATCCATTGTAGAATGGAAGAAAGACGGTGTACACGGGACATCAAAGATTTTTTTAAATTGATCATCCTTATCATAGATTGAAAAAAACATTTAACAATTTACAGGAATACAATCTTCCCCCCACAACCATTTTCAGTTGAATAATATTGAGAAAGGGTGAAAAATATTGATGAGACATTTGGAAAGAAAATAATTTATTATGGTCTTAAAAAAATATTTGGAAGAAACATTCTATCTT
Organism: Viscum album; assembly: GCA_963277665.1. Lineage (NCBI taxonomy): Eukaryota > Viridiplantae > Streptophyta > Magnoliopsida > Santalales > Viscaceae > Viscum > Viscum album. Next base: position 776,483,531 of record OY728123.1, read on the forward strand.
TTTTGAACTACCTTATTGGAGATTTTTAGAGACAAAACATAAAATCAATGTTAGGAATGTTGAGAAAAACATATGTAACTTTTGATTGGAACTTTTTTAGACATAAAAGGAAAGATAAAAGATTGATTTCATGCTATATTGGACTTGATATAAATGGGAATACATTTGGAGTTAGCTCCCACTATGAAAGGAAATAAAACATATTTTCCTCCATCTTGTCACACATTAAGCAAGATTGAGAAGAAGATTTTTTTTCAGTGTCTTCATGGTATTAAAGTACCCAATGGTTATTATTAAAATGTGATGAATTTGGTGTCATTAAAGGATTGTAAATTAATAGGTATGAAATCTCATGATTTTCATGTATTAATGGAACAACTTCTACCAGTGGAACTACATGGTATATTGCCGACAACTGTTAGAAATAATATCATCAGGTTATGTATTTTTTTTTTAAATCCATTTGTAGTAAATTTGTTGATCCAAATTTGTTAGATGTGTTGGAGAATGAATATTCTCTTATTTATTTTCAACTATAAATTTATTTCCCACCTACATTTTTTGATATAATGGTTCATCTAGTGATTCATTTGGTTCATGAGATAAGAATATGTGGGCCTACATATTTATGATGGATGTATCCTTTTGAAAGATATATAAATTTTTTAAAGGGATATGTTAAAAATCCTTATCGACCAGAGGCCTCTATTGTTCAAAAATATTCATCAGAAGAGGTGATTGAGTTTTATAATGATTATTTGCATGAAGTGGAGCATATTGGTCTCGTTATATCTCAAAATATGATAGTTGAAAGTGAAGGTAGAGGGATTTGAGGCTTAAAGGTAAAGTTCATTCCACATGATGAAGTGATTCTAGCATATTTATACATTTTGAAAAACACAAATAAAGTTCAATCATATATATCATCACATCTTATAGAATTAAAGTTATGATATCCAAAAAGAAATGAAATGTGGCTGATGATTGAGCATAAAAAGGCATTTTTTCATGGTTTAAAGAGAAAGTCATCATAGATATATCCGTATCAGAAACATTGAAATAGTTATCAGAGGGGGCCATATCTTAATGTGATTACATGTTCTAGTTTTGATATTAATGGGTACACATTTTACACAAAGAATCTGGATGACATGAGTACCATTCAAAATAGTGGTGTAATGGACGTCGCTGAAGCACTATATTTTTCAAGTGAAAAAGATAAACACCCAATTTATACATCAATGCCATATTTTGGAGTTCTTAAAGACATATGGGAAATTGATTATATTAAATTTCGAGTCATCGTGTTTAAGTGTAATTGGGTTATAAGTAATAGCGGTGTGATACATGATGAATATGAGTTTAAACTGGTTGATTTGAAAAGATTTAGTTGCAATGAGGAACAATTTATCATGTCTATACATGAAAAGAAAATATTTTATGTCATTTATCCATCGAATGACCAATGGTCCATCATTTTTTAAGGTAAAAGAATCCATTTGTCTAATGAGGATGATAATATTGATTTATATGATGCTTCTTCATCTATTACATGATTTATAAATAACAATTACTATAACATAGACATAGTGCATGCAATATGAAATGATCATGTTGAAGGGATATGCGAAAACACTAAATTACTCTTCTAATTAATCTGGTAATTATTTACATTATATTTATTTTTTAAAATTTACATGTATAAAAACTATATTATTTAATAACTATTGGATATTTAATTATATATATTGGATTATTTATTTTATTTTTTGTGTTAAATATAAATATTCTATTGTTATGATTAAACATTTTTTCATTTAAATCCCCGACATACATTATTATATTTTGGTTTAATTTATGAATATGATAACACCTTTTCAAACTTTGATATTTAATTTTTTAATTTTTTATATCTTTATAAAAGTAATGTTTATATTTAATAGTTCACCTTTCATTTTTTTGATTAAGAATCATAACATCATTAATTTTTTAAACTTACACATGTGTTCCAATTTTTTTACTTACATATTTTTGTTTTCCTATTTTCTAATTACTGACTTTTCTAATAACATTCAGGTACACAAGAATTTCATTACATTTTCCTATTACAATGACAGATACAGATACATATATAGAAGAACATATCTAAAGGTATTTTTCTTTTTTCATATTATCAAATATCCAATAATATAGTTATTTAATGAAAGAAAACTTTTAATTTAAAAAAAATTATTGTAGGACTACTGATGAGACTTTATTAGGGGAGTCTTATGCTTTTATTATTAAAAAATCAAATTCTCAAGTTGGTAAATGTGGCATTAAACATTTACCAAAATTGTCACTTTCTCGTGGAGATGAGCAATTAAATATTAGTTTTGATGATGATAATAATGAAACTAGTCCAAATACAACACAATTTATCAGTTATATATGCATACAGTGCCGTTGTATGATTATAATTTTATATCCTGATTGGAAGATTGCAGACAAGGTGGTGATAGGACATATTTGGGAGTCTGTAAAGGTAAAATATCTTAATTGATTTATTTTATCTCATTTTTCGAATATGATATATTTTAAATGACTAATATTTATGTTATTTAATTACTGATTACATTGAATTTTGAATAAACAAAATTAGTCAAGAAAAGATGTCTTAATTTATCGCATGGAAGGTATCATTTATCGGAGCACAAAATGATTGAGGAAAATTTTGAAGCACTAAGATCTCACTCCACTAGTGATTCTGATGAGTTCCAATTAAGTCCTTCATCTCCACGCACCCACCATAAGAAATCGATAAGAGAGAGAATAAGAAAAAATGAAAATTATCTTATAGAGAAAGCTAAGGAATTTTTTGAAATAATTGTAAGTAAATAATAATAATTATTCATAAATTTCTGTAATTTATAAATTAACAGAATTAATATACCATTTTCATTTTTCATATCAGGATGAAATTCATGAGAAATCAACATAAGAAACTTTTATACCTAAGGGTAGGATAGACATCATTTCCACTACTTTAAGAAATCCAAAACACTCTGAATGCATGAGAGGATATGAGGCGAGTGTTAGTATTAAAAAAGTTTTTAGTCATAAAAGTAAACAATAAAGAGGAATAGATATTGAATCCTTAAAATATTAGATGAAAGATATGAAATAATCCATGGCCAATCAAATTCAAGCAGCTATGTAGTAGGCTATGTTAGAACAATTGATGAGATAGTCATAGTCTGCACAGCCTGCCCGACCTACTCAGATCCTCTACCTCCTCATTCGAACCCAACCCCATACAATGAGTTTTATGCAGGAGATCCTGATATACATATTTGAGAATTTAGAGTCTTTCATTTTTATGGGATTTTTTATATCATCAACTTATCCATATGTGTCAGGTTAGAGTGTTGGTACATGATATTATTGATCCTATTACCCTACTACTATTCCCTACCACAGATGTTACTAGAGTTGGGGATTGTGTGGGTCATTTTTTACTTTGGCCCTATGGCCTTCTTCATCATGTTTCATATAGGGAATACATCTTATTAATATTAATTATATCTTATTGAAAATTACTTATAATGTTTTCTGACATTTAACTTACATAGGAGTATCTAAAATCCAAAGAAATAGAACAAAGGAAACAAAATGTTCAGCAATAAAAAACTGCAGATACTTCAGATATTTCTAATGGGATATAAAGATTATTTCAAGTTTCTTCTTCCTATGCCAATATCTATGGGTTTCATATGTCGCCCAACATATGTGGAAGAGACTATCCATTGAGAATATTCAGAAAATATATCATGGATCTAATTAATTTTAAAGAGCTCAGTGTGCCAGTGTTGTAGTTATTTTCCATGTAAGTAAATTGATGTTTCAATTTTTATTTTTTTAAATAAAGATAGTTTAATTTGACTAACTATATTACTTTTTTAATTAGGTATCTACACATGCTGCTAGTTCAAAATGACACCAAAAGCATTTATGGTTTTATAGATCTAGAATTCATTTCAACGGTTGTTCTATATGTGTCGACTAAAAATAAAGAGGAATATATATGTGAGAGGTTATTAATAATGAATATTGGGTATTGGTTTTTTCCATTTCTTTATGGGTAAGAATAGAATCATAATTATGAACTAATGTTCATTATCATGTCATTAAATTTGAGCTTTTTGTACTTTATGGGGCATTGTATGTTAGGTGTATTCTACCAAAGTGAAAACACATTATATTGGTTTTTCTCTTTATTAGGTTGTATTTGTAGAAAATTTTACACCATATTATAAAATTAAGTTTATTTGTTTTTTATAAGTTCATTATGTTTAATTCTTATTATTTATACATGTATTATTAGTTGATATATATGAAAATTTAGGTCATGGAAAGAATTTAACAAATATCATTTGTCAATATCAAATCCAAATGAAATCAACTATGTGAAAGTAAAAGTAATTATTTTTTATATTAGATATTATTTTGATTTTTTGATATATATATATTTATTGGTTTTTATTATCAAGTTAATGTTTTATTAACTGCAGTGTCATCGTCAACAAGGACATGTCGAATGTGGTTATTATGTTCTACGATTCATGTATGAGATAACCATAATTGCAGTAACAACTGATTTTGATTAGGGTAGTCATATTAATTATTTTATATTTTTTGTCACAGTATTCTATTTTTTAATATTATATCATTCAATGTTATTGAATATGTTCAATTATGTTGATTCGTAGATGAAAGATAAACTTTACAATCTTCTGTCTTTATTTACAAACTATTTGTTAAGTGTGATTACAATTTAAGGTATGTACATTCTAATGTTTCTGATTAGTATTACATTTTCCTAATAAAAAGTGTTTAAAAATGAATTATTTTGTCATAATATGTGTTTTAACATAATGATATCAAATGAATGCTTCAACAATAACCAACAATGGTCATTTTGTAAATTTCAGGTGTGTGTTTTTTAATTCTAATTTATATTACAAATCCATAATTTTTTTTTTGATTAACTTGTTAAAAGTATGTATGTTTTTATATATTTTTAGTCACTGATAAATGATGTCTTACTGTTGTTTACTATTTTTATATTATAGGGATTTAGATTTTTTATGGGGTGTAATATTTATAATTTAAAAAAAATCAACTTTAGGTGTCGGTTTTCATAAAACCAGACGTCAAATCATTTAATAAAAATCGAACGGTTTTCGACATCGATTTTTATATAAACCAACATCGAAAACCAATCCAGTTCACATTTTTAGCATCAATTTCTTAGAGAAATCGATGCTGAAAATTTGAACTGGATTGGTTTTTGGCATTGGTTTCTTAGATAAACCGATGATGAAAACCAAGCATGTTCACATTTTCGACGTCAGTTTTTAAAAAACCGATGCCAAAAACCTTTTTTTTTCTAACGTCACCTTTATAGACGTCAATTAAAAACTAATGTTAAAATTGAAAAAAATGTTATATCATGTTTTTACACTAGTGACTTAACTTTGAGATCAATCCTTGAAAAGTAAAAGCATAATGTAATGAACACTTAGGACTAGTAACTTGAGAAAATTTCTCAAGTAATAGAAATTCTATGCATTAATGCAATATATTCCTGAATAAAGGAACTTATGAAGTATTTTTACAAATGAATCTAGATGCTTATGAGAAGCATATAATGATCCAATGAAGGCTTCCTTAAGGAATTTTGGGATATAAAATTAATTCTATTTTCATCAATGGAAATTTTATAACAATGTGAATGTGTTCAAGAAATGATTACCCTATTTTTATCAAAGTGTTGAGGAAAGATGAACTAGGGAATTTGATTTCAATGTATGAGTGTTGTGTTAATATTACAAGCATGTAAAAGTTCAAACTAGAAGAATAAAAGTTAGTTAGAAAGTCTAATAATGTTTCTTCGAGTAGTTAACCAAGTGTATTAAAACCTAGAGTTATCAAGAAGGAAATACATTGTTTCCACAAGATGGAATTCTCTAGTATACCTAAAGGGGTTTAAAAACTAAACGAAATATCCATGTTAGGTATTACTGTTATGGAAATTAATTCTTTGGTTTTAATGGGTATGTGATACCAAATGTATAATTTTAAAATTTTGAGAGTATATAAGAGTTCACAATCAAGGTAAGAATTAATAGAGTTTATAGTTTTTATTCAAATGATGAAGAAAATGGTTGCTAAATCATGTAATTGAATGCAAAGGAATATATCAAGATCTGATGGATCTTAGTTAAGGATGTGTATAGTTATCTCATTTCTATTAAATTATAATAGGATTTGTTTGTTAACAAAGCATTGTTATGAAAACTATGATATTATTAATTAAGAATAGGTGGTTTAGGATTAATCAGATTTTATAACATGTTTTGATAAGAATATAAAAAATTAAAAATGTTTTATCCATTATAAAAGTATTTATCTATATGTTTGTTAAAATATGTGGGATATGATCCCACCACCCATTGGTGACATATTTTAAAGAATAATATTATTTTCAAGAAAATAATCCAAACATATAGAATACCATATAATATTTGGATGTGATAGTTTATTTTTTAAATATTATTATAAAAGAAAATAAGAGTTATGTCCTAAACAGAAAGGATTTTATGAATCTTATCATGATATTATAAACATAATATAGTGTCTAAAAGGAAAGTCAGACTATGATTGGTCTTATTAAATTTCAAATATAACAAATAAAATATCATGTTAATCACAATTCAAAGTGAATATGATTTAATATTCTAAAGGATTTTAAGAAGTTTTGTTAAAGTAATAATGTAAATAGTTGCATTAGTTACTAAAATATTTCATGGAAAATTTTGCTGGAAATGGTTATAAGAATGATGATGATGTGCTTACAAAGGGTTATAAGTATATTTTAGAAGTTATTAACATTATAAAATTTGATATTGTGGAGTTAATTAGTTTTATTATATTCAAGGGGTTTAACATTTGGAATATGATTCCTGAGTCTCACCATTATTCAAACTATTTTTCATCATAGATATTACTCAATAAGAAGTTTAGTGAGATAGTTTCATTAGATGGTCATATAGAGATGTGAAAATAATTACATGGAGACATAATGAGTTTAAAAAAACCCCTAAAAGTGTATCAAACATAAGGAATATCTTGAATTTTATCATATATGATATGTTAGATAGAAACTTATGTTTGGTTTTTTTAAGTATTATTAAAGGAATTTAAGAATATAAATGTATAATGTTATACAAAAGGAAATATCCACTTTATCACTATTTCATATTGGATTAATATACATATATATTGATATACATTTCATGAAGTGTAATGATAATTGACCTCTCAAATAAGGTCTTTGAGTTATCCCTAACCGATGTTTATCATGAAGTATTATAAGTTATGACTGAATGTTAAGGTTACTGTGAGTATAATTCTTATATTTGAACATGGAATACTCTCATAAGTAAAAAAATGAGTTTGGTTAAATAGATAACCCACAAATTATACCACATGGAATGCCACACACTATGTCTATGATATACTATGGGTGCATGATTCATATATAAATTCCCCACTACCTTAGGTTGGCAATATACCTAGCATGGAAACCTCCATTACTTAATACATTTCTTATGAAATCCTTGAGGCATATCTAATCAGTTTTGGTTAGGAATATAAATAATTTATGTGAGTATGTAATTGGACTAATAATAAACTAAAATTGAACTCATGTAATGTAGTCCAGTGGGACTGACCAGGGTCATCTCATGAAGAGTCGAGCTAGAAAAATCACTGTTCTTTAACCCTTATAAATGTTTTTTTTATTTTTTTATATGGGAGAATGAAAAAATGATAAAGGATTATTTGGGTTTTTTAATTTATTAAATTTATACAAAAGGAAGTAGAACACATATGAAATCGGAAATAAGCATGGATAGCCCTTAAGAAAATTCTAATGACTTCTAATAGTTTTTCCTATTATTCTAAATCACCTAATTCAAAACACAGAATCAATGTCATACATCTACTTACCCCTCACTATTTACCATTTATGATAATATAATTATACTCAAGGATCCTCAATCACACAACTAAATCACTTATCCTCATTGGAAATTGGGAAATAACACTCCTTAATTGAGAAAGTGAACATACTCAACCCACCTGGTAGTGATTACATTCCTTTCAACCTATTAATTCAATCAAATCCACTTATATGGTGATTAAATCAATAATTGGGAAGTAAGGAAGTTTAAAAAAATGAAAGAATGCAGAAATATTCATGGAATATAGAGTGAAGATCACCTCCTCTATCCCACCTACGTTACCTCATCAGAATAAATCAAGTGGATTTAGAATTAAACATGAAAAATTCAAGAACCTCATTATGATTACCCTTTGTACCACCCATGATGGGTTTTCTATTCACAAACATGAATTAATAGTTCATGGGTACATCATAATGTTTATGAAACACAATGAAAAATATTGGAGGGATAAGAACACAACTCATAAAAAGAATAGAAAGCATTTCATTAAAATAAAAATAAAGGAATTATAAAAAACTATTCTAATCTATGAAAGGCTGAAGAGCCAATTATAGAGTATATTATAAGTGTAAAAGGGGAAAATATTTATAGGAATCACAATTGTTTTTCTATATCCTCCTAGAAATTAGCGATGTCCCGTCCCACCCTAGATCTCCTCCACATGTACTACCCAAGGGGAGAGATTCTTCTAGGAAATCTCTCTCTCCAATTTTCCAAGATTTTAATTTTTTCCAACATCATCCAAAATATATTAATTTAATTTATTTCTAAATTGGTTCCATGTGTAAGCTTATGCGAGGCTTTCTTAATTTGGGAATGATGGATTTTTATGTGTATTGAACTCCAATTTATTTTCAATTTTTTTTATTCAATCCTATGAGGCATTTGGGTTTTAATCACACGCAAGAGGTCTTGGAATGTTGAAGGTGACTAGAAGTAGATGGATCACTTTAAGGTCACTATGAACAGGTCTATATATATAACTATTCACTTTACACGAGTTCCAAGAGACTCGATTCACCCGATGTGAGGCACATTTAATTCATACACGGGTCCTTAGTTCACCTTATGTGTGACACCCTATGCTTGATGATTATTATTTGAGGTAGTTTAGGGAATGTGGCTTATTCTTATATAGGTTAATTTTATTCCGATGCATATGGTATTGAATCTGACATTGGGTTCACCTTACGTGAGTAGTGGATGTGCTCGATAACCTTACACGAGTGGTGTTTCAACCCAACTCACCTAATGTGAGCACCATTAGTTTTGATTTAAGGCATTTTTATTCAGATGTGGGGTAGTGGGGATCTCTATTGGATCATACATGAGTTCCCATTCTAAGATAAAATAGACCTTTTTTTCTTATAACATCCTAGAACGATTCACTCTATAGTAACCAAATCATTTTTTATGTAACCTTAAACATGCCTCCCCTTACACCAATGGCTACTAACTAAAAGTGAGGTCATAAGGTGAGAGTGTGAGTAGACTATACCCTCAAATCATGGTAATATACTGAATGAAAATATCTTATAATCATTCATCCTAATAAACACATAAGTAAATAAACAATATATCCCAATCCTCTAAGAATAACAAATAAACTCATGTTATAACAAATGATCTATCTAAATTGCACACAAGTTAGGTAGAAATCAATCACATCTCTTGTGGGAATATAATATACAACTCAAACCAACTAAACATAAATGAAAATAATCACTACCCAGTCCTGAGTCCCATACCCAGTAACTTATTTTGAATCTATCTTGGTTATCTATCTTAACTTTCTAACTCTAGGCCTATTTATTGACAACAAATATGATCATGAGGTCTTCTCGAGCACCAATGTGATAAGGTTGCTCGAGCAGGGTGTGAGTAAAATCTAGTAGCCTAAAACCAATTATGTCTCTAATATAAACAGTGAATACATTGTATGTATGATGTGATATATTCATAATGAACAAATAAAGTGCACAATCATAATAAAATAATCATTTTTGATCATCATGTTATGAGGTCGCACCTGAGGTTGACCATACCTTCTTTGGTAAGTTTTGAATGTCTCTATATATGAATGATACATCACATTGATAACCACCTAGGGGAAGAATTACCTACCTAGAAATATCTCACATATAAACCCTTGAGGGAAAGAGTGGCCCACCTAGAATTATCTCATGTATAAACACATGAGGGGAAGAGCAGTCTGCATGAAAATATGTTAGATATATACACTCAAGGGGAAGAGTTTCCTATCCTAGAACATCTCATATATATAAACTCAGTTGGAAGAATATCCCACCCTGAAACATCTCATACATATACACTTGGGGGGCATAGTGGTATACCCTAGAACATATAATATACAACACTTGAGGGGAAGATCGACCCTCCCAAGAAAAATATCATATAAGATTAGGGGAAGAGAATCCCACCCCAAAAATATCCCATATATATACACTCATGGGGGAGTCACACCATGGAAAAATAACATGTATTATTGGGTAGAAGAGTGTCCCACCCTAGAAACATCTCATTTATAAAACTCAAGGGGAAGAGTGTCTCACTTGTAACACCTCATATCATATAGGGGGATGATCATACCACCCGTAATACCACACATCACATCGGGAGTAAGATTCAACCACCTAGAAATACCATTGCATATCATTGAGGGGAATGGAAACAAACCTATAATACCAGTTGAGACTCCCTAATAAACCTCACACACTGGATGTTTTTACACTAGAAGACCACACTGAAAGAAACAAGTCACCAGAACTGAAACTAGGATGAGATGACTTTACCCTAATCACCCAACTAAGATTCACATACTCAATCATATTTAATCTAACTAACTAAAACATTCAAGTTAATAAAATAAATGAAAGTAAGAAAAGAAAAAAATTAATTTTATGTGGTTTAAATTTTCCTCTTACATCCATGGGAGAATACATTGCAACTTTCATTTTATCAAATGTGAAAAGTTATAATCATTATTACTAGGAATACACAAATATCACTAAATAATATATCACATGACACCATTGAAAAGTAATCCCACTACCTATTTATTGAATTTATCCCTTGGTTAATAGGTTTCATTAACTTCCTATAATTATATGAGTCCACTGTGTGCACTGTGCAATTGTCAATTCCCAGTAGAATTCATTGTCCTGACCGTCAATCCCTAGTAAGACAAAAATTTTCCTACACCTCACTCATTTCCTATAAAAACCAAGATAAGAGTGATTACAATATCAACAATACTTCCATATGGTGATCACAACAATATATAAACTTCAAGTAGATTTTACCATCATTCTGAGAATAAATTAAAACATCACAAAATTTTTAAAACCTCACTAGAATCCTATTAAATACCATTACCATTAAAATAAAAATTTCAAAAGGTTCTTTATATTTTCCTTTTTTAACTTACACTAGTTCAATAAGGGAATTCACAGTACCAAATATTTCCCACTTGAAGTCTCCTTCAAGGACTTTCAGCATCCTCCAATAGTTTATAAAATTCCAACCTTCAAACTTTTGATGCGTGTGATGATTCTCTTTATTCCCTTCCAATCAATCTAGTCCAACTGATGCATGGTTCTACCTGAGAATCTCCTAGACTAAATACTTGGAAAACATATCCACTAGAGTTTTTAATCCAACTATATTTTTCAACCCCAACACCCCATCTTTAGGAAACTTCTGGATGTAATGGTACTTAAGGTTGATGTACTTAATCCTTGCAAGAAACACTAGATTTTTGGTCAATTTTATCACAATATAACTATCATATTATATCAATTCACTTTCTTAGATTCTTATGATATCCACAATCATACATTTCAACCACACCACCTCCTTTATTACTTTTGTTACTACTACATACTCTGATTCTTTTATGTAGATAGAATAACTGGTTATAGCCATGACATCCAACTAAGTATAGTTCCATTGAAGGTTAAGATATATCCAATTTTTCTTTTTCATGAACCTGAGTCTGCCCTAAAGTTTATGTAAACACACCCAACCAATGGATAATTATCTCTAAAGTAAAGTATGGTGTATTTTGTTTGTTTAAGATATTTCAAGATACAATTCACAGTTTCCTAATATTTTCCCCCAAATTTGTTATGAACCTACTGAAAACTCCCATTTCATGGTAAATATCTGGTTGAGTTCACACCATTTCATAAATGAGACTTCTTACCACTTATGAATATGGTATTATTATCATGTGATTTTCCTATTATTTAATTTATGGTTGTTGTTACTTCCAGAGTTTAAAGTGTATGTCAAGAGGATTTGAAATATATTTATATCCAATCATCAAAATAATTTCAATGATCTTATAGATGTACACTTTCTAAGATAAAACCAAACTTCTAGTCTTATAATATATCTTTATCCTCAATCATAAGATCTTATTTCCTTCATCGAGATATTTCATTTAAAACTTATTTGACAAATATTTATTCATCTCATGAATCCTTTGGATTAACGAACACACCAGAAGAATGTCTTCCATGTACAATAATAGAATGATAAAAATCTCATAATTATACTCTTCCTTGTAGAGACAATGATCAACATTTATATGTATGAAACCTTTCTCATCCATAAATGAGTCAAACATTCAATTCCATTATCTTGGTGCTTGTTTTAAACCACAAATAATTTTCTTAAGTTTCCACACCAAGTTCTACTTCTTTTGATCTATAAAACCAATAGGTTTCTTCATATAGATTTATTTTTCTAGATCCATATGAATAAAATCTATATTTTCATCCATTTGTTCCAGATTAAAACCTATAGAAGCAACCAAACTGAGAACAATTTTAATGGTAGTGTGTTTAACTACTAGAGAAAATATTTCAAAGAATCTCATTACCTACTTTTACTGAAATCCTTTGACCATTGCCTTTTCCATATACCTTATACTTCTATTAACTTCATCCTTTAATTGAAAAACACACTTATAATCAAGTTCATTCAATCTAAACAGTAAATATATTAGTTCTTAGATGTTATTTATATAAAGTGAATATAACTACTCTTATATGGCCAATATCCACTTACTGGAATCACCAAGGCTAGTCACTTCTTCTAGGATTTCTGGTTCACCACCATCTATTAAAAGTATAAAGTTAAATTAAGATCAATAACATTATATAATTTGTATGAATCTTATAGACCTTTGTAATTATGTATGCGGCTCTACTCTCTCTTATACCATAAACTCAAAAATATCATCCTATGGAACTCTGTACTGATATTCATTGATTATTGAGATTTTAGGTATATCTCCCATTGCTCTCATTCTCGAACTCCCTATGCTTCCTTCAAAACATTCCTCCAAAATTTGTGTACTTCCAGTAGAATTAGATCCATATGAACTTATAAAAAATTGTAAACTTCTTGTGACTCCATTTAGATCAAGTTGGATTGAATTTTATTCTTTTTATTCAACTTCCTTCCCCTCCAAGTTCTAGTCCTTCTGTAAAACCAACTCATTAAATATCAAATTTCTATTTCTCACTATTTATTTCTTATCACTATCCTAAAGTTAAAATCCAAGATCCATATATCTCTGTCCTTTTAATAAAAAACATTATATTTTTATTCAATTGTATATCTATCTTTGGAATCCATATATGTGTAATCTAAAATTTTAAATACCTTCAGGTGATCTAAATCTGATGTTTACCCTATACATAAAGATTATGGTATATTTTTACCCTTAGTTTTATGGATATTTAATGGATAAGGTATGTTATAGTATTAAATTATTCTTCCCAAAAAACCTTGGGCATTTCATAAAGTGACCCATGCCTTATAAAAATATTTTTATATTATTTTTTAAACATAAATATCCAATAAGTACAACTTGAAGATTACGAGTCCTATTGTCTTTTGAAGACTAGGTTCATAATACATCGAAAGGAAACTGAAATATGAAATCCTTATTTTATTCTCCATAAAGAACTCATAAATCCATTTGAGATTCTAAAACCACACAGGATAACCTAGGGAATAGATAAAATAATGGGGTGAGCTAAAAACCCTTGTAAGGTAATAAAAATGAAAAGGAAACATAATATGTGATTCAAAAGTATAACATGATATCATAAAAGATAAGGATCATGAGTAATAACATGGAAGAATAACATAAAGAACATGGTATTGTAGGATCATAGAATTATAGGAAATGTGGTAGAAACATATAATATTATATAAACATGAGTCAAGGCTAACTTCCTAGTCAATATCACATGGTATACAAATTATCATAATGGATTAGGTTTACTCCCTAATCCCATACATAATGTCTCATGAGAAAAAAGCTTCACCCAATGAATTGAAGCACTATCTAGGAACACCCATAATAAAAATTTCATAGTTATGTTTGACACAAAAAGAAAACCAATCATAATTCATAATCATAATAATTACCCATGTAAATAAAATGGATTGTATAATCTTTACACATATCACAATTAAAGGAAATTTCATAATGAAGGAATTTGTGAAATGAAAATAAGGATTGTATTACAACATAAAAGGAATGGATAATAATATAGTTATATTTTAGAGAAATATATATATAATTTAGAATCATTAAATAACTTTAGAGATATATAGAGTGTTAAAGTGAGTTAGATAGAGAATAGTCATAACCCAAAGAAAAATGGTAGATTAGAGAGATCCTTTACCATAAGTTTGACTTCTCATGTATGTTATTTATATTCCTATATAATAAACTTATTTAAATTATTTACTTTTTTATTAACCTTTTTCATGTTTATTATTCATTTCATATTAAATTACATAATCATTTAGGTTCATGTCGGCCGTTTTGATGATATTTGGATAATATGTCCAAAATCACTTTAGTGACTTGACTAAGTTCAAAGAGATTATTAATAAATCAAATAAAGAATAGTAATAATTACATAATTAAAAATTTTATACATCAATTATAATTTTAAAATCACACATGAAATATGGTTATGAAAAATGAACTACATTACAATCACAGAGATGGAAGGTCGTACGCACGTATGAGTAACATTTCCATTTTCCAACGATCATGATGTAAAGAAGATAAATATTATTTTATCTTTTGAGAAAAAATAATTATATCATAAATATAATATTATATCTTTAAATACACTTATATATTCCATCCATGTGATGTATTAATGAAAAATTAATTACATCGTTTCGTGGAGGTGGTAGTCCACACGTACGCATAAACATTATTATTTTTAAGTGAATAGAAATGTAAGAAAATATATGATATTTAAATTTAATATAATTATAAATATGTAATAAATAATATATATATATATATATTAAATCCATAATTATAGACATCCATGATAGGTGATGATGAAAAATGAATTACATCGGTTTGTGAGGTGGTAGTCTATTGTACACACGAATGATGGTTTAGTTTCCCATTTGATAGAAGAGGATATGGATGTAGGTTATTAAATTAATATAATAAAATCTTAGTATATGGAAGATACTTATGTAATTATATTATCATGTTTTAATAATATTTTAAGGAGGTGGAAGAATAAATAAAACAAAACACTCGGTTAAGAATGACACCACTTCTTCAGAAAAACTCTTTGTTTGCACAAAAGCCTTCCTATGAGGGTTTTATAATAAAAAATGCCTCTTGGACGTTTTAATTTAATTAAGGAAGTTATTTTTCAAGTATTCGCTGAAAAAAAGGTTTTTAAAGTCTGAATAAAAGAGGAGAGGAGGCTCCCTTTTATAATTAATAAGGAGTGGCATTTTTAAAATATCCAAAACTATTCAATAATGGGAAGTCACACTCAATAAAATTCTCTCAAAAATTTTATAAATTAGGTATTTGAGGGAATATAAGGTAGATACACACATATAAAATTTTAAATTATTTTTTGTTAAACATGTTATTCCATTTACCGTTATGGTTACTCACTTTTACCATTTTAGTTTTTCACCATGGTAATTAGTTTTTACCAAGGTGATTTATCCTTTAAAAGTAAAAATAAAATGAGAATTATTAGATAATTTTAAGCTAATAAATATAAATATTAAATAAATTTTATAAAATAGAAATACTATGTGTAAGGAAAATTAATTTTAACAAAAACGTATGTAACACGCAAACCCATATTTTAACATTAATTGTGGTTATAAATTTTTACGTTTTATCATTCATTAAGAGAAAAAATTAATTTTACCTTATTAAATAACACTATTTGTTATGATTAAAAATATATAATCAATTTTATCAAATTAAATTCACATAATGTTCAGAATTTAATAAAAAATTAAACCCGTAAAAAGCGACGAAAAACGGTTTTTCTAACAATAGATGATCTTAGATTAACCTTATGACTAGAAATCATCACTATATGAATTTAAATTCATATAAATATATGTATAATATATATATTTCTTTTAAAAATCACTTAATAGGGTTTATTTTAATTAATTAAAATGGATAAACTTTATGCACTTAAAAACTGTTTGAGAGGGTATGACAGCCGCCATCGGGACCAGGCACCATGTAGCTTTGTACGAGGCAATTCTAGCCGATCAACAATGCAAGGTGGGGAGCTAAGGCGATCAATGATGCAAGACACTGGGGAGGGGCAGTTCTAGTGGGATGGGCCTACGGGTCATGTATGGGCATGGTATGCCTCTGGGCCTTCAGGTCATGTATTACGGGTCATGTTGGACCTTGTGCCTTGGGCCTACGGGTCATATACGGGTTCTCCTTCAACCCTTAAAAAGGGGGATTATCTATAATAAAATAAAAAGAAGGCTTTTAGGCCATTCAGAGGAGAAATTATTACTATTCACCCAAAAAGAAATCATTTTAGAAAAATTCAAAAATTTCACCCTAAGTTAATTTTGATATTATAATTTAAAAAATGAATTTAATTTTATCAAATAAATTATCTAAAAGTTATATAAATTAATTATAATATTTACTCACAAAAATAAATAAAAATCATTTTTGAAGAAAACATATTTTTTTGAAGAATAAAACGTCTTCATTAAAAATAGATTGATTATTTAAAAAGAATTTATAAATAAACTTATATTGAGTAGTATATTTTTATATATTTAATAAATAAGTTAATACTATTCATAACCACTAATTTAATGGAGAGGTTATAATGGACATATTTAAATAATAATATTTCATGGTTTGGTTAGGCTCTATGTTGCGTGTCATAGATGCTATCAAACATAGTTTTCCTTTTAAAATATCAAGGTTTCAAATTATCCCCCTAATAAATTTCATTCTTGAAATTTTAACTTTTAGTTGGAAATCAAAGGTTTTAAATTTGAAAATACCTTTTTTAAAAACTCACATTGTAAAATGGGTTAATAAAGCTTCCTCTTGAAAAGAGGGAAATAGAAATATAAAGGTCATTACATAAATAGGTTTACAAATAAGATAAAATTAATGGTAATTGAAAATATTTATATGGATAAAAGTTTTAATGTATAAATAACTTTGGATAATGATAGATAAAATTTATCATAATAAATTGAATGATCATGATAAAATTAATGACCAAAAAACTATAAAAGAAAGTGGAGTAAAAAAATCCATCGATTAATTTAAAATTAAGTTAATATAATAAAATTTTAATTTCAAGATCATTTTCCTAAATTTAAGGAATTCCCTACCACCCAGACTAATAATATAAGGAAAATATACTTACTTGATAAGTATAATTTCATCCTATAATCATTTTCCATCATTATTTATTCCTCTTATATTTAGATAGTAACCAAAACCAAAATGTTTATCACAAGTTAAGATAATCCAAAAAATTAATAAACATTAATATTAATATACAAATCCAAATCTAAACTTAAATCATTCGATAAATAAATAAACCTACATCCCAAATAACACCAAATTTTAAAAATTTAATTGTGTTCTTCCAAAATAATCTTTCATGTTAAATCACATGTTTAACCTAAAGGTTTTATGTACCTTACCTAATGAATCATTTCCCAAAATATCATTCATCACCTCAAAATACTAAAAATTGAAACATATTTGATCCTATAATATGTTTCCAAAAATAAAAATAATATTTATCCATCAAATCATTTAAAAAAAACAATGTCATACTAAATAGGACATCACATAGGCCATTGGTATATGGTTTATCCTTATCGCCCTTCAGTTGTGGGGTTAAGACCCATGGCCTTTCCAAATATGATGAGTTATCTCCAGGAATATAGGTTGTAATTTTTATAAAAATATATTAATATAATTCCTATAACATTCCCAAAAATACGATGAACATCCTCAAAATAATATTAACCATCAAATCAATTTTTAACAACTAAAGTCTTTTATAAAACTAAAATTTTCCACAAAATAAAATAATATTAATTGACTATTATTACCTTAAAATCAATGATCAAGTCAACCCTAAATTTTATCAATAAATTTTAAATTATGTAAAAAAATATAAAAGAATTATTTCTCAAATAACTAAAACATCTACTAATCCAAAGGTTTTTATTCCCTATAAATGTCGACCAAAAATATCCTTAATCATTTTAAACTCCAATCACATAAAATCTCAAAATGGCTATATATGCCTTGAAAATTATGATTGACCTTATAATTATCAACCCGATACATTATAGGGTTCTTCAATATCTATATGTAATATCATAGGTTTCCATAGGTTCTATTATCTAATTAATCATTATGGTTTATATCAAAAATGTGAATTAACCCAAGCATATCACTTGGGAGTGTCAAACCAGGTGTGTAGTAAGGGTGCACTCATTGTTCACTAGAAAGATGGTTGATATATACTCAACAAACTTTTTTTGGGTTTATTACCCCTATATGAATCTATTCCAAAACCATATCCACTTATAGTATCTATATATGGATGTATTACTAGGAAAACCATATAATCTCTTCCTTACCAAAACTTTAGGATGTTATCCTACACTTAGGATTATCCCTAGGGTATTTACTAAAGTTATCTAATCCCAATAAAAATAAATAACTATACTTTTATTTTATACTAAAAATATAATCCCAATCCTTTTAAACATATTATTACATGATTATTAATATAAAAACCTATTAATCAAATCCCAGTGATCATGAGGCCTAGTGTATTTGGAAGACCGGGTACATAAAACATCAAAAGAAACTAAAACATAACATCTTTATTTTTATTTTCCTTAGTGAGATCCTAAATTTATTTTTTCTCCTAAAACTAAATAATATAACCTGAGGAATATATAAAAGAAATAGGTGAGCTAAAAACCCCATTAAGGGAATAAAAATGATAAGAAAACATAACGTGTGAGTCAAAGGTATAACATTATATCATAAAATAGAAGGCTAATGAGTAATTATAAAAAATAATAACAAAAATAACATGGTATATATTATCATATAATCATAAGAAATGTGAAAGTAATATATAACATGACATAAACATGAGTCATAGATAACTGTCTATACAATATAATATGGTGGACAAAGTCCCATAATGGATTAGATTTACTCCATAATCCCATACATAACATATCATGAGAACAAAAATATATCCAATGAATTGGAGTGCTATATATTTTTAACCATAATAACATGTTCATGGTTATTTGTTTGAAAAAAATGAAATCAAACATAAGGCATAAACATAAGAATTACCCATAGAAAGAAAATGGGTTGTATAATCTTGCCTCATATCATAATCAGTAGAAATTTCACAATGAAGGTATTTGAGAAATGATCATAAGGAATTTATTACCCCATAAAAATAAGGGAGTATAATCTTGGTATATATGTGATAGAAATATATAAAAAATTTAGAATCATCCCATAACTTTAAAGAGAGATAGAAATTGAGTTAGAGAGAGAATGGTCATAACCTGAAGAAAAAGGGTAGTTTAGAGAGATCCGTTACCTTGAGTATGAATCACCATTAATTTTATTTATCTTAATAAATATAAAATTATGTTAATTATTTAATTTCTTAATAACCTTTTTAAATTTTATTATTCATGTTATATTAATTTACTTAATCATTTAGATTCACATTAGAGGTTATGTTGATATTTGGATCATATGTCCAAAATTACTTTGGTAAGTTGACTAAGGTCAAATAGATTATTAATAAACCATATAAAAAATAATAATCATGAAATAATTAACATTTTTATGCATCAATTATTCTTTTAAAACCAACCATTAAGTATGGTTATGAAAAATGAACTGTGTTACTATCATGAAGAGAGTAGGCCGCTTGAGTGATGTTTCCATTTTTCAATGACCATTATGGATATAATGTAAGTATTATTTTAAATTTATATAATGATAATTATATCATAAATATAATATTATTTCTTTAAATATACTTACATATATCATCCATGTGATATGTTGATGACAAATAATTCACATCGTTTCGTGGAAGTGGTATTCCACACGTACATATGAACGCCATTATTTTTCAGTGAATGGTTAGGTAAGAAAATATTTGATATATTAATTTGATATAATTATAAATATTTCATGAATATAATATATATAAATTAAATCCATCATCATAAATATCCCTTAGACATGATGATGGAAAACAAATTACATCGGTTCGTGAGGCGGTAGTTCGCTGTACACACGAATGATCGTTTCATTTCCCATTTGATAGAAGTAGGGATGGATATAGGTTATATAATTAACATAATAATGAATAATTATATGAAATATAATAATGTTATTATATCATCATGGTTTAATAATGTTTTAAATAAAACAAAATGATCGGTTAAGAATGATACCTCTTCTTTAGACAATATCTTTCGGTTTTCCCCAAAATCCTATAGAGAAGGATTTTATAATAAAAAAATACTTGAGGATTTATTAAGGGAATTAATTAAGGTATTTGGGTAGTTATTTTAAGAATGAAAAGTATTTATAAGTTTGAAGGAAATAGGATACTAGGTTCTCTTTTATAAGTGAGAAGGAGTGATATTTTTGTAAATAACTAAAACTATTCAACAATGGGAAGTATCACTCTAGAAAAGGGCCTAAAAAATTGATGAATTTTGTAGTGAATGGAACATAATTTTGATAAAAAAAAAATTAAAAAAATAAACATGATCTAAAAATTTTATTCCCTTTATATTTATGGTTACTCACTTTTATCATTTTAGTTTTTCACTGCGGTAATTAGTTTTTACCTTGGAAATTTATCCTTTAAGCTTAAAAATGAAATGATAATTATTAGATAATTTGGAATAAATGATTAAAAATATGAAATCAATTTTATCAAATAAAAATCCTATTTTTTGAAAATTAATTTTAACACAATCACATGTAACACACAAATCCATGTTTTAACCTTAATAGTGGTAATAAATTTGTAATATTTTTACCATTCATTATGACCAAAAATTAAGTTGAAATTATAAAATAATATTAATTATTATGATTCAAAATATGGAATCCATTTTTATCAAATAAAATTAACATAATTGGTATAATTTAATTTAAAATTAAACCAAAAAAATGAGACAAAAAATGTTTTTTTAGGAAAATGCATTTTTAAGCAATAGGTGGTCTTATATTAACTCTATGACTAGAAATACTCATTATATGAATTTAAATTAAAATAAATATATTCATAATATATTAATTTAATTTAAATAATTACTTATTATGGGTTATTATAGTTAATTTAAATGGATAAACTTTATGCACTTAAAAAAAGATTAAAGAAAAATGTATTTTTAAACACAAAAACAACTTATACCAAAATCATAAAAATTGATGATTAAAATGAAATTAATTAAATAATTATAAATAAAATGGTTCATATTTAAATTTAATACTAAATAAAAAATAATATGGTACTTTTACATTAATTTATTTAATGAAAAGAAATGACAGTATTTGAAAAATCAGTAATTTTCATTATTCTCTGAAAAATCAATCATTTTAGAAATATCACAAAATTTTACCCTATGTTAGTTTTTTATAATGATTTAAAAAATAAATTTCATTTTATAAAATAAATTTTCTAAAATTTCTAAAAATTAATTATAATATTTTCTCACAAAAAGTAATAAAAATCATTTTTGAGGAAAACACATTTTTTTGAAGAATAAAATGTTTTCATTAAAAATTAAGTGCTTATTTACTAAGAATTTTTCAGAAATTTATATTAATTAGGATATTTTTATATATTAAATAAATTATTTATTCCTATTTATTCCCACCAATTTAAAGTCTAGGTTATAATCATCATTTTAAATAATAATATTCCATGGTTTGTTTAGGAACAGTGTTGCATATTGTGTACGATATTGAACATAGTTTTATTTTTAAAATATCATGATGTTACATATTTTAATTAAATTTCATAATCCATGAAATTTACATAAATTTATGATTCATTCATTCAGTTATTCCATTTTTAAGCATCCCTATAATAGTCTTCTCATGCCTAATGCCTCTATGTCTACAGAAGTTCTAGAAACTTCTTCTGGAGTACTCACCTCTGTTGTTTGATCTCTATCATTTTTTCTTGTGCCTTATTTAACTTTAAACCATATATTTCCATTTTATGAACACTATAAACACTTTTTATTTATTTTTTAGTAAGTAAAACCATAATTTCCTTGTGGATTCATCAATGAATTTCACAAAATATTGTTAAAATCCATGAGATTTAATTGGTTCAAGTACCTAGACATCTATATGTACAACTTCTAGATTCTATCTCTTCAACATTTTTCCAATAAATTTAAATCTCACCTTCCATTTCTTCCCAAGTATTAAACTCTTTAAACTTCTAATGTCTGAATATTCCATCTTCAACATTCATTTCTATGCTAAAGTTTTCAGGCCATTCTCATTAAGGTTCCAAAGCTGTTAATGCCAGAAATATGAATTTTGAGAATTTGAATTTATAGAAACTTTACCTTCCATTTCCCTTTAATCCAAATATAGTGTGATATCATTTACAACTATTTCTAGGAACAAGGAACCCTGAGTGATTTTCTACACTCCATAAGAAAAGTTTGTTCAATATCTAGTTTCATCCAATTGTCCTATAGAGATTAAATTATTTAGGAGACATGGAACATATATAACATTTCAGATCAAGGATACTACCATTATTTAACCAAATATTCACATACCCCTTATCCACTATTTAAATAGATTTATCATTTTCTGGATTTAATTTTATAAATCTTCTAGAAACATAATTCATTATGCATCCCATTTCACCAGTAGAGTGGAAAGATATACTGGAATCTATGATCCAAGATTATACTATTATATTGACACTCAAGATTAGTTTGTAACTACTCTAAACTATTTAATTCATGGAATTAAATCCACAAAAATTTGATCATTAAAAATTTAATTTGTGCTCACATAAGTCTTTCTTGATATGAGCCCTTTTTCCTCAATGCCAAAAAGATGGCCCAGGTCTGATAAATTTTACTTTACTCCTTTCTCTTAACTTTTCTTCTGATTTCTTCTGAATTATTTGATGAGGTGATAAACCTCTTCCATTTTCATTAAATTCATTATTAAAATATGTATAATTCACCCTTCTATATAGATATTCATTTAAAATCAAGTTTTAGACATCCTCAAAATCAAATCGGTTTTTTTATTGGAATGGCTAATTACTGTCACCACAGAATCGAATGATTCCACTAATGATAATGAAAATAGTATCTATACATCATCTGTGAAATTCATCTTCATTGACATGAGATGGATTCCGATCACGTTGAAAATGTTTACATAATAGACTAAATTCCGTCCTTCCAATAGCTTCATGTTGAATATTCATAGCATCATGTATACTTTGTTGACTGTTTTATACTTCTCATACATGTATTCAAATGTTTCCATCAACTTTTATGTAGTATTATTCTCTCAAATGTTGAATGCTAAATTTATATTTGGAAACATCATAACCAATCCCAAATCCATTAAATCCATATTTTCCAATTCATCATTCTCTATTGTCTCTATCTTAAATCTTTTTTATGGAACTTCTAGATCATTTTGGATCATATATTCCTCAATCTACATCCTCAAGAAACTAAAATTCATTCCATGGAATCTATTTATTTTGATATTTCTATCTTATTATTTCATAAACATTTAATATAATAATTCCAACTGAATTAAAAAACATATAATTTAGAAAGAATGTTACTTGAGTTATTTGTTGGGTAAACTGTTGAGCCTATGAGAACCTCAACCTGATTTGTTATCAAATTTTTTGAATCCCACAAAATATTCTCACACTAGATGTTCATCCATTGGAATACCACACTGGCAGAAATAGATCAATGAAAGTGGAATATCTCAACTTTAATATACCAAAACTAATAAGAAATTCTATCACCTTAATCGCCACACTAAGCTGTATATATATAATCTTGTTTGATATAACTTACAAAAAAATTCAATGCAATAAAATAAATGAGATTTGTAAAGGAAAAAATTAGTTTTATATAGTTTAGACTTTCATCCTACATCCATGGGAGAAGAAATTGTATCTTTTATTTCATTATAAGTAAAAAAGTTACAATCACTTTGATTAGGTATCCACATATATCACTAACTCATATTACCATGTGACAGCTCAAAAAAGTGGTCTCACCCCTTTTTTATAGAGAGTCCCTCTCATTCAATAGTTTCACTAAATTCCTACAATAATGAGAGTCTATATATTGCACTATACAACTATCGATCCCTGTAAGAATTACTTGGCATGACCGTTAATCACTAATGAGACAAAAATGTTTCTACACCACACTCTTTTCCCATAAACCCCATACTAAGAGTGATTATGACATAAAAATTACTTCTATCCAATGACTAAAACACCTATTGAACTTTTGATAGATTTGACCATCATACTGAGAAATCATCATAACTTCAATAACTTTTGACAACTTCATTGATATCCTACTGAATATTGTTATTTCTTCATTGTTAATTCCAAAGGGTTCTCTATAGTTTCACATTTTAGAAAAATTACTCCAATTAAAGAAAAGTCTTCAAAATCCCTACAATACTATCATATACTATCATCACATGGGTTTTCCTCTCGCTCAAAATTGATACAAATTTACTAGATTTAACTCTCAATGAAACAACCCACACCAAACACAACACTCATACTAGGCTACAATTGTGTTATCCCTCATGCACTAACCCTCTCTAGGGCCAACATGATATTCGGGTACCCACTAGTCCCCTAAGTCACAACGTGGTTTGGACACCTCACATGGGATCCTCTCTCTCATTCCACACTCTAGGTTCAAAAATTATCACTCAAAGGGAATAGTTTCCCTCAACTTTACTATGATCACATCGTGGCATAATCGACCTCACTAGAAAATACCTATAAATCAACATAAGGGTGTTTCATAGAATCCACCTCATTACCCAATCCAAGTTAGGTTTTTCATCTCACTAAAACTATACTAAAACCCTTTCTATGGGATCCCCACTCAAATACCCACTCGTACTAGTGGTGGAGGAACACCCAACCCACATAATAATTAAGCTAAAAATATCTAATTCATTCAAAGGTTCTATATGTCCTACCCTTAGGATAGACATGTTAAATATATCACTCTTCCCTATAAATATAGGACTAATGGAACCTATATCATGTTTCACTATAGTTTATACATCTCATATATACCCCTATAGGTTCCATGTATCATATAGTTCACATTTATCATCAAGACTCATCCATCGGTGGATGAGGCATTAAATAAGTGTTTAAGGGTCCATTATGGTCCTTGACACTTCCATTCCAATCATAGGGATTTAAAAGAGACAATTTCTTTTTTCATTTCAAGGTTGATCACACACAAGTGGAAATACTACATATCACAAAAACATAACAAAATGCATAAATTTTATGGAGATGATTAGGGACCACCTACATTATTCAGAGTTTTTTCACTTTTAAAAGGATGGGCCACCATCAACTAAGCTTATCCAATCCAAACAACCAACTCTAGTGCCTCTATCACAAGTCATAACACCCAAATAATTAATTATAATAATTTATAATAAAATATTCAATTTAATTAAAAAAGGAACAATAGCCGATAACTCACCAAGATATGTCCACTCACCAAAACATAAAATGATATCATACCAACATCTCACTACATTCTCCTAGTACCCCTACAAATGAAATCCATATCTATCAACGTTTAATTGGGATCCAATTTCATTCCAAAATGGTGAAAAACCCATAAAAATACATCAGGTGATGTAACTTAACTGAAAAAATGAACAATATCATGCATTCGTCACCTTAGGATATCCTTTATCCATCACACACAAAATCCCAATCATTCAGGATGATTACATAATGCTTTGGTGGAATCATCACTCAAAACCCTAGTCTATAGACAATAATATTATATGTTAATGATTCATAAGAAGAATAAATGGGGGAAGAGGGAACCAAACCTCTAAAATGTCATGAAATCACCAATAAGAGAACCCCACATTGGGAGGGGGGTTAAAGAGAGGAATAAGATGGGGATATACAATCAAAATGTCTCTTCTTGTGTGTTTGATCATCCTAAAACTAAAGGGGAGTTCAACCATAAAATGACAGTTTGACCTTTTTTTTAAAAAAAAATAGGAAGGGCATCACCATAGTGTGGTACCCATGCAATATAGAATGGTTCCCTCCACCAGACATCCTTCATAGAATGATCCCCTGGGTTGAGGTATGGAATACCTTCCATAGGTAGAACCCAAAAATATATGTATACCCGTCATGGAGTGACACCTTTGTCCACAAAGTGGAATAACTCCCTATTAAAAAAACAAAACCCCAAGCCCTTGGCCTCTACAATGTTCCCTCTTTCCTTTACAATATGGACCTCATCCCACATACTATGATGCTTCACCATCTCCAGCCTCACGGATAGACCTCCACCTTGTAACACATGGTAACCCTCATCATGGTGTTACCCCTCTGTTCATGTCATAATAATCATTATATATGAGAAAATCATAAAGGAAAAACATAAGGTTTCTTATATCTGACACATAAGATTCATTTCCATGAAATTAATCCCTATAACATAACATGATAAACATATGTAAGAGTATTCCCTTAGAGAAAAACCCAAAAAATCCACTATGTCATGACACCCCTAGTCATGGTAGGATATCTATAGACCGTTAACATTTAATTACCACACAAGAACCAAAATTTCATGACATCCACTGGTCATGGTGTTACCCACTACCTCAACTGTTATAGCACAGTGAGTTATATACTGCCCAAATTTTTTAGAAAAGACACTTTGAACCTACTCTAATTCAAATTTGAGCACCAAAAGTACCTCCCTACATTTTTTTATATCCAAAACACCTTCTAAATATGTTATAATACTTCAAGTCCCATTATGAACCCAAATTCCCAAAACACCCTATGCTTTGGGACTGAAATTTCAAATTTTCCCAAAATTTTAAAACTTACAACAATGTGAGTCATTATAGAATTTCCACTATAATGCATCTCATCACTAAGAATTTTACTTGTGTGTCCTTTGTAGACTATCCCAGTCACTAATCCCTAATTCACATCCAAAATTCTATGTATCTTGTTGGTTATGGTCATGCCAACACTACACCCAAACCAGCTCCACCACTTAAAATCCCTCCAGGCCACGCATTATGATGCTGATCATTTCCAAAAACTCAAAAATCTTGACCCACTTCCAATAGATTTCTCAAACTCTCAATTCTCCAACATCATACCACATTATTTGATGTTACTAGTCTACATAAAACCATCACACACTCAATGTCACACCTGAGTATCACCCAACCATTCTCATTATAACCTAAAGTCTCACTTCCATGACTATATCCACATCACATGGCCCCACCTCTTAGTGCATGTCAATATGGTTCCCATGATAAATGATATTTCCATAAACCCAATAGGTTTACTGACATATTCTTGAAATTCACCCCTTTTCACACCACTCAACTGTAATATTATATCTAGTGGTTATCATATAATGAACATGCTACCCAGTTTCATTGATCAATACCCATATCTATATATTTCACATTTACCGCACATAACATGAACACTTTTATCTAAGAATTTTCACAAAAATGAAACCAACTCTTGGTTGGTGCCATAAACAACTCACTCCTAAAGTTTACCTAAATCTTCTCAAAATAGGTTCCACGTGCTTAGATTATCTATGGTGTGCTCCCCACTATATCAATTTCTTTTTCATAAATCCATGATAGTGATCCTTATTGATATCCACCACTAGTAAAACACTGAAACTCATGAACCCCGCTCATATTTTCCTGAACATGTCAAAATACTGATCTCTTCTTGAGAGTTCAATGATACCACAACACCCTGCACAACTTCTATCTAAAATAGTCTAAAATTTATAATCATACACTTGAAATCAATGTATCTGAATCATTGTCCAATAACTTTTTCACCATTATGTGAATATCATGTTCCACCCTGCTATAGGATCTACTTATTCTTGCTAGAACCTCATTTTCACATGGGTTTCCAACTCACCATGGTTGAGAAACTATTATGATTAATTGTACCTCACATAAGACATGCTTCCCCTTAGTGTTTGACAAGACCCATCAGTCATCATACCACATCACACATCTCATAGAGGTCACAAATCATCTTTCATATGAGTTGATCATCCCTAAATACCCATTCATTACATTATCACACTATAAATATCTCATCTTTCACGCAAGTCCTACCCCAATTCACTAGTTCCCACTAGTAAATCACACCTAACCATTCCCTAGAGCCACCCTTACTCTAAATAACACATGTCATAACATTAAGGGTCACTACCCTTTTTCTTCTCCTTGATCATAACAAGGATTCTCACAATTTTCACCACCATCTCATAAATGATCATCATCCATGTATAATCATCCATGAACTAACTCCATGTTGTCGAGGAACTAAGGATTTATGAACTCCATCAAAACACACTGACACCTCTTAGGGCCTTACACCTCATACAGATATCAAGGGACAAAACACGCACATCCCAAAGTGTCCTATACACACTCAAGGAAGAATTAAAATTAAACCACCATTAATTTTAATCTTTTATCATAAAATCTCCTTGATATTCATGTAACTTATCTAACTGAATCTCCCCATTTTAGATATTTCCAAAAATACACCCATTAACATGTCACACATGTCATCCAATGCTAATTGTTCCTAATAAAGAACCAAGATCACCTACCATAGGTCATTTTTAGGTCACACTAATCTACCCACCATTTAAGTTAATAGAAATTTCACTATCGTGACCTATATTAAGAGAGTTTCCATCTAACCATTTCATAATGGTGTTCAATAATCCCTATTTCCAAAACAAATCACATCCAATAGTTGTACACCTCGATGCCACCCTACCATACTATCTGACTCACACCATCTCAAGTCACATCCCATAAATCCTAGGCTAACACACCTAACCCACTACTAACCCTGAATCAAATTTGTTTTCATCTCATCAATCCTAGTATCCCTTACCTATTAACCATTTTCCATGCCTCCCATTCATGTCAGACTCACCACAATGCAAGCACTACTCATGATCTCACATACATGGTGTTTGAGGTATCTTCATACCCATACTACATTATTAATAAAACCTCCCATGCATTATAACCAAACATTAAACATTTCCCATTCATTCCATATCTAAAACAACACTCAATCTTAGGATAAACTCTCTCTCAGGTTACCCTCACATATCACAACTTGTTTCAGACAATAATAGGAAATAATCCTTTTATTAAATTATTACACCGAATCTATAATGTCCCAAGTTATATATCAATGTCACTAGGATATATCACCTAGATTATATGTCATAGATTATAGTGCATCATCCATGATCTCATATCATATATCACTAGGAAACACACATTCCAATACACCCACTCTTGGGATCCCAAAACTATATATATTTGAAATCTCATACTTACCTACTCTAGGGTACTAATCCTTAAGGGAATCCTCATACAAAAATACCCCCTAAAGGATCAAGGTCACATCCATGTGCATATAATAGAATCTCTATATGATGATCTATTTTAATTAAATCATAGTCATCTAGTTTTGTTTAGTAGAATGTTACCAATATATTTTTTGGTAAAACACCAAATAATTTATTATTGAAACTTTAAATAATAAAATCTATTATATTATTAAAAAAATAACTATAAGTTTTGGTTAATTATAATTCCAAAAAATAATATTTATAGGAAAACATCATATAGTTTATTGTTGAAAATTTTAGTGGCTAAACATATTTTTTCTCCTTTTATTTTTCCTAAACTAGTATCTCAATCATTTAAAAGTAAGCACATGTCATTAAACCAACATGATTTATATGATAAATGAAATCACACCTATTTTCACCCTAATCTAACAAAAAAACCCAATAAATCAATAACTCCTAAAATATCACTTTGATCAAGAATTTACTCAACCGTAACATCAAAAAGAAAGAAAAGAAATCCCAACTCCCTGGTAACTTGGACTTCATCTCATGTAGGTGATGACCAGACACATGATATAGTATCCGTACCAAGTTATAACTATCCATATATATTGTCTACCACATCCAAAATAGTAAGAAAACTAAAAAAATGCTGTGACAACACTTTGTAATGTATTAGAACAGGCCAATCTATAGTAACTTTATCAATTCATCACATGACCTCGGGTATGCCTCCTCATACTCTAGAGGCCACAGACTAGTAGCAAGGGTATAAGGTGATTCTATGGGATGACTATAACCTCATATAATAATAATAATAGTGGATATATTATACTATAAATCATCATAATAACCACATAAGTAAATGAAAAACATAGACCAATCCTCCATAAATAAATAATAAACTCATGTTATAAAAAATAATTTATCTAAATGAAACATGATTTGGGAAAAAATCAAAACAATATCTCATGGGTAGATCATTTAAAATTTAAACCAACAAATCATAGATGAAAATAACCACCAGCTGGTCCTCAATCTTATACCTGATCCCATCTTCTGACTCTATCTTGGCTATACAACCTAACTATCCAACTTTGGGCCTCTACCCTACCAACACCTATGATCATGAGGTATCCTTAGGTACCAGAGGATCAAGGATTCCTGATCAGTGTGTGAGTAAAACTCACTAAGTCACCACCAATGGCATCTCTAATATAACTAGTAAATATTGTGTATATACAATGTGATATGATCATAATAAAAAAATAAATGAAGTATTATAAAATAATCACTATCAACCCTTGGGTTCTAAGTTGACACTCGAGGTTGATCATAACTACTTTTTATAATGTTAGATGTCTCTAAGCATGATACATCACATTTATAACTGCCTAGGGGAATGAATAGCCCACTTGGAAATATCTCTCTTATAAAACCTTGGGGGGGGGGGGTGGACTGTCTAAATGTATCTCAAGTATAAAAAATCATGGGTAAGAGTGACCCACGCAGAAATATATCATATATACACTCAATGGGAAGTGCATAACTCCCTATAGAATCTCATATATATACACTCAAGGGGAAGATTATCCCTACCCAAAACATATTTCATATAACACTCAAGGGGAGAGTGGCCCACCCTAGAAACATATCATATAACATTAAGCAAAAGGGCTTACCAACCCATAAACATATCATATATATACACTCAGGGGGAGAGAGGTTCACCTTAAAACATCTCATATATAACACTAGGTAAGGAGAGTGTCCTACACTATAAACATCTCATATAGGATTAAGGGAAGAGCAGTTTACCCCAGAAACATATCATATATAACATTCAAGGGGAGTGGCTTTCTTGTAATACCTCATAACATATTAGGGGGAGTGGACCACCTATAATACCACATCTCATATAGGAAGAAAGAGAAACCCACCCAGAAATACTATCATATATCATTTGGGGGGGGGGGATGGAACCCTACTCCTAATACCATCATATACAATCATCACATGGGTTGGACTCTTATCAGAACCTGATACAAATTTCTTAGTTTTTACTCTCAATACCATAACCCATACCAACCACAAAACTCATACTAGTCTAAAACCACATTATCCCTCACAAAATAACCACCTATAGGGCCATCATGAGACTAGTTCACCCATTGGAACCCTATGTCACATTATGTTTAGAACACCTCACATGGGTTCCTCTCGCTCACTCAAAACTCTAGTGAAAAAAACCAATCACTCAAAGGGAATATTGTCCCTCAACATAGCAATGATCACATCATGGATTAATCGGCCTCACTGTTTGATGTGACGACTATCATGAGCCTCACAACAAACATTTTTGGAACCCATGTAAATATTGTTAAATTGGGACTCCGGGTGTCTTCTGAGAGGAGTTATTTTTAAGTGTGATTATTCTTCTATGTGTGGGTTCAATTCTTATTGAAAAAACTAAGAACAATATCTGTGTTTGGGTTATTTTATATTATTAAAATACTGTTTAAATTTAGTTTTAAGATTGGTGTTCAAAACTTTAATATTACCTCACTTACCTATTAAATTATCTTTACCATCTTACTTTATCTCTATAATTAGATAAAAGATCAATTGATAAACCACACCTATGCATTTAGTATTAAGAAGATAAATGAAATGATCACTTTACTCCCTACTATTTCCTAGCCCAGTGATTCAATCCCATTGATCACTCCTGAATCAAACCACTTCCCTCCATCATATGGAAAGTTTAGAAATTCTAGGGTATTTTGTGTGAAAACCAAAAGATAAGATTTTTTTAATATTATAAAAGTATAAATATACTACTATTTACAGTAAAAAAATACTCCCATAAATATCAAGAAGAAATGAATTAATGATTAAACATAGGAATTTATTAACAGGGGTGGGGTAAGTGTCCTTGGTTGGGGAAATATTGGTTTAGTATACAATAATTGGATAATAATTATGGTAAAATGAAGAAAAAATGCTAAAAAAGTTATCCCCTCTCATTTTAGTCAACCACATAGCCCCTATACCATAGTGAGATTTGATCACTCTTTATAGGAGTAGAATAATGATTAGATTCCTTCATTGTCAGGGTTCTAGATCTTTCTAACAAGGATGGAATGGGATTCCCCTCCCTTGATCAATTGAAGAATTCCCTTTGTGCACATGGAATCCTCCCATGTTTCAGTGTCGAGTTCCAATTTTTCTATAATGTATTCTATGTGTATGGTTTGGGGGTTAATATTTCTTAAGGTGTCTCTCCTCATTAATCTTATTAGTTGGGACTTTATCCTATGATCATAGCTTTGATCAATTGATATATGGGCACCACTCAGAGTCTTGGAAGTATTTATTCATTATTTTTGGAAGATCTAGGAAATTGAAAATGATTTTAGGTTAATCCCTATTTTTGTTTCGAAAATCGTGGATTTTAATTCCATTCACAGAGTGACCAATTTTTCCATGATAAGGATCCAACTTGAAATAAAAAAATTTGATTGATAGAATCTCTTATTAAGTCTAAATAAATTCTTATAAAGTATATAAAATTTCTTCAAAACTCTAATAATATTCTAGTGAACTTATAGAGTCTTATTAAGTTATTCAAAAGTCTTATGATCTCCTATAAAAGTCATATAAAGTTAAAAAGCCTGATGTGCATAGCCATAAAATATTACAAAATCTCAGAAGTCTTATGAACTTTTCATTCCTTTTTCATTTCCATCCTCAGACTAAAATTCTTACAAAATTCCAACCAAAGTCTTATGAAGTCTTTGTGAAAACATTCCTTGTTCAATTTTTGGAAAACTGATAATCCTTATAAAGTTGTGACTAAAGTATTATGAAATAAGATGAAAATATTATCATCTCAAAAAAAAATCATATAAAGTGAGACTAAAATATTATAAAATCAATCATAATTCTTATCAATCAAATACGTAGACATTTTCTTAATTTTTTGTAGCTTTAGAATATTATATATTCATGAACATAAATACTTTTTTTTTATTTCTTCTCAACCTGAAACTCTCAAAAATCACATGAAACCCATGAATGTATCAAGCTCAGTGTAGGAATTTTCCAAATGATACGAAAATTTAATTAAATAATGAAAATGGGAATTTAAAACTTGTTAACAATTTAATTATAGGTTTAACATTATTTCCAAATTAAAACATTTACTCTAAATTAAAGGTAAAAAAGGTTAAAATGCTATAAAATTCATATTTTTTTTTTAAAATTTGTGGATTGATCACTCCCCCATGTTTAGAAAATAAAATTTCCTCAACTTAACAAGGGTTCCACTTTATGTCAAAAAAATTATAGTTTCAGGATTGTAAATAAAATATAATTTATTATAATTAAGATTTTAATAAGTGGTACTTTCCTAAATACCTCTCCCTTAAGCTCCATGTTCCAAATATCCTTTTCATGTTTCCTTCATTATTATTATATTAAATTAATATATATCATATATGACTTATTCAACCAAGTTCATAATTCCACAGTCCATTCCATCTCCTTTTTCAATTATCACTTATTAGATTTTTCCATCCATGTTTGCAAAAATCACCTATAAGAGAGTGTAGTTAAAAATTGAACTAAAAAATTCCAAGATAGAAGGTACCAATTGGGACTAATTATAATAGTTCTATCATAAAATAAATTATTGGGAAGTCAGATCTTAGGTCACTCTAACTCTTATTTGATGGATAACTCTCTCACACATGTGCTTTGTTGACTTAGGAAGACTTATAGATCAGTTCACATCTACTTTTTTTACTCTAATTAATTTGAGCTATAAAAATGTCATTTAGGGAGGTGTCGTGAGGTATAGTCAATCATAGTGGGTAGGTTACCTAAGTTTAAGTTCAAAATTCCATTTTCCTTATGTTATAATTTTTATTCCACTATGTTTTTTATATTATAACCATTTCCCAAGTTTTAAACCAATATTTTCCATGTTTCCCACTATAACTTAGTTATTTTTATTTTAGTAAAGTGGAATTTAATTTGTTAAAATAATATATATATATTTTTTACTTTTCATACCACAATCACACAAAAACAAATAAAGTGAGTAAAAATATTTACATCCTAGATATTTGGGATTCTCCCATACACTTAAATTAGAAACTAATTCTAATTAATTTCATCATGAAGTTATTAAAGAATAACATACCGAAGATCTGAGTATTTAGACTAGTGGAAAGTAATAAGACAACCTGGTAGTTCTTATTCATATTCATCAAGGAGATGTTGGGACTCCTCTAATGGTTCCTTCAAAAAACCCTCACAAAATTTCTCAAGTTTCTACCCATTTACTTTCAATAGATTTTTTGATTCATATAATTTGATCTCAAATACACCAAATAAAAATTTCTTAGTCACTATAAATGGTTCATTCCATTTTTAATGAATATTATGATGCATGAGTTTCAGCCTATAGGAAAACAAAAAAACTTTATCACCAACATGGAATTATTTTCTCTAAATTAGTTTATCATGGATAGGATTTGTTCTTTCTTTTTACACTAGGAAGTTCTCATAAGATTCC
Organism: Viscum album; assembly: GCA_963277665.1. NCBI lineage: Eukaryota > Viridiplantae > Streptophyta > Magnoliopsida > Santalales > Viscaceae > Viscum > Viscum album. Next base: position 776,519,315 of record OY728123.1, read on the forward strand.
CTCCTTAGATCCTCTAGTTCCAAAATTTATAGATTTCTATTATCTCTATCCTTGCTGAATCCCATATTCATTTTCCTTAAAACCTAGTAGTATTCTTTTTGCAGTTCAATGGGAAAGTGAAAAATTTTACCATAAATTATTCTACAAGGGGGAATGATGAGGGGTTTTTGAAGGTGGTCCTATTATACCAAAGTGCATCCTCTATTTTTTTCTATAGTCTTTTCTATTGGGTTACAATTTTTATTATAGAATTATCTTTATTTCTCTATTGAATACCTTGACTTACCAATTAGTGTATAGGTGGTAGGTAGTAGAGGTCTTGTGTTGTAATCTATATCTCTTCATGAGTGCTTCTATGCTCATGTTTCATAAATGTTTTCCCTAATAAATAATTATTTCCTAAGGTATTCCCAACCCAAAAAAATATTTATAAACATAGAAATTCAATAAAAAATATTTAATCATTAGTTTTAATTTCTTAGGATTAATTATATTTAGAAACATAATATATTTTTAAAGGAATATTGGTAAATACAAAATAAAAATAAAATATCCCCATGAATTTTATCACCTATACATCAAATATTTCATAAAAATCAAAGGTTGCTGGGATATTTCTATTATTTTTTATTTTCCTCTAGTAAATTGGTAGTTCTTACATGATTTTCAAAAATCATGCAAATCTTTAAATTTTTTTAGCCAAAATAGACTATCTACCAACAATTTTCTAGTTGTTATATGAGGTCCAAAGTGGCCTCCACATGAAATAGTATAATAGAATTTAATCATAGAGATTACCTCTACCTCAGGTATAAATATCCTAATCACCTGATCACTATAAATTTTCCATAAGTATGGATCCTCCCAAATATAGTATTTTAACTAATATTTAATCTTGAAAAATTGATGTTTATGTAAGGAGGTTACCATTGATATGAACAAATAGTTCACCGTGATAGCATACCATAATACCTTTGTGATTTTATAAAGTTACTCACTAGGGAGAGCATCATCCATGGCTATCTCTATAAGTGTTTCTACTTTAGTAGTGTGTCGAAAACTACTCATGTGGTCTACAATAAGGTTCTCATAGCCTTTATTGTACTTGTTCTCAAAGTTTAATTCTTTTAGCATCATCATTCACTTTACCAATCTTGTATTTTCATCAACTTTATTGATTAATTACCTAAGATATTTATTATCATAGTAAATGGTTACTTTACTTCCTAAAAAATATAAAATTAAAACAACTAGAAACTTAGATATTTTTAAAGGGTTAATCCCAATGGGATCCCATAAAAAATAGTCAATTGTGATGGGATCCCATCATGAATGACCTGTGGATGAAAATTTAATCACAAAAACATTTTTTTTATGATTGACCATCGATTTTTTTGTGATGAAAACACTCCTTATCACAAATAGTTTTTTTCGCTACCCACCAAAAAATAGAATGAATTATCATTAGAATAAAAATTATATTTCCATCACAATAGGTTATTAGAAATAGAAATATATATCAATTACCAATAACCTTTTGCGATGGAAACACAATTCTATTGAAAAAATAAAAAATAAAAAAATAACATCAAACAAATTTAAAAAATCCAAAGATATAAAATTTTTGACATATAAATTAATAACCATATTACACATAATATTTTCATCCAAAACATATCATTATAATTTTATTAACAAAAAATATCATCAATATATGTGGAGGTGGTGGATCATCTGAAAGACCTAAAGGACCCCAAAACTCCCTGAGAGGGGAGGGTTGAATCAGGGTGTCAAATTTTTCTTTTAAACTAATGGATATGTTTTCCACATTAGTAGGAACCTATTAAACCTATCTGTTGAGAAAGAGTATAAAACAAACAATCACATGAAAAGTGAATACACAACAAATTTAATTGGTTCACCACTAAGGGATACATCCAAGGAGCATACACCGACAGGTTGTGAGTCATACAAAAATACACTAATTTTCACTAGTTTTGGAGTAAAAAGGTTTATCACAATCACTATATTCCCATATCACTTGCTTTATAAGGTTTTGGGAAGGCACACTGTGTCCCTTAGATCACTTTCATTGACTCCCCATTTCTCACTGCATTGGGAAGAATCTGAACTCAGTTTATCAACTTGAAGGTAACTTAAATGTATTGGTATTAACTCATAAATCCTCAACTGTAAATAGATGATCTGTTGAAGTTCCATTTTTACCCACATATGAAGTTAACTTTTCTACGTAGTGATAGTTCATGAACTGCTCCTCCATGAACTTTCCTTCTTCCTTTATGTACTATTCCCCTTCCTCCACATACTCCCCTTATCTACATACTACATTTCTCCATTTCATACTAACTTTCTCCTCATACTTCCTTTCTCCGTGTACTGTGAATGATTCCTTCACAAACTTTGCTGCTCCGCATACTACCCTTCTCTGTTTACTCTCTACATACTGCAAGAACTCTATAGAACAAGTTCTTCCTCTATGTACTGGGTCATCTATAAAGACATGTCTTCCTACAAACCACTTCACACTTCACTAACTTTCTCTGAATTTCTAATAAGAACCTCCTTCGTGAGGTTGTATTCTCGTGAACCACTATAGACTTCACCGAAATCCTCTTAGATTTTTAATCTCAATATCATCTTCTAAAAAAGGTATTAATACTCCTTATATAAGAAAATAGATCTGAAAATTATGGAAAATCGAGATTTAATAAATCTTCATTGCGGAACCGCCTTCACCGCGTACCACACATCTCCTATGAACCATATCCTCTATGTAGTCCGCATACCTCCATTCTCCCTACACGATGACACAAATCACTGCCTCGTTTCCGTAAACGATACCCTTCACAACTTCTCAAAACTCCACCTCTTATTCATGAATGACACACCTTCCCATGAACCGTTTTACTTTCATGAACCATAGTAATTCCCGTGAACCTCTTATGCTCCACTAACTATTCCTCCTACATGGTCTGCATAACATTTTCAATTCTAAAAACCATTTTTTATAGTCCTCTTATCTCCCTTCATCATTTGCGAAACTTTCCCATTACATGGTACGCGGTTCATATCGTATGTTACGTGGCTCCCTTCTATTGATTATTTCCTTTTCTATTATACATATTGATCACTCCTATTCAGAAATAATTCCTTTTCCAAAAACAAACTCCTGATTTTGAGGTCCAAAAATTTGAAAAACACTGGGAAACTGTGCCAACTTCAATACCTGATTTGGCCTATAATGTAAGATCACTTGACTTTCAAAACCCTAGATCAAACCAAAGTTGGTTGAAAATAAACAAAAACCATACTCCATTTTCATAAAATAACATCCTTGGTTCCAATAATATCCCCTTTTGGGTTTGTTGGAAATATGTAGATAAATTCAACGAAGCACCTACAATAATCAAAACCTGATACAAAACAAACAACTCAACCAACAACATTATAAGTCTACGCGAGCAATGATCATTCTAGAAAAAAAAAGGCTAAGCATGAATTTTATTCTCATGTCTTGAAATGCTTTAAAAATGTCCAAGTAAGCTCCAATGGTTTTCTCATAACACCAAATTGATTTTTTTCATTCTTATTCATCCCCATTGTAACTCATTGAATTTCTACTGTAACTAGAAAAACATTTCTCCTTTCTTCATTCTCCATTCTCTAGACTATTAAATTTATCCATTCTCCCATATTGAAAATAAACCAAAAGAACCAAATTATAGATTGTAGACTCAAAGCACACTCCCGCTAGATCATATCTCCCCCATAAACCTGCATCACTTTCAAAAACATATTAAAATAGTTAAAACAACTGGGGAGAGGGGATATTGTAACCTCCTCATGCACAGGGAGGTGGATGAACATTGAGGATCAAATGATGCTTCTCAAACACATGTTCTGGACATGGCTTGGTCAGTATGTTATCCACATGATCATTAGTTCCAACATGATCCATTTTAATCATTCATTGTTCCACTTTTTCCTTGATGAAGTGATATCTGATTTCAATGTGTTTCGTATGAGAATTATGAATATGATTCTTGTTAAGATCAATTGAACTTGTGTTATCACAGTGAATCACCATTGTCTATTTCACCTCATCACTAATATTAGTTAGTTGTTGGTTCATCCATTGTAGTTGAGTGAAAAACATTGTAGCTAAGATATATTTATCTTTAGCAGTATTGAGAGAAGTGATTTCCTATTTTTTACTCAACCAACCCACACATTTATTTCAAATAAATAATGCTCCACCACTTTTGGATTTTCTATCCACCACATATCCAGCCCATTCATCATCAAAAAATGCTGAAAGTTCATTATCTTTTCCTGAAGTAAAGTATAATCCATAATTACGAGTACCTTGAATATACCTCATGATTGTTTTTACTGCTGCCATATGTTCTTCCTTTATATTACTTTGAAATCAAGCCACTAAGAATGTTTCAAAGGCAACATATGGTCATGTCTTAGTCAATTATAATAAGCTTCCAATGATTCCCATGTACATTGTGGGATCTATAGATGTCCCATCTTCATTATTTCCTAGTTTTTTCCCAACTGTAATTGGAGCTGACATTGGTTTCGAATCATGCATATTGAATTTCTTCAGCAACTCTCTTGCATACTTTTACTAATAAATAAAAGTGCAGTATTTCCTATGAATCACCTACTGCCCCAAGAAGTATGTAAGTTCACCAATCATAGACATTTAAAATTATGAATTCATGTTACTAGAAAATTTATCAACTGATCCATTCCTGCTTCCACAAAATATAATATCATCTACGTACACCAGAACCATGAGTAGATCTTTCTGAGAATTATTCACATAGAGATTGTGATCCACTCTTCCTCTTTTAAATTTGAGCTTCCATATATAATAATCTACCCAAGAGTACCACACTCATTGTGCCTACTTTAGACCATATAGAGCCTTCTTAAATCTGCAAACCTTTATTTCATCATTACCAAGCATAAAACCCACTGGCTGTTCAATGTAGAATTATTCTTTAAGAAACACATTTAATAAATCTATATTGACATCAATTTGATACACTTTGTATCCTCTTTGAATTTCCATGGCAAGAAATAGTCTGATTGACTCTAGTATAGCTTCCATAGAAAATGTTTCTTCAATATCAACACCTTCAATATAGGAAAATCCTTTACACACCAGTTGCTCCTTGTTTTTATCACATTTCCATGCTCATCAATTTTTTTTGAAAATCCACTTAGTACCAATCAAATTGTGGTTTTTGGGTCTCTTAACTAGATCTAATGTTTTATTCTTATCGATCTGATCCAAATCTTCTTTTATGGATTTAAACCATGATTCATCCTTTGTAGTTTTTTAAATGAGGATGGTTCCACAACTGATAAGAATGAATATTGTTCATTATTCCTCATTATCCTTATCTATGTGGGATTTTTTCTAATCCCCAATTATGCTGTATTAATCAATTTATTCTCTTCGATTTCTTCTGTGAGGTTTTGATGAATTTTCTTCAGCCATGGTTTCCTCTTCTGATTCTTATTTTGAGTCAACTTCATGATGTGATTCCAAAGAGTTTTCCACACCTTCCTCTACTTCTTTATTTGGATCCATTCCATTTCCACATTCTTCCTCATCTTCTATTTCATTAGTATTCAAATTTCTCAAGGCACTTCTAGTTTTATTTTCAATGATATTCACATCACTACTTTCCACAAAATTTTCAAGACATTTATTAAAACATTTGTTGGATTTTCTATTCATTGAATATCTGAGGAATATTCCTTCATCTGTAGCATCACCATACTTCCCTTGATTTCATTATTTGTTTCAGATAAAGCATTTACTTCCAAAAACAAGAAAATACATTAAATATGGATTCCTTCCATGGAATTACTCAAAGGGTATCTTGGTTTCCCCCATATAAATCCCTATTCAGTTTTGAGTATAAACTATAGCTTGGGCATCCTCTTTACAATAATGGTAAGAGACACAACTCTCAACCCACATAGTTATGGCCATACTATTCACCTATCGATTTTGATGTTCAAAAACTCCATTTTACTATGGAGTCCTCACATTAACCACCTCATGTTGTATTCCATGTTTCTATAGGTAATTTTCAAATTTAATGGACGTGTATTCCCCACTATTATTAGGCTGCATAATTTTGATTATCTGTCTGGTATCATTCTCGGCTATTCGGTGATATGTTTTCATGCAATCAAGAACTTTTCGTTTCTTATGTATAACCATAAAACAAGATATTCTGCTATAATTATCATTGAAAAGGATGAAGTAACTTTCTCCATAAGTTCTAGAAACATTTATCAGACCACATACATCTGTATGAATGAGATCAATAAGATTTGATGCGCTTTTCTTATTTGGATGATATGAATTGTACACAAACTTTCCTTGCATGCAAGCATCACAAGTCTTATCCCATTCACACTTTAGATTTGAGATATCCATGACAATATTCAGTTTAGATATATTTTCCATATTTTGTTGATTGATGTGACCCAACCTCTGGTGACATAAGTTGTTTTCTTCTTCAACTGTCATGAAACAAATGTTCTCTTTACTATTAACCTGATATAAGTTGACAGTTTTTTCCATCCCTTAATGAGAGAATTACTTGTTCTTCACTTTATAATTCAACCCTTTTGATTTAATTTAACCATAAATCCCAAGTCACAACCTTGGCTCACACTCAAGATATTGTGATCCAACCTGTCTATGTAAAGAAATTCAGTCTTCTTCAGCTCACCATTGGCCAGTTCAGTAATTCCACTACCTTTTATCTTCAAAGTACCCTAATTACTAAATATCACTATTACATACACCATTTTATTGATATTAATTAATATTTCCTCATTTCCCATCATATGGGGTGAGCATCCACTGTCAAGAATGCAAGTGTGACTGTTCGTGGTAGCTTTGAGAGCTACTTCTGCAAGGTTGGATTTTTCATTTTTTTTCTTTTACTTCCATGAAATGTTAGATTGAATAAAGGATAAATATATACTTTCAAATATCTCTTCCATGTGATTAGCTTATTCATACTCATATTCTTCTTTTATCAGAGAAAACCTGTTTGTAAGAGAAACACCATATGGTTAGAAGGTATTGACTTGTATCTGAGTTATGTATGAATTGTTGCTGCCATTCTTATACCTACAATCAAAAACTTTTTGGACAAAGTTGTAACAATGAAAACAATATCCATAGAAAATATTTCTTAGAAATAATTAGGAATTAAATTCATTATCCTTTGTTAACTTCTTATCTCTTCCCCATTCAAGTATCTCTATGCCTCTTCATAGTATGACATGGTATAGCCCAGATAGCCACAAAATTGACATTTCATAAGTTGGAGTGTCTTTTCACTTATATTACTTCTCATGTTAACTTCCTCAAGAGGGTATTTTGACTACCTATCATATCGAGATGCCTTAGAATAGTTTTAATTCTTATTTTCATTTGAATTGAGGGTTTCTTATTCAACACTTTAGGTGAATTTTAAACCTGTCCAAATTTCAGCTTGCCTTTATTTTGACTCATTTTATTTCCATCTTTCGATGTTTCAACATCACAACTGATTCCACTATTACCCATGCATGAATTTCTTTGGTCATTCAAAATATTTTCAACTCCATCAGAACCACACCTAGATCTCTCAAGTAACTCAGTATCAGAGAATTTTTCAAAATGTATTTTCTTATTTATTTATTTTGAGATTGATTCACTTTCATGTTTAGTCCTCATAGAAACAAATTCTTCCTCTATAACTTAAAAATTCTTGGAATTCTATTCCAATATTAAGTTAAGGTAATTGATGACCTTTCCCTGTTCTTCAATTCTAAGTTTTATTTCCACTACATTTTTAGTGCTCTTAAGGATTGACGACTATAATTTCAAAAATTATTCCAGTAATTCAATTTTAGATTCAAGATAATAAACTTATTCTGATGATTCTTACAAAATTGTTCTCTAATTAATTAACCTATTACATTGATTATCAATATTACCAAAATCATCCTTAAGTTGAAACTTGGGATCAAAATTAGTGGTCAACTAATTATCTCCAATATTATCTTTTGATGGTTCTATTTTTTTAATTGTATCCATCATAGAAGCATGGTTTACATACTTAAATTTTACTTATTATTCCTCAAACAATTCATTTTCATTGTCTTCTTATTTATATAAAAAACTATTTCATTGTAATTTCTTTCCATATTTTAAGTCTCTCATTTTGGAAAACATTTTTTTAGGCTTCTGAATGTATCTAATTTTACTTTCTTCATAATTAAACCTTTTTGGGAACTAAGAGGAAATATGACCAACTATTTCACAAGGAAAACAAGACATAGGTAATTTGACTGCAAATTTCCCTATTCCATTCTATAATTTCTTGGAAATGAGAGAAATAATTTCTTTTTCCTCATTATCTTCATCAACACTATCTCCATAAATTTCAAGTTTCTTCATGGATTTGAATGTCATTTCCTTGCTTATACAAGTCATTTCATATTTAGGTTTTAATCTCATTTCATAAGACACTAGACTACTCATAAGATCATCCAAAGAATGTTTAGAGAGATCCCTTTCCTCAAGGGCTGACCCCTTTTCATTGTAAAGAGGTTGAAGTCTTCTCATGATTTTCCTTATAATATCAATTTCTTTTATTTCTTAACTATGATATCATATTGCTAAAATAATTCAATAATTTGATTAAAAACGAATATGCATTTTCATATGGATTCATTTTCAGACCATCAAACCTGTCGTTGACAACTTGGAGTTTTTCCTTGTTCACTTTGTTGTCTCCTTCATATATGTTCTCCAGTTTTTCCCATATAAACTTTTCTAACGTAAAACTCATCACTTTTAGATATATATGATCATAAAGAGATGAAGTGAGGGAATTATGTGCTATGGAATCTACATCAATCATTTTCCTGTCTGTATCAGTCATAGACATCTCAGTTGGATCAGTGAAATGTATTCATTATGTAGCAAAAAATAGTACTTCAATTCCAAGAGAATTTAGATGAGATCTCCTCATATTCTTCCATATTTGAAAGTTTATTCCATAAAAGAGGATTACTCACCTAACACTTACTATATTCTCCATTATATAACTGAAGGGAAGATTTAACACCAGCAACCTTTACGCTCTGATACCACTTGAAGGACCCCTAAAAACCCTGAGAGGGGAGGAGTGAATCAGGGTGTCAACTTTTTCTTTTAAACTGATGGATCTTATTTCCACATTGGTAGGAACCTATTAAACTTTTCTAATGAGAAAGAGTAGAAAAAAATAATCACATGAAAAGCGCAAACACATCAATTTTACATGGTTCACCACTAAGGGATAAATCCAATGATCATACACTGACAAGTTTTTGGTCATATCAAAATCCATTAATCTTCACTAGTTGTAGAGTATAAAAGTTTGGAACAGTCATTATATGTCAGTTTCATGGTCTTTACAAGGTTTAAGGATGTCACACTACGTCCCTAAGATCACTTTCATTGAATCCCCCTTGGTCACTGTGTTGGGAAGAATATGAAATTGGTTTATTGACTAAAGGTTGCTTCAATGTATTGGTATTAACTCATGTATCCTCAACTGTAAATAGATGATCTACTGAAGTTCTATTTTTACCCACAGATGAAGTTTACTTTTCTACGTACTGATAGTTCGTGAACTGCTCCTCCATGAACTTTCCTTCTTTCTCCATATACTGCGCTCCTTCCTCTATGTATTTTCCTGCTCCACGTACTACCATGATATGTGTACTGCACTACTCTGTTTCATACTACCCTGCTACACGTGCTTCCCTGCTCTCCGTACTGTGAATGTTTCCTTCACGAACTGCACTACTATGTGTACTACCCTTCTTCTTTTCCTCTCCACTTACTACAAGAACTTTGTGGACCGAGTTCTTCATCCGCGTACTGGCTCTCCTACGCAGACATGTATTCTTGTAAACCACTTCACACTTCACCAAATTTGTCCAAATTTCTAATTAAAACCTCCTTTATGAGGTTTTATTCCCATGAAACACTATATACTTCAGGGAAACCCTCCCAGATTTTTAATCTTAGTCATGTCTTCTAACGAAGGGATTAGTGATCTTTATATAGGAAAATAAATATGAAAAATATACTAAACAAAGATTCACCAAATCTTCATTTTGGCACCACCTTTACCACATACCATACATCTCCCATGAACTATATCCCCTAAATGATCCACATACCACCATTCTCCCTACACATCGGAACAAATTACCACCTCGTTTCCACAAATAACTCCCTTCACAACTTCCAAAAACTTTTCCTCTTGTTCACAAATGACACTCTATATCGTGAACTATTTTCCTTCTGCAAACCTCCTATGCTTCATAAACCATTCCTCCTATACGGTCCACATAACATTTTCCATTCCACAAACTATTTTTTTACAGTCTTCATATCACCCTTCGTCGTCAGTGAACCATTCCTGGTACATGGTATGCAGTTTGTATCCTGTGCTATGAGGTTCCCTTCCTTTGCTGATTTCCTTCATCATTTTGTATCTCATTCACTCCAATTAATAAATAATTCCTTTTCCAAAAACAAATTCTCGACTTTGAGGCCCAAAAATTTGGAAAAACAATAGAAAAATTGTTCCACCTTCAATACCTACTTTGGTCTATGCTATAAGATCACTTGACTTAAAAACCCCTAGATCAACCCAAAGTGGATTGACAACAAACACAAACCATATTCCATTTCAAGAAAATAACATCCTTAGTTCCAAAAATACTAGGTGGAGGGAACTCCATCCTTTTACCCTGCGCAAGTACTTACATGTAATTCATCATCTTCTTATATTCTCTATCCTACCATCGATGCTTCTCCTCCTCCTTTTAATGATGTTGTTGATGAAGCTCCTCCTACTCACTACAATTTCTCTCTATAACCTCATTTTATTCTTAAAACTTCTCCTTATACTCTAAAAATGATGATGAGGAATCTGAAATAACTCTCATAGAGTTGGACGATGACCACATAATAATGTCATAATAACTAAAAAGAGTCAATCTAGAACCAATACCAACCACCCATTTTTTCCTGATACCATATAGAGTCACCTACATACAAGTTTTCATAACATATCTTAAATCATAAGTGTCGCAACCCTCAGTCTCGACCTAACTCTCATCAATTCTTCGAGAAGTTGTGGCCTCATATGACTCTTTAAAATGTAATTTGAAATTAAAATTGTTTAAATATTAATTTTAATTAATTTTAAAAATAAATGAAATTATACTAACTAAAATATGTTTTTTTAGTCACCAGTAATCTCTTCAGTCATAGGATCAATGTAAATCTTCTTAAAAACATAAAATTCTATAATGCCAGGATGATCAAATGCTTATATGAATACAAAATAAAAATTTTATATTTAAAGTGTATATAAATTATTAAATAAAATTACTTATTATATATCATTGATGAATAATAATGGTATGACCACCATCTCTATACGTGAACTGCTATCTCCCCTAGTTCTGTAAGCCAGATGATAATATCCTCTAAAAACTATCTCAAATCCAATAGGAGAAAAATATATCATAAAAATGGGATGAGATGTAATCAGGACGGTGACTATATAAATACTGATAAAAAATATGGCTCTAGCTCTCTCTATGGAACTCATTCTCATATTGTTTAAAAAAATGATAGTACTCATGCATATAGATCTCCCATGACTCCTAAATGGTGGTTCTCATGTTATCATCAATGGGATACTAAAAAAACTACAAATAATTAATAAAATAAAGTTAATAATTAAATAAATTTAGAAATAAATATTATATTTTTACATACCATCCATTGATAAAACATAAAATGACAAACGTAAATGGGAATATGAACTCACTTTACACATGATCTGGAAAAATAATTACATGGAATCGTACCCCCTGTCTAATAGCTATACATGAAAAAATGTTATAAAAAATAATATATAAATAAAAATTATATAATTAAATCAATGAAAATTAATAATAATTAATTAAAACTAACTAAAATACACAACTAAATATACCTCCACATGATTGGATCAAAATCAAGAGGCGAGTGTCACTTAGGAATGAGGTCAAGAATCATTAACTTGGCTAGACCATTACCCCTATGAGTCGATGATGTTGTGGCAGCAACCTATGGGTCGGATGACGAGTCATTGGGATAATCACCTTGAAGCACAACATCTGTGAGGGTACATAACATCTCATCGATATCTTCATCATCCATCCAAAACACAAAAATAATTTTATCTATAAAAAATTGAAAGTTTGTATTATATTTTAATTATGAGTATTACCAGCATGTAATTTTGTCATTCTTCATCTGAATACTCATCCTCATATTTTACGGTGTTAATATCTTTATCTTCCTCCTCAATATCATTAGTTTCCATAGGTGCTTGATCTTCACCATCCCTTGCTATTTCAAATTCATTGGTTACATAATTAACATTATCAACACCATCAACCCATAAATATGGGGTTTCATCATTGATATTTATATCTCTTTGAGTAAAAGATGTATTTGTTATTGTCTCTTAAAAAATTTGAATTTATTAAACTTCAATAGAATCACTTTTGCTTTACATAAATTGATTTTTATAAAATTCATTTTTATTATACTCTACCAATAAATTAAATCTATTGAGACAAAATAATTATTTGCATAATAATTTGCCTAATTATTAGTAATTATTTATTATTTATCAATATTATTACTAATTATTTTAATATTTTTTAGAAATTATTACTAATTATTACTAATTATTACTAATTATTACTAAATATTAATAATTATCAGTAATTATTTACTATTTATCAATAATTATTACTAAATATTTCTAAATATTTACTATTTATTAGTAATTATTACTAATTATTTCTAATTATCAGTAATTATTTATTATTTATCATTAAATATTACTAATTTTCAGTAATAATTTACTATTTATTGGTAATTATTACTAATTATTACCATTTATTGATAATTATTACTAATTATAAATAATTATTGGTAGTTATTACTAATTAATACTATTTATTAGTAATTATTACTAATCATATGTAATTATTATTAATTATTACTAATTATAACTAATTACTACTAATTATAACTAATTATTACTAATTATTACTAATTATTTACAATTTTTTAGTAATTATTGTTTTATATTACTAAATATTATTAATTATAACTAATTATTATCAATTATAACTAATTATTAAAAACTATAACTAATTATAACTAATTAGTACTAATTATAACCAATAATAAGTAATTATAAATAATTATCGATAATTATTTACTATTTATCAGTAATTATTACTATTTATTAATAAATATTACTAAATATTACAAATTATTTGTAATTATTTCTAATTATTACTAATTATCATTAATTATTACTAATTATTACAAATTACCAGTAACCATTACTAATTATAAATAATTCTCGGTAACTATTCCTAACTATTACTAATTATCAGGAACTACTACCAGTTATTACTAATTAATGGTAATTAATAATAATTATTGATAATTATTACTAATTATTACTAATTATTTATAATTAATATTAATTGCTGCTATTTACAGTTAATTAGTACTAATTGCTCCTAATTATTCCTAATTGTTGGTTATTACTAATAATTCATACTAATTATTCTTAAATATTACTAATTGTTGCTAATTATTTACCAATTATTACTAATTGTTCCTATGTATCGATAATTATTATTAATTATTGGTAATTACTACTAATTATTACTATTTATCAGTAATTATTAATAATTATCGGTAATTATTAGTAATTATTACTAATTATTACTATTTATAGGAAAATATAACTAATTACTAATAATTATTGTTAACTATTTACTATTTATAAAAAATTATTACTAACTATTTACTATTTATCGATAATTATTACTAATTATTTACTATTTATCAATAATTACTACAAATTATTACTATATATTTACTATTTATTAGCAACTATTACTAATTATTGTCAATTGTTACTAATTTTCGGTAATTATTATTAATTATTACTAATTATCGATAATTATTTACAAATTATAGGCAATTATTACTAATTATTACTCATTATCTGTATTTATTTACTATTTATCATTAATTATTACAAATTAATAATATTTATAGATAATTATTACAAATTATTACTAATTATAGGAAATTATTACTAATTAATACTATTTATCAATAATTGTCACTAATTATTACTAATTATTGGTAATTATTACTAATTATCGATAATCATTACTTATTATAACTAATTAGCAATAAGTATTCACTATTTATCTGTAATTATTACAATTTATTACTAAATATTACCAATTATAACTAATTATAACTAATGATGACTAATTATAAATAATTATCAGTAATTATTTAATATTTATCAGTAATTATTACTATTTATTACTAAATATTACTAATTCTTACAAATTTTCGGCAATTATTACTAATTGTTACTAATTATCAGTAATTATTACTAATTATTGGTAATTTTTACTAATTATAACTTATTATCGATAATTAGAATTAATTATTACTAATTATCAGGAAATTTCAGGAGTCGAGCGTGCTCTGTCCAAAATTTTATTAAAGAAAAGAGAAGTATAGAAAACAATAAAGACTCCAAACATGTGGCATAGAGAGCACCACTAAACATGAAAGTGGAAAACCAATGCCACCCAGAAGACAACTAGAGTGAAAGCTTCCTGCACAAAATAAAAATTGGGGCTCAAAGACCCCCTTTATTACATGGCCGAAAAGAAAGCCTCACTGTGGGTTCCTGTATGACCACCAAGCCTACCATCCCCTCCTCAAAATATTTGTTTTTATTTAGAAAACACTACTAAGGGAAAGTGGGAAACCCATCAAGTACACAAAGACAATCAATCAACATGATACGTCATAGTCGAATCTAAGATTTATAATTTAAGTCTGTTAGAGATTGTACCTCTGTGAAGACTCCATTGGATAATGGTAGCCTTCTCAATCGTATCCTCTTTGAGTAGGATTTCCAAATTGTATGCCATCTTGTCCTAGGTATTAATGATCTCTTCCACATATATCTTCCGATCATTGAATCCATGAGCCAATATTCCAAGTTGTTTTTGGGACCAGTCAAGCTGCTCCTCGGTAAGGTTACCCTGAATACTCCTCCCAACCAACCTGTCAAACTCCTCTTGTGTAGTGATAACCTGTAGGCCTTTATCGAAGAATTCTTCTTTTCCATCAATGATGGTTTCCCACTCTTCGTTGCCATCCCACAAAGACCTCTGCACACCCAAATCCACTACGACGACATCTGATGAACTTCACCCTGAGGTCATCACTACACCCTTCGGTGGTTTCACTCTTGCATCATCCATGCACCAACACATCAACCTTGGACTTATTCCATGAACCCATTAACATCCCATTCCACTGATAGCTGCAGCAAGTAGGGGCTATCACACCCATCAGTGTCCCATACTGCTGATAGTAACCGTGAGATACATACCCCACCGACATCCCATGCCACTGACAGCCACTCAAGAGTCCCACACCATCGCAAATTTAGGCGTTGTCACCGTCACCAAACAAGACCTGCACCCCCTAATCACGCTCATCTATGCATGAATTGTCAGCACATATGGGATTGACCCAAGTACCCAATTGGTCATTAAAGGCCCAATGGAAGGCCCTTGCCCCAAATTGTGATAAAAGGATGTTGTTGGGGGACTTATATAAGTTAAATTAGTTTTGATGGAATATTTTTTTATGAAAGTTCAGTTGCAAATAATAGTATTTATTGCAGGTTACATCACAAATATTTCCCAAAATAAATAGTTATAGCGGCGGATGAAAAGAAATTTGCAAAAAATGATCGGATCAGTCACAAATGATACCCACCATAAATAGCCTTTATTTACTCTATCAATAGAATATTGGTCATGGGAAATTTTTATTCTGTTGAAAATAGTGCCATTTGTGATGGAAAGATTTTTTTTATTTACAAGTATTTTTGATGGTATTATCTTCCATCATAGATAAATTTATCTGTGAAAAAAATCCTAATTCTATACCAAATATTCATTTCCCATGATATGCTACACGTTTCCCCTAAAACTATTTGTGACGGGACTTATATCCTATCTCAAATACCATGAAATATATAGTCATTTGCAACGAGTCTCTCATTCTGTCGCAAATAACTTGATGTAGTTGATTATTTGCGATGGGTATCTATTCCCACTACTAGAAACATAGCCTATACCCACAGTTTAGAACCATGGGTATAACCCCTAAAATCCTAGGTATAGTCTATACCCATGGTTTTATGAACCGTGGATGATGGAGCTGTCGGTATAGAGTTATACCCATGGTTTCTACAGCAACCGTGGGTATAGCCAATGAAATTTTACCGTACCCACAGTTTTGGTTAAACCATGGGTATATATTTTATGATAATAAACCATATATCCATGGTTTAGTGAACCATTGGTATAGGTACTTATCCCCATTTGGTAGCAATAACCCCTCCATCTCATCCTGATCTAGTAAATAAAATAAAAACCATAGTACACATTCAATGTAATACATATATTGTATATTTTTCATTTATCCATCTAATTGTAATAATTTTTAAACCATTTACAATACTATAACATACATATAAATCCACCAATAAATTCAAGTCATTAAACAACATCCACATGTCTCTTTAATACTAACTAAAAAATAGAGGGGATGGACATCTCCCTCATCACCAACATCCTCATCCTCATCACTAATAGCATCATCTAGAGCACCAAAATCATAATCATCATCATAATCATCATCACCACCACCACCACTATCTCTAACGCAACTAGGACCCTCATTCACAAAAATCAAGTAACCATATAAAGAGTTCATTGATTCCATACATGAATCAAAAGTAATAGTAGTATTTGATGGATGTGATGGACTTATAACTAACATAGCCTTCAGGAAGTGTTCAGTGATCAATTTAATTCCTTCACACTACTGTAATGACATTTTGTTTGGTATCAGCTACTTCTTCATGAGCATTTTGTAGCTCAATGGTTTGAGAGGTTTGAGAGGTGCTTAATGAGGTCCAATACCCAGTTAGGATGATTTTTTTCTTGGGTCAACATCAGACTCTCCCTTGGTATTCCTAACCAAATACCCGACTCAAATGATCATTTAGACCAAAGTTGTCATCTTTTCTCTCATATAGGGCTTCCAGGGAACACTATTTAAAATATAAAAAAGATATTTAATTATGAATAACATATAAATATTTGAAATATCAATAAAAAATTAACAATATTTTATTGTGTTTTTGTATTTATTTCATTTTCATCCTTTTTCTTCCAACTTGAGAAAAATAATTTTTCTCAAGGCACACGACCTTTGATGCAATATTCCAATTTCTAAAAATGACATTTATTGGTATAATAATACATTATTGAATAATAATAAAGTTATAAACTTAGAATGAATTAAAATTTTACCCATTTAAGAAATCCATAAAATGAATAAGCATCTAAATATGTATTTAATTATAAATTTAATACTAGTGGCATGAGATAAAAAATACATACTAATTAGCATGATAAACATGGGTATGATATTGATTCCTCTTGTATGACCATTTTTTTCCAATTCTATTTGTGTTATGTTATTTGGTTATTCGATCACTTGGTAATTTTGGTCATTTGGTTAGTAGGTCCATTTTTAGGTTAGGTTTTTTAGTAAATTTCCCATTTGGTCTATTAGGAAATTTAGTATAATTGGATAATTAGTCATAAATCCATTAGTCCATTAGAATAATAGGCCATAATTCCATTAGGATAATTTTCTATTAGGCTATTAGGACAATATGCTATTAGTCCACTAGGTCATTATCCCACTAATCCATTATGCCATTAGACCATTAGACCACTAGGTCATTATGACATTAGGCCAATTGGTCATTAGGCCATTATGACATTAGTCCAATTGTTCATTAGACCAATTATCCAATTGGCCATTAGGATTTTAGTCCAATTGTCCATTAGGCCATTAGTCCATTGGGACAATTGGCCAATTGGGCCATTGGGCCGTTATGCCAATTAACGAACTGGCCATTAGGCCATTATTCCAATATTCCATTATTCTAATTGGCCAATTCATCCATCAAGCCAATTGGCCATTAGGCCATGAGGCCAATTTTCCATTAGTATATTAGGCCAATTGGAAATTAGGTTATTAGTCCATTAGACATTAGACCAATTAGACAATAGGCCATTAGGCCATTAGGTCATTAGGATATTAATCCAATTGGACAATTGTCCATTAGTCCATTAGTCCATTAGGATAATTTTCCAATTTGGACATTAGGCTATTAGGAAAATTGTCCAATTTTCCATTATTCTATTAGGCAAATAGGACATTATTCCATTAGTCCAATTGTCCAATTAGGCCATTAGGCCATTATTCTATTAGGAAATTAGGCTACCGACCATTAGGCCATTAGGGAATTGTTCCATTATTCCAATTGGACATTAGGACATTAGGCCAATTTTACAATTGGACATTTTTAAATTAGAACCATTATCCAATTGGCCATTAGGCCATTATGAAAATTATCCATTAGTACAATTGGCCATTACTCCATTAGGCCAATTATGCCAATTATTCCATTAGGCCATTTAGGCCATTAGTCTACAAGGCTAATTGGGTCATTAGTCCAATTAGTTAATTAGATAATTATACCACTATAAAATTAGTCCATTAGGCCATTAGTCCATCAAGATATTAGGATATTAGGCTATTAGGCCATTATGCCATTATTCCATTTGGCCAATTGGCCATTTGTCCATTAGGCCAATTGGAAATTGTCCAATAGGCCATTAGGACATTAGAAATTTAGTCCATTAGGAAATTAGGCCATTATGAATTTAGTCCATTATCCCATTAGGCCAATTAACTAATTAGCCATTAGGCCATTAGTCTATGTCAAAGGAGTATTTTTGGCCTTATATTAAAGGAATTAATGACAGTAAAACTTAAAATTATGCATGAAAATATAAATAACAATATAAATTTAGATATTGTTTCTATTCATATCAAAGTACATGACACTTATCATTCTTGAGCATTTTAGTGTACCCTAAAGTGTGAAAATACGTCATTTAATATTTATTATTTTGGTTCTTTCTCGAAACATCCTAAAAAAAATTCAATAAAAGTAATAAGAATTAAATTTTCTATGCAATCCATTAGAGATAATAAATACCTTAAACTCATCACTCTTATAATATGTGATCATTTATTAATAATGTTTTGTTTTAAAATCAAGGAATATTGGTACACCCTCTAAATCGTAAATGACTCTACTCTTCCAACCAACATATAAATCATGCTTATATGATCACCATAACTCCACAAGATCTATAAACCTTGCAACCTTAATAGATTCACTATCAAGAAAGTTAAACTAATGCATAAATGAACGTATTAATTCATTTAAATACAAATATATATATATATATATATATATATAAAACAATTTTTCTTACCCATATTTCTGCTCATGATTTCTCCTTGATGTCAAAACTAATATGCCTCCATGAGACTGGTTGGACCAGAATGATATCATTTTACTGGGCTAAAGTTCCTATAAAACTTATACACTATCTGGAATTTTTACCTATCATCTGATTTGCTTCATTGTAATCCAACCTTATTTTTGTTTTGTGATTACAGTCTTAACATATATGGGTTCTCATGCATTTCCTACTAGAAGACCCTAATGAATAATATCAAAGGAAAAATGAAGAATTAAATCACAATACAACATGAAAAAAAATAATTTGATATAAATTTTCACAATTATAATAAAAATAACTTGACATAGGCTTCTCATTAGGCTCGATGTATATGGGATATATCCTGAATTAGTATCCTCTAAAGGATGTGCCTATTCTAATGCATGATATAGGAGATCTTCATGCACTATAGTAGAAGATAAAGGAACACAATAATCATATAATGGATGAATAGTAGGAAATTGAGGCAACATATAAATGACAGGATATGGGTAGTAGGGTTGGGGACACATCAAAGGATATAGATATAGTAAAGGAAGGAACATCCCTAAAGGCGACGCAGACATGGTATGGGAAGAAGACGTTAAATGTGATGATGATAGAGGAATGGATGGGAACATCCATGGAGGCTCAATAGGGGGATGGAAAGGTGTGGTAGATGGGGTGTCCACTGGTTGGTCAGGATGGGAATGGGTACAAAGGTTCTCCTTCTAACAATAAAAGCACTCCCACTCAGACCCATACTATTAGGTTGAGAAGAATTCAACTATGGTTCAACTGAATGTCCCTAAAAAAAGTTGATAAAGAATAATAACATGACATTATATGTAATGTATAAGAAAAATATTATAATTATTATACTCACAAAGGGAACCATAAGAGGAAACCCACTCTCATGCATCCATATATACTTATCAAATAATCACTTCCTTATAACTTCTTAAATATTTTTCATAATCTACAAAAGAATGAAATTTTTATTTTTTTGAAATAGTTTTTAAAAATCTTACATAAAACATAAAACTAAAAGAAGTCATAAACAATGACATAACGTGTTTTAGAAACAATAATTAAAAACCTAGTTATGTATTTTTTTAAAACCCATTTTAACCTGGTTTTCTGAATTGAAATAAATCTAATTAAATTCAATGAAAAAAACATTATGAAAACAGAACTATCATTACAAAATGAAACTAAATTAAAGTAATTATAGTAGTACCAATCGTAGAAACCCACATAAATATAAACTAAATGAACTATGAACATATATGGTTGTTTCTATATATTTCCCACCCCTACTTCTGGTTCAATATCAACTCTCACAATGGGATAATTTGAGTAATCAAATGCAATATTTTGGACAACACTAATGGGGGTTTCAATGGTGTTAATTTTTCCCCACTACCATGAAAAGTATTTTTTTGGATTTCTTCATTAATGGTACCATAATCAGGTCTTAGATGATCTTTCACATAGAAAAATTGTTTTTCTATTGATTCCAAAATGTATGGTTCTTCAGTGGTTAGGAATAGACTCATGTCAATAACTATGAATCCACAGTCATCAATAAATTTACCATGTTACATCCTTGAGTTAAACCATTTACATTTCATCATAGTGACTCAAAAATGAGATTAGTAATCCAACAACAATATTTTCTCAACAAGTCCATAATAAGACACATTTTAATATCAATGCTTACTATTTGATGCACTGAATAAATATCCTGTTGTAGTAGTTAATATAACACCATCATTTTTTTATCATTTTTACCACTCGATTAGTTGTAACAAATTTATACCCATTGATTATTAAAGATTTACATTCACAAACCAATGAATTAGGACCAAAATCAAACACTCTTAATTAATTAGAAATGGAGTCAAAAGGTAAAATCAATAGATGAAATATATATGAATAATAAAATTAAATGAATATATATATTTTAAGATAATTAATGTAATGATCATATATTTGATTTTAACCAAGTAGAAAACTCTTTGTTATGAAAATCCTCTCTCATTATCAAAGGAAAAGATCAATGAACCCAACTTATAATTTTTTTATGTTCCCTAAATAAAATGATAATAAAATTTTAAGGTATATGTGAAATGAAATTGTATGAGATAACTTGTAAATATTGAAATTAATTACTTTATATTTTTATTTAACAAACCATTGTTAAACAAGACTGTGTGATATTCAATATCTCACTCTTCAAGGCTTGATGTAGCCAATGTATATGACCCATGAATTCCTCTTATTTAGGGAAGATATGGAAATTAGGGATCAATTTCCTCATACTTCTCATCTTTATTTCTCATTTACCAATTATGACTTGTGCTCATATTCAACAAATACATTGAATAAAAAATCATACATTTTTATCCAAATAACCCATCACAATGGAACTTTCAGGATGATTCTTATTTTGGACATAAGATTTCATTGTGCACATATTACTTTTAGTAGGATACATCCACCAAAAAGAAAAGGGTCCCCCAAGAAGTGTTTTAGTTTGAAGATAAACTGTTAAATGTAGTATGCAAGTGAAAAATGATGGAGTAATTTTTTTCCAACTCAAAAAAAATTAATTTCACCTCTTACTATACTTTTTATCAAGAAATATTTGGATAAAATTTTAGTAAAAAGGTAACTAAAAAATGACACAATTGAATAAATTTAACCCTTACATTACTAGATAGAAAATGATGGATTTTTATTGGAATATGTTCATTAAGAAGGATGTGATAATCATGAGTTTTTAGGGATTTTAGTTTCAACTCCCTTCTGCTAAATTTTTTAGATATGTTGTTGGAATATCCATCAAGAACCTTGATATTATACAATACTTCTATAATTTGTTTTTAAAGGTTCATCACATAAGAAGTACAAGTAACTTTCCTTTTATTTTCACCGATACACATAAGATGTAGTTCTGGTTGAATACCCCAATCCAACAAGTCCTGGTGAGATCATAAGTCATATTTGGTCTTCCCCTTGATATTTAGAATAATTTAAAGAAATATTTCATATATATTCTTCTCAATATGAATTATGTTTAAACAGTGATGTAACAAATTGGTAGACTAATATGGTAACTCAAAAAAATAATATATTTTTCTAATTGTAAGTGGATTCAGCGTCAACATTCTTACTCTTTTTAGATTTCATCTGACGTTTCCCTAATAAAAAATTGATAAATTTCAATTTTTTAAGAACATCAGTTCCTGACATATATTGAGGTCATTGTTCAGTGTCAATAGTATTATAAAAAATCCAATGATTCTTCCTATATTGATGATCCATTGGAAAGAATCATTGATGCCCTATGAAATTGAAACTATGATGATATTTAAGCCTTCTAGAACATGTATTATTCATAAAAATAGGACATGATAGTTTTCCCTTTGTAGTATAACCAAACATCATTGCATAAGCATAGAAATCAATTATAGTCCATTTAAGGGTAGCACGCATCTGAAATATATTTTTTGAAGAAGCATCCAATGTGAGAACACCCATATCCCAAAGCTAGTTCATATATGTTATTAAAGTTTTAAATTAGATGTATATATAATTGGTAGTATTAGAAGGTACATATATTAGTATACTCAAGAAATTGAAATGTTTTTTCATACACATCCATAGAGGAATATTATAAACATGAATAAAGACCAGACATGTGTTATGAGTAGTAAGCATTCGAACAAACAGATTAAAACCAACAAAGGATAAACCCAACCTAACATTACGCACCTTGGATGAAAAATCAAGATTTTTTGAATCAATTTTATTCCATACTAACCCATCTATAGGATGAACCAACTCATCATTACCTTTAATTCTATCAGTATCATGACATAACATATTGGTTAAGATTTCTGCAAACATTAATATATTTTGAAGCCTAAGAATCAATGGAAAGTGCCACATAGATTTATATGGAACATGATATTATGTTCCATTTTCATTTTCATTCCATCAAGATATTCTACATTCTTTACTGTTATTAAAGTCAACTATTTCCTCACAAAATAAACTAAAATCTTTCAAAAAATAAAGAATTTTATTTGTATAAAATCCAATCTATTTAATTAAATTCCATGACTTATAATTATTTGAGGGAATATATGCACAATTAGGAAGTAAGTCCTTCAAATAAGTAAGAATATAATCAATGGAGGTATTATAAATTCTATACATGGTTTTCCATGATATAACCACATTAAAAATTCCAACTTTTTCATTTTAGTACATTTCTGATATACAGGAGTTCTAGCATCACCCATTAATTTTTTTTACTCTCACAACATCATTATATTAAATATTTTTCTCATTTGTATTGATATAATTTCCTTCTTTAACTGAGATACTATATTTCTCATGATGATGTACAGATGTAAACTGATCAAATATTAAATTCTCCATACCAATTCTTTCATTCTGTTCATGAATATTAGAATACTGTCTTGTCTATCCATTATGATACCAAACATAATAGTTTGTCTGAAATAAATATTTTTTTATATGGTAGCTAACTTATTCCTAGCTTAAACATGTTCTTAAAACACAATTATAACATGGAAATTGTACACGACCTCTATAAGAAGCATTGTTAAATGAACAATATAAAAAAATCAAAATTCTTTTGAAACTCGATTCAAATCTGATTGGTATGATACATCCAACTTCTATCCATTATATTATAGGGTAAAAAATTTATTTTCCAATAAATAATGTAAACCATAATTATAATGTTATCCAAATTCAAAGACAAATTAAAATTATAGTGTAGAGGAAATTAAAGAACACTAATAGGGAACCAAATTAAATAAAATGCATAATGAAAGTGTCCATTATAGAATACCACTATCCATACAAATAAAGTACAAGGTATATCATAATAAAAAACCATGGTATAATCATATAAATCCAAATGATTTTATAAATATTTGTACATAATAAAGGTTTTAAAATTATTAAACATTTGAAATATAAATATTTAATTATTTGGAATAATATTTTATCACTCATTCATGTCTAAATAATAATAATAAATTCTAAGAAACATGTTTTAAAAGTGATATAAATATAATAGTGAATTCCTAAATAACCAACCTTAATAGATAAAGTAATATTCTAGATTTACTTATAATAATATAATCATGTATATCATCATACAATTATTTATTTTTGAGTTAAAACAATCTAGTTAATAGTTTAACAATGGTTAATGATATAAAAAATTAAATTTCAATAATTAAATAGCATAACTCTAGGATAATAAAAAATTACATTAACCCATGTAGTTAACTTAAATATGATTCCCAAAACTAAAAATATCTAAATCCCTAAAATATTCCACCAAAAGAATCTCAAATTTAAATTAAATTCAAAATAATCCCTAGGATAGTTTTAAAAATAAATAAATTATAATTAAAATGTAACTTTTAGATATTTAATAGACTATATTTGATCTCTACTAGACTATAAATTTGAAAACACGATGATAGAAGTGATGCCAACATGCTTTAGAAAAATAACATGGATAGATAAAAATAAAAATAATATACATTAGAAGAGAAGATAGATTCAGAACTCATTAATCTAATGTCAAATAATATTGGAATCAAATAATCATTGAATTAGGGGATAATGAAGAAGAATACAAACAACCATCGCTTGGGTGGGGGGAAAATAAATAATGGGAGGGAAGGAAATCTTACTTCTCAAAGATAACATCAAAAAAATTACAGAAATGGAAGAATAACACCTGGATGTTGGGGCAATTTTTCCTAAGGAGGAGAGGGGGATGATGAGTCTTGTAGGAGGGTATATGATTAGGGATTTGAATGAGGAGGAGAGGGGGAGCCTGAGGGAATCCTGGTTTTTTAAGGTTATATACCAAAAGATTTTAAAAAACCATTTGTATAACTCAACCTATACCAATAGTTTTTTCAAACTATGGGTATAGCTTTGGGAATAGTGTTTATACACATGGTTTCTCTAAACCATGGGTATAGATGCATGAGGATAGACCAATATTACAGCAGTGTCTGCTGCAAATGACTTGTCAAAAAACCATTTTTTTCAATATTGAAAATTTTTCCAATGAAAAAACTATAAAAAAATCATTCTTTATTGTTGGATAATTAATTTGAGATGTTTATGGGGTATGTTAATCATAATATATCACATGGGAGTGTACATCGATATTTTGGAATAACATTTCTCCAACTACTTGGTTAGAAGCATCACACAACACTTCCAAGAGTTCTTCCTAGGTTGGTGGACTAATTATTGGGGCTATGGTCATAATTTCTTTGATCATGTCAAAATCTATCTTACATGATCCATAAAACCTGAAATAAACATCCTTTTGAGTATTTTGGTTAATGGAAAATAAATATTTCTATTTTTTAAATAAATATTCTATAAAATCCAGCATTCCCTAAAAATGATCTAACATTTTTTACAATTGCGGGGTAAGGTAGTGTAGAAATTGTGTTAACATTGACCTTATCTGATTTAATTACATCCTTATAAATAATGTGGCCATTTCCTTTCTCCGCCATGATCTGATATTTTTTGAAGTTTAAAACCAAGTTATTTTCATTGCATATCCTTAGAAAAAAATAAATATTTTTAAGATAGATTTTAAAACATATTCCATATACTATATTTTCATCAAGAAATACCACCATCCATATTTCAATTAGATATGAAAATATTCTTACCATTCAATGTTGTAAAATACATGGGACATTACATATCCCAAATGGTATCCTTAAGTATGAAAATATACAAAAGGGGTGGGTAAATTTTGTTTTGTATTGATCTCATGGTGCTTTGGGAACCAAAAAACAACAATAAATTCCATAAAGAAAGAAATAGTTACCCTTCCTAGCTAATCTCTCTAATATTTTATCACCAAAATGGGCGGTGAAGTTTTCTTTTTGGGTCACATGGTTTGGTTTTCTATAGTCAATACAAACCCTCTAACTTTTTTGAATCTCAGCGAGTAGTAGTTCGTTATTCTTGGTTTACACAATGGTGATTCTAGTCTTTTTAGGTAAAATATAAATGGGACCCACCCACCAGAATTATAGGATGGGGTATACAATTCTAGCTCCTAACATTTTTTCAATTTTCTTTTTCACAAGTTTCATAAGGGTTGGGTTGAGCCTTTTTTTGGGATGTATCAGAGGTTTTGATTCATTTTCTATGATAATTTGGTGCACATAGATTGTGGTAATAATTCCAAGAAAGTATCCTAATGACTAGCCTATGGCCCTAATATTCTATTTCAAAATATTTAGAAATTGGTGTTCATGATTAGGTTCCAAATTATTTGAAATTATCACCAACAATTTTTTACCCTCCTTAAGATATATATATATATATATATTTTAGATTGGATGGTAGAATTTTTTGTTCTAGTTTTGGTGGGTGTTCCAGTGATAGTGTCAACTCATTCTATTCTATTTATGTAACCTGTATGTGAAAAATAGAAGTATTGGTAACATAATTTAGAAGACCATTAATGTATTATTTATTTAATTCTTAAAACTTATCACTACAAAAAAATTTGATTCCATATTTTATTGATTTTCAAAAACAAAATAATCAGAATGATTTGGTGATTCTAGGGATTCTCTTAGTTTGATTATTTTATCCAACATTTCAATTTC
This sequence comes from Viscum album, assembly GCA_963277665.1. Taxonomy (NCBI): domain Eukaryota; kingdom Viridiplantae; phylum Streptophyta; class Magnoliopsida; order Santalales; family Viscaceae; genus Viscum; species Viscum album. The sequence goes on from OY728123.1 coordinate 776,546,725, forward strand.
TTCCTTGAAATAAAATGGAATTTTAGAATGAGGTAGTATGAAAATAGAATGTTCTTCTTCATGATATTTCATTTAATCCAAAAAATGTAATTAATTGTTTCTTCTACAAAATTCATTAAAAGGGTTCTTTCACAGATATTTAGTATGGTCTTAGCAATTTTAAAAAATTGACCTCCTAAGATAACAGGGGATGAATTGTGCCTCTTTCTTCTACCATGTTCAAGATGTAAAAACCAACAAGGAACAATAATTATTTCACTCTTACCAGTATATATTTTAAAAATCCTACTAGGTAGGCAACCACTCAGTTGTCTAGTTATACAACAAATTTAGTTGGATTAATTTATCCTATATGGCAGAATAAACCGAATGATTAATAGCATTAATGAATGCTTGTAAGTGAAATAATTAATTAGTAAAAGTAATCTATACTATAGTTTAGAGGATAGTAAAACTACCTTTATCTTGAAATTTTATTGGTAATTATGGAGTTATTAGAGAAAAAATTTTCTTCATAGACTTAACTTTTCATCTCCTTAAACTTTCCTCTTCTTGGTACACATCTCTATGAGAAACTTTTTATACCTTGTGATTTTGATTTATTGCATCCAATAAAGGGATATTGACTACCACATTCTTGAATGTATCCAATATTTATTATTATAAGGAATCTTCATTATCCCAATGGGTGGGGTCATTATAGAAAGGAGGTGAGGTTGGGGATGAGGCAGATCTTTCATCTCAGTTTTCCCCTTATCCTACTTCACTGGTTGTATCTTAAAGGGTAACTTCTCTTCCTATTCCTTCAAAGGTTATGGTTCTTATTCTGTCTATATATTTCCAAATTTGGCTTCTAATGGTGGTTCTTCACTCCTATTAACTTCCCTACCACTATATAAAGAGATAAAACCTATATTTCCCTTAGGTTTTGGAATTGATTGGGAAAAAAGTATACAAGAGAATTTATTTTCCAATGTAGTCATAGTAGATATGATTTATCCATAATGACCTTTAAAATCCTTCAATTTTTATCTATGAGTTATAAGGGTGGATTATTAGTTACATTAGGACTCCCTTAGTTGTCCAGGCATGTCATCCATGGAGGGAGTTGATTCTATACTTGGGGATGGTAGCTTACAAAGGGCTGAGGATGTTGGTACTTGGAGTTTGTTGGTTGTTTATATTTTATGTTTTTGAATATTAAAAATACCTCAAATATTTTTTTATTTAAATGGATAATTATAATCTCTCATGGAATCATATACTTAATGTTTAATTTATCTTTATTATGGTTATTACATATAGAATTTTTATAAATCATTCTATAGTCAATATTTTATTATATTTATTAATTATTTAATTATTCTTATATTGTTTTTTATTTATTCATAAATTATTTACATTTTTTGTAAAATGATTTTTTCTAATTAAATCATCACCCTTACACAACCTATAGCATTTTTATTTTACCTTTACATTGATGTTCAATATACCTTTAAATAGTTTGAAAATTTTGGTTTTTTACCTTCACTTAGCTATTTTTTAAGTTTGAGTAGTGCCTATCTTACCCTTACAATACATCATATGTTCATGTTTATACCTTTATTAAGCACATTATAGTGAATGATACCATAACATTTGGAGGAAATGAATATCCTATACCTAATAGTTTATATGTAAAGGACAATATAATTCTTCTAGTACCTTTATGAAGCATTTTAAAATAAACCTTATATGAGAACTACCTTTATACAGAATGAAATATACCATTCATAGAATTTAAAATATATAATTTCAAACATGCTATGTTTTTCAATTATTTCGACATATTGATTGGAAGAATGATTATAGTAGTTGATTAATTTATTTATTGAGTCCAAAAATTCATATTAATCATATGGAAACCATGTGAATAGTTTTTTAAAATCACTATATGGATTTAAATAAATATCTAATTTATTATTCATTCACGTATGAACTTATAACATGCATTTAAAAAATTTAGATATATTTCTTATAATGTTATTTCTTTGATTTATCTATTTATAAATTAGTTTTTCATTCTAAAAAACATATTAAAAGTTTTTTATAGTATTTAATACTATTTTATTGAATTTAAATATCTTTTATGCATATCGGCATGAATATATATGGAAGTTTTTTCAAAATTTAAATTTAAATATTATTAAAGAACAATCTTTCAATAGTCATGTGATTTAATTTGGATGATTATTATAGAGATATTTTAATTTTCTTAATGATGGATTTGAAATTGGTTTGAACTATTTTGAGATATTTAAATCAAATCATAATTTTGAATGATAATTTTTGAATTGATAATTATGATATAAGAATTATGGGAAATATTTATGATATTATTATAATAATAATTATTATTCTAACCATTTGAGATCTTTTTAGTGTAGTGGATATTACTTAAAATGAATTGATACTTAATGGATGTGATACTTAAAAGAATAGAGAACTTTTGAAACTTGATAAGTACACTTTGAAATCTCAATTGTTGTGTAATACTATGAACATTCACGTGATCTTGTGCGAACAAATTCTCACCAATTGGAAAACTCTGAATGAGAACCTAAAATTATATGAAATATACTATATGAAATATATTAACTAATCCTTCATACAAGAACCAATGGATATAATTCATTTTTATACATCAACTTCTTTATCCTAGTTTCTTGTGTCTTTAATTAATTATTTCTATTCTTTTCACTTGTACTTAATCTATCTGGTTTATGATTTTACATTATAAAATAATTATTTATTTTAGGTTGTGAATCCCATATTCCAAATTTAGGGTAGGTTATAACTTCCTCAAAAGGTGCATATTATTAGTAGTTATGGATCCTCATTAAAATTTAGTTTATATTTTTTTAATCCTATACTAGAAAAGGTACAAGTTGTGATTGGGTTATGATTCCACATTAAATAGTAAGACTTTAGTAAATTTAATAAATTTAAAATATTAGAGGAGTTTTAAGAGTATATGTAGGTTCATATTAAACCAAAATAATATAAAAATTATATGTGTTCTTTATTTACTTTTCCAATTATTATTATTATTTCATGTGCATGATAATTAAATTTGATAAAATTAACTTTAACCTTAATTAATATAGAGTTTTAAATTAAAGAATTTAATTTTTTTAATCGATTATATTCACCCCCAGAACTTTTAATCTACCTCATGTGGCCTAATACATGGTATAAAATCTTCACCTTGTAAGGATATATTCATTAAACACTCTGAATGATACCATAACATTTGGTATCTGAGTTTGTTTCTTTTGGAGATTAAGATTTATTATTTTATTATTTTATTTAGAGGAAATGAATATCCTATACCTAATAGTTTAAGGATGAAGATCATTAATATGGTGGGAATAAATTCTAAAGATGGATGGATTCCTCAGAAACCATTTAACTTTGATGGCACTGACTAAGGATAATGGAATTCCTAAATGGAATCTTGCCTCAAGAAACTCGTTATTGATCACTATACTATAATGGTAAAACCATATAAGTTTCCTGGATCTAACCCTAAATCTCTTATAAGAAGTTATGATACTAAGTATATTTTTAATTAAAAAATTATTAATATTTTATACTATAATATTAAAAAAAATTATTTTATTCACATATCTACTTATAAGAATTCTCATGAAATTTGGAAAATTTTACAATTTACTCACCTTAGATCAGATAATATGATTAAAAAAAAGCTTGAAATTCTTTGATATGAGTACTAAGATTTAAATATGGGTTAAGGTGAAAGTGTTAACTATATATTCCACAAATTCACTGATATTGTGAATGGAATCAATTCCCTTGGATAAAACTTATAGAATCCTATACTTGTTGAAAGAGTCTTGAGAGATCTACCCAGGAATTGGAAAGTTAATAAAGTGGAAATTTTTGATAAAATGAACTTAAAAGAATATATGTTTAATGAAATCATTGGTTTATTACATCAATATTATGTGTAAATTAAGAACATAACAAAATAGGATACTTAAAAGAAGAAGGGTGATGCATTTAAATCAAATATAACTATTTCCATTAACTCTTCTGATTCTGAATCACTAGAAGGAAAGAAATAACTATCCCACTTTACTAAATTCATTTTAAAATTGATAAAAAGAAAATAAGTATTCAATAAATTATTTATAAATAATAATCATAAGGATGATTAGAATAAGAAAGTTAAATCTAATTATAATGAGGTTTTTAAACTAACATGTTATTAGTGCAGAAAGAAGGGAAACATAAAGTCTAACTATATGAAACTAAAGAAAACATGGAAAGATGATTGATATATGAATAAAAATAAGTAATATATTTATGATGGATAGAGTTATATAGAATAATATTATTCAATCGATGAAACTAGAAGTGTAAAAGAAATAATTATCCTTTTCTTAATAGCAACTATTATGAATGGAAATATGTGCCTTAAAAGTGAAAAAGATACATGTTACATGGAAATAGGATACTCTAAAAAAATTACTAGAGATCTATCAAATTTTTTATCATATAATAAATGTGATTTCAGATCTGTGACATTTAGTGATAACTCAAAAGGAATGGTTAAGGGATTTAGTAAAGTAGGAATATCTAACTTTGTTATAATTTATAAACTATTATATGTTGAAGGTTTTAAAAAATCTTAATTAGTATTTCATATTTATTTGATGATGTAATTATTGTTAAATTTAATGATAATAAATGTTTAGTTTTTAGTAATGAATATATTTTATATTATGCTAGTAGGAAGGAAAGTATTTATTCTGTTGATTTTTGTGAGCAAGATAGCAAAATTTTTAAGTATCTTAATTTTAGAGAAATGTGAGATATCTTATGGAATTATAGGCCTACACATGTAAAGTTTTGGGTGTTATATTAAATATCAAATAAATTAAATGTATAACTTGATATGAAAATTAGAAATAATTTTATTTTTAATTATTTTTTAAAAGGTAAACAACATATAATAAGTTTTAGATCTTTTAATATAGTTCAATATAATGAACTATTGGAGTTTATTCATTTATATTTATTTGGTACTATGAAAATTACTATTATATAAGGAAATAATTATGTTTTTGTGATTGTTGGTTATTTTAGTAGATTTACTTAGACTTATTTTTTATCTCATAAAATTGAATGTTTATCTAAATATTTTTTTTTTGAAAAAACGTTTAAAATGTAAAAAAATATTTAATTATTTCCAAAATAAATTGTCTTTCAGAAAAAATATATAACTATTATATAAATGGTGATAACTATGTTTAATGAATATAATTTACATAAATATTTTTGGGTTTGAAATTCCCAATAGGATCGGTGCAGATGCCTGAGAGTGGGGGTGAATCAGATATTACCTATTTTTAACCAAATTCAAAACTCTCTTGAAACTTTTACCACCTTTAAATTTAAACCTCTATCTATGATGAACTCATAAAGATCTATTTAATGTTTTATCAAGAAAACCATTGACCACATGTATGAAAATATAGTAGATATATGGTATATTGTATTTTTATATGGTTCGACTCAAAGTCCTACTGTATTCCTTGATTGGTTGTTCACCCCAATAAATGATTATCCACTATAATTGATGTGAATACAATGGGTTCGTTGTTTAACACACATAAAATTCTAGAGACTCACTGGACTTGAAAGTGTTTGTTTCACACAAGAATTACCCACAATATATTCACACTGTATTCAAAAAATCATGTTATGATATTCCTGCATAGCCTGAGTTGCATTAGTTTTATATATTCCCACAATGTATATGCAAGTGTTTCTTTGAGATTCCTCATTGAAGTAGATAATTGTTTCAGTTCATGATGATTCTGTACCCATAAGATCAGATCTCCTTCCTCCCATAGAAGTGTCTTTGAATGCCTTTAGTTCTTCAAGAATAATACCTACATCTTAGTCACTACATGCAACACAATTCATATATTTACTTCAAAACTTTTTCAATAGCTTCCTCACTCACTTAGATCCTATGATCTTCTAACCCAATAGCTCCTCTATATTCTTCAAGTTCCTCAACTTCCATTAATATAGGTCGGAGTAGGGGAAAATGGAAAGTGTGTGTGTGTGTGTGGGGGGGGGGGGGGGTGAATTTCCATTTCTATATTCATGGAAATAAATAAATCAAAGTTGAAAGCACAATAATATAAAAATATATGTTTATAAAAGAATATAAAGTGGAAGAATACAAGAATGATAAATTCATACAATAAATGATTAAGTGTATTGATGGATTAAATGATTAAAAAATTAAAATTAACAAGGGAGAAAAAATGGAAAATGTGGAAATTAAATAAGGCATAAAATTTAGTAAGGAAGTTAGGTAATAACTCAAGAAGGCCCCTTATATATACCACCACAATCTATTAAGTATTTGTTGTATTAATGCATTATTTTTAACGGTAGCTAAGATACCATAACTCCTTTTCTTTTTTAGGTTGTATCAAAAAACCAAAATTAAAATAGACACTAGTTTTTTAATGGATATATCTAGAAACCCCAAAGAGAATAATCCTTTTTATTTTAATGGTTATGGAAATTAAACTTGATTCCCTCACTTTAAAGGTAGTGATCACCAATAATTGAATACAGAGAAATATTGGAGTATTTATAAGAGAATTAACTTTTTAGTATAGTCTTGATTATATCAAAATAATATGAAGAAAAACTAGGAGGGGACTAGAAATATGATGATAGTGAGAAGATATTACAATAAGAACACACTCTATATTAGAGAATGAAACAATTTGTAATTGATAGCACTTTAGAGAAATTCTAATATTATAGCATGTTAGCATTGGATAATGGATGATAAAGTTAGTTTCCAAGGCCAATAATGAGTCAGTTTATAGCCTCAAAATTCTTTGGTAATCTTATGGAATTCATGAGGGAATTTTAAGTCAAATAAGATTGCAATTTTGTGATTTTTAACTATAATAAATTCATCCTCAAACTAGCAGTTCCAATTCCACTGGATACCCAGTAGCCTCCACTTGGTATCTGGTGGACCACCCACTCCTATCCGTATTCCTAATGAACCCACCAGATGGCCAGTGAGCTCCCCCTGATGGATGGTGAGAAAAACTCCCATAAGTCCTTTTTCCATCTCCATCAGCTGTCTGGTGGCCTTTTACTGGATGGGTAAGCCACTGTCCATGCCATCGACTAGTTTGTGGTTATACACTGATTATCCAATGATGATTTATGTTGTTCAAAAACCTCTATAGTCTCCTCTAATTCCTTCGTTTCCCCTAAAATACCTAGGAACCTCTCTTTAAGAGTTCACTAATTCTATCAAGGATCCTTCAAGATTTTTACATGGTGTTATAAATTCTAACTACTAATCACTTAAAAGAAAACAACAAACACTTTAAAAAGTATTTATGATTATTGAAACTAATAATGATGATATGTGCAATAATTTTTCCATTTTTTATGATCAAAAACAGTTTAATAATATGTGAATAAAAACATATAACATTAAATAAAAGTAAAGATAAATACTAGAGATACAATTACTAAGATTACCCCTTTAAATAATAGTAAAAACTTATCCCGAAACACAAATATCTATCCCACTTAATATAAATATTATCCCCCTCAGGATAATATAAATCTTATTACCATTTGATATTATCTAAAATATTCATATATGGGGTTAGAGAAAATGAAGGAAAAATAAAATTTTAAACAACATTTATCTCCATCAATGATCTTTTTTGAGAAATACAAAAACAATGTTTTGAAAATTTTAGAAAAATGGATATTTATAAAGAGATTTTCAATAAAGATAAAGATAAAAAAATTATTTTGAAATAAATCTCAAGATAGGAATAAAACTTTGAAAAATAGTTTTTTAAAAAGGTCAATATTTAAAGAGAATTTAAAAATAAATTAAAATAAATTATCTCTTCTTGGATAATTTCAGTATTATGAGAATTAACTACACCTACAATAGTGTATTAGGTGTGATAAAGAGATCATAGCCAAAAATAAAGAAAGAAATAAAAAAATTTATTAAAAAATCCATTCCATAATTAAGGATGAACAAAGATTGTACTAATAAACCATATGAAATTTCCCAAGATTGTCAAACTTGGTGTGCAATAAAGGATCACTACTTATTACTAGGGAGAATATTATATTAAAACAAAACTAACTCTTTTCAAGGTTTAAACCTTTTATAGATATATTCTAGAACCACATCCACTTTTTTCATCTATATGTGAATTTATTTCTTAGAGTATCCAACTCAATTTTCTTTACCAAAATTATGAACAATTTAAAAACATTTTTATTTGAAGGAAATTTTGGAAAATAATTATAATTTGTAAAAAAAATTGAAAATTTATCACACTTTCCAATGTTATAATATAATTATCTTTAATGATATCAAATGGATCAATAGGAAGTGGTTTAGTGAAGATATCATCATGTTAAAGGTTGTTACAAAAAAAATTCAAGAATGATATCACCATTTTGAAAGTGATATAATTGAAAATGGTGTCTTGAATCAATGTTCTTAGTGTGAGAGTTTTGGATAGGATTTTTAGAGATACTAATCAAAATAGTATTATCACACATGAAATAGATAAGATATTATGTTATCCTAAAATATAAGAGAGTATATTTCATCCATATAACTTGGGTGCAACAACTCTTAGTGGCTAGGTATTCTAGTTTGGTTATAAAAAGAGAAACACATTTCTGTATCTTATAACTCTATATGATGAGGGATTTTCCAATTAGATGATAAGTTCCACTATTACTTTTCCTATATAGTTGGAATCCTCTAAAATAAACAATATAAAAACAATAAAGTTAATTTTTTTTTCCTTTGGATAAAATAATTCAAGGTTTTTAGATCCTTTTAAATATAAAAAAAATTATTTTGAGGGATTTTAAATGTGATTCCTTCATATTTTATTGAAAATGAGCTCAAATACATACACTGAGTATGATGTCTAGTTGTGTTATATTAATCTAAAGTATAATTCTAATCATACTTCTATAAGGATTGTTGTCAAATGGTTTACTGGCTTCATCCAACGTTATCTTACAAGTTGTAGTCATGGGTATCCTAATTTCCCTAGCATGATATATACCAAACTTCATTATAAGTTCATTAGTGTATTTCATTCTGATTAAAAAGTTTCTAATTGAATTTGGAGAAATTTGAAATCCAAGGAAGAATTTGACTTCTCCTATAAAACTCATTTCAAACTCTTTATTCATAAAATCACAAAATTCATTTCAAATAAATTTATTAGTTGAGTTAAAAAAACAACATCAATATAAATTTGAAGTATTAATAAATTATTATTTTTTTAAATGAGAGTGGAATCACTTTTTTCCATTTTAAAATCATTTGACAAAAGAAATTTAGTAACCTCTCATACAAAGCTTGAGGGGATTGTTTTAAACCATAAAGATATTTGGTTAACTCAAAAATATAATTTATAAATTCATGATTTTCAAACTGGGTTGGTTGATCCCTAAAGACATTTTCATAGAAAAAAATATTTAGAAAATAACTTTTTACATCAATTTGAAAAATTCTAAAATAAAATGAGCAATGAATGCCAAAAAAAATTCTAATGGATACTAGCCACACAACGGGTGTAATGGTTTCACCATAATATAAACCTTCTACTTTATTATATAATTTATCAAAAATTTAAGCCTTTTTGTCGATGATAATCCCATGATCATCAAGTTTATTTTGAAAACCCCACTTGGTTCCAATAATAGGATGATTTTTGGGACATTCCATGAGAGTCCAAATATTGTTCCTTTGAAATTTGTTCAAATATTATTACTTGGAAAGTATCCATTTTTCATCATTAATAGAATTATCAAGGGAATTATGTTCAATTTGAGAAAGAGAAAATTGATGTTCAGCCTCATTTAAGACCAAACTTCTAGTATGAGTTCGAAATTTCAATTCATCTATAATATTATTGAGAGTATTTTATTAGGATTTAAACCATTCCTTGGGTAAAGTAGTGGAAGATGGTTCTATAAAATCTTCAATTTGTATTGAATATTTAGGTTTAGGAAAGGTTAAACTAGATTTTTCAACATCATCATCAATTTGAGGATGCAATTTAGGAAGTTTCTAATCAAATTTGATATGACTATTCAACGGTCTTGGTCTTATTTTTTAATACTTGACAAGATTTACTTGAGTTTAAGTTCCCAAAAAAGATACCCTCATAGTATTTAAGGTAAAAATTTCTTAGATCATCCTTGGTATTAAGGATAAATCATTTAAAATATAAAACCTTAAATAATCAAACTTTAGGAATTTTTACTTTCCAAAGTTCATAATGTGTTTAAATAGAGATAAATATTATAAGAACAAGTTTAAGGATAAATAAAGAGACATTGAAAACCTCATCCCAACAGAATTGATGTAGCTTAAACTCATTCAATAGAGTCATATACATTTCACAGAGGGTCCTATTTAATCTTTTGATAGACCCATTTTATTGAGGTGTTCTAGGAGTGGAGGAGTGATGATAACCATGGGAAGTAAAAAACTCATCAAAGTATTTGTTTTCAAACCATCCACCATTTTCACTTTTAAGGGAAAGTATTTTGTAGAATTTTTTATTTTTTACTTTCCTAGAAAAGTTGATAAAGAAATTACAAGCCTCATTTTTACAAGATAGCAAGAAAACCCATATAAATATAGTATATTCATAAATAATTAAAAAGGTATACTTTTTACCTATGATACTAGTAACTTCAGTTGGTCTAAAAAGGTCAAGGTGTACAAGTTCTAATAATTTAAAAGAGAAAAAAACCTTTTTAGTTTTGAAAGAATATATATTTTTTGTCTTTACTAGTTGGTAAGGTTGAAAAACTAAGATATCCTTGAAAGTAAATTTTGGTAAATCTCATACTCATAGATTACGATTGAGATTGAAAAGATAGTAAATATTACAATGACCTAGGTACTGTTGATAATGGCTAAATTCATTATCTTATTCACTTAAAAAATTCACATTTTGACTTTAAATAGATTTTAATTTTATTATATAATCATTTTTGAAAATTATATATACTAAATAAAATCTTTCCTTTACAATTAAAAACTTTACATAAATAAAATTTTAAAATAAATTTGAAACTGATATAATATAATTGACTAATACATAGTAAATTGTACTTCAATAAATTTACCAATAAACCATTTTAATTAAAAAATAATTAGAGAAACATATCATACTAATACTGGTAAATTTTCTTTCTAAATCATCTCTAAATGTGACTTATCCTCCATAAAGGTTTTTGATATGATTGAATTCAAAAGGATCACCACACATTTTCCTTGTTCACCTGTTATCCATATATCAATCAGATTCTTAGGTTTTTCTCATAATACCCTTGTTCTATAAAATATTAAGAGACTCATACTTTTGGTACCAATATATTGGGTCCATTTAAGTTAGCCAATATAGACTTTGGAATATAAACTTGTTTAGAACAAGGTTTTACAATAGAGAAAAGATATGAAAGATGAATACTATTTGGTTTACATATCTATCATTTTTATATTTTCATTTATAAAAAAAATTCCCAAATTTATTATAATAATTTAAAAAATTATTTTGTAATGTTCCTTTCACAATATTAGTTATTTTATAATTTTTAGGAAAACTAGATTATTTGGTAAAACTAGTCTTAGAATTACTTTTAATAAAAAATTGAGTTCCCAAAATCTTGTTTAAGGTTTATTTTCCTTAGGTAAAATGTGATAGAGTATTTTTAAGATCTTTAATTTTGAAAAAAATTCAAAGAATCCATTATGAAGTTGATATCTATAATAAAGAATAAATTCATAAATTAAAGAAGATGTTGATGTAGTAGAAGAATAAGAACTAGAACATGCATAATTTACTTCATCACATACCTTGATATTTTCCATGAGGCACTAAGTACTTTCATCACTTCATTTTTATGTTGAAAGCGTGTCCTCTCTAGCGATCCAAGTTGAAACTTTTAGTACTTCATTACCTTGCTTCATGTATTTATACTTTTTCAAAGGGATAATCTAGATTATGTGACTATTATTTTTTGCAATCAAAGAAAGTTAATTCCATTTAATGATTTTCCTTTTTCAAGAGTTGAGAAGATCTTTCTTCTTCTTTCACTTGTTTACCATTATAACAAGAATAGTGATCTTAGTGTCACATTCAGATGATTCATTTTTTATTAATTTTATAGAAATTGTATTTTTAGTTTCTTAGACCACCTTTACCTCCTTTTTATCTTGTATTTTCATTATTATCTCATATGTTATGAGAGAATTGATGAGATCCTCAACCACCATATTCATTTATCCTTTATCTTCTTAGATCACGGTGGCTTTATGTTCCCAATTTTATGGTAAAACCCAAATGATTTTCTGGGATAAAGTTCCTATATAAAGATAATCACCAAGATACTTTAAAAAATTATATATGTTAGATAATTGAGTAAACATCTCAGTAATATATTTTCTAGGATGCATAAAAAACTTTCAAAGTCCTATCTAAACATATATAATCTAGTATCTTTGAATTTTTTAGTTCCTTCACGAGTTACTTATAAGAGTATAAAAATTTCATGAGTATTTTTTCATGTATAAATTTGATTAAATTTAGTTTGGTATAAACAATAATACAAGGAAATCATATCATAACCATCTAATTCAAAATCATAAATATCATCCAAATTCCATTTATATTCTTTTTTAGTTATAGGTATATAACTATGATTATTAAAATAAAAAAAGGGAGCATGTACCATATAGTGTCCTTTAGGAGAATTGTGGGTATTTAAAAAATCCATTTATATAAAAAAAGTGTTTCTTGAAAAAATGATTAAGTATTTTTCAAGAATATAATAATGAGTGATTTTTAAAATAATGATTAATAATATTGATGGATTAAATGAATAATTAATTATAAAGAATAAGAGTGATAAAAAATAAAAAAACTAAAAGAGAAAAATAAATAAGGAATTAAATTTGGTAAGGAAGTTTGGAAATATCTTAGAAAGACCCCATGTATATACTAACTCAATCAATTATGGATTTAATGTATTATTCCCTTAGGTTTAGAAATATCCAAGCTATTAAAACTCCTTTGATTTTAAGTTTGTAGTAATAAATCAGAATTATAATATACTATGTATTTTTAATGAGTATATATAGAAACCTCAAAGAGAATAGTCTCTTTCATTTTAATGGTTAGGGAATGTAAGATTGATTACATCACTTTAAATGTTGTGTGCACCAATAATAGAAGAAATAGAAATATGAGAGGATTTATAAGAGAAACTGTGTTTTAGTATAGTCTTTATTCTCTTAAAATAATATGAAAAATAACTAGGAGAGAATGATAAATAAGATGAGAGTGAGGAAATATTACAATAAGAACAAACTCTATATTTGGAAAAGGAATATGTTTGGAATTGAGAGAAATTTGGAGAATTTTAAAGATCACATCACATTGGCATTGGAGAATGGATGATAAAGTTATTTCTGAATCCACCAATGGGTCTATTTATAGCCTCAAAATACTTTAAGAATATTATAAAATTCACCTAGAAATTTTAATCTGAATAAGACCAAAATTATGATACTTTTGACCATAATAAAAGCATCCTTAGACTAGTAGTTCTGATTCCACTAGATACCTGATAGCCTCCACTGAGTAGCTAGTGGACCAAAAGAAGTTTTATAGGCCTTATTGAACTCACCAAATGTCTAGTGATATCAAACTAGATTCCTAGTGTGAAAAACTCCCATAAGGACTTTTGTCCATCTGTACCAGTTGTCCAATAGTCCTTTATTGGACATGGAAGCCACTAATTATGCCACCGTTAGGATGGTGGATATACACCAGCTAGCTGGTGTTGTATACTGGTGTTCAAACGTCTCTATGGTATCCTCCACTTCCTTCCTTACATCCAATTGATCCAGTAAATTCCCTTCAAGAGTTCAATAATTCTATCAAGACTCCTTCAAGGATACTTCAAGGTTATTAAACAATTTCATCAAGTATAACTAATAATAAATTAAAAGAAAAAATTAAACACTTTAAAGATTTTTTGAGATCATTGAAACTAAAGGATTGTTAGAAGAAAAAAATCAAATGAACTTTGGAATACCTACACATAAACCCCGGTTATCTCCTTATTTCTTATTATCTTTGGCTCAGTCATCTGATCTTAAAATAAAGACCAAAATATTTTTCTCCTTCAGCTTTGATACCCAGATGATCTAACTCCTCAACATAGGCTTAGATCCTCCTCCTTATTGTTATTTTATAGTTTTTTAGAATACGAAATATAAATTTAGATCTTGGTTTCTCAAACATTGAACACTTATTCTCTCATAATATTTTCCTTTTATATATAGGTCATAAGGAAATTATATTTACTTTATTTTAAATATAGAATATCTCTTATAATCTTTAGTTCCCATTATACCATTAATTTTACTTAAATTTTATTTATAAGGGTTTTCCACCATGATCTTATAATATTACATTTTTCTCATCAACGGTTATATCCTAGGAAACTCTAGGAGTGCCTTGATTTTTCTTTCTTAATTATTTTCTTATTTATCTCTCAATTGAATGCAGTCTTATAGAGACTTCCAAAATCCTTTAGATCTCCTTATTTTCTTAATAATTTTTTTCTTAATAAAAAAAGTCAGTATTATATTCTTCAGCCTTTATGTGATATCCTTAACCCAGTTTTCTCACAAATAATCAAATTTGGTTATCCACATGACCTCAAGAACACCTCCCTATATACCAAATGTTTTAGAATATTAGTGAGTGTATATAGTTGTACAATGGGGGTACTATAACCTATTAATAAAAGTGTCACAATAGTTAATAATAAATATCCATTGGAAACATAATCATAAAAAAACGGAAGTAAATCATCTAGATGATAATAATTAGACATAAATAATAACCAGGGTCATATAAAAAAGATGATGTCATTATGTTATTCATAAATTGGGAGCAATCATATAATACAATATATTATATACAAAAATATTTAAAAGTATCAAAATCTAAATTCTAATAGAATCATGACCACCAGATCATGCCTCTTCTCTCATACTCCATCCTAGTGAAAAAAATAAAGCACCCATAGCTAGGAACTTCCCCTTATCCCTACCTACAACCATGAATTCTTTATGAATAAAAATCAGTGGCCCAAACATGGTGTTAGTAAAAATCAATATTCCACCACCAACAGTGTATAATACTTTCCAATTAGTGAATATAAATTGAATAGTGTTCCTGTATAATCAATATTAAACAATAATGTAAACATAAACCATGCTGAGATCAGGTTCCTCATGGGACACATGTCTAACAATACCTAATTCATCCTAAGTTGGAATATCTACAAGAATTTTAAATTTTATATAATAAACCTAAGACCTGATGTACATAACCAAGGATTTCATGTAAAATAACATGATATAAAATATCCACATAAAAATAAATCATATATAAAATCCCATTATTCCTATGATCCCATCCAAGGCATTCTAAGTCATAGCCCAAGAACCAATCAAGGAAATATAAAATTCCATTTGTCCTATGATCCCATAAAAGGAATTATGCATCAAAATACAAGTATCACTCAAGGACCAATATAATTAAATTCATCCTGTGAGACCATCCATGGAATTCTATATCAGAAACCAAGTATCACTCAAGGTGTAATATAATTCCATTTGTCTTATGAGCATGCCCAAAAAATTATGAATCAGAAACCAAGTACTGATCAAGGTACAATATAATTACACTTAACCTATGAGCCCATCCAAGGAATTCCATTTAAGTAACCCAAGTTTCATTCAAGGCATAATATAATTCCATTTAACCTATGAACCTATCCAAGGAATTTCGTGTAAGGAAACCAAGTATCTCTCAAGGAATAATATAGTTAGTGAACTAGTATTTATAATATTATTGGTCAGAATCATAATTTATAATCAAACAAGGGCCAAGTGACATGGTCTTACCATTCACATTCCATTTAATCATTTAACCATTCAAATTAATATAAAATCCAAGTTAAGTATTCATATCATTTTATAATTTCATAATAAATTAAATTATGAAAATCATGAAGGCCATATAATATTTTCATCCCATTTTTCATTACATATCAAGTGATTACATTTAATAATTTTGTTAGCAAGAGGAAATACAACCCACCTCAAAGGTGGTTTAATATCAAGATAAGGTATATGGTTCATGGGTATACAAGAAATATACCATAGGGGTGGTTCAAAATAAGGTATAAAACCTTTAATGATTCAATTAGATACATAAGGTCTAACTAATTAAATGTATTAGAAATTTACTTAATTAATTTCACATTTATGAGGTAAAGCACTAAAGGTCTAACACACAACACAATGGAACATGATATAAACGATTATACATTTAAGGATAAGTACTATAATACCTTCCCTATGATTATAAATCTCCACTCATCCATTATCGACCTTTGATTTGGGATAGAATGAGATAAATAGAAGAAACAATTCAAACACCCTAGAAATAAGGAATATGAGCTTGGACAATGATAGAATCTCCACAAGGAAAACAGAAAAAAGAGGCAACATGAGTGATAGAATCTCTTCTAGGATTATAACACATATGATGACAATCAAATCAGACTAAGGATGAGGGAGATCCACCTATAGAAGAGGATAAGGGAAGAGGGAATGCGTGGAGTAGATATTGGAGAAATGAGGGACGAAATTAGGGTAAAATACTTAAATGGGAAGAGGGTAAAGATGGTATTTCCCCCCCTTTAATTAAGATCATGTTTAGGTAACATGGTTAGGAAATTCATGTTCCAATCATGTGGGCTTCACTATCCACACACCCTAACCTCACATGACTATATCACATGGTTAGGAAAACTATTCACTAACAATGGGAGTCCCTCTATGCTTTTGTAACTAGCCACATGGATTTTTGGAGCCCCTAACATGATTTATAAAAACTATTTTACAAGAAAAGTAGGCTACACAATTTGGGGTGCACGCTTAGTACTAACATGCACTAATTGTGTTCCCCATGCTTCTTCCGCCCAAAACTGAGCTTTCAATGGCCAATCCTTATAAAACTCTTATGGAATCTCAAGACACCTTCTAATCTTTGAACCTCATATAAAAACAACATGATAGAGTTTTCTAAATCTCTAAATTATATTCCTAAGATCGGTTTTCAATTTGGATCATACACCAAATGAAAAACTTGGTTCCTTTAGAAATTTCAACATGAGAAAAAACACAAGATCTTATAACCTCCCACCTTAGAAATTCTAATCCTTAAGAATACCTAATGGAAATTTAAAACAATACCCAATTTAACTAGGTTGGGAACTCCTGTTCGAACAACTATGTTGCATTTTAAAATGCTTAACACACCTCCAAGAACCACTTAAAAAAATAATTAAATAACTAAAACCCAAGCCAATGCTAATAACCACTGTTAAACATCCATACAACACTTAATTGATCTATTTTAATACCAAATACTATCACACAATCATTTTATTTTGCAACTGGCCTATGGTTCACCCCACCATAAGTTCTTACCTTCAACAACCAATTCTGAGCCACAATAATTCCACCATCATAATTTCTTACCATAGTATTCCCTTAGCATCATAATGACACTCTTGGAATATCTCTCAACCTAAAAAACCTGATTACATATGAGTAAACTTCTCTTGTTCCTCAATTTTATCTAAATGGACAAAATAAAATTGACTTATACTAGCCTAATTGAGCCATATTTTCTTCTAGAATACAGATATGACTCATACATTGCATATGTCTCATCCCAATGGAATTATAGATGCAGTTTCCACCAAACACATACAACAATTCAAGAAAACTTAAGTCAAACCACCTCTGAATAACTTTTTCAAAAAATACTCAGCTTCAATAGCCAACACATACAAAACCATATTCCAATGACTTTATTCCAAGGTACAATGATATCACTTCAATCAGGTTCACTAATTACCATAACTAGCTTTCGGTGATGTCTCATAGACAAACCATCCCTTTTTTATCTTCATTACTGTACCACAACACGAACACTAGTTCTTTCCTAATCCAGAACCCTTCGATCATCATAATATACCCTAGACCTAATACCCAACTATGAACTTCCCTAATTACATATTCCAGGAAATACTAGGAAATCCCCAAGGAAATCATTATTACCCATTTCCATCATCTAATGAAATCAAAATACAAATGTTCATCCAATGGTCATCCTAACCCAGCCAAAAACCCTTCCCACACAAGAGTTATCCTCCAATAACCTATGTTAACTTCCTCACTATAAGGATTTATTTACACCATTCCTTTAGAGAAACTACCAAGATTCCCTTAATCAAACCAGAAAATAAATTTGGTTAGCTCGATGTATAATCGATTCTCTCTCAATATAAATGGGATGACATCAAGATATTAGGCATGATCATCTCTAGACTGGGAGTTCTCTAAGATTTTATCAATTATTAACATCACAACCCAACTAATATCAACCAAATAGTCTTGATTATTCATATTTAATGGTCATACCATGGACACACTCATAATACTTAACATAATGTATACTAGTTATTTTGAACCACTACAACCTTTCTTACCAAAACATTTATCAATCTATTCCAAGTTGACCTATTTTAAGGATTTCCAACTCAGAAAATAATTTATTATTTTCTAGTTTTAACATGTTTACTTAAATCCCAAAGGCACCCATGAATATTCAGGCATAACCACTAAAGTCTATCCTTAACTATTGAACTCCATTAATGGTTGGGTGTTCAACTAACCACATTTTCATCATGTTACATTGAAAGAATAGACACACTACCAACTAGTTACATATCCTAGATCATTTATTCTCCTGAGACTAAATATAACATCCATACTCAATCAAAACTAATACTTGAGTCTAAAACTCAATATTACATTCGATACTAGAAATCATGATTTCAATAGTTCACTAGCTACTAGAATCAATTTTTACCATTTCTGATTGGTCTCTATAACCACATTTATTCTCCTTTAAAGGAATTTTTTTTTTAAATTGATGGGACACTCCCCACCCTAGGTTCATTCTTGTCACATCCTTACTTATAAGAAAAACTCATCCCACAACACACACTCCACCTCTACTGAATACAGTTCCTAAATATGGGTCACACACTTATACCAAGTACCAAAATGAATAAAGAGAAAAACTTACCACATAAAAGTGCACTAGATTGGTTTAAAATTTACAGGCATGCATGATTAACTTTCCCATCCATGATTATGTGCATCCTTAACATTAGACATAAAATCTGAACATACTCTGACATGTGGTGATACAGAACCCGATCCTTCTACAACTTCAACTCGAGCACTGGAATAACCCATCCTTCTATTAATTTCTCAAGGTTACCATTCTCACAAAAAGATCCTAATAATCAGGTCACTTTACTCTAGATATGACCCATGAATATATCTTTCATGTGTTAATGAAACATTCTAAAGAAATTGTGGAAAAAATAGTTCATGTTGTTATGAAAACTCATCATTCAAACTAGCCTGAAGATTAAACAATCACCACTAAACTACATATAGTCCACTACCCCAATTTTCCTAAAATTTAATAGGTATTGTGTATAATAATGCATACTGCCTTGATATCACAATAGTGCAATAGGTGCACTAAAAATATTTTAATTTATAGGCCCAATATCACTACATATCCCATCATGTGATAGCCCATACAAAGATAAATTTAGATCCTCATTATCCAACATGACTATTAACCTAGATAAAAACCTCTTTAGAAATCTATTGGGGAAAATAAAAGGTAACATAACCATCAAATCGGTAGAACATTCCCTAGGCATGTATAACCTACTAGACTTGATTATTAAATGATGCTCACATCCTTAATAGGGATCCACCTACCAAACAAACACCCATCTACATGGGGGTATTGTTTCACCATTAAGGATCCTACCTGAGTAAAATAGTACCTGAATAGAACATCTAATCTGAAACTCAATGCAAGCATTTACCAATTCTTTTATCTCAGAGGTCACTACAAAAACTGAGCTATCCCCTAAATAACCATAAGGAATCAACCCTAAAACAAAATTCATTCCTAAAAGGTCAAGAGGATCACCTATGTGACCTATAGGTCTAATTTAATAGAATAAGTTATTAGAGACCCGTAGCCAAAATTCATGTTTGTATCCAAGGAACTCTTAAGGAAAAATTAAAATAACCCCTTCCACTAGGTTCCATGCTATGAAAACCACTAAAAGGTTTCATTCAATCCATTACATAAACTTATATTTATTATAAACATTAATGAGGATCTAATGAAAAAAAATCAAAGTACCGGTTATAGAGTAAACATTTTACAAATCACACTAGGTACTTTATTTAGATGACACCACATAATATTCTAGGTAAATTATCTCATAATCATCTTTTAACCATTAATTTATCCATAAGTTATCACAACTAGATTGGTTAAATAAAATTTCACTCACAAGATTTATGGGAAAACACCCTTTAGATTGTAACTAGAATTTAAATTAATTTATTCCACATAAAAATAAAATAAAATAACCAAAAATAAATATTTTATCATATTAAAGGGATAAAATAACTAATATGACACCATAAATTTATAAAAAACACCATATAAGTGGATATTGAAACTTTAAATAACCTTCCCTATTTATCATAAATATACCCCGAAGGGATTAAGTACCAAATCATATAAAGGTAGAGTCAAACTATGAGGGTTAAGTCATGTTAATATGGGTTTAGTTATATGTGCAACCATTACCAATTTATGGAGTTAACACTCTATAAACTATAATTGGAATCTCATTTAAGTGAAAAAAATAACAACTAAAATTTTAAAACACCCTTATTGAGTTTATCTCATAGGAATACAATGGTAAAAATCACCTACAAGGGTAAAGTCAAGGTTATAAGAATTTAGTTATACTAGTAAAAATTCCCTAGTTATAGAGGTAAGAACCTTTATAAGTTTCAATTGACACACCATTTAACTAACATACATAAGAAATGAATCGAGTGTTCCCCAAAATATACAATTCATTTCCATTTTTAAGATTCTATTTAGATTAATTAATTAGATAATTTAAATCTATTTATTTCCTCTAATTCATTATAGACTTGGGAAATATAATTCCTACATCAAGTTATGCAGGAAAATTACATTTAGGTTGATGTAGACATTTTATTTAACTCACCTTATAACATAACCATAACATAAAAATCTATGGCATCAATAAAGAATATAGGTAGACATAGAAATAATCACACAAGTATGGCATGTAGATAATAATTCTAAATAATCACATAATAATGGTATACATATAAGAATCATAAATAATAACACAAGAATGGTATATAGATAAGAATGATAAATAATCACATAAGCATGGTATATAGATAAGCATGATAATGACATGTGAATCCTATGTGACTGAAATGATGCATAAAAACACCTCTTATCTTTCCATACCAAGATAAGAGATAAATCCCATAAATCAATCACCAGTGGAAACACAACAAAATCCACTCCATGTGAAATAAAAAAATCAACTATAATAAAAAACAACATGAACAACAGTCCCATCCTTAGAAACTTGATCTTCCCCCATGCATGGGTTGTCTATTCCCAGACATGAGTTATTTACCAATTTCTGAAACATTCCTTATCCCCTTTATACTAGTCCAAAATAGTAATACAAGTAAAAATATATATGATACCACTTTTTGATTTCCTATACCCAATTCACTCCCTGGTAACTAAACCTAGTTAGCCACATGGACTCAATTGTGCCTCCATATATGCTAGAGGCTACCACCTAATAGTGATGGTCTATAGTGGTATAGTGGGGAGATTATACCCTCCTAATCAAAGTGGAATAATGGTGAATAATAAATAATCATAAAAATCATACTCATGAAAAATATAAAAACTAAATCATTTAGATGATAATAATTAGACATAAATAATAACCAAGGTCATATACCAAAGTTGATTCCATAATGTTATACAAAAAATTGGGAGAATGCATATAATATAATACATGATATACAAAAATATTCAAAAATACCAAAAGATAAAGTCCAATAGAATCACGATCACTAGATTGGTTCTCTACTCCTAAACTCCATCCTACTATAAAAAAATCATGTTTCTATAGCTAGGAACTTCCCCTTGTCCCTACCTACATATGAATTTTATCCATGTACCAATTGGAACCCAGAACAAGGTGTGAATAAAACTCATTAGTCCACCATGAACAATTTCTAATACTATCTGTTTATTAAATATAAAATGAATATTTTTAGGGTATAATAAATGTAAAGTATCAATGTAAATACAAACCATATCGATCTAAAGTTCCTCATGGGACACCTGGCCAATTATACCTTATTTTTCCTAAACCAAAATGTCTCTAATAATTTTATATTTTATATAATAAACCTAGGACCTGAGATATGTAACAAAGGTTTCCATATAAAATAAGGTCATATAAAATTTCCACATAACGCTCAAGTCTATATATAGTTCCATTATTCCTATGACCCCATCCATGGTATTCTGATTCAGAACCCAAGTATCACTCAAGGAAATATAAAATTCTATTTATTTTATGATCCCATACAAGGAATTCCATATCACAATCCAAGTATCACTAAAGTCCCAATATAATTACATTTTTCATGTGATCCTATCTAGAGAATTCTGTATCAGAATCCAATTATCACTCAATGTCCAATATAATTCCATTCACCTTATGAGACCATCAAATAAATTCCATATCTGAATCCAAGTATCACTTATGGTGATATTCAATTACACTTAACCTATAATCCTATCCAAGGAATTATATTTATGGAACTCAAGTATCTCTCAAGGAATAATATAATTCCTTTTTAACCTATGATCCCAACTAAGGAATTACATATAAGGAACACAATCATCACTCAAGGCATAATATATTCAGTGATCTAGTATTTATAATATTAATGGTCATAAGCTTAAATCATAATTAAAAAATGTACAAGTGACCTGGTCTTACCATTCACATTCCATTTAATCATTTAATTATTCTAATTAATAGAAAATACAAGTGAATTATTAATCTCATTTTGTAATTTTATAATCACTTGAATTTTGAAAATCATGAAAACTATGTAATATAATCATCCAATTTCACATTATATATCAAGTGATTACTTTTAGAAATATTATTATTAAGAGGAAAAATAACCCACCTCAAAGGTTTGATATCAATCTAAGGTATAAGGGTCATGGGAATATAAGAAACACACCCCATGTGGTGATTCAAGTCAATTTAGACAACCTCTAATGATGCAATTAGACTCATAAGGTCTAACTAATTCAAGGTATTAAAAATTTACTTAATTATTTACACATTTAATAGGTGATTCATAGAATTTATGGCACATGGAACACTGAAACATGATACAAACAACTAGACTTTTAGGTAAAATTACTATACCACCTACCACATGCTTAAGAAGCTCTAATCATCCATTATCAACCTTCAATTCAGGCTAGAACAAGAGAAATTAAATAAAAAAGACAAAAACCCTAGAAATAGGGAATATGAGCTATCCTAATGATAGAATTTATATGGGAAAATAACATAGATAAAAGATGAAAGATATGTTATATACTCACCTCTAGGATTCCAATGCATTTGATGACAATCAAATTGGATACGAAACATGGAGATCCACCAATGGAAGTGGAGAAGGGAGGAAGGCACATGTGGAGAGCCTACTAGAGAAATTAGGGGGGAAAGGGAGATAAAATACATTAATGGGTGGAGGGTAAAATAGTAATTTTTCCTATTTTAATTAAGTGCATAGTTAGGGAACATGGTTAAGTAAATTGTGTGTTCACCGTATGAGCTTCACTTTCCACACACACTCACCTTGCACAGTTAAAACGTGTGGCTATAAAAACTGTGAACTAACCATGTGAGTCCCTTTGTACTTATGCAACCAAGTGCACCACTTGATGGGTCCAATTTTATAATTCATACAAACCATGTTCCTAAATAAATAGGCCACATGGTTTGGGGTTCATGGTTAGCACTAACCATGCACTAACCGTTCTCTCCAATATATTTCCTCTTAAAACTGAGTTTTCAAATACCAATGATTCTGAAACTATTTTAGATTACCGATAAACCTTATAGGAATTGAAAATAATCCAAAAACAATACGTTATATTGTTACAACCCTCATAATTATATTAAAAAACTTGATTCCTTTTGAAATTTAAACCAACTAAAACATGGGATCTTACATTATAAAATCATGTAGTAGTACATCACAACTTAACTGATATTATAGATACTCCTACAGTAGTATTGTTTCAATATCCTCATGCAATTATTCAACTCAAATCCACAACTAACATTTTCAACAACTATATAAAACATACAATAATTAATATGTAGTTTGGTTCATCCTATATTTATATTTAATAACTTCAGGGAATGATATTAAATACATTAAAATGATATAAAGATTTTGATAGTATCTCAAATTTATCTCATATTACTTAATATTCATTTTTCTTGGATCAAAAACCTATTTTTGATATTTAGAATATTCTGGATCAGTACTAGAATATTCATATTTTTCTTCATTTTGATACAATAATATATTTTCTAATATTCTAATTTTAAAACACTAAAACAATTCTAGAAGTGGTATCCTCTTCCATTAAAATTTTTCAAACATGGAATATATTATGGTATAAAAAGCTTCAGGATATCTAGATCAATTATGAATATATCATACATCTCTAGATGTCACTTTCATCAAAATTATAGAATTCTAGAAACTCCTTTTATCCTCAAGCATTGAACTTACCTTTCCATGGATAAATATCAAATAACACCAATTCAAAGCATGTATTATATGTATTATTTGATGTTTTCATTATTGATAAATGGACCAATCATAATCACACTAATTTTAATTTTCATATTATAAAATCTAGAATTCTCATATTTTTAGTCTGCAAAGAAACTGTGTAGATCGATTATGAGGTCCAACTAAATGATTCAACCACATGTAAAAACAACTGACCATGAAGATCAACCATATTTATTGACAATAAGGTAGAGAAGTGGATATGTAAATTGGCTGTGAGTATCAACCATGAGGTAGATAAGCTACTATATAGATCAACCATGAGGATCAACTGTGAGGTAGATGAGTGACTGTATGAAGTGACTATGTGAACAGATTTTTCACTTAAAAATATAATTTTTTTAACTTCTTTGATTAAGATCAAGGATCCTTGACGACACATCTATACATTATCAATCACTTATAAATACTCCAAAACCACTTTTAGAATTTATTAAACTTCCTCAAACTCTCTATCACTCTTCCTGAAGACTTGTATAAAATATACTTAGCTTTGAGTTCTTCAATGTGATTTCACTACACTATATTTCAATCTTCATTTCAACCTTCATGAAACTTCATCCAAGTGGTTTACAAATTTATTTAATTAAGATAATTCAATATAACACTTGGATTTGTTCCTTTAATTCCCTAGGTCTTCATTATTCCTTTGAGATAAATTTGAATAATTTCAATTATAGTACTTTATTTCATTCAGGTTGTTCAATTTAGTAGCCATCATAAATATTATCCTCTTCACTCATTTTGGGACTATAGTATATAGAAATATCATACATATTTATCACTTTTCTCTAACATTTGGTCTATCTCAAATAATTGAATGATTTATAGGATACTACTCAAAGTTGTCTAGCCATATCTTTAAGAAGTAGTAACTCTTTCCTTATTCCATTGAGAAAATATAAATATTAATTTAAAATAATAATGTTAGATAGATCTTCAATCTAATTTACCCATAATACATGGGTATTACTATTCATTAGTTACTAGGTTGATACTTAATCAATCACCCATTTTCACCAAGAACATTGAATTACCTTTAATAAGTACAGCGATAACAAATACAACATTAGTATCACACAATCCATATGATTAATTCAATATCCTCATTTTTATTTTTCTCAATAACAATTTAAATAAAAAATTCAATATATTTTACTCTCCCTTTTGACAATAAATTAAAATTGTGAATTACTTTTCTCTCCCTTAATGTAAGGGTGAAATCATCTACTTGAAATACAAACATATTTTTCCACTAGGATCTTTCTCTTCCATATTATACCCCTTTATTGAGAGATTATATAAATTATATTTGAGATAAGTATTGAACTAAATAATTATTAAAAATGATCCATCAATTAATTATTCTAAGTCTACTTGTGAAAAACTGGTGTAGAAAATGAGAGTTCATAACCTATATGCTAAAGACATCCATTACATTTATCATTGTAGTGACAACACAAAAATTCTTCACATAGGGTTAGAACAATAATATTTTTCAAGAAATTTTGTAAACACAAACTCATATTCACATAACACATCATAAATTTCAATTTCAAGAAAAATTATACCTATTTTTTATAAAACAATCCCCATTTATGATTATAAAAAGTATAAACCATAACATAGATAGAGAGTGAGTATTATACCTCAAACCTCAACTTTTAGATGGTATTATCCTAAATTTAGATATATGAGAAATTATAAATCCCTCGAATACATTCAATTTAAATAGATCTCAATCAAGTGGTCCACTCTATACATCAGCACCATGGTTTTATTCTTTAAGATATGAGCTCCAATAATTTCTGTTACCAGTTGAGACTTGATTCCAATTTGAAAATGTACACCAACTAAAATTTTAGTCTGACATGATGGGTTTTATTTATACTATCTTCACCTTAAATTAAATTTAAAAATTATAATCACAAATGTGTGGGAATAAGGCGGTCTTCATCAACTCCTTAGTTATATCACTTAGGTTTATAATTTTTTCTCAATCCAATTGAACTTTTATTTGAAGCCCTAAAATGTTTTTTCTTCTTTATGGTTATGTCCTATTTAGGTTTCCATATTTAAAAATCATTGATCAATATGGTTTTATATTCTTTTTACTATACTTGTTAGCTACAGTAGTCTAATTTTTATTATTTAGTAAGGAACTTGCACTCTTTGATGCTTGCTCTATATACTTGGCCTTTTCCAGCTAATTAGGCCATATGATCAAAAATTCATGTGGAACATTCTCTTGATTTTATTTTGTGTTGAAATATTGTTTTTTTAAAAAAATTATCATTTGGATTCAATGTTTCTTCTCCTTTGTCACTTTTTAATTTCCCCATATGTCCTTGTAAAGTATTCATGCACATGTGTGATGACCCGTTCCATCACTGGTTGTGAAAATTAGTGGAAATTTAATCCTTTTATTACCAAGTGTATTTAGGGGGAAACTAGTATTTTATACTTTGAGATTATCTTGGATAATGTTTTTACCACTCTGTTGGTCTTATAATAGGGTGTTTACCCTCATATATGAGTTTATAGGAAATCTGAGCCGTTCAAATTTTCACGAAATATTTAATATTAATTAATTAAATATTAATTTATTTGCACATATTAATTTAGTGATATATTTTAAATAGAGTCTCTAACTGATATATCCTCTCTATGGAGGAGTCTAGAATGGGGGGTTTTCCCTAAGTGATACATAACCTTGCATCAGGCATCGAGGTTGGGTATGTGCCCCTTTCTTTTTCTTTTTATTCTTCCTTTTCTCTTTTTTTTCTTATTTTACTTTTATCCCTTGTATTTTTTTTACACATAGGGGGATCCCCCTTTCGGGTATTTATCTGAAAGAGTGAGAGGGAGATAAGAGAGAAGAAATTAGAGGAGGAGCTGTCATCGCGGGGATTTGGCCGCACTGGATCATCATGCGATAACTGCATATCACAAATTGGTTTGAAGCTTTGGAAATTTCTACCTGGTAGTAGGAAAATTTTACATTTTATGTAAAAAATAATCATAGTGTAGTTTTCCTAACTATTAAATCCCTTTTCAGGTTTTTGGGGACCCCTTATTAACCGATCGAGGCTTAATCAGGGAGAAACAGGGGTTTGGGGGTGTTTTGAGAGGTTATCATTCAGGAAAACCCATATACATGGTGCGTGGTTCAAATAAAACATGTTGTGTGTTCATCCTATTTGGAAAAGATGGGATTTTGGGAATACACACCGTTTACTTGGGCGTACACACTATGTAGTGTGCCTATAGGGGCGTGGTCAAATTTTCAGCTAGACACCCTGTGTGGTGTACACAGGTAGACCTTGAGTGGGATTCATGTAATGTAGGTGTACATGGATAGGTGGAGCACATGGTTAGTCCATGTGTTCTACATGTATAGGTACTCTGAGTAGGGGTACACACTGTGTACCGGGTGGAACATGCCATGTAGTCCGGTAGTGAACACACTAAGTGAGGCTGATGTACATGAGTTGGTACCCATGTGGGGGTACCCACCATGTATAAAGAGGCACATGCTATATAATCTAGGAAATTATATGTTTATTATACTTAGGTACATGTCTATGGAGTAACACTGGGTTTACATGTTGTTTACCCTACGTACAAACCATATACTTTTCCTGCCATGGTCTGTTTTTCCTGCTTTTCACCCTGGTGTCAGAATTGGAAAGGTGAGTTGTCCATTCTAATTTTTTTTCACATAGATCATGATTATGGAATACTTATAGAATTTAGAGGTTTTTTGTATGGTGTTTTTTATTGAGTGAGTTTAGTAGGAGGATTTCCTTGCCTTTTGGTTTCATAATCCTCCTGGGGTTTGGTTGTTAGCTATGAGGCTTGGGTGAGGGTTGTGAGCTTGGTGATCATCCTGGATCAAGTGTTCCATGAAGATATATTTGATGTTATCGGGAAATATTCTAGAATATAGGATCATGTAATATCTCAAAAGATATCTTGGGTTATCCTCGCATGTCAGGACGAGTAGCTTGAGGTTAGAGAAGTGATTTTTAGCTCCCATGTTTGAGGATCAGAGCCATTGGATCCTTTAGGCTATATTGAAGTTAGGGGATGGTAGTTATAGTTGGGTGACATTGATCTATTTAGATGAGCATGTGAGGTTCTTGAGGATGCCCTTGTGGGTAGGTTACTAATCAAGTGATCTGCGTATTTCGTGGTTAGCTATTGAGAATGCCCATGTGGCTTGGCATTGTTTAGACACCCTTGTGGGAGAGTTAGTACCTATGGATGGGTTGTTAGTTGGGAAGGTTGGATGAGGTTTTATTGTGTGGGATTTTACCCGAGGTTTGGATTGTGCTAAGGAGCCCTTATGAATGGTCCTAATTTTTAGGTGGTCATGGGGACAATTGTGAATGTCAATATTAGCAATATTGTGTTTTAGATACCCCTTTGGGTGTGTTGTTGATCAAAGATCAATTAAAGTCCATTGAGTTTTGATTTGGATGTTTATGAACTGGGTGTGACCCATGATTTTGGATGAATAAGAGGAACCCCTCATATGGTGAACTCGACCCAGATACTCCTGCAAAATGGTACTAACCCAAATTTCCACGTACCCAAAGGGAATTTCTGATCCCCATAGGCTGGTGACTAGAACCCAGGCATAAAAAAACCAATGGGAATTATTTTTACCAATATAATGAGACAAAATGGAATATATATATATATATATATATATCACATTGAGAAAGAGTGGAAAAGAAAAATATATTCCATAACTTAAAAAAGGTAGTGGAAAAATACAACTCAAAATAGTTAGAACATCCCATAGTACAAGTGCAATCATCAAAAGATATTTAAAATAAGAAACCAACTACTCCATGTGATATCACAGTAATACTCCCACCATCTCCCCACGAGCTACCTAGACAGAGTTTACATAAAACCTCACCACCTCACTACGAATCCTTTCCTTTTCTTGAATTGAAAGACATACAAAGGTATATACACTATCGAAGGGGTGTGCGTGGTGTAAGCTAATGGTCTTACTAGGATCCCACCCAGTTCTTCCATAACAAGTCTCTTTACAATAATCTCAACATCCTCAAATTTTAATAAAACAAGGAATGATAAAAATTTTATAGTTCTTATATCAAAATCATGGAAAAAATTTAATTTCCTTTTTACACATTTCAAAAATAATCCAAGTAAAAATAGTTCCAAATCATTTCACATATATCAAATCAAATAAAATCATGTATCACATATTATATCTAATACTTGGAAGTACAAGCTAAAATAGTGCAATCTAAAGAATAGGTAACATTATGAAAATAATCATTATTGATTAGGCTAACAGACTATTCATACCATAATCAAGGACTAGTGCACAATCAAGTCCTTATAATAAAGGCCTATGGAGAAGAGAAACAACCCATGAGTAAATACCTCAACAATATCAATTTAAATTACATATAAAAATGGGCCAAGGAAATAGAGGAATACCCCATGAGTAAACCCCAGATAAAACATGGATGATGGCCATAAGATACGCCTTCCACTTAAGTACCCATGAATTCCCATGTGCACTATTTTCCAAACCATTTCATAAAAATCAGGTTTAAAAACAATTTCAAAAATCAATTTAAATTATTTAAAAATACCCTTTTCTTTTACCAAAATAAGGGAAAACCACATTTTATCAAAAACCTATTTCCACACACACAAATAAATAAATCAGTCATGCCTGTTCATTTATAATTTTTTTTTATAAAACTAGAGAAATTCAGTTCATCCAACATATGCAAGAGACATAACCACCTACCTCAAACTCAGTTTACACACACCCACAATATAATCCAACAATAAGGAAAAATTTAAAGAAAATGATAGAGGCCCTAGAATCAATCCACACATCTCAAAATTGATTCAATTTAAAAAAATGGTCGATGAAGAGAACGGATCACAACATACCTCAAATAACACTCATGCCACACCACAACCAATTATAAGGGTTAGCCTCCAGAGGAAGATCTCATGAGGGATATAGAAGGAAATAAGAAAAATAAACATGATAGACCAATAGATCTATAAACGCAGTGCAACGAGGCTACCGCGATCAAAGACAAAGAAGAAATAAGAGGAATACTCACCCAAATAAACACACCACAAACATAATGACTATCAATCACTAAAATAAATAATCAAGAAGGAACTAAGGTCTCAAAAATCACATGGGAGAACTCCTATGTCAAGAGAAAATAGGTTGTATCCATATAAAATATTGATCAACCGTGCAATGCCCTAAAAATACCAACTCATGAGAATTACATGTGTTGTAATCCATTTTCACATCATGTAATCCATGAAACCCAAGTACACTAAAAAAACCATCCCATTTTTTTTAAAAACCCAATTTTTATCATTACATAACATGTAATATTTTCATGGTGTGAAATATTAATGCCTTGTATCGGTCCAGGGCATCTACCTGGCACCCATTACATGGTGTGTAAACACTTTACATGGCATATAAACTTCTCATGATGTGTAATAATTCCATGATCTGAATCGACCTCATGATATCTTCTTGGTGACCCTTACATGGTGTGTAAACACACTACATGTTGTTTATTTCCACTTAAGACCCAAAATTCCCAGTTTCTACTGAAAAAACCAAACCAGCTCTAGTATTCTCCAAAACTTGGGGAAAACCCGCAAACCCTTTTAACACATTTATACATATAATCCATTAATTTAAATAAAAATACACACATGAACTTTAGGCCATTTTCCTAGAAAATGTTCTCCATAATTGGAAGTTCCAAAATGCACCCAAATAAAGAGGGAAATATAAAGACAGAAGAGAAATACATGAAAGTGGGTAATGGATTGTTACAAACTCCCCACAATAATACTTTCCACCCTTGGGAAGTCATATGGAATAATGAAGTTTGTAAAGGATATGATGCCACTTATCCCCCATCAAAAACTCAAAATCCCAAGTCTCATGAGAATATAATTCATGTTTACATAAAACGCTAACCAAAGGAATCAAATTCCCATTAAATAATTTCACTTGAGAGTCAACAATATCCACTAGCTGCTCCACAATAGAAATATTTGGCTACAACTCAATCTCTTCCCAGCTCCAAATGTGAGAGGGATCGAGATGGTATTTCTTGAGCTACGATATGTGAAAAAAATCACGACTTCCTATCAAAAAATTCCAAACGATAGGCAACCTTCCCAAGCTTCGTAATGATTCCAAATGGTCCAATATATATTTGATCCAACTTTCACAATTTTTCAAGAAGACAGTGACCCAAAAAAGAAGGGAATTTCAAGAAAACCCATTCACCAACAAAAAATTCCAAAGGAAGGTGTTTTTGATCCACATATGATTTCTATTGACCCTGGGCTACAACCAGATAGAAACATATATATCCAAAATCCTTACCAACATCTCTTGAATGATACTTAGTCCCACTAAAGATGATTTGACCACCTCTTACCAACAAATAGTTGATATGTATGGGTGACCATACAAATCTTAGAAAGGATCCTTTTTGATCAAAGATTGATAATAATTATTATAAGAAAACTCAACAAGTCACAGATGGATATCCCAAGATCTATCGACATCCAATACACATGAATGAAGTTTATTATACAAGATTTGAATAGAATTCCCCATATGATCATCTGTCTTTGGATGATAAGTTGTAGTCAAATTGACCTGAGTCCCCATCACCTCCTGGAGACTCCTCTATAACCTTGAAGTAAACCTTGGATCCATGCCAAAAACAATGTAAGAAGGAACCCCATGTAACCTCAAAATATTTTTCACATACAGGTTACTCATATATTCAACTTTAGTGGAAACCCTAATTATAATATGATGATATGATTTTTTCCACCGATCAATCACCAACTAGATATAATTCCTCCCACAGGGAGTCTGTGGTAATCCAACATCAAAATCCATGGATACCTCATCCCATTTTAAAACTAGCACTGAAGTAGGATGGATAAAACTAGAAGGTTTCAAATGTTATGCCTTTATTTTTTGGTAGGTGTAACAGTGGGACACATAATCAGCAGTGTCATACTTCATACCCAGTGACCAGAATCGCCATCTCATGTCATAATCATCTTCACAGTGCCTAGATGAAAAAACCATGAAGAACTATTACAATAAAAAAACTGATATCCTCAATTATACTATAAATACGAACCGATCTCTAAAATAAATAATTCCATCTAAATAAAGAGACTAAATAGAAATGGTCTACCCACTATAAATAGTTTCTCTAATTCCTCTAAACTTGTTATCCTATTGATAAGAATGTTGAATAGACTCAAGGAGAGATGATGATAACTAAACATCAATCAGAACCATACCTAAAACATCCTATTGATAATCCAGGAGAAACTAATCAAAGAGTACCATAAGGTTCCACTCTTCCTTCAATTTTGTAATATCCTATGATGGTACTTTCCTACTGAGAGCATCTGCAATGACGTTCCCCTTCCCCACGGTGTAGGTGATGTCAAAGTCAAACATCTTAAGGTATTCCACCCATTGTCTCTATCTGAGATTTAGGTCTTTATAAGAAAATATATATATCAGACTCTTCTTCTCATAAAGGACTATAAACCACTCCCAAAAATATAGTGTCAAAAAAAATTAAGTGCATGAAGAATTGTAGTAATATCTAAATCATGAGTGGGTTAATTCTTCCAATGTTGTCAAATATGAATAGATCTATAAGCCACCACATGATCATCTTTTATAATCATGTAACCCAAAATAGTTCCATAAGAATCATAGAAAAAACATACCCATTATTGGGATCAAGTAAGATAAAAATAAGAGTTTACATGAAAATTCTTTTCATCTTTTCAAAAATAAGAATGAAACTTTGTATCCTATATGAGTTTCAACCCTCTCCTGATAAGAGTAGTCAAGGGTGACACCAAATTTGTGAAATCCTTGATGAACTAATTATAATATCCAACAAGACCAAGGAACATTTGAATCTCAAAGATATTCCATGGATCTTCCCATGAAAATACAACCTTTACCTTCTTAGGATCAACTGATAGTCCATGCTTAGAAATAATGTGCCCCAAGAACTTCAATTCCAGGATCAAGTAATTGTGTTTTGAAAACTCTCCATACAAATGGTGACTCCTTAGGATTTGCATAACCAAACTCAAATGGTTATCATGCTCATGCTCAGATATCAAATAAAACAATGTTTCCTCCATGAACACTACTAAAAAAGTGTCAAGATACTTATGAAATATCCAAAACCTTTAAAACTATAAGAGAAATAGTCATACCAAATGGCATCATAAGATATTCATAATGTTCATACCTACTACTAAAATCCAACTTTGGTATATCAAACTCCTGTACTATGAGCTAATGATAACCAGAATGAATATCAATCCTCAAAAACTATGCTCCCCCTTTAACTTATCAAAAAAATAATCTACATAAGGAAAATGATACTTATTCATAACAATTACACAATTCAACTTCTAATAGTCCACAAAAAATCGAATTGAAGCATCTTCCTTCCTGGAAAATATCTGAAAGGATACCAAGGGAGAAACATGAGGGAAACAAAACCTTTAAACATTAGGTTGTCCAAATAAATCTTGATATCTTTCATATTTGTTGGTTCTATATGGTAAGAAGGTATCAAATATTTTTGCATACTTGGCACCATATCAATCAAAAACTCTACCTTCCTCTCTATGGGAAGATAAGAGAAATCATCTGTAAAACATCAAGAAAGTCTTGAACAATAATAGGAAGATCAAAAATAGAATAAAATTCATCAGGATAAATTGCTACAATAATCAACAAACTCCTGATCTCTAGGTGGGAAGGTATTGCATGATCAAACCTTAGATCCCACTCTCCCTGAAATGCTCGTGATCTCGCATCATCCACAATAAATGATACATGTTGATGATAACAATAAACGTCACCGTGATGAGCAATAAGAAAATACACCCAATTGATAACATAAAATAGATCTAGATCAAGAATGATAAAATCATAGACTAACTCTTCATCAACTACTGATAATGAACAAGGAAACTGAAACACTTACTCTTTCCTCTTCCTAAGAGGTGTTTCTAACTCTATAACAAAGGGAATGAGCTCCGTTTAAAGTTTAAGAATATAAATGAAATGACTAGATATAAATGAGTGCGAAGCACTGGTATCAAATAAATAAATCACTAATAAAGATGAAATAAATATGACACCTCTCACTTTTACTGGACCCGCATCTACCTCCGCCAGAAACTCATGTACTGCCTGAATGTGCTTCACTCTTGATGCCTATGGATAAAGACATATAGTCTTTGAAGCATATAACTATTCAAAAGTAACCTTAAGAGCCTATGATCCTTGACTATATTGAGTTGTAAATATATCCTGATAGATACACTATAGATGACCATAACTTCCATAAATTTTACACATCTTTATTGTTGTGGGAAAATAATTTTGGGTGTGTCGAACCTTTCCACACTGGTAGCAAGTTAGGGGAACACTACTAGATATAACTAATGGTGTATAGGAGGCCTACCATTGAGAACCACATCCACCACTCCTATGATGATATTTCAATTTCTTTCTTTTCCCTTTCATTCCATTGAAGTTTGCACTAGGTGGAAGTTGAGGGGAAGAATATCCAACATTACATGCCACATTCATCTCTTCCATCATCGCCCTATCTAACGTCTCAGTATAGGTCAAAAGATTCAGTATGAATACCCGTGATATGATATATGATCGTAAATGTTTTAGGTACTTATGAGATTTTAACTTGTCATTATTTACTACATCTGGAGAAAAACGAACCAACAAAGAAAAATGATTAGTGTACACTAACACCAAACACTCTCCCCACTACAAATAGAGAAACACCAAAGACTTCACCACCATCAGTGAATCTGTAAAAAAACTACTGGTTGAAGAGAGTTTTGAAAACCTTTCAGTTCAAGCCCAATTGACTATCTTTATATACCATAGAATCCCATCACCCCTTATTGGTACCCTTAAGTGTGAATGTCAAAAACTTCACCTTGATACTCTAAGGTGTATCTAGGAAGTCAAATATATGATCAATCATGTTAATCCATTAATCCACTTCTTGAGGTTCATTTATACCATTAAAGGATATTGGATTCTCATGAAAGAACTCCCGTTAATGATTCCTATCTCTTATAGATCTTGGATATACCTCAATAACTTCATTTTAGACTTACGGTATATTATATTTGATAAAAAGATCTACCTGTATGATAAACTTGACAATATTTTGATCTATAGGAGGATTCCCTTGAGGAGCATCTACTACACCCTTATGAAGAGCATGTGGAACACATCTCAGAGGCATACTATAGAAAACTGAAATACAATAAGTGATCAGAGAACAAAATAACCCCATCTCAAACCATTAAACCATAATAAAAACATGATATTAAGATAAATAACTCAAAATAGTGGACACAGACCCCAACATCCCATGGTAACTTGAGTTTCATCAAAGAAACACCTAGCCAGACACTCACTATAACCTACCACTCAACTCATATAAATCCTATCTCTAGTATACCAAACATTCCAAGATAAGGACTCTTAAGGAAATACCACCCTCTAAAACAAATATGTGGTGAAATCAACCTGAATACCCCATAAAAATGTTTCCCGATCTAAATTTTCACATACTCAAAGGGTGTTCCCAATCCCCATGGGCTGGTGACTAGCACTCGAGCATCAAACAACAACCAAACAGAATAATTTCACCCAACCTGAAGCAAAAAAACATGGAATACATATATAACAAAGAGAAATAGTGGAAGATATAAATATATTCCATAACTAAAAGATGATAGTGGAAATGATACAACTCAAAATAGTAAAAAAACCCATACTATAATTCCAATCATTAAAGGAAAACTAAAATACAAAAACAACTACTCCATGTGATAGAATGGGAAAACTCCCACCATCTCACCACCAACTAACCAGACACAACTAACATAAAACCTTACTATCTCACTACAACGCCTTGACTTTTGCTACATAAAAAGACATAAAAAGGTCTATGCATCATTGATGGGGTACATAGGGTGTAAGCTAATAAGATCAGTAGGATCCCACCCAGGTGTTCTATAACAATTCTTTGTATAATAATATGAACATTTTAAACTTTAATGAAAAAAAGAAATGATAAAAAATTAATATTTTTTATATCAAAAATAGGAAAAACATTTAATTTTCCATTTTTACATATTTATAAAATAGTTTAGGTAAATACAATTCCAATTAATTTCACATATATCAAATTAAAGAAAAGATTGTATCACATATCATACAAAATCTATGGTGGTACAAGCTACAACAGTACAATAAAAATAAAAAGTGATATCATTCTAAGGATAACTATAGGTCAGCCTAGCAGACTACTCATACCACAATCAATGACTAGTGCACAATCAAGTCCTTAGAACACAGACCTAAGAAGTAGAGAAACACCCCATGAGTGAATCCCCTGAAAATATCAATATGAATTCCCTAAAACAATGGACATAGGGAACAAAAGAACACCCCCTAAATGAACCCCCTGATAACACATGGATGATGACCCTAATTACACCTTCCACCTAAGTACCTAAGGATTACCATGTGCTCCATTTTCCAAACCATTTCATCAAAAATATTCTTTAAAAACCATTACAAAAATCATTTTCAATGCTTTTAAAATACCCTTATTTTACAAAAAAAGGAAAAATAACATTTTATCAAAAAAATGTTTCCACACACACAAATAAATAAATAAATCATGCCAGTTCATTTATAAAAAATTTATAAAACTAGATCAACGCAGTTCAACCAACATATGCAAGATACCAAAATGCCTACCTCAAACTGAGGTCGCACATGCCTGTAAAGGAATACACCAATAATTCATAATGAAAAGACAATTATAGAGGGATTAGAATAAATCCACACATCTCATAATTGATTCAATTTAGAAATATGGTCGATGGAGAGAATAAATCACAACATACCTCAAAGAACACCCATGTTGCACCACAACCAACACAAGGGTTAGCCTCTGGAGTAATATCTCACAAAGGATCTATAAGGAAATAATAAGAATCAACATGGGAGATAAATGGATCTATAACCATATCATAATGGGTTTACCATGATCAAATACAAGGAAGAAACATAAGGAATACTCACCTTGAGAAATTCACCATAACTAAAATGATGATCAATCACCAAACAAAATGATGCAGAAGGAGCGGAGGTCTCCAAAATTTCCTAAGAGAGCTCCTAGGTAAATATGGGAGAGGATCGGCTGTGAAATTTCTTAAAAATTCAAACTCACAAAGATTACATGGTGTTTAATCCCTTTTTATGTTGTGTAATCCACAAAACCCAAGTATTATGAAAAATGCATTTCCTTTTATTACAAACCCAATTTTTAACATTACATGATGTTTAATATTTTCACAGTGTGAAATATTCATGTCTTTTACCAATTCACAACATCTTCCTAGAATCCATTACACAGTGTGTACACACTTTACATGACATGTAAACTTCTCACAACATGTAATAAGTTCACACTATAAACCGATCTCATGATATCTTTCCAATGACAAATACACTATGTGTAAACACATTACAAGGTGTGGATTTCCTCTAAAGAAATAAAAATCATAGTTTTTACTAAAAACCCCAAACCAAATCCATCATTATCAAAAATTAGGGAGAACCTGTAAACCCTTTTAACACATTTATACCTAAACTCCATTGATTCAAAAAAACATACATCTGCTAACATTATTTAATTTTCCCAGAAAATTATCTCCATGATCCAAAGTTCCAAAACACACCCAAACAAAGAGGGAAACAAAAAGAGAAAAGAGAAATATCTTAATGTGGTTAACGAGATGTAATAACTCATAGGGTTACCTATTTTTTATGGCCTTTGATCTATTTGAGGATGTTTCTATGGGCATGGTCCAATATCTAGGAAATAACTAGGGAATACCATGGTGGATGTAGACTTATATTGTTACCTAAGAGACTCTAGGAGCCCCATGTTTTGGTTTGGTCCTAAGGAGGTTCCTTGAGAGCTCGTGGTGGTTTAATTATTGGATGTTGGGATCTAGGTTTCCATGATAGGCGCCATGCTTTGTTATCTGAGAGTGGATCAACACTTCTAGTCCAACTATTTGGATGGTGGGTTTGAGTTTGGATTGTCCCAAATTTGGCTAGTAATTGGTCATGTTTTTTGAGTTAGTTCTACTCAAGAATTCAGTTTGAGGACGTTTTCTTTGGTATATCTTAGATCATGCATTTTCCAAGAGTGTTGATCTAATTTTATCCTTCATTGGATGGATGTTATTTGATGTTATTAGTGATCTAATTGATGTTATGGATGATTGAAACCCCCATCTAGTTTAGTGTGACTCCATGACTAGAGTGGCATTGGGCTCATGAGGTGTCGAGGCACTTGTAGAGTGATTTTTTTAAATTCATAGAGGCTAGTGTGCTCCCAAAACCATGGATGTTGTATTCTATTAGGGTTATATACATGGATCCCAACTTTTTTGGGTCCATAGATGGTGACTAATTGTCACATCCCCAACCCCAGATGACTGGAATTGGTGCCTAAAACATGGTGTGCAATTTTTTTTATAAAACAGGTTTACATAGGGAAGAAATTTGCACATCTTGTCCCAATATAGAGGATCGCCTCGGTTTAGGATCTTAGAAAATCAGATGCTACTGGAGTACTTTTTCTGAGAACATGGCAGGGTTAAGACTCAACTTGGTGTCGTTACAAAAAAGTATATAGGGTTTGAGAACAATTATTACAAATATGAAAAACATAAATTTAAATGTAGGGTGAGAATAACAATGCCCAGTAAGGGGTTTTAAAACATTTGGATAAAATTAAACTTCAAAAAAACTCTTTTAAAACAAACATAAAACAATTCTAGAGAGAGTGAGTTAACATTTGCAAACCATCAACATTTTCTGAGCTTACTTGCAGACATTTTTTTCAAAATACCATTTTCATAAAAGTTAGTTGTGCTTTTCACAAACATGAATCAGAGTGCGCATGTGTATGAGATTTGAATAATGTATGACACAGTCAAGCCAACTTTGAAATCTTTGTTAAGAGTCTAAGAATTCGTATCATGATTCATTAGAACATAAAAAGAGATTCATATGACTTTAACATTAGGTATTATTCCCTTGTATAACATGCCATTTGCACTCTTGATAAGCCTTATGATCATAAAGATCCTTATGTAAGGATTTACAATCCCTTGGTTATTCATTTACTCTTTCATATTGAGGAAATGTATAATGCTGGACTTTTTCAAGGCCTTGTGCCAAGACCATACGGGTAAAAACCCAACATAATTGTGGTTAACTACCACATATGGT
The DNA here is from genome assembly GCA_963277665.1 of Viscum album. NCBI lineage: Eukaryota > Viridiplantae > Streptophyta > Magnoliopsida > Santalales > Viscaceae > Viscum > Viscum album. The sequence continues at coordinate 776,587,371 of OY728123.1, forward strand.
TGTGAACAAAGCTAGTATCATGTTCACGCATATTTTCATTTAACTCATGAGACTTCATCACTTTACCCAATTCATTGGGGTGCTTTATAATTCCGGGTGCACCCATCACATCATTTTAAGTCCCATACATTCCTCATATGTCTTAGAATGATCTCATATTCGTAATGCTTTTGTTACCTAGAACTTACATTCTTAGTTCATAATCCCCTTTGTACATGTTCATATTGAAGAGGATTATGTAAAAGGATTAGACTTGTTGGTTTCATATTAAATGGTGACATGTATGAAAAATAATATTCTTATTCACATGAAATAAGAACTTGTATACATAAAATGATGGGTCAGCACATGAAATAACAACTCTTGCATTTAAACCCTTAAGGGTGTGGCCCTTTCCAAACCATGTTGATACCTTTTAACTTTAAGGTACCCATTTAATTTATGAAATGATTATTTTTAAAATATTAAAGCCTAAAATCAAAGGACCAAAGGCAGTGCTTGTGAAACATTTAAAACACAAAACATGGCTTATTGCCTATTGACGCACGCCTGTCATGGGGCGTGGCAAAACAATATTTTATTTACCTAAGTATAGTATAGCAGTTGATCCTAGGTAGTCTCTCGAAGAGGAGTGCACACAAAACAAGGTTGTCACTTTTTGTTGGTTTTATTAAAAAGATTGGTTTTAATTAATATGAATGACTATGAGAGAAACAAACAATAGAAATTGATTAATTTTAACAAATGATAAAGATGGTGATCAGATTGGGTTTGGCTGGACTTAGTGTTGTGCCATCATGGTTTCCAAATTTTATCTCTTCTTCTTCCTTAAACTGGTAAGAGAGATATTTATCTACCGAGTCCTCTCTCTCCCTTAGTCAGATAAATGTGATGAGAATTTTCCTTTCTAAAACCTTAGATTGGTATATCCTCCTTCCAATGTGTTTAGGGTTGTATATGGTCTCTTGATTAATTAAAGCAATCCCAGACCTGGAATTGTTGTTCCCTAATAAGCCAAGATTTCAACATACAATCCTACACACGTGCTTGACAACCGTCGAGCAATCACCACCCAACCCTAATCATGTGCCACCGTATACAGATTAGAATTGGGTGGAGGGAGATGTGATCATCGACCAAAGAAATTTATAATTTCAGAATAAAAACCTTAACACAACCGCATTCGGAATTTAATACTGAATTATGAATTGAAACCAGAAGAAGAAAGAAGAACAAATTTTATTCATTTCAAGCACAAAACTCAAGCACAACACATCGGTCCAGCCTCCCCTCTTTCCGATCACTCAAATGAAATTACCCCTCCATGGATGGGGTAAGCGAGATGATTCGGGAGAGGAGAGACATTTTAAAACAAAAGAAATAAAAGAAAAATATGAGAAGTTCTTCTCCTGGGTGCCCGAGAAGGAATGGGGTGGAGAATGGGATGTCTTGAGGGGGAGGAGCTCTCCTCCTTTTATAGGCAGAATTCGACCCCCGAAAGTTGTCGCGTTTTGGACCCCATAAATGACCTCTTCACGCGTTGAGGCCTTCTTCAATGTTGTTCATAATTGTCTTGGACGTGTCCCCTAAAAAGCTCAGCGGATTTGGATAGGTATTCCGAGAGTTATGGCCAATTTCCTCTGACAATTTATTCTGTCCAGTCAGAATCATCAAACCGAAAAACACCGTTTTGTACTGAATTAATGTACCTGAACACGGCCATTTCAGGCGTGGCCTCCTTAATGAAACTTGTTCAAAATCTTCTTAACCGTCTATCCACAAAATTTCAGCTCCATTAAAGTCGTTTTGAGCGAGTTATGGATATTTCAATGAACCTTCGTTTTTCTGGAAGAAATTTCCTGGAAGTTTCCTTGGTGTTCCTCAATAATCTTCAACTTCATTGAATTGTTTGGACCTCAAGATGGTAGAATCAGATCCTGGTCCAGAAGACCAAGTTGAAGGAAATTAAATTAGCATTCTAAAGAAATTATAATCATAAAATTTGGATTTATATTTTTTTGTAAATGACCAAAATACCCTTGTAGTGAAAATCTGTCCAAAATGCAGAATTTGGTCATTTTTGCATTTAAACTTAAAATACTTCTTAAATCCAAAATTGTTACATATAAGCTCAAAATGGTATCTTGGGATGTTTAAAACAATAGAAATTCATTAAAAAATTTGCAAATTATAAGCCCTGTCAATTCCCCCACACTTAAACTATGCTTGTCCTCAAGCATAAAATCTCAACATGGAATTCAAAGGACACCAATGTCACCAATATTTAAATTTCAAATGGAATAAAATAAAATTATTATCAATGTCCAATCAAATTTTCCAGTTCCACAAAAATACCAATTTAATTTCCCATTTTTCAAAGAAACAATCAATTCATGCATTTTACTTTTCCCCTTTGAAAAATAATGAAGCTTCTCCTTTCATTCATTCAAGATTCTCAATTTATTATTATTAAACATGCCAAATCATGACCTACCTCACTTTTGAATCTTTTCTCTCATCACTCATGATACAATTAATAGTGGAGTTATGCTCATATCATGAGAACATGCTCCTTATCCATAGGCTTGTAAAGTAACTACTTTCTTCACTTTGTAAAGACAAAACACACATAAAATCATGAGGACTTGCAATAAAGGTTCAAATGACTCTGTGGCTTAGGGTTGGTGGGTAAATGATTGAAATAATTTAAGTCCAGAAGTAGGAGGTTTGACTCTTAAGTACAATGCATGATTAATCAAGTGAAAACACAAGATGAACCTCACTCAAATCCCCTTGAAATGTGAATCACAACACCACTCCCCTTTCAATGACATGGGTCATGAGTCAATAAATGATTACAAAGAATGATATCATCCAAGTTCTCCCCATTTTTTTTGTAAAGCTCCAGAAAGGCACATCTTTATTTTATTTTTTTTTCTTTTTTTTTTCTTTTTTGTAAAGCTCCAGAAAGGCACAGCTTTATTTTCTTTTTTTTCTTTTTTTTATGGAGAACCGGATGAAATGATAGAAGCATAATGAAATGATGACTCATGCCCAATTTTCTAATAATACATTGCCCAAAATGATGACGCACACATTACACCACCCAAAAATGATACATATCCCAAGGAACGCACACGAAAGGCCCTTCCCCCACACTCAAACTTGAAATAACCATGAAAAAATACTAAAAGTGCAGGTAGGTAAGGAAAAATTGGATTGTAATGTGGCTTAAACCTATAAGGAAATTCATGGCATCTAAGGGCTTACGAAGGATAAATGTAAAGGTGGGTCTTAGGATAAAATGTGGCTAACCAAAGATATGCCTCAATCATTTTAAATGTGGTTTTGTACAGTCATAGCTTTGAAAAGTTTCAATACAAGTTCTAGCAGGTGGCACGTCCCAAGATCACTCAAGAAATATGCTCAAGATAAAATAGGAAATATTTGGTCTAGAAATCTTCTCAGGAATGAGAATATGATATTGGACAATCACTTATGGCATGATTAATAATAACAAATTAATTCACATGAATTTCAGAAATTCAAAGAATGAAAAATGGAAGGGAAATTTCATTTACATGAATCAATTAATTCCCTCAAATCATGAGTCCTTATTTCAATATCCTTGCTTCACTTTAATCATCCAATTATCCATTTTAATCATTCAATCTCATTAACATTGAAATCTAAAACATGGCATCACAAGATTCCTAAGAAACTCATGTCTCCTAGATACGTTGAGTACATCATTAATTCAAGTGTGGGTATGAAATTCTTATCGTTAATGCTTAAAACATGTTTTGGACAAAAAATTTAAGGAGTTTAAAATTTAAAATTTAAAAATGAACTCCCTTTTGAAATAAAGATTCAGTCCCCTTTAAAAAAATTTTGGGACTTCCTTCTGCCATCATGATCCTATAAAAGAAAATTTCAAAATTAAGAACAAGTATCATGTCATTAAAGCTCAAAATTATAAGGAGGAAAGGGATGAATGCTAAACTACTTCTAAAAAATGAATTTGAAATCTAAATTCCTAGAAAGCAAGGGATAAGTCTTGGTACGATCCCCCAAGTGGGCCCTGAATTTTTACTGCCTCCAGTGGGCAGTACCAGCTGTTATCCAAAGTCTGATGGTGGATGTAGCTTCTTTGATTTGAACCACCACATGTGGCTTTTCCCAGCTTGTGCTTCATTTTCCTTGTTGAGTAGGATTCCATGTATAGAGTACACCAGATCCACCCCCTTTGAAATGGGGTATAGATTGCATGGCGGGGGTAGGATGAAGTATGGATCCTCCTCCTTCTTCGTTGCTTCTTGTGCAACATCTTCTTCTATTTCCAATGGTTGCTTCAGATGTGAAGCAGCATGTGTCTCTGGTTCATCAGGCAGAGCCACTAGAATCTCTTCATGATGGGGCTCCTCCATTAGATGTTCAATGACTTCAGGGAGCTCTAGGTGTTCCTCAACAGGTGCATCTTCTTTTTCCACATCATCCTCCAAGGCATAATATGATTCACACAATTCTGAAAATTCAAAAAAGTTGGGAGTTATACTCAAATCAGATTCAATAAATTTAAAAGAGTTTGAGTTCAAGATTGTATCATCTCCCTCAGTTTGTACGTCTTCAATCTCCTCTTCATTTGAAATCACCTCTTGGAGTTGAGTAGTAGAAGATATAGGCAGGTAGTCAGGCTCCACTATATCTTGGATCTCCATTGAAAAATCAGGGATGACTAATGGGGGATCTTCTTAGACCTTGGATACTTCATAAAATTCTGGAAAGTAATGGGAGAACTCATCTAGCTTTCGTGCCATCGCTTCAAAAACATCTTCGTTCATGTCCTCCCTTATCCCATCTATGAATTCTTTGAATTTTTTCTCATCATTATTTGTTTTCCAAAATAACCTCACCTGTCTAACAATAGAAGAAACACCATCCTCTGTGGAAAAGGTCGATTCAATAATTGGTTCATTTATTGGTGGGTAATTGTTCCATGAATTAAAGAAATAGTCATTTGAAAACAACATGGAAAGTTTGTTTTTTTTAATTTGGAAAAAAAGTCAAATATTTACAATTTGATTGTGGCACTGCCTCCCCGGCAACGGCGCCAAGTTTGACGCACGCCTGTCGTGGGGCGTGGCAAAACAATATTTTATTTACCTAAGTATAGTATAGCAGTTGATCCTAGGTAGTCTCCCGAAGAGGAGTGCACACAAAACAAGGTTGTCACTTTTTGTTGGTTTTATTAAAAAGATTGGTTTTAATTAATATGAATGACTATGAGAGAAACAAACAATAGAAATTGATTAATTTTAACAAATGATAAAGATGGTGATCGGATTGGGTTTGGCTGGACTTAGTGTTGTGCCATCATGGTTTCCAAATTTTATCTCTTCTTCTTCCTTAAACTGGTAAGAGAGAGATTTATCTACCGAGTCCTCTCTCTCCCTTAGTCAGATAAATGTGATGAGAATTTTCCTTTCTAAAACCTTAGATTGGTCTATCCTCCTTCCAATGTGTTTAGGGTTGTATATGGTCTCTTGATTAATTAGAGCAATCCCAGACCTGGAATTGTTGTTCCCTAATAAACCAAGATTTCAACATACAATCCTACACACGTGCTTGACAACCGTCGAGAAATCACCACCCAACCCTAATCATGTGCCACCGTATACAGATTAGAATTGGGTGGAGGGAGATGTGATCATCGACCAAAGCAATTTATAATTTCAGAATAAAAACCTTAACACAACCGCATTCGGAATTTAATACTGAATTATGAATTGAAACCAGAAGAAGAAAGAAGAACAAATTTTATTCATTTCAAGCACAAAACTCAAGCACAACACATCGGTCCAGCCTCCCCTCTTTCCGATCACTCAAATGAAATTACCCCTCCATGGATGGGGTAAGCGAAATGATTCGGGAGAGGAGAGACATTTTAAAACAAAATAAATAAAAGAAAAATATGAGAAGTTCTTCTCCTGGGTGCCCGAGAAGGAATGGGGTGGAGAATGGGATGTCTTGAGGGGAAGGAGCTCTCCTCCTTTTATAGGCAGAATTCGACCCCCGAAAGTTGTCGCGTTTTGGACCCCATAAATGACCTCTTCACGCGTTGAGGCCTTCTTAAATGTTGTTCATAATTGTCTTGGCCGTGTCCCCTCAAAAGTTCATCGGATTTGGATAGGTATTCCGAGAGTTATGGCCAATTTTCTCTGACAAGTTATTCTGTCCAGTCAGAATCATCAAACCGAAAAACACCGTTTTGTACTGAATTAATGTCCCTGAACACTGCCATTTCAGGCGTGGCCTCCTTAATGAAACTTGTTCAAAATCTTCTTAACCGTCTATCCACAAAATTTCAGCTCCATTAAAGTCGTTTTGAGCGAGTTATGGATATTTCACCGAACCTTCGTTTTTCTGGAAGAAATTTCCTGGAAGCTTCCTTGGTGTTCCTCAATAATCTTCAACTTCATTGAATTGTTTGGACCTCAAGATGGTAGAATCAGATCCTGGTCCAGAAGACAAAGTTGAAGGAAATTAAATTAGAATTCTAAAGAAATTATAATCATAAAATTTGGATATATATATTTTTTTGTAAATGACCAAAATACCCTTGTAGTGAAAATCTGTCCAAAATGCAGAATTTGGTCATTTTTACATTTAAACTTAAAATACTTCTTAAATCCAAAATTGTTACATATAAGCTCAAAATGGTATCTTGGGATGTTTAAAACAATAGAAATGCATTAAAAAATTTGCAAATTATAAGCCCTGTCACCTATGAAAGAAATATTTACACACGTGATCTCATGCATAAATGTACATTTATATTTGAACATAAAAACAACCATCATACCCTTTAATTGAGAAACCAAATTCCAAATACATATGTATTCGGGTAAAGTTGATAATTATAAAAATTTTATGTACATTTAGAGTGTGTGTTTGGGATCTGCACACCCCCAAAACAAGATTTTAATAAATTCCTTCAACTGTGGCATGACTTAAAATAATAAATGGTTTAGTGAAAGCCAAATTATATCATGTTCATATATGAAAACATACATGTATTATGAATAAGGGTTTACAGAAAAAAAAACATGGGGGAATAGACCCATTGCATGTAGCTTATGTTTAGAAAACAATACTCAAAAACGAAAGATCACCCTTCAATGATCATAACCCGAAATGTGTTGTTGTATCCATATATATATATGAATATATATATATATATATATATTTTAATTTTAAATTCTAAAACGGATTCAAGGAGAAATTATGTACATATATACATATGTATGTATCTGTGAGGAAAAGGAATTTGTGGAGAAGGGTTCACATGCAACTTTGAAAACATGAAGCCTCTTGCATGTATTGTGTACTTAATTTTTTTTAGAAAAATCAACATGCGTTTTGTTTTATAAGTGATATGAAATTGTATATGCATATATATATATATATATAAGTATGGACCCATATATATATATATATATATATATATATATATATATATATATATAAGAGAAAAAAGAGTTTTGTGAAAAGGATGAAAAAAAACAAGGTGGATCCCTTACTTGTCTTCAGATGTGAAAGGAGGATGGGCAGTCATCGTTTGAATGCCAAGAGAAGGTAAACGACGATTTTGAGTGCAAGAAACAAGGTTTATTTATATGTGGTGTTTCACATATTATATATATAACATATCATAAATATAATAAAAGCAGGGACTTGACTAAATTAAAATAAACCAGAATTTTTCTTAGGAGAGGGCATAAAGAATCCATTCAATGATTATAATACATATATATATATATAAATCTTGAAAACCATACCCAAAACAAGAGAAATCAAACTAAATAAAATAAATAAAATGAAAAAAAATAGATCGGGGAAGATCCCATGGGTAGAAGTCAAGGTCGCGGGGCCTTAAAAAAATGAAGAAAGAAAGACGGAGGAGAAGATAAAAAGATAAGAAGAAAGAAAACAAGGGGTGTCCGCTGGTTTGAGCACAATGGGAAAGACAATGTGGAAGAAAACTGGGGAGAAAATGGGTGGTCGAGATCGCTTGGATCTTGATCGGACGGTTGGGGAAAAGCGTGGAATTTAAAAATGGGTGAATGGATTAGATTGATTTCAAGAGGATTTTACGGTTAATGAGGTGGGACTTTAGCACTTCGGGGTCATGCAGAACAAGAGGCGAGATCGGATCAATGGTCGGGATCGCGCACGATGCGATCCGACGGCCCAGATCACATTTCGCGAAATATTTTGGTTCCCACATCAAAACGAAGCGAGGTGTGGGGATTCTTTATAATCCAGAGACTCCGCTACCCTAATAAGAAATCACAACACAAACAAATGGGGGACTTACAAACGAGCTCCCGCTCCTCTCGTGCACCCCCGCAGGCCTCGTCCTACCTCTACTCTACCGCGACTTCATGCCCGTGGTGGCTCACGCTCCTGCTCTCCTGTGCGCCCTTCGGGGCAGTCATGCTTGTCCAGCCATAGCCTGAGCTGAGGGCTAGGCTCAGCCACCCTATGTGTGCCGCCTCCCTCGGCCCAACTTGTAAGGGATGGACAAAATGGGTTACTTTTTTTTTAAAAAAAAACTTCCAAATGAAAAAATAAAATAGAATATTTTACTTCCATAAAATTTTTAATTTATTTATTTCTTTTCATATATCAAAACATATGACTTTTAATTAGTAAAAAAAATGTTTTCGAAAGTATTAAAAACCAAAATATATAACTTTTACTTATAAAAGGTAAAAATGTTTTCATTATACATATTTTTTTTTGAATTAAAGTGGCCGAATATACCAAAACTTTGCGATTTTCAAATGCCATGTCTTTGAAAGATTAGTTCAATTTAAACATTTTTAATAACAGGATTTTAAAGAACTCAATTACTTGATACATCTCAAGGTGATTTTACATATAGAGTAATCATTAAAAATTATGTTCAAAAGAAGGAAATTTTTATAATTTGTCATACAAGTGAACAACTTAAAAAATCATAATGTCTACATATTTTTGAAGCATTAACATAAAGTTCCTGAATTAAGTTTTGAAACCATAAAACATAAATAAGATTTAATGACTTAAAATTATATTTGAAATACTTTAAAATATTTAATATTTATAGTCAATTAATCCACAATACCCAATGACCATAAATATAATCGTTGAAAACTCAATAGTTACTTAAATGGAAACGGTCGAATTTTAGGCCTTATAAAACATGAACAGAGTATTCTAACTCTAATCATAGAGACAAAGAATATGGTACTCTTCATCCCCTTGACACTTAGTACTATTGTTGTGGTTCTGGTCATGGTGTTCTTGGTCATGGAAAATCCGATGGAAATCCACTTCTTCCATGGCATGCTCATGGTGATGTGGGGTGTTTCGGTGATTGTGATTGGCCTTCTTGTAGGGATTTTGGTTAGTTTTTGTCCTTAGACCCTTGTTGTCATGTATCCATTTCTAATGTATTGAATAAATGACAAGTTTTGCCTTCTTATTTTGCTGGAACAGACCAAATAAAAGAAATTAAGTCAAGAGTAATAATTAAAATTATTATTATTATAGAAGTTAAGTTCGGGGAGTTACATTATACCCTCCTTAAAAGAATTGAGCCCTCACAATTCAATTACACCCTTAAATAGAACCATAGAAACTTTATGCTCGAGGTTTCTTCCTCCAAGACCACCATTGCGGGTAATCCACTGATGTTTCTAGGTGGATTCCCAGATTAGTTCCCAGTTCATCGATCTCCTTGGCCCATATACACCAAGAATAGCTAGAGTCAAACCTACGCGTAAAGCATTCGGTCTTCCAAAGAGTTTCATGGGAGGTGTGGAGATTAGATATTTGAGAGAGAGATACCTATATATAAATATCCCAAACCACTTCTCGTTTGAACACTTCAAATTCATAAAGCATCCCATACATACTAAAACTTAGGACCTGAAGTAGATAAGTTTCATGGGTGTCACCCTCCAAGGCAGCTTCATGAAACTTCCTCAGGTCTAGGGGGTTTTCGGACAAGGTAAAGTAGAGGAAGAGACCTTCATGGTACTCTACTTTCCACCTGTACTCTGCTAGTTGTGCAGTTTCTATGCGGCGGTAAACATGACCATTTCCCCGGTAGGTCCGAAGGATGTTCGGGCTAAGGGATACCTTATAAAGACGCTTGCACGACAAGCGTAGGTTGGAAAAAGGGTGGAAATGTTCGGAATATGTCTTGGTGATTATGGACTCTAGCAATTCAGTAGGAAGTGATAAAAGGTTGATCGATGATCTCACGTTTTTCATCTGAAAAACAAGGGACATGTTTTACTTAGTAAAGCATAACTAGATTACAATAAAGAAATTTCTTTTGTAGAATCATAATAAGATACCATAACATAAAACATAACATGATTAATTTATCAAAGTTCGTAGACTCAAGGTGTTACATAATCATCATGACGTCTTTTCACAGGTACAACTGGTGTTAGTGATTTCCTGGGTTCCTAATTAAATGAATCCCCAAGGCGGTTCCAAACGTTTTGATTGCTTGGGTCCAGATGAAATAAGGAAAACTAGGATCAAACCCATGTGAACATCTATGGTTTAGGGTGAGGAAGGCATGACATGTAAGAAGTTGGGAAACATCAGTATGAACTATATGTCGATAGTGTAAACGAGTAGGCTCGTCCTTGAGAGCTTCAAAGTCCATAACTTGACCATAGAGACCATAGGTCAAAATTTTAAAAAGGTATGCTGCTCGTAGGTCACCCCCTTGTGCAGCCTCTTCGAAGTCCTCTCGAGATGAAGCATTATTAGCTAAAGTAAAACAATTAAACAAACTCTTGAGGTATTTTCCTTGATGTGAATAGAATAGAAATTGGGCATGCATCATAAAAATATAGTCAAGGACAACTCCTCAGTGAAGTTGAAGTACTTGAGGAGAATTGGAAACATGATAGATGGTTTTGCATGATAGATGGATATTTTCAAATGTCTCATAATTTTCCACACATTCCTTTCCCACTACAGTCTCTAATAATTCTGTTGGAAGGGTCACAAGGTGCGATTCATCATCCATATGAAATATTAAGAAGTACGTTTCTTAGTATGAGGTAATTAGGTAATTTATGGGTGCTCTAATTTTCCAGAGTTTTCCTAAACCAATCCTCTGATACAAACTGTCACAACCCCGACCCCAGATGACTAGAATCGGTGCCTAAAACATGGTATGCAATTTTTTTTATAAAACAGGTTTACATAGGGAAGAAATTTTCACATCTTGTCCCAATACAGAGGATCGTCTCGGTTTAGGATCTTGGAAAATCAGATGCTACTGGAGTACTTCTTCTAAGAACATGGTAGGGTTAAGCCTCAACTTGGCGTCGTTACAAAAAGTACTTAGGGCTTGATCAAAATTATTACAAACCTGAAAAACATAAATTTAAATGCAGGGTGAGAATAACAATGCCCAGTAAGGGGTTTTAAAACATTTGGAGAAAATTCAACTTCAAAAAAAACTCTCTGAAAACAATCATAAAACAATTATAGAGAGAGTGAGTTAACATTTGCCCACCATCAACATTTTCTGAGCTTACTTGCAGACGTTTTTCCAAAAGACCATTTTTATAAAAGTTATTTGTTCTTTTCACAAACATGAATCAGAGTGCGCATGTGTATGAGATGTGCATAATGTATGACACAGTCAAGCCAACTTCGAAATCTTTGTTAAGAGTCTAAGAATTCCTATCATGATTCATTAGAACATAAAAAGAGATTCATATGACTTTAACATTAGGTATTTTTCCCTTGTATAACATGCCGTTTTCACTCTTGATAAGCCTTATGATCATGAAGATCCTTATGTAAGGATTTACAATCCCTTGGTTATTCATTTACTCTTTCATATTGAGGAAATGTATAATGATGGACTTTGTCAAGGCCTTGTACCAAGACCATACGGGTAAAAACCCAACATAATTGTGGTTAACTACCACATATGGTTGTGAACAAAGCTATCATCATGTTCATGCATCTTTTCATTTAACTCATGAGACTTCATCACTTTAACCAATGCATTGGGGCGATATATAATTCCGGGTGCACCCATCACATCATTTTAAGTCCCATACATTCATCATATGTCTTAGCATGATCTCATATTCATAATGCTTATGTTGCCTAGAACTTACATTCTTAGTCCATAATCCCCTTTATAAATGTTCATATTGAAGAGGATTATGTAAAAGGGTTAGACTTGTTGGTTCCAAATTAAATGGTGGCATGTATGAAAAATAATATTATTATGCACATGAAATAAGAACTTGTATACATAAAATGATGGGTCAACACATGAAATAAAAACTCTTGAATTTAAACCCTTAAGGGTGTGGCCCTTTCCAAACCATGTTGATACCTTTTAACTTTGAGATACCCATTTAATTTATGGAATGATTATTTATAAAAGATTAAAGCATAAACTCAAAGGACCAAAGGCATTGCTTGTGAAACATTTAAAACACAAAACATGGCTTATTGCCTATGAAAGAAATATTTACACATGTGAGATCATGCATAAATGTACATTTATATTTGAACATAAAAACAACAATCATACCCTTTAATTGAGAAACTAAATTCGAAATACATATGTATTCTGGTAAATTTGATAATTATAAAAAGTTTATGTACATTTAGAGTGTGCGTTTGGGATCTGCACACCCCCAAAACAAGATTTTAATAAATTCCTTCAACTGTGGCATGACTTAAAATAAGAAATGGTTTATTGAAACCCCAATTATATCATGTTTATATATCCAAACACACATGTATTATGAATAAGGGTTTATAGAAAAAAACATGAGGGACTAGACCCCTTGCATGTAGCTTATGTTTAGAAAACAATACTCAAAAACGAAAGATCACCCTTTAATGATCATAACCCGAAATGTGTTATTGTATCCATATATATATATATGAATATATGTATATATTTTAATTTGAAATTATAAAACGGATTCAAGGTAAAATTTTGTACATATATACATATGTATGTATCCGTGAGTAAAAGGAATTTATAGATAAGGGTTCGCATGCAACTTTGAAAACATGAAGCCTATTGCATGTATTGTGTACTTAAAACATTTTTAGAAAACTCAACATCTGTTTTGTTGTATAAGTTATATGAAACCGTATATATATATATATATATATATATATAAATGTATGGACCCATATATATATATAAGAGAAAAAAGAGTTTTGTGAAAAGGATGAAAACAAAAACCAGGTGGATCCCTTACTTGTCTTTGGATGTGCAAGGAGGATGGGCAGTCACCGTTTTCACACCAAGAGAAGGTAAATGACGATTTGGAGTGCAAGAAACTAGGTTTATTTATATGTAGTGTTTCACATATTATATATATATAACATATCATAAATATAATAAAATCAAGGACTTGACTGAATTAAAATAAACCAGCATGTTTCTTAGGAGAGGTCATAAAGAAGCCATTCGGTGATTATAATATATATATATATATATATATATATATATAAATCTTGAAAACCATACCCGAAACAAGAGAAACAAACTAAATAAAATAAATAAAATGAAACAAAATAGATCGAGGAAGATCCCGTGGGTAGAAGTCAAGGTCGTGGGGCCTTAAAAAAATGAAGAAAGAAATATGGAGGAGAAGATGAAAAGAGAAGGAGAAAGAAAACCAGGGGTGTTCGCTGGTTTGAGCGTAATTGGGAAGACAACATGGAAGAAAACCGGGGAGAAAATGGGTGGTCGAGATCGCTTGGATCTTGATCGGACGGCTGGGGAAAAGCGCGGAATTTAAAAATGGGCGAATGGATTTGATTGCTGTCAAGCGGATCGAACGGTTGATGAGGTGGAACTGTAGCGCTCCGGGGTCGTGTGGAATAAGATGCAAGATCAGATCAATGACTGGGATCGCATGCGACACGATCCGCCGGCCCAGATCGAGTTTCTCCTGAAATTTCAGTTCCCACATCAAAACAGAGCGAGGCGCAGGGCTTCTTTATAAGCCAGAGACTCTGCTACCCCGATCAGAAATCACAACACACATGAATGGGGGCCTTACACATGGGCTCCTGCTCCTCTCCTGCACCCCCACAGGCCTTAGCCTACCTGTGCTCTGCTGCGGCTTCACGCCCGCGGTGGCGCACGCTCCTGCTCTCCCGTGTTCCCTTTGAGGCAGTCATGCTTGGCCAGCCATAGCCTGTGCTGAGGGATAGGTTCAGCCACCCTGTGTGTGCCGTCTCCCTCAGACCAGCTTGTAAGGACTGGCCAAAATGGGTTACTTTTTTTTTTTAAAAAAACTTCCAAATGACAAACTAAAACAGAATATTTTGCTTCCATAATATTTTTAATTAATTAATTTATTTTCATATATCAAAACATATGACTTTTAATTAGTAAAAAAAAAGTTTTCAAAAGAATTAAAAACCAAAATATATAACTTTTACTTATCAAAGGTAATTTTTTTTTCATTATACATATTTTTTTGAATTAAAGTGGCTGAATATACCAAAACATTGCGATTTTCAAATGCCATGTCTTCGAAAGATTAGTTCAATTTAAACATGTTCAATAAAAAGATTTTAAAGCACTCAATTACTTGATACATATCAAGGTGATTTTACATATATAGGAATCATTATAAATTATGTTCAAAAGAAGGAAATTTTTATAATTTTTCATACAAGTGAACAAATTACAAAATCATAATGTCTACATATTTTTGAAGCATTAACAAAAATTTCCTGAATTAAGTTTTGAAAACATAAAACATAAATAAGAGTTAATGAGTTAAAATTATATTTGAAATACTTCAAAATCTTTAATATTCATCATCAATTAATCCACAATACCCGATGGCCATAAATATAACCGTTGCAAACTCAACGGTTACTTAAATGGAAACGGTCGAATATTAGGCCTTATAAAACATGATCATAGTATTCTAAATCTAATCACTGAGACACAAAAGATGGTACTCTTCATCCCCTTGACGCTTAGTACTATTGTTGTGGTTCTGTTCATGGTGTTCTTGGTCGTGGCAGATCTGAAGGAAATCCACTTCTTCCTTGGCATGCTCGTGGTGATGTGGGGTGTTCCGGTGATTTTTATTTGCCTTCTTGTAGGTATTTTTGGTTAGTTTTGGTCCTTAGACCCTTGTTGTCATGTATCCATTTCTAATGTATTGAATAAATGACAATTTTTGTGTTCTTATTTTGTGGGAACAACCAAAATAAAATAAATTAATTCAATAGTAATAATTAAAATTATTATTTTTACAAAAGTTAAGTTCAGGGCATTACACTAATTCATTCTAAAGGACCATTGGTACTGAAGGGTTCTATAGTTGTGTCAACCTAGATGTTCATGTCTCCAGTTCAGATCATGCTGTTGGAGTCGTATATACTGATAGATGTGCTTTGTAGTTGTGGAAACCTATGGTTACACCCTATGATATTGAATTAATTCCTGTTTCATTTAGGAATCTTGGAGATCCTATGTAGAACTGGAGGACTTTCTAGTTTTTGTGTAAATGGGTGATCTAAATGAGGTAAATCCTTTAGTATGGGTTAGAGCAGAGGTATATTTACCATGAGTGTTATACTAGAACCCACAATTGAATGTTTTATTTATTTTATCCCCCTTCACTATAAAGTTTTTGTTTTATTTCAGTTGTTATTAATCTTCTTCTTGGATAAGAATGTCATGTATTCATGAACTTTTTATGATAGTATATTATAGGTCCACCATTTTGGGTAGCCTACAAAGATTTATCTCTCACCCCCTATATATACACCTCAGTGTGTGTGAAAACCTAATATCTTATTTAAGTTGGAGCATGGGTTTTGCGATGGATGGGGTTGAGGTCCAATGTGTCTGGATCGAGGAGAGCCACTCATGTGAAGTCTTGAGATCAGGTTGGTGTAGCTTGAGCATTATGGATAATGGTATGTGGTTGGATTGATATTTTAAGTAGTTCTAGTTGTATTTATTTTAAATTTTTTATTTTGTATATTTGGTCGAACTAGTGGGAGACTATATTTTTTAAGTAATTCATGCTCAGAGTCTGTATTACTATATGCTAGATTACATTTATATATAATTATCATGTTTTTGTTGTTTATTGGACAGAAAATATAGAAAACGGATGGGAGCTCCCCTCTTCACGCTATGATGACTAGGGCTTCCTGCTTCATCTTCGCAATGATGGCAAGTAATTTCTTAACTCAAGGGTGTTTTGATTCATACAAACATGCGGAATCTGTATTGAAGGATCCAGTTCATGTAAACAGAGGTTCCTATGCTGGGAAACTAAACGAGGTCAGTTCGAAAAACTATCCCTTTATTTCTTTCAAGGGTTCAATTGTAGGCATTCATCGAAAGGGTTCTATAGCGCATGTGAAAGTTGATCCCCTTGTGGTCTTAGAACATATGAAAATTGGGGAATACTCAATCATCGATTGACTCATACTTCCCAGAGGTTCGGTGCCATGGAATATTGATTATCTTACTCAAAGACTATTGGAGATATGGGGATTTTCATCCTAGAAATGCGTCTCCTTAGGGAAGGGTTTATACCACTTTCTCTTCCCCTATGAAGAACTCAAGCTGTGGGCGTGGGGGTATTGCTCCATATCTTTCAAACCTGGTGCACTGCATATATTGGAATGGAACTGTAGGTTCAATCCGCAGGAAATAGGTAACACATCAATCCAAACTTGGGTCAAAGTTTATGGATTAAACTGGATTTTGTGGCATCCTAGGATTTTGTATGACATTGCCTTATCAATAGGAATATCGATTAAACTGAATAAGGAAACCGAAGTTTCTAGATATGGCCACTATTCTAGATTCCTAGTTGAAGTAGATTAATGTTCCGATTTTATTGAAAAGGTTTTTCTATCGACTAAATAGGAGGAATTGGCATTGAAGATTGAATTTGGGAACCTACCCAGGTTCTGCTCATAATGTAAAGCAATTGGGCATGATGCCTCTAGCTATAAATGTGCCATAATCTGTGAATTTTTCTATTTGTGTGGCCATGAAAATAGTTCATGTTTAAAAAAACATAATTCCATGAAACTTAGTCCCTCAGAAAGTAATAAGAAATATTCTATGCCTGGATAGAAGGATGGTACTCTGAACTCTGTTTCCATTGGATGTTTGCCTCTAACTCAGAACTCCAAGAAATCATGGGTTGAAATTGTAGAGAGGGGTCAGACTGATCTTCCCCCACTGACTAGTTCACTAAAACCTTCAATGTCAAGTGACATTAAGGGTACTTCTGCAAAGGAGACAGAATCCTCATCTCCTGTGATTCTGGCTCCCTACAAAGATACAGACAGTGCATCTGTTGAAGCTCATGTGGCTTCAAAATCCCCTTTGATCTATATTACTGCCCATGACAGTAATATACATTTGAAGACCACCTTCTCTCATGCAGGGCATCCTGCTGTTGACACCATACCGGGTGTGGATGATGAAGCAAATGGAAGCACACCTACTTTAGGAGCTTTTAAGGAACAAAGGAATCTAGTGACTCATCCACAAGAGAAAATGGCTATTGAAGACACCTCTACGTTACATACAGTTATGCAATAGGGATAATCCTCCAAAATACATCACCCTACTGAGTCACAGTCAGAAAATTTCATTCCTCAGGTGAAACCTCAACACCTTGTTATTGACAATGATGATTTGGATAACTCTTGGCAGCAAGCTAATGGTGGGAAGTGCGGGCGACATGCTAGAAATCGTGGAATAGGAAATGGAAGGATTGAAATAGTAGCAAGGAATGGAACCTCATCAGATGTCTCAGACTCAGACACGGACATTGAAACTCTTCTGTAGCAAGCGTGAGATTTAGAGTCCCTCCACTACAAAGGTCGGGGACATAGTCGTGGTCGCAGAATGGATTTGGGGGATTTGTGGGAAAAAGAAAAAAGGATCGTTGAAAAGTTCAAAAAAATCATGGGACCTCGTGACAGAGGTATTGATCTGTTTTTTGAACTGCCGTTTCTATTTTTTTGTTGTTACTTTCACTTTTTCATGATTCAATTAAAAGGGGCCTACCCCCACCTTTTAAAAAAAGTTTTTTTGTTTATTATGGATACTCTGATGCTCATCCATGTGAATGAGTTTGGTTATTTTACACTATTATTGAAATATTAATAAAGGGTATAGTATCCCCCCACTATATCTATTATACCCTCACCACCGGTCTATAATATTTTTTATTCAAGGAGGCTCACTTGAGTAATTGTGGTGATCTAGATTGGGCGGCATGTCAGGTCGACCCAGGCTGGTTCCTTACAAAATTGTACTAGAGGATTTTGGTTTTATGATTTGGGGAGTTAGTTGATAGGTGATCTAGGAATGTGTCAAAACCTTTGATGGATATGATACTAGTGTGTCGTGAACACCTTTTTAGATATGAATTCCAAGTTTCCAAGGCATGGTATTTTTGTTCTTGGAATTATTTATTATAGTTACATAATTTCACCTAGTGTGATGCACTTGGGTTTATATATTTGTAGTTTATTCTATTTTTTGGATTTGTTACCATGGGAAAGATGCCTATGTTCATGTATCATTCTAGTCACATAGTATTCACATGATATATTCCTATCTATGGTGTTTTAATAACTATGGAGGTTCAATTGTTTAAAGTGTCAGTAACTTTTCATACAAATTTTTCTTGTATAAGTTCTTGGTAGCATCTACTCAACTGAACTACATGTATATTTTCTTATGATGAGAGGTCATGTAGATCATGTGGTGAGATATTCTCCAGTGTTAGAGAAGTAGTTCCTTCATCATGGGATGCATGTAAACCCCAGTGAGTTAATAGTGGGATCCGAGTGATCTATTTTTGGCTTAATGAGGGAAAGGGTGTATGAGGGATATTTGTTTTGGGATTGAGTTTCAATGAGGTGGTCATTCCCCTAAAGTCCCATGTTCATGTTATTGGGAGGGAGTTATTCTTACCCCATGTTTTATGTTGGGTCATTGTTATTTTGGGTCTCGTGTTCCTGATATCACTGATGGCTTGGGTGGGAATGGTTGTTCTTCCTTGGTGAGGTCATTGAGGTCTACTATCACCATGTGTGGTTATGAATTATTATTACTAATTTACAAGATGTGGATCATTAAGAGTGGTTCCCATATCATGGCTATCTTGAGAGGGCATGTTTGGTTGGTTTCTTAACACTACTTGTTTTTTTTGTGCTTCGATTAGCACAGTGGGAGTGTGGTTGGATGCTTTTGGTTTTGGATTGATTACTGAGTGGGGGTGGTCATTTTCTTGATCATAGAATTAGGGAGATTACTTGATGTTGAAGAGGATTGTTAAGGGTGCTTTAGTTTGTTGGAACTAACCTGTGTAAGGAGCATGGTCAGTATCTTTAGGCATGTTAGCCTAGTATTGTTAGGACTTGGATCGCATGAGCATGAGTCCTATTGTGATTTTTAGAGAAGTTTAAGGAAATCCTTGTGGTGGGGAGTGAACCATAGGATGTTGGAGTTCATGATCCTCATTTAAGTGGTTTTTTAGCATGGAGGTTGTGCATATTTGTGTTAGTGCTTAGGTGTAAGTGATTTTTACATGTATATCCATTGAGTTTGGTGATAGAGGTAGCATGGGTTGTGTGGTTTTCTATAGGGAAATGGGGGTAATGATAAGGATAATCCTATGGTGGGGAGCATTATATCAGCCATTGTTTAATGTCTCTCTTGTTAGGGGAGAGTTATACACACTGTAAGACTAGTCATGGTACGATTGAGATATCATTGGTTGTGTTAGTGATTCGGGGTGATCATGGCTCCTAGTTATCCAATGAGGCTTATCTAGGGCAAGAAGAATTTGTCGTGGGGAGTTTTTAATGACCCATATTGTCACGGGTTGTGAAAATCAAGGTAAATTTGGGCATTTTATTCTTGAGTGTGTTCAGGGAAAAAATGGTAATTTGTCCTATGAGATGATCTTGGATAACTTTTCAGACCATTCCATTGGTCTCGAAACATGGTATTTACCCTAGGATAGAAGTTTTGTGGAAATATGATCCATTTTAATTTTCCTGGAATATTTAATATTTAATTAATTAAAAATTAATTTATTCATGTGTGTTCATTTAATGATATATTTTAAATGGTGACTTATATTAATATTCTATCTCTGTAGTTGAGTCCATAATGGGAGGTTTTTTCTTGGTGAGTTATAACCTTACATCAAGCACCAGGGTTGTGGCCAGGGCTGGGTCCCTTTTCTTTTCTTTTTTCTTTTCATCCTTTTCCTTTTCCTTTTTTTATTTTTCTTCTTTTCTTTTTCTACCATGTATTTTTGCATACACATGTAGGGATCCCCCATTACGGTCTTTAACTAAGAGAGGGAGAGGGAAATAAGAGAGGGATAGGAAGAGGAGGAGGTGCCACCATGGAACTTAGGTCATAATAGATTTTCATGTGATAGATTCAGATCATGGATCAGTGAAAAGCTTCAACGGTTTCCACCCATAGGTAGGAATATTTTAAATTTTATGCAAAAAATCCCTATAGCATAGTTTTTTTAATTTTTAAATTCTTTTTTGGTTTTTGGGGACCCCTAGTTGGTCAATCTAGGTTTATTCAAGGAGAAACAGGGGGTTTTGGTGCATTTTGAGGGGTTTCCATTCAATAAAACCCATTTACATGGAATTTAGTTCAAATAACACACTTTATGTGTTATATTATTCATAGAAGATGGATTTTTGGGACTACACTCCATGTACTTGGGTGTACATGCCATGTTGGGTACACAGGTAGACCCCGAGTAGGTTTTACGCCATGTGGGTGCACATGACCAGGTGGAGTATATGGATGGGACATGTGGGGTACACAACCAGGTACCCCGGGTGGGGGTACATGCCATGCATGAGGTGGAACACAACATGTTGTCTGACAGTGTACACACTGAGTGGGGATGTGGTACACAACCTGGTACACATGTGGGGGTGCAATCCATGTGCTATGAGTGACATTCCGTGTACTTTGGGAAAGTATATGCTATGTTTTCTGAGGAACACAACCAGGGAATACTTTTGGGGTTACACTTCATACACCCCAATTACACACCATATACTTTTCCTACCATATTCAAATTTTCAAGATTTTCTCCCTAGTGTCGGAATTATATTGGTGTGAAGCCCATTCTAAGTGTTTGTTCATGTAAATCGTGATAGTGGAATAATTTTAGTGTTTAAAGGCTGTTTAGATGGTGTTTTGTACTAGTCGAGTTCTGTAGGAGGTCTTCATTAAGGTTTTGTCTCATAATCCTCTTGGGGGTTGGGTTGTGAATATTAAGGCTCAAGTGAGGGTTGTGAGCTCAGTGATCAGCCTGGATCGAGTGTTCCATGGTGGTCTATTTAAGGTTCTTTGGATAGATTATAGAAGACAGGATTGTGTAGTATCTCTGAGGAGATCTTGGGTTCCACACACGTGTTATTAAGGGTTTCTTGAGGTTAGAGTAGTTGAGTTTTAGCTGCTATGTTTTACGATCAGAGGTGTCTAGACTTTGGGATGTCTTGACGTCATAGGATTAAATTTATGGTTGAGTGTTGTTGACCTATTGATATGAGTCTAAGGGAATCATGAGGATTCCCTTGTGGGATGGATACTGATCAAGTGATCAGTGGATTCAATGGTTGTATATTGAGCATGTCCATGTTTCCTAGAATTATTTGGATTCTCTTGCAGGTGATTTGGTACCGATGGATAGGTTGTTAGCTGGGAAGGCCAAATTAGGTTTTCTTATGTTGTATTTTCCCTAAGGTTTGGATTGTATTAAGTATACCTTGGGGGGTTTCTTTATTTTTAGGTGTTCATGAGGACCATTTGAATCCCCCTATTAGAAAGATTTTGATTTGGATTCCCCTTTGGGATCATTGTTTATTGGGGATCAATTGTAGGCCACTAAGTGTTGTTTGAGATTTTCTGCATGGGGAATTTCCCATGATTTTGGATGAGTAAGAGAAACACCTCATAGAGTTTCCTATATTTTCTATGTCCTTTGGGCCATTTTAGTATGATTCTATAGGTGTGGACTGAGAGCTTGGGTGAATTAGGAGATTCCTGTGTGGGACATCACCTTATGTTGTGACCTCAGAGACTATGGGAATCCTGAGTTTTGGTTTAGAGATTAAATGGTTCATTGAGATCCCATGGTGGATTCTTTATTAGATGTTGGTTTCCAGGGTGTCATGATAGGAACCATTATTTTTTTATCTAAGAGTGGATCAGTGCTTCTATTTTAGCTGTTTGGATGGTGGGTTCGAGATTGGATGATCCCATGTTCAGCTAGATGTTGGTCATGTTGTTTGAGGTAGTTCTACTCATGACTTTGGTTTGAGGAGGTGAACCTTTTGATATCTTGGATTGGGTGTTAACCTAGAGTTTTTATTTTTTTCTCTCATTCATTTTCTATTTCTGGTTAGATGGTATTAGTGAGAAAATGGATGATCTGGATGAGTTAAAACTCAATCTAGATCAGTGTCTCATCCTGACTAGAGTGGCTTTGGGATCATGAGGTATCAATGTACTCATGGATTGGTTTTTCTTAAGGTTATAAAGGATGTTTTTCTCTCTATTCCATGGATATTGTACACTCTTGGGGTTATATATATGGATAACATATTTTTTGGGTCTATAGATGGTGCTTGATTCATTTTTCAAGACCTTCAGGACTAATAGGTTCTCCAGTTGTGTCAACCAAGATTTTCTTGTCTTCAGTTCAGATTGTTCTATTGGATTCCAAGATCCCAATAGACGTTACTTGAAGTTTTGGACACCTATGGTTATTTCTTGGGGTCTGTAATTAATTACTATTGTGTTTAGGCAACTTGAAGCTCCTATGTGGAGTTGGAGTAAGTGTCGGTTGTCATGTGATAGGGTGATCCAAATGTTATAAATCCTCTAGAAGGGGATAGAGTGGGGGTAGATTTACCTTGGGTATCAGAATAGAACCCATGGTTATCTATTTTCCTTCCTTATCCCCTTATTTATATAGTTATTTTTTTATTCCATTTTTTAGTCTTTGTCTAGGCTTGACATATCACATGTGCATTAACTTGTTATGATAATAGATTATAGGTCCACCATTAGGGGTGGCCTATTGGGATTTGTCTCTCACACCCCTATATGTAAACCTAAGTGTTCATGTGTACCTGATGTCTATTTTTAGGTTAGATAACATATTTCACGATGGATGGTTTCAGGGCCTAGTGTTTCTTGATCGAGAAAATACACTCATGTGGAGTTTTAGGATTGGGACAGTGCAGATCGAGAATTATGGATACCAGGTACATGTTTGGATTGGTTTTGGTAGTAGTTCTAGTTTTATTTATTTCAATTTTTTTATTTTTTATATTTTTTTCCTAGTGGGTGACCATCTATTGTATATTCAACATTATCAGAGTCTGTATGACTGTATGTTGTATTCCATTTATTATAGCATGCTCTTATTTCAATTGTTTATTATGTGTACTTTGATGTTCACCCTTTTTTTTGAGTTTGGTTATTTTATGTTATTTTAAGTATAAATAGAGTGTATAGTCTCCCCATTGTATCTATTAGACCCTCACCATGGGTTGGTATCCTCCAACATTCATTGAGGCATGCCTGAGGCCTTATAGTGAGCCAGATTGGGTGATGTGTTTGGTCAACCTAGCCTGATTCATTATAACTTTTTAGGAGTATGTACATCTAAATTGAAACTTCCACATGAAATCTATTTCTTATTTGAGTCACTTTTCCTAGTAAACTTACCAATCACAACATCATCAATGATGTCTTCTATCATGCCAATTTTCTTGTCCAGCTCCTTGATTGACTTAATGTTTTTTCTATATTGCTTCTAATAGATTTTAGTTCCATGGTTTGCTTATAAAATCCCATGGTGTGGCCTCACTTGACATAATAGAAGTATATTCTCTTATCTGGTGTTACATCATTCAAAAATTTCACTCCAGGCTTCTTTGTAGTACCATTCTTAGAAGCTTTCTTCTCTTAATTACTTCTCAAGGAAAAATTACTTTCATTTCTATTTTTATTTTTCATCCATTGTTGTGGAATTATTATTTCATCAGCACAAGATATGTGGTTGGTGAGAAAATACTAAATTTCCTCATATATATGTACATACATATAGAAATAATATAGAAATTATCAAGTGACTCAAATTTTTTCTTCTCAAATAGATTCTTCTTCTTCTGTGCATCATGATTTTGACCCTTAGTTTTTTATCTTAATTCAGATCATCTTACCTTATCTACTGTACTTCTATTACTTTCATATGTTGACATAGTTTTCCAAACATATGCCTAAAACTCCAACAACACCAACCGTAACCTAAAAAACTCTTATATTTTCTTATAATATCAACCTATCCATATTTTCCAACCTTGGACCATTTTGGTTTTTGGGTTGTTTCACTAGTATTTTTGCCTCAATTTTGGTAATTATTATTTATATATCTTATCACAAACAAATTTTATGTATTGGATAGTTTTCTAGAATTTTTAGACCTCTGTATTTGTATTATTTTTTCATTGAAATATTCACATGCAGTTGAAACAGATTTAGCACAACTAGAATCAACATGGTTATGTGGTACCTTATTCCTTGATAATGAGGTGAATGCTTCTCCATATAACCCCACACTCCCTTTACCTCAAACATGATTCTATTTTTTGATAAAATTCACTTATGAGACTTGATTTAAATTATTCTTCTTTTCATATCTTTGAGAAGGTCCAGCATAAACTAATTCCAGGGATTTCATTTTTTCTCCTATTTAAGAAACTTCAGGTTGAGAGAGTTCTTTTAATATTCCACTAATCACAACCTTAATTATCATTCACTCTTCATATTAATTATATTATCTTTAGGAAACTTGTTTCTATATTGAAAAAATATTGTCTAACTCCTTTATTCTCTTAGTTTTCATATCCATTTAAGCTTATATGAAATACATGGAAATTCTATATACCCTCTAAAAAGAACATATCACTTCTTCAATGACAATTTTTTCACAATAATATCTTTGAAATTATTTATTTATCAAATAATTTATTTCATTAAAAAGTGTAACTAAGTCATACTTTTCTTTAATCACTCTATAGAGATTGTCAAATTTACCAACCTGTTTAACCAATGCATCTTCCATTGCATTAGTATCTTGGTCCAATTGTGAATTAGCATTTTATAGTCCCATAATATATATTATTATGTATAGAAAAAATCAATGGTGACCAACTAAATATAATAATTAGTTTTAGAATAAAAAAACTGAGTGATTTTTCATTTTCAAGATCTTCAAATTCAAAAAAACTTTAACTAAATTCATATGTTAAATCTCCGTCACAGGGTTTAGTAGAACATATAACAATATGAATACATTAAGATAGTGTGTGTTCCTATATATCCATTCATTTATTCCTCACTTTATTATCCTTCCACTTTATCCTTTTTTCAATTTCATATAAGATACTTCACTATTTATAGAAACCAAAGTAGATTTTGATCTTTCTATATGAGGAACTTCAAATGACTCAAATATATACCCCATTAAACCACATAAATTAAATGGTTCATAAAAATAGATCCAATTAGAGGATTTATTTCCCTCTCATACCAATTGAAATTCACAATTGGATTGGTCAAGACAACTAATATGGGGGGGGGGGAATTAGGTGTTACCTACTTTTTTTCTAAATTCAAAACTCTCGTGAACATTTTATCCCCTTTGAATTTAAACCTATACTACATATTAGCACATATGGATCTATTTAATGTTTTACCAAGAAAAACATCAAACATATGTATGAAAATTAAGCAGATATATGGTACGACATATTTTTACAAGGTTCAACTCAAAGGAAAACTCATTTACTTAATTTTTTGTTCACCCCATTCAAGGATTCTATGCTATAATAGATGTTACTACAATGGGTTAAATGTTTCCCACACCTAAAATATCAGAGTCTCACAAGAGTTACAAGTTACTATCTCTCATAATACTTATCCAAAATAAATTCACACTAAATTAAAAAATTCTCACTATGATCCCATTCTATACGTTGACTCGCACAGTTTCCACAACTTCCCACTATTTATATACAAGTTTTTCTTTGAAACTACTCTCTAAATTAGATCACTTATTCAGTGTATTATGATTCTTCATCCATAATATCTGATGTCCTTCCACTAAAAATATTTTTTAATAATTTTAGTTCTTTAATAATAATACTTGTAAATTGGCCATTTCATGTTTCAAAATTCACAAATCTTCTTCATAACTTGTTCACAAGATTCCTTACTCACTGATCCCATGTGATCTTCCAATGTAGAAACTTTTAAATATTCATTAATTGAAACGAATTTCAGTAATTAACCTATATAATACCAACAAATTGGTCTTACACTACACATTCTCTCTTCTTAACTTCAAATTAGTAATCTGATCTCAAAATTATGGATAACATATTTTTCTACTTTAGATTCGATACCAAGATAATCTAACTCCTTAGAACAAGAACATATCCTATTTCTTCTTGTTCCTTGAGAGTTTTTAATATTATTTAAAACATATTTAGATCTTGGTTTCTTAAACTTTGAACACTTTTTCTCACACCATCATTTTCCTTTTATACGTAGGTCACCAGAAAATTATATTTCCCATATTTAAAATATAGAACATCCCTTAAAATATTTAGTGTTGATGATCTCATTAATTTTCCTCAATGTTTTTATATGTGGGTTTTCAAACACAATATGTTATTCCATTTCCTTAATCAATGGTTTTATCATAGAAAACTTCAATAGTGCCTTGGTTTTTCTTTCTCATTTCTTTTCTAATTTCTCTCTCAAATGAATTTTTTCATCCAAAGTCTTCCAGTGGCCTCAAGATATCTTTATTTTCATACTTGTATTTCTATTTATTATTGAACTAGATCATAATAATCTTATTCAACTTGTAGAAGAATATTTCAATTCATCATATCTTTATAGATATTATAGATACTCTTACAGTAGAATTGGTTCAATCTTATCATGAAATTATTCCACACAAATCCATAGATAACATTTTCAAAAGTAGTATAAAACATATTTTAATCCATATAAGGTTTGTGTCATCCTCCATTTCTATTTTATATCTTCATTAAATAATATTACATACATTAAAATGATCTTCACATTCATACAGAAACTCAACTTCATCTAATCTTCCACAATATTCATTAATCTTGGATTAGAAAACAATGTTTGATATTTGGAAGAGTTTGGATCATCATAAGAATCTTATGGGTTTTCTTCATTTTGATTACCAGAATAAATTTTTAAATATTATAATTTAAAAATCCTCAAAAAATTATAGTAGTGATCTCCTATTCCCTCAATCTTTCTCACATAAGTCTTGGATCAAGGCTCTTGGAAGATTTAGGATATCTAAAGGTTCTGAGCACAATGGAAGCATCCTTTAATGGTATGACCAACTCATCTATTATTCATAAATAATGTGTGATATTTTATTTACATAATCAAAACATTATGTCCAAATAAAATAGTATATTACTTGATTAGATTCAAATTCCAAAACCAAAATTGAAGGATCTTCAAATGTAATTTATAATCAGTTTATAAGCAGATATATGATTACATCAACAAGTAATCCATCATTCATTGATGATTTGATGGAAGAGATATTGATGAACTATCTTTTTTCTGTAGTATCAATGTGGAAAATACCTCTCTTAGTGATCAACATGTTCACCATAATCTTTGAATGGTGTGGTAGGATCTTTGGGTTCAAGTATAGTTGATCCCAGTCGCTTATGTTGTTCATGGTTGATCACAACAGAATTATTCTCAAGAGGAATAAATCTTAATTTTCCCTCATTATCTTGATATAGGAAAATAGGAGAGAACTATAGATCTCTTAATATCTTTCTAGGGATTGAGAGAGTCTCACTATATCCATTGTGTACACTAAATTGGGTTTTAGGAAAGTGATATAATAAGATATTTATTATGGTGAGTTTAAGGTTGGAGAATTGAACACTAAAACCTTTCCATATTTATAATTATTAATTGACCTCATTTATAATAATAATAATATTAATCACTTGACATGTGAAACACTTTATGAGTATTTAAATAATTATAATTTATATTATTTCTAATTAAACTTTTAGACTCAGTCCAATTTCCATCATCAATATTTAACAATCCTCAAGTAAAGACCATTTAATAAATAAAAATCACTTCATTATTTTATGATAAATATAATAAATATTATATTAAAAAATCTTACAAAAAAATATTTATTATTATTATTTAACTCACTTATTCTTTTTAATAACTTGTGATTAAATTATATAGATCAACCAAACCTGAATTATTTATTCTAACTTATTAAATTAAATAATTGAATTTAAATGAGATTATAGATGTTGTAATTATGTGACCTACTATGACTCTTTCTCAGTGTAATTAAGCATAAATATCCAAATTCCAAGGTTATAATATAGAATCATTCAAAGGAATCTATATAGAAATAAACTTTTTTCTAGTGATAGAATGGATAATTCCTTTATTACATTATCCATTAACGAATTATCACTCTTGATTCACACAATTCTTCCTAATTATTCATGAACATATGTTGTCATGGTATTAACAAAAACATAAAATTAAATGAGTCATTATATCCATTAATGATAATCTTAAAGTCTAAGGATCAATACACACATCTACAGGTATGAATATACAATGACACATTGAAATGTGGATAACCTATTAATGGGTTTATTCTCATAACCTCCTGTCTTATATATTACCAAGGGTGAACTCTATGATATGGTGTCTCAATTTTATATGATATTACTACCCCTAATAGCCTATATTATTTTTTTCCCATTAGATAATATCATTCAGCCATAGAACAAGGTTCATGAATAATGTTGGGGAACCTATAGGTTTTCATTATAGCGGGGAATTTCTTTCACCTTTCAGCCTGAAATATATTCTAAGGAAATTTTCAAATAAAAATATTATACAAAATAATAATCATGATGTGATAATAAAACTTATTTAATAAGAAAAATATGTAATCAAGTACTAAAAAAGTTTTTTTTGGGGCACCAACTCCAACAGACTCTCACTTGAACTAGAGACAACTAACAACAACTTTTATTCCAATATTTCTCACATGATACTCATGATTATACTAAGATTAATCCTTAATTAAGGGGTATTATAAATTTTCCTCCATTGATACTTTTATCACAGCAAATTCACTTATTTGATAAAAATCCCTCAAGAGATGAAACTTCCAAAAAATTTCTTTATCCTTTGGTGTAACCTTGTCTCCTTAGAGAGAGCCAATGCTGGAGTGTTATCACAGTAGATTGTGATTGGATATTTACTACTAGGTTCCATATCAATATATAGGATAAATTTTTGAATCTAAACCACTTAGGATTCATTTAAATCCACAATATACTCAGAATCCATTGTAGAATCAATGAAAACTGGTTTCCTTGATCTCTTCTAGCTCACAACTCCTCCATTGAGACAAAATACATATCTAGAATGTGACTTTAGATCATTCTGATCTATCTAAAAACTAGAATATGTATAACCATTGATTACTAGTTCTTCATCTCCTTCATAAAATAGGAATAAATCATTAGTATCCCTAGAATACTTAAGGATGGACTTAATAGTTATCCAATTTTTTTCACCTAGATCTACTTGAAATCTATCTTCCATGATAAAATAATATGAAAAATAAATCCTTACGCATAACATGAAATAAATGATAGATCCTATCATAGAAGAGTGTTGGATCTTATTCATTGTATCTCTTTCCTCTTATGTCTGAGGAAACATTTTCATGAAAAATGTAGATCATATAACACTAGAACCAATCACATATTAGAATGTTCCATATTTAACCTATTTATTATATATTCAATATATATACCTTGACTTATTATTATCATCCTATTGGACATATCATGCATAAAATTGATCCTTAAAATTCAGGTTGCTTCACCTATGTCCTTTATGGATAATCACTTTCTAAACCATGCCTAAACCACCTGTAAGGTTGGTATACGATTTCTAATTAGTAATATGTTATCAATATATACTAATATCAAAATAATTTTACTCCCCCTAAACCATTTGTAAACACATGGATAACATTTGTTCTTAATGCAACCAAATTATTTTATCACTTCATCAAATCGAATTTTCCATGACCTTGATTCTTTCTTTAATTGATAAATGAAACTTAGTATTTTTCATACATTTTTATCATTTACTGGAGTCAAAAAACCTTATGGTTGTGTCATAGACATATCCTCTTGAATGTTCCCCTTATTATTTTTTTGACATCCATCTTCCAAATATCATGGTCATGATGAGATACTATGGTAAGTAAACATTTGATGGAATTAAACATGGAAACGGGAGAAAATGTTTCATCATAGTCAATACCTTTATGTTTTCTAAAACCTTCATCAAATAGATATTCTTTATAAGTATTTAATTTACTTTAAATGTTTGTTTTTATATTGAATACCCATTTACACCCAACAAGCATTACATAACTTGGCAGATCAGTCAGAATCCAAAATTGGTTTTGATACATAGAATCCATCTCAGAATCCATAGATTCTTTGCACCATACATATTTTGAGTTCTCTAATTCCTCCTTATATGATAGAGGATCATCATTTATATCCAATAATTATTTATTGTCATTAGTGACCAGAAAACCATATCTATCTTGTTCTCTTACATCTCTAGTGCTTATACACAAAACTTGTGTTTCATGAACAACATATTCCATGGGGACATATGAAATTGGTTTCCATACCAACTCTTGTGTATCTTGAAAATTAACTTCATTTAAGTCAATATTTCTCCCACTATACTCTTTGAGGATGTGCTTCTTCTCAAGAAAAATGACATGTCTTGCAACAATAAATTTCTTGTATGAAGGGTTATATAGATAGTGTCCCCTTGTTTCCTTGGGATGACCTATAATGATTCACTTCATGCCCTGGGGTTCTAGTTTATTTCTTGATCTAGCCTTAACAAACACCTCATAATCCCATGCATGAACATGTGAAAAAACAAGTTTCTTTTCACTCCATAAATCGAGGGGAATACCATTTTCTACTTTAGTTGGTACTTAGTTTAGTAAGTATAACACCTTCTATAATTCATATCCCCAAAAGGATAATATAAGGATTGTGTGACTCATCATTGACCTTATCATGTCCAACAAGGAACAGTTCCTCCTATCACTAAAATCATTCCACTGTGGTGTATACAGTGGAGGGAGTTGAAAAAAAATCTCGTACTCTCATATAAAGTTGATAAAGTCTTGGTTATGATATTCACCACCTTGATCTGATCAAAGTTTATTTATCTTCATAAAAATAATATTTTCAACCTCATTCTTGGACTCTTTGAACTTCTCAGAGGATTCAGACATATACCTCATTTAGTAGATATAACCATGCCTTCTAAAGTCATCGGTAAAAGTAAAAAAGTATGAGAACAAACCTCTAGATTATACTTGAAAAGGGACACACACATTAGTGTTTACCAATTCTCGAATCTCTATAGAACTTTCTCCTTGACCAGTGAATGGTGGTTTGTTCATATTAACTTTTAAACAAAAGTGACATATTTCAAGTGGATTAATCTCAAAAGAGTCTAAGTAACCATCTTGATAGAGCTTTCTCAAATTCTCCTTGTTTACATGACCTAGATAGTGATTCCATTATCGTGTATCATATGAGTCATGTGTATTTGTTTTTTTATCTATTTCAAATATTTTTTTTTCATAATTTAATATATAAATACCATTATTCAATTATTCCATAGCATAACATATGGTATCTTTATAAAAGAAGCAATATTTATTTCAAAATATGAAAAAAATCCATCCATATATAAACATGAAACAAAAAAATAATGTTCCTAGTCAAACTAGGAACATAATAATAGTTCTTTAAAATCAAAATAAATCATATTTTCAATGTGATATGGTACTCTCTAATGGCTATAACAGCCATCCTCACTCCATTAGAAGCCTGTAGATCAACCTCATCTTTGTTAATCTTTTGAGATATACATGGTTCCTATATTTGGATAAAAATATGAGCACCATAGGTAGTATCTAATATCCAACTTGTAGGTATGGAATGATTACAATCAATAATGAATGCACTTAAAGCTTCCGATTTCTTCTTTGGATAGGTGCAATTTCTCTTCCAGTGGCTCTTCTTTCCATATGGAAAACATAATTCATCCTTTTCCTTTCCATGGCTCTAAATCTTCTTCTTCTTAGCGGGATATTAATTTGGATCCTTAGACTTGGAATGATTATTTTTATCCTTTTCCTTATTAATATTCTTCTTATTCACCATAAGGACAATGGTTTTTCCATGCCCCATGTATTTATAAACTTGGAGAATAAGTGTAAGATGTTTTGAAAGTTTATTTTCATAATTTCTTATATTATAATTCACAATAAAAATGGATAATTTTTAGGTAATGAGGAAAGAATGAGATCTATGTGAAACTTATCAAAGATCTTAAATCCAAAGATTTATAGCTACTCAATGTATACAATCATATTGACTACATGTTTCCCAGTTGGCACCGACTCACCAAGCTTGAACGTGAACAGTGCATTATTGATCTCATATCTCTCTGGTCTTACATTATCTTTATATAGATCTTTAAGGTGAGAAATGATGTTATACACATCCATATCCTCATATTACATTATAATATCATTGTAAATTTAGGATAGAATGAAACATTGGACATACATAGTGTCATCCACATGATTTAAATAGAAAAGTACCTCTTTGTCATTAACCTCTTTAGAAATGAACTCAGGAAGTGGATCTTCTCGTGTGTATAATTTCTATTCATGGAATAATATAACATGCTGGTTCCTATACCATTACTAGGAATTCACATCGGTGATAAGGTTATAACTATCTAGTATGGATCAAAGTTATATTGTTGAAGCCATTTGATTGAACATTTCTACAAATTAAGAGCAGATAATTAATACTTGTTTTGATTAAAAAAATATATTAATAAATTTAAATTTAATTAAATTCTTATTAATCTCCCACTATTTTTTGAAACTTGATATCCATCACCATTAGATTTAGAATATCTTTTTGGATAGATATTCTATTGGAAAGGATTCATATTCCCCTTATCTTAGCCTAGACTTGGTTTTGACCAGCTATTTTATGGTTTTTAAGTATTCATAACTTTCCAACTACATTAACTCATAGTTTATTGAACTGTTGAGTGGGATCCCCAATCCAGAAATCCTATTTTAAAATATTTACTCATCTTTTCCTATTATTTTCACTATGTCCTACTTGGGAATTCAACCCTTGATATAAAATAAGTTAATTCAATCCCAAAAAATAAGATAAAATTTCCACGATAATTAAAAGCACCCCAACTTGGGTTAGTCAAATAATTTGAACTATGAGGTCGATTATAACTTAAGTAATGGAAGGCTAAGCAGACTTAATATTTTAATTGATTTATTTTTATCCTTATGTATAAATCCCAATTTATCCTTTTACATGCCTTGTTAATATTAAATTTATTTTACTTTAGTGATTAACCATGTCAAATAAAACATTTACATATAATATGATTATATTTTACTCCATATTTCATGATTGTTAATTCAATTATTAGGTGATCGCATAATATTCACAAACATAAATAATAAACCATGAAACTAAAAAATATATATAAGTGGAATGATTATGAGATTCTCTAATGGTTAGTTTATCTAGAATATGATAAAATAACCCTTAACCGTAAGGGAGAACACACCTTAAGCTGTAACTTGGTTTATATTATAGCATTCCTCTTTTACTCTTATTTTTCGCCTTAATTGGTTTTTACTTGACTCTTTGACTCAGATGGACTCCTATCACTTGGTATATCTATACTTACATAATAATTTACTCACACACTAGTGAGTGGATCTAATGGATTGAATAATTAAGGTTTACATAAAAGAAATCATTAGGACGTAGGCCCTTAAAATATTATAAGGTAGCAATCCATCAATAATAATTTAACAAAAAATAAATTAAAAGAACCCAATCACATATAAGAGATAATATAATCTTTGATCACACACACATTAAGAAATGAGCATGAATATGTAATCTAGTTATCAATTACTTTAAATCCTTTCATAATTAAGATAATATTCCATGAATTAATAAAATTAATTCAATTTATCTTAATTCCATCCAATTATACTTAACTCACTATCATCTATAATTTTTAAAAAAATTAACTAAATTTAAAATTAATTTATTACACAAGTGTACATGGAAGCAACCTCATGTAATCCTTGAAAATTTAACATGGAAATTAATTTAATATATAATTTTTAAACCTATGACATGCCAGGTATTGTTGAATTAATGAGACACAGAACACATAATCAATGTGTTTTAATTATACATTTAATTATTCTTCCCATGAAATTTTGAGAACACTACCAATAATAGACTAAATGGCATGTACAAAAGTATACAATGTATACTTACCTTCTTCCCGTGTTCGCAACACACGCCTTGAGTATGGTCATTTTCTCTACTATGGACAACCATGAGGTACGTGGTGTGTAGTCCAAAATACATGGTGTATGACCTCATTTTTCATGGTATGTCAGTCCCCGTGTCATGTATCTAATACGTAGTATTATTTTGATACCTTGTGTACTTGGTCATGATATAACAATGACTACACACCATGTATAATGGTTACACAATGTGCAGTTCTTCATGTTGTGTGTTAGTCTATCTGGATCTATATTCCATTTTGATCTAATCATATCTTAGATTTATTTTTGTCAGATATAACCTAATAGAAAGAGATATAGGTGATAAAACATAATACATGACATGTCTATTGGAAATTAATGATGTGTATTCTAGTTTTCTCTAGGTAGGGCCTTTGGAACCTCCAGATGGTGTGAATTGAATGCTTATTCATTTTTAATCATTAACTAATTACTGGTTATGTTATTGAGAATGAAGAAAGAGAATATATGATAATTTAGGATATTAAATCAAATCATTTTAGTTAAAATAAAATGAAAACACATCCAACCAATCAATGAATAATAAATAATTATAAATTAAACATGTGACCCCTATGATATCACTTGTAGTTTTTGGGAACAGTGGAAACATCCTTTAATGGTATGAACAACTGAATTTTTTTTCATAAATAATGTTTAGTAATTTATTTACATGATTAAAACATCATGTAAAATGAAAAAAGTATATTACTTTACTAGATTAAAATACTGGAAAAAAATGTGAAGGGTCATCACATTTAATTTATAATTAATTTATGAGAAGATACAGGATTACCACAACATGTAATTCCACATTCATTGATGATAAGATGGAATAGATCTTATCACACTTTAATTGCACTGTATGATCCAAGTATAGAATCCATATAGCATTGATCCACATATGAACCACAATCTATGAAAAATTTCATAGAATTACTAGGTTCTAGAATGGATGATCCTAACCTCTTGTGTTATTCGTGCTTGATCATAGAAAAATAATTCTAAAGATTGGAAGAACTCTTGATGTTCTCTCATTACCTTGAGAGAGGTTTGGAGGAGTGTAATGCCCCAACCCTAGTTAAGTAGATTCGATGCATTATTACATAACATTGGCATGATCACAGGAGATCAAGTCTCAAAATATTGATTAGTTTAGTAGCCTTGGAATTACTAGATACATACATAAGTTTTACATAACATCATGAAATAAATAAAAAAAACATTGTTTCCCCTTTGAACACACTCATATCCTTTACCATATCCCTGTAGGTTAATCATAATATACTTCTTTGCAACCTGGTAAAAATAAAACATAGAAAGGGGTGAGCTCAGATGCTCAGTAAGGATAAAAATATAGTAGAAACTAACATAAATAAGTATAAACATTTAAGGCAATGTATAAGACTAAAACAAAATCCTTTTAAAAATAAAATTCAGCATAACATGGAAAATATAAATTAAATAATTCCACTTACTAATTCACATGGATATTCTAGTTGTCAAATAATCACATGAAATATCAATAACCAATTTCATAATGATGGAATGCATAATAACGGACATCATAACCACATAGTCATGGCC
The DNA here is from genome assembly GCA_963277665.1 of Viscum album. Taxonomy (NCBI): domain Eukaryota; kingdom Viridiplantae; phylum Streptophyta; class Magnoliopsida; order Santalales; family Viscaceae; genus Viscum; species Viscum album. The sequence goes on from OY728123.1 coordinate 776,623,724, forward strand.
TCATGCCAAGACTAAAAATAATATTTTATCAAGGCCTTGTTCCAAGACACTAGTTTGTCTCATGAGACCCACCAATGCATTAAGGAGCTATAGCGGGATCCACCTGTCACTTAATAAGTCCAATGCATTCCTTATATGAAAATATTGAAACATAACATAAACATTCGTATTAAATCTAGCTTACAAAATGTTAATACTTTAACCATAAACTATGAATGGTATAAAAATAACACATCCACAGTCTAACATATCACAAAACATTCAATACAATTTGGAAGATTGTATCATAATAAATCATCTTCAAACAAGTGTAAAATCCATCAAAGGATGTTGACATATATGAAATCAAAACTATTTGAGAGAAATATCTCTTTCTATTTTGAAATAAAAAGTCACATAATTATAAATGAAAAAATTTATTTTGAAAATATTTTTATAAGATTATAAGGGAATATTTGAAGGTGTTATAATGGAGGAAAATAGCTGCACCCACCGTATAAGTTAAAAAAAACATTTTTACCTTAAGTTTTTGAAAAGGCCATAAAGTACCTTGTTTGGAAAATGACAAAAATATTCCTTTATAAAAATTTTATGAAGAGTCAAACAAGGGTATAAATTAATTTAACCCATGGTTTAGGAAATAAAAAATGTTTTGACTTACATTTTAAAGGAACACAAATGCAAATGATAAAGTGGTCCTAGTAGATACTCATGTATAAACAACCTTAGATAGTGAAGAGATTATAGAATTAACACTTAACTAGTAATTTTCCCTAGTCGAGGGCATGTTAACCTCCTGTATAATAGTTAAATAATTGTTATTAAATTATACAATAAACATATACATAAATATGATATCATATATGATCTTCTAATATTGATTTGTTAATAATATTTTAGTAGTATCATTGTTTCGGGTGTTAACTGATTCATTTTACTTTATATGTTTTGTTACGTAAGTCATGTTTGTTATGGATAGAATGTATTTGATTAATATCCAGAATGATATTAAGTTATTAAACCTTATTTTTAATCATAAAAGTAAAATTATTCTTTAATGGTTATGATGGGAAATGAATCTCATCGTGTTCGTGGAGACAGTAATCCGTACGTACGGACGAGCGATAATACCATTCCATTGATGCTAAAATCGTTTATAATTGGATGGTATATCATATATACAGAATTATAAACATGTTATATTTATTATTTACATCAATTATATTCATTATTATACCCATCCAAATAATGAAGTGTTGAATAACAAACTACACCACGGCGTGGAGACGGTATGCCGTACGTACGCACATATGAGGACTTTTTCATTCATAAGATGGATAGAATAATGAATATGGTTGTAACATATTTATAATAACATCACAGTATGTATAATTTACTGGAGTTATATTTTTGGTATGGAAACAACAAATAAAGAGGAAGTGGAAGAAGAAAAGAACTTTGAAAGAGGTGATGAAATTACTTCTTTTTCTTCAGGTGATTCCTTTTGATTTGATCAAAAGGGCTCCATAGGTTGGATTTATGATCAAAGTATGGAATCTAGGTTGAAGTGAGGGTATTTGGGAGGATATTTGAGTAGGGTTTGGCCAAGAAAAATGGTTTTGGAGGTGTGATTTTGAGAGAAGGTGAAGTACCCTTTTATAAGAGAGGTGAGGGTCATTTTAGGAAAAGCTTGAAATATTATTTTATTATAAAATCATATTCCATTTATAATGGCTCCAAATTGATTTATTTCGAGTCAAAGGTGGGGATGGGTCTAAAGGCTCTCAACCAATAGGTTTTAGATAATTTTAGGTCACCATTTCAACCTTATCATTTATATTTAACTTTTAGTTAAAAAGTTTAACTTTTACAATGTCTTCTTGTACGTTTATATTACATTGTTAATAAGCATACTACAAAATGACAAGAGAACCAAAAGTGGTTAATTAATGAAATATTTATCATTATATAAGTCCTTTGACCTAACCTTATATTTTTAGGAATATTATATCATTTAATAATATAGAATTTGTTTTAAAAACTCATTTATATCAATTTTGACACTATTTGGTATTTTGTTTTTGTTAAAGTCGTAACAACTTTATTACTTCGAAAAAAATTTATTTAATCAACCCTAAAATTTAATATTAACCTCATAAATTCATGGAATGTATTAAAAGTATCAATTTACATTTATTTTAATATTTATAATATCAATTATTTTAACCTTTCATTAATAAGGTAATTACTGCATCATCATTGTGTCATAAATAAATTTAATTATTTAACATTTAAAAATTAAAAATAAAATAAAATAATGTAGGAAATATTTTTAGATTTATAATTAATATTTATATTTGAATTTATATTATTTATATCCCTATATTAAAAATGTTTTAGTTATGAAAATTTGAATTGAACACTTTTAACTCTTCTTTAAATTAAATAATAATAAATGTCCTAATCTAATCCAAGTGGATCAAAAAAGATAATATTTTATTCCCAAGGTTGATTTTGGTCAAAATACACGTATCCAATAGAATTAGGACATGTTTTATGGTAATAATAATATCATTTTTACCTTTAATTACCCTATTTACTTTTAATTGTGGTAAATAAAAGTCAAAAGTTACTATTCACCAAAAATTATTTTCATCTTATTGAACCATATTTTACTTACTGATATCAACCATGTCTCTTGTATTTTTTAAATTCAATTCACATAAATGGTAAAATTATGTTTTATGCAAATTTGCAAATGTGCCTAGTAGGTGGGTAAAAGATGTTAAAACTTTCAATAAAATTTTATACATATAATTTTATTATAAAATACTCCAATAAATTACATTGAAATAATATAGTTATTATTTATCTATTTTGACTTAAAATAAATTTAAGTAAAATAAATAATTATTTAAATAAAAAGTCAGTTTTAAACAATAACGCAATGTTTTTTACTATTCATCAAAAATTGAAAGTGTTCAAAAAAATACAAAAAATTCACCCTAAGCTAATTTTGATTTTTCAAATCCAAAAATGAAGTCCATTTTGAAAAATAAAATTTATAAAATTTTAAAAAGTGGGTATTACTATTCATAATGGCTAGTTTGATTGGTCGTGGTGTGCTATAACTCAAAGTTGCGTACAACGCAAGCTATTGTATTATTCGAAGAGAAGCATGCTATGGAAGATTAGGGTGTTACAAGGAGAGTACTCTAGATATCTTGATCTCTATCTCTCTAGGTATTGAGAGAGTATCACTCTATCCATTGTGCATGCCAAATTGTGTTTTAGTAAACCTATATAATAATATATTTATTATGGAAGGTTTAAGGTTAGAAAATTTCACACTAAACCATTTCCAACTTTATAATTCTTAATTGACCCCATGCACAATAATAATAATAATAATAAAAATATTATTATTATTATTATTATTATCAATCAATTTACATGGGAAACACCTTTTAAGAAATATAAATAAATATAATTTTTATTATTTCTAATCAGACCATTCGACTCAGTCAGATTTCCCTCATTGATATCTACTAATCCTGAAATAAATAATATTTAATAAATAAATTTCACAACAATATTATATGATAAATATAATAAAGATTATATTCAACAAACATGTAAATAAATATTTATTATTATTATTATTCTACCCACTTATTATTTTGAATAACTTGTGATTAAATTATGGTGATCAACCAAAACTAAATAAATATTATTATTTATTATAACTTGTTAAATTAAATACTTGAATTTAAATGAATCTACATATATAGTATGTGTGTGGACCTCTAGGCCTCTTTGTCAGTGGAATTAGTCCTAACTTCCTAAAGCCTAAGGTTAGAATCAAAAAACAATCCAAGGAATCCATAGATAAAGAAGTTAACATCTCAATGGAAACCAAACTCCCATAGACATTTACCATGTAATATAATTTCTTTATCATGATATCTATAATCAAACAGGTTGCATGTCGGTTCCATCAACCAATTTGATCAATATCACTTTATTCAACTTTCCATAAATGAACTCACACACTGAACACCTTGTACATGGATTTATGTAGGTAGTTCCATTCCCATCAAAGGGCCTGAGATATCAACTTCCATCTAAGGACAGAAGGGATAAATCCTTTTCCACATTATCCATTAATGAAATATCTCTTATGACGCACCCAATGCATCCTACTTCACCACAAACATATGTCATCATGTATTTTTTCAACACATTAAATTACGTGAGTCAAGATATCCATTAATGATAATATGAAAATATAAAGATCAATACATACATCCACATATAGAAACATCTAATGAACATATAAATGTGGATTTACTATTAATAGGTTTATTCTCATAACATTCTATCTTGGAGATTACTAAGGGAAAATTCCATGAGAAGGTGTATAAATGTATTATGATAATATTACCCCTAATATCCTTCATTTTTTATGTCTCATTATGCAGTATAATCAATCCATAGAACAAGGTTCAGGAATAATGTTATGGAACCTCTTGGTTCTCATTATAGTGGGGAACTGCAATGACCTTTCAGCATGACATATATATTGAGAACATTACTACTAAAAATATTATATATAAGAACAGTCATGATGTGATAATGGTACTTATTCAATAATAAAAACATGAAATAAAGTACTAAACATGTTGGTTCTATGGAACCAACTCCAACAGACTCATACTTACACTAGATCCAACTAACAACATCTTTCAGTCCAATATCTCTCCCATGATACTCATGAATCTACTGAGATAAATCCTTTGTTATTATGTCTTCCATATTTTCCTTTATTAATACTCTACTCATTAAAACTTCATATATTTTAGAGAAATCCCTTAAAAGATTAAACTTCCAAAGTATGTTCTTTATCCACCTTATGCCTTTGGAGAAAGCCACCTCTATAGTGTTATCAGAGTAAAATGCGATAGGAACTTTACTACTAGGTACAAAATCAAGATCACGGACAAATTCATGAATCCAAACCTATTCCTTAGATACATAAAAAGCCACAATATACTTAGACTATAGTATAGAATCTGTGAAAAATTTCTGCTTTGACCTCTTCCAACTCATAGCTCCTTCATTGAGACAAAAGACATGTCCGAACTATGACTTCAGGTCAATATGATCTGTATAAATGCTAGAATCTATATAAAACCTAATGAAAAGTTCTTAATATCATCCATAAACCAGGATCATATCCTTAGTAAGATTCAGATATTTAAGGATATTTTTAATAGTAGTCCAATATTGTTAACTTAGATATTCTTGATATCTTCCTACCATGCTCAAATAATATGAAACATAAAGATTTTTACATAACATTACATACATGATAAATCCTATCGTAGAAGAATATGGGATCTTACTCATTATCTATCTTTCCTCTTGTGTATAAGGACACATTTTTTTATAAAGATGTATTCCATGTGACCCTAGAACCAATCCCCTCTTGGATTATTCAATATTGAACCACTTCCATATCTGGTCAAATTTATGTACCTTGACTTAGTCCAAGAAACCTCTTGGACCTATCATTCAAGATCTTGATCCCTAAAATGTAGGATACTTCACCTAAATCCTTCATGGAGAAGAACTTTATCAACCATTCCTTAACCTATTATAAGGTTGATATATCCTTTCCAATTAGTAATATTTCATCGATATATGCTACTATGAAAGAAAATGTACTCCCAAAAAACTACTTATAAACACATGGATCACATTCATTCTTAATTAAACAAAATTATTATACGGATTCATCAAATTGAATGTTCTGTGATCTTGATGCTTTCTTTAATCCATAAATGGATCTCTGCAACTTTCATACCTTTTTGGAAATTTCAAGAGTCAAAAACCCTTCTGGTTGTGTCATATACACATCCTCTTGAAAGTCCCCATTAAGGAAAATTGTTTTGAGATCCATTTTCCAAATTTTGTAGTCATAGTAAGATGATATGTAAAATAAAATTCTGATGGACCTAAACCTAGAAATTGGAGAAAATTTTTCATAGTATTTAGTGCCTTAATATTTTCTAAACTTTTTATCCACTAGCTATAATGTATAGGTATTTAATTTTCCTTCCATGCCTAGTTTTTTCTTATGTACCCATTTACACCCAACATGATTTACATCAACTGAAATATTGATCAAAACCCAAACTTGGTATTGATACATGGAATCCATCTCTGAATTCATGAATTCTTTCCACCTTTCATCTTCTGATATCTCCACTACCTCCTTTTAGGAGATAAGATCATCATTGTAAACCAAAAAATAGTTACCATAATCAGTGACCAAAAAACCATATATCTCAAGTTATCTTACTTATCTACCCTCATATATAGTACTTGGGTTTTGAGAATAAAATATTCCTTAGAGACCTATGGAATTGGTTCCTGTACCAACTCTTGTGTATCTTGAGCATAAAGTTCATCAAAATAAATCTTAATCCCATTATACTCTTTAAGGATGTACACCTTATCAATAAAAATATCCTTTCTTGTGACATAAAATTTCTTTTTTTTAAGGTTTTACTAAGTATATTTCTTTTATTTCATTAGCATACCCTATAAAGATACACTTCATGCCTTGAGGTTCTACTTTTCTACAGTGGAAAGATTTGACAAATTCCTTGCAACCCCATGCATGAACAACTAAAAAAATAGGTTTCTTTCTACTCTATAACTCGAAGGGAATATTTTTTTTTCTATTTTAATTGGAACTCAACTTAGTAAGTATAACTCAATATGTAATGAATATCCCCAAAAGGATAATGAATGTCTTGCATGAATCATCATAAAACTCACCATTTCCAAAAAGGTATGTTTCCTCCTTTCACTATTACCATTCCACTATGCTATATAAGGTGGAGTGAGTTGAGACAAAATCCCATAATCCTGTAGAAAGTTGATAAAGTATTGGTTAATATATTCAACACCTCAATATGATCAAAGTTTCTTTATCTTCTTACCAAGGTGATTCTAAAACTCATTCTTGAACTCCTTGAACTTCTCAATGGATTTTGACATATACACCATTAAGTAGATATAACCATACCCGCTCAAGTAACCAGTAGAAGTAATAAAGTATGATAATACACCTCTATATTCTATTTGAAAATTTCCATACAAATTAGTATATACAAATTCTAAAATATTTGTGTCCCTTTCACCTTGACCACTGAATGGTGGCTTTCTCATCTCACCTATTAAACAAGTGTGACATATTTAAATTTTCTTAAGATAAAAATATTCTAAGTAACCATTTTGATAGAGATTTTTCAAATGCTTCTCATTTTCATGACTGAGATGATGATTACATATCTGGGTGTTATATTAATATTGTGTATTTGTTTCATTATCTATTTCCAATATTTGGTTTTTTAATTTAATACATAAAGACCGTTACTCAATTGTGTCATAACATAACATATGTTATATTTATAAAAGTGGAAACCTTTAGTTCCAAAGTTAAAAAATAATCCATCCATATCTAAACAATAAATGTAAATAATGTTCTTGTTAACACTATTAACATAATAATAATTCTCTAAAACCAAAATCAATCATTTAGGAAATGTGATATGGTAGTATCCAATGGATTGATCAGCTAACTTTACTCTATTAGTGTAAAGACCTGGAATTTACATGTTATTTTTTTTAAATATATGGTAATTTTATGAGTCTGTAAAAATTGACGGCACATGATTCTGAGGCCCAGTGTTTCCGAAATGAATTTATGAACTTTTTTTGGGTACGTTCAGCAAACGTGCGATCAGGTTTCTCTATCTTTTGAACCGGTGCTCATAATTAAAATCTGAGGGCACCATTTAACTCACAGTGACAATATTCTATTAAGGAGACCTTCATCTCTACCGCAGTAAGTTAAGGGTGGAAGTTAGTTTTTTACTTATTCATGAAATAATAAAATAAAATAAAATGGTGTAACATTTTATTTTTATTTTCTTTTGAAACTCCCATGTGGATGTTTTATAGGTGTGGACCACTGAACTAAAACCTCCCATGAGAGGTTATGGAGGTGGGGAACACTGATCTTAAACCTCCCATGAGAGGTTATGGTGGTGGGGACTACCCGAGGCTAAACCCCCTTGAACTCCCTCTTAAGTGTGGGGAAGCCTTTTAAACTTCCACAACTTTAATGGTGACACCCCCCATTAATTATGTTTGTTCCAACCTCATCAATTAATTAAGTGGATCCAACTTAATTTATGTCAATAAACTAAATAGACAATATAATCTATTATGTTGGATACTTGGCATTTTTTGGTGGAATTGGGAGGAAGGAACCTTGGGAGAAAGTGCTTCAACGAAGAATGCCAACGAAGAATGCCGACTTCGACTTTGACTTCTTCCATGGGACATTCATTGATGAGGAACATCTTCAACATCAACGAACTGATGATCAAGGAAACGCCGATGTCACCAACGTTTGTCTATTCCTAACGACATTGTCACCTTCCCCACGAAAAATCTTCAACGTATCAAACAAATGAGGTAGGGAGGGTGTTTGAATTATTTTCCTTTACCCGTTCTTGATATTCAAGTTTTATATCAGCTTGCTGCCACTCTAATGTGGAGAGTGCAGACCAAACAAACATGGACCATCATCTCCAAATTTCTTGGGATAATTCTTGTGTTCTTCATGATGGAGGAGTACAAATATCAACCATGAAAAAGGAGACAAAGGCGATGAAGGCAATGATGCCGCCCCGCATCCACCACCGCCCACGGTTCCGCCGCCTCGTGGCCACCGCTGCCCACAGCTCCGCCGCCCCGCGGCCTCGCCATGCCGCCCCACGGCCTCGCTGCACCACCCCGCACCCTCATTGCACCGCCTCGCGGCCGCGCTGTGCCACCTCGCAGCCTCACCGCGCCACCCCACGACCTTTCTGCGCCGCTCCGACCGAGCCGCCCCACGAAATCTGTGGCTTCCGCCCTCCCAGCCGAGCCGCTTTGACTGAGCCACCCATGCGGCCTCGCGCCCTAGAGGCACCCCCGTAGCTGAGCCAACCCGATCCCTCATGGAACCCCCGTGGCAAGCCACTCTGCGCCCTCACGGTTCCCCCGCCGCCACATCGCCCCGCGGCCTCGCCACGCTGACCCAGCCGAGCCACCCCACAGAACCCCTACGTATGAGCTTCCCCACGACCTCATGCCTTCACGACACCCCCACAACCGCACCGCCCCGTGCCCCTGTGGCACCCCTGCGGCCGAGCCGATCCATGACCCTATGACACCCCCACGGCCTCGCAGCCCTCACGACCTACCGGGCTAGGTCGGTCTGACCAAGTCAGACCGGACCCGGACAAGATACAACCCTATACTTTACTTAGGCCATAACTTTGGCACCAGATGTCTATTTGATGAACCGTCAGTGGTTCCTGAAACCTTGGAGCGAGGCGGTACCTTTGGTATACCCCATTGGAGTTTTTAATAAATTTGGGGAATGGTCGGGTTAGATCGAGCACAAATCCAACCAGGCCTTCCAGACAAAAAGGATAATAACTCACAGACCAGGCGTCCGATTGACACACCGTCTGTTGCATTGAGAACCCTATAGAGTGGAGGTACTTTGTGATAATTCTTCATGGGACATCATGATAGTTGGAGTATCGACCTATGGATTGTGGAGTGGATCCTCACAGAGACGAGCAAGCATAATGCGGGAACCCAGTAGCTGGCTGTGACGTGAAGAATGTGGAGCGATCCTATGTGGGTCAACCCTTAGAGTGATCCTATGTGGGTAAGAACCTAGAGGGATCCTATGTGGCTCAACACTTAGAGTGATCCTATGTGGTTCATCACCAAGTGATCCTATGTGGGTCAGCACCTAGAGTGATTCTGAGTGGGTCAACACTTAGAGTGATCATGTGTGGGTCAACACCTAGCGATCCTGTGTGGGTCAGCACTTAACAATCCTATGTGGGTCAGCATTGAGCGATGCTATGTTGGTCAACACCTGGAGATCCTATGTGGGTATGCCTCTTAACAGAGTAAGATGATTTAGTAGTTACATCTAATCATCTCTACTACTGTACTTAATATATACCTGGAATGAGCTGAGTTTGTACCTGTGTGGTACTTTCCTTCATGGTAATACCTTGGTGGTATTCTTCTCTGTGGCATACCTGTGTGGTACTTACTTTTGTGGTTTTCCTTCCTTTGTGGAACAGTTGAGCTTTGGGATTTTTTGTTGGACCCTATGTTTCCTCATGATTGAGATGGGTAAACTTGATAACTTAGGCATTTGTATGGGAATATACCTAAGTAGGGATGACAATTGTCTTCATTCTTTGTGGTATATCCTTGATGATTTTGTGACACCTTGAGGGTGTCAGGGTCCCTACTGAGTATTATTATACTCACCCCTACACGGGCTATGCCTGAATGTTGTTGTGTTTGGTGCAGATGATAGACAACGTTGATCGAGGCTGAGGATACCAGGTCTGGACGGTGCTCGGTGGTGGACCCTATGATGTGACGGTACGTAGAGGATACATACAGACGTGGAATACTAAGAAGGTGATCTGTACCTACCCTTCAAGTAGGAATATCATAGGATGACCCAGTAGCTATTCTCCTTTTTCTTTTAGTTTTATTTCAGTTGTACTTGTATCTTTACAGTTGGGCTTGTATTTCTGACCCCTTTTACTTTCAAAACTCTTTTTGTTATATAGTTTACTTTTGTTTGTATTTTTCTGTGTGCTTGGTTGAGTGTGTTTACAGGATATAAAGTCAATTCCTTCCCAGTTATTGGGAATACGCCTTTTGGTGCTAGTCACCAAGCCCTAGCCTATGGAATGCGGGCTTGGGGTAGTCACGACACGGGCCCTGGGGGACGGGTCGTGACAAATTGGTATAAGAGGAGTCGGTTCTACCATAGAACATAATACTCTAATATTTTTTTAACAGAAATAGTGTTAAGTATAGTGAGTGTGGTTATTAGTTTAGGGAATCTAGTGTTGGTGCGGCGGCCGACGTATCCATACACCAGGACCCTAACTTCTTATTTTCGACTCAGTGTGTGAAAACACTAATTACGTGTGTATTTTGAAGAGTTTTATTTGTGATATCTTTGAGTCAACTCACTAGGTATAATTTTTTGACCATGGAACACCTGTTTATTTTTAGGATGCCTCCACAAAGATAGCCAGCTAGGGTTCTGAGAGTTGTACGCACTGATAGCCCACTGAGCAATGAGGCCTTAGTACATGGCCCTCTTCCAGTAGAGGCACCGGTGGAGGCACCAGTAGTACCATTACCCGTTGGGCCACCGATGTCACCAGCCCCAGCAGCAGAGAGTGCACACCACTTGAGCGCATTTCACAAGTTCCAGTTCCAGAGGCCACCTAGGTTCAGGGGAGAGACGGACCCACAAGAGGCTGAGTATTGGCTGGAGGCTATAATGAGAGTCTTTCAACTGGTAGGGATACCATCCAATATCATGGTGAACCTTAATCCTAGTCTTCTACAGGTATCAGTAGGAAGATGGTGGAGCTTGATTCTCCAAGTTCACGATGAGGTGATGCTTCTCTGGGTAGACTTTGAGAGCCTGTTTCTAGAAAAGTTTGATCCAGTGACTCTTTGCGTAGTGTGCATTCAGGAGTTGCTTCATCTACAGTAGGGTAGCATGACTGTGGCTCCGTACTCAGCGAGGTTAACTGACCTCTCACGCTACTCCAAAAATGTAGTCTGGGACCCATTCTTCAGGGCCCAGACCTTCGAAAAGGGACCCAAGTGAGAGATTAGGGCTTCAATGATCTCACTCAGCATCCTGACGTAGGCGGGGGTGTTAGAGTGAGCTCTCTTAGTGTAGAGTTTCCTAGCTGAGCAGTCTCCAGCAGCGAGACCCACCACCAGTCTTGGGGTAGTCACAACACGTGCCCCGGGGTATGGGTCATGAAAAATTGGTATCAGAGGGATGCCAACAGAGTTTTTAAGAGCTGAGGTAGAGGCTGAATAGTGCCCCCATCTTGAGGCTACTAGAGGAGGGTGTAGGGTACATAGTCTACTCCAATGCATCAGGGACTGGACTCATATGTGCCCTGATGAAGGAGCAAGCATTGATCGCATATGGTTCTCGACAGATGAGACATCATGTGCAGAACTATGCTACCCATGACCTAGAGTTAGAAGTAGTGGTCTTTGCCTTGAAGATGTGGACAAATTACTTGATCGGTGAGCGTTTTACAGTGTAATCTGATCACAAGAGTCTCAGGTATATCTTATCTTAGAAGGAACTGAACCTAAAAAATCGACGTTGGCTTGAGTTCCTCCAGGACTATGAATTCAGGATAGTCTAAACTCCTAGGAAGGAAAATGTTGTAGTAGATGTACTTAGATAGAGATCTGATATACAACTACTAGGTGAGGTGACAAAGCAGTTGGCCACTTTGCAGATATCCTTTCTGGAATGTGATGGAGTAGTTTTCCATCAGTCTCTTACAGTCACTCCCCCACTTCTTCAGTGAGTCAGGGAGATGCAGCGTGGGGAAACAGACGGCAAGACACGACGTGCTCAGATATCCACAGGGCATACAGCTGGTGGATTTTCTAAAGGTGGGGAGCACGTCATCCTCTTCAGAGGATGTACCATGGTACTAGTGTCACTTCAGGAGGAAGTGTTGAGGTAGTTCCAAACATCCCCTCTAGCGGTACATCTAGGAGTGGCGAAGATATACCAGGATCTCTGACGACAGCATTGGTGGCTGGGAATGAAGAAAGCAGTTGCAGAGTTTGTCTCTTAGTGCCTCACTTGTCAGCAAGTGAAGGCAAAGCATCAGGTACCAGTAGGCTTGGTTTTGATTTTAGAGGTCCTAGAGTGGAAGTGGGATGGGATATCCATGGATTTCATGACAGGAACGTACATCCAGGGTTCATGACTCGATTTGGGTGATTGTCGATTGACTCACCAACTCATCCCACTTCCTTCCGATTAGAGGGCATGGTCCAGTAGAGATCTTAGGATGCCTCTATATGCAAGAGATTGTGAAGCTACCTGGAGTACCCTCCATGATTTTATCCGATCAAGATACATGTTTTACTTCCTATCTATGGAAGGGGTTGTAGGAGGCTTTCAGGATGCATCTTTGTTTGGGAACCACCTTCCATCTTTAGATGGATGGTCAGACTGAGTGGACCATTCAGAACCTCGAGGACATGATATGTGCTTGCGTCCTAGACTTCGGTGGAAGATGGTTAGATCAATTGACTTTGGTGTAGTTTTCATACAACAACAACTATCACTCAACCATTGAGATGAAACCTTTTGAGGCATTGTGCGGGTGACCCTATAGATCACATTTTTGCTAGAATGACCCAAGGGAGTCAACACTAGTGGGACTAGAGATGGTATGGACTACCACATAGAAAGTACAAATCATCCAAGAGTGGGTGAAGACTACACAGAGCAGGCATAAGTCTTATTCCAACAGGAGATGGAGACCTCTGGATTTTGAGGATGGCGACCAAATCTTTCTATGGGTCTCACCTTGATAAGGTTTGTAGATATTTGGCCGAGGTGGAAAGTTGTCTCTGAGATTCATCAGAACTTTTCAGGTACTTAGCAGAATTGGTGAGGTGGCATACTTCTTAGCTCTTCCACATCAGTTGCACTGGGTGCATGACGTCTTCCACATATCCCAGCTAAGTAGATACATGCATGACCCTTCTCACATAATCGACCACGGCGAGCTGGACGTCGATGATGAGGTGACTTTTATGGAGGTTCCAATAGAGATTGAGGATCAAAAAGAGTGGGTCCTTTGTGGGCAGTCGATACCTTTGGTTCCCTTTTGTTTGCATCACGAGAACCTCCAAGAGAGCACATGAGAGTGGGAGGATCATATTCATGCTCAGTACCCCCACTTGTTCCCTTAGTTTGAGTTGTGTATTACAGGGACATAAAGCTCTGAGGTGGGGAGAATGTAAAGACCCGAAATTTCCATGTAATTTTTTTAAATATATGGTAATTTTACGAGTCTGTGAATATTGAAGGTGCATGATTCCAATGTCCAGTGTGCCCGAAATGAATTTATAAACTTTTTTTTTCAGGTAAGTTCAATAATCGTGTGAGCGGGTTTTTCTAACTTTTTAACCGGTGCTTAGAATTGAAATCTAAGAGTACCATTGAACTCGCAGTGCCGATATTCACTTAAGGAGACCTTCACCTCAACCGCAGTAGGTCGATGGTGGAAGTTAGTTTTTTCACTTATTCATTAAATAATAAAATAAAATAAAATGGTGTAACATTTTATTTTTATTTTCTTTTGAAACTCCCATGTGGATGTTTCATAGGTGGGGAACACTGAACTAAAACCTCCCATGAGAGGTTATGGAGGTGGGGACCACATAGCCTAAAACTCTCATGAGAGGTTATGGTGGTGGGGACCACCCAAGGCTAAACCCCCTTGAACTCCCTCTTAAGTGTGGGGTAGCCTTTTAAACTTCCCCCACTTTAATGGTGCCACACCTCTTTAATTAATTTTGTACCAACCTCATCAATTAATTAAGTGGAGCCAACTTAATTTATGCCAATGAACTAAATAGACAACTTAATCTATTATGTTGGCTACTTGGAATTTTTTGGTGGAATTGGAAGGAAGGATCCTTGGGAGAAAGCTCTTAAATAAAGAACGCCAATGAAGAATGCCGACTTTAAATCTGACTTCTTCCATAAGACATTTGTTGACGAGGAATGTCTTCAATGTCAACGAACTAATGATCGAGGAAAAACTGACATCACCATCATCCGTCTATTCCTAACAACATCGCCTCCTTCCTTGTGGAAAATATTCAACGTATCAAAATAACAAGGTAGAGAGGGTGTTTGAATTATTTTCCTTTACCCATTCTTTATATTCAAGTTTTATAGCCACTTGGTTCCACTCTAATGAGGAGAGTGGGGGCCAAACAAACATGGCCCGTTGTCTCTGAATTTCTTGGGATAATTCTTATGTTCTTTGCGATGGAGGAGTACGGCTATCAACTGTGATGAAGGAAAAAAAGGCAACAACACTGCCCCACAACCACCGCTGCCCACGACCTCGCCATCTGCGGCCCACGCCGCCCCCCGTGGCCTCCACGCCACATGACGCTCCACTGCCTGCGGCCGGCCGCACTGACCCAAGACCTGCTTCCCGGCCTCGCGGATCGCCGTGACGCCCCGCGGATCGCTGCCCAGCCCTACGGCCCACCGCGCCGCCCCGCGGCCTGCTGCTCGGCCCCGCGGCCTGCCACGCCACCCTGCGGCCCACCGCGCCGCCCTGTGGCATCCGCGGCTTCCGCCCTCTCAGCCTAGAGATCGTACCACGATTCACTGTTTCATTTTCACCCTTACACCGCTGTGCTAAACATATTTTTTATTAAAAATTATAAAAATATTATCAAATTGTGCTTCATGTTTGATTCAATAATTTTGATTTTATCACTGTTAAATAGGGTAATGATACTTTTTTTGAAAATTACAATGTAGGTGGAGGTGATTTGGAGGGCCCATGATGAAGTACTTGAAAAATGGGCCAAACTGCGTAGGATCCAAGAATTTCAGTGGACTCAAATTCATTCTGATACTACACCGTGCATCCAAATGGGCTGAAAGTTTGTGGGAGTATCAACAACTCATTGGGCTACAACTGTTATTTAATAACCCAAGAGATATTCAGCCATTGAGGGGCCTAGAAGACCTGATATGTCCAGAACACCCAATCTGCTCGAGGTCAACAGTTGTGTGCAGTGATATGTCCATATCTCGCTCTACACTTGTTGAAATGATGCCAAACTCTCGGTGGAGATAGGAAAGACATGGGGCTAAAAATTTTTAGTTTTCTTCCACAAAACGTGTTAAGACTGTTGGGTAGGCTAAAACAATGTTCCAAGCGGTTTTAGTAAATCTGTGTGCCCAAAACCACCTCCCACATTTCCTATAAAAGGGAACCTTGAGCTCCTCATTTGGAAGTTCGACCAGGAGGCAAAGCTCTGGTAGTTTGGAGACCCAAGTGAGTACTATAATCATCCAAGAAGTTCTGGAGGCCCCTATCCTCATAAGGGGATCAAGGATGAAGAAGGAGTTTCACCCGAGCCTCCTCCTCCTCACGATGGCGAGCTAAACGGTGGGCGATCATTTCGAGGGAGATACACTTACTTGGGAGGGAGTTCTAGCACCTATTATTCCAATAGATTTGTATAATTTGTGTGTTAAATATTTCACTCATGATTAATCTCTATGCACTTCTCTTCTGAATTCATTTTTTTGGTATTAATTTAAGTGAAACACTTTTTATCTCAACACCGATTGGGTTTAGATTTCAAGTGGGGATCTTGGGTTGTTCCGATAGGGAAAGACATGAACCCTATTAATATCACACATACATAATATTTCAGTATGTTTTGGAATCCTTAACTCTGTTATTGAGACCCAAACCTTGACAACATTATTGTTTTGTCAAGGGTTGGTGCTTTGTGCAACATTCTAAGCGGCAAGAGGGGAATCGAGATCTTGACAACCTTCAACCAAAGAATTGAACAAAACCATGTTAGTATTTTTAGAACAATGAACTATCCAAGTTGTGTAGTGAACTTGAAATGATATCCTTTTTCTCATAATTGTAAAACACCTCTTTTCTTGTCAATTATTAAACTCTTTAAATCAGTTCATTTTCTTTAAACTGTTTTAAAAAACACCCCTTTTTTTAGTCCCTTTTATTAAGAACACACACTCTAAACCTACCAAAGCTCCTTGAAAGACGACCTAGGTTCTTCCCTAGACTATATATCATCCTTAAAAACATAATCAATTTGATGTTTCATGATAGCACGACCAAATTTTGGTGTCGTTTCCGGGGAGCTCTTTGGTTTTTAGTGCGTGTTTTTGATAAAGTAGTTGTAAATTTTGTGAATATTTGTTTGTTTTTCTACCTTTTTATTTATTCTTGTGTTCTGATCTATATCTTGTGTAGGTTTTGTGCATGACACGTTCTACTTCGGGAGACTTACCACCTTTCGATCCTGAACCGGAGAGGATCCTACGTCAGCGACACCGAGACGCACAAGACCCCCTTTTAAAGGAGGACACACCACTCGAGACTCTTCTAAACCCATCTTCTTCTGGAACCAAATTAGAACATGAAATAATATTCAATAACATTGCTGAAAATAATCAAACATTAAAAGAATTAATGTCACCTGATGTTGATATCCAACCCACTTACATTCAAATTCAAGGCGAGGCACCTAATTTTGAATTAAAATCTGGTTTAAACCATTTATTACCAAGATTTCATGGACTGCCTGGAGAAGACCCTCATACGCACTTAAAAGAATTTCATACTGTTTGTTCAACATTAAAACCTGCTAATGTTGATGAGGAACAAGTAAAGCTTAGAGCATTCCCGTTTTATTTAGAAGACATTGCGAAAGATTGGTTGTACTATGTTAATTCACCAATAAGAGGCTGGGCGGACATGAAGCACCTTTTTCTTGAAAAATACTTCCCAGCCTCCCGAAACACAACTATAAGGAAAGAAATATGTGGTATAAGACAATCTCAAGGGGAAAAACTTCATGAATATTGGGAAAGATTTAAAAGGATTTGTTCAAGTTGCCCACACCACCAAATAAGTGATCAACTCTTAATTCAGTATTTTTATGAAGGTTTAATTCTACTTGATCGTAATATGATTGATGCTGCTGCAGGTGGTGCGCTGGTAGATAAGACCCCAATTGATACAAGAACCCTCATTGAGAACATGGCACAAAACACTCAATAATTCAGTACACAGTCCAGTGTTCCCATTCGAGGTTTCCATGAGGTGCAAAGTACTGAGTTTGAGAAGAATGTGGACACGAAGTTCGAAGAGGTAAGTACCCTTCTATGACAAATTTCTCTCTCCCAAGGGAAATCTCAATCTCCTCCTCCCATCCATTGTTGAATCTGATCTTCTGACACCCACTATTCTGACCAATGTCCTCAATTGAGAGAAACTTCTGAAAGTTGTGAGGCAATATTTCCAGGATGCCCCTTTAACCAACCCTTTAGGCAAGAACCATACTATCCATCCAACCAAGGGTGGAAGGACAACCAAGACTATAGGAAAGGGGGGGGGGGGTATTCAAACCAACCTCAATAGCAATGGAACCAACAGGGTCAGAGTTGTCATCCACCACCACCCAGAAATCCTCAACCACACCAAAGGCCATTCCAACCACCCCCTCCAAAAACCAAGCCTAGCCTAGAAGATATGATGAAGAAAATGGCTGCCAATAATATCCAATTCCAACAAACCACCTAAGCATCCATACAAGACCTAAAGACCCAACTAGGCCAACTTTCCAACTCAGTGGGGGAAATCCAAAGTCATGGGTCAGGTAAACTACCATCTCAACCAGTAGTAAACCCTAGGGATAAAGGAAATGTTAGTTCCATAACCCTTAGGAGTGGGACACAACTCAAAATCCAAATGACCCCTCCATTAGAGTCATCCCATCCAAAGGAAACCACCATCCCAACTGCTGAAAATGGTCCAAGAGAAGAAAACACTTTTCCTGAGAGAAGCCCTTCCAAAGGAAAGACTGTGGCTTTTGATGAGTCACCTATCCCAACCATTCCTCTTCTATTTCATCAAAGGGATTTCCAACCTAGGAAACAAAAAGAAAACGAACTTGATAAAGAAATCTTGGAAACTTTCAAGAAATTACAGGTTAACATTCCTTTGATTGATGCTGTGAAGAAAATTCCAAGATATGCCAAGTTTATGAAGGAGATGTGTACACACCGAAGGAGGCTTCGTGGTGATGAGAAGGTGAGCCTGGGGAGGAATGTTTCAGCATTGATAGAGCCATCACTTCCCACCAAGTGCAATGATCCTGGGACATTCTCGATTCCGTGCACCATAGGGGAGTATTCATGTTCCAACGCTATGCTTGATTTGGGTGCTTCTATTAATGTGATGCCTCACTCTATTTACTCTTCATTTCAAGTCGATGAACTGAAGCCCACTGGTATTGTCGTTCAGCTAGCAAATCAGAGTACAACACACCCCTCTGGTGTGTTAGAGGATTTTCTTGTGAGGGTGAAAAATTTAATTTTTCCTGCTGATTTTTACGTGCTTAAAATGGAAGATGATAGGATGAATGGACATGCCCCAATTATATTGGGGAGACCTTTCTTGAAAACCGCCAAAACCATAATTACTGTCCATAATTGTACATTATCTATGGAGTTTGGTGGTAATACTATCCACTTCAATATCCTTGATGCCATGAAGCACCCCTCAGAAGAAAACTCCTCTCTCTCTATCAATTCAATTGATGTTCTCCCTTCCCCTGAAACAACTTATTTTCATTCCCCTGATCCCCTTTCTGAGTTTTCTTCATTGATTGAAATGTTAGGTAATGAATCATGCGTTGATTGTTGTAGCGGTCTGGAGAAATGTCATTCATGTTTGTTAATTGATGATTTCTTGAACACAGAGGATCACATGACCATCCATGATACTACTAAGCTTGTAAAAGCTCATTCCTCATCTGAGGATGTTACCATTGAGCAGTTAGATGAGATTAGTGACTTCTCACTATCACACACACTTCTGTCAATCCAAAATCCACCAGAATTGGAACTGAAACAACTGCCTCAAGATTTAAAATACTCATATCTTGAGAATGGAAACAAGTTGCATGTCATCATTGCTAGTTCACTCCCTCCTGAGCATGAATTGCGACTGCTTAATATTTTGAGGGAGTATAAACAATCTTTGGGATGGACACATGCTGACATTCCTGGCATTAGCCCATCAATTTGTACACATCATATTTTATTAAATGATGAGGCTAAACCAGTGTTTCAGTCACAACGTCGATTGAACCCAAACCTACTTGACGTTGTTAAAAAGGAAGTAACGAAACTATTGGCTGCTGGAATCATTTACCCTATCTCTGACAGCCAATGGGTCAGTCCCATTCAAGTAGTTCTTAAAAAACCGGCCTTACTGTAATTAAAAATGAAAATAATGAATTGGTTCCAACTCATGTACAGAATAGTTGGCGTGTCTGTATAGACTATCGTTGACTAAACCAACACACTAGGAAGGACCATTTCCCATTACCATTCATTGACCAGATGATAGAGAGGCTAGAAGGGAAGTCCCATTACTATTTCCTTGATGGGTATTCTGGATACTTTTAGATCCATATTGCCCCCGAGGATCAGGAAAAGAAAACCTTTACTTGCCCCTTTGGTACATTTTCTTATAGAAGGATGCCATTTGGTCTGTGCAATGCTCCAGGTACTTTCCAACGTTGTATGGTTAGTATTTTTTCAGATTACCTGGAGAATTTCATGGAAGTTTTTATGGATGATTTTATTATTTATGGATCCTCTTTTGATGAATGTTTGAGTAGTCTTGCTTCTGTCCTACGTCGCTGTATTGAAAAGAATCTCGTATTAAATTATGAGAAATTCCATTTCATGGTGCGACAAGGCATAGTTTTGGGACATGCCATTTCTAGGGAAGGTATCTAAGTGGACAAATCAAAAGTAGATATCA
The DNA here is from genome assembly GCA_963277665.1 of Viscum album. NCBI lineage: Eukaryota > Viridiplantae > Streptophyta > Magnoliopsida > Santalales > Viscaceae > Viscum > Viscum album. The sequence goes on from OY728123.1 coordinate 776,644,324, forward strand.
TTTTCTCCCTACCATTCCTTAAAAATGTTCGGGATGTGTGGTCTTTCCTGGGTCATGCTGGATTTTATCTTCGTTTGATTTGTGACTTTAGTAAAATTGCACTCCCCCTCTCCCGATTACTCCAAAAAGAAAAAGAATTTGATTTTGATAAAAATTTGAGGAAGCTTTCAATAAGTTAAAATGGAGTCTCACGTCACCCTAGGTAATTCAACCACCTCAATGGGATTTACCATTTGAGCTCATGTGTGATGCCTCTAACTATGCAGTTGGGGCAGTCTTATCACAAAGGGTCGACCGAGTTCCACATGTCATAGCTTATTCCCCACGTACTATGGACCCTGCCCAAGGAAACTACAACACAACTAAAAAAGAATTTCTTTCCATTGTGTTTTCCTTGGATAAATTCAGGTCATACCTTCTAGGGTCCAAAGTCATTGTGTTCTCAGACCATGAAGCCCTCCGGTAACTCCTAAAGAAACCAGAAGCTAAACCACGTCTCATTCGCTGGATGATCCTCCTTCAGGAATTTGATCTAGAAATTAGGGATAAAAAAGGAGCAGAGAATGTGGTTTCTGACCATATCAGTAGGATTCTCCCATCCTCGGACATTGACTCATCCCCCTGTATTCCCATAAATGAATTTTTTCCTGATGAGAAATTGTACTGAGTTCAAGATGCTATTCCTTGGTATGCTTAAATTGCAAATTATTTGGTAGCATCTTGCATTCCTGCTGATTTCACCAAAAACCAGGCCGACTGTCTAAAACATGAGTCTCGTTGGTACATTTGGGATGACCCCTAAATCTGGCGCAGATGTAGTGATCAAGTTATTAGGCATTGTGTTCCCGATAGTGAGTTTCAGTCTGTCCTTAGGTTCTTCCACACACTTGCTTGTGGGGGCCACTTTGGTCCCCAATGGACTGCTCGCAAGGTCTTAGATTCTAGTCTCTTTTGGACCACATTGTTTCGGGATGCCAACGAATATTGTAAATCTTGTACTCGCTATCAAAGAATAGGGCATGTCTCTAAAAGAAATGAGATGCCCCAAAAACCCTTACTCTTCCATGACATTTTTGATGTTTGGGGCATTGACTTTATGGTACCATTCCCCAATTCATTTTAGAACCTTTATATTCTTTTGGAAGTGGATTATGTTTCAAAGTGGGTAGAGGTATGATCCATGAGGAAAGATGATTCCAAGACAGTTGTGGAATTTTTGAGAACCCAAATATTCTGTAGGTTTGGATTACCTAGGTTTATCATCAGTGATCAGGGTTCTCATTTCTACAACCACACAATGCAATCTCTTTTGCGCAGGTATGGGGTTGGGCATCGAGTGTCTACTGCTTATCAACCACAAACAAATGGTCAAGCTGAAGTATCAAATAGAGAGGTAAAACAGATTCTTGAGAAAATGTTTCAGCCAAACAGAAAAGACTGGAGTCTTAGACTCGATGATTCATTATGGGATTACCGTACTGCATTCAAAACTCCAATTGGCATGTCACCATATCAGATAGTTTTTGGGAAGAGTTGTCACCTCCCTGTTGAGGTAGAGCACCGGGCCTACTGGGATTTTAAACAATGCAATTCTAATCTTTCTGGTGCAGGTATTCAAACGAAGTTGCAGATTCAAGAGTTGGAGGAAATGAGAAGAGATTCATATGAGAACTCACGAATTTATAAGGAGCGAACCAAGGATGCCAACAACCGTCTCATCCTTCATCGTCAATTCCACATCGGGCAGAAGGCCCTCCTCTACAATTCAAGGCTGAAGTTTCACCCTGGTAAGCTTCGTTCCCATTTGTTTGGACCTTACATTGTTACTAATGTCTCTCCATTTGGTGTTGTCCAGGTTCAAAATGAAGACACCAAGCAAACCTTCACTGTCAATGGGCAGCGGCTGAAGCACTTCCATGAATCCATTCCGGAGTCCCCAATGGAGGAACTCCATGTTCAAGAAGCGGCCTATGAATGACACTCACCAGGTTTTATCCTTCCTTCCCATAGTCTCTTTTATTACAGCGAGGACACTGAATTCTATAGGTGTGGGGAGATGGGTACATTCCTGGGTTAGTTAGGAATTTTTTTCCTTATTTTTCTCTTTTTCACTTATTCCATGGTATTGTCACTTTCCCCCCTATGTCCCCCCTCAATTCTGTGCTAAAATGATAATTTTGATGCCTAATTTATCATGGAAAATGATGCCCATTTTATCATTGATGTTATTGAAAATACATGAGGAATTTCCCATTTTCAAGTTGTTTTAACATTCAAAAAAAAAATCTAATGAAATGTGAATTTCAGCATGAATTCAACATTGTGGTGTGAATTTCTCTTGAAAATTGGTTGTTGGTAGATGATATGAATGGTTGTATCATTTTGAATCCATTAAGAAGAGTGGTACCCTTTTTTGTGAATAGTTTAAGGGAAAATTGTGTCATTTAATCTCTCCACAAAATTTTTCACCCAACAATGAAGTGTGAATATTTCTTACTTTATTGAAGGTAAATATAAGTTAGGTTAATTTTTCTCTACTTTCCAAATGATCTTTACATACGTTCATTCCTTATCCGATCTATTTCATTACTGTACCAGATTGACCTACGCATGTGTACCTGTTATCTGACTGTTGTACGCCCTAAAAAAAGGGGTTGTATTTTGGGTAGGTCAAAAACAACCCTTTCTCGACTTTTGATGTTGTTATAACTATTACAATTAGTGTCGTGAGGACATCAAACATGGGTTGAGATAAGAGTGTGAGATTTGTTCCAAGTGAAACTTTTGAAAAAAAATAAATATTGAGGGGAGTGATGAAATGTACAACATATGGGGATTTCTAGGTCGGGAGCTTCAGGTTTGACTTCTGGGAATGCTTAATTGAGTGGGTCTTTGAATTTGATTGCAAAGGATGTAGGGCAGGTTCAGTGGAAATAATCAAGTCAGTAGACTAATTTTAAAATAACTTACATTTATTTAATAGAAAGTGGAAAGAATATCATCAAATGGTTGTCACACACACACATAGAGAATTGGTGACATGATTAACTTTTGAATTATTTTCTTTGATTGGTATCATTAGTCTCTTCTAATTTCATTTGGATACAATTTTTGAGATGAATTTTTCCATGATCACTGAGAATAACTCCTCGGTGTGATTTCTGCTTTGATAACAATTCTATCAGAAATTAATTTCTCAAGAATGTTAAATATTCATGAATTTGGTAATATCTACATACATAATTTTTAGGAATGTGAATTTTCCCAGGAGTGAAAATTTTTAGGTGTGGGGGTGTGATCGTACCACGATTCACTGTTTCATTTTCACCCTTACACTACTGTGCTAAACATATTTTGTATTAAACATTATAAAAATATTATCAAATTGTGCTTCATTTTTTATTCAATAATTTTGTTTTTATCACTGTTAAATAGGGAAATGATACTTTTTTTGAAAATTACAATGTAGGTGGAGGTGATTTGGAGGGCCCATGATGAAGTCCTTGAAAAATGGGCCAAACTGCGCAGGATCCAAGATGTTTAGTGGACTCAAATTCATGCTGATACTACACCGTGCATCCAAATGGGCTGCAATTTTGTGGGATTACCCAGAACTCATTGGGATACAACTTTCATTTAATAACCCAAGAGAGATTCGGCCATTAAGGGGCCCAGACGACCTGATCTGTCTAGAACACCCAATCTGCTCGAGGTCAAAAGTTGTGTGCAGTGATCTGTCCATATCTCGTGCTCCACTTGTTTAAATGATGACAAAATTTCGGTGGAGATAGTCAAGACGTGGGGATACAACTTTTTAGTTTTCCAAAAAACGTGTTAAGACTATCTGGTAGGCTAAAACAATGTGCCAAGCGGTTTTAGTAAATCTGTGTGCCCAAAACCACCTACCACATTTCCTATAAAAGGGAACCTTGGGCTCCTCATTTGGAAGTTCGACCAGGAGGAAAAGCTCTGGTATTTTGGAGACCCAAGGGAGTACTATAATCATCCAAGAAGTTCTGGAGTCCCCTATCCTCATAGGGGGATCATGGATTAATAAGGAGTTTCACCCGAGCCTCCTCCTCCTCACGATGGCGAGCTAAACGGTGGGCGATCATTTCGAGGGGGCTACACTTACTTGGGAGGGAGTTCCAGCACCTATTATTCCACTGGTTTTGTATAATTTGTGTGTTAAATATTTCACTCATGATTAATCTCTATGCACTTATCTTCTGAATTCATTTTTTTGGTATTAATTTAAGTGAAACACTTTTTATCTCAACACCGATTGGGTTGAGATTTCAAGTGGGGATCTTGGGTTGTTCCGATAGGGCAAGACATGAACCCTATTAATATCAAACATACATTAGATTTCAGTATGTTTTGGTAGCCTTAACTCTGTTATTGAGACCCAAACCTTGACAACATTATTGTTTTGTCAAGGGTTGGTGCTTTGCGCAACATTCTAAGCGGCAAGAGGGGAATAAAGATCTTGACAACCTTCAACCAAAGAATTGAACAAAACCATGTCAGTATTTTCAGAACAATGAACTATCCAAGTTGTGTAGTGAACTTGAAATGATCTCATTTTTCTCATAATTGTAAAACACCTCTTTTCTTGTCAATTATTAAACTCTTTAAATCAGTTCATTTTCTTTAAACTATTTTCAAAAACACCCCTTTTTTAGTCCCTTTTATTAAGAACACACACTCTAAACCTACGAACGCTCCTTGAGAGACGACCTAGGGTCTTCCCTAGACTATATATCATCCTTAAAAACATAATCAATTTGACGTGTCATGACAGCATGATCACCAAGCTGCTCCAGCCGAGCCGCACTGCATCCTCGCGCCCTTGCGACACCCCCCACGACCAAGCCACCACGTGCCCTTGCAGCACACCTACGGTCGAGCCGCCGCACGCCATCGTAGTTCCCGGGCAGCTGAGCCGCCCCACGGCCTCGCTGCACCACCCCGACCGAGTCACATTGCAGTACCCCCATGGCCGAGCCGCCCCGCGGCCTCGTTCCCTCACATCACCCCCACGACCAAGCCACCCCGCGCCCTTACGAAACCCCTGTGGCTAAGCCGCCCCGCGCCCCTGCGACACCCCCACGGCCTCGTGGCCCTTGTGGCCTGCCAGGACGGCCAACGGGCTGGGTCAGACCCAACGGGCTGGGCCAGACCCATTGGGCCGGGCCAGACCCAGTGGGTCAGGCCAGGTCAACACGAATTGGGTCGACCCAGGCCGGGTCGGGCCGGGTCGGTCCAATCAAGTTGGACCAGACTCGGACCAGATATGACCCTATACTTTACTTGGGCCATAAATTTGGCAATGGACATCCGTTTGACAAACTATCAGTGGTTCCAGAAACCTTGGAGTGAGACAGTTCCTTTGGTATACCCCACTAGAGTTTTGGATAAAGCTAGGGAATGGTTGGGTTGGATCGAGTACGAATCTAACAGGGCCCTCGGGACAAAAAAAGCTAATAACTCACAGTCCAGACGTCCGATTGACGCACCGTATGTTTCATTGAGACCCCTATCGCATGGAGTTACTTTGTGATACTTCTTAATGGGACTTAATGATAGTTGGATTATCAACTAGTGGCTTGTGGAATGGATCATCCCAGATAATAGCGGGCATAGTGTGAGAACCCAGTAGCTGGATGTGATGTGAAAAACGTAGAGTGATCCTGTGTGGGTCAGCACATAGAGCGATCCTGTGTGGGTCAGCACCTAGAGAGATCCTGTGTGGGTCAGTACTTAGAGCGATCCTGTGTGGGTCAGCACTGAGCGATCCTATGTGGGTCAGCACCTAGAGCGGTCCTGTGTGGGTCAGCACTTAGAGCGATCCTGTGTGGGTTAGTACCTAGTGATCCTGTGTGGGTCAGCACCTTGCGATCCTATGTGGGTCAGCACTTAGCGATCCTGTGTGGGTCAGCACTGAGAAATCTTTTGTGGGTCAGAACCTGACGATCCTGTGTGGGTCTGCCTCTTAATAGTGTAATATTATTCGGTAGTTACATCTAATCATCTCTACTACTATACTTAAGATATACCAGGAATGAGATGAGTTCGTACTTGTGTGGTACTTTCCTTTATGGTAATACCTTAGTGGTATTCTTTTCTATGGTGTACCTATTTGGTACTTACCTTTGTGGTTTTCCTTCCTTTGTGGAATAGTTGAGCTTTGGGATTTTGGGTTGGACCCTGTGTTTCCTCATGATTGAGATGGATATACTTGATAACTTAGGTATATGTAGGGTCATATACCTAAATATGGTTGACAGTTGACTTCATGATTTGTGGTATATCCTTGTGGATTTTGTGAGACCTTGAGGGTATCAGGGTCCCTACTGAGTATCGTTATACTCACCCCTACACGGGCTATACCCGCACCTTTTTGTATTTGGTGAAGATGATAGATAGCGTTGATCGAGGCTGAGGATACCAGGACTGGATGGTTCCTGGTGGTGGACCATATACTGTGACAGTACATAGAGGAGACAGACAGACATGGAGTTCCTAGGAGGTTATCTGTAACTTCCCTTTAGGTAGGAATCTTGGTGGAAGACCCTGTAGATGTTCTTCTTTTTCTTTTAGTTGTATTTCAATTGTACTTTTATCTTTATAGTTGGGATTGTATTTCCATCCCCTTTTACTTTCAACACTATTTTTGTTATATAGTTTACTTGTGTTTGTATCATGTTGTGTGCTTGGTTGAGTGTGTTTACAGGATATAAAGGCAATGCCTTCCCAATTATAGACAATACATCTTTCAGTGCTAGTCACCATCCCCTGGCCTATAGAAGGCAGGCTTGGGGTAGTCACAACACATGCCCCGAGGGATGGGTCGTGACAACTATAATCTCGTAGATCCACCTCATATATAGAAATCTTATGAAATCTACTTAGGTTTGATTTTTGGATACAAATTTGGAAACCACATGCTATACCTAACACCAAACATGTAGATATGGAAAGATTACACTCAATAAAACACACACATGAATCTTATACTTTCTTCTTTGGTTAGGTTCAATTCCTCTTCCTGTGAACCTATTTAACACATACAAAACATATTTCATCGTTTTTCATTCTTTTCCTCTGGATCTATTTCTTCTTGGGGAGATGGTGCACCAGAGCCTTAGACTTGGAATGAGTCTTTATCCCATTTTCCTTGTTCTCATTCTTCTTATTCACTATAAGGATAGAGGGGTTTTCATTCACCATGAATTTATCAACATGGAAAATAAGTTTAAGAAGTTTCAAAAGTATATTCTCGCTATTTATCATATTATAATTCACAATAAAACTATATAAGTGTTTAGGTAATGGGGATAGAAAAAGATATATGTTTAGTTCATCAGGGATCTTAAAACCCAATATTTCTAGAAACTCAATATAGCTAATCATATTGACTACACATTCCTTAGATGGAACATACTCTATAAGCTTTCATGTGAACAATGCATTGGATATCCCTTATCTCTTTGATCTCACCTTTTCTTGATATAGATCCTTAGGATGAGAAATGATGTTATAAGCATCCATATCCCCATATTTATTTAGAATCTAATTGGACATAGAGGATAATATAAAATATTGTACATCCATAGCACCATCCATATGCTTTAAAAAGATAGATACTTCTTCCTTTTTAGCCTCTTTGAAATTGATATTTGGAAGTGGGTTTCCATGATGTGTAATTTCGGTTCATGGTGCAATATAATATAAAATCACCTATACCATTCTTATAAATTCATGCTTGTGATAATTTTATCCTTCTCTAGTATGGATCAATGTGATATTGTCAAAGTTTTTTGATTTTACATTTCTAAAAATTGAGAACAGATAATCATTACTTGTTTTGATTACAAAAAACAAATTAATAAATTTAAATTTAATTAAATTATTATTAATCTCCCACAATTTTTCAAAACCTAATATCCCTCACCATCAGTTTCAGAATATCTTTTCGTTTGGATATTCTAGTGTCAAGGATCCATATTCCCCTTCTCATAACCCAAACTTGGTCTTGACAAGCTATTTGTAGGATTTTAGGTAGGTATAACTTTACATTTACTTTAAATCATAGTTCCTAAATATATTGAGTGGAACCCATAATCCTAAAATCCTATTTTAGAATATTTCCTCAACATTTTCCTATTATTTACACTGAATCCTTCCTAGGAAGTCAATGCTTGATGTAAACTAAGTTAATTGATTCTAAAACCTCAAGCTAAAATTTTCATGATAATTAAAAAGAATCCCAACTTGGGTTGGTCATGTAATTTGAACTATGAGGTTGATTCTAACTTAATTAGTGGAAGGATAAACCGAATTAATATTTAAATTGAGGTATTTTTATCCTTATATGTAAACCCTATTTTATCATCTTATATGCCTTGTTAATATTTAATGTATTTTATTTAAGTGATTAACAATGTCTGATAAAACATTTACGCATAATCTGATTATATTTTAATCCATCTTTAATGGTCGTTAATTAATTTATTAGGTGATCGCACAACATTCAAAAAATAAATAATTAACCATAAAATTGATATAAATAAAATATCAGTGGCATGATCATGATATTCTCTAATGGTATATTTATTTAGAAGACAATAAAGTAACATTTGAACCTAGGGGAGAACGCACCTTTAACCATAACGTGGTTCATGTTTTATCATTCCTCCTTTTCTCATATGTATCACCTTTATTGATTTTGCCTCATCTCTATGACTCGGACCACTTCCTATCACTTGGGAGATCCATCCCTACATAATATTTTATTCACAAACAGGTGAGGGGATCTAATGGATTGGATAAAGGGGGTTTACATTAAATAAACCACAAGCACACATTCACTTACATAATAAAGAGGAGGATATAAATCACAGTCCATCAATAATAATTTAACCAAAAACAAATTTAAAGAAACCAATCACATACAAGGGTTGTTCTAATATCATGACCATCTGCACATCAAGAAACTATCATGAATTTTCAATCCATTCATAAATTACTTTGATTCCATCTTTAATTAATATATTGCACCTTGAATTAATCCAATTAATTCAATTTATCTTAATTCCATCCAATCATCCTTAACTCAAAATTAGCTATAGTTTTATAAAAAATTAAATTCATTTAAAATTAATGTAGAACACAAGTGTACTTGGAGGAAACCTTGTGTATTCATTGAATATTTTACCATACAAATTAATTTAACATATAATTATTAAGAATATGACATGACATGTATTATTGAATGAATTACACATGGAACACATAATTAATAGATTTTAATTAAACATTTAATTTTTCTTCCTATAAAAATCTGATAACACTACCAATAGTAGACTATATGATGTGTACAAAAGTATATAGCATATACTTATCTTATTCTCATGTCCTGATCACATGCCTTGGTTCTAGTAATGTTCCCTACTATGGAAAACCTTGAGGCACATAGAATTTAATCCAACATACATATAATGTGACATTATTTTTTATGATATTTTAGTTCTCATGTCCTTTATTTGATACATAGCATGCTTGGGACACCCCATGTTCTCGATCATGAGATAACGATGACTTCATGTCACGTATAGTGGTTACATGGCATGTAGTATTTTATGTTCTGTTCCAATCTACCAAGATATACACATCATTATAATCTATTCAGATCTTAGATCCAAATTTATTATATCTAAACTGATAGAATGAGATAAAGGTGATATAACAAAAAACATGGTGTGTATATTGGAAGTACAAACCATGTACTCCTTTTTTTTAGGCAGATCTTTTGTCACCTCTAGATTGTGTGAATTAAATGCGTCTTCATTTTTTATTATTAAATGATTAATTTTTATGTTATCAAGAATGAAGAAAGAGAATAGATAATTATGTAGGATATTAAAGTGAATAATTTTATGTTAAATAAAACATAAACACATGCAACCAATAAATGAATAATAAATAAATATAAATTAAATATTTGACTCCTCTGATACCACTTGTAGGTTCTAGGTGTAGTGGATGAATCCTTTTATTGAATGACAAACATGGAATTTGGTCATAAATCTAGTTTAATCATTAATTTATATGATCAAAACATCATTTACAATGAAAAATATATATTTCTTGTCTATATTAAGATGTTGAAACCAAAAGAAATGGATCATCTCATGTAATTTATAATTAATTTAGGAAAATATATAGAATTTAACTCAAATTGTAATTCCTCTTTCGTTGATGATATGATGGAATAGATCTTGTCACACTATCATTACGCTATAGGATCCAAGTGATGAATCTCTCTAGTGGTGATCTATAGGTGCACCGTAATCTTTGAACAACACTGTAGAATCTTCAGGTGTTAAAACTTATGATCCTGATCGCTTTTGTTGTTCATGGTTGATCAAAGCATAATTTTTCTTAAGAGATGAATAAATCTTTATGTTCTCATATTCACTTGATAGAGGAGGGGAGGAGATCGATCTAGATTTATTGATCTCTCTTTAGGACCTGATAAAGTATCACTCTATCTGTTGTGCACACCAAAAAATTATGTTTTAGGAAAGTGATATTAAAAGATATTTATTATAAAAGATTTTGGGTTGGAAAATTTCACACACAAACATTTCCATATTTATAATTAAAAATTGATTCCATGTACAATAATAATAATAATATTATTATTAATACCTTTACATGTGAAACACCATTAATAATATATAAATAAATTTTATTTCTATTATTTTCGATTAGAACATTAGACTTGTTCCACTTTCCCTCATCGATATTTACCAATTCTCAAATAAATACTATTAAATAAATAAATGTCACTACATTATTCTATGATAAATTTAATAATAATTATATTCAACAAAATTTAAAATAAATATTTATTATTATTATTTTACTCACTTATTCTTTCAAATAAATTATAATTAAATTATATTTATCAACCAAACTTGAATAAATATTATTATTTATTCTCACTTGTTAAATTTAATGCTTGAATTTAAATGAGATTATGGATATACTAAGTGTGTGACCCTATAGGCCTGTTTCTTAGTGGAATTAGGCATAACTTCCTAAAGTCCAAGGTTAGCATATAACAACATGCTAATGTATACATGGAGAAAGAATTTAATTTTTCAATGACTTTCAACCTCCCATGAACATTTACAATGTAATGTAATCTTTTTACCTTAATATCTCTAATCAAACAGATTGTTTGTCAATGTCATCAACCTATATGATTGATGTCTCCTTTTTTGAATATCTAGAAATTAACTCACCCACTATACACCATGGCCATGGATTTATGTAGGTAGTTCCATTACCATCAAAGGGAATTCTATATCAACTTCCTTCTTGGGACAGAAGGGATAAATCCTTTCCCACATTACCCAGTAATGCAATATCACTCGTGATGCACCCAATGCATCCAACTTCACTGTGAAAATATTTCTTCATGTTTTTTATCAATACATCAAAGTATATTAGTCATGATATCCATTAATGATAATCTTAAATTCTAAGGATCAATAAACATGTTCACATATAGGAACATCCAATGACACATGGAAATATGGATTTCCTATTATTGTGTATGTTCTCATATCCTACTATATTGGAGATTACTAAGGGAAAATACCATGAGAAGGTGTATCAATGTATTATGAGCCTCCTACCTTGGATAGCTAGTATTTTTTTGTGTCCCATTATAAAATATCATCCAACCATATAGCATGGTTTAGGAATAATTTCATAGAGCCTCTAGGTTCTCATCATAGAAGGGAACTATTATGACCTTTCAACATGACATATATTCTAAGTACATTCATAAACAAATATTATATAGAATAGAAATCATGATGTTATAAGAAAACTTATTTTATAAAGAAAACTTGTAATCAAGTACTAAACAAGTTGGTTTTCGGGCACTAAATCCAATCAAATCCCACTTGAACCAGAGCCAACTGACAACAACTTTCAATCTAATATCTCTCACATGATACTTATGATGAGATAAAAACTTTGTCAAGGAGTCCACCATTTTTACCTCCATAGATAATCTAATCACTACAACTTCACCACATTGAGAAAATTCCTCGATATATGATACTTTTGATGTATGTGCTTTGTAATTTTGTGTGAGTTTGTCTCTTTAAAGAGAACCACCACTATCATTTTATCACAATAGACTATGATAGGATTGTTAATGCTAAGTAACACATCAAGATTTGGGAAAATTTTTGGAATCCAAAAATTATTCTTGGCTATATATAAAGTCTCAATATACTTAGAATCCACTGTAGAATTTGTGACAACTGGTTTCTTTGAGATTTTTCATCTCAAAACTCATCCATTGAGTCAAAAGAAATATCTAGACCATGACTTCATATCATTATGAAATTTATGAAAACTAAAATCTATATAACCCTTGCTGAATAGTTCTTCATCTCATCCATACACCTAGAACATATTTTTAGTATGCCTTATATACTTAAGGATAGCCTTAATAGAAGTCCAATGTTGTTCACCTAGATCTTATTGTTATCTACCTACTATTCTCAAAGAATAGGTAACATAAAGACTCATACATAACTTGAAATACATGATAGTTACTTTCATAGAAGTGTATGGTATCTTACTCATTATATCTTTTTATTATAGTGTTTGAGGATGTGTTTTCTTAGAAATATTTATACCATACGACACTAAAACCAATCCCATCTTCGATTGTTACATACTGAACCACTTTTGTATCTGGTCAATATATAAACCTCGACTTATCTAGAGTATTCTCTTGGACCTTTAACACATGATATTTATCCCCAGAATGTAGGCCTCTTCAACTATGCCCTTCATAGAGAAGAACTTGTTTAACCATGCCTTAAAATCTTGTATATATTTTTAATCATTACAAATTAGTAATTTCTCATCAAAATATACTACTATGAAAACAAGTGTACTCCTAGTAAACCATTTGTAAACATGTGGATTACATTCATTCTTAATTAAACAAAATTAATTTATGTCTTCATTAAATTGAATTTTCCATAACCATGATGCTTTCTTAAATATATAAATGAACCTATGAAACCTGATACCTTTTTCAAATTTCTTATATTCACAAACCCTTTGGGTTGTGTCATATAAACATCCTCTTAAAGGTTCTCATGACATCCATGTTCAAAATCTCATAGTCATGGTAAGATTCTATGGAAAGTAAAATTATGATGTACTTAAACATATAAACTGGGGAAAGGGTTTCATCATAGTCAATTCTGTGAAATTTTCTAAACCCTTTATCTAGTAGTCATGGTTTATAGGTATTTACATTACCTTCCATTTCCATTTTTTCTTGAATTACCATTTAAACCTAATTGGTTTTATGTCAACTAGCGGATCAATCATAACAAAAAATTGGTTTTTATACCTAGAATCCATATTATAATTCATGGATTCTTTCCACATTTAAAATTATAGACTCACTAAAACCTACTTATAAGAGATAAGATCCTTGTTTTTAACAAAAAATGAGTCACTATCATAAGTGATAAGATACCATGTCTCTCTGGTTATCTTTCCTCTCTAGTGCTCCTATGAAATACCTATGTTTTAGGAAAAATATCTTCTACGAGAACCTATAGAATAGGTTCCTATAAAAACTCTTGTGTATCTTGAGTATCAAATTCATCAAATTCAATATTTCTCCCACTATCCCCTTTGAGGATGTTATCCTTCTCAAGAAAAAATACCTATCATGTTATAGTCACTTTCTTGTATGATGGGTTTTATAGATTATATCCCCTTGTTTCCTTAGGATACCCTATAAAGATATGCTTCATGCCTCAGGGTTATAGTTTGTTGTTTGAGATAGCCTTAACAAACACCTTGAAACTCAATGCATGAACATGTGAAAAAATTGGTTTATTTCCACTCCATAATATGAATGGAATGTTGTTTTACACTTTAGTTGGTACTCAGTTTAACAAGAATGACACTATTTGTAATTCATATCCCTAAAAGTATAATAGAAGGATTACATGACTCATCATAAACCTTACCATGTTTATGGTACTTAATTTTACTAACACCATTCCACTTCAGTGAATAAGGTGCTGTCATTTGAGAAAAAATCCCATATTCTCATCGAAATTTGATAAAGGATTGGCTAAGATATTCCCCACCTATATCCTATCAATTATTATTTATCATCTTACCAACATGATTCTCAACCTAATTCTTGAACTCTTTGAACTCCTAAAATGATTTATACTTATACCTCATTAAGTAGATATAACCACACCTACTCAAGTGGTTGATAAAAGTGATAAAATATGAGAATCCACCTCTAGCTTATACTTGAAAAGGTCCAAACACATTGGTGTGTACCGATTCTAGAAGCTATATGACCCTTTCTCCTTGACCATCAAATTGTGGTTTGGTTATCCTAACTTGTAAATAGAAATTAAATCTTTCAAGTGGATTAATCTCAAAATAGTCTAGGTAACCATCTTGATAGAGATTTTTCAAACATTTCTCATTTACATGACCAAGACAGTAATTCCATAACTGGGTGTTATATGAGTTTCACATATCTATTTTTTATCTATTTACAATATTTTGTTTTCATAATTTAATACATAAAAATAATTATTCAATTGTTCTATAACATAAAATATTCTATCTTTATAGAAGTAGAGTAATTTATTTCAAAATTTGAATAAAAATCCATCTATATATAAACAATAAATGAAAATAATGTTCTTGGTAACACTAGTCACATAATAAATTTTTTTTAAAACCAAAATAAATCATTTCATCTATGTGATATGGTAGTATCCAATGGATATAGAAACCAAAATCACTCCATTGGTAGCTTGTAGATCCACCTCATCTCTGGTAATCTAACAAAATCTATTTAGTTCCTATATTTGGATACAAATGTGTGCACCACATGCATTATCTAATGCCCAACTTTTAGATATAGAAAGATTAAAATCAATGACAAAAGCACATGATTCTTCATCTTTCTTCTTTGTTTGGGTGTAATTCCTCTTCTAGTGGCCCAAATTTCCACATGAAAAACATACATCATCTTGTTCATTTCTCTACCTCAACATTCTTTTTCTGGGAGGGATGGTTCTATGGATCCTTACACTTGGAATGAGTAATAATAACCATTTCCATTTTCATATTCTTTTTATTCAATATAAGGATAGTGGGTTTTTCATGCCCTATGTATTTATCAACTTGGTGAATAAGTATAAAATGTTATATAAGTGTCTTCTTTCTATTTCTCATATTATAATTCATAAAAAAACAAGAAATGTTTTTAGGTGATGAGGATATAATAAGATCTGTGCATTGATCATTAGGGATCTTAAAACCCAATATGTCTAGGTTCCCAATATATCCAATAATCTTTGGTATATGTTACCCAGTTGGTGCTGACTCTCCAAGCTTGCATGTGAAAAATGCATTGGAGATCTCACATCTCTCTGATCTCACCTTCTCTTGATAGAAATTCTTAAGGTCATAAATAATGTTATACGCATCTATACCATAATATTACTTTATAATCTCATTGGATATGGAGTATATCCTGAAAAATTGGAAATCCATAGCATCATTGACATGCTTCAAATAGATAGATACTTCTTATTTACTAGCCTCTTTGGAAATGAACTCCATAAGTGGGTCTTCTAGTGTATATAATTTTTGTTCATGGTGTATTATAATGCACAAGTGCCTATTCCATTTCTAAAAATTCATGATAGTGATAAGGTTATCCTTCTCTAGTATGGATCATAGTGATATTGTTGAAGTAATTTTATTTTCCATTTCTACAAATTAAGATCAGATAGATAGTACTTGTTTTGATTATAAAAACAAATTAATAAATTTAAATTTAATGTAATTATTATTAATCTCCCACTATTTTTCAAAACCCAATATCCCTCACCATAATTTTTTGAATATATTATCACTTAGATATTCTAGTTTAAATGATCCATATTCCCCATTTCATAACTCATACTCGGGAATGAAAATATATTTTAATGGTTTTAGGTAGGTGTAACTTGAAAACTACATTAACTCATAGTTCCTTGATATGTTGATTGGACTCCCCAATTTTGATATTACATTTTAAAAGATTCCCCCAGCTTTTTCCTTTTAGTTACACAAAATACATCTTGGATAGTCAACCCTTGATGTAAACTAAGTTAATTCAATTCAAAACATTAAGAAAAAATTTCCATGATAATTGAAATCACCCCGACTTGGTTTGGTCAAGTACTTTGAACTAGGTGGTCAATTATAACTGAATTAGTGGAATTCTAATCTAACTTAATATTTAAATTGAGGGATTTTTATCCTTATTCATAAATCTCATTTTATCATTTTACACAATTTTATAATATTAAGTGTATTTTACTTAAGTGATTAACCATGTCTAATATAACATTTATGCATAATCCAATTATATCTTATTCCATATTTCATGCATGTTAATTATTTTTTAATATATTGTGTAGTATACAAAAACATAAATAATTAACAATATAACTGACAAAAATAATATATAAGTGTCATGATCATGAGATTCTATAATTATCTAGTAGATGATTAACTAACCCTCAACCTTGGGGAGAATACACCTTGAACAATAACTTGGTTTGTATTGAAACATCCCTCCTTTGCTCCTATGTATTTTCTTGATTAGTTTTTTATCAACACCTTGACTCATATTGCTTCCTCTTTCTTGGGAGATCGATCATTACATAATATTTTACTCACACATTAGTAAGGGGATCGAATATATTGGATAAAGGGGGTTTACATAAAATAAGCCACGAGCATGCAAGCCTTTACATAATAAGAAGAACATGATGAATCATAAGACATCAGTAATAATTTAACCAAAAATAAATTAAATGAAACCAATCACATATAAGGGGTATTATAATCTCATGATCATCCACACATCAAGAAATGAGCATTCATTTTAAATCTTGTTATCAATTACTTTGGTTCATTTTTTAATTAAGATAATGTGCCGTGAATTAATCTAATTAATTCAATTTATCATAATTGCATCCATCCATCATTAAATAAACATCAACTATAATTTTAAACAAAATCCACTTCATTTAAAATTAATTTATTACACAAGTGTACTTAGAGGAAACCTCACGTACTCATCAAAAAATTTAACACTGAAATTAATTTAATATATAATTGTTAAATATGTGACATGGAATGTATTATCAAATGAATGACACATGGAACACATAATAAATGGTTTTAATTATACATTTAATTATTATTCCAATAAAATTTTTATAACACTACCGGAATCAGAAAACACGGTGTGTACAAAATTACACGACATGTACTTGTCCTCTTCCCATACCCAAAAAACATGCCATGGGTATGGTCGTGTTCCCTATCACAGACAACATTTAGGTACACTGCATATAGTTCAATATTCATGGTGTGTTACCTCATTTTGTACATAATTTTAGTACCCATGTTGTGTATCTGATACACAAAATTCTTGGGACACCCCATATACCTGGACATGATATAAAATGGAATATATGTCATGTACAATGGTTACATGGCATGTAGTTTTTCATGCCATGTTTCGGTCTGTCTAGTTCTACACATCATTCCAATATATTTAGATATTAGATCCTATTTTTTTGGATTTGACTTGATAGAAAAAAATATAGATGAGAAAACATAATACACATCATGTATATTGGAATTTCACACTATGTAATCTAGTTTTGTCCTGGAAAAGCCTTTGGCTCCTCCATATGGTGTGAATTGAATACTTCTTCATATTTTATCATTAACCGATTACTGGTTATGTTATCCATAATGAATAAAGGGAAGATATGATGATTTCATATCTTAAATAAAATCATTTTAGGTAAAATAAAACACAAACACATGCAACCAATCAAATAATAAAAAATAATTATAAATTGAACGCATGACTCCTTTGATACCACTTATAGGTTCTAGATGTAGTGGAAGGATCCTATGATGGTATGAATAACTTGTATTTTAGTCATAAATTACATTTAATCATTGATTTACATGATCAAAATGTAATTACCAATAAAAAATTATATTACTTGACTAGATTAAAATTTCATAACCAAAAGCGAAGGATCCTAACATGTAATTTATAATTAATTTATGAGAAGATATAGAATCACCTCAAATTGTAATTTTTCTTTCATTTATTATTCTATGGAATAGATCATGTCATATCATCATTTTACAATAGGATCTAAGTGCAGGATCCCTATAGTGGTGATCCACATGTGCATCGTAATTTCTGAATGATGCCATAGAATCATCAGGTGTTAGCACAACCAATCGTGATCTCTTGTGTTGTTCGTGGTTTACCGTAGAAGAATTATTCTATAGTGAAGAATAAATATTGATGTTCTCTCATTTACATGATATAGGAGAGTAGTATAGAACTATAGATCTATTAATAACTCTATGGGGGTTTGAGAGAGTCTCACTCTATCCATTTTTTCACACCAAATCTTGTTTTAGAAAAGAGATATAATTTGATAATTATTATAGAATGTTTAGGGTTGGAAAATTGCACACTAAACCTTTCCCCAATTCCCCAATTCTTAGTTGAAACCATGTCCAATAATAATAATATAAATATTTATATTAAATGCTTGACATGTTCAATGCATAAATAATATGAATAAATATTATTTATACCATTTTTAATCAAACTATTATACTCAGTCTTCTCTATCTCATTGATATTTACCGATCCTTGAATAATGAATATTTAATAAATAAATGTCATAGGATTATTCTACAATAAATATAATAAATATTATATTCTAAAAACTTTCAAATAAATATTTATTATTATTATTTAACTCACTTATTCTTTTGCATAACTTTTGGTTAAATGCTGGCGATCAACTAAACCTAAATAAATGTTATTTATGATAACTTATTATATTTAATACTATAATATATCTAAGATTATGGATTCACTAAGTATGTAACACTATAGGCCTCCTTCTTAGTGTAATTAGGCATAGCCACATAAATTCCAAGGTTATCATCTATTAACATGCCAAGGAGTATATAGATAAATAAGTTAACATTGCATTGGATTCCAACCTCCCATGGACATTTACCATGTAATATAATCCATTTACAGCGATATATCTAATTAATCAGGTTTCATGTTGATTCTATCAACCTATATTCTCAATTCCACTTTCTTTGAATTTCTAGAAATTAACTCTCCCACTAAACACCATGCCCATGGATTTATGCAGGAAATTCCATGTGATGTCAACATATGTTTTGGGGGAAAAGGGATAAATCCATTCTCACATTATCTATTAATGAAATATCACATGTGATGCACCCAATGCATCCTACTTACTCATGAACATATGTCATAAAAGTTTTCATCAATAAATTAATCTATGTGAGTCACGATATCCATTAATGATAATATTAAAGTTTAAGGATCAATACCCACATATATAGACAGGAACATCCAATGACACATGGAAATATGGATTTACTATTAACTGGTTTGTTCTCAAAAACCTCCTATCATGGATATTACCGAGGGAAAGAACCATAAGAAGGTGTCAAAATATCTTACGAGCCTTCTAAACCTGGTAGCCTACATTTTTTGTGTCCTGTCAAACAATATCCTCCATCTATAGTACAAGGTTTATGGAACCTATAGGTTCATATCATAGCGGGGAACTTATATGACCTTTCAGTGAGAAATATATTCTATGGATATTATCATATAAAAATATTATTCATAAGAATAATCATGATGTGATAAGAAAATGTATTTAATAAAAAAAGTAATAAAGTACTAAACAAGTTTGATCTAGGGAACCAACTCCAACATACTCCCACTTTAAGTAGATCCAAATGAAAATTGATTTCAGTCCACTATATCTCACATGATACTCATGATGCTTCAATTAAGATAAAACATTCATTAAGGGGTCTGCAACATTTTCTTCTATGAATAATCTGCTCACTACAACTTCACCTCATTGAAAAAAAATCCCTCCATATATGAAAATTTTAAATTATATGTTTTTCCTTTGGTGTGACCTTTTATATTTAGAGAGTCACCACTATAGTGTTATCATGATATACTATGATAGGATATTTACTTCTAGGTACCACATCAAGTTCTAAGAATTTTTTTGATTCCAAACTACTTCCTGGGATGCATCCAAAGCCATAATATACTTACACTCCACTATAGAATCAGTGACAACTGGATGCTTTCAGCTCGTCTAGATCATAACTCCTCTATAGAGAGAAAATAAATATCCAGGTTTCAACTTCAAATCATTTTGATCTATCTAAAATCTAGAATTTTTTAACCCCTAATGAATAGTTCTTCATCTCCTCTATATACCATGAAAATATCGTTAGTTTTCGTCAGATTATTAAAGATATTCTTAATAGTAGTCTAATAATTTTTACCTCGATATTCTTGATATTTTCCAACCATGCTCAAATCATAGGCAACATCAATCCTCAGACATAACATTCCATGCATGATAGATCCTATCACAGAAGCATATGGGATCTTACTAATTATCTATCTTTTCTCTTGTGGCTAAGGAAATTTTTTATTATAAATTTGTATACCATGTGAAACTAGAACAAATACCCTCTTGGATTGTTCCATTATAAATATCATTAGTATTTAGTAAATTTATCTATCTTGAATTCATCCAAGAAGCCTCTTAGATATATCATGCATGATATTAATCCCTATATTGTAGGATGATTCACCTAATTCCTTCAAATAGGAGCACTTGTTCTCCCATACCTTAACCTATTATAAGGTTGGTATATCATTTCTAATTAGTAATATGTCATCAACATATAATACTATAAAAACAATTTTACTCCCACTAAATTGTTTTTAAATACATGGATCAAATTCATTCTTAATGAAACCAAATTATTTTATGGATTTATTAAATCGATTACTCTATGACCTTGATGTTTGATTTAATCCATAAATAGACCTCTTCAACTTACATATCTTTTTGTATTTTCCAAGAGTCAAAAAACCTTCTGGTTGTGTTATATACACATCCTCTTAAAGGTTCCCATTAAGGAAATTTGTTTTTATATCCATTTTCCAAATCTCATAGTCATGGTATTAATGTATGGAAAGTAAACTTTTGATGAACCTAAACATGGAAACAAGAGAAAAAGTTTCTTAAAACCCATTTCCTTGACATTTTCTAATCCCTTTATCCACTAGAGATGATTTATAGGTATTTATTTTATCTTCCATGTCTATTTTTCTCTTAAATACCCATTTATACCCAACAAGATTTACATCAACTAGAGGATCGATCAGAACCCAAACATGGTTATGATATAGGGCATCCATCTCAAAATTCATCTCTTCTTTCCACCTTGTATCTTTTGAGATCTCTATTGTCTCCTTATAGGATAAAGGATAATTATTATTAAACAATAATTAGTTAACATTTTTAGTGACCAGAAATCATATCTCTCTAGTTCTCTAACCTATCTTTCATTCCTATGTAGTACTTTTGTTTTCGAAACAACATATTCCATGGGGATTGTAACGAACCAAATTGTTATGAATAAAATTACCTTTATTTTAATTAAATGTCTTATGGATATAGAAAACACACGCACTCTTTTTTATTATTATTAGGATTAAATGACCATTAAGTATCATTACCGTTGATAATATATCCATTGAACAGTGATCACAAAACTAATATAAATATAAGGTTTTAACAAATCATTTCGACACAAAAAAAGGAGATGATGACCTCATCTAGTAGACTCAGGCCATATGAATAAAATTTTTCGGATCTTGGAAAGAAGGTAACGTTAATAGGATTCACTCTAGACAAATCCCAAGCCGAGCTTCAACACATTAAGCTTGAATAGGATCACCTATGGGAGAAGTTCAAGTTAATAGAGATTACCACTCGGGCTATGTTATTCAAGCCGCCCCAAGAGTCTGTCACCATCACACACCTTACCCTTATGTCTTGTTTACTCCCTTACCATGCTTTATAGCTCACCCTTTTCTTATATATATCCTTAGGTTATCTCATTAAATTCTATGTATGAAGGAATTTTGTGTTCATGTAAAAGAAGTTTTCAATAAAGATGTTGTGTTTTATGTCTTAAGTTGTTGTGTAATGTTCCTAATCCCCAAATACACTAGACCTATCAATATTATGGGTTGTATTAAGTGCATGTTTATGTAATAAATCATGTTTAAATGTGTAATAAAGACTAGGGTTGTAATAGTTCGTATCAAAGGATAGGTTTATTTATTTTTGGGATTAGGATTAGAAAAATCTATTGAAAGCCTTAAGGATAAGACTAAGTATAAGAAAAACATCCCTAAATTTCGGTAAGTATAGAGTAAGTGGTTTATCATGAAAATTAATCCCAGTCTAGATACAAACAAGTATAGGTGGCTCTGGCATAGATTTATCTAGGGGTAAAACTCGAAAACACAACTTTGAGATAGACTTGGACGAGAACTGGTGCATGACAACGGGCCTTGTTGGACTCTTGGTTCGGCACTCCTGGGGGATATGATTCAGTAAATTTATAAGCTTAGTACAAACCATTATTAAGGGAATAAAAAATAACATAAGAATATATGTTAGGAAGTAGATCATGGATAAGTTAGATCAAAGCCTAGAAATTCATAAGTTAAGAAGATAAATGTAATTTATAAGTTATCCCTTTAATATCATTAGATTCCCCTTTATATGTTTAATAGTTAAAGATACTCATCCCTAAGTCTATGTTGGATTAAGTATAACTTAAATAAAAAAATTTAGAGTTAGTGTTATCATCCATGGTTTTACGCATTCTTTTATATCCCAAAATTTTAGTAGAACAATCCAAACACCACCCCAAATCATAGAAGTAGAGATGTTGGTGAGAATGGAAAATGGGGAAACTATTACATCCCATGAATATAACTACTCTCATGTCAAAATTTGTGGATTGAAAATCTCAGTGAAACTCATCATACTACCATTGGTGGAATTTGGTGCAATTCTTAGCATGGATTGGCTTTCCCTATATAGAGCCAACATAAAATTTCACGAGATTGAAATCACTCTCCATATAGTGAATCGAACCCCAATTATATACAAGTGAAAGGAGGAGGATGAATCTTCTTTATCACCATCATCTCAAGAATGGATATTAATTCCCTATGAGCACACATATCTTTCTTAGATGATTGAGTCTATGGAAGGAAACATCCTCAAAGACATTCCTATTGTAAGGGAACCCATTGATGTGTTTCTTGAGGAATTTCCTGGTCTTCCTCCTAGAAGAGATGTTGATTTATTGATTGGTTTTATACCTAGAGAATTTCCAATATCCAAGACTCTATATAGAATGTATGTTTTAGATATTTAATAGATAAATAAAAAACTACAAGAAAATCTGGATAAAGGTTTTATATTCACAAGTGCTTCACCATGGGGTTCACCAATCCTCTTCATCAAGAAGAAGGATGGGTCAATGCACCTTTACATTTATTATCGTGAGATCAAAAAAATCCTGATAAAGAACAAGTATACTTTTCCAAAAATTGATGAATTGTATGATTAGCTTCGTGGAGGTCAATACTTCTCAAATATGGATCTGCAGTCATGATATTACCAGGTTAAGGTGAATAAGGAGGATATTCCCAAGACTACTTTTTATACAAGGTATGGGCACTATGAATTCATAGTAATTCCATTCAGACTCACTATTTCTCCAAAAAGCATCATGTACTTGATAAATATAGTCTTTAGATATTACCTTGACAAATTTGTGGTAGTATTTATAGAGGTTATTCTAATATACTCAAAAACATATGAGGATAATGAGGAGTATCTAAGCACTATACTAGAGACCATGTGAAAGGAGAAGCTCTATGAAAAGTACAACAAGTATGAGTTCTGGTTGAAGGAAGTCTCATTCTTGGGGAATGTCATTAGAATCAATGGGATATCTATGGATCTTTCAAAAAAAAAAGAAATTAAGGGATTGATGAGGCCGACATCTATGATGGATATCTATAGCTTCTTGGGGTCACCTGGATATTATTACCAATTTGTGAGACAATTTTCACAATTTTAATACCCTATTACCAAGGTAACCCGGAAGGTATTCAAGTTTGATTGGAATGATGAATGTGAAGAAAGCTTCATGGAGTTGAAGAAGAGGCTTTTGATAGGTCCTGTACTCACACTACCCACTAGTGGGGAGATTGTTTTTTAATTTTTAGCGATGCTTCAATGAAGGGCCTAGGCTGTGTGTTGATGTAGAATGACAAAGTCATTGCCTATGACTCAAGGTAGTTGAAAATTCATGAAATGTTTGAAATATATACAGATCACAAAAGTCTCAAATATATATTCACACATAAATAGATGAATATACACCAATGAATATGGTTAGATCTCATCAAGGATTATGAATGATCAATCCATTACCACCCTGGGAAATATAACAAGGTGGTAGATGATCTAAGTATAAATGACCTAGGAATTCTATCATTGATGAGAATTTAAAAGGATCCAATATTCTTAGATTTGATGAAGGTGGACATGGGAATCATAAATAAGGGAACATACTTAATCCTTTTACAAATTATTTCTCAATCATCTCATTAAGAAAGGTTAAAGGATGCTCAAAAAGATGATGTGAGAATTCATAAGAAAGTGGAAACTATCAGAAAAGGTAAATCATCATAGTTCAATGTTAATAAAGAAGGAATTGTGAGATTTGGGTCAAGACAATGAATTCATTCATATCCAAAGTTAAATAAATAACTTTTGGATGATGAACATAGTTCAAATTTATCTATTAACCCAGGAAACATGAAGATGTGTTGAGATCTATGAGGGCACTATTTGTGGGATAACATGAAGAAGAAGATTGCTAAATATACATCAAAGTGCTTGGTATGTCAGCATGTGAAGACTGAGAGGCAGAAGTCTAAGGGGATGATGCAACCATTACCCAAACCAACATAGAAATGGGAAAATATCACTGTGGACCTTTTCACCAGACTTTTGAAGACATCTAAATGAAACAATTCTATCTAGGTTTTTATGGATCATCTTAAAAAGATTGCACACTTCTTTGAAATTTGAGTGGATTTCTCATTGGATCAATTGTCACATATATACATC
Organism: Viscum album; assembly: GCA_963277665.1. Taxonomy (NCBI): domain Eukaryota; kingdom Viridiplantae; phylum Streptophyta; class Magnoliopsida; order Santalales; family Viscaceae; genus Viscum; species Viscum album. Next base: position 776,669,625 of record OY728123.1, read on the forward strand.
AGATAAGTGGTATAGCTAAATGGTGTACCACTATCAATTTTATCCGATCGAGATCCAAGATTCACCTATATGTTCTGGAAGAGTCTCCAACATGCTCTGAATACTGATATGAACTTCAGTAGGACTTATCATCCTCAAACTGATGGCCAATCTGATCAGACTATCCAAACACTTGAGGACATGTTGAGAGCATTCTCAATGGACTTCAAAGGATGATGGGATCAACATCTACCTTTGGTTGAGTTTTCTTACAAAAACAGTTTCCACTCAAGCATCAAAATGGATCCTTATAAAGATCTTTATGGGAAGAGGTGGAGAACACCAACATGTTGGGATGAATTTGGGGAATGAAAACTTTTATGTACGGAAATGGTCGAAGAAATGATTGAGAAGGTTAAGACCATCTATTAGTACATCAAAGTTTCTCAGATTTGAAAAAAGATCTATACTGATAATCATTGATGAGAGTTAGAGTTTTATGTTAGAAATATGGTATTCCTCTTCATATTTCCATTGAAGAGAGTTATGAGATTTGGGAAGAAAGGAAAGCTTAGTCCAAGGTACATCGGCCCTTTTGAGATCCTTTGTTGCATTGTGGAAGTTGCCTATCAAATAGCACTCCCACCAAACTTATCTCATGTACATGATGTATTCCATGCAACACTCTTAAGAAAGTACATACCAAACCCATCACATGTACTCAATCTAGAGGTGGTGCCACTGGAGAATGACCTCTTTTATTAAGAGAAGCCAATAAAGATCTTAGATCATAGAGAAAAAGTTTTACAAAATAATACAATTCCCCCATCAAAGTGTTGTGGAGAAACCACAATTTTGAAGAAGCGATGTGGAAATTAAAGGAAAATATGAAGTCAAGTTACCCTCATCTATTTTATTTTTGGAATAGGAAATTTCAGGGGTAAAATTTCTTAAGGGGGGAAGGTTGTAGCAACCCAAACTGTTATGAATACAATTAATTTTCTTTTAATTAAATGTCTTATGAATATAGAAAAAATATGCACTCTTATTATTATTATTATTGGGTTTAAATGACCATTAAGTATCATTAATATTGATAATATATCCATTAAATAGTGATCACATAATTAATATAAATATAAGGTTTTATCAAATCCTTTCGACACAGACAAAGGAGGTGATGGCCTCATCCAGTAGACTCGGGCCGTATGAAGCTCATTTTTCAGAGCACAGAAAGGAGGTAACATCACTGATATTTTCTCTTGACCAAGCCCAAACTGAGCTTCAACACGTTAATCTTGAATAGAATCACCTATAATAGAGTTTCAAGTTAATATAGATTACCACCTGAGTATGTTATACGAGCCACCCCAAGAGTCTGTCACCATCACACACCTTACCCTTAGGTCTTATATGGGTGTTATAAGGAGTTATGTAATAAGGTATTAGTTACTTATTTTTTAATCCCTTTTTATAAATAAAAGTCTTTTTCCATCAATTACTTTATGGGAATAGTCTTTCTTAAAAAATGATGAATTTGATAAATTTATTTTTCATGTAAAAATGGTAATTTTGATAAATATATACATTATTATATTAAAATAAAGTTTTTATCAATAATATTATAAAAAAATTCTTATAAATGATGATTATATAAGTTCCTTATCTGTAAATAATTAGGTAATCTATTTGATAAGAGTTATATTTTTATATACGATAAAACAGAAAGTGTATTTTAAAAGAATTTGTTTTAAGGAATTAATGAATTTTTGAAATAATTATTATTTTAATAAAATATTATTATAAAATTAATTTTATTAATTATAAGTGAGTATATAATTTTTATGAAGTCAAATGTCATTTTTATTAAGGTTTGAAAACTGTTTTTGTCAAAACCCATGAATTTTCAATAGATGTTGGTTTTCATTTTAAAAGTGAAAATTCACATATTCATAAAATTATTCAGATAAAATGAATATTATTTTTTGAATTAGGATGTTGAAATAATCCAATTGTGTTTTTTTATAATTTTCTAAGATAGTTTAATATTTGGGTAAAAATTAAAAACCGTACAAATAAAATATGTGTTTTATGACATCATAATGACCCCACAATGATGTAATAAATACTATAATGGGTATTCTAGGACCAATATATATTTTCCAATTATAATAATGTGATTTTATATTTTTTTAATTAATTTATAAATCCTTAGTAAATCCTCCGAAATGTATAATATATTTTATGATTTTAAATTCATTTATTTAATAATGTGACTCACCTCCACATAATCAAGGCTAATAATTTAATATTTTTGGAAATTTTACTTATAATATAATGTTTTACGCACCTATTTGGAAAAAACCATGGGTAAAAAACATTGGATGGTTTTTGGTTTTGAATAGTTAATTATATAGATTCCAAAACCTAAGTTTGTGAAATATTAAAGAATTCCCCACTCATTTCCTATATAAACCCACACAATAACCCTTTAGTATTCACTAAAACTCCTTTAATCTCGTAATCACTCTTCTCTACACTCCCTAGAGTCCTCCCAAGGAATCCTCGATCTCCCAAGAAGCCTATCCCAAGCCTTTGATATCACACATCCAAGTAAGTGTTTCCTTCCTTTCTCATTTTTATCCAAGTTTCCCATATTGTTTCACCCTTTTATTTTCAATTAAAAATTATGGGGTATGTTTTTGAACCTCCCACATACTTCCCTTATTATTATTTTTATGATGGTAGAGCTCTTTATCTCTCATTATTCCCTCCCATGTACACCCATTACCATGTCAAAATTTTTCATGAGTTATTCCATTTATCCTTTTTCTTCAAGTTTATTTATTATGTTACACCTTCAATTTCCAAATTACTTATATTTGGAAATATATCTATATTACCCCCTTACTTTATATTTCATTTATATATGATGATAGACCCCTTTCTCTCTCATCAACCAATTTTATGAATTTTTTATGTCACGTCGTTAGACGGCCGAAATTGCACTGCAATTTTCCATGCCAAAATCATCGTGTAGTGAATACCGTGCCTATTTCTATATCAAGGGTAATCAACTTTATGAATATATACTTTTTTATTATATAATTTCATGTATTTATTCCAAATTCCTTTATCATGGAATAAATATTGATGTTGAATGTATCCATGTTATATGATCTATGTGGCACACTTAAGCATGAGATTGCAATGATTATGAAGGGTGTGCCCTGATTGAATTCCAATGCATTGGGTAAAGTTTATTATGATGATATTTCATGTTGGTATTTTTTTACCTAATTCCTTTATTTTAATTTTCCATCATGTTGGGAAAGGGGTTTACCTAATTCCATTATGTTAATGATGTAGTGTTTTAAGTTGTTGCCACATTTCCATGTTATGATAATCATGCTATAACATGCATTTATGTTCATGTTTCTCTTGTGCTCCATTGATATTACTATTATCTAAAATGTATTGTATTATTCATGTTATGATTTTTTTACTCCCTTATTGGGATTTATAGAACACCTTTTTCTTATGTATTTCCTCAGGTTATCCCATGCAATGGTAAGTAAGAAGGAATATTGTGGTCATGTAAAAGGATTTTTCAATAATGATGTTTCATTTTATGTCTTAATTTGTCATGTAATGTTCCTAATACCCAAATACGTTAGACCTCTTGATCTTCTAGGTTGTATTATGTGAAATTTTATTTAATAAATCATGTTTAAATGTGTAATAATGACCGGGTTTGTTATAGGGACCTATGGAATCAATTCCTGTATCAAATCATGTGTATCTTGAGCATCAACTTCATTGAAGTTAATGTTTCTCCCACTATCATCCTTAAGGATGTGATCCTTCTCAAGAAAAATGACAAGTATTGCAATATTCAATTTCTTATATGAAGGATTGTATAGATTTTATCCCCTTATTTTTTTGGGATACCCAATAAAGTTACACTTCATTCATCAGGGTGCTAGTTTGTTGCTTGATCTAGCCTTAACAAATGATTTTCAACCCCATTCACACATATGTAATAAATTGAGTTTCTTTTCAATTTATAACTTGAAAGGAATACTATTTTACACTTTATTTAATACTCATTTTAGTAAGTAAAATTTCATCTAAAATTCATATTCCAAAAATGATAATGGAAGGATTTCATGACTTATCATCGACTATACCATGTCCAACAAGGTATAGTTTCTCCTTTCACTATCTCTATTCCACTGTGGTGTAAAAGGTGGAATGAGTTGATATAAAATCTCATACTTCAGTAGAAAGTTGATAAAGTTTTTTTTGATATTAACCACATCAATCTGATCAAAGTTTCTTTATATTCTTACCAATATAATTATAAAACTAATTCTTAAACTCTTTTAACTTCTCAAAGTATTTAGACTTATATCTCATTAAGTAGATATAACCATATGTGCTCAATTCATCTGTAAAAGTAATAAAGTTTGTTTTGATGCTAAAAAATGCATCAAAAAATGGATAAAATGATAAAGAAATTGATATAGGAGTGTAGATATTTTCATAGGCTTTGATTTTACTAGTTGTGGATCCCAAACGGACTTTTAGATCAAAAGTTATGGTCATTCGAAGTTAGAATTCTGAAAACATCCAACCGGGGTGATTCTAGAGTAATGTATGGAATTGAACATAACTTTTTAAAAGTGAGCACAACCCATTGATGTTTGTGAAGCTAATTTTCATGGTAAAGGTAACATAAAATACATAAGTTTCTCATATAAATTATATTTCCTCCAAAATAAAGGTCATTTTCACACAAACCCATAGAGTTGTGTGACACAACCAAAAGTTGGGTGATACAGGACAAGTTATGTGACACCATAAAAATTTCTCTAAATATGGTTTTAATACCTTTTTTAGAGTAACTCTAGGTTTATAGTGTTTTATCAATAATTTTCACAACTTGGGGTTGTTCATATCACACAACCCCAAAATCCCAAACTTGCACACAATTACCTCACAAATTCATTCAACAAATGGGATTCAACATGAGTTTTTTTCCCATAAATATCTCCCTGGGGAACCTAATTTCACGCAAAGTATAACTTTAAAACAACATTATTTTCATAAAAATACAAATTTCATGGAAAATTATTCTCCAAAATCACTTTTGTAGCAACACATCAGGCAAATTTCTTTTCACGCAACACCTAAAAGTTGTGCAAAACAATGTTAATTTGTGAGAATCAGTGCCTAGTTGTGTAAAAAATATATTTTTGGATGTGCTCCCTTTAGTACATACCATGGGGGATGCACCCCTACAACCAGAGACTAGAATTTCAGTCCAAACTTGACCCCCATGAAAAATAGTGAGTTGCACTGTGAGTTTTTCCAGCTGGGTAGAGGAATTTTTTAGGTTCAACCTATACAACCCCAATGTCCACACTATATAATACCACGAGCTTAGATAATCATATACACTCCCTAAAATACCTTGAGTTTGCATACTTCTATTGGTCCCTTTCAAATTTGATTAGTTGATATTATCCCCTTGGTTTCCTCAGATACCTTGAGATAAAATACTTCCCAAGCAATTCCTAAAACCCCATCAGCAGACTACTATGACACATTGAACCAAAAAAGGGAGAATCTTGTGTAAGTCCAACAAATCAATTTCTAGGAATATTTTTCCTCTTATTCCTCATTACATTACATTAAACTATTGTATACCCTATGTGGAAAGTATAGGATGCCTCATTTGGAAATCTTGAGATGCCTTACATATTTAGCATAAGATGCATCCTGTCGTGGTCATGATACCACCCCCTCATCCTCACTACATGATGATAAACTATAGTATGCCCTATTTGAATATAATAGGATGTATCCTATGACAAACATGATATTCCTTATGCATCAAGAATAATATTCCTCATGTTTTTATCATGATACCACCCCCTTTTCCTCACTACATGATGTTAAATTATAGTATAACCTATATGAAAAGAATAGGATGCCTGCTATGACAAACACAATATTCCTTATGAATCAAGCATAATATTCCACATTTAATGATCATTATATGACCCCAAACATTCCCCATGGGCCTCCTCTTCATTTTTAATCCCCGCCCATATTCCTCGACCCATCAATGAGTCGAGATTTCCCCAAATAGTCCTGATGGGCCACCTATTTAGGTATAATCCCCAATAATATTCCTAAACCCATCAGTGGTCCAAGATTCCCTCATGACCCAACATAAGGAAGATAGAATGGTCAGATCAATGTGTAATTTATAAACATAATTTACTTGCACATGACATTAATTTATGGCCTTACCCAATGCAATGAAAATGGGATGTCCTGTATAATACACGTAGGATGCCTCAAGGAAATTTCTACACGTAAGCCCTAATCACACCATCACTGCTCCTAGTATCACCCAGAAAGATCCCACATTTAAACCTTGTTTATAACATCACTTCTCCTATAAAAAATCAGGAAAATTCCATGCATAAGCCTAAAAAATATCATCACTAATCCTAGAATCACCTACCCAACTTCCATGCATAATCCCAAACCATATCATCGCTGATACATTACAAAACCTGAGTAGATTCCATTCATAAGACCCAACCACATCATCTATTCTCCATTATAGTACCCGATAATCCCTCATCCATAATCCCTACACTATCCCTTATTATTGCTCCTTCTGTGATACAAACATCCTTACTATATGATGTTAAACTAGGTGGACTAGTCTCATTACACAAACATAAAAAGTATCATCAAACTATGTGAGTTTTGATCCATATATCCTAATAGGTGATATAGAATGGCTCCGTGAGGTTCAATATCGATATACTGACATCCCTACACACTTGGGATACCTCCCAGAGGTTTAATTTTGGTCCCAACATTCCCATTAAATCTGTATGTATTCCTCTTGGAAGACTGCAACTTCAAAGTGTGACCATCTCCCCTTTTTAAGGAAACACTCGTTCCCGCCTAATTGTACACATAAGAAAAATAAACTTGTGACCTACCTTTCCTTATAATACATTAAACCTATGACCTACCTATCCCCTATGGGATATTAAACCTATGACCTACCTATCCCCAAAATACATTAAACATGTGACCTACCTTCCTCCAAAAGTTGTTAAAACTACAACCAAAAAGTCCCCACAAAGATGTTAAACCTATGAATTATCTATCCCTACAATAAATTAAACCTATGACCTAATATAAAATATTTACCCCATATAATAAACATGGAATTAATGAGGTAAAAACCCTTGGAAGTCTTACACTCCTATGGAGTCAACTACCTTGTAGTCGACACAAGATGACTTGGATTCTGCGCCTAAGACACCCCATAGATGAGATGTCCACAAATTCACAATAGGAATAATTTTCAGGTTCCAAACACACCCAACATCAAATAAATTCTCATACACACTCAACATTACCATATAATCCGACCATAGGTTGCTGCCCCATCGAGATAGAAGCAGCATAATTAATCAACACCCACCTCAATATGGAACTAGTAATGAGTATCAAAAATACGACTTAAATATTTGGGGAAGACCTATACTAGGAAACAAGATATAATGAGGAATCTGTGGAATTATAAACTGAAATCTCATCATCCTGTTTCGATCAAGGATCCAACATCCCCAACCACAGTGGTGGAGACCTCCTACCTTTGGAAAGTAGAAATGTTGGGAAAGGAAGAGTGAATCATCACAAAAAACATGTACCCTGGCCATGAAAAACATAAAAATAATATGAGAATCCACCTTATCTTCTACTTGAAAATTTCCACACACATCAGTTTCTATCGATTCTAGAAGCTATGTGGCCCTTTTACATTGACCAAAAAATGGTGGTTTGGTCATATTAGCTTGTAAAAAAGAATGAAATATCTTAATTGTATTAATATTATAACATTCTAAGAAACTTTATTGAGATATATTTTTCAAATGTTTGTCATTTATGTGACCAATATAGTGATTCCATAATTGGGTGTTATATGAGTCACACGTATTTGTTTCATTACCTATTTCTAATATATGATTTTCTTAATTTAGTACATAAAGACGATTATACAATTGTGACATAACATAACATATGCTGTGTTTAGATTATAAAATCTAGAAATATCAAATTTTCAATCTACATAGTGAACATGAAGATCTACCATGAGGTTGAACTCAATGTTTCAACTGAATATGGAAAAAATAACCATGAAGATCAACCATGTAGATTGAGAATGAGGCAGACAAGAGACCGTATGGATTGACCATGAGGATTGATTGTGAGACAGATAATCTATCTTTTATATTGACCATGAGGATTTATTGTGATTCATATGATCAATCATATGAAGTGACCCCACGAATAATTTTTTCACTTCAAACTCCAAATTTAAAAGTTATTAAATTAAGATACGGTATCCATAAAAATACCTATAACCATTATCAATCACTTAAAAATGCTCTAAAACACCTTTGGGACTTTAGGAAACTTCTTAAAAATTTTCAATACTCTCCCCAAAGACTTCCATCCTATATACTCAACTTCTTTAATGTGATTCCACTAAACTACATTTTAAGTTCCACTTCATACTTTTTGAAACTCCATCCATGTGGCATAGAAACCTTTAATTTCTATAAATTTCAACAACACAGATGCATGGTTTTCTCTAATTCCTTAAGTCTTCATTCTCCTTTAGAGATATCTTTAAACAATGTAAATCATAGAACCTTATTTCATTTAAGATGTTTATTTATGATCCCAAACTTTTCTGAAGATTTATTGAGCTTGTTTACAGGTACTATTTTTCCTTGTATTGAATATATTTTTTTGGGTATTATCTTGGGTGGATTTGGGTGAAAATTAGAGGCTTTTAGATGGGTTTTGGGAAGGGCATGGTTGGTGCATAGTTTTCTCAAACCACTCACCCTACTCCATAAAACTTTTCAACCCCAAATAAAGGGGTATTGCATATTTGGAACATGATTTTTCAAACCGTGTTCCCTATTAGGAGTAGTCATGCCCCCCAGCCGCCATAGGAGAGTCACACGGTTTGGAAAACCATGTTCCCCTACCCAAGAAACTGTGCGTACAGGTTTTAATATTCAAAAAACTGGTTTTAAAAATCCCGAACCCACGGTACTTCACCGTAACTTAACCCAATTGAAAACTAAATGTTTTCTCTCATTTTTGGAGGCTCCTAGACATATTCTATGGCCTTCTGAACCCTATTTTTGATGAGTAAAATCCCATATTTATGGATCTTCATCTCTTCAGGTATGTGGTTTCTTCTTGATTAGGATTATCTCTCTCAATATTTTCTTTTTAGGATAAAAAGGAATGTTTTATCTTCCATTATAAATGGTTTGGATCTAATATTTGATGTTTTCATTATATTTGATCTATTTTCTAAGAATTGATTCTAGATATCATTCTTTATTTTGGGTATGAACGGTCCATTTCAATTTTGAGAAATTTCCATTCGCAAGAGTTCATTAATTATCTTGAGGTAGGTGGTATAAATTCAATTCCCATAGTCTTAAATTCTAATTTCATGTATGAATTGTGAAATTTCAATTGGCATGTTTGAAAATTGAATCTTGAAGTGAATAAATTAATTGATTGATTAAATTATGGAATCATAGAATTGATGTGATAATGGGCTTGTGAAATTAGATTAACTAATTGGTGAATTAATTAATGGAATACAGTGAATATGGAATTGATGGGAGATTGGGATTGCGGAATTGGATTAGTTAATTGGTGAATTAATTAATGGAATATTGTGAATGTGGAATTGATGGGATATTAGGATTAGGAAATAAGATTAATTAAATAGTGAACTAATTAAGGGAATATTGGGATTGTGGAATTGATCAATTAATTTGATTATGGATTAATTGAAAATTTTGATTACGAGATGTTGATTTAACCTTAATGGGTTAAAGGGTCATATGGTTTAAATGGTGAAAAATGGTTAAATGATTATTTTTTCATATTATTCCATGTGATTAAATTAAAAAATCATACTTTTTATGATAGATTATAATGGTATATCATGATGTGAAATGTTGATAAAAAGGGTTAATATTTATTAAACATGAATGATGTGATATGTGTGTGATTGAATGATATACAAGTGAGGGACATAGAACGATGCTCCAAATTCCCATACGTGATATACGAATGTGGGACATAGACTGAGGCTCTAAATAACCATATTTTATAAATGAGGTGTGGGATAGAGACTAAGGCTCCAAATACCCATATGTGATATATGATTGTGGGATATGGATTAATGCTCCAAATACCTATATGTAATAAATGAGGTGTGAGATAGAGAATGAGGATGCAAATACCCATATGAGATAGTGAGTATGGGATAAAGAATTTGGATCTAAATACCCATGGGACATTGAGGTGTTGGATATGGACTAAGGATCCAAATACCCAAAAGGTGTTATACACGACTTTCTATGCCCATGAGTTTGGATTTGGACTATGGTTCTAATTGGTTGTGATATGAATTGAAATGAAATGATAAATAATGACCCCAGTTATGTGGTATGGTTTTGACTTTGGAACAATACAAAGAAGGTATTTAGGGTTTAGGTGTCCTTAGGAACATAGGGGTTTATATGGTTAATTAAAGAATAATGAATTGTGATAAATGTTTACTTATGAATTGTAATTTTTTTATTTATACAACTTCATAAACTATTATTGACTGGATATTGTTTGGACACTATTGGTGGTAGCCTATTGAGTTTTACTCACACCCTACTCAGGATTCTAGATCAGTACTCGAACTAACTTCATGGTTGTAAGATATGATAAGGACAAGAGCCTTGAGTTAGATTGATAAGTTAGGATGGTACATGGATAAGATAATTGGGCATGGTTTTGGGAACCTCTAGGATTTGTCAGTGTCTTATTTTTGGTTTTTTCATTTGACACTTGGAACGTACTTGGCATGACATATCTACTATTTTGGTTTAGATATTTTATTCCCATTTTAGTCATCATGTCATGATTATTTTTTCTAGTTATTGGTTATATCATTTTGACATTGTTTATTTACTTCTTTTGTGGTAATAAATTGATAAAGAGGGTATAGTCTCCCCATGATCAATATTAGACCCTCACTAATAGTTGGTAGCCTCTGGCATATGGGGATGTATTCCTGAGGTCATGTAACTGACTGACTTGGGGCACTAGTGTGTGGCATCTGAGTTGGGACATTAAAATATGGTATCAAAGGGGTTTTCCTTTCTTTTCATTTATCTTACTATTTGGGAAATATTTACAGGAGAATAGGATGAGTCAAGCCTTTGTTAATATCTTGTGCATAGGTGTATCTAATCCATGTATAAGAGTAAAATCCAAGTACTTAGGGTGTGATTGCTGTTATTGATATGTGTTGTTACAGTTGGATGTTGTTTCACCTCGAGTGATTCACTTGTTGTGTGATGTGATTATTGTTTATGAGTTTTTATAAGTTTTGACTCATGGACCAGAATGGCATGAGAGTTGAGTATTCATGCATCATTCTAGGTAGTCAATATTATTTTGTGGCATACATAATTTTAGACACGCACAAAAAATCAGGTTTTGGGTAAGTTGTGGGGATTGACTATTTTCCTTGACTATGAAATTGAACTAAAATTAGTTCCTAATATGAAATTTAAAATTTTAAAATGATAAAAAATGTGAAAAATGGGTCTCTAATGATAAAATTGAATAACGAGAATGTGTTTACCTTTTGTTAACCATGACCTAGATATAGGAGGGTCAAGGGTAGTGATAACACCTCCGTTTTGACTGTGTGGCAGGGTGTGGGGGATGACTTGTTATGGACTTATGTGAATCCTTATAATCATGTCAATGTTGAGTTATGTAGCTTGAGATGTTTGTTTGGAATTATAGAGATATTTTTCCATGACGATGCTTATTGAGAGGACGATGGGAGGATATGGATAGAAATGATCCTATGGTAGTGGAACCTGATGCATAGATAGTGCTGGGTGAAGGAGTTGGAGAGAAGTTTCATGATAAATTTTCCCACATAATGAGGTTTATAATGAGTGTCTTAGAGCAGGTTGTGAAGAGTATGTCTAACCTGGCATGGGAGTTTCAGTTATAGAACCCTCTGACATTCACTAGAGAGGGAAGAACTATAGAAGATGAGTTTTGGATTGATTCCATATGGACTATACTTGACTATTTAGAGACTCCTACTAAGAAGAGGGTCAAGTTGGCTACTTACATGTTATAAGGATCAACAAAGCGCTGGTGAGACGTTTATACACGGACTAAACAAGATGATGGTATGGAATGAAGGAGTTTTTGGAGAGGTTATAAGTTTTATCTAGATACATTGAGATATGAGATAGTAGTCGAGTTAATGTTCTTGACTCAGGGTAGTATGTCCATGATGGACTATTCTGGACATTTTACTGGCTTGTAAAATTTTTCTCCAACATCGGTCGTGGATGAAACATCTATAGAAAGGTGTTTCCGGGACGGTCTTAAATGTGTTATTAAGTCCTAGGTTAGTATCTTTAAATTAAATATTTTTTAATGTGGTGGATCATTCTATCATAGATAAGTTATCCCAAAGGAGGATTTTAGTAGAGGAAATTTGATTTATATTGGGTTGTTAAGGGGTATGTATTTCATGGTTAGGAAGTGTCGTTATGAAAATGTTGACTAGAGTAGTGGAAATAAAATTGGCTAGGGGGAGGATCAGTCACTCAGGATATTAACTGAGTTCTCTACCACATGTGTGGTAGGATATACCACAATCATAAACATTGTCTCCGACCACTGGTAGAGTGTCGAGATTACAACAGGATGGGACATCTATGTTGGTTCTGTAGGAACCCTTGATAGATGGGTAATGACAGGGAAACTAGGAAGAATCAGACTGTGGGAAGGGTATATTCTACATTGTATCAGTCTCGTAGTTGGAGTTCTACTAGTCGTGGGGGTAGATGTGGTGAAAATTGAGCTTATGAGAAAGATCATACATATTATTAGAGTGGTGAAACTTAGGGGAATCTGATTTCATCACCGGGAGGAGGGGTAGGACAATTACATGTCATTAAGCCCACATCAGTGGATAGCGAGGATGTTTCATTGATAGTTATAGGTACTATTATTATTATAGATTCTATGATTTCTAGTGAATTTTTGGATACTGGTTCCTCTCATTCTTTTATATATTTCCATCCTTTGAATGGTTTGATCCTAGTGGTGGAGTTTATGAGTGGGGTGATGATGATAGATACACCTTTGGGAGTATGATTGAGAGATATCTATTTGTGAAAAGGGTGTTCTCTCAAGGTTAGGGAGTATCATCTAATTTAGGATCTTTACATTCTAGATATGTTAATCTTTGATCTAGTTATGATTATGGATTGGTTAGTGGAATACGAATCCCACATAGATTGTTACCACTTGATAGTGATGTTTACATGTCCTAAGGGTAACAATTATTTTCACTATAAAGAGTGGGATATTAAGGTTGTACATATAGGGATAGTTCCTTAGAAAATGGGGGAGCTCACCAACTAGGTCACTAGTATATTTTTAGATTATGGGGGTGTGGAGAAGGATTTATTTCCTACCATAGTAGACTGACTTCAAGATGTTTTTCTTGATGATTTTTCTAGGCTGCCACATGAGAGATATTTTTAATTTATTATTGAGCATATAATGGGGGCTGATCTAGTTTCTATTCTACCTTAAAAAATGGAACCAATAGAGCTTCAATTTATTAATAATCAACTAGAAGAGTTTATAGATGAGTGGTTTATCCTTCCAAGTACATATCCTTGGGATTCTCCTATTTTTTTTCTAAGAATGCCGATGGGACTCTATTCATATATATTGATTACTAGATGTTCAACTAGAAGACTGTGAAGAACTGAAATCCTATTCTGTATATTGATGTCCATTTTGACCATTTGAGAGGATCTTGTGTCTTTTACAAGATCAACTTGATATCAGGGTATCATATGTTGATATTTTGACCTTTTGATATATCTAGAACTACTTTCAAAAGCATGTATGGCCTTTATGAGTTCTTCGTGATGTCATTCGAGTTGAAGAATGCACCAACAGTGTTTATGAATTTTATGAATAGAATATTCCACCCATACATGGAACAATTTTTGGTTGTGTATGTGGATGACATCATGGTTTGATCCAAGATCCATGATGATCATTCCCAAAATATTAACATCATCCTGAGTACAATGAGAGATCACCAGCTATACAATAATCTATCTAAGTTTAAGTTTTGGATTGATCAGATACACTTCTTGGGGAACATCATCTCAGAAGAAGGTGTGTCTATGGACCCATATAAGGTGTGGGAAATTGTAACTTGGGAGAATCCCAAGAACATTATTAACATCCACAATTTTATGGGGTTAAAGGGTATTTATTAAAGGTTTATCTAGGATTATTTCCATTTAGAAGAACCACTTTCAGGATTGAACAAAAAGGGATTTATGTTTTAATGGTATGAATAATGTGTGAATGCATTCCAAGAGTTTAAGAATAATTTGAAAATGGAACCAATCTTGATCCTACCCAATATATGTGATGAGTATATGGTGTTTTGTGATACTTCTGAGGTATGGATTCTAGTAGTGTTGATGCAAGGATATCGATTTGTATCATATGGGTCTTGGAAGTTGAGGCCACATGAAAGGAACTACCATACACATGAACTCGTGTTAGAAACAATGGTTTATGATTTAAAGTGTTGATGAAATTATTTATTGGGAAAAAAATTTACTATGTATACCGATCATAATAGTTTAAAGTTTATATTTTTGAAATGATATTTGAATATCTATAAATGAATATGGGTTGAATATATGTAGTCATTCGAATTTGATCTATCATATATTCCTACAAAGGGAAATATTGTCATTGAAGTTTTAAGTAGAAAAACTCATACTCAGGTAGTTTAGGAGTCTAGTGATGAGGGAAATTGATGACTTTACTGGCTGAGATTCATGTTGTGGTACTGGAGGACTAGGAGTAGATGACTCTCATATTAGTTTTTGTGAAGTCTACACTTTTGATCTGGATTAGAGATAGGTAGTATGAGGATCCATAATGTTTTTCCTTGAGGTAAATCCATGAAGGTGGGGAGTGACCTTCAGATTGGACCATAGATGGGGATGAGATCATCTATGTTAGTAACTAGGTTGTTTTTCCTACAAGTATGGGGAGGAGATAATAATTGAATTTCATGAATTGAAATGGTAAGAAAATCCAGGTGTGAAAAAAATGTATCATGACCTGTGATGACATTATTGGTGGCTAGTCACAAAAAAAATAGATTGTAGGGTTTGTGACACAATGCTACACCTATCAATGGGTGAAGGTTGAGCATCAATGACTTGGTGGTTTAATACACCCATTTCCCATTCCGAAATGGAAGTAAGATGGGGTCACCATGGACTTTATGGTGGGTCTCATGAGGATACCTTATAAGAATGATGATAGTTGGGTTATTGTGGACTGACTGATGAAAGCATCACATATCTTGTTATACGGGAGACTTTCTCAGTGCATCAGTTGGGGGGCTTGTACATTCGAGAGATAGTCTGTCTTCATGGGGTACCACAGGGTATAGTTTCAAAACATGACTCATGCTTTAATTCACACTTATGGAAGGTTTTTGATAAGGATCTTAGTACATAGGTTTTACTGAGTATTGAATTCCACCCACAAATAGAAGTGTTTTTAGAATGTACTATATAGGTGCTTGAGGATATGTTGTGAAAATTTGTTGTTGACTTTAGTGGGTCTTGGGAGAATCAATTAGAGATCATTGAGTTCACCTATAACAACATATATCAGGATACTATACATAAGACACCATATGAGTCAATTAGTGGTAGGCCATGTAGATTGCCTCTATGATCGATGGAGGTAGGTTAGTAAGAGATGTTGGGACCGAGTCTCATGCCGAAGACGTAAGATTAGGTTTAGATAATTAATAAATGTATAGTTATAGATCAGAGTAGATAGAAGTCATATGATGATATATTTAGATTACACCTAGAGTTTACAGAGTGTAATTGTGTATTCATTCGGGTGTTGCCTAGATTGGGTCACCATAGGATACAAAGACATGGAAATTTGGTGACTAGGTTTGTGGGACCATTTGATTTTGTAGAGATAATTAGGTAGGTGGAATACCAGTTGAATATTAAATGGAGGTATAGTTCTATGCATGATGTTTTTCATGTTTCAAAACTTTAGCGGTATCAACCTGACCCTTCTCATGTGATTGATGTGGATGATGTTGAGCTTGAGATCAATTTGCCCTTTGAGGAGCATCTCATACATGTGTTGGATAGCAGTGAGGAAGTGTTGCAGGGAAATATCGTGCCAATAGTTCATGTATTGTGGAAAAAAGGACATATTTAGGGGGAAGCATAGGAGAGAGAAAGATATATCTAGGCTTTGTGACCCGATCTCTTTACCTCAAAATCTTAGAGATGCTTGTGAGTACATATAAAGGATGAGCTGTTATAAGGTGGAGAGATTATAAGATCCCACACTTTTATAGATAAGCCTAAATCTACAATATATGTACTTTTTTCATTATTTTGAGTATATTTTTTGGGTTTTATCTTGGGTATGTTTGGGTGAAATTTTGAGGTTTTTGGAGGGGTTTTGGGTGGTGCATAATTGGAGTACGGTTTTCCCAAACCGTGCGCCCTACCCAAAAATACTGTGCAATCCCATAAAGAGGGAGATTTCATGGTTTTTGCATATTTTTTCAAAGTTTTCACCCTATTAGTAGTAACCTTGCACCCCCATCCCCCCATAGGAGAGGTGCACAATTTGAAAAATTGTGCACCCTTTCCCAGGGAACTGTGTGTGTGGGTTTTAATATTCCGAAAATTAGTTTTAAAAAAACATGAACCCACCAGGATTCATCCTAAATCAACAAAATTCAACCCTAATAATTTTATCTCATTTTTATAGGCTCCCATATGGATTACAAGGCCTTCCAAACCCATTTCTTGATGAATCAAAGGCCATATTGACAGATCTATACCTCTACGGATATGTGTTTTCTTCTCTATTAGGTTTCTCTCTCTCCTCCTATTTTTGGATAAAGAGGACTATTTTATCTACCTTTAAAAAGGGTTTGGATATGGGATTTTATGTTTTCATTCCATTTGATCTTGTTTATAGGAATTTATTCTAGATATCGTTCTTCTTTGTGGGTTTTATTGATCCATTTTAATTTGGGGAATTTATGTTAGCGAGCATTCATCAATGATCTTGAGGTAAGTGATCTAAATTCAATTCTCATGGTCTTCAATTCCAATTATGTGTATGTGTTGTGAAATTTCTATTGGTATGTTTGATAGTTGAATCATGAATTTAATAAATTAATTGATTGATTAATTTTTTGGAATAATGGAATTGATGAGATAATGGGATTGAAAAATTGAATTAATTAATTGGTGAATTAATTAATGGAATATTGTGAATGTGTAATTGATGGGATATTGGTATTGTGAAAATGGATTAATTAATTGGGGAATTAATTAATATAATATTGTGATTATGGAATTGATGGTATATTGGGATTGGGAAATTGGATTAATTAAATGTTGAATTAATTAATGGAATATTGGGATTGTGGAATTGGTCATTTAATGTGATTATGAATTAATTAACAATGTGGATTATGAGATTTTGAATTAACCTTAATGGGTTAAATTTTTCTATGTTTTAAATGATGAAAAATGGTTAAATGATGATTTGTTCATATTATTCCCTATAATTAAATTAAAGAACCATGTTTCTTGGGATGAATTGAAATGGTATATCATGATGTGAAATATTGATAAAAAGGGTTAATATTGATTAACCTTGAATGTTCTGATATATACAATATATATTTTATTGAATGATATATGAGTGTGTGATATGGACTAATGCTCTAAATATCCATATGTGATGTATGATTCTGGGGTATGGAGTGAGGCTCTAAATACTCATATGTGATAAATGAGGTGTGGGACTGGGAATGAGGCTCCAAATACACATATTTGATATATGATTGTGTTTTTGGTGTTGGTTCCCTATAAAAAACTTCTATGTACTTTATGATAACAAGTATTCATAGTTTGAAATATTAATAAACCTCTTATCACATCATTATTGTTCTTCTATGTAACATAGTATGTGATAATGTCCCAAGAGTAGTTGTCATACTAAAATTTCATAGTAGTCCCTACTATGATAAGAACCTGAAAGTGCTATGACACTATTCTTAAAAATATGTTCTATATATGGATTATAGAGGGACACAAATGATACGGTATATCATGGGTGGAGACTCATAGGAATTTGAGGCACCTTCTCATGGTGTACGCCCTTGGTAATATGAAAAATCATATTACAAGAATGTGACCCGCCGGTACGAAATCCACATTTATATGTGTCATTGGATGTTCTTATCTATGGTCATGTGTATTGGTCCCTATAATTTAATATTATTATTAATTAATATTATGAGTCGCGTACTTTTATTTATTGACAAAAACTGTGATGAAAAATGTTCGTGGTGAGGCAAGATATGTTGGGTGCGTCACAAGTAATATTACATTAATTAATGATGTGAGAAAGGATTTTTTCCATTATTTTCATTAATATAATTTGATATCTATGGCCCTTTTATGGAAATTATATAGCCTAAATAAATCCATGGCCATGGTGTTCTATAGCCAAGTTCAATTTCCGAGAAGTCAAAGAAAGATACATCGATCACATAAGTTGATGTCATCAGCATGCAACCTGCTTGATTATATATATTGTGATAAAGGGATTCTATTATACAAAAAGTGTCTGTATGAGGTATTATGTCATTGCAGCATTAACTTCTTTCTCTATGGGTTCCTTAGTGTGTTTCTTGATGCTAACCTTGTACTTTGGGTCGCTTCACCTAATGCCACTAAGAAAGAGGCCTAGAGAGTCACACACTAACTATGTCTAGAATCTCAGTTAAATAATATATTATTATTTATTATTTAATAAGTTTAATAAATATTTTTCCCACATGTAACTTAATAATAATTTTTTTTTTCTTGATCGCATTTATTCCATAACTGATTATTTTAGAGAATATAATGTGAGTTGAATATTTAATTAATATTTATTTTCTATTTAGTGAATATAATATTCATTTATTTATTAGAGAATAATGTAGTGATATTTATTTAATAAATAAATAGTCATTATTCAAGGATTGATAAATATTGTGGAGGAATGGGGGACTGAGTTTAGTGGTCTGGTAAATAATAATAAATAATAAATATTATTTGATTAAATAATATTTAATTTAATTATAAAGTTAAGTGCATGTTGAGAAATATTATTATTATTATTATTATTGGACATGGGGTTTCCTAGGAATTAAATAAATAATAAAGGGAACTTGTGAAATTATTTATTTCTAAACCTAGTGATATATAAACCCAATTATATTATTTTCACTAAGAGATGATTCATTTTTTTGGTTGTGCACAAAGAATTTGGAGAATCTTTTCAAGCCCTAGAGATATACCTTCTCCCAAAACGATCCCAAGAATAGAGATAGATCTTCCACCACCTCCCACTATCAAGCCAATAGAGATCTAAGAGAACGCTTTGGAAGCGGTTCTCAAGGTGATCAAAGGAAAATGATGCAAGTGATAGGATTTACCATGCTAAAACCCAGAGATTACTACTGTGATGTTCATAGATTTTTGGAACATGTGTGGATCACTGCTAGAGGGAACCTACACTTGATTCCTACAATGAAATAATGGTACAACACTGATCAGTTGTCAGATCCATCAATGAAGAAGGAATTCCAACAAGGTAATTATTTAATTAATTAAATTGATTATAAATAATATGTGATGATCCTTTATATTGTTCAGATTTTCTATCAATTTTCTATATTATTTGATTCAATCCCATGGATCAAAAAATTTATCATTATGTAAATCTCGTATTTATCATCAATCATGGGAAAAAAGTTGGTCACAACCCATAACACACTTATTCTATGCCTGAAACCTACATGTGGAACATGAACTAAGGCTCCAAATACCCATATGTGATAAAATATGCATGGGATAGGGACAAAGGCTCCAAATACCCATATGAGATAGTGAGTATGGGATAGGTACTAAGGATCAAAATACCCATGTGACTTTGAGGTGTTGGATAGGGACTAAGGCTCCAAATACCCACGGGGTGCTAGAAACGACATTCTATGACCACGAGTTTGGTATTAGATTATGGTTCCAATTAGTCATGATATTAGTTAGAATTAAATGAAAAATGATAACCCCCAATTATGTTGTATAATTTAGATGTTGGCACGGGTGGAAGTAGGTAATGAGGGTTCGGGTATCCTCAGGAACCCGGGGGTTTATGTGGTTAATTAAATAATAATGAAGTGTGATAACTGTTTACTTGTGCATTTTACTTTATTTTGTATACAACTGTATACAATGTTATTGATTGGATATTGATTAGACATTATTGATGGTGGCCTATTGGGTTGTACTCACACCCTACTTGGGATTCCTGATCGGTACTTGAATAGACTTCATAATTGCAGGACAGGATAAGGGAAATAACCTTATGTTAGATGGTTGAGTCAAGATGGAGCATGGATGAGGGAACCAGGTGTGCTATTGGGACCCTCTTTGAGTTTTCAGTGTCTTATTTTTGGGTTTTTCCTTTTACACTTGGCACATACATGGCATGAAAAATATATTATTTTGGTTTGGATATTGTATTCTAGTTTAAGACATCATAAAATACTAGTTTTGTCTAGTTATTGGTTATAAAATTTGGATATAGTTTATTTATTTATGTTGTTGTACTACTTTGATAATGATGGTATAGTCTCCCCATAATTGATATTAGACCCTTGTTACTTGTCAATGGACTCTAGCATATAGGGAGTTGCGCCTGAGGTCATGTGATCGATCGGCTCAAGGCACCTATGTGTGGTATCCAGGTCGAGATGTTCCAATTTAAATCGGTATCCATCATCAATATTATCTTCTTTAATCATTATGGAACTATATTAGTAAACACTCTCACACATATTTATCACTTATATCTAAGATAAAGTCTATATCAAACAAGAGATTGATATAAAGGATACTTCTCAAAAAATTTCTAGCAAGATAATTGAGTAGTAACCACTCTTTCCTTATTCCATTTTTAACATATGAATATTCATTTTCAACAAAAATGGTAACCATCTATTCAATATACTTTACCCATAATACATGTCCATTCCTATTCATCAGTTATTGGATAGATACTTGATCCATCACCCATGTTCACCAAGAACATTGACTCACCATCAATAAGTACATTGAAAACAAATAAAATATTATAATCATATAATCCATAATATCACTATTGGCACAAAAATATGGCCCGAAAGAAAGGAGAAAAAAATAAGGCTGGCGCGCTGCCTCGTGAAGCACCGACGCGAAGCACCAATGCAAAGCGGCCCTGAACATCACGGCCCCGTGAAACTCCAGAGGTGGTAATGCTCCGCGAAGGCATTTGACGTTCGCGAGCCCACCGCAAAGCTCCAGAGGCGGTAATGCTCCATGAAGGCGTTTGACGTTCCCGAGCCCGCCGCGAAGCTCCAGAGGTGGTAATGCTCCGCGAAGGCGTTTGACGTTCGCGAGCCCGCCGCGAAGCTCCAGAGGTGGTAATGCTCCGCGTAGGAGTTTGATGTTCGCGAGCCCGCCGCGAAGATCCAGAGGCGGTCACTCTCCACGGACGCCGTTGACGTTCGCGAGCGCGCCGCGAAGCACTGGAGGCGGCGCGCGAGTTCTGCTTCGCGGTGCCCCTTCCCTATAAATAATGGACTCCCCCTGAGTCCCAAAGACGGACAATCCGACCTTTCGGATTCTCCTCTCCCGAATCGTGAAGCAATCTTTGCCCCCGGGAATCATGAGCTCCGTGAGGTACTTCTACTTCGCGAGATGCCTCTGCTTTGTCTCGTTTTGAGCCCCTCTTCCGAGAGGGATGCCCTTTGCGAAGCTCAAGGGCATTCGCGAAGGAAGGGGATTCCCATGGGAACCCGGGAAGCTGCGGAGCACTTATGCTTCGCGAAACACCCAACCCCTGTTAGTGGTTCCTATGCTAAGGAAGGAGCGCTACACATCACGAAGCACACTGCTTCATGGGACCCTGCTTCGCGAGGCACCTCTTCTTCACGAGGCAGTGCTCCGTGAACACTGTTCCACTTCGCGAAGCACCTTCCACTCACACCTATGCCCCATGATAAGGCCAAGGCACTCCACTTTGTGAAGCACACTCCTTTTCTTAGAAATTCCTCTTCCCATGCAACCCTCCAGGCTTGAACGATGTGATTTCAAAGTCCCATGGACAACACCACCCGTGGCGTTGCTTTGCCTAATGCTTCTTCGCATAGGCACGCTAACGGCTATTGCTTCTTCGCATAGCCACGCTAACATGGACCCTTCGATGGCTCGTTCCACAACCCCCCTTGACCATGGCCTTACTGGTACCTTCCCTTCCCCAAGGACCAGAGGGTACCAGTTATGTAAGTCCTAGGGGTGTGGAGTGAACCCACCTCGTCTGAGCTGCAGGACGTTAAACTGCCAAGCACCACATCCTCAAAACATGATGTTAAACTGTGACCCGACCCTGGGCCTCCATCCTGGAGTAAGTCCCGGCACCATGGGCCGCCAAACGCGTAAGCCCCTCTTCACTTCTCACGGACGCATCCTTCGCGACGTGATCGTCAGGTCCTTGCAACCTCTTGTTTCTCACACCGAGCATGACTCACGTGGGCTTAGAGTGAGCACCGACCCTGACCTCCACCCATAGCGAACTACAAGGACTTTGATCTATGTCAAGGCATGGTACGTAGGAAGCCTCCATGAGGTTCAAGCCACATTGCTTGGTCATTCATTCACGTCGAGTTTCGCCCTCGTCCAGCGTGACGTTAAACTGTATGCCCCCTTTTCCCGTATGACATTAAACTGCACACCCATTTGAACTACGAGGTCTTTGATCCATGTCAAGGCATGGAACGTAGGAAGCCTCCCTGAGGTTCAATCCTACCCGTCATTTCTTCACGTCGGGTCCCACCTTCGTCCAGCATGACTTTAAACTGCATTCCGGTCTGACGACAAGCCATTGTGACTCATCCACTCCGAACTACGAGGACTTTGATCCATGTCAAGGCATGGTACATAGGAAGCCTTCCAAAGGTTCAAGCCCACCACTCATAGGACCAAGGTCCACCTTTACGTCGGTTCACCAACAAAGCCCCCATATGAACTACGAGGTCTTTGATCCATGTCAAGGCATGGTACGTAGGAAGCCTCTACGAGGTTCAAACCCACCATCCGGTCGTTCCGACCTTATTCACATCAATTCACCCAGTCCCGCATGATGTTAAACTGTATTCTCCAATCTGAACTACAAGGAATTTGATCCGTGTCAAGGCATGGTACGTAGGAAGCCTCCCGGAGGTTCAAGCCCAACAATCATTGGCCCAGACCGTC
Source organism: Viscum album (assembly GCA_963277665.1). Classification (NCBI taxonomy): domain Eukaryota; kingdom Viridiplantae; phylum Streptophyta; class Magnoliopsida; order Santalales; family Viscaceae; genus Viscum; species Viscum album. The sequence goes on from OY728123.1 coordinate 776,693,243, forward strand.
TCCTTGTCGGTGTGCCAAGTCCCCATTTTCAATCTGAACTACGAGGACTTTGATCCATGTTAAGGCATGGTACGTAGGAATCCTCCCAGAGGTTCAAGCCCATCTCCCATCGGACCAAGGTCCCTCATTTACGTCGGTTCACCGACACCCACCGCCCGTCGTTTATTCACATCAGGGTTCACTATCGTCCCGCATGACGTCAAACTGTATTCCATCAATTCTTTGAACTACGAGGACTTTGATCCATGTCATGGCATGGTACGTAGGAAGCCTCCCCGAGGTTCAAGCCCACCACCCATCGGACCAAGGTCCACCTTCACGTTGGTTCGCTGACGACATTTATCAGGCCAAGGTCCACCTTCGCGTCGGTTTACCGGCACCATTCCGAACTACGCGGACTTTGATTCCCTGCCACGGGGATACGTAGGAAGCCTCTTTAAGGCCTCTTTAAGGCTCAAGCCCAATTTCACCATCTCCCCTGCGATGGTCCCATTTCACTCCTCCCTCCACTTCATTCATCCACCTATCACCCACCCCGATTCTCACCCGGATCGTCATATCTCGGTGAGACCATGTCGGTACGCTCCTCTTCACAGCCACCCATGGGCTGGCCCCGGTATCGGCATCCCTTCAAGGGAAATCCCTCAATCCGATCTATTCTAGCTAATGCTCTGATCGGGCTGATCCGTCTCCGCTGGACGTTAAACTCATGGCGTACCCTGTGTTAAACATGGGAAGCTGAGGAAAACCTCAAATATGTGTCTATGACATATAATTCCCCGCGCTCGATGTGGGATGCCTTGGGCTTCCATGCCCTCGAGAAGCCCTGTGATCAGGGATAATAGACAGACACGCCAGGTTCCCCAGCATCCAGACACGCTACTGATGCCTCAACGTGACTACTCCCCCGACTGAAGGTTGCTGCCCTGACTGGACCCTTTGGAATGTCCCGACAGAAGTAGTGTAATTAACCGGCGTCCATGGAAACACGACACTGGGAAGAGTTTCACGAACTACATATGAAATCTATGAGGGAGACCCGGACTAGGTGACGAGTTCTGAGGAGGAATCCACAGAAGGAAGAACCGACATCCCATAATCCCGTTTCGATCAAGGAGCAGACATCCCTGAATAAGGAGAGAATGCCGCCCTCCTTTGGAAAGCGGGAACACGGGGCAACAAGCGCCGCGCGTCCTCCTCCGCGGACGGACTGGTGCGCGCGCCCCGACGAAAGCATCAGAAACAGAAATGGTGAACCCGACGTGAATTTCTTCTCCTCAATATGGAGATTAGTAGCGTTCGAGACACCAGTAGATTGACGTGTCACCGGATCCAGATATCTGGTTCCTGGTCCCTCCAAGAAAATAGTGGGCTTGTCATGAAACTCAGCGGAAGTCGGGGCAGTAGAACGTGGGGCACTCCGTTCTGCAGCGTGTTGGCGTGGATCCTTCTTACAGACATGGAGAATGGAAGGACGCTGGGGCACTGGTTGTCAATCCTCTTCCCTCTCAGTGCTGATGTGTTGATCCCTTCGTTTCTTAGGAACCAGGTTGCTGTTACAGAGACGCGATCACCGCCCGCTATCCTATGTAGGTGCAGGGGAAACATCGCCACAGCCACCCCACATAGCGCCGCTACTGCTATGACGGCTGCCACATCGCGGAATACGGGGCACCCACGTCCCCTTTCCCCATCAGAGGTCATCCAGCGAAGGGTGATCAACAACCTTGTGCGCAGGTATGAGGAGGAAGGGGTCATCCCAACTAGGGATATAGCCTGCCTGGACCTGGAGGCATCCAGGCCTCGCCGTCAACACCGCCCTAACAGGCCGCACAGGGAGCCCCTGCTCCCCACCCCAACGTTCAACCGTTTCGGGAGCCTGTCCCTGGAATGCCTTGACGACTCCTCGCCTTACGCCGAAGAGGCGGGCACCGTCCGGATCAGCCCACTCAAGGTCCTGACCCAAGGGCTCCAGGTGAGAGCACCCGCCCGACCGCGTCAGCGCCTCTGTCTGACTCTGCAGGAAGAGCAGGCAGGCCATGCCCCTGCCCCACCTGCACCAGCCCGCCTGACCCGATGTTAGCGCCGGGCCCGGGCTGAGGACGCTCGCCCAGGCATGTCGACGTCGATAGCTACAGTGGCCCGAGCCACCACTGACGTGCATCATGAAGCCCCCGCATACACTGAGAAGGGGTACTCCTTCACCCATCTAGGATCGAGACCCCAACCGACCCACGGGCAGGCTGGGTTGACTCTCCAGGTTGCAGGCCCAAGTGATGATCGCCGCGAACTGACCCGCGGTGATGTCACCCCGTACGGAGGTCCTCCCCGTACCACCACTCCACAGAGCGTGGGCCTTCCCTGATCCGAAGTTCGTCATGGAGGTATGCCTCGTGCTACCCCCATCCCGAAGGAAGACCTGCCCCGCGGCAGTGACGCCCGGCGCGGAAACCTTTCCCGTGCCCACTATACAGGGTATGGAGCCCATCCTCCTGCCTCCGACCGCCAATCTGATGGAACCGTCCATCCGGTCCTTCTCCAACGTGGGGGCCTTCCCTACGTCCTCTCTGCAACCGGAGAAGGTCCTCATCACCCCGGAAACTCGAGGAGTGATGGTCAGCCTCGCTCCACCTGCATAGACCATGGAGGTCCTCCCCATGCTCCTGCCGATTCCAACAGAGGCTCCGCCTACATGGGTGTTTTTCATGGAGGTCCTCCCCATGTACCCTTCGACATTTTCCCTGGTGCTCCTCGCACCCCGGCTGTCTTGAGTGGGGTCCGCCACGGCGCCAGCGCTGCCCTGAGACTGCATGATAGGGATCAACCCTATCCCGAAGAGACACTCCGGGGTAGGATAGTGGGTCGTCGCCGCCACAAGAAGAATCTTGGGAAAGCCTGGGTGGAGATCAAACCTGCCCGCTTCTCCGACTCTAAGGAAGAATGCGACTCATCCATGAAACCTTCTCCTCGCTCCTCCGTATCAAGGACTGGGGCAGGAACCAGACGCGTTAGCCTCATTCTCCCGGAACATGAGGTCCACCAGATTCCCATCTCTCTCTGCAGGTACATCCAGGAGGAAGAGATCCTGGGAATTCCACAGGTCTCGACCACGCAATCACTGCCATCGTCACCGGAAGCGCCCTCTACCTCTACTCGAGATCACGAAGAGCTATTTTGGGGGCCAACGGCGGTAGAGCGACGATATGACCAGTCGCTGGTAGCTGCGATTCCTGTGCCGGAAGCGGTGGTTATCAGCCCGTCGTACCGTGACATCGTGGCCAGGTCACCTTGCTCTTCGGAGGATGGCCCCCAATTCGGCGGCCAGTCAGCTCGTTTTCTGTATTCTCCGCCACCGAGTCTACTATCCCAGAGGTCCGCCTCGGTACCGCTACCAGTCCCTCAGCCACCCCCGGTTGATGAGTGGGGCAATACAGGGCTAGGCCCCGAGTCCGAGCCCAGGAGCTTCTGGAGTATTCTTATAGTAGATTACTTCCCTGAGAAGTTCTGGCCGACGGCAACGCTGAACTTTCGCGTACCAGAGTCCCTTACCCCTGAAGAAGTGGGTTGTTTCTGTCGAACCCTATGGGTGACACACTTCCGCCTCCATTACGAACGGGTGGTGTACCCCAGAAGTCGAGAGCACTTCGAAGAAATCGGCGAGCAGTGCCGCCTGATCGATGCGGCCGCACTTCTTGTGGCCCAGCACCCTGAGTCGCCAGGCCGCCAGAGCGCCCTTCAGCGGAAATGTGTCCAGAGTTTCAAAGCACTCTGCAGAATCGTCAGGGAAGCTACCCCCCATGTGCAAGTCCGTGGTTGGGGACACTATGCCGCTCTCCTCTTAGACCCTATCCGACGATAGCCCGATTCATTATGTGACATCGAGGACATGACCTCGAGAAGGGTCGTGGTCCACATGACCGAAATTGTGGACAAGGAACATGAGCTTGAACTCCTTGATGGGGAATTCCCCCCTGAGGGCATACCGCCCCTGCTGGACCCATCAGGGAGGGTTACCTGTCAGCAGAGGAACCTGCTAGGCCTCCCCGTACCCACTGAGTCGCTGGTACTCGGTCGAAACACCGGCAAGGGTAAGGAGTACGTCGGAACTGTCAAGCACTCCGACCCGTCCGCCTCTGTGTAGAAAACAGACGAAGATCCCGAGAAGGCCACGTTACACCAGCAGCTTTCCGAGCAGAAGAGGCTGGTTGACGAACTCTTGGCTGAGCGCGCCGCAGAGCGGCGACCCGACTACGGTAATCCCAGGCCGGGGCAACAGGGGTAGGAACAATTCCCCCCAGTGAGATGCCTCTGGGAAACCCTGATCATTCTACTTCCGCAGATAGGGAAGAAGCCGTGAAGTATGGCAAGAGGGCGCGATACGTTTCGCCAACCCCCCCTGAGCGACGGGGCAATCGGAAGAACCCAGCCCGGGTTCCCCCAGTCGCCCCGCAGGTCGTTCCTCCAGCTGATCCGCGAATAGCCGAAGCCATCTACCGTGTTGAAGAACCTGGCAATGTAATTGTGGTTAGGGATCCCCGTCAAGACAGGGACCCCCACCCGGATGATCTTATTGAGGCACTCACAGCCCACCTCGAAGCGTTGGAAACGCGGTAGGTGGCGGTCCCACCGGACGGCAAGCCGTATCCCGCGTGGGTGGATGATATGCCCGCACCTCCGGGTTTTGGGAACCACACTTTCTCACCGTTCAATGGGACAGGGGACCCGCCACAACACTTGGCACATTTTTCTTCCAGGTGTGGCCCCATGTTAGGGACCCCGACTCAACAAGAAGCCGCCAAGCTCTGATGCTTTGTACAAACATTGGAAGGTCCAGCATTCTTCTGGTACAACTAGCTCCCTATCAGATCGTTGACCGGTTGGGAGGATCTCCACCGGTAGTTCCTGTACCAGTTCAGCTCCACCACACGGAAGACCAGCATTGCAGACCTCTTCAAGTGCAAGTAAAGGCCTGATGAGCGGGTTGCAGATTTCATCACCCGGTGGAAGGGACTTACGTATTCCCTTGATATGCCACTAAATCAGGATCAATTACTAACGATGTGTGTGGGGAACGTCAAAACGGAGCTGGTACCCTCCCTGATTACCCAGAACTACCCTGGAGGATTCAGAGATTTCTCAGATAAGGCTCAGCGCCTTGAGGAAGCCCTGCAACAGGCTATTCAGGCGCGTTTGTTGCCCCCCATGATCCCGGCTAGGAGGACCGCCAGGGCTAAACCCGCCGCGGTGGACCAAATAGAAGCCCCGAGGCAGCTGGAGTTACTACCGGCGACACCACCCCCGCAACCCCGCAGAGGTCCTCCACCTCAAGCACAGGATCCTGCCCAGCAGTGACCGCCTCAGAACCGATAGGTTCCCCCGCACAATGCGCCACCACCACCTAGGCGAGACAATCAGGCGCCACCTACTCAGCAGGCCCCTCCGGACCCTCATCAGGGCTAGGCCTCCAGGGCCCCCTATCCGAAAACGAGGCACCAGATTTATTCGTTCAATGAAAATCAGGTCCCTGGCTACTTCCGAAGCGCTTTAGAGCAAGGGATTGTGCGTCTGCCCGAGTGCAGAAGGTCTACAGAGGCGAATCTCACCGATTACCCCAACTACTGCCCTTATCATAAGATTATAGGGCACACCCTCAAGAAATGCTATGTGTTTAAAGACTGGATTCAAAACAAGGTCAATAACAACATAGTCAAGTTGGGCCCGGCACCAGCACAAGTGGCGGGTGTCTTTGCAGGATCAGAGATCGGTAGCGACAGTGAAGGCGAGTGGTAGCAGGTCCCCAGCCGCCGATCCCAGAAATACGATGAATGGATGGCTCGAAAAACTGCCATCCGTGCCCATGGTATCATCCGGGCGCGCCTGAAGCAGTCGAAACCTTCAGAAGAAGTAGCCGGTGCCTCCGCATCATCTTCGCAGTCGACCTCTTCCCAAAAGGGCAAGCAGCGGCGACGCAAGAAGAAGCAACATGCACCGCCGGTGCCATCGTCATCCCACACTCTTGGTGACTTTATGCCCCCTGAAATGGGGATTCCTCCCAGAATCCGCCCAGCGGTGGATGACTTCTCGAGCGATAGCCAGGGGTACGCTTCGGTTAACACCGTGGAGATGGTAAAGCCCTATATGACTCCCGGCGAGGGGGAACGCCAGGCGAACCTCCCCAATGTTCCCAGCCGATGTCAACGTCAGCGGAATCGCAACCGCTACGGTCATCGGGTTACATTAGCGGGAACTTTTGGCCAATCCGTGCACGCTACTGAGACCGGACAGCAAGCTCAGTGCAGAGCTCAGCACGCACAACCCCATCTAACGCCCTCGGCTCTACCTCCACCGCCGTTCGTGCTACTAGATCAGGGAGAGCTGCCTCGTTCGTATCACAGTCAGTCTTGCCCGGCTACAGGCCAGCCTCCGCTGTCCAATCCTAGTCCGGCGACTACTATCCAGGCTTCAACTAGTAGGCAGCAGGATGTACCCAGTACTAGCCGATAGCCGGTTCAATCGGCAGGACCCACTATGCCTCCAAATGCCGAACGACCTCCTGTAAGCAGAGATTCGCGTTTGGCACGAAAGTATGATGTCCTGAAGCACCTGGCCGACATTACGACGAGACTTTCTATTCTTGAGGCCCTTTTCCCATCATCCGAAATGCAAGAGGTACTTGCCGAGGCCTTAAGAAGCCCCCTCCAGTTTGAGACGGAGGTAGCAGCTGCAGAAGCCTTCCATACCGAGATGATTGAAAACACCGAGTGTCAGGCGGTTATCTCATTCTCTGGTGAAGATGAGGACCCTCTTATACAGGGGCACATTCGCCCGCTGTATATCACTGGCCACTTCAATGGCATGGAAGTCCGCCGCTGCCTCGTTGACACGGGTTCTGGAATCAATCTAATTCCGACTCGGACGTTGCAAAAGTTGGGTCCGTCTGAAGGTGATTTAACTCCCTCTGACCTCAGAATCCAGGGGTACGACAGGACCGAGAAAACCCCAGTCGGCAAGATCCGCCTGAAGACTCAGTTCGATGGCTTAATTTCCAGCACCGAGTTCATGGTCGTCTCTCAGGACACCGCCTACAACGCATTTATGGGTAGGCCATGGCTCCATCTGCATGAAGAAGTACCTTCGTCGTATCACCAGTGCCTCAAGTACTCGCTCAATGGTCGAGTAGGCATGCTCTAAGAAGATGCGTCCCCTTTCACTTCTTGTGAGGCCCGCTATCTGGATGCGGGTTATTACAAAAGTAAGGATAAACAGATCCTAGTAAGTGAGGATGAACCCGCCCCGGTCACAAGTGATCCCTGGAAAAGCATGGATGACGCTTACATCCTCCCGATCCACCGGTTGGAGGCCATGACCCCCGACATGGGGCAATGTTTTGTTGTTTCAGGTACGCAAGGAAGGCATGTTCCCGTGTCCAAGCGACGGCGGAAAATCACCTCGTACTCCTACATCAACCAGGATCAGGTCATCCCGGAACCTCCTACCCCTGTACGGTACCGGAATGTCAAGCTTATGATGACGGAAGTACGCCATACGTGTCTCTTCCGCCGGGATGGAATCCACCGACTCAGGCCGACACGTCACCACTGATTTGATATTATCAAACGTGGCCCCTTAGGCCGAAGGCCAGATGGGATAGGATCGAATGCCTTCATTTCTATGGTCTCAATGGAAAGTGGGTCTCCCGATGTGATGACCGCTGCTCCCCAAGATGGCACCAGCTGCCCCTCGGGTTTCGATAGCCCAGCAGTATCTTCCGTCGCGGGAAGTTCCCCTGCGGGTGGGGAGGAAGACCTGGAGGATGATCCCCCTGCCTTTGAAGAATGTGTCTCTACCACGGTTGATGAACTAGTACAGGTGAACCTTGGTAGCAAGGCAGATTCGAGACCCACATTGATCAGTGCTGCCATGTCCCTCGAGGAGCGGCAATAATACGTAGACTTCCTCAAACAGCACCGTGATGTGTTTTCTTGGAGTTACAACAAGATGCCAGGACTAGATCCCTAGGTAGCCGTTCACCGTCTGGGCCTCCCGGCAAAACATCGTGGGTTTAAGCATCCTCCTAGGAAGATGCACCCTTCTCATGGGGCTATGTTTGAGGCCGAATTTGACAAGACAATCAAAGCCAACTTCGTTAAGGAGGTCCAGTACCCCAAGTGGCTTGCCAAAATTGTGCTAGTCAGGAAGAAGAATGGGCAGATTAGAGTCTACATCGACTTCCGCGATCTTAATCGCCACTGCCCAAAGGATGACTTCCCACTCCCAGTGACGGAGTTATTGATTGACGCCACGGTCGGGTTCCAAGCTCTCTCTTTTATGGATGGGTATTCTGGGTACAACCAGATCCGGATGGCCCCCAAAGACGAGGAGTCCACTACCTTCAAGGCTCCCCAAGGTACCTTTTTCTACTAGGTTATGCCATTCGGTTTGAAAAATGTAGGTGCCACTTATCAGAGGTCCATGCATTGCATATTCAAGCCAATTCTCGGAACATTGGTGGAATGCTATGTGGATGACCTCATAGTCAAATCACGTCAGCGCCAGGACCATCTCAAAGACCTCGAGAAAGTGTTCGGTTTCCTCCGTTCCCGTCACTTAAAGATGAACCCGTTGAAGTGTGCTTTCAGGGTCACCTCTGGGAAGTTTCTGGGCTTTGTTGTCAGATACTGAGGTATCGAGATCGACCCGGAGAAGATCAAGGCCATCAGCCAAATGCCTCCCCCGAGCAACATTCGGGAACTTCGAGGCCTTCAAGGCCACTTAGCCTATATATGCCGATTCATCGCCAATATGGCCGGAAAGTGTAAGCCCTTTTCCCGGATTATGAAGAAGGGCGCCGCCTACGAATGGGATGAGGAGTGTCGGACCAACTTAGAGGAAATCAAGCAGTATCTTCTCTGACCTCCGGTCTTGATGCCACCCGTCTCCAGAAAGCCACTGGTCCTTTATGTGACCGCCCTGGAGAGATCCCTTGGTGCGCTGCTCGCCCAGAAGAATAACGAGGGTACTGAGAACAGTCTCTACTATCTCAGCCGCATGATTCTCGATACGGAGGTCAGATACCCCCCCATCGAAAAGAGCTACCTTTCACTCGTATTCACTGTGCAGAAGTTGCGACATTACCTGCAGCACCATGAGGTGCAATTGGTCTCCCGGGTAGACCCACTGAAGTACATCCTGAACCGCCCCATACTGACTGGCCGACTAGCACGGTGGGTAGTGATTCTCTAGCAGTTTGATATCAGGTTTGTACCTCAGAAGGCCGTTGAGGGACAGGCATTGGAAGACTTCTTAGATGCCCATCCAACCTCCGCAGATCAATCCCTGGACCTGGATTTTCCTGATGAGACGATCCTCTCAGTCGATCATGTTGTCCCGTGTTGGAAAATGCATTTCGACGGCACCTCCCGGAGCCCCACCGGTAGGAGGATCAATGATCCCAAGCTCAACAAAGTGGGCCTGGGTATTGTCTTTATTACCCCGGCACAGGCCGTCCTACCATACTCGTTCCTGTTGTCAGAAGGTTGTACGAACAACGAGGCAGAGTACCAGGCTCTCATCACCGGCCTCGAGTTGGCCCTTGAGATCCATGTGCCCCATCTACATGTGAAGGGAGATCCCGAGCTGGTAATCAAATAGGTTAATGGCGACTACGTCGTCAGGAAGCTGGAGGTTGCACCATTTCGGGAGTACACCCTCCGCCTAATGGCCCAGTTCTCTTCTTGACCAGAGGTTACCCATGTCCCACGGTCGCAGAACGGACAAGCAGACGCCCTGGCTGGCTTAGCCACGTCGCTCACAGAACCTGAGAAAGATTATTTTATCATACATGTGGCACACCAGAGAGTCATTTCCCCCGTCACCCAAGAGGACAATGATGGCCTACGGGTAGGTCATCTCACTGCCGGACCCTCTGCATCAGGGGTCCCAGGTTCGTCAGATGCAGTGGTTGAAGCCACTCCCTACTGGAGGGAACCTTTTGTTGAGTACCTCCAAAATGGTCGCCTCCCGGACGACCGGACCGAGCACGAGAAAATTCGACGCCGCGCGCTGCAATTTACCCTCTAGAGCGGCCCCAGTCTTGAACAGATCCTCTATAAGAGGAGTTTCGATGGTGTCCTCCTCCATTGCATCCAAGGAGTAGAGATACCTTAAGTTATGCAAGAGGTTCGCGCTGGTTCCTGTGGCGCCCATCAAGCTGGGCCGAAGCTGTCCCATCAGATCCGGAGGATGGGGTACTTCTCGCCCTCTATGATCCACGATTGTATTGGATATGCCAAGAGATGCCACGCGTGCCAAGTTCACGCGAACTTCCTGCATCAGCCACCAGAGCCCCTCCACCCCACCATGTACTCTTGGCCATTTTCGGTATGGGGAATTGATGTAGTGGGACCGTATCCACCGGCAACAGCCCGCCAGTGTAGGTTCATCCTGACTGATACAGATTTCTTCTCCAAGTGGGCAGAGGTAGTTCTGCTCAAAGAGGTCAGGGCCCGTTCCATCGTTGACTTTGTGAGATCCAACATTATCCACCGGTTTGGGGTCCCTCATGCCATCCTCACCGATAACGGCACCAACTTCCGAGCGGCTGAACTGAATAAATTGTACGCCAAGTACGATATCCGGTCGAACCATACCTCCCGCTACTACGCATAGGAAAATGGACAGATCGAGGTGTTTAACAAAACCCTCTCTAACATTTTGCAGAAGATGGTTGGTCATAACAAGAAAATTTGGCCGGACAAGCTCCCCAACGCCCTCTGGGCTTACCGGACGACGACTCGCAACTCTACCCAGGTGAACCCATATTCCCTGGTGTATGGAGCTGAGGCCGTCCTACCCATTGAGATCTAGCTGCCATCGTTACGCACTGTAGTTTATGATCAACAGACATTAGATGAGGTAGCCGAGATCCGTCTAGCTGAATTGGAAGCACTGGACGAGAACCGGCTTCGTGCCCTGCACAATCTGGAAAGGCATCAGGATAAGATAGCGAGGTCCTTCAACAAGAAGGTTCGTCTCCGCTCTTTTCTACAGGGTGACCTGGTACTAGCCCTTCGAGCGCCAATGATTCCCGATAGGAAACCGCCCAAATTAGAACCCAAATGGGAAGGTACTTATATCATCCATAAGGTTTACCCAAATGGAGCATACTCCTATGTGACCACAGATGGAGAGCGTATAACCCCTCCCACCAATGCCAAGTTCCTTAAGAGATACTTTGCCTAGGGAAAAAGGGTCCTGCATGACCCTAAACTGCAAGGTGGTCCTGTACGACCTTAAACTGCATCATTGTCCTGCAGGACGATAAACTGTGAAAGGGTCCTACATGACCTTAAACTGCACATTATGGTCCCGCACGACCTTAAACTGCATCTGCGTCCTGCAAGATGATAAACTGTGAAACGGTCCCGCATGACCTTAAACTGCACATTATGGTCCAACATGACGCTAAACTATAAAGTCCTGCATGACCTTAAACTGCATTTTTGTCCTGCAAGACAATAAACTACAAAATAGTCCAAGCACTACAACTTTAAACTAAGATCTCCCCCATCCTCATTGCAAGACGTTAAATTTCAAGTCAGTCAGGCCTTCCTGACCGAGGCTCAGCCTCAGGCCCCTTGGCCTCCTTGGGCCCATGGCCCCCCGTCCTCATTGCAAGACGTTAAACTACAAGCCGGTCAGGTCTTCTTGACCGAGGCTCAGCCTCAGGCCCCTTGGCCTCCTCGGGCCCCTGGCCCCCCGTCTTCACCACGAGACGTTAAACCGCATGCTGGTTTTCCCCGACTTACCCTCTTGCGGGATTATACGGTATGGTATGGGATTATGTCCTCATTCACGTCGGATTACTCGCCATACCGTACATATACCCAAATGAGATTCTCCTCGTCCCGCATGATGTTAAACTGCATTTCAAGAACTACGTGTGGCTTGATTCCCATTTCAATGGGATACGTAGGAACACTCAGAAGCCCCGTATTGGGCCCAGCCCCAAGCTTTTCTATTCCACTATTCCCCCTGGGAATAGTTTCCTTGGAGGCTCCTTGTGTAGCAGGGAGTAGGCTTTCTTAGCCCCGCTCATACAGCCCTGCTCACACAAGGATTGTAAGGGTCGCACCATGTGCTCACTCCCATTCTTCTATCCTCCCACGTCCTCACCGTATGATGTTAAAGTACATGGCCTTCAAGAACTATGTATGGGCTTGATTCTCATCCTCATGAGATACGTAGGAACGCCCGAGAATTTCGTCCGTTGGCCCAACCCAAAATCCAAAATCTTCACCTCAGGTCAAGACATGGCTGGGTGCACACTTTTTCCCCAACTCACATCGAGCAAGCCTCAACCCGGCTGCACATCCCCCCTGGAGATGTTTGCCTCTTTCGTGGATGGATACAGCTATGCTTCACCCACTCCTTGACTGGGATTCCATCATCTTTCACACCCAGAGGGGCCCCCAAGAATGGCCTGGATACAACGTCCAAGGGATCTCCTACCGTTACGGGCCAACGCCCCACGACCTGGATACAACGTCCAAGGGCTCTCCTACCGTTACGGGCCAACGCCCCCGAGGGTTTTCAAGCAACAAGCCGATACAAGTCCCACGTTGCGAATTTGGTCAGCGGTTGATTCTCATTTGTTTCTCCCATATCAGGTTACCATAGGAACGCTGTGTTTCGAACATGGTCAACAGTGTCCTGGATCTTCGGGTCCACCCCGAGATGTCCCAGACATCGAGTGCAGTAATTCGTACTGCCCCATCCCGAGGTGACAAACTTCCCCCCGGGCGGTGCTAGTGATCGGGGCCACGGCCCTGATTCCCCATAGGGGTGTACGGTGTGGTGTAGGACTACGTCCTCATTCACGTCGGGATCATGTACCACGCCGTACGCCTTCCCTTACGAGGCCCAGCCTCATGCCCCTTGGCCTTCTTGGGCCCATGGCCCCCCGTCCTCATGTAAGACGCTAAACTGCAGACCCATCAGGCCTTCCTGACTGATGCCTGACCATAGGCCCCTAGGCCTTCTCGGGCCCCTCCGCCCAATCTCTCACCCGGGGTGTACGATGTGGTGTAGGACTACGTCCTCATTCACGTTGGGATCATGTACCATGCCGAACGCCCTCCCTTACGAGGCCCAGCCTCAGGCCCCTTGGCCTCCTCGGGTCCCCGACCCTTGTCCTCATTGCAAGACATTAAACTACAAGCAGGTCAGGCCTTCCTGACCAATGCCTAACCATCAGGCCCCTTGGCCTTTCTGGGCCACAACACATGTCCTCTCTTATAGGATTGTATGGTGTGGTGTAGGACTACGTCCTCATTCACGTCAGCTTCTTCTCCATACCGTACACCTCCCTTGTTTAGGGGTATATTACTCCCCTCCTCGTCCCGTATGACGTTAAACAACATTTGGAGAACTACGTGTGGCTTGATTCCCATCATCATGGGATACGTAGGACCACCTGAATGTCCAAGATTCGGGTCCAACCCCATCTCTCGGGAATCTTCATCCCATCTTGGCCCCTTGTCCTATCCTTCCTCTGTGAGGGGATTATATGTTTTGTTGTGGGACTATGTCCTCATTCACGTCGGACCCGTAATGACCACACCGTGTACCTCTCTATACTGATCTGTTTCGTCAATCCCTTTTCGGCGGTTCACCAATGTGCCTAAGAGTACTCTGGTTTATTACCTGGAATGCCAAGCTTTACTTGGACAAGTCTGCACCCGCTTTCCAGGCTTTATGTATCCCTGCATCAGGGCTTCCATCATCTGTCACACCTAGAGGGACCCCCAAGAATGGCCTGGATACAACGTCCAAGGGCTCTCCTACCGTTACGAGCCAACGCCCCCGAGGGTTTTGGACAACAAATCGATAAAATCCCGCGTTGCGAATATGGTCAGCGGTCGATGCTCGTTTGTTGTTCCCACCTCAGGCTAATGCGATATAGATGCTGAGTCTCCACCATGGTTAACAGTTTCCATCTATCTCCACGCCAACCCATTCGGCCCAAAATGTCGGGTGCACAATTCACACCCTTCATCACTTCACCGTGTCCATGTAGAGTCTCGGAACTCTTGGTACTTTTCCTCCGTGCACGTCCGCGCATTGGGGGAACAAGCCGCGTCAAATATTTCCTTCGGGGATCTCTACCGACTCCCGTTTGACTCACCCCAAGTATTGCGATGAGGATACCCCCCTTATTTCCCACACCGAGTTTAACTCACGTGGGCTTAGGAATCAGGTTGACATCTGTGCTTGCTTGAGAAGTTGTCACCATTCACGGTCCGAGTTCTAAGACCATAAACTAAGATTATCATCTGGAACTACGTTCAGCTTGATTCCTATCTTGATAGGATACGTAGGAATGCCCAGAACCCTTGTCTTTGGGTGCAGCTTGAGTTCAGAAAATTCACCTCTATGGTCCTTCCTTCAGGACCCCGATTGCGGGACTGCATGGCGTAGTGTGGGATTATGTCCTCATTCATGTCGGATTTGCAATGGCTCCACCACGCACGCCCCCATTCTGAGGTTTATCCCTCCAATTCCTTGTCTAGCATGACATTAAAAGGCACCCTTCCGAACTACGTATGGCTTGATTCTCATCCTTATGAGATACATAGGAGTGCCCGAGAACTTCCCCATGGGCCCAGCCGAACCTACGTGTTCGGTCCCTCGACTCGAGCATTTACCCAGAGAATGCATGGTATGTAGGGATTAGGTCCTCATTCACGTCGGGTTTTGTAACCGCCTTTCCATGCATCCCCTTCTCCCCTTACCCATCCATGGTCCGAATTCTACAACCCTAAACTAAGATCTCCCTATGGGAAAGGAATCTGATCCCCCTATCTAATACGTCTCATTGTCATATTCAGATGTGTTTCGACAATGAGCCTGAAGTGTGGGATTTTCATAGGGACATTCCCCTCATCCCATGACCAAGATTTGTGAGCTCGCTATTTGGATCCTCATCCTCTTCCACATCCAAAAGGACCCTCGGACGACATGGATACTAGGCTTAGGGGCTCTCCATGAATGCTGGACCTAAGGGCCCTCCAATCGTTTCGGGCCAACGTCTCTACAGATATTTGACAACATTTGTGACATGGTCCCGTGTTTCGAACATGGTCAACGGTCAACCCTCATTTGTTTGTACCCATTCTAGGCTAACATGACAGGATGCTGTGTTACGAACATGGTCAGCAGTTATCCTCCATCGTCACACCGCCATCATCGTGATCTGAATCTCGAGCGCCATGATTCACACATTTCCACTTCCTCATGTTCAAGTGGAATTTCATCATACTCGGCTCTTTCTCTTCGCGCATCCAGGTGCGCTAAATGATCGTGTTAGTGTCATTGGGTCGGTATTCACTGAGCATCCCTTTGCCCTAACCTGCCCCTTTCTGTGTCGGGAAATTCCCACCACTACTGCTTGTTTCCCACACCGAGCACGACTCACGTGGGGTTAGTAGTCTTGGCAGGATGTGTACCAACATGGCCAGGCTCCTCATCATCCCGCATGACGTTAAAATATGCTTTCAGAACTACGTATGGATTGATTCTCATTCTCATGGGGTACGTAGGAACGCCCAACCACTCTGCTTCAGGCCCATCCCGATCCTCACTCTTGGTCCCTCGACCTGAAGAGTTTCCTCTGGGGGTATGTGGTATGATTTGGACTCCAAGTACTCATCCACGTCGGTTTCATATCTACCGCGCCACATGCTCCCTGGGATATTCCCTTTTATTCCACGTCCTATCGTATGACGTTAAACTATAGGAGTCCATGTGTCCTCAACGCATGACACTAAACTGCGGTTCTACCCTGAGCAAGTTCAGGATGCCCCAAGATCCCATTGGGAGGTGACAAATCCCCTCGCCAGAGAGGCCCTGTCTAGAAGAAAGAATGATCCATGATCAAACTAATGCGCCCATATGATGTAATCCCACCAAGGCGGTGTAACTACCTAAGTGTTGGATTCTGTTCGGACAAACCGTCACTCCATATTCCACGCTTTGTGTGCCCCTTATTCGGATCCTTGTCCCCTTTCATGTCTCACGAGACCCCCTAACGGCCTGATCGCATGCTGAATCGGCTCACCTACCATCCTGGGCCAACGTTCCGGGAGACGGTTCATGTCTGGAAGGACCCCCTAACATTATGGATGTCGACCTATGGTCCGCCCACTGTCCTGGGCCAACGTCCCGAAGGATTTATCGACAACATTTGTGACATGGTCCCGTGTTTCGAACATGGTCAACGGTCGACCCTCAGTTGTTGTCCCCATTATAGGCTAACGCAGTAAGGATACCGCTTCTCCTTCAAGGTTAACGGTTGTCCCTTATTGTCACGCCATCCCCACAGTGTTCCGAATCCTAGGTATCGCGATTCACGCTTCCCATTTTCATCTGTTTGGACCAATTTCAGCGCTCCTGGCGTTGCCCCGTTTGTGTGTAAGAGCACGTTGAAGAAACGGTAATTCGGCTACCCTGGAAGTTCCTTCTCCGATCAAACCAACTATCTCCTATTTCTCACATCGGGCTCGACCCACGTGGGCTTGGGGAATTGTCGCCGAACGTCCCGCAAACATTGTAGGGATGTAACAAGGCAATTCAAACAGTGGAAATCGTGCGCGCTACGGCATTCAATTTTCCAGTGGCTTACCGTCAATATCATTCACATGGTTGTAGAGACAGTCAGCGGTTATGGGTGTGAAGTCCTCCCACGCATGACCATCGGCCACCCTGATCCATTGGTGGTGGCATGGTGTGCTCCTGAACCAGCAAGCTGGTTCGTCCCTACTCGCCATAGGGATGAAGACGTCATCCCTCAGCCCGAAGCCGTAAAATGGTAGTTTCTTGCACTGTGGATAATCCTTCTGACCTTCCAATATAAGATCTGTCAAAGAAGTGTGGTACGAGTGGCTTCGGACCATCTCCCCCACGCCTGGACAGTTGGCCATCTCATCCCGACGAGCAGCATCTGCAAGAACCCCCAACAGAGCCTCTTGACGGGCCATTTCGATTCCGGCCCTCAGAAAAGAATTTTTTCAGCTGGATCGTGAAGCTGAATCGTGAAGACAGATCGTGAAGATCGGTCGCGAGACCGGGCCGTGAAGTCTGGCCAAGGCCAACAAGCAGAAGTTCTCTTGGCGCGGACGCAGAGTCGGAGACCCGCGGTTCTCCGTGAAGCTCGATTCGCGGAGGGCTGTCGCGGAGTACGTGGAGCTTCGCGAAGTCGAGAGAACAAAAGGACAAGGAAGTCACGTGAATACAAAAGAGGTTGACCCCCTATTTATCGGCGGCGACCCCGGAGCATCGCGGCGTGCCTCCCCCGCGCGGAGCATCGCGGCGCGTCCGGATCCGTGGCCCCAGTCAGCATCGCGGGCCCCCTTCGCGGAGCGGCATCGCGAACCTGCGACAATTTTGGCGATTTTCCCTCAGACTTAGACCCTTCTCCCTCCACAGCTCCATGTCTCAGGGGGGGCATTTGTTGGTGCCAAAATATGGCCCGAAAGAAAGGAGCAAAAAAGAAGGCTGGCGCGCTGCCTCGCGAAGCACCGACGCGAAGCACCAACGCGAAGCGGCCCCGAACATCGCGGCCCCGCAAAGCTCCAGAGGCGGTAATGCTCCGCGAAGGTGTTTGACATTCGCGAGCCCACCGCGAAGCTCCAGAGGCGGTAATGCTCCACGAAGGTGTTTTACGTTCGCGAGCCCTCCGCAAAGCTCCAGAGGCGGTAATGCTCCGCGAAGGCGTTTGACGTTCGCGAGCCCGCCACAAAGCTCCAGAGGCAGTAATGCTCCGCGAAGGTGTTTGACGTTCGCGAGCCTGCCACGAAGATCCAGAGGCAGTCACTCTCCGTGGACGCTGTTGACGTTCGCTAGCGCGCCGTGAAGCACCGGAGGCGGCGCGCGAGTTCTGCTTCGCGACGCCCCTTCCCTATAAATACTGGACTCCCCCTAAGTCCCAAAGACAGACAATCTGACCTTTCGGCTTCTCCTCTCCCGAATCGCGAAGCACTCTTTGCCCCCGGGAATCATGAGCTCCACGAGGTACTTCTAATTCGCGAGACACCTCTGCTTTGTCTCGTTTTGAGCCCCTCTTCTGAGAGGGATGCCCTTCGCGAAGCTCAAGGGAATTCGCGAAGGAAGGGGATTTCCATGGGAACCCAGGTAGCCGCGGAGAACTTATGCTTCGCGAAACACCCAACCCCTGTTAGTGATTCCTATGCTAAGGCAGGAGCACTACACATCGAGAAGCACACTGCTTCGCGGGACCCTGCTTCATGAGGCACCTCTTCTTCGCGAGGCAGTGCTCTGCGAACACTGTTCCACTTCGCAAAGCACCTTCCACTCACACCTATTCCCCATGCTAAGGCCAAGGCACTCCACTTCGCGAAGAACACTCCTTTTCTTAGCAATTCCTCTTCCCGTACGACCCTCCAGGCTTGCACGATGTGATTTCAAAGTCCCATGGACAACACCACTCGTGGCATTGCTTTGCCTAATGCTTCTTCGCATAGGCATGCCAACGACTATTGCCTCTTCGCATAGCCACGCTAACGTGGACCCTTCGATGGTTCATTCCACAACCCCCCTTGACCATGGCCTTACTGGTACCCTCCCTTCCCCAAGGACCAGAGGGTACCAGTTATGTAAGTCCTAGGGGTGTGGAGTGAACCCACCTCGTCCGAGCTGCAGGACGTTAAACTGCCAAGCACCACGTCCTCAAAACATGACGTTAAGCTGTGACCCGACCCTGGGCCTCCATCCTGGAGTAAGTCCCGGCACCATGGGCCGCCTAATGCGTAAGCCCCTCTTCACTTCTCATGGACGCATCCTTCACAACGTGATCATCAGGTCCTTGCAACCTCTTGTTTCTCACACCGAGCATGACTCACGTGGGCTTAGAGTGAGCATCGACCCTGACCTCCACCCATAGCGAACTACGAGGACTTTGATCCATGTCAAGGAATGGTACATAATAAGCCTCCATGAGGTTAAAGCCACATTGCTTGGTCGTTCATTCACGTCGAGTTTCACCCTCGTCCAGCATGACGTTAAACTGTATGCCCCCTTGTCCCGTATGACATTAAACTGCACACCCATTTGAACTACAAGGTCTTTGATCCATGTCAAGGCATGGTACGTAGGAATCCTCCCTGAGGTTCAAGCCTACCCGTCATTTCTTCACGTCGGGTCCCACCTTCGTCCAACATGACTTTAAACTGCATTCCGGTCCGACGACAAGACATTGTGACTCATCCACTACGAACTACGAGGACTTTGATCCATGTCAAGGCATGGTACGTAGGAAGCCTTCCAAAGGTTCAAGCCCACCACTCATAGGACCAAGGTCCACCTTTATGTCGGTTCACCGACAAAGCCCCCATATGAACTACGAGGTCTTTGATCCATGTCAAGGCATGGTACCTAGGAAGCCTCTACGAGGTTGAAACCCACCATCTAGTCGTTACGACCTTATTCACGTCGATTAACCCCGTCCCGCATGACGTTAAACTGTATTCTCCAATCTGAACTATGAGGACTTTGATCCGTGTCAAGGCATGGTACATAGGAAGCCTCCCTGAGGTTCAAGCCCAACAATCATTGGCCCAGACCGTCTCCTTGCCGGTGTGCCAAGTCCCCATTTTCAATCTGAACTATGAGGACTTTGATCCATGTCAAGGCATGGTACGTAGGAATCGTCCCATAGGTTCAAGCCCATCTCCCATCGGACCAAGGTCCCTCATTTACGTCGGTTCACCGACACCCACCGCCCGTCGTTTATTCACGTCAGGATTCACTGTCGTCCCGCATGACGTCAAACTGAATTCCATCAATTCTTTAAACTACGAGGACTTTGATCCATGTCAAGGAATAGTACGTAGGAAGCCTCCCCGAGGTTCAAGCCCACCACCCATCGGACCAAGGTCCACATTCACGTTGGTTCGCTGACTACATTTATCAGGCCAAGGTCCACCTTCACGTCAGTTTACCAGCACCATTCCGAACTACGCGGACTTTGATTCCCTGCTATGGGGATACGTAGGAAGCCTCTTCAAGGCTCAAGCCCAATTTCACCGTCTCCCCTGTGATGGTCCCATTTCACTCCTCCACTGCATTCATCCACCTATCACCCACCCCGATTCTCGCCCGGATTGTCATATCTCGGTGAGACCATGTCGGTACGCTCCTCTTCACAGCCACCCATGGGCTGGCCCCGATATTGGCATCCCTTCACGAGAAATCCCTCAATCCGATCTATTCTAGATAATGCTCTGATCGGGATGATCCGTCTCCGCTGGACGTTAAACTCGCGACGTACCCTGTGTTAAACACGGGAAGCTGAGGAAAACCTCAGATATGTGTCTATGACATATAATTCCCCTCTCTCGATGTGGGATGCCTCGGGCTTCCATGCCCTCGAGAAGCCCTGTGATCAGGGATAATAGACAGATACGCCAGGTTCCCCAGCATCCAGACACGCTACTGATGCCTCAATGTGACTACTCCCCCGACTGAAGGTTTCTGCCCTGATTGGACCCTTTGGAATGTCCCGACAGAAGCAGTGTAATTAATAGACGTCCATGGAAACACGGCACTGGGAAGAGTTTCACGAACTACGTATGAAATATATGAGGGAGACCCGGACTAGGTGATGAGTTCTGAGGAGGAATCCACAGAAGGAAGAACCGACATCCCATTATCCCGTTTCGATCAAGGATAATATGTCCCTGAATAAGGAGCGAATGCCGCCCGCCTTTGGAAAGTGGGAACGCGGGGCAAAAAGCGCCGCGCGTCCTCCTCCGCGGACAGAGGGGTGCGCACGCCCCGACGAAAGTGTCGAAAAAAATCACTTCAGGGATGAATCTATAAATACAAAATGTTATATTTTAAATAAAGTTTCAATTAGGCCTTTATTAAGAAAACTCTATATATATTTTTTAAAGGAGAGAAACCTAATGTTGATTATTTCAATGTTTTTGGGTTTAAAGATTTTATTTTAAATTATAAGGATAATTTGTATATATTTATTACTAAAACTGATGGAGGTATTTTTTTGTTGTATCCTAACCAAATTAAATCATATATAGTATATAATAAAAAAATATTATTGTAGAATAATTTTTTCATACTAATTTTAATGAAGATAAACTGAAAGTAATTCAAATTTAGTATATTATGAAGATGAATTTAGAGAATTTAATTTTAGTGAAGAATAACCTCAAGATGATAATTTAACTATTGTGGTCAATCATAATCCTTCTCATTCTGATCTTAAATCATGTAAAATTCATAAATATCACCTTTTTGATAAAGTAGTTAGAAATATTTATTTTTTAATTAAAACTAGAAAAATTGTTTTAGAAAATTCTACTTTTTATTCTGATTATTTTCCTAATAAAAGTGATATTGTTTTGGAACATATTTCAAGTAATAATCAACTTGTTGATATTTTTACTAAACCCTTTTATGTAATAAAGTTTTTGAAAATAATGTTTAAACTTAGAATGATGGATTTTTAGTCTAATCTAATATAAATTTTAAATATATATTCATATGAATTTATTAAGGGGGTTTTTAATCATTTTCAGAGCTATTTAAATTTTTATTAATTATTTAATAAATTTTAATTTACTTTTTTAACTTTTTGATAAATTTCAAAAAGGGGAAATTTTTTATAAAATATTTCATTTTTTTAATTTTCAAAAAGGGGTAGTTTTTTAGTTTATATTTTATAGTTATGAATATTAAAAATACCTTAAATGTATTTTGATTTCAAATTGATAATTATAATTTCTCACAACATCATATACTTAATATGTAATCCATATTTGTTGTTGTTTTTATATATAATGTTTTATAAAGAATTCTGTATTCACTATTTTATTATATTTATTCATTATTTAATTATTCTTTAACTATTTTTTATTTACTCATTATTTTTTTATATTTTTATTTATAACTATTTAGTTTACATTTCTTGTAAAATATATTTTTTTAAGTAAATCATTACCCTTACACATATTATATCATTTTTATTTTACCTTTACAAAAATGTTCTGCATACCTTTATGTAGTTTGAAAAATAAGTGTTTTACCTTTACATAGATATTTTTTAAGTTTACACATCATATATATTACCCTTATGCGGCATTGTATATTCATATTTATAACTTTACATGATCCATTTTAGTGAAGTTTACATAGTATAACAACTCTGGTCTTTATTACACATTTAAACATGCTTTATTACATAAACTTTCACTTAATACAACCTAGAATATCAATAGGTATAGTGTATTTGGGTATTAAGAGCATTAAATAAAAAATTAAGACATAAAATAAAATATCTTTATTGAAAACTTATTTTACATAGCCAAAAAATTCTTTCTTACTTAGAAATTCATGGGATAACCTGAGGACATACATTAGAAAAGGGTGAGCTATAAAGCCCAGTAAGGGAGTAAACAAGGCATAACCTGAAGAATAAAATAAATTTTAGTAAATAGTAATATCAATGGATCACAAGAGAAACATAAAGGCATGATATAGAATTATTATCATAACATAGGAACGTGGAAACAACTTAAAACATTGCATCATTAACATAAAGGAATTAGGTAAACCCTTGTCCCAATATGATGGACAAAAGTCAAAGGAATCAGGTAAACCCCTGTCCAAAAATTATGGAAAAAATTACTATAAAGGAATAAGGTAAACCAATATACTAACATTAGGTATCATGATACTAAACATTACCCAATGCATTAGAGCGCTATCAGGGCACACCCTTCATAATCATTTCAATCTCTTGGTTAAGTGTGCCACATAGATCATATAACATGGATTCATTCAACATCATAATTTATTCCAAGATAAAAGAATTTTGAATACAAACATGAAAGATTATAATCAATAAGTATATGTGCATAAAGGTGAATAACCTTGATCATGAAATTGGCATGGTATTCACTACATGATGATTTTGTCCTGGAAATCACAGTGCAATTTCGATAGCCTAACGACGTGACATAAAAATTCATAAAAATGGTTGATGAGAGAGAAAGGGGTATCTCATCATTAAAACATAATAAGGGAATTATGGGGGAGGTGTGAAAACATACCCCATCATTTTTAATTTAAAAATAAATGGGTATAACAATATAAGGAAACTTGGACAAAAAAATGAGAAAGGAAGGAAAGTGAGGATCCCTTACTTGGATGTGGATCCCAAAGGCTTGGGAAAGACTTCTTCGGAGATTGGGGGAGCCTTGGGAGGACTCTAGGGAGTGGAGAGAAGATTTAGGATGATCTTAAAGGATAAAGAGTGAAGATGAATGGGTGTTTAGGTGGGTTTTTATAGGAAAGGATTGGGAATTATTTATTATTTAGTTTTTGGACACTACACACAAAAATAATCAAAACCAAAAACCTTACCATTGTTTTTGCCCATGTTTTTTCCAAAGGGGAGTGGAAAAAAGTATTTTATAAGTCCATGGGCTGAAGATATTAAAATATTCCCCCTTCTTATGTAGAGGTGAGTCACACTATCAAGGAAATAAATTTAAAATTATAAAATATAGTATGCATTTTGGAGGATTCACTAATGCATTATAGAAAAAGTAAAATAAATAAAAAATAAAATTATTTTAAAGTTATAACACATATTTAGTGGAATATACCTTTTATGATATTTATTACATCACTATAGGGTCATTATGATGTCATCAAACACACTATATATTTTTATATTATTTACTTTTTACCAAAAAATTCGACGTTCATAAAATTATGAAAAATTCACCATTGGATAAATTATACATCTTGATTCCAAAAATAATATTAATTTTATCTAAATAGTTTTCTAAATATCTGAATTTTTACTTTTAAAATGAGAACCGACATTTATTGAAAATTGACGGGCTTTGACAAAAACAGTTTTTAAACCATAATAAAAATTACATTTAACTTCAAAAAATTATATACTACTCTATTATTAATAAAATTAATTTAATAATAATATTTTATTAAAATATTAATTATTTCAAAAATTCATTAATTCCTTAAAATAAATTCTTTAAAATTACACTTTCTATTTTATCTTATAAAAATATAACTCTTATTAAACTGATTACTTAATCATTTATAGATAAGGAACTGATATAATCATATTTTATAATATTTTTTTTAAAATATTATTAATAAAAACCATAGTTTAATATAATAATGTATATATTTCACAAAATTACCAATTTCACCAGAAAATCAATTTATCAAATTCATCATTTTTTAATAAAGAATATTCTCATAAAGTAATTGATGGAATAAAAATTTTATTTATAAAACGAGATTGAATAATAAGTAACTAATACCTTATTACATAACCCCTTATAACACCCACATAATACCCGAGGGTAAGTTGTGTGATGGTGAAAAACTCTTGGGATGACTCAGATAACATCACTCAGGTTGTAATCTCTATTAATTTGAACTTCTCCCATATGATATTTTGTTCAAGATTAATGTGTTGAGATCATCTTGGGATTGGTCAAGATAAGATCCTAGAAATGATACCTCCTTTTCGAGCTCTGCCAAATAAGCTTCATACAACTTGAGTCTACTAGATGAGGCCATCATCTCCTTTTTATATGTTGAAAGGATTTGTTAAAACCTTATATTTATATTAGTTATGTGATCACTTTTCAATGGCTATATTATCAATAGTAATGATACTTAACATTCATTTAAACACAATAATAATAATAAAATAGTGCATGTGTTTTATATATCCATAAGACATTAAAATAAAGGTAATTTTATTCATAAATGACCAGGTCATTAAAACCTTCACCCCTTAAGAAATTTCTCCCTCAAAATTTCCTTTTCCCACTCTAAAATAGATGAGGTTAACTATTCATCATCACTTCCTCTAGTTTCCATGTCACTTCTTCAAACATGTTGTTTCTCCACAACACTTTGACAAGGTGCATTGTATTATTTCATAGAAAGTTTTCCCTGCGATCTAAGATCATCATCATCTTCTCTTCATAAGAGAGGTCATTCTCCAATGGTACCACCTCTAGATTGAGTATATGTGATGGGTCTGGTATGTAATTCTTATAGAGTGATACATGGAATACATCATGTACTTGAGACATGTTCGGTGGCAGTTCTTGTCAATAGGCCACTGCTCTGATGCAATCAAGGATCTCCAAAGGGCTGATGTACCTTAGAATAAGCTTTCCCCTCTTCCCAAATCTCATAACTCTCTTCCATGGAGATATGAAGAGGAATAACATGTCTCAGACACCAAACTCTAGGTCTCATCGATGATTGTCAGCATAGCTCTTTTGTCAACTCTGATCAGCTTTGGTGTGCTTTTGGATGGTCTTAACCTTGTCCACTATTTCTTCAAACATTTCTGGACCCATAAGTTTTCTCTCCCCAACATCATCTCAACATGTTTGTGTTCTGCACCTATTACCATAAAGGGATTCATAAGGATCCCTTTGGATGCATGAGTGGAAATTTTTATTGTAATAGAAATCAACCAGAGGTAGATTTTGATCCCATACTCCTTTTAAGTCCATTGAGAAAGCTCTCAACATGTCCTCAAGTTTTTGAATAGTATACTCAGATTGGAAATCAGTTTGAGGATGGTAAGTTGTACTGAAGTTCAGCTTAGTATTTAGAGTGTGTTGGAGACTCCTACAGAACTTAGAGGTGAATCTTAGATCTTGATTAGATACAATTGATAGTGGTACACCATTCATCCTTACCACTTATCTGATGTATATCTATGCTAGTTGATCTAATAAGAAATCCTCTCAAATTGTATTGAAGTGTGTAGTCTTTGTAAGACGATTCATAACAACCCAGATAACATTGTTTCCTTTGGATTTCTTCGAAAGTCTGATGACAAAGTTTATGGTGATGTTCTCCCATTTCCATGTTGGTATGGGTAATGATTGCATCATCCCCTTAGACTTCTTCCTCTTAACCTTCATTTTCATACATACTAGGCACTTTGATGTATATTTAGAGATCTCCTTCTTCATTTAATCCCACCAATAATTCTCTCAGAGATCTCGATACATCTTTGTGATTCCTGGGTGAATAAAGAAATTCAAACTTTGTGCATCATCCAAACGTTCATTATTTAACGCCTAATTAGAGGGAATGCGTAGTCTTGAACCCTAATATCAAAATTCATTCTTCGTTAACATTGAACTCCAAGGATTTCCATTTTTTGATAGTTTATACTTTCTTTTGAATTCCCACATCATCACTTTGATCATCCTTTAACCTATCCATAAGAGACGGTTGAGTAATCATTTGTGAAAGGATTGATGATGTTCCTTCCTTTATGATTCCAATGTCCATACTCTTCAAGTCTAAGAAGATTGGATCCTTCTCAATTCTTACCAATGAAAGTGTTTCTGGATCCTTTCTACATAGATAATCTTCTACTTTATTTTCTTTTCCTAGATAGTAGTGAATTGAGCAGTCATAGTCTTTGATCATCTCTAAACATATTCATTGGTGAATATTTAACTCTTTCTATGTGAATATATACTTGAGGATTTTGTGATCCATATATATTTCACACATATCCCCAAAGAGGTATTGTCACCAAATATTCATAGAAAAGATCATTGCAGCTAACTCTAGATCAAGTGTTGGATAGTTCTACTCATGAACTATCAATTTACTTGAAGCATAGGAAATGAAATTGTCATTTTGCATCAACACACAACCCAAGAACTTCTTCAAAGCATCATTGAATACCACAAAAATTTATTCACTTGTGGGTAGTGTGAGCATGGGTGCAGTGATAAGACTCCTTTTCAACTACATGAATCTTTCTTCACATTCATCATTCTAAGAAAAAATGACTCCCTTATAAGTTATCTTAATAATAGGGTATTAAAATTGTGATAAATTTCTCAAAAATCAGTGATAATATCTAGCTAACCCATGGAGGTTACGGATATATGCCACAAATGTTGGATTTGGACATCCCTCAATTGAATTTTTCTTGGAGGGATCCACAAATATCCATTTCTTATGATGATTTGACCCAAGAATGAGACTTACTTCAACTAGAACTCACACATGTTGTACTTTTCATAGAGCTTATCCTTTCTCAAGGTCTCTAGTATAGTGCTTAAATACTCTTCATGCTCCACCTTTCTTTTGGAGTATATTAGAATACCATATACAAACACTAACACAAATTTGTTGAGGTTATATCTAAAGACTCTATTAATCAAGTACATTATGATTGTTGGAGTATTAGTGAGTCTGAAAGGCATCACTATGAATTCATAGTGACCATGCCTTTTATGAAAAGAAGACTTGGGGATATCCTCCTTCTTCACCCTTACTTGGTAATATCTTGACCAATGATCCACCTTGTAGAATTATTGTGCTCCATGTAGTTGATCGAAAAAGTCATCAATTCATGGAAAAGGATACTTGTTCTTTATCAGGATTTTTTTGATCTCGTGATAATCAATGCAAAGGTGCATTGACCCATCCTTATTCTTAATGAATAGGACTAGTACACCCCATAATGAAACACTTGGGCATATAAAACCTTTATCTATATTCTCTTTTAGTTGTTTATTTAGCTCCTAAAGTTCCACAACATCCATTCTATATGGATTCTTGGATATTAAAAATTCCCTAGGTATAAGATCAATCGAGAATTAAACATCTCTTCTAGGAGTAAGACTAGGAAATTCCTTAGGAAACACATTAGTGAATCCCTCACAATAAGAATATTTTCGAGGATGGTTCCTTCCTTAGACTCAATCCTATGAGAAAGATATGTGTGCTAATATGGATGTAATATCCGTGCTTGAGATGATGGTGCTAAATAAGATTCATCATCCTCCTTACACTTGTATAGAATTAGGGGTCGATTCACCATATAGAGAGTGATTTCCCTCTTATGACAATTTATGTTGGGGCTCTATATAGGGAAAGATAATCCATGCCAATAATTTCATCAAATTCCACCAAGTGAATTATGATGAGGTTCGCTGGGAAGTTAAATCCACAAATTGTGATAGGGTAGGAGTTATATTCATTGGATACAATAATTGACCCATTTTCTGTTCTCACCAAAATCTCTACTTCCATGATTTGTGGTGGTGTTTGGATTTTTCTACTAAAATTTAAAGATATAAAATAATAGATAGAACTAGAATAAAAAATAACATTCGCTATTATTGAATGATTAACTAGTGTACCTGTCACCACTTCGTCATTGGGATTTGTTTCGGTGGTAGTGATGGAAAAAGATCACATTTTCTACCTTGGAGGTTATTGGTTGCCTCCAAAAAACCTTGTCTTAAGGCACTGGTTCACAAAGTATCATTGTTCTTTGTAGTTTTATCAATGAACAATGCTTTGAGGATCAAAAAGAGCATTCATTTCCTCTTTCATAGTAATTGGTTTTTCTTGTCTGAAATCACTAGCTTGGTGCCCTTCCTTCCCACACCTAAAGTATTTACTCATCCCCTTTAGGTAATTTCTAGGGTGCTTCTTTCCACACCATTGGCAAGTGGGATGCTAAATTTTTTTAGCACCGTTGGATTTATCTATCAGACCACCAAAATTAAATTCTACTTTCTTCTTATTATCCCTATAATACCTCTAAGATTCACAGATCTCCATCTTGACATTGAGATCACATCGTACAATCTTTTCATAGCTATCAAAGTCATAGATCTAAAGGGCTTTCTGTAGGATATGTTTTAGCCCAGTAAAGAAGTGATCAAACTTGAATTTAGGGGTAACGATAAAACCATAGGTGTATCATGAAATTGTAGTGGTTTTTTCCTCAAACGCACAACAGATTCATCATGGTCTTTCTTGTGTGCAAGGAAATATATTTCCATCATAAGATAGAGGGTGTTGGGAAATATTTATCAATTTTTTTTCCAGAAATCTATCCATCCCATCGTCTCAATATCTTCCTCAGGATTCGTATTTTTTATCAATGTCCACCATTGATCAGCTTCACCCACCATACAATAAGAAGCTAGAATAACCTTCTCTTATTCAGAACATTGACGGATGGAGAAGATCTTCTCAATGGAGTTGATCCATTTTTTGGAAATTGAGGGATCAGATGATCCATTGAAAGTATGAGGCCTTTGTCTCATGAAGCTATCAATTGCGACTTGTTCTTTCTTAGGGGGGTTGGGCATTCTTCATGAACCATGTTTCTATTCAAAACGTGGGTTAACAAAGATAGTACCGTGAAAGCATTTGTGATCCCTTCTCCCATTTTATTGGAAATATCATTAGAATAGTCATTATATTGATCTTTGTGTAGGTTGTTATCCTAAGTCCTCATATTACTGGACATTGGCTAGAATAAAAGGAAAATTAGGGGTAATTATTTTAAAGTATTAAACACATAAAGGGGAATACAATTACCAAATGGATAAATTATAAATTACATTTATTTCAATAACTTATGAATTTCTAGGCTTCAATCTGAGTTATCCATGATCTATTTTCTAACATATATTATTATGGGGGTTTTTTTGGTTTTTTTGTTCCTATAATAACGGTTCATACTAATATTATGAATTTACCAAATCATATCCCCTGGGAGTGTTGAACCAAGAGTGCAGCAATGCCTATTTTCATGCACTAGTTCCCGTTCAAGTATAGCTCAAAGCGGTGTTTTCAGGTTTTACCCCTAGATACATCTTTCCCAGAGCCACCTCTACTTATTCGTATATAAAATAAGATGTATTTTCATAATAAACCACTTACTCAATAATCACAAAAATTTATGGATTGGTTTCTTATACTCAGTCTTATCCCTAAGGATTTCACTAGGGTTTTATAACCCTAATCCTAAAAATAACTAAACCTATCCTCTGATACCAACTATAACAACCCTACACTTTATTTCATATATAGACATGATTTATTAGATAAAATTTAACTTAATACAACCCAAAATATTGATATCTATACTGTATTTGGGGATTAGGAACATTACATGACAACTTAAGACATAAAATATAACATCTTTATTGAAAATCTCTTTTATATAACCACAAAATTCCTTCGTACTTAGCATTGCATGAGATAACCTGAGGACATACATAAGAAAAGGGTGAGATATAAAACCTAGTAAGGGAGTTAACAAGGTGTACCATGAAAAATAAAATAAATTTTAGATAATAGGAATATCAATGGAGCATAAGAGAAACATGAACATAAAGACATGATATAGCATGATTATCATAACATGGAAATGTGATAACAACTTAAAACACTGCATCATTAACATAAAAAAATCAGGTAAACCTATATCCCAACATGATGGAAAAAATCATATAAAATAACCAGGTAAACATATGTACCAACATGACGTATCATGATATTAAACATTAACCAATGCATTGAAGAACTATTAGGGCGCACCCTTCACAATCATTTCAATATCATATTTAAGTGTGCCACATAGATCACATAAGATGGATTCATTCAACATAATAATTTATTCCAATATAATAGAATGTGGAATAAATAAATTAAATTCTATAATAAATAATTATATTTTCATAAATTTGAATACCATTGATGGATAATTGGACATAGTATTCACTACACGATGATTTTGGCATTGAGAATCATGATGCAATTTTGACAGCCTAACGACATGAAATAAAAATTCATAAAAATGGTTGATGAGAGAGAAAGGGGTATATCATCATTAAAACATAAAAAAGGAAAATATGGGGGAGCTGATAAAACATACCACATCATTTTTAATTGAAAAAAAGGGAATAACAATATAAGGATACTTGGACAAAAAACGAGAAAGGAAAGTGATGATCCCTTTGTTGGATGTGTGATCTCAAAGGCTTTGGAGAGGCTTCTTTGGAGCTTGGCGTGCCATGGTAGGACTCTAGAGAGTGTATAGAAGAGTGAGGAAGAGCTTTAAAGAGTTTTAGTGAAGCATAACGGGTGCTAGGGTGGGTTTATATAGGAAAGGAGGGTGAATTCCTTATTATTTTGGGTTTTGGACACTACACACTAAAATATTCAAAACCAAAAAACTTCCCATGGTTTTTGCCCATTGTTTTTTTCCATAGGAGTGGAAAACCTTATTTATAAGTCCATGGGCCAAAGATATTAAAATATCTCCCTTTACTTTGAGGAGGTGAGTCACACTCTCAAGGAAATGAATTTAAAATTATAAAATATATTATACATTTTGGAGGAATCACTAAGGCATTATAAAATAAGTCAAATAAATAAAAAGTCACATTATTTTAAATCTAAAACATATATTTGGTTGAATAAATATTTTATGGTATTTATTACATCACTATTGGGTCATTATGATGTCATAAAACACACTATATATTTATATATTATTTAATTATTACCCAAAATTTCGACTGTCTTAGAAAATTATGAAAAATTTAACATTAGATAATTTTGATATTCGAATTCAAGAAATAATATTCATTTTATCTAAATAATTTTCTAAATATGGGAATTTTCTCTTTTAAAATGAGAACTAATATTTATTTAAAATTGATGGGTTTTGACAAATTTTTTTTAAAACCTTAATAAAAATTACATTTGATTTCATAAAAATTATATACTCATTTATAATTAATAAAATTATTTTGATAATAATATTTTATTAAAATATTAATTATTTCAAAAATTTATTAATTATTTTAAATAAATTTTTTAAAATTACACTTTCTATTTTATCGTATAAAAATATAACTCTTATCAAAATGATTACCTAATCATTTACAGATAAAGAACTGATATAATTATAATTTTTAAGAATTATTTTAATAATATTTTTAATAAAAACCATAGTTTAATGTAATAATTTATATATATAATTATTCATATTTTCCCTGTTTTATTTTCAGAAAATTTGTGGGAAAATTTCGAGACCAGGCGCTGAGACGACGTGCAATTCTAAGGCCCGATGTGCCCAAAATTGTCTGTCGAAAAATGTTAAATTTTTAAATAGCATACATGATCAGTTTTCCTAAAAAAAGTGGAATAAATCTTAAATGGGTTCCCAAATTAGAAATTTGAGTGCACTATTGCGTTCAGGATGGAATGTTTACACTAGGCGCGACTTATGTTTAGTCGACGTGGGTCTCCAATGAGAAAACCCCAAAATGGAATAACCATAAATAAAATAAATAAATAAATATTATTATATTTTCAAATCCTTATACCCCATGAAAGGTGGCTCAGATTGAAAATTGGAGACCAAATTTAATTTTGTGAGGGCATTCTTTCCTTAGTCAAAGCCTAACATTGGTCGGCGCGGGCCAACTCTGGAATGTAGTTTTTGGGATGTGACCATAAATAAAATAATTAAATAAATATTATTTTATTTTTAAATCCATATAACTCATGAACGATAACTCAAATTGAAAAAATGAGACCACCTTTGAGCTCGTAAGGGTGTTATTTTCTTAGGTAGAGCAAAAAATTTGTCAGCCTGGGCCAACTGTGGAAAGTAGTTTTTGTGACATGATAGTAAATAAAATAATTAAATAAAGATTATTTTATTTTTAAATCCTTACAACTCAAAAACGGTAACTCGGATTGGAAATCCAAGTGTATCGTTGAGCTCATAGGGGTGTTCTTTCTTTAGGCAGGGCCTAACCTTGAGCGACACGAGTTGAGGGTAAATGTTAATTTTTGGGCATTTTAAAGAAAAATAAAATAAACTTAAGAAAGTTAATTTTACCCAAAAATGTGTTTCTGCAATGTAACATCAAGCAATATATTCGTTTCATAAATGAAACAACACAACGACGCTACAAATCAAGCGTAACATAAACACTATTTCATTTCATAAATGAAATAATGTAATGACATGGAGACTCAGCAAAATAGAAACGCTAAAACACGGTTCTGCAATTTAATTGTTTAATAGAGATATGGGATCATCGGCATAATCCTAGATTGGCTATGAGGATCTAGAGGGGGGCATTGGAAAGTGGTGAACGGTGATGAATGATGGATTGCCACAAGTTCCTTCATTCCACTTCGATGGATCTCATCATTGATGGGAGTTGCAGATCGAGAATTGAAGAACGATGGTGAAGAGAATTCATTCTTCATTAAAGAGTGATCTGATTATAGGTAGGGGTTTTCTTCTTTGTGTTCCATATTCCCCGTTATTTCTTTCCAAATGATGAATGCGGATCAACCCACTAACAGGTTGAACCGCAGGTCATTCGTTCATGCGGGATGGGTTAAATATTGTGAGAAATAAAGGGTAGGAACTTGGTAATTACTCCCTTCCCATCTTCTTTCTAACGGGATGAACGAAGGCCGAACGAACAAGGATATCATCTATCTGTCAGGTGTTCTTCATGTTCTTCCATCCCCATCCTATCGTTCTTTCCTAAAAGACCCATGTGGTCATGTCAGACATTTCTGGGGGTTTTTGAGCATGATCAGACCCCCGTATGAACAGCGAGATGACTTGGAGCACGTAGCAGTGATGATGACAACCCAAGGATAATGAAGGTAGTCACAAATCTAAAAATGGAACTGTAGTGCCAATAAGGCATCGTGTTAGGCTGGGAGGTTGCAGCGGTGCAGAACCGTAGTGCCAACAAGGCACTGCTTCAGGCTGGGAGGCAGTATCCAGTGGGCCACGATAGTGTGGAACCATGACGCCAACAAGGCGCCGCATCAGGTCAGGTGACCTGTGGCCGAACCTCATGTTGATGTGGGAAAGCGGTCCACAGGACCACATTTGGGGGTGGTAGATGGTTGATCCGGATGCACGATGTAGGGTGGACGTAGTGCGTACCATGTATGGGATAGACCAAACCGGTCCGCCAGTGCAGGCTGGCCTAGGGGTAAATTGAGATGCTGGGTAGCCCTGATGGGCAGAAACCAGCTCGCCAGCGTGGTTCATGCCAGAGTAGGCCCGGGCCACCGAGAAGCCTAGTGGGCTAGACCCGTGGCCCAATAGGCTAGACCAGATTGGGATAGGCCAAATTAGGTCAGCCCAAACAAGATCGGGTCGCGTCGGTTTGGACGACCGACTCATACTGGGCTTGGACCCAACCTGAACCTTTTTTGTAAAATGAGCAGAACTTCCAAATTGTTCATCCGATTAATGAGCCATTTGCAGCGTTGGGACCCTCATGACGAGGCGGTCCTTTTGGCATACTCCAAGTTATTTTATTTCGAGGTTGATTTTATGTCCGATGTCTTGAGTATTAGATTCTCCTAGAATCAAGAATGATATGAGCATTAATCCTATAACAGGCTGTGATAAGAAGGAAGTGTCAAGAGGGCATCAATAGAATAGTAGCCGAGTAGACCTTAGTGTCCTAGCAGATGGGCGGACCTTCATGGCCTGAGAGCTGAGTGGACCTCAGTAGCCTGATAGACGAGTGGACCTCAGTGGCCCGACAAACAAGCGGACCTCAGTGGCCATGTAGCCAAGCAGACCTTAGTGGACAGGTAGATGAGTAGACCTCAATGGGCCAGTATCTGAGCATACCTTAGTGGCCTGGAAGATGAGCAGACCTCAGTGGACTGGTATCTGAGTAGACCTCAGTGTCCCAACAGATTATTGGACCTCAGTGGTGTGACAGATGGGTGGACCTAAGTGGTCCGAAAGAAGAGCGGACCTCAGTGGCTCGATAAACCTCAATGAATCATCGGGGATGAGTCCAAAGTAGTACAAGATGTATATGTTTACAACTAATGATCTTTATTTCTATACATTAGGTTATACCTATGTGATATGATTTTAGTGACTCTCTTTACTATACTTCTTAGAGGTTACACTTCATGTACCTTTTTGGTAGTATTCTTTGTGTATTTCTTTGTGGTATAACTTTGTGTTTTGGGGTACCTATTGGGTATTTTTTTACTCACCCTACATAGGCTTCACCCGAAAATACCATGTCTTGTGCAGACCATCGATGTTTTGATAGATTCCTTGGTGGACCGTGGTCAGGTGGTGCTTAGAGTGACCCGACAGACGTGATGTGCTTCTGTGGCATCAGACAACTGTTTATTTACCTACCCTTCAGGTTGGGTTTTCTAAGGATGATTTCTAAAGACTTGCACTTTTACTTTTCTATTCTTATTTGGCTTGTATTCTAGCCCTGTTTACCTTCATTTTTCTACTATTTTACCTTGTGTTTGTTTACTTAGTGTATTCACCTTCCAGAATATATGGCTTGGAGTTTTTTTCATGTGTACATGTACTTTGGAAAATTCATCCCATTTGTTTGGGATATGCTTACTTGGTGCTAGTTTCCAGCCCCTGGTCTATGGGAGATCGGCTTGGCATTGTCATGACAAGGGCCCCGAGGGACGGGTCATGACAGAGTGGTATCAAAGTAGTTCAATTCTACCTTAGGAACCTAGAGACTATGATTTTGGTTTGAGGTAACAATTTCAAGTGTTTCGAGTTCAACTTTCAGGCCATGGAATCTAGTGTTGGTGCGATGGATGATATATCCATACACCAGGACCTTGAATTATATTTTTTGTCTTGGAATATGAAAACACTAGTTGTAGGAAAAAATGATGGTACATGCATCATATAATAATGGGTTTAGTTTTCCATGTACTTCTTGAGTCATCACACCAGTTATACTCTATTGATTGCGGTATATCTTTTTTTTTGTTTTAAGATGCTTTCACTAGACAGCCAACCAGGATTCCACTGCATGATCACGAGGATGATCTATGGGGTGACAAGATGGGTATAGGGGTTCGTACTAGAGAGATAACCATTGGGTGGTGTACCAAATATAACACCACCTATGGGGTAGCACATGGAACTCATAGTACCAACAGATGAGATGTGTGGGTTGAGAACACCTCACAAGTTTCAGCGACAAATACCCCTTAGGTTCCGAGGTGATCTCAACTTATAGGTGGATAAGGACTGGATTTAGGTGGTGAATGAGTTTTCTGTCTAGTCCAGACACCAATAGATCATATGATGGTCTTAAAAATGAGCCTTTTTCATGGCTCCATAGGGTGATGGTGGGGTTTATATTACCTGATATTATGATGAGGTGACTCTTTTGTGGGAAGATCTTGAGAACCTTTCTCAGAGAATGGTCTCTTACTATAAAATCTAAGGGTAATGCGTGCCCAAGTGCTTCTACAGCTTCAGAAGGATGACATGTCGGTAGCTGAGTATTCATCAAGGCGTACCGACCTTTCCAGACAGTTGATGAATATGATATGATCTATGCTTTAGGGATCATACCTCCGAGTGAGGTGTGTTTAGGGATATTCGAGCCAACATTATTCCTCTTTTCTTTACTAATTATTCTAGGGTGCTGGAGAGAACCTTTTTGTTTGAATGTCCTTTGTCTGCGAAGATGTAACTAGTGGATGTCAGTAGTGGGAAAGTAGGAAGCCGGCATCAATCTCAGAGACTTGGACATGTGATACATTCTAGGAATATGTCCCAAGATATGGGATCTATAGATGAAGGATCATAGGGTAAGTCTAGTTTTCCTAGAAAGAGGTAATGATTTTCAAAATACAGCAGGGGAAATCTCGTTAGAGATTATCCAGACCGTTATGATGATTGTGAAATGATGAATGGGCCCCTGGGGCAGAGGTGGTGAAAGGAATAGATGAATCTTTAGGGTGGAAGACATGGAAGAGGAGCTAGGAGAGGAGCAAGTGGTGGTATACATTTTTACATGTTACAACAACCACCCTGTTGTGGCCCACAACACGCTTAGGGAGTTGAAGGATAGGGGAAGGGAGTAACTGCATGTGGTCAGGGCATATGACCCAAGGGGCCCAGGTATGATTCGAGGTATGGCCTGTGTGTACTCTTATTTTTGGTATTTATAGACACATGTGCTTTTCATTCCTTATTGTCATGAATCTTGTTGAAGACCTAGAGTTTCAAGTTAAACCGTGGACTTGACCCCTACATCGGGAGATACCTATGGGAGGAGCCTCGATAATCACACTTATAAAGATGGTGTGATTTGATCCTTGAGGCGATAGTTTCAGTTATAACCTATTGTTGTCAGTGTCGAGGCTTTACGATGTTAGTTTGGTTATGCACTATTCATCCACAATTAATGCTTAGATTGACTATTTTAGGAAAAAAGATGTGGTATGTTTTCTGTGTTGGAATGTGGTTTTCCTTAGTCAGAAAAAAATGAAACCCAAGTAGCATGGGATAAACTCATGCATTGGAGGGTGCACATGATCACCCTTGAGTCGACTAGTCTTACCCTTGTGGCAGCGGATGCTTTGAGTTTTCTATTTCTAGTAGTAGTGGTGGAGTATGAGGATGTATTTCCAGAAAATGTTTCCAGGATTACCTCCCCATATGGTGATGTAATTTTGCATCATTATACACCCTGATATTGCACTGATATTAGCATCAGTATATCAGATGGATTTCAAAGAGCTTCGTGAGATGAGGGTGTAGGTGGGGGGACTTACAGAGGAAGGGCTTGGTAAGACCCAGTGTTTGAGGTTATGTCTGGATTACAAGTATTTTAACCAGGTGATGTGGATAATGAGTACCCACTACTAAAGGGACTATGAACACATTGATTAGTTGAAATGGGTAGCCTTTTACGTGGATGGAAAGGTGCCAATAGAATTTTCAGCAGTTAAGATAGAGTTTGGCGGGAACCCCGATCTTCAGTTGGTAGTAGTAGTCTTCGAATTAAAGATGTGGAAACACTACCTTATGGGAAAAAAAATTATCATCTACTCTAACCATAAGAGTCTCAAGTATATATTATCTTAGAAGGATTTGAACTTGAGACAGAGATGATGGCTGGAATTCTTCCATGACTATGACTTCAAAGTAGTCTATACATCTGGTAAGGGGAATGTGGTAAGAGAATCTCTCAGCAGGAGATCTAGTTCATAGTTTATGAATATGGAAATAGTGTAATTGGTCTCATTATTGTTATCCTTCATGTATATAGATGATTCAACATACCTCCAATCAGTGGTTGCTACCAATCCACTCTTAATGTGAGTCAGGGAGGCACATATTGATGATACCAACTATAAGTCTTTAACTGCTCATTTGTTCATAGGAATACCCCTAATGGATATTCTAAAGGTGGGGAATACATAATTCCTTTAATAAAATGAAAATTAGTTGTTGTGGATGCATAGAGTGACATGATGCATTAGGGTATACATGTGGGTGTCAAGGCAGACACCAGGGATGATAGAATAGGTTGAAGTTTATGCTTACCTATTGATATAAAAGCTGAGAACTTGTTTAATCAGTTTCTTGGGTTTTCAATACACAATGTTGAGAGCCTATTCTTAGAAGGTGTTACTCTTTTGTTCATAGGGGTTCCAAAAATGGAGTGAGAAAGAATATCGATAAACCTTAAGACAAGTTTATCATGTATATCCAGAGGGCACGGTACCATCGGGATGATCATTGACCAACTCACCATGTCATTCACTTTTTAGTTTTCAACAATGGAGTATTGTAGAAAGATTTGGATACCTCTACGTGTGAGAGATAGTTCGACTCCACAGAGTCCCATCAATGATAGCCTTGGATCGAGGTGAATTCTTTTCATCCTAGTTGTGGAAGGGATTGAAGGAGGTGTTTGGGACTTATTTGTGATTGAGTATAGATTTCCTACCATAGATGGACGGCTTGATGGAGTGGACCATTCAGGTCCTAGAGGAAATGCTATGTGCTTCAATCCTTGATTTTATCCATAGTTGGGAGGATCACCTACCTCTGGTAGATTTTGTGTACAACAAAAACTACCACTCCACCATCAATATGGCACCATTCAAGGCCTTGTATGGGTGACCCTGTAGGTCACCACTTTGCTGGACTGACCCCAGATAGTCAACGCTCATGGGCCCAGAGTTGGTGTGGGCTACTATAGTTAAGGAGTAGGTCATCCAGAAGTAGATGAAGACTGCACAGAATTGTTAGAAGTCCTAAGATGGTAGGCGATAGAGACCCTTGGAGTTTGATTAGGGATACCATGTGTTTCTTCGGATCTATCCTCGATGTGGGATGTAGAGTTTTGACATGGGTGAGTTGGAAGTTAACGATAGGGAAACTTTTTCAAAGTTTATAATAGAGATTGAGGATAAACAAGAGAGGACCCTCTGTGGGTGATTGATTCCTCTAGTGCGTGTTTGTTGGAAGCATAGTATCCAGGAGAGCACGTGGGAGTAGGAGGCTCAAGTTCGTGATCGTACCCTCATCTATTTGGAAATCCTATGGTTTGGATTTCGGGGACGTAATGCCTTAAGGTGGGGAAGATATAATGACTCTAATTTTTCCAGTTTTATTTTTAGAAAATTTCTATGAAAATTCTAAGATGAGGTACCGAGACAACATAAAATTATGAGGCCCAGTGTGACCTAAATGGGCTGTTAAAAAATATTAAGTTTATAAATAGCGCATGTGATCAGTTTTCCTGAAAAATGGAATAACTCTTAAATAGGTGTCTGGATCAGAAATATGAGTGCACTGTTGCATTTAGGATGGATGTTTTACCCTTAACGTGACTTAATTTTAGTCAGTGCATGCCTCCAATGAGAAAAACTGAATATGGAATAACCATAAATAAAATAATTTAATA
Source organism: Viscum album (assembly GCA_963277665.1). Classification (NCBI taxonomy): domain Eukaryota; kingdom Viridiplantae; phylum Streptophyta; class Magnoliopsida; order Santalales; family Viscaceae; genus Viscum; species Viscum album. The sequence goes on from OY728123.1 coordinate 776,732,905, forward strand.
AATATTATTTTATTTTCAAATCCTTATAACTCATGAATGGGGACTCAAATTGAAAATCTGATACCACTGTTGAGCTCATGAGGGAGTGCTTTCCTTAGGAGGATCCTGACATTGGCTGGTGCATGTGAACTATGGAAAGTAGTTTTTAAGATCTGACTATAATTAAAAATAATTAAATAAAGATTATTTTATTTTAAAATCCTTATAACACATGGAGGGTGAATCAGATTGATAAATCTGAAAATACCATTGAACTTGTGAGGGCGTTCTTTCCTTAGGTAGAGCCTAACAGTTGTCGATGCAGGCCAACTGGGGAAATTAGTTTTTGTGACATGAAAATAAATAAAATAGTTAAATAAATATTATTTTATTTTTAGATCATTATAAATCATAAACGGTAACTCAGATTAGAAATTCGAGAGTACTATTGAGCTGGTGGGGGTGTGCTTTCCTTAGGCGGGGCCAAACCTCGATCGAGGCGAGTCGAGGGTAAACATCAATTTTTAGGCGTTTTAAAGAAAAAAATAAACTTTAGAAATTTTATTTTATCCAAAAATGTTTCACTACAATGCAACCTTGATCCAACTATTTCATTTCATAAATGAAATAGCATAATGACGTTGTAACTAAAGTATAACAGAAATGATGTTTCATTTCTTAAATGAAACAGCGTAACGATGCAGCAACTTTAATTTCATAGATGAAATAGTGTAAAGATGCGGTGACTCAGCATGAAAGAAAAACTAAAATTTGGTTCCTCAATTTAATTGTTTAACAAAGATACGAGATCTTTGGAACGATCTTGGATTAGCTCTGAGCCTCTAGAGGAGTGGTGTTAGAAAGAGGTGAATGGTGATGAAAAATGAATCACCACAAGTTCCTTCCTTTCCCTTTGAAGGATCCCATCATTGAAGAGAGTTTTGGATTGAGAATTAATGAAAGGCAGTGGAGAGAATGAATTATTAATCTATGAGTGATATGATTCTGGGTAGGGGTTTTATTCTTTGTGATCTAGATTCCCCATTCTTTCTTTTTAAATGAAAAATGCAGATCAACCCACTAACATCTTGATCTGTGGTTCATTCTTTCATGTAGGATGTTTTAAATATTGCAGGACTTAAAGTGTAGAAACTTTGAAATTACTCCCTTTAAATTTTACTTCTAATAGGATGAATGAAGGCCTAATGAACAAGGCCATAGTCTGTCCCTCAGGTGTTCTTGGTTCTGTTCCTACCCCTGTCCTATCGTTCTTTACCGACAGAACCATCTGGTCATGTCAGACTTTTCTGGGAGGTTCCGAGCATGACCGGACCCCTATATCGACAATGGTACATCATGGAGCACATATTAGTGATAGAGATGACACAAGGATTCTAGAGGAGGTCAAAGATTGGAAAACGGACCAACTGAGCAAGTTCGATGGCTCACAAAAAGAACTGCTGGCGCGCCTCAGCCGAGGAGGCTGTGGCCAGCGGGCCAGAGTGGGGAAGAACTACGGTGCTAGTGGGGAATCACATCAAGCTAGGAGGTCGTGGCTAGTGATCCATGGTGGTGAAAAACCATAGTGCTAGCGGGCCGTGGTGGTGTAGAACCGCAATGCCAGTAGGGTGTCATGTTAGGTTGGAAGACCGACGACCAGGTTGTGGGTTGATGTGGGCATGAGTTCTATAGGACCGTGTGCATGGGAGGTGGCTGACCGAGCCACCCACATGATGCAGGGTGGATATGGTGCCTGCTGTGTCCGAGATGGACCAAACTGGCCCACCAGCATGGGCCGATCTAGGGGAAATTGGGCTGCTGGGTGGCCTGGCTGGGCAAAAACTGGCCCGCCATTGCAGGTCGGGCCAAAAGAGGACTGGGCCAGATCCAAAAGGCCCAAAGGGCCAGGCCAGACCAGTTCATCCCATACCCTCCAAATTCGATTTAGGTTGGATGAATCAGGTTGGTTCTGCCCGACCAGGCCCAAACCCAACATGCCTCTTTTCAGTAAAACAAGCATAACATCCAAACTGTGCATCCAATTAACGAGTATTTTGTGGAGTTGGGACCCTCATGATGAGGCAATCCTTTTGAAATTCTATAATTGAGTTTCCATGGAGTTTGAGTTATGACTGATGTCATGAGGAGTATATTCTCCTGGAATCAAGCACTCTACCAGTGGAAATCTTGTGGCATGATGTGATGAGAAGGAAGTGAAAAGAATACCTCAGGGGCTCGGTAGCTGAGCAGACCTAAGTGGGATAGAAGAGGAGTGGACCTTAGTGGCCTGGAAAACAAGTGGAACTTAGTGTCCTAGTAGACGAGCAAACTTTAGTGGCCCAGCATATGAGTAGACCTGAGTGGCCTGGTAGTCGAGTGGACCTCAGTGGCCCAAAATACAAGCGGACCTCAGTGGCCTGGTAGCCAAGCATACCTCAGTGTCCTGACAGATGAGTAGACCTCATAGACTCATTGAAGATGAGTCCATCAGTAGTAAATTATTTTCATCATTACAATTGATAATCTTTTTTTCTATACTGTAGGTTATACCTTTGTGAGTTGACTCTAGTGACTCTCTTGATTGTACTTCTTAGAGGTTACACCTCGTGTCCCTATTTGGTAGTATGCTTTGTGTATTTATTTATGGTATAAATTTGTGTTTTGGGGTCCCTACAGAGTATTTTTTTACTCACCCCTTCATAGGCTTCACCCGCATGTGTCGTGTCTTGTGAACACTATCAATGCTTTGAGGGAGTCCTTGGTGGACTGAAGCCTGGTGGTGTTTAGAGTCACCCAACAGACAAGATGTTATTCTATGGATCCAGACAATTTTTTTATGTACCTACCCTTCAGTTAGGGTTTTCTTCTAAGTATTTTGAGATAATTGCAATTTTACTTTTCTGTTTCAGTTGGACTTGTATTCTGGCCCCATTTACCTTCAGTTTTCTACTGTTGTACCTTGTTTTTTCTTACCAGTGTATTCACCTTACAAAATCAGTGACTTGGAGTTGTGTGCGTGTGTAGAGGTACTTAGGAAAATGCCTCTCATTTTTTTGGGATATTCCCACTCAATTCTAGTCACCAACCCCTAGCCTATGAGAGAAGGGCTTGGGGTAGTCACGGAATGATCCCCAGGAGATGAGTCGTGACAATATATTTCTTAAAAGTAACATTTTTACCAGAAAAATAAATTTATCAAATTCCTTATTTTTTAAAGAAATAATATTCCCATAAAGGAATATATGGAATAAGACTTTTATTTATAAAAAGTTATTATAAAACAAGTAACTAATACCTTACTACATAACCCCTTATAACACCTGCATAAGACCTAAGGGTAAGGTGTGTGATGGTGACATGCTCTTGGAGAGGCTCAGATAATATAACCTGGGTGGTAATATCTATTAACTTGAACTTCTCCCATAGGAGATTCTATTTAATCTTAAAATGTTGAAACTCATCTTGGTATTGGTTAATATCAAATCCTAGTGATGCTACCTCCTTTCTGAGCTCCAAAAAATGTGTTTTGTATGGCCTGAGTCTACTGGATGAGGCCATTATCTAATTTGTCTACGTCAAAAGCATTTGTTTATCCTTATATTTATATTAGTTTTGTGATCACTGTTCAACGACTATATTATCAATGGTAATGATACTTAATGGTCATTTAAACCCAATAATAATAATAAAATAGTTCTCATGTTTTCTATATCCACAAGACATTAAAATAAAGGGAATTTTATTCATAAATGACAGGGCCATTACATATAGTGTGTAAACTCAAATTGACCTTTACAATGATCAAAATTTTAGGTTACTTTTACACATCATATAAATTTTTTTATCACCATTACGTAACTTAAACTATTTCTTTGTTACATTTAAAAATTATTTTGGATATATGATTTACCCTTATGTAAACTCCTTTAGTTTACATGAGTTATATGAATTGAGATTTACCATTAAGAAGACTATATAATTATTTTTGTACCTTTACACAACATTTTAAAATGAACTTTAGGTCAGAAATACCTTTACACAAAATGAAATACACCATTCATTGAATTTAAAATATTTAATTTTAAATATTCTATTATTTTTTCACTTATTTTAACATATTTATTTTTTTCATGATTATAATAGTTTTTTAATTAATTAATTGATTCTAACAATTCATATTAACCATATAGAAACTATTTGAATAGTTCTTTGAAAATTTTTAAATTATTTAATTGAAGATATAATTTATTCTTTATTCCCAAATGATGTCACACCCCAACCATGGTTTTTCATATATTTTTTTATTATCTTGGTGTGGGATCTTTCAGTTGAGGTTCGGGTTGGGTTCCTGATGATAATTTTTGAGTTTTAGAGTTTTCAAGTGGTTTTTGGCCCTATATATGGTTTGAACATGGTTTGTCCCCTACCACTCAAGGCCTAGGACAAACCGTATGGTGTGTGTTTGGTCTCTTGTGGCATGTTCTTCCTTTTCCCAAAGTTTTATTACATGCACAGATCGTTGAGGTAGGTGTTTTCATCCACTTCCTTTCTAGAACATTCCTTTTAATTCTTGAGCATTCCTAAATGTTTTCTAAATGTGTTGTTCTTTATTATGGTGTGTTCCCTAAATTTATTTGGATTTTTCATAAGGTAAATTTGATGAAATTGGGTTTTCAAAGGATTTCAATGATTATTCTTATATGTGTGTGTTTGTACAAGATTTTTGGGGAAATTCCAATTGGAATTTTTAAAATAAGTTGGGTACTTTGGATTGTGTTTGGCCTTGGTTGGGTCTTGGTATTTGGTTTATTTGAAATTTGAACTTGAAGTGTGGATTTTGGTTGGTTTAATGCTTGTATTATTGTTGGAAATGTATGTGGTGACTATTAAAATTGGTTTTCGAATATTTTTTGGTATACCTTGGATGTTCCATTGGATGTGGGAATATCCATATGTTCACAGGGTGCACTTATAGATAGGTATAAAAATGATGATGTTTTTTAATATAAAATGACCCTCTTGAACTTTGTTTCTAAAAATTCACCTCCCTCATTCCTTTTATTCCTTCCCTCCTCCTTCTCTCATATGGTTTCTCCAAGCCTCCATGTTCTCTAAATGGTTTCTTCATTTTCATAATGACTTATGTTTGGTTTCAAATTTTTTGTTCAAAATAAAAGTCCATTTGGCACCTTGTAATGTGGTTTGGTCTCTAAATGGAATGAAACCTATTTGGAAGCATTCATGTATGTAGTATGTTTTACCTTGGTTTTGGGAAATTGTTTGGAAATGGTATTGAAAAAATAATTTTTGGGGATCTATTTGTACGTTGTGGTATTTTTTAAATTGGTTTTAAAGTGACATGATGTGTAGGCTTGGTTGTCACTGGTTAATGTATTGGTGTGTGATATGAACCTCTATGGCAGTCCCTAATAGGATAGAGTCATCGCATAAGTGGTGTAATTTTTTGGACTGGGAAAGAATGGTGGAACTTTTGGGCCATTGGTTTATGCCACGCATGTGAGGACCTCCCCATTCACCAAGTACAATTATCATGGAATTTTTTGGTGTCATCTAGAGAGTCAAGTGACAGTTTCTTATCCACCCTAATTAGATGGGTTGGTACCCATTGGATTTTCTGAGAGGAAAAGTGAGTAGTGCCACTACTGAGGTTAGTTTAGAGTAGCTAGTTGGTTATTGACAATAGAGATGCACTATATTCTAGTGGGTGAGTTCGAACCGATTACATCCAGGGATTTCCTCTAGAGATACTTAGGAAATGCACATGATTACTATCTATATGTTCTATTTTATCTTGTTCTACCTATTTTTTTACTCTTCTAGTTACTTATTTCTTTTATTATTCCCTTTATATTATGGAATTTCCTTTTATCAAGGAGATTAGTATCATCTTTTGGTATTGTGTTTATAAACTAGGTTTTAAAAATTGAAAAATGTTTTGAAAAGAGGAAATTTTTGTGTGTGTTGTTTTAAAAAGGAAAATTTGTGATTGTTTCATAAAATGATAAAACCCTATTTTCTAAATTTATTTTAATTTTTTTTATGGAATGTTTTGGGAAAGGAAATTTTTAGACTCTATGGTGATTACCTACTAATTTGTTTATTCTCACTCCCAACTTATGCCACTCGGCATCGATAGACCCAAGCTATTTTGTAGGTTTAGGTTTCTGGTTTAATTTTACTTTGGATTAGGTTGTTCTTGTGGTTGGTGGTGACCAAGAGTTCATATGGAGATCATGTCATTCTGGTTTGGTTTTAGTTATGCTTGTAGTTTCAATTTCGTTCAGTTGTTTTTGAATCTTGATCTTGTTTTGTATTTATTGTATTTAGATATTGGTTATGTTTCATGCACTGTTATGGTTATTTGAATATAGTTTTTATTGGGATAAATCATTACCATTATGATATATTTGATTCTTATCACTATTCACCAACTTGGTAGGATCAAGAATGCCTCTTAGGCAATATCGCAGACCGGGTTAGGTGTTAGGTTGGATGGAATCCCAATCTAGTTTGTGAAAAATTGGTATCATAGGAGCCATTTATTATTTAGTGAATTAGGAATATTAGAGATTATGAATGTCGGTACTCTGGAGGTAGGAACAGGAAGGGAATCATGAACTCTTTCTAGTCCTAAGGCTCAAGTTACCAGGGGAAGTTTGAGATTTGAATCTTTATTTTTGGTGTTGGTTTATGTGGTTTGTGGGATGGAAATGGAAGTGAAACAGTGTTATTTTTGTGAGATTTTATGGAGTTTAAACCCATTTGGAGCCCGAGTACATGGTTTAAGATACTTATAGTGGTTGTTTATTACTTGGGTAATGATTTTATAAACTATATCATCAGGTTATACATTTCCTCTAGTTCCCCATTCTTGGGTATTTGGTGTGAATTGTGTTTTTTTTGGTAAAGTCGGTGTGAGTGGATTTCAAATAAAAAATGGATTTTGGGAAAAAATAGTTTTCAATGGGATAAATTAATTCATAATTGGTTTGTATAAAAAGTGGGATTTGGTATTTGAAACTATATTTGGAATTAGATTTTATTATTTGGAAAGTATCCTTGGAAGGAGGTGGTTTTGAAATTAGAATGGAAATAGTGGTTTAAAAATGAAATTTTGGTTTTTTTGTGATTTTTTGCTTATGATATAATTGTTTTGGCCTGGGATGATATTTTTGGTTGAGTTTTAGTTGATGTTTATTTTTGTTCAATGTTTTTCTTTTGCTCTAAGTATGTCTCCCAAAAAGGTCTTAGGGGTTTCTAGTGAGTCTCTTCAAGTTATCAACCCTTCCCAGACTCTAAGTGGGGTGGTGGATTTGATTTCCTTTTGGGTTTTACCATATCCCATGGTGATTGAGTTCTATTAGAGTCTGTATAGTGGATATAGAAATTTTAAGGTGTTTTTAGGGTTTTAGAAACTCCCAAAGCTGTGAGGGTGCACTTTTTTGGGTTCGTTTGTAGGTCCAGATTTGGATCGACGAAAGGTGATATTCTTGTCATCGTTGCAAGATGGGATGATGTGGGAAGTTTTTAAGACCACCTTTATCTAATTTTTTGTACCTATGAAGTTGAAGGAAATGAAAGTGGAGGATCTCTTAATAATTCATCAAGGTCAATGGACAATGAAGGCCTATTTTGATTTCTTCAAAGAGTTCGTTTATTTTTCTTCAGAGATAGATTCATAGGATTAGTTAATGTCTCCCCTATTTTTTAAGTTATTCATCTAGATATCAAAGATGGGGTTATTTAATATGGTTAAGTTCTATTTGAAAAGTTTAAGGATGAGGCATTTCTATCCGAGTTGTTTTCTAGAGAGCCTTCTACGACAGTTGAAAATATGGTTTCTCTTGGTTCTCAAGGAGGTTCCCCATAAGGTGAGGGATGTATTCTAGGGGAACCTATTCCAAAGAAGTATCCTTTCTTGATTACAGCTTCTCATTTGTTGGGTCATTCATTTTTTTGCTTCTAATGTGGTCGGTTCGAGCATTCAAAGTCATCTTATCATAATCCTCCAAAGGCTTTTCATCAATGTGGAAGTCTATGTCATCTGAATTTTTTATGGGAATTGTTTCCAAAAGAGTGAGTTCTAGCTAGAGGATTTAATCTCTTGAATATGGAGAAATATATTATTCAAATAAATATGGATCCATCCATAGGTATCAGTGTATATCTATTCATTTTTTTAGAATTTTTGTGGTATGGGGGATTTCTTGACCCAACTTTTGTCTCCAAGGTTAAAGTGGAGACAATTAATGTTTCATTTGTTTTAGTTTTCCCTGATGTTGTAAGTTCCTCTTCATTATAAAAATCTTGGTCTTCTTTTTCTCTTGAAAATCAAGTTGTTGTTTCTTTTTTGATATGCATCTTTGGTTGGTTATTCCTTCTTGTGTGTGCTTATACTTTTTGAGAATCAATATTTTGTTTTTAGTTGTGATCATTTTAGAGATTCTTGACTCTTATGGAAATTATGAATCATGATTTAGTTCATTGTTTATCTTAAGTACATTTTGTGGGTTTCCACTATGTTGGGTGTTTTTGGTTCATGTGAGGATTTCTCAATTCCAATTTCGGTGTCATCATGTTGGGAGTTTCAGTGTTAGTGATGCCAGTTGGGTTCTTATAGGGGAGAGGACTCTTTCCTTTTCTTTCTTGTGGTACTCCTTATTTTGGTTTTCCCTAGAGATAGTCAGGTGTGACTTATAGAGTGAAAGTGTGTGAAACAACTATGTAATTTTATAGAGCTAAGTTTCACATTTGGTGCATGATTTTCCTAACCATGAGGTCAACCCATGTGGGGTGTCCTTCTTCTACATTTGGGTGTGCATAGTTGGAGAATGGTTTGGCAGACCATGCAGCCAAACCGTGTGAGTTTCCCAAGTTCATTAAAAAGTGTAAAATCATATTTTCACCTACATATTTTTAACCCATTTTGGGTTCTCCTCCCCTTGGATCTACCTAGACACCTAAGAGATCATCCAAATACCCTCTACTTTGGTTGTCTTACCTTTATGGATGATTCTCCAAGATTTTGAGGTGAGTTTCTTTTGGTTTTGGGGTGTTTTTTCTTCATTATCTTCTCCCTATATTAGGTTCTTGGTTATTTCTTAGTGGGTCTCTCTTGGAAAAACCCTATAGGCTAGGGATGATGTGTGGTGTGTTTTACTTTGACTCTAGGGTGTGTGGATTATCTCTTGGGGTGTATTCATCCTTTTCTGGAAATTTTGTTCTGTGGGCACATTGTTGAAGTAGGTGTTTCCATCCATTTCCTTTCAAGAACATTCTATTTAATGTTTTATCATTCCTAAATGTTTTCTAAATGTGATGTTCTTTCTTGTTGTGTGTTTGCATAATTTTTTTTTGTGTTTTCATAAGGTAAAATTGATGAAACTGGGTTTTCAAAGGATTTCCATGGTTATGCCTATATATATGTAGGCAAGATATTTGATGAAATGACAATTGTCCTTTTTAAAATAAATTGGGTAATTTTGATTGTGTCTAGAGGTGGTTGGGTCTTAGTTTTTGGTTTATTTGAAATTTGAACTTGGTGCATGGGTTTTGGTTGGTTTAATTCTTGTGTGATTGATAGAAATGTATATGGTGACTATTTAAATTGGTTCAAAGATATTTTTATGGTTTACCTTGGATGATCCATTATATTTTGTAAAATCCATTTGTTTATGGGTTGAACTTATGTATAGGCACACAAAGGATAATATTTTTAAAAGAAAATGATCCTCTTGAACCTAGTTTTCAAAATGAACCTCTCTTATTCCTTTTCTTCTTCCCTCCTCCTCTAAAATGGTTTATCCAAGCTTCCATGTTATCAAAATGGGTTATTGGTTTTCAAAATGAATTTAATGGGGTTTCAAATTGTGTGTTCAAATTCATGGCTTGTTTATCACCTTGGAATGTGGTTTGGTCTCTAAATGGCATGAAGACCTGTTTGGAACCTTTCAAGTATGTCATATGTTTTACCTTGGTTTTGGAAAAATCTTTGGGAATGGATTTGAAAATGTAATTATCGAGGACTATTTGGTACCTTGTGGTATTTTGGAAATTAGGTTTAATGTGACATGATGTGTATGCCTGACTGAAACTTGTGAATGGATTAGTGTGTGATGGGAACCTCTATAGTAGTCCCTCCGAGGAGAGATTCATCATATAGGTGGCATTAGTGTTCGGGTTAGGCAAGCACAATGGCATCTATGGGTCAATGGTTTATTCCATGTGTGTTAGGACCTCCCCATTCACCAAGTACTATTATCATGGGATTCCTAGGCTTCATCAAGAGGGTCAAGTGATGGTTTCTTATCGACCCTGATTAGATGAGTTGGTACCCCCTGAATTTTCTGAGTGGATTGGTGGATTGTTCCACTGGTGAGGGTAGTTTATAGTATCTAGTTGGTTATTAAATATGGAACCGCCCCATACACTGGAAGGTGAGTCTGAGCCAAGTACATCCAGGGATTTCCTTTAGAGATGTTTAGTAAAATCCCATGATTACTATATGCATGTTCTATTTTATCATGTTGTACATGTTTTTACAACTCTTATAGTTACAACCTACTTATACTATTACTTTTTTTAGCATTGAATTTGATAACCTGGATTATTTTCTTATTTTGGTGTTGGGTTTATAAACTGGGTTTTGAAAATGGAAAACTGTTTTGAAAAGAGGAAAGTGGTGTGTGTTGTTTAAAAAAAGGGAAAGCTATGTTTGGTTCTGAAAATTGTAAAAACCAATTTTCTAAATGTGTTTCAAACCAATGTTTATGGGATATTTCCAGAAAGGAAATGTATGGAATCTATGGTGCTTAACTACTAAGCTGTTTATTCTCACACCTGAATTGTTCCACTCGATGTCGGTAGACCCGAGTTGTTTTGCAGGTCTTGGTTTCTGGTTTGGTTTTCCTATGGAGTTGGATGGTCTTATGGTTGGTGGTGACCAAGAGGGCATATGGAGATCATGTTGTTATGGTTTGGTTTTAGTATCATTTGTAGTTTTTTTCAACTGCTATTGTATCTGGATCTAGTTTTGTATTTATTGAATTCAGTTATTGTTTATGTTTCATGCACTATTCTAGTTATTTGAACCTAGTTTTTATTAGGATAAATCATTCTCATTGTGATATATTTTATTCCTAGCACTAGTCACCAAATCATAATTATTGGGAACGCCTCTCAGGCCTTGTCATGGACTGGGTCGGGTGTCTGGTTGGATGGAATCCCGTTCTGGTTCGAGGCACATGAACTTACAACATGAATTTCAAAAAATTGAATATATTTATTATGAGTTGATTTATTTTATTTATTTGTTTCAAAATTAATTTTTAATTCCTACAAACATATTCAAAGTTAATTTACAGTATTTAATGTAGTGTTATTGAATTTAAATTTCTTTTATTCATATCTGCATGAATGTTTATGGAAGGTTTTTTAAAATTCAAATTTGAATATTGTTGAAGAAATTTCTTGTGATATTTATGAAATTTATTTTGACTGATTATTATGAGTTTTTTTAAAATATTTAACGATGTATTTAAAATTTATTTAACTTCTTCTAGGGTTTCAAAATCAAATATTAATTTTCATTAATAATTTTTAAAATGATAATTATAGAATGAAAATTATGGAGAATACTTATAACATTATTATTATTATTATAACTATTAGATAAACTTTTATTTTTTGGATCTTATTCAAAAGGGATTGAGATTACATATATGGGAGACTGATGTGTACAAAAAACCTTCAAAACTATATAGGTGCACTATAAGCTTTCAAGTGTTATGTGATTCTATGAACATTCAAGTGATACTTTGAGAACAAATTCTCACAAACTGGAAAACTCATAAGGAGAAACTAAACCTCTATGACTTATAATACCTTAAAGAGACAAACTGATCTTTTACACAAGAACTAATGATTTTTCTTCATCTATCTATATCAACCTTTACATCTTAGTATCTTATGTCTGTATTTAATTCTTTTTATTCTTCTCACCTATGCGTAATCTTTCCAGTTTATTATTTTTCCTTCCAAAAATCATTCTTTCCTTCAGGTTTTTACTCCCAAATTATAAAGTCAGGGTAAGTTATGCTTTCATCAAAAGGTATTTATTGTAACAGGTTGTGACTCCTCATTAGAATTCATGTTTTATTTTTGTAATACCTCCACTAAAAAGGTACACGTTGTAATTGGGTTTTGATTCCCATTTTAAAAATCATGTAATTAGTGAATTTTATGCCTCTAAAAGAGTATAGGGGTGTGAAAAGTATATGTATATTCTTATTTGACTAAACTATTATAATTTTTTTTAACTTCACTATTTAAATTTCCATTTATCATTACTATTGTATGTGCATGATAATTACCATTGATAAAATTAATTTTAACTTTAATTAACTTAGAGTTTTTAATTCAAGTATTTTTTTTAAATCGATATATTCACCCCCCTCAAGACATTTTCCATCTTCCTTGTGGGACCTAACAGATAGAAATTTTTCTATAATTATGGTGGCTAGTAAGATTATTGAAAAGTTTGTTGGAAGGGTGGCCTTAATAACTGGTGATTTTTGGGTCCATATTGAATTATTGAATATTATTTAAATCCTTGGGTTCTTATTGATATTGTTTGGTACTATTATGTTTCATGGATTTACAATATTCATTATTTTACACGTGAAAAAACATCTATGAAATGATCTAGGGAATAGAAAACTTGTCACACTCTTATGGGTGTTGATGGAGATATTTCTAAAACATTTTTTAGAGATAACCAAATCACAATAGTGTTTGTTTATTCAAATTTAGTTTCAAGAAAAAGAGAGTTAGAACTATTTAACTCATGCACTAATATAGTGGTGGACCTTATACCAAATTGTTTATAATTCTTTGATATCCTTTATATTAGTTCTCTGGATTCAACTTATAGTTCTTCGATGAATGATCCTCTGGAAAAAGCATCCAAATGGTTCTTGTCACTTTTCAACAATACATGGTAGAAAAATAAAAAGAAATTATGGTCTTCAAATGGTTAATGTGGGAAATATGTAGTAAATCTATTGAAGTTGTCCCAAAACTCATATAGAGTCACTATACTAGCTTGTTTGATTCAATTAATCTTTTTCCTCAACTGGGTACCACTTGAAATAGAAAATAATTTTTGTAGAATAGCCCTATGGAGTTCATCCTAGTTTGCGTATTATCTAGGATATTGGTTTTAGATACACTCCTTGGCTAATAGTTCTTGGTATAATGGAAGGAACTTACAACTTATTTGAGATTATGGGGATCCTCTAGATATGAAGTTGTTCCACAAATTCCAAAATTTCTTCAGATTCTAGTTTGGATCCTCTCCTTCCAAGCCATGAAACTTGAGAAGAATTTGGATCATTCTTATTTTGAGTTCAAAATCATGTTGGTTATTTAGTTTTAATAACCTATAATTATTATTTATAAAATTGGGTGTACACAATTATCTTAGTGTTCTATTTATTTGGGATAAGTTATCTTCAATGTTTTCACTGGATAAAGAAACTCTAGATTAAGTAAACGAAGAGGATGAATATTCTGTCAATGGGATTGTGACAAACTCTTTATCCACTTATTCAGTGATTCTTAAATTCTGAAATCTATCTAGTAAAGTTATCTCAACCTATAAATCTAATGCAATGATGTTTCCAGAATAATACTTAATCAAGTATCAAAAAAATTTCAAAAAAAAACAAATAAAATAAAAACACAACATTATACTACCTCCCCAACATCAGTTCCAAGATGATGTGGTAGCTATCACAAGCATAACTGTAAACAAATTTTCAGCCTAGGTAAATATAGTGAAAGTGGAACTCAGATTTTCTCCATAGCGGAGAGAATTTTAGTGTGCTTCTTTTTTTGTGTGGGTTCAATTTGTGTTGAAAAACCTAATAAAAATATGTGTGTTTGAGTGATTTGAGATAATCATAATATTATTTAAATTCTGTTTTAAAATTACTAGTCTAACCTTGGATATTTCCTCACTTACCCATTAAATCATGATTTAATTTAACTCTCCTAATTTCTCTCTCCAATCAGTTGAAACCTCAACTGATCAACCTCACTTACTAATTTTGGATTAATTAAAGAAATGAAATGATTACGACAGTCCCTTATATTTTTTATCCTAGTGATCAAATACCATTGATCACTCTATAATCAACTTGATTTTATCCATCATATAGGATGTTTGTAAAATATATAGGGTCTATGTGTAAAAACTATAATAAGAAAAGAATAATTGAAATACTATAAATAATTGAAATATTCTACTATTTACATTAAAAAAATAATCCCACCAAGATCAAGAAGAAAATAATTTATGATTAAACACAAGGATATTTGGGTTATTATACATGGTTCTCTCATATACCCTTGAGAATTGTGGGGGAAATTCCCAATTAGGGAGTGATTTGTGGGATTTTTATTTTTAAAGTAGATTTCATCAGGTGAAAAAAAACTCTAGCGGAAAACTTCATCCTTGATTGGTAGCCAATCCATCCAACACCAAAGAATTACAGCAGCTGGCATGGAAGAATTCAAGGGTTGATAAACCACCCCAAACCAACCATGGACTATATCATTTATCTATATAACGGGATTAAATCCCATGATTTGTAAGGATAAAAAAACTCTATTGTAACTTTGTAGTCCTCTGAAACTTCATCCAGAGAGGAAAAACGATTTTACCCCTTCTCCCATGGATGTAGGAACACTTCCGAACCATGTAAAATCCCCCGTGTTCATTCATTTTATTCCTTGCTTGTGTTTTTTCATCACCAGGAAGCTCTAATACCCCAACAAAGCGGTATCAGGGGGTTTGGGTTTGAAATGGTGACACTAAAATTTTGTTATCCATTGAACAAAAAATTGAAAGTTCTTATATTTTTTTTTCAGTCCAGATCTGTGAATAGCACGTTGATACGATTCCAATAGTGTAAGCAGCATAAAAAACAAAGCTGAAATGAACCCGATAGGCTTGGCCAATGTTATAGTAAAACCACTGGTGCTATAGTACCATCATGCCAGAGAAGACGCCACTATTCAAACTGGTTGTGAATTTTTGGTGAGTTTTCCATTGACTATTCCATAAATCCATGTCAATTCCACCTCATTAGTCAATCTGGACTATTGAAACTATTTTTCCTATATCTCGGCCAATTGGAATCCATTTCCATCATTCCAGGAGTTGATTCTAGCTATTTCGACCATTATTGACACATCCGTATGGTTATATATTCTAAATTATCACTCCATAAATGGATGAAAATACTGTTAATATGATTAAGCTTACTTATTTCAATTATTCCATCTAGAAAACCAAAATGGATGATCTTTTATAAATTAAATATTTGTAGAAACCAATAGTTGAGACCACTATGCCCGTTGCAGCACAAGCGGAGGAATCATCAACAAATGATCAACCCAATGAGAAGACGTCAGCCAATACCCTGCTATTTGATGTGGAGTGGGTTATACTCAATAAAAAGTACACTGCCCAAATTAGAGTGGATTGAAAAGATCATCTTCCAAAAAAAATTCAATGAACATGATGATTCCGTTCTTTAGATAAATTTGGAAAAGATATATGCTAGGAAAACCATTCAGAACAATAAAAACCTAATACAACATCTTGTCAACATGAAATAAAAAGATGGGACCAATGTATCAGAGCACATGATCAAGTTTAAAGATACTTTTGATTAGTTTAATTCCATAAAAATGATGATTTATGATGAGTTGCATGCACTGTTGATGTTGAGTTCATTACCGAAGACTTGGGACACACTAGTGTGTCACTTAGAAATTCAAATCTTGATGGAACTCTCACCATGGAGATGGTGAAAGACATAATGTTAAATGAAGAGTCATGAAGAAAATATGAGGGACATGCACCTGAATCAGAGGCTCTTTTCACTAAAATGCAAGGGAATCAGAAATAGTAGGGAAGAAGCAATATAAGAGAACCCCCTGAACAAAGTCTGAAAAGAAGGAATCAATCTAACTCTTGATCAAAATATTACATAAAGTTCCACCAATTTGGAATGCCTGAAAAATTCATTCGGGAGTGTATAAAGTTGAAGGTAGAGTAGAGGAATCAGGATGGTAAGACCTAAAATAATGATATTTTAGTTGTCAATGAAGAAATCATTATTTTTCAGGAAGATGATTAGGTTAGTCTTGAAATCCAACACTCGACAAGGGTGTTCAATTCTGGAACCTCCTATCATGTCACTTCCAGAAGAGATTTCTTCTCATATTATAGTTCAGGGAGTTTTAGACATGTGAAGATGTGAAATCATGGTGAATCCAAAATTACTGGTATTGGTAATATTTTTTTGGAAACAAATATTGGATGTAGGTTAATGTTGAAGTATGTGAGGCGCGTTCTAGATATTTTCCTCAATATGATATCCACTAGAATACTTAATGAAGAGGGATATGTTAGTTATTTCAGTGATGGGAATTGGAATCTTACCAAAGGTAAATTGGTAATTGTTAAAGGTATGAAAGATACTTCTCTTTATCTCACATATTCCAGACCATGCAGAGGAGAAGTCAATATAGGTAGGAAAGATATTCCAACAGAAGCTTGGCATAGGTAGCTGGGTCACATGAGTGAGATAGGAATCATAAAACTCTCTAGGAAAGATCTCTTTCAAAGAATAAAAGGTACACATATGGATACTTGTGTTGATTTAATCATGAGAAAACAACATAGAGTATCATTTTGTGGTTATATACCATCCATAAAAGAAATTTTTTTAGATTTGAATCAAACTAAAGTCTGCATGATGAGCAATAAGATGATGGGAGGTTCAATTTATTTTTATGCCTTCATAGATTATATTTCTAGAAAGTTCTGGGACTTTTCTTTGAAAACTAAAGATCAAGTGCATGATGTTTTCAAGAAGTTTCATGTGAAGGTGGAATGAGAAATAGGTAGGGGTAAAATTGTGTATGAACATACAATGGAGGAGATTATCGTGGTCTATTTGAGGAGTACTATAGGAGTCTCTACATCATGCTAGAAAAATTAGTACTGAAGATGCCTTAGAAAAATGATCTTTCTGAGAGGATGGATAATTTTTTTGAAAGAATCAGATGTATTCTATTAAATGAAAAGCTTCCAAACACATTTTGGGGGGAGGAAATGAGGACCGCAGTTGATCTTCTAAAAATTTATTCATCAGTTCTACTAAACTAGGATGTTCCATAAAGTGCCTGGACAGGTAAATATGTTTTATACAACCACTTGAGAGTATTTAGATATAGGGAATTTGTTCACATCCAGAAATATGATAGGGAAAAGATGGATGGAAAATGGAAGAAATGTATCTTTTTGGGATACACTCATGAGGATTTTGGATACCAAATCTAGGATCCTATTAGTAGGTGGATCTTCCGAAGTAGAGATGTGGTGTTTCTTGATGATTAACCGATTGAAGATTTTGAGAAGCCATAAAATGCAGCAATGTCACAGTCTGAGGAAATTCCAATCAATCTGGAATCAGTTACAACACTATAAGTTCCAGATAGTGCGAGAGAGATACATGACCCTGATGATACATCAATACAAGGTAATATGTCTCCATATTCTGATATGTCTCAATCATATGATATTCTAGAACACATTCACCCTAAATCATAGTTGATGAGAGCCACCAGAGAATGAAAACCGAGTCATAGATACTCACCACATGAGTATTTAATGTTCACTTATGGGGGAGATCCAGAAAATTATGAAGAAGTGATCAGGATCCAGAAGAAGATGGAATGGAAGAAGGTTGTGCAAGAGGAAATGAGATCCTTGCACAAAAAATAGAAATTCGATTTGGTTAATTTACCAAATAGAAAAAAGAAACTCAAGAACAAGAAGGTGTATAGAATTAAAGAAGAATATGGTAGCTCATAACCACACTATAGAACTAGAATGGTTGTGAAGAGATTTAGTCAGAATAAAGGTATTGAATTTGATGATTTTTTTCTCCTATGGTTAAAATGACTTCTATTAGAGTTGTTCTTGGACTAGAAGATAGTATGAATCTGTAGGTTCAATAATTGGATGTAAAGACAAAAAATTTTCATGGTGATATTGATGAAGAGATATACATGGAGTAGATAGAGGGATTTCAGATGAAAGGTAAAGAAAACATAGTATGCAAGATCATGAGAAGTTTATATGGTCTGAAATAGTCATCAAGGCAATGGTACTGGAAATTCGACTCACTCATAGAGAAAGACGAGTATAGGAGGATAACTATTGATCACTTCATTTTAATCAAACAATTTTTTGATGGTGATTTTATTATATTGTTGATTTATGATGATGATATTATAATTAATGGTAGAGATATCACCAAGATTTATAGGTTAAAGAAGGATTTGAACAAGTCATTTTAAATGAAGGACTTGGAAGATGCTACTTAGATTTTTGGGATGATGATTACTCTTTACATAAGGAAGCATAAGATTTGGATATCTCATGAATCGTACATTGAGAAGGTTCTTAAAAGATTCAACATGATAAAGGTGAAACAAGTCATCACTCCACATGCAATTAATTTTAGGCTCACGATAGGTTAGAGTCCTTTAAATGAAGAGGATAAAGTAGAAATGGAAAAAGTTTCATATCATTAATAGTGGTCAGTCTTATGTATGCCATGGTGTGCACCAGACTAGATATTTCTCATGTTGTTGGAATTGTGAGAAGATTCTTATCAAATCCAGGAAAGGATCATTGGATAGAGTTCAAGTGGATATTGAGGTATCTTCAAGGTATATATAGATATTGTTTATGTATTTGAAGTGAAAAACCTATTTTAGAATGATATAAAAATGCTAATATGGATGGAGAGGTATACACGAGGAAATAAATATCTAGGTACCTAATATCATTGGTAGGGGGAGTAGTCTCATGATAATCACGACTTCAGAAGTGTTTTTCCTTATCCACTATAGAAGAAGAATATATTGTGGTCACAAAAGGCTATAAGGAGATTTTGTGAATGAAGAAGTTTTTATAGGAGCTGGGACAAAGTTAGGATAATTATATTCTCTATTTTTATAGTCAGAGTGCTATTAATCTCAGAAAGAACCAAACATTTCATTCCAGGTATAAACACATCGACGTGCGATATCACTGGATTCAAAATGTGCTGGAAGAAAGTTTGTTGAAAGTTGAGAAAATCCACACCAATAATATTAGTACAAACATGATGATGAAGGTTCTACCAAAAGATAAGCTGGAAGACTTCAAAGAGACTAAATATACAGCTTCTACCCCAAATTGGTCATGATTGGGAGATTTTTGGGGGCCACTCCCAATTAGGGAGTGATTTGTGGGATTTTTCTATCAGCAGAAGCTTTCATCAAGTAGAAACAACCACAGCAGAAAACTTAATCCTTGATTGGAAGCCAACCCTGTCGACACCAAGGACTCACATTAGGTAGAATGGAATAATTCAAGTATTGATGAACCACCCCAAACTAAACATGGACTATAGAAAATATTTCATCTATATAACTGTATTAAATAATATTATTTTTAATGACAAAAAAACCTATTGTAACTCTTTAATCCTACGACACTTCATCCAAAGAGGAATAAATATTTGGATCCCTTCTCTTTTGGATGTAGGAAAACTGTAGAACCATATAAAATACATTTCTTTCATTCATTTTATTCATAATTTATTTTTTTTGTCATCACAAATTTCTACTTCCCCAACAAGAACATTCCCTACATGCCCCCCAGAGTTAGAAATTTTTTAACCACTACACTCTATCTATCGGCCTTGTCTAAAGTGTCCCTTACAAGGAGGAAGACCATTATCTCCTCCCTTCTTCTGATGGTACAACGAGCCACTCTAGTTCCCTCAGAAGGTTTATCTCCTCAAGTAGTGTTTGGAGCTTCTCATGAGGGATCATTCTTCAAAGATGCATTACTCTGACATCTTCCCCCTTAGGTGTCTCCTCCCACACCTCTCCTAGAAATTGACTTCAAGATTTCATAATCAACCTCGATGGACGACATACAAACTATCTTCTTCCCTAGTTATTCCTTCTCCAAAATAGAGGACCATATGAAATAGAATTTGGTGTCTAGATTTAGGATGGAAAACCCCTCATTAGATATTTCTAGTCCTTCATTGCTTATTAGGATGTCAATGCTCTGGTTATGGTCTCAGTGATGAAATATAGGTCCTCATGTGTGGTCCTTTCCTCATGGTAGGATTTCATAAAAGTTTTTTTTGCCTAGTTATAACATTTGGAATATAGAGATTATCCCTTTTTCATTGTTTTATGGATGTACACTTTAAAAGAGATCTTCCTAGTAATGTGACCTGGATCAGTCTTCAGGGCATCTCACTACCCTTCCATAACCTAGCATTCCTTAGAGGGATTGGGAACACGTTGGTATCCTTTCTATACATGGAGGGAATCACGCTTTGTCTTCTTGATGCAGGAGCTACTCATATTTGTATGAAACTTGATGTCTCTAAAGAACTTCTATCACACATCCACTTTAATGTGGGAGAGAGTTTCTACAAGAAGAAGTCTCTCTGGTATCCCTCTTCAGTTAGGTTCAACTATCTTTTTTCACCTGTATGAGCACTTTCTTTTGGTTTTATGAAGATGATGTACTTCAATGAAATATTCGGGTAATGGTCATGTGTCATGTATCCTATAAACCTCATAACTCTCTTGAATCCCACCATCATAAAGCTTCCATCATCATTGTGATGGAACCCAAAAAAAACTCTAGAATCTAATATTTTTCTTATAAAATTTGTATTTCCAACTACATACATGGTGACTCGATTAATAAAAAAATTTGGATCTTTTGGAACCACTAGATACGTTTGGAACAACTAATCATTTTTAATCAATTCATCTCGATGAAGGTTTCCAATGGGAATATTTATTTCTTCTTCACATTTTTACACGTCATATGAAAATATATTGAAAGGGAGTTGTTATGGAATGATCTTGGAATGTTAAATCCAAGGTAAGGCCCTCATCTTATTTTTGGTGACTTTAATACGGTTATGGAAGCTATGGAGAAGAAAGGTGGAGACCTTGTCCCATGGAAATATAGATAGGATTTCTCTACCTTTTCTTCAGGTAAGGGGATTCTCAATATGGGATATTATGGAGGTATATTTACTTGATGTAATAACTAGAAAGGTAGTCACCGCATTTGGAGCATACTTGATCAGTTTCTTGAAAAAATAAATGAATTTTTCCCATTATGATTGTTATAGTTTTTCATCTGACTTGTTCTATTTCTTCTCACTCTTCCATACTTGTTTCTCTTGAATCTAGTAGAGGATGAAATAAATGGTTGTTTTTCTCCAGAAGGTGGAAAATAGATCCCAACTTTATTAGGGTGGTTCACATGTCCTGGAATAATCCCATGTAGGAAAGATCTTGGGTGTGTTTTTAGAATAGTATAAGGTGGTTAAATCTGTATCTATAAACCTAGAATAATAATTACACTTCTCAAATGTTGGGGATAGATTCAATTAAAGAGGACATTGAATGTGTGGATGGTATTCTTGAAGAAGTATGGGATGAATCACTTTTCAAGGATCTTATTGGGGAAGAAATCCAATTATCCAAAATGATCTTGGAAGAGGATTGGGTGGGTCGTGAGCAATCCAGATCTTTATGGATTACAAATGGTGATTGAAATTTAGATTATTACCATGCATGCATAAAATATAATAAGAGGTAATTTATTCCATTTATTTTTATGGAATATGGTTCATATAGTAATGACATGGATGTGATGTTAGGTATGATGGATTCTCATATTAAAAACGTACTTGCTAAACTTAATCCTTCTATGCAGGCTAGGTACCCAACATGATAGTAAGACATCCTTGATTGTATTCCCATGGTATATTTTGATATGATCAATAGTTTCCATGGAAGTATCCTTTAGGAGAAAAAATTGTGGGAGGTGGTATGTTCCCTTAAATTTGAGAGATCTCCATGGACGGATGGTTTTCCTTGATCCTTTTATGTGGCCTCTTGGGATATCATCAAGATGGAACTTGTGGAGATTATCCAAGATTTCATCAAGGGACTAGCCTTATAAGGGTGGATTCTTCTACAACCACAGTTCTCATTCCAAAGGTCAATAATCTATATTATATAAATAAATTTTTGTCTATAAGTATGTGGAATTTTCTCATATAAGGTTATAGTTGGCATAATTAATAGAATAATTTATCATCAATTTCACAAATAGGTGTCCTAGAAACAACATGATTTTATTATAAGTAGATCTATCCATGTGGATATCGGTCTAGCTTAAGAAAAGTTTGGTGATATCAACATTAAAAATCCAGGCTCAAATATTAAAATCAAGCTTGATATAGATCAGGTGTATGATAGAGTGGATTGGTGTTTCATCATGAAAGTGATGTCGAACATGGGTTTCTCAAATGATGTTATTGAATTGATCTTTAGGTGATATAGTTCTCCATGAATCTCCATCACTCTCTTGGGAAAAGGTGTAGTTTATTCAAGTCAGATAGGGGGATCAGGTAGGGATATCCCCTTTCACCCATAATTTTCATCCTGGTTCAAGGCTTCCTTAGTAGATATATCAAAAGGAGAATATCAAATGGTAAAATTTTTCCTTTCTGGTGAAAGATAAATTTTACTGGTATTTCTAATATTTTCTTTCTAGATGATATTTTGGTATTTTTCAATAGAAATAACATATCTATATATAATCTTAATAAAATATTAGAGGAGTACACCAAGTGGACTGGCCAAATAATAAAAAAATATAAAGTAAATGTCAGCATTTGTAACCACATCTTAGAGAGATGAGTTAAAAATATTGTGGACTCCCTTGGTATTAATAAAAAAAATTCCTTTGGAGTACCAGGGGGACTAAATTACATCTGTAAGGGTTCATATTCATCACTTTGATTAGATGGTTGAAAAAATATCTTGTCTCATTCCCAATTAGAAAAACTGCTTCCTATCATTTGGAGGTCACATCAGTCACATTAATTGTGTACTTACTTCTATTTATATTCATTTCATTTCCACCCTTAGTGTTCCCAAAATAGTGCTTATAATAATAAAGATTATCATGAAAAAATTCATCTAGGATGCACCTGATGAGAGGAGGTACCACTGGGATTCATGGGAGATGATGAAAAAAGATACGTAGGAAGGGGTATTAATCTTATAAGTATTGAGGAAACTATGCAATACATATATTTTAGGTTGGTGTGGGAGGAAATAAAGGGTAGATACATGTGGCATAAGTTCTTTTCTCTCAAGTATGGTTTGATATTGGAAGATCCAAATGTAGGGAGATTAGGGGTTTGAAAAAAATCCATATTCACATTGAGAAACTCGAGTAAAACTCAAGATGGATTATTGGGTGAAACAACATTAATTTATAGTATCAAAACTGGATAGGTACACTATTGGGTTATACTAGATGTATTAATCCTAGCATCTCTTTCTCTATAGCCATCAAGTACCCATATTTTATCCATTAAATCCTAAGTTTACAACAACTTGACATCTTTGGGAATATTATTCTTAAAAATGTGTCAGATAATCTGGTTTTCACAAACTCATCGCCAGTCATTTTTTCCAGAAAGGAATATCATTCCTTTTGGTTTGATTCTCTGATCCATTATGATTGGGGGGGAATTCGGTGTTGTCAAAATATAACTTCAAAATTATGATTTATTATATATATTATTAGGGCTCATGTAGTTTCTACCGATAAGGAAGTCATGTATAAGGGAATCCACTTTGCATCAAGATGTGCATGTTGTAGGGACCCCAAAGTGGAAATAATGGTGCACTTATTTTTCAAAGATAATTGGAAGGGGTGGTGTGAAGAAATCTTGGATAATCCTTCTATTTTATCCCCCATAATTATATAATCAATTATTTCCCCATGAACCAGTTTCTGGGTGTTTGGAACCTCAAAAATGGGAAAAAAATCTAGGGCGGCTCTTCTGATGGCAGAGAGATGGTCCATCTAGACCGGATGGAATAAGGCTTGATATGAAGGGTCCTCTAACTCCCAAATGGTTGTGGTTTCTAGATCCCAAAGTATGGTTGATGAACTTAAGATTATACTTAAACCCTGGTCCAATACCCCCTATCTAAGAACACATGTGGTAGGTATCTCATTTCCCACCCTAATTTAGGATTTTCATGCACCAGGAAGATGGGTGAAATGGGACCCTTCTAGATAATGTATGAAACTTAATACTGATGGGTCTTACATTGATGGGCTCATGAGAAGAGTAGGTTTCATTCGTGTCCTGAGGGAATTAGTGGTTGCAACTTTCTCTGTTATCTATAGTTAGGGGGTTTCCCTTTAGGTGGAGGCCCATGTAATGCTCAATGGTATTATTCTCTTCTGGGGTAGGAACCTCTTCTTGGAGTACATAGAGACTAATTCCTTGATTATCTAGAAATATATTCACAAGACTTCCCCCACACCTTGTACCATCAAATACTTCATCCATAGGATTAGGTGTCTTCTGAATGATTAGGTGGAGGTTCATCACACTTTGAGAGAATATAATATGGTGGTAGATTTCCTTTCATCTTAGGGCACTCAAGATGATCACTTTTTATTATTCTATAGTTTTCTTCCCTTTCTTATGAATGGTTGGGTCTAGTGAGGGATAATTACTTGGGATTACATTATTTTCTTCATCCTTGGCTTGTCTTGTGTGGTGTAATTTTAAGCTCCTATATAATAAAATCTTCCTACTTATGATGAGGAGGAGGTAAAACAATTAAACACAAGAATTAATTTAATGATGTGGGGGAAGTCTCTTTGGATCAACCACAATTGGTCTAGTGTAGCACCACTAGAGATGAATTATAGAAGATTGAATAAAAAATAGTAACAATAATCATCCCCACTAAGTTATGTTGACCAACCATTCCCCCTATTAATTGTTAGTTTTAGTCCCTCTAAATATAAACAGAAGATGGTTATAGTTTTTCATAGTCAAGGTGATTTATCTTTCTCATGTGGATTTTATGACATTCCTCTCCCTTGATCAAGTGTAGTGTTACCTTGGTTCACTTGAGAGCCACCAGTGTTTTAGTATTGAGTTACCATTTTTCTCAAAAATATTCTTTGTGTATATATTGAGGGTCGATATTTCTTTAGGTAGCTCCCCTCATGAATCTTTTTAGTTGGGACTTCATCCCATTAGGGCCACCTTGATCAATCATTATATGGGTTCCTTGTAAAGGATTTAAAACATATTATCCTAATTATGTTAGACTAGGGAAATAAAAATTTATTTTAGATAAAACCCTATTTATATTGAGAAGTTTATATTTTAATTCCCATCAATGTATGACCAATTTTCCCCTAGAAAAGGCCCAAAATAAATCAAAATTATTCTAACCAATGAGTTATCTTATAGAGTATATATAATGTCTTAAGAAGTGTACACAAATTCTTAAAAACTCTAAAAACAAGATTATAAACTTATAGAGTCTTATGAATTCATTAAAAAATATAATAATCTTCAATGAAAGTCTTAAAAAGTTGCAAAGTCTTACGTACAATGTCACAAAGTCTTATGTGGCCTTAGAAGTCTTATGAAATTTTGACTCCTTTGACATTTCCATATTCATACTAAATGTGATATGAAATTACATATAATATCTTAATGAAGTATCTATGAAATCCTACATTTTCTAATTTTTTAAAATTAAGGAGTCTTATGAAGTTGTGGATAAAGTTTTATGAAGTGAGACCAAAGTCTTTAAAACTAGAAAAAAAGTCTTATGAAGTGAGGCCGAAGTATTACCGACTCATTAAGAAGTATTATAAATTAAATTATTATCCATTTTCTCAATCTTCCTACCTTTATAATATTATGTATTCATAGATATAAATACTTTTTCATTTATACTCAACCTGAAAGTTTCAAAAATCACCTTGAAACCATGGAAATATCAAACTCAGTATAAGATTTGTCAAAATGAAACTAGAATTGAATTAAACAATGAAAATCAGACTGTAATTCCTATTATCAATATAATTCTAAATTCAACATTATTACAATATTTAAACCATTTATTTTGAATTCGATGAAAACAAATGTGAAAATCCTATAAAATTACTAAAACGAAATATTTAAATTTTTGTCTTGATCACTCCTCCACACTTCAAAAAAAATTGTCCTCATGTTCAAAAGGGTTCCAATTCCAAGATTTTAAAATGAATATAATTTAGTGGAATTAACATTTTAACAATTGGAACTTTCTTAAATCCCTCTCCCATAAGATATTTGTTCTAGATACCCTTTTCACACTTCCTTGATACATATTATATGAAATTCATATATATCATCTACCCCTTATTCATCCAAGTTTACAGTCCCCTAAACATTTCTATATCCTTTTTCAATTAGCACTTATTGGATTTTTCCCAGCCATGTTATTGAAAAGAACTTATCATATGAGGGAATACAAACCTAAAACTATACTATCATAGGACAGCGGGTACCATAAAAGACTAGTTTTAATTGTTAGGGAATAAAGGAAACACTTGGGAATCAAGTTTTCAAGTAACTCTAGAACATGATCCTCGGCTTAGTTGGTGTGGTCTCTCCAAGTGTATCCACGGGACCGAAGTTGAATTTTGGGTGGAGGCATAATTCCGAGGTAATATAGAAATAATGTAGCAGGTATTGTTCGG
The DNA here is from genome assembly GCA_963277665.1 of Viscum album. Classification (NCBI taxonomy): domain Eukaryota; kingdom Viridiplantae; phylum Streptophyta; class Magnoliopsida; order Santalales; family Viscaceae; genus Viscum; species Viscum album. The sequence goes on from OY728123.1 coordinate 776,759,669, forward strand.
TACTATAGTAGAAAAAAATATTCATCTTTGGGCCACTGGTTTGGGCATAGAGTTTTTAAGGAATTTAGGACACCCAGGCCTCTGGGTCAGTAATGATTTTGGGCCACCTTAAGTCCATTAGGCCATCTCAAGGCCTTTGGGCTAGCTAATGTGTAGATTCAAACCAGACAGATTATACAAGGAACATGCCACAAAAGCGGATTCATAGTAAGGTGCATTCACCAGAGCAGAGAAAATATTTTTTGATGAATGAGAGGGTATGAATTTCTCCATTGGTACAATTCTTGTGCACCTTTTCAGAAGATAACTAGCCGAACAACCATGAAAAGGTGGAGAGCTGATCCCAATGGAGACACTGGCGAGGGGTAGTTTCAAGTAGCCATAGTCCATAATAAATTTCTTTACGACCTTTGGTTCTTGTAATTTCATGAAGCCTACGAGCCATGTAAAGGTTCCCCTTTAACCCTTAAAATAGGGATTATCAAAAATTAATAAAAAATGAAGGCCTTTAGGCTATTCAGGAAAGTAACTATAACTCTTATTTGATAGATAACTCACACAAGCATGTGCTTTGTTGACTTATGAAGACTTCTAGATCAGTTATCATGTTATTTTTTACTCTAGTTCATATGAGTTATCTAAATGTCATTTAGGGAAGTTGTTTGAGTTGATAATCAACCATAGTGTAAAGGTTACATAAGTTTAAGTTCAAATTTCTAAATTCTTCATGTTATAATTTTTATTCCAATAGGTTATTTTCTATTATATCCTATTCCCCAATTTTAAAACCAATTTTTTTTATGGTTATCAATAAAACTCTTTATTTTTATTTAAATACAGGGGAAGTGAAATTTTTATAGTCATATTATAATTTTATTTTTACTATTTAGGCTATAATCACACAAAAATTACAAAAGAGGTTAAATCTATTTACATTCTAGACACTTTTTCTTCTCTCCAAAACTATCTTAGAAACTAATTATAATTAATTTTAACATAAATTTATCAAGGAATAACAAAATTAAGATGTTAATGTATATACTTGTGTAAAGGAAAGAGATAACCTAGTAGTTCTTATTCATATTTAGTGGGGAGTAGTTTGGAATCCTCCATTGGTTCCAAAAATCCTTACAAAATTACTTTTGTTGCTACCCATTCAATTTATTTGGGTATTATGATTCATCTCCTTTGATCTCAACTTCACTAAATGAAAATTTATTAGTCATTGTAAATGGTCCAATATATTTGTAAAAAATCTTACCATGAATGAGTTTCATCCTAGATGAAAATAATAAAAATATGTCATAAACTTATAATTCTTTATTTGAATGAGACTGTCATGAAAAGTCTTGGTTTTTTATTTTTATAGTTGTGATTTATTATAATATTATCTCATCATCTCCTCTAGTTCCATCATTTATATCTTTTTATTCTATATAGCCTTGCTAAATCAAAAATTCATTCTCTTCACTTCCAAGTACGCATTGTGTTACAATTCAATAGGCAAGTAACAACGTATACCATAAATTATTATATAAGGGAACATACTTAGGGGGTTTTAAAGGAATATTTTTAGGCCTATAGTATATCCTCACACTTTTTTATCTAATATTTTCTATTAGTTTGCATTATCATTTCTAGATTTCTGTTTATCTATATATTGGATACATCATCCTTCCCATTATTCCATATTTGGTAGGAATTATTGGTCTTATGTTGTACTTAATATCTCTTCATGAGTGATTTCATTATATTATTACAAAAAATTATTCCATGATCATTGATTATTTCTCAATATATTCCAAACCTATAAAATATGTGGGATTATAGAAATTCAATAAAAACTCTTGACTTGTCAGTTCTTATAGTTTGGGATTCAATCCATTTAGAACTATAATGTACTTCTAAAAAATATTGGTGAATACAAAAGAAACAGAAAATATCCTCATGAATTATTTTCCCCATACATCAAATGTTTCACAAAAAATTAAAGGTTTTTGGGGGAATTTCCCATCTTTTGGAAATTCCTACAGTAAATTGGCAGTTCCTTCATGCTTTCCAAAAATCATGTGAATATTTTAAAAAAAATATCCAAAAAAATAGCTTCCAAAACATTTTTGGCTATTCTATGAGGTCCAAAGTGGCCTCCACATACAAGGGTATGACATAAGCAATGTACATAGTTTAACACTTCCTCAAGTATGCATCTTTAAGTCACTTGATCACTACAAAATTTACAAAAGTATGACTCCTCTCAAACATAGTACTTTGACTTAGGTTTAATCTTGAGAAATTGATGTTTAGAAAAGATAGAGTGTACCATTAATGTGACCAAATAGTTCACCATGTTATCATACCAGGGTACCTTTGTGATTTCATAAACCTAATCAGTAAGGATATTATCATTCAAGACTATATATTTCGGTGTTTCTAATTTATAAATATGGGGAAATATACTCAAGTGGTCTACAGCTAGGTTCTTAGTGTATTTATTATCCTTGATCTCTAAGTTGAATTTTTTAAGCAACATCATCCACCCTACCAATATTAGCTTTATGTATACTTTATTAATTAAATACCTAAGAGTTACATGATTAGACTAAATGGTTACTTTTCTTCTTAAAAAATATAAATGAAATTTTTACAATGGAATAAATATATAATAAACACTTTCTATGTTGTTTTGTAATTTATTTGAGATGTGTTCAAGGTATTTTAAGTGTAAGTTATCACATGGGAGTGTCTGTCAATATTTTGGGGTAAAAATATTCCAAATAATTGGTTAGAATAATCACAAAACACATCAAAGGTTTCTTCCCAAGTTGGTAGATAGATATAGTGGTTGTAATCAATCTTTATTTGAGCTTTTCAAAAGTTATCCTACATGTCTCATCAAACATAATATCAATATCTTTTTTGAGAAGGTTTTTCAAATTCAATGAAATAATGCTAATGTTTTTAATAAATATTCTATAAAATCCAATAAATATTAAAAAATATCTAAAATGTTACAAATTTATAGGGTAAGGTAGTGTGGAAATGATACTGAAATTGTTCTTATCCACTTTAATTCCTTATAAATTAATTGGCCCAAGATAATTCTTTTATTTATCATGAAATGAAAATTTTCAAAATTTAAAACCAAGTCTTTTTCAGTAAATATCATTAATTTTTTTTACAAAATTTCAATAAAATTTCCAAAACATGTTCTATATAATGTAAAGTCATCAAAAATACCTCTATACATATTTCAATTAGATTGAAAAATATTCTTACCATGCAACGTTGGAAAGTACCTAGGGAATTACATAGACCAAAAGGAATTCTTTGGTATGAAAATGTACAAAAGGGGAAGGTAAGTTTAGAAACCCATGATTTATATACATATATATTACATAATTTTAAATGAATATTTGTTACATTACAAAAATAAATGCCTCTGGACCATAATAGTTTAGTGTCTTTAGAAACCTGGAAACAAATCTTCTATCCTGGTGAAACATCTTCAACATCTCTCATAAAGATCTCCACCTTTAGTAATTCTGCCTAAAACCTTTATTCATAACCCGAGGAATGGAAACATAGGAAAGGGGTGAGATCCGATGCTTAGTATGGGTAAATAAAGGAAATGCATAAGCATAACATGAACAAAAGGGTATGGAACTTGATCACAATATTTGAAGATCATACCTTGCATATTATATATCATAATAAAGATTGACAGTTTATAAGACATAGATTATAAGAGAATTAAGAGCATAAGTCATGAAATCATAACATAGGAGTAATACATTGAATTTTTAGCATGCACATAAGAATAGAAATATCTTATGTCAAGACTACATACCAAGACATTATAACATGTTATGCTTGGGATATGACACATGTACCCCATTACTTTTATTCTTGAGCTAGAAACCATGAAAATTATTGTTTTTAGCTATAGGATATAATCCATGTACAGTATTAATTTTAGGATTGGGCTACAACCCATGTACCTTCTTGCTTTCAGGCTTGGGCCACAACCCATGTATCCTCTTACTTTTAGTCTTGGGCGACAACCCATGTACCTTCTTGTTTTTAGGATTGGGCTACAACCCATGTACCATATTATATTCAGGCTTGTGATAAAACTCATGTACCATTTGATATCATATAAAACTTATCATTAAACAACACATTAGAGAGAGATATATGTCCCACCCATCTCATAATAAAATCATTCATACATGTTCCATAAGATAATAAAACTTTCCTCATATCATGACCAATAAAAATAGATAGGTTTTATAAACATCAAATAATAACCCATGAAATGAAATGGTATCATTCAAATTTCATCACATAATAAGATATGAAAATATATAGGTTTCATAATCACTTCAGGAAAGTATAACCTGACAAAAGAAGTGGGTTTCAAAAGCATAAAACTCGTTGAAGTGTAACAGGTGTCTTAAGCATCGTTCCATCAAAAAATAAACCATCCAAGAAAGAATATGAATGTAACCTTTAGATTATTTCCTATAAGATAATTAATAATATCAATGGATGTTATATTAGATTTAAAATAACTTGGAAGGATATTTTGAAAATATTTCTTTATGTAAATATCCTTTCTTCTTTGAAAAAGAGATCTTTAAAACATAAAAACTTTTGAAAACCGTTTTCCTTAAAAAATTATAAAATATGATTTAAAACATTTTAAAAACAATTTATATAAAAATATCTTTTGAAATTTTTTTCTTAAAAATAAAACTTTTAAACATGAACATAAATCTTTAAAGAATTGATGGTAGGTAAATCTGAATATATCGTATGATGTAAAATAGAACATTCCTTTTGCATGGTAAAAATATTATAAAAATGAATCGCTCCGAAAGAAATAGGTTGATTCATTTGAAAACATCAGTAAATGAAAAAAAGGGTAAAATTTTCATTTAAATATTTTAGGATAATATTATAATATTCTTGTAAACTCTTTTTAAAAAACATTATTTATAAGGAGCACAGTCTCCGACTGAAGAGAGGGTAATGTCGACCTTTATTAAAAACAATTTCTTAACTATATTATGTATAAAATAGTGAAAAAATGGTACCAATAAATGCATATATCATGAATAACTAGAGGATAAAAAAATTCATGAGTTTTCTTAGGATATTGATTAAAAAATTTCATCAAAGTACGCATAAACATAAAACATCTTGAAAAGTGATGAGATTGCTTCAATAAACTCTTACCATGGTAACTTTGGACCATGATCCCAATTTAAGAAAATTAAATTAAATTAATCTTAAAATATCATGAAAAGAATCATATTCATGATATAAAATTTCAAAGGAATTATATAAACCTCATAGAAAAATATAGGTGCATAACATGGCATGTGACTCAAGGAAGGTAAATTGTGACAAAATTACTTTACCAATTTGGTAACTTTTGAAACATAAACCCCATGAGATAAAGATCATAAAATGGATATTTAAATACCCATAAATTTAATTATAATAATCATATAATACATCCATGGTTAGTATACACACCACAAAAAAATAATGGGTGGTGGGAAAATCATGTATCTCATGGAAATAAAAAGTGAGATGAAATTCCCTTACCTTGTGTCTTGACTCTCGTCGTACTCATTAAAACCAGCTGTATAAAAAATATGAATTTATTATAAATATTTTAAATAAATCTATTATTATTATATCTAATACCATATGTGGTTTTATTATGACCTTATATTACCCACTTGTTAACAATCCTATGTTAAGGTTTCACTTCAGGTAATATCCGCTTTGTTCTCCGCATGTGTATTAATTTGATATATCTTTGTTCCTTACACATATATCATGATTCCAGAATGTAAACAATGATATAAATATTTTTTATATTCATTATATTTTTATAATAATAATATTATAATATATAAGTACAAAATGTAATACACCGTTGATGGAGATGGTAAGTCGTATGTACGCATGAACGCTATTTCCATTTAATTATCGTGTTGAAAGAAAGAAAGTAAAAGACTTAAATATATGTGTTTATGTATGTATATATATATCATTATTACAGTTGCTTTATTATATCATATATGTTCACTAAACCCATGCTTAATACATTCCATATAGTGTATGAATGAATCACATCTCCTTGAGGGGGCTATAGTCCACACTTCCTAAAGTGAAATTATCATATTTACATGAAATGGAAAGTAAAAAAATATATGTGTTATAAAAGTAATAAAGAAAATTAAAAACATAATAAATATAATATATGACATATATAAAAATATTTTCCATCATAATATCCACCATGAGAAGCATCATAAGAAAAATGAACAATCATCATTTAGTGAGGTGGTAGTTCGTCGTACATGTAAACATTATGTTCGTTACCCATTAGAAGGATGTGTGTGTAAGTGTAGGTTTAATCCTTATAAAAACAATATTATAGTATATTTAGGATATTTGTTTGTTATAAAATCATGGAATAAAGAGAGTTTATGGGGTGGATAAAGAAAATAAAAGAAAAAATCTTGAGAGAAGACGTTACCTCTTAATCGGGTAACTCCTTTTGGTTTGTGCCAAAAAGGCTTCCTTGGATTGTTTTCTACCCAGGGGGACTTCTAAGAGGTATTTACAGATGTTAGGAATTTTATTGGGTGTATAGTTTCCAAAAATAAGTGGTTTTAGAGGTGTGAAGAAGAGGGAGTGGTGGTGGCCTTTTATGGGGAAGGGAAATGACACATTTGGCATTTTTGAAAACAAGTTAGGTGTACCCACGTTTTTGCCTAACAAAAGTCATAAAAACCCAACCAAACTAAATAATTGAATGTGAATGGACAAATAATGGAAAAACAATGGGTATATAAAGAGTATCTATTTCATTTTGGGTCTTAAATTTAGGGCTCATTACTTTATTAACCTAATTTTTCTCATAACCGTTGTAATTAATTTTAATCACTTTCACTAATATTTTTGGTGAAATTTTTTTTTACATTACTATAAATTATAAATTATTATGATTCCAAATATGGAATCCATTATTTAAAATTATAATCATAGAAGTGGCAAAAATTAATTTAAAATTAATCTTGTTGACAGGACACTACTACCCATATGCCCTTTAACAGCGTACAAATCGACTGCTAGGAGCGCTAAACAAATGCTATTAATTATAGTGATAATAAAGGGTGGTTCCCCTTTGTCAGTGCTAAAAAATAAATGGTAAAGGGGGTCAATTATCCACTCTAAAAAATCACTGATAAAGGACCCCCCTTTATCAGTGATTTTTTAGTACTGATAAATCCCTCCTTTATCAGCACTACTTTTAGTGTTGATAAAGGCCTATCCACCTATAATCTGCTATTAATATAACAACACACCTAGAAGAAAAAACTATAATTTCAAATGATATATATATATAAAACCTATAATTTAAAACAATTCTACAATTTCAAACAATTATATATATATTTAATTGGAATCATATGTTCAAAAATTTCCACCCATGTTATATACAAAAAAACATTACTATTTACATTTAAAACAAAATATTTCTTATAATTACATTTACAATTGTCCAAAAAACATTCTAAAACATTAATATTTCATATTTTGAAACCCTTTATCCCATCTCAAAAATGTATGCCCATGGTATCAGTTTCTAAAAAAATAATCTCAACCCGAGCAAAAGATTCCACCAATATAAGAAAAAAATATCATGTTAGTAATACTATAAAGAAATAAATTCAACATTAATATGACAGAATACATTAATAAAATATCAATATTTAATAAAAATGACACATTTGGAGTTATAACGGTCACACTATAAATCCTATTGATGTGGATTGATTCCTACACATCACAAATGAGTTATGGATCATTTTACAAAAATATCAAAACAATCTAAATGGGTTTTCTTAGTTTTGATTATGTCACTTGTTATTTTACTAAAATTAATGTAAATTTTAAATAATGAAACATTTGGTGTTACAATGGTCACACCGTGCATCAGATTGAGGTGTGGATAATTTCTATTTATCACAAATTACTAATGGATTGTTGTCCTAAAGTATCAAAACAATCTGAATGCGTTTTCTCAGTTGTCAGTATGACAGTTGTGTTTTTTTACTAAAATTTCATTTCAAATAGGAAACATGAATTATGAGTCATGATAGTCACATAGTTCATTTATTTTATTTGATAATACTTCACACATGTCACAAATGACTTATTTATCCTTGCCCAAAATTATCAATACAATCGGATCACATTTTCTTGGTTTTCAGTGAATAGCACATTTTGAACTAAAATGTCAATTTAAAATTGATAATGGTAACTTGTTGTAATACCAATAACAATATTAATATTATTGAGGTGAAGATAACTCCAACACATCACAAATTACTCTTGGATTATTTTCCTAAAGTAACCAAACAATCCAAATGCGTTTTCTCAGTTTTTAGTATGCCACTTGTTGTTTTTACTTTAATTAATGTCAATTTTAAATAAAAAGATATGATTTGAGTTATATTGGACAAACCATTCATATTATTTAGGTTATAATGACTCCTACATGTCAAAAAGGACTCATGTACCATTTTCCTAAAGTATAAAAACCATCTGAATGCGTTTTCTCATTTTTCAGTATGTCAGTTGTTGTTTTTACTTAAATTAATGTATATTTTAAATAAAAAGAGACACTTTGAGTTATACTAGACACACCATGCATCATATTCAGGTTAGGATGATTCATAAATTTCAAAAATTATTAATATATAATTTTCCTAAAATATCAAAACAATTTGAATGCATTTTTTCAATTTTCAGTATGTCACTTGTTGTTCTTATTTAAATAAATGTTAATTTTAAATAAAAATACATAGTTTTTGTTATACCAGACACACCATTCATTGAATAGAGATTTTTAAGATTCCTATATGTCACAAATTACTAATAGATCATTTTCCTAAAATATCAAAACAATATGAATGCGTTTGCTTAGTTTTTAGTATCGTAGTTGTGATTTTTTAATAAAATGTTATTTCAAACTGAAACACGTATTATGAGTGATACCAGTAGCACTATGTATTTTTTTATGTTAGACTACATCATACATGTTAAAAATTACTTATTAATCACTTTACTAAATTATCAATACAATTAGTGTATGTTTTCTTGGTTTTCAGTGAGTGACACGTTTGGAACTAAAATGTCAATTTTAAACTGATAACATACACTATTAGTCATACCAGTCACACAATGAAATATATTGAGGTGTGATTGAATCCTAAATGTCATAAATGACTCATGGATAATTTTACTAAATTATCAAAACATTCTGAATGTGTTTTCTCGATTTTCAGCATATCACTTGTTGTTTTTACATAAATTAATGTCAATTTTAAATTAAAATAGACACTTTGAGTTATACTGGCCACACCATGCATCGTATTCTGGTATGAATAAATCCTAAAAATCAAAAATGAATCATGGATTATTTTTATAATGTATAAATACAATCTAAATGCATTTTCTCAGCTTTCAGTATGCCACTTGTTGTTTTTTGCATAAATTAATGTTAAATTTAAATAAGAAGATACACTTTGAGTTATACTGGCCACATCATGTGTCATATTGAGGTGTGGATAATTCCTACACATCCCAAATTTATAATAGATTGTTTTCCAAAAATATCAAAACAATCCGAATGTGCTTGTTTGGTTTGCAGTATGTCACTTGTTGTTTTTTACTTAAATTAATTTCATTTTTAAATAAAAGGAGAAACTTTGAGTTACACTGGCCACATAGTGCATTCTATCAAGGTGTGGATGATTCCTACACATAAAAAGCGAATAATATATCATTTTTTATAAAATATAAAAACAATATGAATGTTCTTTCGTAGTTTTCATCATGTTAGTTCTGTCTTTTTAATAAAATGTCATTTCAAACTGGAAACACATATTATGAGTCATACCAGTCGCATCATGCTCCATTTTTACATTAGAATACTTCACACATGTCACAAATGACTTATGAATATTTTTACCAAATTATCAATATAATTAGAGTGTGTTTTATTGGTTTTTAGTGAGTGTAATGTTTTGAACTAAAATGTTAATTTTAATTTGATAAAGGATACTTTTAGTAATACTGGTCACACCATGCATCAGATTGAGGTGAAGTTGACTTATACATGTCAAAAATGAGTCATGAATCATTTTCCTAAAGTATCAAAAGAATATGAATGTGTTTTCTCAGTTTTCAGAATGTCACTTGTTGTTTTTTGTTAAATTAGTGTCAGTTTTAAATAAAAAGAGACACTTTGAGTTATATCAGTCACACTGTGCATCGAATTGAGGTGAGGATGACTTCTACAAATAAAAAATGACTCATGGTTCATTTTCCTAAAGTATAAAAACAATTTTAATGAATGTTCTCAGTTTTCAGTATGTCATTTTTTGTTTTTACTTAAATTAATGTCAATTTTAAATAAAAATAGTGCCTTTGAGTTATACTAGCTAGACTATGAATAGTATTGTGGTTCAATTGATTCATACATATCAAAAATGACTAAGAAATCATTTTCATAAAATATCAAATCAATCTAAATGAGTTTGTTCAGGTTTTAGTATGTCACTTGTTGTTTTTACTTAAATTAATATCAATTTTAAATAAAAAGAGACACTTTGAACTATATCATCTACACTATGAAACGTATTAATTTTTGGTTGATTACTACATGTCAAAAATTACTAATATATTATTTTCCTAAAACATAAAAACAATTTGAATGTTTTTATTCATTTTTCAGTATATCACTAGTTTTTTTTAAATTAATGTCAATTTTAAATTATAAGAGACATTTCGAGTCATACCAGCCACATCATGCATAACCATGATTTTTATTTTCTTTATTTATAAAAATTTCAAAACTGAACTATCAAAATTAATCAGTTTAATTCAAATTAACTCCACTAACTTTGAAGGAAACTGATAAATGTCAACAATGTAGGGGTGACAAGGTTTTGAGGGAGAATAAGTATGTGAAAGATATTCTCTGCATGAGTAGTCAATAATTTAATTTAGATTATGTTAATGTAGTAGAGAAAAGGTAATATTATTAGTAAATAAATAGTATATTAAAAAAACTTTACCTTCTCATTGAATTCTGGGTTGCATCCTTGAAGTATTATCTCTCACAAGCATGATTATCTTTGAAAGAACCACACCGACACAAACAATGGAATCCACCTGTATAAGAAAAAAATTCTTATGTGAGTAATACTAAAAATAAGTAAATTAGACATAAATATGAAATAATCCACTACTTATATGGAAGTCACATCTTCATGCTATTTGTGTACATTCTTCCATCAGGTATGTTTCCTATTCATTTTTGAGAACATCTATATCATATTGTGAATATAAGTCTTTTATACAGTCATTATAGTACTGGAAAAATATAAATACACAAAGGATTAATAAATATTTTAAATTAAATAGTAATTATCTTGGAAAATATCTCTTTAGGGATGCTGGTTTGTTCATGGAATATGATCACTCTCATAAATTTAGAAACATAATCACCACAATGTTTTCTATTGGTTTGTTTCAGAAACTACAAAACAATTAAGAGAACAAGTAATTTTTTTGATACGTAGTTGGATAGTGAAATATTATTATATATACCTTGATACTTGTCTAGTCGTTGTAATTGTCTTGGTCCTCATACTTAGCCTCTAACCTCATTCCTCATTTTCCACGATATTGATGCACCACCCTATCATAAAAAATCCTCATTAAAAGATAATATCCATCATATTACATGATTTTTGGTTCTAAAATGTTAGATGTAGTGTATTAAAAATTGGAAAATTCCATCATGTGTGGATGATTTGTTGGATATAAATGCATTGAATCCAAGAAATATATCTTTGGAGTATCCAAATTTACCATAATGACCATCCAAAGCTGCCAAAAAACACAAAAAGGAATAAGTAATGAAACAAATGAATATATATTTGATATGATTAAATTATAGAGTTTTAACCATGCATCGTTGGTATTAAATAGAGTCTGTTATTCAAAATTTTTCTTTCAAATTATTTGATCAGACTTGCCACTATTTTATCCTTTTTATTGATATCTATTTTTTTAGTCTATATTAGTGATGTGAGGACTAACGAGTCCAAATTTTCTTTCATGGGTAAATCCCTTAGATTGTTTTCATATATAATCATTACAAAAATATAAAATGTATTTATTCATAATTAACATAGTATATCATCTTCTGGAAAATCAAATCATGAAAATGTACCTCATGTATATATTTACAGTTGAGCCACTTAGCCAATCATTGTCGAGTATTTCACTTACACTCTCAACACCAATGAAGTCTTGATCTTTCTCTTCATACATATTTTATTCAAAATCGATTATGTGATTGTGACCATTTTTTAACTTTGTGTCCACATGAGCCTTCAAATATAGTAAATGAGGATATAGAATCGGCAAGGTAATGGTGCTTTTAGTAGATATTTTAGATATGTTGGTCGATCATTTTGACGGTTTTGAGGGGGGGGGGTTTAATTTCATCCCCTTATCTTTGTCTATTTGTAATAACATTTAACTGTTCAGATATTTTTAATTAATTATTAAAGTTTTAGATTGAAAAGTAAATTGGAAATGAATACCTCCTTTTCAGCATGTTTTTTGACAAGATTTGATGGCCATGTGGTAAATTTTACAAAATCTTTTTCAACAGTATGAATATATTCCTCATGAATTATAATAGGTATATATACTCTTAGCTCATGGGCTATGCTAATCAAAACTCACTCATGATCTGTTGGAAGTGCTCTACTGTGTAGCATGTCGTTTTAGATATTGAACACCATATCCATCGCTACAAGGCGATGGGTGGGTGTTGATAGATATAAATCATAGTCATTATCACCCTGTAAAATATAAGTATAGGAAAGGTATCAGTGTCTGTATAATTCATATTTCAAACAAACATTTATTTGAACATTGATTAACTTAGATAAGATATCTATTTGAGGGGAATGCCTAGCCTCTTAGCTGGTGGGGTTGGGGCCGGATCTCCGCATGGGGGTTGTTCTTGAGTTGCTTATTCACCTTGCCTCCCCCCCATAGAATTTTCGATCATATCTCTCTGCCATTGGATTTTTTCTTCAAGGGTAGATATTCTTTATCTCATCTATTTATTAATTCACTATGATATTCCTATAGTTTTTTTTTCAAAATATGTTCTGGGTGTCACCCCAAAACCCACACCTCTGACATGTCCATACTGTTTTGGTTGCTTCAATTCCACCAATAGTACGTGTTCATCTTTTACAAGTGTTACTGATTCCTATGACTATGTGAGATAGAAAATATAGTAAAATAAGTGATCATTGTTTTGTAATAGTTATTTAAAGGAAAAAAATTATTATGTAATACTTACACATGTTTCCTACAGTTTTTTTGCATTTTCATCTATTAGTATCCCGTATTTACTTATATGCTCCTCCTTCCATAGCACATGGCGTGGGATGGAAGGGGATTTTGATTTGGATTCATCAATCTGTATATAAACAGGAGAACATAATTATGGTGTTGTTTAATGTCACATAAAATTATTATGATAGATTTAAAATATGTACCAACGTTTTTCAAGTGAAGCATACCTCATCCTTGCTTTATGGTAAGGGTATGTTGGTTTTTATTCTCATTTCATATTTATAGCACTCGGTTTGTGTTACACAAATAAAAATATTTCAATCAATGTGATGAATACAGGTATCATGAAACAACGTATTACTATCCACAATGTACCTGAAAAGACACATCTACACAATGACCAGTAAACGCATCTCACACTTCTTGGGTTATCTGGTGTGAATAGATAAGTGGTGGGTGCAGGTTTATTTTTCCTTCAGCATCTTTAAGATGATGTCTTGTTATGATTGATTGAAATCCTCTTTTAATCCTTATTGAAATAATTAATAGATATTTCTTGTGGGATTCATCTACTATAAATGCACTCTGTAATGAATTAGGAAGAGTAAGTCAATGTTTCATTATTTTATTTCTTAGTAAAATAAATAAACGATATCATAATGTTACCATAATATCTTCCCACATCAGTGTCTTATGCCCGAGCACAATAGAGTTCCATGAATTTATATCAATTGTCATGCGTTTATGAGTGATGATTCCAAAAAACTAATTAACATGGCCTTTTGGGGTTAACTTATTGGCCACGTGCATTCTATTCGACCTAGAATTTGATCCCTTTTAATTTCACCTTAATTATTTTTTCTTACACTGTCAAACTACGATGCTCTTGATTTTTCTGCATCATCGGTCCTTCATCGCCTACCATTTCCCCAAAATCAAAATCATCAATATGTTACTATATAGCAGTAGAATTAACATGTGTATATGGTCATTGTATTTCTGCACTGGTAGAAAAATCAATTTGAGAAACCTATTATTCCTTAGGAATGGGAGCACCATCACTTGAAAAAGGCCGTTCTTCTGCATTGTGAGTAGCAGAAGGTTGAGAGACCTATTTTTCCTCAGGATTAGGAGAAAAAACACATGTGTAAGTTATTATATATAGAATTGGTTTAACATTTAATTTCGATTACATAAATGCAACAGAAAATGGATAATAACATGAGTCAACACGATGTATATTACAAAAAAATGTAACCTGATTATTGAACTTTCTTTTTCATTTTTAATGGCTCAAGGGATTTGACCCCTCTATAGATGATCCAAATCCATTCATTATGGTCTCATCTGACATAAAAAATTCCATCTACATTGGGACCACTATGAAATGATTGTGATGTCCCAATGAAAGGGGTATCCTTAGTTGAATTTTCATCTGACCCTTCAGTGGTTTTGGTCGATAACAGAATAATTGAACACTTTCAGTTTATGGGATCTAGAATATAAAATACTTTTACTTCCAATGATTCCATTATAAATGTTTTGTCTTTATACCCTTACTGAAATTAACTTTCATTAAGCCAAATTCATCTATTTTAACAACAGTTCTGTTATCAACCCACTTGCATGGAAAAATCATCACTTGGAATGTTTTATAATCCAACTCCCATATTTTTTTGATGATTCCAATGTATGACATATTCACATAAATTGTATTTCTATCCTTAATACTAGAAACATGCATCACTTCAACCATGAGTGTAACTACACTATTTTTATGGTACTGTCTTCATCATGCTCATTTGTATATAATGTATGACCATTAATTACATAACCATTGTAAGATAATACATACACACTTGGTCCTATG
Source organism: Viscum album (assembly GCA_963277665.1). NCBI lineage: Eukaryota > Viridiplantae > Streptophyta > Magnoliopsida > Santalales > Viscaceae > Viscum > Viscum album. The sequence goes on from OY728123.1 coordinate 776,775,018, forward strand.
GCTAACCATCAAAGTCATTCTGAAATTGAATCAAAATTTTCATCTAACTCCTTAAATATATGGTCCTAAAACCATCCTATAAACTTTTGATTATGTGTATTTGATATCCATATTTCAACCCTTGAGGGATTCAAATTCCTAATAATTTCTTTATGGGCTTCAACATATGGGGAAATCTCCAAACTATTATGAAAAACATAAATGTGGGCCTTCTCCAAATCTGTAATATTGATTGGGACAACATATATTCTAGAAATTCCTTCTCCCAAAATCTTCCCTTTGTGATGGGATTTCAGTATAAAAATTATTTCCACACCAGATAGGTATTTGGTACAGAATTACATGGCTTCTTCAATAATATATCACTATGATATACAACCCTCATGTTGAATTCAATTTATGATATATTACCTTCCAAAATCATCATGTATTGTTCAATGGGGTACATCCATCTATAGTGTACATGACCACATAGTCAAACCTATCTCACTAAGTGAACCATTATATTAAAGAATGTCGGTGGTAAGAACATTTACAATTCACATAATATGATGGAAATTTTTCTTTCTATAGTCGAAAATTTCATCAGGTCTATAAAATTTCTACCTATAGATTTGAAGAATAAATAGATCTTGGTTAATGTATGATGAAAATTCTTGGAAAAAATCTAACATAAAGATATAAGCATTAGATCTTGAAAAAAAAAGATAGTAGTCATGTGATTTCAGACCCTTTACTTTAAATCAGTCATTGAAATGATGTTATTTATATTTTATGATTACCCCTCTAGAACCTTTACATCATTCAAGAAGTTTCAAAACTAATATCTCTCCTTCCTAGAAATATTGTAAGTAACTAGAAGAAGAGAATATTGTTTTTCACCCTTCAATGGTGACAACTCTTCTCATATTTCCATGTCAACGGTGTCCAACCTAGCCTTAATTCTATTATTTTTTTCTTGGTGCATTTAGAAATGTGTCTATAACACTATCACATACATTTTTTTCAACATGAATAACCTTAATAAATAATTTCTGATGCACAAACAATTCTAGTACGGTAATTCAAAAAAAACTAATCCCTTTTTTCAATTTTTTTTGTAAGGTTATTAGAAAATAATTTTAAAAAATTAGTATCCACATGTTTTTATTTCTCAAATAGTTGATCACCTATTAGTGGAGACAGTGATGTATGTTATTCTGAACTTCCATTGAATGATGTCTTCCTCGATTGGTACTTATGTTATTGGGGTAAAAATCTATGATGTCCTAGAAACACATTTTTTGATGATTCTTTCAACCTAATTGACTATGTACCTTGTTCACAGACAGGACACCCTTGAGTTCCTTTAATCCTGTATCCTGAAAAATTTCTATAAGCAGGAAATTCATTTATTGTCCCATACAACATGGCTCTCTAAATGAAATCTTCATTTCTATAAGCATCATACAATGTAACACCTAAATCCCATAATAATTTCAAATCCTCAATCAATGGAGACAAATAAACATCAATATCATTACCTAGTTGTTTTGGTTCTGATATAAGCATAGATAACATGACGTATTTTAATTTCACGCATAACCATAGTGGAAAGTTATAATTTACCAACATAACCAACCATGTACTGTGGGTGCTACTTTGAAAACCAAAAGGATTCACTCCATATATAGATAATGAAAGACAAACGTTTCTAAGATCATTTACAAATTCATGATACTCATGATCAATTCTCTTCCACTGAGGAGATTCTTCCAGGTGACATAATTTCCCATCTTTATTTCTTATATCTGCATGCCACATCAATTTCCCTATAGTATCCTCACTTCTATATAGGCACCTAAAACTTGGAATGATTGGAAAGTACCATACAACTTTTATAGGACCAAATTCATCTTTCTTGTATCAATAAGAACCACAATTTGGGCATTATCTAAGTGATTTTTGGTCCTTGCAAAAAAGTACACAGTTATTCGGGTAGGCATGTATTCTTTCAGAGATGATACCCATCGAGTGTAACATTCATTTGGTTTCATGTGTTTGAATTGGGAGCTCATTGTCTTCAGGTAGAATGTCATTCAAGAGAGAAAGTAATTCTGTAAAAAATGGAATCACTCCATCCATTTAATTCTTTTAGATTATATAGCTTCAGTATGGATGATAATGATGTATATTTAGTGAAACCACCATACAATGGAATCTTTGCACAACTCTTTAACTTCTCAAACAATTTTGGGTAATCACGATGTTCATCTTCAACAATCCTTGTATTTTTCTCAAAACAATCTTCATCATCATTCACATTTTTAATGGAATCCACGATACAACATTCTTCATTTTCTACACTTATAATCATATATTATGATCCATAAATTGTAGTGATATCCCATCCACTAGCTACATTCACTTTTTCCTCATGTTATTCTAACATTTATAACTTTGATCTATTCTGTGACAGATCATGTGTTCTTCCAACTCCTATGGACTAATTTGTCTTGAATAACAACAACATAAACATGGAAAAAGGATTTTAGAAGGGTCATATGCATGATAATTTTCAAACATGATGAACTCTTTCACTCCATATTTATACTATTTTGTCAGACAATTGGTATATATCCATTATTTATTCGTATCCATCCTATTTCATTTGGTAATATTAATATTTAACAAAATAAATACAAAAAAATGATGATATAAAAATTAATCCAGGCTAAAAAAAAGTTATAAAATTTAAGTCTCCTTCAATATTTATCCCCAATATACACTTTCTAGAACTATGGTCCTTCATTTCGGATCTTCTAGATAAGTCAATATTCACCTATTCTATTATTTCCATCATTGGACCAACTAATATAAATTTATCCACATAAATAAGTAAAATGAAAAAACTCTCTTCATACTACACATTAATATGGTATAAATTATTTACATTACACTACATGCACATTAATTCTACTATGAAAGCATTGAAATTCCAGTTACACTATCTAGGTGCCTACTTAAGCCCAAAATAACTCCATTTGAGACTAGAACCAAACCTTCTATTACGTTTAGCATGAAACATTCCATTTTATCTACTTAGATATCTTCCTATGAATCTCTATGAAGAAATATAATCATGTAATCTATTTGTTCTAGAAAGAAACCTCCAATAGAAACCAAGTTTAGAACCATATGAATTATTATATGCTTTACATCAGGGGAGAAAATCTAATTGAAATCTAATCCTTCTAATTATTGAAATACCTTTACCCTTTCTATGGTGTTATTATCAATCTACTTGTCTTACCTATATAATGTAATTGTTTTCCTAATTCTATAAAAATATAAACTTAAAAGTATCTGAAAAAAATACATTTCAGATGTATTTTGAAAACTATTTATAAAATCATAGTTGATATCCCATTAGAACCCAACTATTTACAAAAATTCCTCTTTAAAATAACACACCCTTTTTAAAATAAACCAAGAAGTTCCAAACACTCTTTCAAAAAACCCCAAATCCTTTTTTAAATCATTCAAGGAAACTTCATGAACCAACAATATTAATCATCAAAATGATAGACCACCCTCTATATTTTTAAAATTTTCATTTAAAACTTTACACACCCCTTGTTAAAATGAAACCAAAATTACACATGCTTTCAAAACATTCACATCCATTTATTAAAGTCAATAATGTGAGTTTAAAAACACTTGGCATGCAACCTAAGTCCATGCAAAGTATTTAAATCATTTTAAAGCTATTTAAAACCCAAAAAGGGTATGTTGAACACATATAATTTTTTAAGAAACTTTTCAAAACACTTGAATAATTTTAAAATAGCCACTTAGGAATTTTCACAAAGATATAAATCCCAAGAGAGGGACTTTATAAAGAATACATGAATAAAAAATAACCAAAATTTTATAAAATATAAATCAATATAAGGTTTATCATGTCTCTCATAAATAAATAGTATGAATCCTATAGTTTACTTTCATTATACTACTGAGGAGTGAATAAGTGATAAATAAATACATAAGTGTCACTTGGCCCTGATACTTTTGAATATAAAGTCACATATCTTCAAAGTGGGAAACCATATTTCACTTGATGCTTGAATCATGTACTACCTAAGCTCTATCCTTCAAACATGGTACATTATAAAAAATGTTCCCCTTATTGAGGGTATACATTATGTTAAAGTTAAAGGACTATAGGTACTCAAACCTTCTCTGCTATCAATTCTTTATTTTACTTTGTGATTAAATATATTTCAAACACTTTTTTAGTGTATTCCAAAAATATCTCACACTAAAGAAAATACCAATAACACTTCATAGAAACAAACACTATTTCCAAATATAGGAAATTATTTGTGAAGTTTCTCTAATGTTTACTTAAATGTATGTAACCATAAGAAACCACATGAACATCATTGAATATAACTATTCAAATACTGACTCTTGATACATCACAATATAATCCACACTCATTACCCATCTAATTTACGGTTAAGATTAGTTCTTTCATCAATCTCCCATTAAGTTATTAGAATGATCTCTCATGAACATATAAGAAAAGGAACCATACCACATTATTGGTTAATGCCTTCTTAGTGATTCCAATTAGAAATAATCCAGGTTGACCATCCGGTAATAAGTGGAATTTCCCAAAAATATTTGGATCTCAAAAAAATTCTTTGGCCTCTCTAAATGAAATATAACATCAAACTTCTTAGGTTCTAATAATATGCTATCCACTAATATTATTTTCACCATAAAGTGTACATTATCAATATAAAACATACACTTTGACATCATGGAATATAATTGATGATCCCTATGTTTTCTCAAAAAGATATCTAGGCATCAAGAATGTTTCTCCCTCAACTGGGAATACATGATGATATGATTGAAAAATATGGCTACAAAATTATCTAAATAAGGATGGAAGACCCAATTCATCTCAGTCATGAACACTACCATTGACTTTTTCAAATTGAATGACATCACTAGATACCCATACAATATATATGTACTCCTAAATATAGTATGTGGTATATCAAAATACCTCACCTTAAAGTAATGATAATTTGATATAAAATCAATCTTAGAGAACACCATTGCACATCTAAGTTGATCAAATAGTCCATCAATATGTATAAGTGGATATAATTTCATTTATATCACTTAGTATAACCTCCAATAGTCCACATATATTCTCAATGATCCATTTTAATTTTTATGGAAAAAACTAAGGCACCCCAAAGGGAAATGATCATTCATATGAACCCCTTCACCTTAAAGTCATTCAATTGATCCTTCTTCCTTCATAGATCTATAGGATCCATCTTATATGGTGGAATAGATATATGATCCACACCTAGTAATAACACAATCATAAACTCAACCTATCCCTTGGGTCGTAACCTAGAGAAGTCCTTGGGAAATACATCTAAGAACATGTCAATGACAGTAGGACATACTGACTGATGTTTCTCTCTATCATCCAAAGTTACTCTAGAAAAATGGGTTATGATTCTACACATCTATAGAAATATATTACTATATAACTAGTTTTTATATTCATTTTTTCTAGGAAACTACAAAAAAACAATCACATAGTGACCCTTTCACCTCACAACAACAACAATAACATCCCCTTCCAAAACTAACTTCACAATACATCAATTTTACCACAACAACCATAAGGACAAAAAAACACTATAAATACATCACATTTTATTTTTAATTCACTCAAAATACCAAAATTTATTTAAATAAGGCCTTTATTGCATTACATCATCTCTTGAAAAGGTTTTTTTTACAAAACATCCATATTTACACACAATTTATTTATTAGTCACATATAAGTACATAAAATTTTATGAGTGGTTGGTTAAAAAAATCATGGAAAGGGATATAAATCTGTAGTATGAGTTTAAAATTTCATTACACCAACTACGTGAATATAACAACTTTCAATATCAAAGTGAGAACCATAGTTATAAATAAAGAGAAAACAAGTAACCAGATGAGAATAAAACTCATACCCTCAAATTAAAATATACTAATTCATCATATTCATTATTTAAAGCTTACTATCCAACCAAATTAAAAAAAATATATTTACACATATTCATAAAAGAAGAGAGAATTTGTATACCCTATATGCAGAGAAGCTTCAAATTTCATAGAGTCAAAAACAGAGGGAAACAAAAGATGTATTCATGGCCTTGATTTGTAATGGTAAAGAATTGATCAATTCAATTTTTTATTTGATTTTAAAATACCCCTTTATGGATGAGCGATAACCATAGACTAGGAGGGTTCCGAAAACATTAAAAACCCAAATCCAAAGTTCAAATTAAAAAATGTAACAGCAACCAAGAAGATATTGACATGGAATTGATCATAGAAAATGGTATAATGAGAAACTACAAAGGAAATAATAAGAGCATTATAAGAATACTCACAGTGGTAGCACCTGAGAAGCTGGGTTCGCGGTGGAGGTGGGTTCGCAGAGGATAAGGGCTTCGCATCGGTGGAAGATGGATTCATGACAAAAGAGGAGGAGTCGGCAGTGGAGGAGGAGGAGGAGGGGGCATCGATGGTGGTGGAGGAGGCGAAGGAGGAGGTAGCGGAGGAGGAGGAGGAGGGGGAAGAGGAGGCGGTAGGCGGCAATAGAGGAGGAGTAGGAAGAGTCAGCAGTAGGGTTCAGCTTCTACGAGAGCTTGAGGAATGCGAGAGGCGGAGGTGACTATTAGGATTTATTTATAAAAGTGGATAAACCTTTTATTAGTGATCACTAAAAAGAACCGATAAATGTATGTTTTATCAATACTAAAATAGAAAGCTCTGATAAAACATGGATTTATCATCACTCTTTTAGCGTTGATAAAGATAGGACTTGAGTAGTGCTAAAAAACCATTGATAAAATTATAATGATAATAAATTATTTATATTTTTATATATATTTATAAAATTGTATGTATAATAAATAAATATCTATTTATTTATAATAATAACTATAAATAAATATAAATTTATTTTAATTATATATATAATAAATATGTATTTATTTATATTTATATATATAATAAATACATATTTATTTATATTTTTAAATTTTTAAAAAATATATTTATTATATTTATAATTATATATAATTAATAACATTATTATAATTTTATAATTATTTAAATATATGTATATTTATTTAGAATTTTAATTGTAAATAATTTTATATATTTATTATAATTTTACAATTATTTAAAAATTATAAAATTATATATATTTATATATTTATTTAGAATTATAATTGTAAATATTTGTATATATTTATTATAATTTTATAATTATTTAAAAATTAAAAATTAATATATAAATTTATATATTTATAGTTATAATAAAAATATATTTAAATATATCTATATTTATTTATAATTATAATTGTAAATATATATTTATTACATATATATTTTAATTATTTTCATAAATAAATATATATATATATAAATACTTATGAAATTAAAATAAATATATTAATTATATATAGTCATAAATATAAATATATATACATATATAAAATTACTTATGAAATTAAAATAAATATATTAATTATAAATATATTTTATAATTTCGTAATTATTTAAATAAATAATTATTTATATTTAAATAATTATATAATTTTAATAAATATATTTATTATATTTATAATTATAATGATATATATATATATAATTATAATTATAATATATATATATATATATATATATATATATTCATTCTAGATATATTTATTATAATCTTATAATTATTTAAATATAAATATATAATTATTTAAAAAATTATGAAATTATAAAAAATATACATAATTAATATATTTATTTTAATATCATAAGTATTTAAATATATATATATATATATGACTATATATAATTAATATATTTATTTTAGTTTTATAATTATTTAAATACATATATAAATTTATTTATATTTATGACTAAATCAATATTTATTTATTTATAATTATAATTATAAATATAATAAATATATTTATAAAAATTTTATAACTATTTACACATATATTATTTATAATTATAAATATAAATATTTGTATGTATGTTTGAATAATTGTATATATTTATAAATATAGTTTTATAATTATATATGTTAATAAAATTATAATTATTATAAATATATTTATTATAATTTTATAATTATATATATATATATATTTATAATTATATTTATAAAAAATATTTTTATATAATTTTAAATATAATTATATGTAAATATATATATTTATAAAATTATAATAAATGTATTTGTTGTAATTTTATGAATGTAATTATAAATATAATAAATATATTTATCATTTAACAAAATTATAATAAATATATACATTTAATGAATATATATATATATAAGACATATTTATTTAAATATATTTATCATTTAAAAAATTATTGTAATTTTATAATTATTTAAATATATATATTTATAATTAGTTATATATAATTATAATTATATAAATATATTTTAAAACATATTTATATATAAATAAATATTTATAATTATAACTATAATAAACATATTTATTATTTAATTATATTTATCTTGATTTAAAGTATTTATGAAAACATAATAGCTTCATGTGGGAACATGAATGAATCTTATACATCGAGTAAAGTATAGATCATAAACGAGTCATCAAATATATGGACACCAAGAATAATAATGAGGGTGTATGGTATAAATGAACCTTTATATGAATACATAACATATGAACATCAATTATATTTACACATCAATAATTGACCAAATTCATTAAAAACATATATTTATTTATAATTACAATTATAAATATACATATTTAAAAAATATTTATATATAATTATAAATATATAATATATAAATATTTTAAATATATTTATTATTTAATGAAATTTATTATATATAAATTTGAATTATTAAAAAAATATATTAATTATAAACATGTGTTTTTTATTTAATGTATACAAATAAACATTATTTTTTATATAAATATATTAATTTTATATAAATAAATAATATTTTTTTATTAAACACTTTTATCTGTGCTAAAAATAGCGCGAATAAAGGGTATATTTATTAGTGCTTTTAGCTAGTACTGAAAAAGCCCCCCTTTTATCAGAACTTTTTGCTTAGTGCTGATAAAAATCAGTGCATGCCGTGCCCAGATCTGTTGTAGTGGGACGTCACTACAAGCTTTTAATGTAAAAATGACCAAACTTTTGCTATGTTTTTATACCCAATTTCAAAATGAAATTGATTCCAATGACTTCCATTATATTAATAGATAAAATCCTTATCTAATTAATCTTTAAAACCAATTTAAAATATAATTTAACCTTACAAGTAAATTAAATGAAAAAGAAATTTTGAATTAAAATAGTGTAACGCCCCGACCCCAGCTACCCAGAGTCGGTGCGTTACTTCGTAACATTGGCATGATCACAAAAGATCAAGTCTCTAAAGACCGATTAGTTTAGTAGCCTTGGAAACACTAGATACATTCATAAGTCTTACATTACATTATAAAGTGAAAAACTAATAACAAAGTCTTCATAGTCCACACTCATATCCTCTTCTGACTATCCCTGCAGGTCATTCCTAAAATACTTCTTCACATCCTGGAAAATATTAAAACATTGAAAGGGGTGAGCTTAGATGCTCAGTAAGGATAAAAATATAGCGGAAGCTTTCATCAATAAACATAAACATTAAAGGCAATGTATAACTAAAACAAAAGCCTTTTAAACTTGAACTTCAACATAATATGGCAAAAGTAAAATGAGATAATGTCATTCACTTCTTCACATGGATATTCTACTGGTCGAATAATCACATGCAATATCAATAACCACTTTCATAATGATGGAATGCATAATGCCATACTATCATAACCACGTAGCCAAGACCTCGTGCCAAGACCACAAATAAGATTTTGTCAAGGCCTTGTGCCAAGACACTAGTTTGTCTCATGAGACCTACCGATGCAATTTTTTTAGAAGATACTTAAATTTAAAATTGCTCAAATATACTCCAGTGTTTTTCTGAAAACATTATGCAAGCTTCTGAAAACAAAATAACCAATTTTAAGACTGCTCGACTAATTATAGGCCATGATGGGTCCACGCCCAATCCCTTCCTATCTACCACACTCGAGAGTCGGGTTTTCTGAAAACATTTTTAAGATTGCGTTAAGTACGTATACATTTGCACTGGATTTTCATATATTGGAGAGAAATATCTCTTTTTTTAAATCATTTAAAAATCACATAATTATAAAAGAAAACCTTTTTAATAAACATAAAAGTCAAAGGGGTTTTTACACCGTATAAAAGAAATTTGTGTATAAAACAAAATATGTCTCAATGAATGGAGATTGAGACGAAATCCCTTAAAAGATAATTTTTAAATAAAATATATCAATTATGTGTATTCACTATATGTACACATAAAGAAAGTATAAATACAAAATAGGACATAATAGTATCATGACATAATTTGAAAGTAGGAGATTAACCCAAAGAATGGAAATTGGGTTAAGAAGTTCCCTTACCTTGTGTCCGACTTGATTCGACCGTTCTTTAACCTCTTGAATAATAAACTAGAGTTAATATCTACCATTTTCAATTTCATTATCCTTTTTATATCACTTATTACAATGTTATGAACATTATGTAATTATTTAAGTTAATAACGGTCGTTTTGTCGATTTTTGGTACTTGAGTCAACAATAAACTTCTTATAATTACAAGTTGTTTATGTGGTAGAATATCCTTTATCTCCAGAATTATATTCATGATTTAGATGTCATATATATCATATATATCCAGTATATACATTCATTCATAATATTATGTAACATTTAGAGGTAAGAAATGAAATGCACCGTTCATGGAGACGGTAAGCCGTACGTACGCATGCACGCTACTTTCATTTCTATTTAGTATTTAATGGAATGAAATCATAATTATATAAAGTTATAATATAGTTCCAGTATAATATCATATATAATATCATTTACTCCATCCTTTATACATCTCACATACGGCATTAACGATTCACATCACTTTGAGGGAGCGGTAGTCCGCACTTCCTAAAATGAAATTATCGCGTTTACCCATAATGGAAATCATAAATTATGCCATAAATGAGAAATACAGAAGCATAAGGAAAATATAAACATAATATATATCATATATAAAAATAGTTTCATCATAATGGCCACCATTAGAGGTGTTATATGAGTGTTGAACAATCATCGTTTCGTGAGGCAAAAATTCACCATCCACAGAAACAGTATGTTCTTTAACCATTAGATGTAGGAGTGTGTAAGTGTAGCTCTAATACTTCTTATAACAACATCCTAGTAAATTGAGGATACTGGTGTTGTTACAAAGGAAATTAATAAAAAGTGTTTTGGGGGTTGGAGAAGAAAAATAAAACAAAACAACATTAGAGAAGACATTACCATAAAATCAGGTAACTCTTTTTGATTTGAGCCAAAGGCTTCCTTGGGAAGAGTTCTACCCAAAGTGAGGCTTCTAGGAGTAAGAGGGAGAAGTTGGGAGAGTATTTGGCCAGAGGTTGGCCGAGCCAAATCGCTTGAAAGTGTGAATGAGGTGGTAGAGGTGGGGGCCTTTTATAAGTGGAGAGAAGGGCACTCTTGGAAAGTAAAGAAAAGTCACTTTATTATAAAATGAGTTTCGGATTTTAGAGGTCCCACACTTATATAATTCGAGGATAAGGTGATAAGGGTTCTAAATCTCCTCATCCAATAGGTTTTTGACAAGTGTAAGCCTTATATTTTACATTATCCTTTCATTTTATTTAAATCGTTAAATAATGAGGTCATCGCTGCATCATCATGATGTCATAAATAATTTAATTTATTTAATGTCTAAAAATTATAAAAAATATACTATGATGTAGGAAATCTTTTTAGCTTTCCAATTACTATTTATAGTAAAAAATATAACTTGTATAACCCCATGTAAATTTTTTTTTAGTAAAATATTTCATGTTTGTGTCATTTTTTACCTTAACATTAAATAAAAGGTATTTTTGTCATTTTCCAACTAAATTGGCTCCATGGGGTCCCCAAGTTGACCCATGGATTTTCTTGGTCGGCCATGGAACATCCAATGAGGGTAGGACATGTGTCAAGCTCATCTCATATTATTAAAACATTATTTTTACCTTAAACTACACTAATTACCTCTAATCGCGATTAAGAACTTAAAAGTTACTATTCACCAAAAAATTATTTTAATCTCATTGAACCACATTTTACTTCTTATTGACAACCATGTAGGTAGGATTTTTGAAAATCAAATCACAGAAGTGGTAATATTTCATTTAAACGAAAAATTAGTTTTTTAACTACCACTTAGTGGTTTCACTATTCATCAAAAATTGAAGTTTTTCAGAACAATGCAAAAATTTCACCCTGAGATATAATTGATATTCCGAATTCAAAAATGATGTCTATTTTATGAAATTCCAAACATATAAGTTTCATTAATTAATTTCATAATTAATTCCCGCTGTCACAACAAATAGCGTGTTTTTAAGAAACAATATATATCAAAAGATTAACAATTGTTCATGCCCAATTTCAATATTAAATTAATTCTAATGACCACCATTGGATAAAATAGTAAAAATATATTCTAATTATACTTTAAAACCACTCAATAGTATAATTTATCACTATAAATTATTTTGATTAAAAAAGTTGTTTTTAAGTATTTTTCACTATTCATAAAAAATTTAAAGTTCTCAGAAAATTACAAAAAATTCAACTTAGGATAATTTCGATATTACGAATACAAAAATGAAGTCCATTTTGAAATATAAAATTTCTATAATTTTAAAAAGTGGTTATTACTATTCATAACGATTCCTTTGATTAGTCGCGGTGTTTTAGAACTCGAACTTGCATAGAATGCAAGCTATTGCATTATTGAAAGAGAGGAGTATCGTGGATGCTCGGGGTTTTACATTCTCCCCTCCTTCAATAAACTGCGTCCTCGCAATTTTGAAATTTTTCTTTGAAAATAAAAGGTTGAAAATAGAAAATACCTTTGTGGAAAACCCACATTGGAAATAAGGTTAATAAAATTTAGCCTTAATAAGAGGGAAAGGGAAATGAAAAAGTCACCACCCAATTATGATCTCGATTAGAGGAACATTGGTGGAAATTAGAGACATATAATTGGAGGAAAAACGTAAATATTTGTAGGGAGTGATTGAGGTCATCAATCACAATCAACTGTCAAATTGAGGGCCTCAAAGAATTCAATCTATGTTGATTTAAAATATCATCAGTTCAACAAGACATAAGGTATTAGGATAACACATTTTTTTGTTTTAATATCCCTTTACTAAAGTTTAAGAATAAATTTATTCATTGAATAAGAGATAGGTATATATATATTTATGCTTGACAATTAGAGTTTCAACCTTCAACTCATCTTTCACTCAAAAAGATAATAGAACTCAAAAATATTATACTTATCCTAATTGTATAAGGTTACAAATGTTAACACATACCATTTAGATTAGTAAAATTATTTTGTAATAACCAGAGACTTTTTGTAGGCTAGTGGTAGGAAATAAAGGCCTGTCGCACTATGGTTGTGGGTTCGATTCCTGCAGCTTTGTCCGACGTGACGGTTTATGCCCCACCCTACAGGTTGTCCTTTTCCTAAAACTATAGTATTATAATATTCCAAAAATAATCTTCATAAATTTTTTAACCTTAAACAATACTATCCAAAGATCAACTTAATCCACTCCAACCTTTATAGTTATCCAAAATACCTCTGTCCAGACTTTTTCTAAAAGGTCTCTTAATTCCAAAATCAATTTATCAGATTCCCCAAACAAAGTAAAGTTTCTCTTATTGTCACATACTAAAAATATGATTACCTTCATCATATTAAAACCTTACTGAAATCAACAAGTACTGCAGTACAATACATATATATATATCACATTATTCTAATAACCAGAATATATTCCATGAGTCCAAAAGCACCAATACATTAGTTATTCTTCTTCAACTGTAGTAACAACATAATATTGTCCTTGATCCCTTGGCCTTTTCTGAGGTAAGTTTCCCTGACTCTTAGGACATTCATTTGCATAATGCCCCATTTCCCTACAATTGTAGCATTCAACATTGATAGCCTCTTTCTTTCCCTTGCAATCACGCATCTGGTGACCTTTTTCCCCACATTTATAACAAACTCCCATTCCTTTTAGGCAAGTACCAGGGTGATTCTTCCCACAATTATCACATAATGGAAAATCCTTCTTTCCCTTTTCCATTTATCTGTCTCTTGTTCCATCGTTATCTTCTTCTCTTTCTTTACATTGTTGTCATAAGACTTAGAGAATTCCTTTTCTGTCTTGATAGAACACGAGACAATATCTTCGTATGACGAGAAGGTTTGTGAGACTAATGCTCGATGGAGAAATGGTTTTAAACCATCAAAGAAACGATCAATATTACTTCTTGGGTTAAGTATATAATCTGCAGCATGCCTCGCTAACCTTGTAAAGTTGGCCTCATACTTTGCAACATTATTATCCTCCTTTTGTCTCAGACTCAAAAATTGTCTTTCCATATCTGCTCGATGGTCACGAGGATAATATTTTTCTAGGAAAAGCTCTTTGAACTCCCTCCATTCCATATTCGATATGTCATCATCTTCCTTTGTGTTTTGAATCAGCGACCACCACTGATCGGCATCTCCAGTGATGCGGTAGACTGCCATGACAACCTTCTTCATTTCACTACTCCCCAAGGCATGGAATATTTTCTCTAAGGAGTTTATCCATTGCTCAGCTACTAATGGATTTGTACCCCCATTAAATGTTGGTGGTTGTTGCCTTATGAAGCGGTCTAACATTGATCCTACACGTTGCGGATCAGAGTGCTCCATACGAGTAAGGTTATTATTCATAACCTGAGTGAGTTGTCCCAGTATGGTAATAAGTTGATCAACACCAGTTGTATCTCTAGATCCAAAATAATTATCTTGAGCAGGAGGGAAATCCCTACACGGAGTGCGTGCATTGATACGGTTTCCATTCCTTCGACTAGGCGCCATTTCTAAAAAATGGCATAAACTAGATTAGTTTATGAATCAAAATACATAATTCCATACTTATAAAATACATAACATAAATTGAACTATTTATGGATATAATACATAATTATAAAAATGTTTTTTTGAGGAAGTATATACTCATAACCCTTCATAGTGGTTTGTAAAGAAAACTATAATTATCCTAAGCACATCCCCTGGGAGTGTCGTAACCAAGAGTGCAGCAAGGCCCGTTGTCGTGCACCAGTTCCCGTTCGAGTCTAGCTCAAAGCGGTGTTTTCGGGTTTTACCCCTAGGTACATCTGTGCCAAAGCCGCCTCTACCTGCTCGTATCCAGACAGGGATGTATTGCTCGGAAAACTCACAAAATCTCTACAATAAAAAAATTCTAGGAAGTTCTTCTATACTAATCCTCAATGTCTATCTTTGGGCTATGTGCTCTAATCAGAGTTTATCTAAATATAGCTTTCAAGGTTAGTACTAAACTGCCTCTGATACCAACTGTAACGCCTCGACCCCAGCTACCCAGAGTCGGTGCGTTACTTCGTAACATTGGCATCATCACAAAAGATCAAGTCTCGAAAGACCGATTAGTTTAGTAGCCTTGGAAACACTAGATACATTCATAAGTCTTACATTACATCATAAAGTGAAAAACTAATAACAAAGTCTTCATAGTCCACACTCATATCCTCTTCTGACTATCCCTACAGGTCATTCCTAAAATACTTCTTCACATCCTGGAAAATATTAAAACATTGAAAGGGGTGAGCTCAGAATCTCAGTAAGGATAAAAATATAGCGGAAGCTTTCATCAATAAACATAAACATTTAAGACAATGTATAACTAAAACAAAAGCCTTTTAAACTTGAACTTCAACATAATATGGAAAAAGTAAAATGAGATAATGTCATTCACTTCTTCACATGGATATTCTACTGGTCTAATAATCACATGCAATATCAATAACCACTTTCATAATGATGGAATGCATAATGCCAGACTATCATAACCACGTAGCCAAGGCCTCGTGCCAAGACCACAAATAAGATTTTGTCAAGGCCTCGGACCAAGACACCAGTTTGTCTCATGAGACCTGCCGATGCAATTTTTTTTAGAAGATACTTACATTTAAAATTTATCAAATATACTCCAGCGTTTTTCTGAAAACATTATGCAAGCTTCTGAAAACAAAATAACTAATTCTGAGACTGCTCGACTAATTACAGGCCATGATGGGTCCACGCCCAATCCCTTCCTGTCTACCACACTCGAGAGTCGGGTTTTCTGAAAACATTTTTAATCTTGCGTTAAGTACGTATACATTTGCACTGGATTTTCATATATTGGAGAGAAATATCTCTTTTTTGAAATCATTTAAAAATCCCATAATTATAAAAGAAAACCTTTTGAATAAAAGTAAAAGTCAAAGGGGTTTATACACCGTATAAAAGAAATTTGTTTATAAAACAAAATATGTCTCAATGAATGGAGATTGAGACGAAATCCCTAAAAAGATAATTTTTAAATAAAATATATCAATTATGTGTATTCACTATATGTACACATAATGAATTTATAAATACAAGATAGGACATAATAGTATCATGACATAATTTGAAAGTAGGAGATTAACCTAAAGAATGGAAATTGGGTTAAGAAGTTCCCCTACCTTGTGTCCAACTTGATTCGACCGTTATTTAACCTCCTGAATAATAAACTAGAGTTAATATCTACCATTTTCAATTTCATTATCCTTTTTATATAACTTATTACAATGTTATGAACATTATGTAATTATTTAAGTTAATAACGGTCGTTTTGTCGATTTTTGGTACTTGAGTCAATAATAAACTTCTTATAATTACAAGTTGTTTATGTGGTAGAATATCCATTATCTCCAGAATTATATTCATGATTTAGATGTCATATATATCATATATATCCAGTATATACATTCATTCATAATATTACGTAACATTTAGAGGTATGAAATGAAATGCACCGTTCATGGAGACGGTAAGCCGTACGTACGCATGAACGCTACTTTCATTTCTATTTTGTATTTAATGGAATGAAATCATAATTATATAAAGGTATAATATAGTTCCAGTATAATATCATATATAATATCATCTACTCCATCATTTATAGATCCCACATATGGCATTAACGATTCACATCACTTTGAGGGGCCAGTAGTCCGCACTTCCTAAAATGAAATTATCGCGTTTACCCATAATGGAAATCATAAAGTATGCCATAAATGAGAAATACAGAAGCATAAGGAAAACATAAACATAATATATATCATATATAAAAATAGTGTCACCATAATGGCCACCATTAGAGGTGTTATATGAGTGTTGAACAATCATCGTTTCGTGAGGCAAAAATTCGCCATCCACAGAAACAGTATGTTCTTTAACCATTAGATGTAGGTGTGTGAAAGTATAGCTCGAATCCTTATTATAACAACATACTAGTATATTGAGGATACTGGTGTTGTTACAAAAGAAATGAATAAAAAGTGTTTAGGGGGTTGGAGAAGAAAAATAAAACAAAACAACATTAGAGAAGACATTACCTTAAAATCGGGTAACTCTTTTTGATTTGAGCCAAAGGCTTCCTTGGGAAGAGTTCTGCCCAAAGTGAGGCTTCTAGGAGTAATAGGGGGAAGTTGGGAGAGTATTTTGGCAGAGGATGGCCGAGCCAAATGGCTTGAAAGTGTGAATGAGGTGGTAGAGGTGGGGGCCTTTTATAAGTGGAGAGGAGGGGCACTCTTGGAAAGTAAAGAAAAGTCACTTTATTATAAAATGAGTTTCAGATTTTAGAGGTCCCAAACTTATATAATTCTAGGATAAGGTGAGAAGGGTTCGAAATCTCCTCATCCAATAGGTTTTTGACAAGTTTAAGCCTTAGATTTTACATTATCCTTTCATTTTATTTAAATCGTTAAATAATGAGGTCATCACTGCATCATCATGATGTCATAAATAATTTAATTTATTTAATGTCTAAAAATTATAAAAAAACTATTATGATGTTGGAAATCTTTTTAGATTTCCAATTACTATTTATAGTCAAAAATATAACTTTTATAACCCCATGTAAAAATTGTTTTAGTAAAATATTGCATGTTTGTGTCATTTTTTACCTTAACATTAAATAAAAGGTATTTATGTCATTTTCCAACTAAAGTGGCTCCATGGGGTCCCCAAGTTGACCCATGGTTTTTATTGGTTGTCCATGGAACATCCAATGAGGGTAGGACATGTGTCAAGCTCATCTCATATTATTAAAACATTATTTTTACCTTAAACTACACTAATTACCTCTAATCGCGATTAAGAACTTAAAAGTTACTATTCACCAAAAAATTATTTTAATCTCATTGAACCACATTTTAATTCTTATTGACAACCGTGTATGTCGGATTTTTTAAAATCAAATCACAGAAGTGGTAATATTTCATTTAAACGAAAAATCAGTATTTTAACTACCACTTAGTGGTTTCACTATTCATGAAAAATTGAAGTTTTTCAGAACAATGCCAAAATTTCACCCTAAGCTATAATTGATATTGCTAATTCAAAAATGATGTCTATTTTTTGAAATTCCAAACATATAAGTTTCATTAATTAATTTCATAATTAATTTCCACTGTCACAACAAATAGCGTGTTTTTAAGAAACAATATAAATCAAAAGATTGACAATTGTTCATGCCCAATTTCAATGTTAAATTAATTCTAATGACCACCATTGGATAAAATAGTAAAAATATATTCTAATTATACTTTAAAACCACTCAATAGTATAATTTATCACTATAAATTATTTTTTTTAAAAAAGTTGTTTTTAAGTATTTTTCACTATTCATAAAAAATTTAAAGTTCTCAGAAAATTACAAAAAATTCAACTTAGAATAATTTCGATATTACGAATACAAAAATGAAGTCCATTTTGAAATATATAAATTTATATAATTTTAAAAAGTGGTTATTACTATTCATAACGGTTACTTTGATTAGTCGCGGTGTTTTAGAACTCGAACTTGCGTACAATGCAAGCTATTGCATTATTGAAAGAGAGTCGTATCGTGGAAGCTCGGGGTGTTACAAATACGATATTTTAACTATTCATTAAAAAATGAAACCTTACAGAAAAATAGAAAAAATTTATCCAAACCTAATTTTTATTTTTCTATTGCAATTATAGAGTTTATTTTGACATACTAAATCTATAAAAGTTCCAAAAATTTTATTTAAAATGGGTTCGACATTAAAAGGCTGTAAAACTACCTTTATAAAAAAAATATAGGGTTTTATGCATAAAATTATGTTTGTTCTTATCTTATGTCTACCAAATATATTTGATGAATATCAAAAATATTTTATTGAATATATAACATATATGTTACATTAATATCACTCAATGATTGTTATTAATTTTATTTATTAGGTTGAAACAACTTTGTGACTATAAAAATAATAATATTTTCCTTTATATTCAACCAGTTTTCATATTGATTTCTAATTAATTGGTAACATATGAATTCATCTTATGTTTGTGTAAACCATATATTTTTATAAATTATTTAGTGTTATTCATAACTGTTAATTTTAATGACTATGTTATTTCTTATTATTTTAAATAATAAAATTTTAATGATATACTACGGTTCAGTAAAAATCGATCATGCATGTTACACAAGCCATCATGAAAAGTCATTGTTGTGTGTAACACAAGCTAACCTCTATGTTTTATGTAGAGCAAGCTAAAATTTATGTTATTTGTAGTTCATGATTAACTTGGTGTTGCGTGTAATACAATTCAAACATAGTGATTTAATATAAAGTAAACAATTTTTAGTGTTTCAGTAAAAATATCAAAAACATTAAATTAATTTGAAAATAAATTAATTCAAAAAATATTGGGGTGTTACATTCTACCCCCCTTAAATGGAATTTCACCCTAAAAATTCATCTAGGTTATCAAAGGTTTAATACTTGAAAGTTTCATTCATATAATCCCACATCATAAAAATGAATATTAAAACATCCCTTAAAAGGGAGTGTTGGAACCATAAAGGTTACTCAAAGTGACATATAACTAGGTTTCCTCATAGGGGAACAAAGTTGGGAAGTCAAAACATGGACATGGAAGAAAAATATAACTATCAAGTTCTGATGGAGAGTGATAGAGAAAAAGGGTAGGAGAAAGTTAACAATCAGAAAACCATAAATCTATAATGAACTAAGGGACTATCCGGTTTATAAAAAACAGTGATACTAGGAAAACATTTTGGTTTTAAGATGCTTTTCCCTAAAGTTAATGAATTTTCTTGAAAATATATACTATTATGATTTGAGGACAACCTCACCCTTTGTTGTTCCTTGATCCACTTCACCTCTTTCTAAAAAAAGTAAGGTGAATTTTTCATTCCTAAAGAAGTAATCGATAATGAGACCCATGATATGTCATCCCATCTATCATTAGTTATCATAAACACCACATTTTTATAATATGTTATACAATATTCATAAATCTTCATATGGTAGGATAATAATTTATTCTCAAAAGCTTCATCCAAAGTTTAACTTAATATTTCCATAAATTGTTATCCTCATAACCCTTCCAAAAGATGAAAATTCAAATCTTCAGAGATAAATTCATGAAATTAGCTTAGCATTGAGCCCCCATATATCACAAAGTACCACATGGTTGTCACATTCCAAATATGTGAATAACCTCATCATATATTCCCCCAAAACATGGTAATAACCTTAATTACCATAAATCCTTTTGAAAAATATGCATTCTTCTTTATTCCAAATATTACTGGATATATTCTATAAATATAAGAATTTTTAAACTTCATACTTGACGAGATAGAACATTTTTTCAATAATCAGTTCCATGGTATTTTGTACTGTCCAATTTACTTATTCATATCCAATATATCATTATCCAACATCATTATCTCAATTGCAGGCATTAATTAAGGGTTACCACCCCTTAATCAAAATATCACCTTTCCATGAAATCACTTTTATATGTCTTTATCACCATTAAACATGTAATGAACCGCTAATTATCATTGGCTTAAGATTAAAACAAGTCATTACTATTCCTTAAGCGACATCCCCAATATGCCAAAGGATAGCATTAAATGCCGAAGGGTTTCAAATACAAGTGGGGAACGATTTAACCTTTTAAAAAACCAATAAACCAACCAACCATTATCAAACATTCACTATATGATGCATGAACGAATGAAAAAAAACTCAACAAATTCATGTATCTCAAAACCACATCAAAGTAAGGAACAAAGGAAGAATAACCAAGTATCAAAGTACACAGTGGATAAAAAACACAAGACTCTCCAAAGACCTCAATACTCAATGCTCTACAGGCTCCAAGATCCAAAATCTCCAAACAGCCCAAACATCACAAAGTAGTGCTAAACACGTGTGAAACATTAACTTTCCCATTGTCCTGGAAAATAGCAATGAAAAATCACCAAAGTTCCAAAGAAGGGGTGAGTATAAAACTCAGTACGTTTTCCCCAATGACTTCCCTACTCATGCCACTAGGATAGAAGAGTTAGCAACAATTATATAAAATTATTTATATAAAACAATTTCTCAAAAATAGTTTATAACTAAATATAAACAAGTTTCCAAAACCATTGATTACCAAAAGAATACAAGTGCAATTGAAACCAATTTTCCAAAAAAGATATTTTTCTAGAAAAATAACTAAACAATCTTTACAAACATTTCACAATATAGCTTTATCAGCATACCCAACCATTCCACAATACCATGAAACCAACCATGCATGCTATGCTATGAAAGTTCCATACTCATGAGCGGTTTCTCATCGATCTACCAAGTTGTCACAAGGTAATTGTTTCCCATGTTCCATTAACCCTTTGGACCCATGCACAAGGTCATATTTCAACCAAGCCCTGTGTATGAAATTCCCATGTTCCATTAAACCTTTGGCACTGTTTGGACCACTTTGTGTAAGAAGATTGTATTTGTTGTCAACAGTTTTCAATACTGTTCAAAATGAAGAAGAAGATGAAGAAGGACTAAAAAGTTACTGGATATTGGCTAAAGTGTGGTTTCCTAGAGAATTGTTATGGAATCACAGCATTGGATGACAAACTTGAGCAATTCTCTAAGAAGATCAATTCAGATGATTGTTAAACTGATACCAAGTTCAAAGAACTTGTGTCAAAGGTGACACATTGTTTACAACAATAAAGAATGGTGAAGTATCATCCATCAAAGGATGATTGAAGAAGAATGAGGATTTAAAGAAGACCATTCAATGCTTCACGATTTCATGAGAACCATGCAATAGATTACTTGAAGAAAAGAATCATATTATTTGAATGCAGTAGAGAATGATGGATGAAGAATAAGAGAGTGTGTGGAAGGGCTTGGAATTCTAAGAAGGTCATAAATTACACATTGCCTTGAAATCAGAGGATTGTTGCACTGTTCTTAAAGTTCCACATATATGTATCAAAGGTGATATATTGTCTGCAACATTGAAGGTATTTGAAGAAGCTTCAAGCCTCCACTTTTGGATGAAAAGATATGATTGGAGTTCTTTGGAATTAACACTCTAAAAGGAATTGAGGATTTGAAGTGAGGATGAAGAATTACTTTGTAATTAAAATTCCAAAAAGAATGGACAAAACTATGACGATGATTTGCTGATTTTTATTTCACAAATATCATAAGTTTGGAGAACTTGTGATGCAAGCCTTATAAAGAGTAGAGAGAGTTAAGAAGTGATTTTGGCAAAGGAAAGAAAGTGGTGCACAAGTCAAGAGTGGCGCACAAGTGTAAGTGGCGCGCATGTCATATTTCAAAGATCATCACATCAAAATTTGACAAAGGAAATAAAAATGTGCACATGTTAAAGATTGGCACACAAGTCAAAAAGTGGCGTGCAAGTGTGGCGCACACGTATAAGTGGAGCGCAAGTGAATATTGTGCGCAAGTCATATTCCAACATAATCATATCAAATTATGAAAAAGGAAAGAAAGTGTCGTGCTAGTGATGGTAGGGCGCGCAAGTGATAGAGCATTGTGCAAGTGATGCAGCGACACACAAGTGATGGAGTGGCGTGCAAGTAGGAATGAAACACAAGTGTATGTGGCGCGCAAGTCACAAAAATTCCTATAAATATATGACTATCCTCCCCATTTTTCAATTCTCAACACTTAATAGAAAATTAGAGCTCTGACCGTGAAAGTAGTTGAAGGTGCTCTGATCGTGTAAGTTGCAGAGGGCAGCACGCAAGCTGAAGTGGCGCACAAGCTCAGGGTTATTTATAAGGCATGAAAGTAGGGTGTCACACAAGTTTTTTCATGCAAGTTTTGTCGTGCAAGTTGACAGAGGCACACAAGAAGGGAGGTGCTTTCAAGAAGTGGGCTGTGTATAAGCCAAAGGTGGCGCGCAAGTTGTGAGATGGGCTTAATGGTGGAACGCAAGTAGCGAGTAGGCACTCAAGCAGTGAGGCACGCAATCAGGGAGGCGTGCAAGCATGGAGGAACGCAAGCAGGTGGCGTACAAGGAGGGAGGCATGCAAGTAGGGAGTGGCACACAAGCTGTTTTCACCAGAAGGTTCCTACCAGCTTCTGGGTAGGAAAGTGAAGAATTGTTTTGAAGAATAAGGAGATAAAAAGTGGTGAATTGCATAACAGATCATGTTTAAAGAACCATATTCATTAAGGGTTATCACACGAGAAGAAGAATAAGAGGTTAATGTATGATTCCATGCATACACATGCACACGTGGAGTAACTCAAATAAATAATCAAAACAAGTGTGTGCACATGTGAGAAAGAAAGGGTGCAATATCATTACATAAGGAATAACTGCACCAAGAAGAGGAGAAGAGAAGAAGAAGAAGGAAAAGAGTTCAACTACATGCCATATGCATGATCACATGCATTTATAAAAAAGAGAAGAAATCACTCTAATGATTCAAAGTAAGCCAATTTTCATTTCCTGAATAATCACATTGGTGTATGTGATTATTTCTAATAAAGAAGAATAAGTGTTATTTCATTCTGTTATTGCACTAAAGAAGAAGAAGAAGCCCTAGTGTAGCTGGTTTTTCACTAGTAAAGAAGAAAAGAATAAGACAATAAGAATTTCTTGCCTATTGCTTTTCATGTAATCAAGTGAAGAGCACTGAAGAAGATCAAGAGAAGAACCTACCTTTTGAAGAAGGAAGAATACTGTCTCCATAGTCAGTATAAAGAACTATCTAGAGGCTTCAAGTTAGACTAGGTTGTCACCAGCCTAGGAAGATTGGAATTTTCCCTTTCCCCCTCCAAAGTGTAGGGACTCACACTGGATAGAAGATTGTTTTCCTAGACACTCCATTGTAATAGCATATCACATCATATTGGAGAATCCATGCATTGGTCATATCCATGCATAACAAGGACGTAGCTACTCTTATTAAGTGGTGAACCTTGTAAAAATAACATGTTCATATTTTTACTGCTTTCTATTATTGACCGTGACAGGGAAAAGAGAATAAGAGAATCAAGATCCTAACAGGTTAAGAGGTATAGGGATAAAAGTTGGAATTGGTTTAAAAAGTCCCCAACACTGATTCACCCCCCTCTCAGTGTTAGTTATATTCCAAACTGGTCCTCTCAATTGGTATCAGAGGAGGTTAACCCATGTTGGATTCTCTACAGTGAAGTTATTATCTTTTGAAGATTTAAGTTTCTTTCCTGAATTATCAATAAAGTTCACTTTCAGTGATGAATCAGTTTTCTCTGAACAGAAGGCTATATCTATCAAGACCATTATTAGTAGGAAAAACAAGGAGAAGATAAAGTTTAATAATATGTCCTTCCTATATAAAGAAGGGGTTGTATCTGGTTATCTATATCTTGTAGACATTGAAGAAACACCAAACATGGAACTTTATGAGAAGGTGGCTCAAGTTTCAACTAAGAAGATGGATAACCTTCCCACCTCAAATGATAAGGAGGTATGTGTTAGTACATTTCGAAATTATTCTCATGATGAAAATGCTGGCATAAGTGGTGATGATCAATCTAAAACATCTCAAGAAATATCAGTTGAAAGATTAATAATTATTCTGTATGGTATTTCTGAAGATATTTCATCTCTTGTTTGTGGATTATTTCAATGCATTCATGAAAATATTACCCAACTAGAAGAATAAACTGATGCTTTGGGGAAAGGATTACAAGAAAAAATTGTTGAATGTTTAAAGCTTTCCAGACAGGTTGGAGCCTTTGAAGAAACAAAGTGGGGATTTGAAGTAAGTTCTTCAAAGTGGTTCAAAGATGTTGAAGAGAAAGAGGGAGTCAACAAGACTCTAGAAGAGAAGATCCATGCACTTGAAGATGAGATGAAAAAGAGAAATGATGTCAAGGAGATATATTTGGAAGAAAACTCTAAGAAGATCAAAGAAGTTGACTCTTTGTTACAAAACAAAGTAAAGATGCATGGAGATGAATTTGAAAGGTTAAATAAGGCTTGTGAAGAGAATATGACTATGATTGAAGACCAGGAAGTCATCCTCAATATGAGATGTCTAGAATTGGAAGCTGAGTTTACCAATCTTGAGAAGACACATATTGAGTCTCCAAAAAAGAAGGAAATAGTTGCTGTCAGTATTCAATGCTCAATGGAGGATTCTACTGTCAAAATACCTCCAACATGTGATAAGAATATCATGGATTCACTCATTGATCTATCAAAAGTAGCTGAGAAAGTGAAGGTACCATCTATACCAACTTTTACTAATGTTTTTGTTTCTACAAAAAGTACTGGTTGGAAGAAAAATTCTAAACAAGTATGGATGTAGACAAGTGAGAAGAAACATACCACTATGGCTATGGTGGATAGGGGAAAGAGTATGGAAGAAAACTCCCCATATAAATCACAAAATACCAATAAGAAGATTCAGAAAACTTATAAAGAAGATGGGATGAAGTCAAGGTTTGTTGGTCAATGCTGGTGTTATAATAGATTTGGGCATTGTGCACTAGATTTTTGGTACAACCCCTTAAATGTAAAAGCACAGAGAAATATCATCTCAAGGGGGAGAAATCTAGAAAAGAAGAATCAACATCCACATATGCAAAAGCATTAGTATACTGCAAACAGATTTGGAATGTTAGATAACATCTGTGATGTATGCAATAGGAGTGTTTATATGAATGGTGCATGTTCATATAAGAAAAGAATACCACAAAAGCTGAGTACGAATGAAGAAGAATCATTGGGAAGAAATCAAATAAATAATATGAAAACAAATTCACCCAGGAATATTTCAAGAAGGAAATATGAGAAGTCCTTGGATTCTAAATCCAATAAGGTTAAGGGTGGTGCATCCAATATAACTACTAATAAGGAGTCCACTCAGAAGAATCCATGTAGAAGATCCAATCATGATTCCTTAGTCCCTAATGATATTTTGGTGGTTTGGCCAGAAGATTTGGAAAGAATGAGAAAGATGGAAGATACACAGGCAAATACTTGTGCTAAAAGCAAAAAGAAGATTCTACATGAAGAAAAGAAAGTTCTGTGTGTGAGGTGCAACAAGGATGGTCATACTATTAAAAGATGCTTTGAATTTACTCCATCCCAACAATAATTCCTCAAAAATATAAAAGTTGCACCAGGAGATTCTAGTTCTTTGAAAGCCCTTGAAGGAAGAATATTCACACACAAAGATATGGAAGAAACTGTGAGGTCCAAACAATCACAGTCAGCATTACATATTAGTTGTGAAAGTGTGAAGAATGGAGCATCTGGGTTGAGAAGATCATCTCAAACTTGTTGTTCACATTGATGGAGAAAATAAGATCCACCTTATTCCATTAAATATTTGTGAATTTTATTTGATATTATCATACAAGGAATTTAAGGTGAAGTAAGATCTCAGGGGGAAAACCTAGGATTCAGTGAGGAGAAGTGTTCCCTTGAGGAGGAGACACACGAAGAATATTCCTGAGTTATTATCTCAATCAGTATCAACATTAGTTGGTATAAAATTAAATCACTCTGAAGATTTTCTGAAGATCATGTCATTGGAAAAGGTATGTCGTTTCTTAATATCTCATACTTGGTTACTGAAAATAAGTATATTTTTACAAAGGGGGAGTAACTAGGTCAATCAGTGACATAAGAATAATGAAAGTTCCCCAAGGCCACTTATCCTGCTAATTGCACTTGAATATTTTTGATCCTTTTGTTGAAGTGAGTGAAGGAATTTTAGGATTGATTATTTCCTATCACATTCAAAATCTTTGTCCTGGAATGAAAGTGTAAAACCGTTGAAGACTAGTATAAGAGATCTCATCTCATGAGGTATCACGATCACTGAATAATGTGCATATTTTTTGTCTAAATCAAACTCTCTTGTTTTATACATCGAGCCTTGATCATGTAGACTTAGAGTGAAATTATTTATGGCACACTACTTAAGTAAGGAATGATACCATCTCTACCATGAACTTTGTATTTCTTGTCAATAAGGGGAAGATAAAGTGAAATGAAAGTTTTAAATGAAAGGGGGAGAGAAACAAGTAAAGGGGAGAGATAAGATTCTTATTTTGACATTGACACATTCATTTGAGGAGACTTTGTGGTATTGACAATAAAATACAAAGGGGGGTATTGTTGGGAACACTTTGTGTAAGAAGATTGTATTCGTTGTCAACAGTTTTCAATACTGGTCAAAATGAAGAAGAAGATGAAGAAGGACTAAAAAGTTAGTGGAGATTGGCTGAAGTGAGGTTTCCTAGAGAATTGCTATGGAATCAGAGCATTGGATAACATACTTGAGAAATTCTCTAAGAAGATCAATTCAGACGATTGTTAAACTGATACTAAGTTCTAAGAACTTGTGTCAAAGGTGAAACATTGTTTTCAACAATGAAGAATGGTGAAGTATCATCCATATAAGGATAATTGAAGAAGAATGAGGATTTAAAGAAGGCCATGAAATTCTTCATGATTGCATGAGAACCATGCAAGAGATTACTTGAAGAAAATAATCATATGATTTGAATGTAGTAGAGAATTATTGAAGAAGAAGAAGATAGAGTGTGGAAGGGCTTGGCATTCTTAGAAAGTCATGAATTACACATTGCCTTGAAATCAGATGATTGTTGCACTATTCTTAAATTTCCACATATATGTATCAAAGATGATATATTTTCTGCAACATTGAAGGTATTTAAAGAAGCTTCAAGCCTCCACTTTTAGATGAAGAGAGATTATTGGAGTTCTTTGGAATTTACACTCCAAAAGGAATTGAGGATTTGAAGTGAGGATGAAGAAGTACATTATAATTAATATTCCAAAAATAATGGAAAAAACTATGACGATGATTTTCTGATTTTAATTTCAAAAATATCATAAGTTTGGAGAACTTGTGATGCAAGACTTATAAAGAGTAGAGAGTAAAGAAGTGATTTTGGAAACGGAAAGAAAGTGGCGCATAAGTCAATAGTGGCACAAAAGTATTGGTGCTCAAGTGTAAGTGGCGTGCAAGTCATATTTCAAAGGTCATCACACCAAAATTTGACAAAGGAAATAAAAGGGCAGGCAAGTTAAAGTTTGGCGCGCAAGTCAAAAAGTGGCGTGCAAGTATAAGTGGCGAGAAAGTGTGGCGCACAAGTATAAGTGGCGCACAAGTGAATGTTTCACAAAAGTCATATTCCAACATCATCATATCAAAATATGATAATGTAATGAAAGTGTCATGCTAGTGATGGAAGGGCGCGCAAGTGATGGAGCGGCCCGTAAGTGATGCATCAGTGAACAAGTGATGGAGCGGTGGGAAAGTAGGAATGATGTGCAAGTGTATGTGGCGCAAAATTCACCAAAATTCCTATAAATAGATGACTAGACTACTAATTTTTCAATGGTCAACACTTCATAGAAAATTAGAGCTCTGATCATGCAACTAGCAGAGGGCAGCGCGCATGCTGAAGTGGCGCACAAGCTGAAGGTTATTTATAAGGCGCGCAAGTAAGGTGTCATGCAAGTTTTGTCGTAGAAGTTGACAGAGGTGTGAAAGCAGGGAGGTGATTTCAAGAAGTGGGATGTGTATAATCCAAAGGTGGTGTGCAAGTTGTGTGCTGGGCTCAATGGTGGCGCGCAAGGAGTGAGTAGGTGCGCAAGTAGGTGGGGCACAAACAGTGAGGCGCGCAAACAAGGAGGTGCGCAATCAGGGAGACGCGCAAGAAGGGGGCGTGCAAGTTGGGAGTGGTGTGCAAGCTGTTTTCACCAGAAGGTTCTTACCAGTTTCTGGGTAGGAAAGTGGAGAACTTTTTTGAAGAAGAAGGAGATCGCAAGTGGTGAATTTCATAATAGAGTGTGTTCAAAGAACCATATTCATTAAGGGTTCTCACATAAGAAGAAGATGAAGAGGTGAATTTATGCTTCCATGCATGCACATGCACACGTGGAGTAACTCAAATAAATAATCAAAACAAATGTGTGCATGTGTGAGATAGAAAGGGTGCAATATCATTGCATAAACAATAACTGCACCAAGAAGAGTAGAAGAGAAAAAGAAGAAGGAAAAGAGTTCAACTACATGCCATATGCATGATCACATGCATTTATGAACAAGAGAAGAACTCACTCTGATGATGCCAAGTAATCCGATATGTATTGCCTAAATAATAACATTGGTATATGTGATTCTTGCTATGAAAGAAGAATAAGTGTTAGTGAATTATGTTATTTAACTAAAGAAGAAGAAGATGTCATAGTGCAACTAGTTTTTCACTAGTGAAGAAGAAAAGAATAAGACAAAAAGAATTTCTTACCTACTGCTTTGCAAGTAATCAAGTGAAGATCACTGAAGAAGATCAAGATAAGAACCTACCCTTTGAATAAGGAAGAAGACTGTCTCCATAGGTAGTATAAAGAACCAGCTAGAGGCTACAAGTTGGGCTAGGTTGTCACCAGCCCAAGAAGATTAGATTATTTCCCTTCCCCCTCCAAAGTGTAGGGACTTACACTGGCTATAGGATTGTTTTCCTAGCCACTCCACTGTAATAGCATATCACATCATTGTGTAGAATCCATGCACTGGTCATATCCATTCATGGAAAGGACGTAGCTACTCTTATTGAGTGGTGAACCTTGTAAAAATATCGTGTGCATATTTTTACTGCTTTATATTATTGCATGCGACAGGGAAAATAGAATAAGAGAATCAAGATCCTAACAGGTCAATAGGTACATGGATAAAAGTTTTAATTGGTTTAAAAAGTCCCCCACACTGATTCACCCCCCTCTCAGTGTTAGTTATATTCCAAAATGGTCCTCTTAGGAACCAAACACAAGTTCATACTTTAACCAATCCCCATATATGCAACATGAACACACACCACATATTCCCAATGATCATGCCAAAAAAACCCTTTCAATAAAAACACCTTTTTATTGAAAACCATTTCCGTCAAAACCATTTCAATGCCAAACCATTTCAATTCCAAACCATTTCAATAAAACCCAATTTTTATTGAAAACCATTTCTATTGAAAATACGTTTTTCATCAACCATTTAGCAATTCTAGAAAATCCATCATTTAAAATCATCATTTTAAATTTATGAAACTAAACCCCCTTTTTCACAACTATTCACCAAGATCATGAAATTTCACAAAAACCATAAATCATCACAAATAATTTTTTATGCATTTCACAATAAATAAAACAATTGGAATATAATCCAATCAATTCTAGAAAGTGGAGATGAGAGTGAAGCCACCTACCTTGAAGGTTTTGATGAAACTTTAAGAACAGACGAAGAACGCACAAGAAAGTGGGCCGATTCTAAAAGAACGGCCTTAGTTCTCTTATCCTAGAAAGATCACAACACAACATTGAATTATTTGGCATCCAAAAATGTATATCTACCCACTATAGGTTCACATATAAGAAAGAATTTATATAAGAGATTTAGATCTAATAAGATCTAAGAAAACATGACAAATCAGAAAAGAATGGTGACATACCTCAAGAATCAGGCTCGAAATCACAAAGGGGAGGCTCTGGGTAGGATAAAACTCTTTTAGGGAAGGTTTTCCAGACTTCTAGGAAGATTAATCTAGAAATATTGGTGTTTTGAAGACAAAACAAAATATATAGATAAAAAAAGAGTAAGCTCTAAGAAAATAGGATCAAGATTTGACCTCTGCGCAAGGTTTGACCACACATTTTGGGCCAACTGTGTATGGATCGTGTGACCTTCATTTTGGTCTCAACACTCCTTATAAAACCCCCAAACTCTCCCATCATTCACCTTTACCCTTTTTATGGAAACACATTTTTTATGGAAATATCTCACTTTTTGGAAACACCCCACTTTATGGAAGCAACACAATTAATGGAAACACCCCACTTTGTTGGAACATCCCACTTTATGGAAACTCTCTATTTTATGGAAAACCAATCAAAGACACACCATTTAAAAAAAATGAGGAAAGGGGTTATGTAACCCAAACTAGGGGTACTACATTCTCCCCACCATTGGTCTTTCCATCATGAGAAAGTAGAAAACCCTCACTATCCAAAAAGAGTTTCGACCACTGCTCTTTCATTTCCTTCTCAATTTCCCAAGTCTCTTCTTAAATCTTACCATGTTTCCATAAAACCTGCACTAGGCCGATGATTTCCCCACATAATACATTCTCTTATCTATCCCTGGTCTGCACTAGGATATGTACAAATGGTGCATCCTATTCTAGCTCAATGTGATCCCATCTGATCACATGGTTAGGATCAGGATGATACTTTTTCAACTGGGATACATGGAACGGATTATGCACCAAACTAAACTGTGGTGGTAATTCCAACCGATATTCTACCTCTCTAACCTGTTCCAATATCTCAAAAGGGGTAGTTTATCTAGGAGATAACTTGGCCGACTTCCCGAAACGACGATGTCCCAGCCTTGGAGTGATCCTCAAGAAGAAATGATCACCCACTACGAATGACAACGATCCTCGACGGTGATCTGTATACAATTTCTGATGACGCTGAGCCATATACATCCTCTTTCTAATCAATTGGATCTTCTCTGTTTTTTGGACAAGGCTTGTCCCGACTAGTGAAGTTTCACCCGTTTCCACCCAGTATAGTGGAGAACGACACAGACTCCCATACAATGCTTCAAACAGAGCCATGTGTATTGAGGATTGATAGCTATTATTGTATGAGAACTCCACTAAGGAAATATTCCCCTCCCTTGAGCCACCAAAATCCATTACACAAGCCCACAACATGTCTTCCAACTTTTTTATCATCTGATCATATTTTCTATTCGTCTTAGGATGATACACCTTGCTCATAGTCAACTGAGTCCCAATGGCTTGCTATAAGGATTTCTAGAAACAAGATGTGAACCTTAGATCTCTATCTGAGACTATTGAAACTAGCACACCATGCCTTTTTACCACTTCTCGGTATAGATTTTTGAAAGATCCTCCACCGTATGAGTTTTATGAATAGGTATGAAATGGGATGACTTTGTTAGAAGATCCACTATCACCCAAATAAAATCGTGTTTCTAGACCACTATTTGATCCCATTCCCACACTAGGATGGGAAAATATTGTAACATACTAGCTGGTCTCTGATTCACTGCATTAACTTGCTGACAAGTTAAGCACCATGAGATGAACTCGGCCACCTTCCTTTTCATGCCGCTCCACCAAAACTGCACCTTCAATGCCTTATACATCTTCTGTGTACCTAGATATACATCCCATCTCTAATACTGGTAGGAATGAAGGAGTTGTTCCTGAAAAAACATAGGTACAACCATCCAATCTCTGAAACACAAAACTGAACCCCCATAAAGTTTCCAGCCCTCAATGGTCTCCCCACCATTGATTTTTGAACTTACAACCAAACATTTTTCATTAGATGTTTGTGCCTATTTGATCATTTTTACTAAATCAGGAATAAGCATAGCTGAAAATAAAACTACAACATCACCTCAGTCTTCAAATTACACATGCATGTTGGCTAAGACCGACATCAACTGCCATTCATCTGAAGCTTCTTTCACCAACTAAGCATATGACTTTCTACTCAATGCATCTGCCACCAAATTTCGTTTCCCTGATTTGTACACCAAGTCAAATTAAAACATTTGGAGATACTTCATCCATCTAATTTTCCTTAGATTCAAATATTACTGTGAGAAAATGTGTTTCAAGATTTTTTGATCTATAAATATAGTAAATTTCTCACTGAAGAGATAATGTCTCCTTGTTTTCAAAGTGTGGTCAACTGTAGCTAACTCCAAATCATGTGTTGGGTAATTATTATCATGCACCCTCAAATGACTTGAACCATAAGCTACATGATCTCATTTCATGAGAAAACATCCCAAACCTGATCCCGGAGTATCACAATACACCACATACCCCTGTCCAGATTCTGGCAAGACCAAGATAGGTGTTGATGTAAGCCAAACATTCAATTCCTGGAAAGACTTCTCACATTACTTTATCCATCTGAATGGAGCATTATTCTTTGTCAGAGCTGTCATTAGTGAATCTTTTCATGAGAAATCACACAACAAGCATCGATAATAACTAGATAGACCCAGAAAACTTTGTATCTCGAAAACATTCTTCAGTGGCTTCCAAGAGATAATAGATTCTATCTTTTCAAGATCAACAGAAATGCCTCTCTAAAAAATGACATGTCCAAGAAAATGTCCTTCTGGTATCCAAAAATCACACTTTGATAATTCGGAATACAAATGGTGATCTTTCAATATTTGTAACATTGTTTCCAGGTGCACATCATGATCAGCCCTTGTCTTTGAATTGACCAAAATGTCATCCACAAACACCAAAATAAAAGAATCCAGATATTTTTGAAATATCTGATTAATCAATTCCATGAAGACTGCTGGTGAATTCATTATACCGAAAGGCATGACTACATATTCCTAGTGGCCATATCTACTTCTGAAAGCTGTCTTTGGAATTTCCTCTTTCCAAACTCTCAATTGGTGATATCCTGATTGCATGTCAATCTTAGAGAACCACTGATCTCCCCGTAATTGATCGAACAAATCATCAATTCATGGAATTGGATATCTATTCTTTATCGCATCTTGGTTAATCTTACGATAATAAACAAATAGGCAAAGATTTCCATCCATCTTCTTCATGAAAAAAACCGGTGCTACCCATGGAGATGTACTTGGTTGAATGAAACCCTTGATTTCTAGCTCCTCTAATTGCACTTTCAATTCCTATTACTCTATTAGTATCATCCTATAATACAGAAGATAAATAGTACTAGTCCTCAGAAGAAGATCAATCGTAAACTCCACTTCCCTTAGTGGTGGTAACCCTGAGAAGTTATTGGGAAAGAAATCTAGAAATTTATCCACAGTAGCTGGAAAACTATTTTCCTCAGTCTCTTCCCTGGATGTCAAAATCAACGTTGCCAACTTGTAATAGATCGTTCCCACCATTGGTGCCAACAAGATCTTTGAACCCTTCTTTAAAATCCTCTCTCCCCTAAAGAGATTCTTGATGACGTGATCAGTCATGAAACTAGTTGTTCTCCTATAACAGTAGATTTGAGCCTTGAACATTATCATCTAATCTATACCTATGATTACGTCATAGAAATCCATCTCCAACATTGAGAAGTCCCATTTCAACTCAACTCTATGAATATTTATAGAACAAGATCTACACATAAAGATTTGACATTCTCTTTCACCAATAGGAGTTTGGAGTTTTATCACAGAAGACATCATCTCATGTTTTAAGCGTAGAGAATAGTTGTCCCACTTCATATTTATCATAGTGATAGAGTTATTAGCTCCTCTAGTGAAGAAAACCATACTTACACCACTTGGATTTTCGACAATGAAAAATATTTTAAATAGAGTATCTGAATTCTGTCCCAACTCAATGGTTTGGAAATCCTAAGTAATGATTTGGACCAACTAGTGGTTCACCTATGGCTCAGGTGCAACCAATTTCTCAATAGCCTCTTTTGACTAGTCCGTACAGCATCTACCAGGTTCAATTAATTTGAAAAACAACAACCTCCATCAATATCACTCTCTAGAAACTGTTGTATTAGCATTTAAAACTCCATCATATCAACTATCACAACATGAAAAATCCGAAAAGAATGGTGAAATACCTCAAGAATCAGACTTGAAATCACAAAGGGGAGGCTCTGGGTTGGATCCAACTCATTTGGGGAGGGTTCTCCATCCTTCTAGGGAGAGTAATCTAGAAATAGGGGAATTTTGAAGCCAAAACAAAATATACAAAGAAAAAATGAGTAAGATCTATGAAAATAGGATCTAGATTTGACCTCTGCACAAGGTTTGACGACACATTTTCGGCCAACTATGTATGGATCGTGCGACCTTCCTTTTGGTCCCAACACTCCTTATAAAACCCCCGAACTCTCTCATGCGTCACCTTTACCATTTTTATGGAAACACATTTTTTATGGAAATATATCACTTTTTGGAAACACCATACTTTATGGAAACAACCCACTTTATGGAAACACCCCACTTTATGGAAACAAATCACTTTATGGAAACTATCTATTTTATAGAAACCCAATCAAAGACACACCATTTAATAAAATGAGGAAAGGGGTTATGTACCAAAAACTAGGGGTACTACATTCTCCCCACCATTGATCTTTCCATCCTCGGAAAGTAGAAAACCCTCACTAGCCAAAAAGAGTTTCGACCACTACTATTTCATTTCCTTCTCAAGTTCGCAAGTATCTTCTTAAATCTTACCATGTTTCCATAAAACCTGCACTAGGCCGATTCTTTTCCCACGCAAGACATTCTCTTGTCTATCCCTGATTTGTACTAGGATATGCACAAATGATGCATCCGATTCTAGCTCAATGTGATCCCATTCGATCACATGGTCAGGATCAGGGTGATACTTTTTCAACTGGGATACATGGAACACATTATGCACCGAACTAAACTATGGTGGTAATGCCAACTGATATTCCACCTCTCCAACCTATTCCAATATCTCAAAAGGGGAAATTTGTCTAGGATATAACTTTCCCGGCTTCCCGAAATGACGATGTCCAAGCCTTGGAGAGATCCTCAAGAAGACATGATCACCCACAACGAACGACAACGATCTTCGATGGTGAAAAAGATTTCTGATGACTCTGAGCCATCTCTATCCTCTTTATAATCAATTGGATCTTCTCTGTTTTTTTCGGAAAAGCCTTGGCCCAACTAGTGGTGTTTCGCCTATTTCCACCCAGTATAGTGGAGAACGCAAAAGACCCCTATACAATGATTCCATAAAATCCATAATTTAAAATCATCATTTTAAATTCATGAAACTAAACCCCCTTTTCACAACTATTCACCAAGATCATGAAATTTCACAAAAACCATAAATAATCACAAATTAATATTTTTTCATGCATTTCAAAATAAATAAAACAATTTGAATTTAATACAATCAATTCTAGTAAGTGGAGATGAGAGTGAAGCCACCTACCTTGAAGGTTTTGATGAAACTTTGACAACAGACAAAGAACGCACAAGAAAGCGGGACGATTCTCCAAGAACGACCATAGTTATCTTATCATAGCAAGATCACGACTCAACATTGAATTATTTGGCATCCAAAAACGTAGATCTACCCACTATAGGTTCAGATCTGAGAAAGAATGGATATTAGAGAAGTAGATCTAAGCAGATCTAAGAAAACAAGAAAAATCCGGAAAGAATGGTGACATACCTCCAGAATTGGACTCAAAATCACCAAGGGAAGGATCTGGGTTGGCTGAAACTCATGTGTGGAGGCCTATCCAGAATTCTAGGGAGAGTAATCTAGAAATAGGGGTGTTTTGAAGCCAAAACAAAATATATAGAGAAAAATGAGTAAGCTCCTAGAAAATAGGATCTATATTTGACCTTTTCTCAAGGTTTGACCACACGTTTTGGGTGAACCGTGTATGGATAATGTGACCTTACTTTTATTACCAACGCTCCTTATAAAACCCCCAAACTCTCCCATCCTTCACCTTTACCCTTTTTATGGAAACACATTTTTATGGAAATATATCACTTTATGGAAACGCCCCACTTTATGGAAACAACCCACTTTATGGAAACACCCCACTATATGGAAAGAATCCACTTTATGGAAACTTTCTATTTTATAGAATCCCAATCAAAGACAAAAAATTTAAAAAAATGAGGAAAGGGGTTATGTACCCAAAACCAGCGGTACGAAAAAACATGTCCTTTTCAATCCTAAATGAAAACTTATACTAAAAATACTTATACATTTCATGATTCATATAACATAATCATTGAATTCTAAAACATAAATACTTCATTAATATAACTTTATTCTTAAACCATTACTCGGGCTTTATAGACATATTCTTTATTACCTATTTCTTAGAATATAAAATGTGAATAATGTATTAAGGTTCATCAACATCAATATAATCATGCTTCTTATGATCAATGTAAACAATACTAGAAGAATATCACATACCTTTCACATGGAATTTGGGGTCTCTTTATCTTCAGAAGTATAACCAATACTCATACCACCTTCCTGATTTTCTTTTTGAGATTTCCACTTGGGAAATTGATTTTCATAATGCCCATACTTTCCACATCTAAAACATTCAATTCTAACCATGATCATTCTAGTTATCTCCATTTACTAAACCCATAAATCATACGGTGAGAAACACATATCATATAAGAAAGCCACATAATCATGAAGAATTACTTATAGGATTTGCAAATCATGACTCCTACCTTTTAATTTATAATGACTTAGGTTTATCCAAGGATATTCATAGTAATATTCTATTCAAATCCTTCATATTCATGAATAGTTTGTGAATTTCTAAAGCATATCCCCTAAGATTGTTAAACCAAGTGCGCAGAAAGGCCCGATGTCATGTACCAGATTACCCCGAGTCAGGCCCGAAACATCTTCTCAGAGTTATTACACCAAGAAACATTTGTTCCAAATCCACATCCACTTTTAGTATCCAGAAAGGTATGTGTTTCCAAGAAACCACTCACTCTATCCTTTACCAAAATTCCAGCGTGTTTTCCTAAATTTTGACTTATCCTCATACTTATCCTTAAAGACATCCATATACATATCCTTAGAAATATACCTAGGGATCTCACTAAAGTTTTCTCATTGTAATTTCCAAAGGTTTTCTAAACCTTTCCTATGGTACCAAATTTAGCGACCCAGGATTAATATATATGTATGTTACATCATTTTATACGAATATTTGTTACATTACAAAAAATACATGTCCAAGGATTGTAATAGTTTAGTGTCTTTGGAAACTTGGTAACAAAATCTTATATCCTAGTGAATGATCTTCAAAATATCCCATAAAGATCTCCACCTTTAGTAATTCAACCTAAAACATTTCTTTATAACCTGGGGAAATTAAACATAAAAAATTGGTGAGCTTAGATGCATATTAAGGGTAAATAAAGGAAATTTGTAAGAATAAAATGAACAAAAGTGTATGGAACTTGAGAATAACATTTGAAGATCATACCCTGTATATTGAGATCATAATAAATATTGGTAGTTCATAATACATAGACCATAAGATAATTAAGAGAATAAGTAATTAAAGAATAACATATGAATAAGATATGGAATTTGTGGCATGCACATAAGGATGGAAAATATTATTTCAAGGAAACCTACCAGGACCTTTATAACATGATAGGCTTGGGCTATGACCTATGTATCTACTTCAGGCTTATTCTAACAACCCATGTACCCTCTTACTTTTAGGCTTGGGATACAACCCATGTACCTTTTTTTGGGCTTGGGATACAACCTGTGTACCCTCTTAATTTTAGTCTTGGGATAAAACACATTTAACTTCTTATTTTTGGGCTTGGTCTACAACCTATGTACCCTATTACTTTTAGGCTTAGGCTACAACCAATACACCTTCTTATTTTTAGGCTTGGGCTATGACCCATGCACCGTCTTATTTTTTTGGGCTTGGGCTACAACTTGTGTACCCTATGAGATCATATAAAACTTATCCTTACCCAATTCGTTGGATGAATATGTAGGTCCCACCCATCTCATAATAAAATCATTCATACATGTTCCACAAGATAATAAAACTTTCATCATATTATGACCCTTAAAAAATATAGGATTTATAAACATCAAATAATAACCCAAGAAATTAAAAGGGAATCAGTAACATTTCATCACATCATATCCTAAGAAAATATATAGGTTTCATAATCACTTCATGAAATCATAACCTGTAAAAAGAAGCGGGTTTCAAAAGCATAAAACCCGTGGAAGTGAAACTGGGGTCTTAAGAATCATTCCATCAAAACATAAACCATTCAAGAAAGAATAAGAATAGAACCTTTGGATATTTTCATAAAAAGGAATGAGTAACATCAACAGATGTTATCTAAGATATAAAATAACTTGGAAGGTTTTTTTGAAAACATTTCTTGAGGTAAATATACTTTATTCTTTGAAAAGGCTCTTTAAAACATAAAACCTTTTGAAAACCATTTTTCTTAAGAACTTATAAAAGAATATTGATTTTTTTTTAAAAAAATTTATTAGAAATATATTTTAAAAAATTCATAAAAATAAACCTTTTAAACATGAAAATAAATCATAAATGAATTGACTATGGGTAAATATGTATATATCATACGAGGTAAAAAGAATATTCCTTTTACACGGTAAAATGTTAGATAAATTCATTGTTCAGGAAGAGAGAAGAATATTCCTTCGAAAAAATTGGTAAAATAAAAAAATGTTAATTTTTTTAAATATTTTAGGAGAATATTATAATATTATTAGAAACCATTTTTAGAAAACATTTTTAAGGAACACATATTTTTGACCGAAGATAGGGTAAAGTCGGTCATTCAAAACAACACTTTAGTATCAATATTATGTTCCAAATAATGGGGAAATGGAATCAATACATGAATATATCATGAATAAAAATTGGAGAAGAAAATTCATGAGTGTTATTAAGATATGAATCAAAATATTTCATCAAAGGAAGCATAAACATAAACAATCTCAAAAAGTGAAGATATTGTTTCAATAAACTCTTACCACTTGGTAACTTTGGACCATGATCCATATTTAAGAAAATAAAATTCCATGAAAATTAAAATATAATTAAAACAAGAAGATTCATGACATGAAATAACATTTCAAATGCAGTATATACACCTCATGGAAAAATATAGGTGCATAACATGGCATGTGACTGAAGGAAGGAAAATTGTGACAAAATTACTTTACTGATTTGGTAACTTTTGAAACATAATCCCAATGAGATAAATATCATAAAATGGATATGTAAATAACCATATATTAAATTATAATAATCATATAATACATACATGGTTATTATACACCACAAAAAATTAATGGGTGGTGAGTAAAGCATGTATCTCATAGAAATAAAAAGTGAGATGAAATTCCCTTGCATTGTGTCTTGATTCTCGTCGTGCTCATTAAAAAAACCCGTATAATAAATATAAATATATTATACAATATTCTATAGATCCATATTTCTATATCTAATACCATATATTTTTTTATTATGACCTTATATTACCTTATTGTTAATAATCCTATGTCAAGGTTTCACTTCAGGTAATATCTGCGTTGTTCTTCACATGTGTCTTAATTCGTTATATCTTTATTCCTTACACATGTATTAGGATTATAGAATGTATAACCTGAAATAAATATTATTTATATTCCTTATATTTTTATTATAATAATATATATAATATATTTTTATGAAATAGAATACACCATTCATGGAGACGGTAAGTCCTATGTATGCATGAACCCTATTTTCCTTTAATTGTCATGTTAAAAGAAATAAATTAAATGAAATAAATGTATATATATATCTGTATATATATCATTATTAAAGTAGATTTATTATATCATATATATTATATATATTCACTAAACCTTTCCTTAATACATTCTGTGTAGTGTATGAATGAATCACTTCGCTTTGAGGGGGTGGTAGTTCACACTTCCTCAAATGAAATTATCGTATTTACACCAAATGGAAAGTAAAAAAATATTTTTTTAAAAGGAATAAATATGATTAAAAAGATAATAAATATAATATATTCCATATATAAATATATTTTCCATCATAATATCCACTATGAGATACGATAGAGGAAAAATGAACAATCATCATTCAGTGAGGCGATAGTTTTCCCTAGAGGTAAATAATATGTTTCTTAACCATTATATGGAGGTGTGTGTAAGTATAGGTATAATAATTATCATAAAACATCATATTATATTTTGGATACTACTTTTTTATAAAATCATGGAATAAATAGAGTGGATGGGGTGGATATATAAAATTAAAGAAAGGAGATCGAGTGAAGACGTTACATCTTAACCGAGTAACTCCTTTTGGTTTGTGCTAAAAGGATTCCTTGGATTACGTTAATACCAAAGGGAGGCTTCTAGGAGGAAGGGAGGTATTTTTTAAGTGTATTTTGTAGATATTTTCCAAACCTAATTTTTTTGAGAGGTGTGAAGAATAGGTAGTGGTGGTGGCCTTTTATAGGGAAGGAAAAGCACACACTTGGCATTTTTGAAAAAAAATTGGTGTACCGACGTTTTTACCTAAAAAAGTCATAAAAAACCAATAAAAAGTAATACTGGACGGTTAATAGATGAATAATTTCCATACAATGGGTGTTTGAAAAGTGTATATGTCATTTTGGGTCTTAAATTTAAGGTTTAGTAATTTATTAACCTTATTTTTCTATTAACTATTGTAATTAATTTTAATCAATTTCCCAAATATTTTAGGTAAAAAAAGTTTAAATTATTAATAATAATTATTATTCTAAATATGGAATCCATTTTTAAAAATTATAATCACTGAAGTGGAAAAAATTAGTTTAAAATTAATCCTACTGACGGGACGACACTGCAGGTTTTTAAAGTAGAAAAGTCCAAAATTTTGCTATGTTTGTATACCCAATTTAAAAATGAAATAGATTAAAATGACATAAATTGAATTAATTGATAAAATTATTATCTAATTAAACTTTTAAAACAATTTAAAATATAATTTAACCTTATAAATAAATTTAATGGAAAATAAGTTTTGAATTAAAATCGAGTATTTTTAACTATTCATTAAAAAATTAATCCTTATAGAAAAATACCAAAATTTTATCATAAAATAATTTTTATGTTTATATTAAAAATATTATGATTATTTTTACATATTAAATCTATAAAATTACAAAAAAATGGATTTAAAATTGGTTCTCCATTAAAAGACAGTAAAACTACCTTTATAAAACAATATGTTTTTGCGCATAAAATTGGGTTTGTTATTATGTTATTTATATTGAATCTATTTTATGAATATCAAAAATATTTTATTGAATATATATGATATATATATACATTAATATCACCCACTAATTTTGATAAATTTTATTTATTTGGTTAAAACATATTTGTGACTTTAAAAATAATAATATTTTCCTTTATATTCAATCGGTTTTCATATTCATTTATAATTAATTGGTATCCTATGAATTCATCTTATATTTTTTAATAAGATATTTTCATAAATTCATCAATAATATTCATAAACTCTAATTTAACATCCTGTTTATATCTTATTATTCTCAATAATAACATTTTAATGATATACTATTGTTCGGTAAAAATCAGCCATGTGTGTTATGCGATCCATTGAGTAGAGTCATTGTTGCATGTAATGCAAGATAACCTCAATGTTCCATGTCAAGAAAGATAAAATTTATATATCATGTATTGC
Organism: Viscum album; assembly: GCA_963277665.1. Classification (NCBI taxonomy): domain Eukaryota; kingdom Viridiplantae; phylum Streptophyta; class Magnoliopsida; order Santalales; family Viscaceae; genus Viscum; species Viscum album. The sequence continues at coordinate 776,818,128 of OY728123.1, forward strand.
ATGATTAAATTGGTTTTAGTGTATAATGTAAGTCAAACATAGTTCATTAATAAAAAATAAACAATATTCATTGTTACGTGAAATGAAAAATATCAATAAGATTAAATTAATTTAAAAAATATATTCCAAAAAATCATTAGGTGTTACACTAAATGTTGTTTTTTCTTGATCTTATTGTGCTATGGGAACCTGATAATAACCAAGAAATCCATCATGAAAATAATATTGACCCTTCCTAGATAATATCACAAACATTTGATCTACAAAAAGGATGGGGGTGTAGTCTTTTCCATTCACATGGTTATGTTTCCTATAGTCAATACAGACCCTAAAACTACATTGAATCATAGTGGATAATAGTTCATTATTCTCATTTTATTCCAATGGTTATTCAAGTCTTTTTAGGTACTTTATAAATGGGGCTTACCCCCTGGGTGTTTTATATGGGCTATATAATTCCATCTCCTAATAAACTTTTAATTTCTTTTTTCATAACTTCCACAAGGGTTGGGTTGAACCTTATTTGAGGGTGTCTCATAGGTTTTGATTCATTTTCTAAGATAATTTATTATACATATATTATGGTAACAATTCTAGGAATGTATTCCAATGACCAACTTATGGCCCCAATATTCTATTTCAGAATGTTTAGAAATTGGTGTTATTTATTATGTGCCTTATTATTTGGAATTATCACATGATATTTTCCATCTTCCTTAAGATATAAATATCTTAGATTAAATAGTAGTAATTTTAGTTATAGTTTATATGTATCTTCTATTAATTATGTCAAATCAATATTTCATATTCTTATAGTATTCATGTGAAGAGAAGAATTATCAGTAATAGATTTGAGAAGATCATAAACGTATTTTTATCTAGTTTCTAAAACTGATCACTACACAAATTTGATTCCATATTTAATTCATTAAAAAAAGGATATTAAGAAATATTTGGTGAATTAATGGATTCTACTAATATGATTTTTTTATCTGATATTTAAATTCATACCTTAGAATAAAAGGAAAATTTAGAATGATATTTTTTGAAAACATAATTTTCTTCTTAAGGATATTTCATTAAGTCCAAAATACTAAAATTAATATTTTACTCTCCAAAATCTATTCAAAAGGCTCCTTTATGAACTTTTATTATGGTCATAGAAATTTTCAAAAATGGTCGGCCTAAGATGAAATATGAATGATTTATACCTATTTCTACTTCCATGGATGTAAATATTATTAGGGAACAATAAGTCTTTCACTCTTACCACTACATATTCCAAAACTCCTAATGGGTAGGCAGTATCTTGGTTGTCTAGTTGGACAAAAACTCTAGTTGTATTAAGTTCTCCTACCTAAAGGGAAGAATATAATGAATGAGGTATAACATTAATTGATCCTATTAAGTCACATGTTGAATTAGTAAAATTAATCTCCCATATAGTATATTGGATAGTAAAAGTACATGTATCTTGACATTCTCTTGGTAATTATGGAGTTGTTAGAGTAAAAAAAATTCTTCTTGGAATTAAATTTTCACCTCCTTACAGCTTCCTCTTCTTGGTACACATCCCCTTGAAAAACTTTACATACCTTGGGATTGAACTTATTACATCCAACAAAGGCATGTCGACTTCCACCAATGTGAAGGAATCCATCATTTCTATTTAGATGGACTCTTCACTGGTTCTCTTAGGTTGGGTCATTATTAAAGGGAAGAGAAGTCGGGATTAAGGTAGACCTTTGATCTTTGCTTTCCCCTTGTCCTCATTCACTGGTTATGTCTTTAAGGGTACCTTATCTTCTAATTTCTTTATAGGTTCTAGTTCTTCTTATTATTTTTATGTATTTCTATGTTTATATTTTAGTGGTGGTTTTTTAATTCTCTTAACTTACCTACCACTTATTAAAGTGATGTTACTTATATTACACAATTAGGGTTAGTAACTGATTGGGTAGGAATCTTAATTTATCATTTATTTAGAAATATATTAGAGTAATAATTAGTGGTCTATACTAACCTTTGAACTCCTTTAGTTATAATACAAGAGTTTTCTAAGTGTATTATTTGTTTCTTTAGGACTCCACTAGCTATCTCAGAATGATATCCATTGAGGTTCTTTGACTCTGTCCTCAAGGGTGGAATCTTATAGAGGATTTAGAGATGTTTCTCTAGAATAGTGGTGGCTATTAAGAATATTGGAAGTTTTATGGACTCATATTTTCCTGCTTTTATATTTATAAAATTTCTAGGAAAATTTTGAGACCAGGAACAGAGACGACGTGTGATTCTAAGGCCTGACGTTCCCGGAATGGTTTGTCAAAAAATGTTTAGTTTTTAATAGCGTGTGTGAGTGATTTTCCTAAAAAAGTGAAATAACTCTTAAATAGGCACATAGATCAGAAATATTAGGGCACCGTTTCATTCAGAGTAGTGGGTTTACCCTAGGATCGACTTAAGTTTAGTCGGTATGGGGCTGCTGTAGAAAAACCCAAAAAGGATGTAGCCTTAAATAAAATAATAAAATAAAATTATTTTATTTTTAAAATCCTTATAACCCATGAATGGTAACTCAGATTAAATATCTAAGACCACCATTGATCTCATGAGGGTGTTCTTTTCCTAGGTGGTGCCTAACCTCGACCGGCGCAGGTCGAGGGTGAAAGTTAGTTTTTGGATGTGAATGTTATTAAAATATTTAATAAAAATATTTTAAATTGGATGTTACATGTTGACACGGTGACAGTTTATTTTTTTAATAAGATTCATCAAAGATCCAGGGTTATCATAATAACCCTAGAGTTTCTCTGAGGCAAAGGGAGGAGGCTCTCGTTGGCGATGATAGTTTGGAGACCGGAGCTTGAATAGAGCTACGACAGATCAACGATTAGAATTCTTGTCAATCATCAACAAATGATGATATAAAGACACTCCTTTTTTAGTGATCATACTGAACCAAGGTAGGGTGTGTTATTTTAATTTCATTTTCCCCATTATTAGAATTAATGATGAATACATATTAACCTACATACAGGATGACCCGCGAATCACTCGTTCTTGTGATATGGTTTCTTTTGAAGTAATTGTTTTGGAGATTGTGTATCTGATTTGATTATCATTTTTTGTTGGATTTTGATTTCCCTAATAATGGAAATGAACCCCGATTGACATGAACATCGATCAAGTTCAATTCCTATTTATTGTTTCATGCTTTTCTTCCCCCGTTATTCGTTCATCCTGGGCATTCTTCATTTGGCCCGTGACTAAACACTTTGAAATAAATAGATTGTTTCACACTTGATCTTTGATGCAATGATCCAATATCTCAAATCTGGGATTACCATGGTATGACGGAGGTGCGATGACGATGATGTTGGATGGATCGAAGCAGTGCAGGATAAATCACTGCTTGAATGGCTTTACATCGGGATGGATCATGGCATGGATCCAAGACCACAGAAGTGAAGATAGGGACCCAAGGATCTAGAAGGTGTTCCCAGATAAAAAAATGGTCCACCATGGTGACGGTGGCAGCCCACAGAAGGGGAGATGTCCACTGAGCATCCACTAGGCATTAAGAAGTCACCGGCTCGATGGACGGCAACTGAAGGTCCTGTGGTGGCACAATCATGGGTGGTGACAGGAAGACACAGAATGGGTAGGCCATAGTGGTGTAGACCAATGACACAACATGGTGCTGCATCGTACCAGTAGGAATGTGATTCCATGGACCGCATGTGAGAGGAGTGGCCGGTTGAGCTGGTCACATTGATCTGGCGGGGATGCGGCAGTCATCGCATTCGAGTGGACCAAACTGACCTATGTTCGAGTGGGATGGGCTGGAAGTAGATCAGGTTGGTAATGGTATGGGCTAGAAAAATGTTTTGGCCCCAACTGAGGTGGGTCAGATCGGAAAATCCCGATTCAGGTCGGGTCAGACCGAACCCAAACCCAATCGACTCTTTTTACAAAATTAACCATAACAATCAAACATAGCATCCATTTGATAAACTGTCTTTGGGGTTGGGACCCTTGTGATGATGCAGTCTTTTTTATATGACTTTGTGGGTTTTTAGTTAGATCAGAAGAGTCTAGTAGTGTTCTCTTTTTTTTCCTATGAGGGATCAATGTAGGATCCTGATCCCATCATAGAGGGTGACAGTAAGGTTTGAGATTGTACCCTTGGTATTCTCTATGAAGGTTTCATATAGGATCTTATTCCTATTATAGATAATGATCCATATTTATAAGTGAGTTGTCTCATCCCAACTTCAATAGTGACTCATTGGGCTTGATCATGTATCACATCGAGAGGCTGAGTCGGCCCTCACTTCTCTTCATGGTCCCTTAAATAGGGTTTGTAGAATAGGTGTGAACAATATTTACTTGGGAACCTATCCCCTATCTAGGATGATGTTTCCAATAGGGGTAAGATGTTCCCCAGTGATCCATGGGCACAAGACCCCCCATCTATGTATCTATATCATATTATTTCCTTCTTTAATTGACCTAACCAGGCTTCTTTGAGTAGTTCTCAATGTGTTATCTTTGGTAAAGGCCCAAATTAATGGGACCTCTTTGTGAGGGTCTCCGATGACTTCATAGCTCGAGGAGTGAGTTCTCCTGAAACGAGCATACCTTGATCAGAATCATGTGACCAAGGATTTTCTGTGATGTTGAGACTTCTTGTCTTAGTGAGACCGAATGTCTCGGGGAACTTCATGACGTATCGAGACAAGATGTTCACTTAGATAATTTTGGTAGAATTTATCTACATTCTTACTATCAGATATCTTTAGGGGTGAGATATCCCATAATCGATCATGATACGAATAAAACCATATGGTTGGTAGTGGATAATAACTTGAGTCTTTTAATCCTTTACAGGTATACCTATATGTTCTTGTTATATGTGTTTTTGACACATACCTGTATTAAGCCGACTGTATCTTCTTAGTGGTGTTTCCTTTGTGGGATTTTACTTTGTGTTTTGAGGTTCCCTACTGAGTATTGTTTTACTCACTAATGCATGGGATTTACCTAAATGTTTCATGTCTTGTGCAGATGATTGACACTTTGATGGAGTCCTTGGTAGACTAGGTCGAGGTGGTGATTAGAGGGAACCGACAGACAATGTGTGCGTCAATGGCTTCAGACAGTTGTTTCTGTACCTACCCTTTAGGTTGGGTTTTTTGTGGAGGAGTTACAGAGATTTTACTTGTACTTTTCCTTTTTTGTTGGGGTTGTATTCTAGCCCCATTTTCCTTCAGTTTTCTACTTTCTTAAATTGTGTCTGTTTACTTATTTTTCTCACTTTACAACATTTGTGTCTTGGAGTTGTGTGCATGTGTGAGGTACTTAGTAAAATGTCTTCCATTTTTTTGGGATATTCCTACTCGGCACTAGTCTCCATCCCCTGGCCTATGGGATGTGGGATTGGGGTAGTCAAGGCATTTTCCCTGAGGATGGTTCATGAAATAGTGGTATCAAAGGAGGTTGGTTCAACCCTAATAACCCAGATTCCATAAGTTTGGTTTAAGGCAACAATATTGAGTGTTTCGAGTTTAGATTTCAGGCCAGAGAATCCAGTGTTGGTGAAACAGCTAATATATCGATACAACAGGACACTTAATTCTATTTTTCAACTTCATACATGAAAACACTAGTTGTAGGGAAATATTATGGTACATGGATCGTATAGGAATGGTTTGTGTTTTCCATATCCTTCTTGAGTCAACACACCAGGTATACTCTATTGATTATGGCATAATTTTTTTTTCAAGATTCTTTTATATAGACAATCAGCTAGGATTCCATCGTGTGATCATGAGGATGATCCAAAAGGTGATGAGATATGGGTATAAGGATTTTTACCAGAGACAACATCTCTGGGTGGTGTACCAGCTATAACACCACCTATAGAATAACACATGGTACTCGTAGTACTAGTGGATGAGGTTTTCAGGATGATATCACTTCATGAGTTTTAGTGATAGAGACCCCTCAGGTTCCAAAGAAACCCTAACTCATAGGAAGATAAGGACTATCTTGAGGTGGTGACTAAGTTTTCCATCTAGTCAGGACACCATTAGATCAGAGGGCAGTCCTGGTGATGAGCCATCTACGTGGATCAGCAGGGCGATGATGGGGTTTAGATTACCCAATCTTTAGATAGGGAGACTCTCTTATGGATAGAGTTTGAGAAAATTTCTTGAATAAGGGGATATCACCATAAAATCTATGGTATATGCATGCCCAATAGATTTTATAGCTTCGAAAAGACAACATGTCAGTAGTTGAGTATTCATCGAGGCATACCGACCTTTCCAGGTACTCGATAAATATGATACAACAAGTGCTTCAGTAATCAGACATTTGATCACGGTTTTATTAGGGAATCTCAAACTAGAATTATTCCTCTGTGAATTTCTACTTATTCTAGGATTCTAGAGATAACATTTGTGATTGAAATTCCTTTGGTTGAGCGGATACAACCAGTGGATGTTAGCAACGGGAAATCAGAAGCAGAGACCTTGAGAGAAAGAAGTTGATGCCTATCTCAGAAACATGGACATGTAAGACATTCTGAGAAGAGGTATTAGGATAGGGGATCTATAGACCAGGGCTCATAGTGTGGGCCCATTTGTCCTAGAGAGAGACAATGCTTTTCATGTGATGAAAGGGGACATCTCGCTAGATATTGTCCAACCCACTGTGCTGCTGACAGGGAAATGGTGGATAGTCCACTAAGGTATAGATAATGATAGGAACATAAAGATTTATAGGAAAAAATTTATGACAGAGGAGTTGGGAGAGTAACAGGAGGTGGTATACATTTCAACATGTTACCACCACCACCCCCAGGTGGTCTACACCAGGCTCAAGGAGCTGGAGGATAGGGAAAGGGTCAGCTGTATGTGGTAATGTAATATAACCCAATGGCTCTAGGAATGATTTTTGGTACATTCTATGTCTACTATTAGATATCGTATTAACAGAAATAGGTTCCAATCATTCTTCCTTATCGTGAATCTTATTCAAGACCAAAGGTTTTTAGTTAAACCATTGACTTCACCCTTATGTCTTGAGATACCTACTGAAGGAGACTCAATAATTACACTAGTTTTGACAATGTGATATGACCCTTGAGGTGTGAGTTTATGTTGGAACCTCTTGGTGGTAGCATTGAGGACTTATGACATCAATATTGGTATGGATTGCTTATCGACTGTCCATTCTTGGATTGATTGTTTTAGGAAAAAGGGTGTGGTATGTCTGCAATGATGGAATGGGGTTTTCCTTAGTTGGAGAAAAAGGAATCCTAGGTAGAACAATATAGACTCATGCATAGGAAGGTGCAACCAATCACTCTTGAGTCGGATAACCTTACCCTCGGAGTAGTGGTTGTTATGAGTTTTCAGTTCTGAACAGTATTGGCGAAGTATGAGGAAATCTATACAGAAGATGTTCCAGGATTAACTCCCCACATGGAGATAGACTTCTATATTGTTCTATACCCCAATATGGAACCAATATTAGCATCAATATATCGGATGGCTTTCGCAGAGCTTCACGAGCTGAGGGTGAAGGTGGATGACTTATAGAGGAATGGACTAGTAAGACCCAGTGTTTGAGGATATGTGTGGATTACTGGAACTTTAACCAAGTGACCATGGATAATGAGTATCCACTACGAAAGGGTCGATAAACACTTCAATCATTTGAAAGGGTTTTCCTTTCTCATGGATTAAAATGTGCTCGTAGGATTTTTATTAGTTAAGATAGAGTTTGAAAAGCACCCTGATCTTGAGTTTTCTAGAGGAGGTAGTCTAGTATGTAGTGTTCTATGATGCATCAGGGACCAGACATGGTTTTTTCTAATGTAGAGTCAAGCGGTGATTGCCTATGGTTCGTGTTATTTGAGACCACATGAGTATAACTACATAGACCATGATCTTGTATTGGAAATGGTAGTATTTTCATTAAATATGTGGAGACACTACCTGATGGGTGGGTGGTTTATCATCTACTCATACAAAAAGAGTCTCAAGTATATCTTCTCTTAGAATTTTATGAACTTGAGATAGAGTAATTGGATAAAGTTATTTGAGGACTATGACTTAGAGAGATTCTATACTCCTAGTAAGGGAAATGTGGTAGTGGATTCTCCCAGTGGGAGAACCAATTCATAGTTAATGAATGAGGAAATGGAGGAATTGGCCTCCTTGTAGTCATACTTCATGGATAGAGATGATGTATCTTACCTCCATTCATTTTTTGTTACCCCTCCAATATTATAGCGATTCTAGGTGGAACAACTTAGTGATACCGATAGTGAGACTTTACGTGATCAGTTTTCCATAGGGAATGCCCTTGATGGATATTCAAAAGGTGAGGAGAATTTCATTCCATTAATAGGATAAACAGTAGTAGCAGTGGATTAATGGAGTGGTGACATGCATCTGGATACACATGTTGGTGTCAAGGCGGACACCAGGGATGACAGAATGGGTTGAAGTTGTGATTACCTATTGATATAAAATCTGAGATCATGTTTGAATCATTATTGTGGTTTTTCAACTCATCATGTCGATCCCCTGTGCTTGGAAGGTGTTTTTCTCTTCTTCATTGGGGTGAAAGGAATAGAGTGGAAAATTATATTGATGGACTTCATGATGGGTTTATCACATACGCCCAGGGTACATGATACCATCTAGGTGATCGTTGACTGACTCACCTAGTCAGCCACTTCTTTGCTTTTTTGGAGTAGATTTTAGTAGAGAGCTTCGGTTTCCTCTACGTGTAGGAGATAACTCATCTCCATGGAATCCCATAGGTGATAGTTTCTCACCGGGATGCTCACTTTGAATCCTAGTCATGGAGATCAAGGATCTATAGAAGAGGACCCTCTGTGGGTAGTCGATTCCTTTAGTGTGTGCCCGATGGTAGCATGAGAATCTCTGGGAGAGCACATGGTAGCAGGAGGATCAGGTTTGTTCTTGTACCATCATATGTTTAAGTATCCCTTGGTTTTGATTTTGGGGATGTAAATCCTTAAGGTGGGTATAGGGTAATGACTCAGATTTTCCTAGTTTTATTTTTATAAAATTTTAGGTAAAATTATGAGACCAATAACGGAGACAACGTGCAATTTTGAGGCCTAGTGTTCCCAAAACAGTCTGTTAAAAAATGTTATGTTTTTAAATAGCACACATGAGTGGTTTTCCTGAAAAAGTGGAATAAATCATAAATGGGTGGTTGGATCAAAAATATGAGGGCACTGTTGCATTTAGAATTGGGTATTTACCTTTGGAGTGACATAAGTTTAGTCAGCTCGAGGATGCTGTAGAAAAAACCAAAAAGAACATAACTGTAAATAAAATAATAAAATAAAATTATTTCATTTTTCAAATACTTATAACTCTTGAATGGTAACTTAGATTAAAAATATGATACCATAGTTGATCATGTGAGGGTGTTCTTTCCCTAGGCAGGGCCTCACCTCGACTAATGCGAGTTGAGGGTGAAAGTAAGTTTTTGGATGTGAATGCCATTAAAATATTAAAGAAAAATATTTTAAATTGTATTTTATGTGTTGATGAAAAAACAATTTATTTTTTAATGAGTCTTATCAGAGATCTAGGGTTATCTTCATAACCCTAGTGTTTTTCTGAGGCAATGTGAGGAGGATCTCTCTGGAAATGATAGTTTGGAGATCTGAGCTCGAATCGAGTGAGGAAAGATTGATGATCATAATTCAAATCAAGAATATACAAACAATGACATAGAGACCATTATTTATCACCGATCAAACTAAATCGACGTAGGGTGGGTTATTTCAATTCCATGTTTTCCCCATTCTTGGAATTAATGACAAATGTGGATCAACCCATGAATAGGTTGAACCGAAGATCACTCATTCTTGAGAGAGGGTTTCTTTTGTGGGAATTGTTTTGGGAATTTTGTATCTGATTTGATTGTCCTTTTTTTCAGATTTTGATTTCCCTACTAATGGAAATGAACTAAGATCGACACGAGAATCAATCGAGGTCTATTTCTATTTATTGATTCATGATTTTCTTACCCCGACCTTCATTCATCACGAGTGTTTTTCATTTGTCCTGTGACCTGACACTTTGCGATTGATCAATCTTTGTGCACTCGATCTTTGGCACAATGATCTGATATCATAAATCTTGAATCAGAATAGCATGAAACAGGTCCAACGATGACGGTGTCAGATGGATCTAAGTGGTGTGGGAGATACTATTGCTCAAATATATTTTCATCATGATGGATCATGGAATGGATCTGAGCCCACGATAGTGAAGACAATGACCCAAGGATCAAGACAATGTTTTTGAATCGAAAAATGGGCCACCATGGCGATAGTGGTAGCCTGCAGAAGGGGAGAGGTAGTTGGCTCGATGGCCAGTGGAAGAAGGGCCCGCAGTAGCGTAGTTGCGAATGGCGATGGGAAGTCGTGGAAAGGGCTGGCCACAGAAGTGCAAAATAGTAATGTGGCATGGTGCCACATTAGACCAGTGGGAACATGGTCCCTCATACTGCGTGTGGGAGGATTAGTCAATCGAGCCAGATCTATCGATCTGGCGGGGATGCGACATCCACCACGTCCGGGTGGGCCGAACCAGCCTACGTTCAAGTGGGATGAACTGTAGCTAGTAGGCTGGGCCGATAATGGGCTGGGACAGAAATAGCCTAAGCTGGAATAATGTTCTAAGCCCAGCTAGGGAGGACCAGACTTGGTGGGTCTGGTTGGAAAATACTAGGTCGGGTCAGACCAGACCATGACCAAACCTTCCCCTTTTTACAAAAATAACCATAAGTTTCAAATGGAGTGTCCATTTGATGAACCATCTATGGTGTTGGGACCCTTGTGATGAGGTGGTCCTTTTGAGATGACTTGGGGGGTTTTTAGTTAGACCAGTAGGTACTGGTAGCGTAATCTTTGTCTTTCTTATAAGGGATCGATGCAAGACCTCGATCCCATCATAGAGGGTGATAGTAGAGATTGACATTGTACCCTTGGTCCTCTTTATGAAGGTTAGTTGTAGGATACTATTCCTATCATAGATAATGACCCATATTCAGAAGTGATTTATCTCAACCTAGATTCGATAGTGACTCAGCGAGATGGAGCATATATCACACTGAGAGGTCCGATCGATCCTCACTTCTCTTCATGGTGCCTTAGATAGGGTTTGTGGAATAGGTGTGAACAATATTTACACAGGAACCTATCCCCTATCTCAGATGTTGTTTCCAATAGGGCCAGGATGTCCCCCAGTGATCCCTAGGCATAGGACCCCCTATCTATGTATTGAGATCAGATTCATTCCTTCACGACTTAACATAACCAGGCTACTTAAGGTAGTTCTTAGTGTGTTCTCTTTGGGTAGGGCCCAAATTAGTATGACCTCTTTATGAGGGTCTCTGAAGACATCATATCTTGAGGAATGAGTTCTCTTGAAATGATCTTACCTTGAGAAGAATCATGTTACCAAGGATTGGATGTGATATCAAGACTTTTTGTCATAGCGAGACTGAATGTCTCTGGGAACTTCGTGATGTATCGAGATCGGATGTTCTCTTAGATACTTTTGGTAGACTTGTTCTATTTTCTTACTATCATATATCTCAAGGAGTGAGATCTTTTGGAATTGAGCATACTAAGAGAGGAACCATATGGATAGAATTGGATGATACATTGAGTCTTGAAATCCTTTACGAGTATACCTAGATGTTATTGTTATATGTGTTGTTGACACATACCTATGTTGAGCTGACTGTATCTTCTTAGTGGTGTTTCCTTTGTGGTATTTTACTTTGTGTTTTTGGGTTCCCTACTTAGTATTGTTTTACTCACCTCTTCATGGTCTTTGACTACATGTGTCATGTCTTGTGCAGACGATTGACTCTTTGATGGAGTCCTTGGTGGACTGGGGTCAGGTGGTGCTTAGAGTGACCTGATAGGCAAGGTGTGCTTCTTCTACTTTAGACAGTTGTTTCTATACCTTCCCTTTAGGTAGGGTTTTCTATGAAGGAGTTCAAGATACTTATACATGTACTTTTTCTTTTTGTTAGGAATTCCGTCCCCATCTACATTTAGTTTTCTACTATCATACATTATGTTTGTTTACTTAGTTTTTTCACTTTCCAAAAATTGTGGCATGGAGTTGTGTGCGAGTGTATAGGTACTTAGTAAAATGCCTCTCATTTGTTTGGGATATGCCTACTCGGCACTAGTCTCTAGCCCCAATCCTATAAGAGGCGGGCTTGGGGTAGTCACAGAATAGGTCCCAGGGGAGGGGTCGTGATAAAATTTTTGGTAAAATAATGGCCTTGATGGATGTTTATTTTTATATCCATATTTTATTTTTATTATTCTTTAAATCATTGGGTGATTATTGGTTATTATTGGTACTACCTAGGTTACATGCCTTTACAATTTTTACTATTTTACACTTGAGGAAAACCATATATGAAATTATTTAAGGAATAGAAAAAGTGGTAAACTCTTGGAGGTGTAGATAGTAATACTTCATGAACTTTTTTCCGTACCTACTATCTCACAATTGAGATTATTTACTCAATTTTTGCATCAATTAAAGGATATTTGGAACTCTTCGCCTCATTAAATACTCTAGTGGTATACCTTATATGGAATTTCTTAGAGTTCTATAAGATCCTATTTATTATTTTTCTATCTTCAACTGATAGTTTTTCTATAAGTGGTCTTTCTGAATAAGTATCCAAGGGGTTTCAGTCATCATCTAAAAATCCTTGGTAGAAAAACAGCAATAATTGATAGTCTTCAAATGGTTAATGTGGGAAGGATGCTGTCAACCTCTTGAATCTCTCTCAAAACTCATATATATTCTATCCATTAGGTTTATTTATTAGGACCTATAGAGTTCATTCCATTTGATAGATTATCAAGGCTGTAGGTTATATATCCACTCCTTAGTTGAACCTATTTGGATAATGTAAAGACCTTATGACTTATTTGAGATTCTGGGACTCCTATTGGTTTGAAGTTATTTCACACATTCCCAAATTCATTCAGATTCCAGTTGGGATCCTCTTCTTCCAAACCACAAAACATGGTTAGAAATTGTATCACTATAGTTTTGAGTTCAAAATCATGTTGGTTATTTGGTTATAACATCCTATTATTATTATTTTTAAAAATGAGTGTATACAATAATATAAGTTTTTTATTCAGATGAGATAAGTTATATTTCTTGGTTTCACCTCCTAAAAAAACTATAGATAAAGTATAAGTAGAGGATAGAGAGTTTGAGAATGAGATTATGAAAAACTTTATATCCACTTGTTCACTGATTCTTTGATTCCTAACTCTATTCAGTAATTTTTTCTCAACCTATGGATCAATGAAAAAGAGTTTATCAAAACTATATATGGTAATGTATCAAAAGCATTTCAAACAAAAAAAAATAAAATAAAATAAAAACCCAAAAATTTATTTTCTCACTAGAAATGGTGTGAGGTTGATAAAGTGGTTGTTTTGGTCCTCATAGTAATTTTTTTAATCCAAGTAAATTTAAGGAAGGTGTGACTTGGGTTGTGCCCTCATGGGAGGTATTTTTAGTGTGTGTTTTTTTGTGGGTTCAATTTGTGTTGAAATATTCAAGAATAATATGTGTGTTTGATTGATTTTAAATAAGTTAAATATTATTTAAATTTAGTTTTAAAATTAGTGTTATAACCTTTTATATTCCCTAACCTCCCCAGTAATTTAAACTTAAATAAATAAATTCAATGATAACTGCACTCTATTATCTTTCATAGCCTAGTAATCAAATACCTTTGATCAATCCTAAATCAACCCACTTCCCTCTATTATATGGGAATTGTGGAAAATATAAGGGTCCTATATATGAAAATAAAAATAAGAGAATTATAATTGAATTATTTTAAATAATGGAAATATTATACTTTTTATAAAAAAATATACACCCAAAATAATTGAGAAAAAATAATTAATAATTAAATATAATAATTCATTAATAGTGGTTGGGGAAGTCTTCTTAGCTTGACCACTATGGGTAAAGTGTTCTGTACCTGTAGAAAAATTATATTAGAAGTACAAAAACATGGATATAGAAATTTCCCTCACTTATTTTAGTCTACTAACTATCCCCTTATTCATAGTGAGTTCATATACCTCTCTATAAAAGTAAGAGAATGGTCAAAGTTCGTTTTAGTTAGGGTGATCCATCTTTCTCACAAAAATGGAATGGGATTTGCCTCCCTTAGTCAATTGCAGTGTTCCCTTGGTGTGATTAGAATCCTCATTTGTTTTAGTTCCATATTCCAATTTTCCTTCGAAGGCTTCCATGTGTACAACTCGATAGTTGATATTTATTTAGGCATCTCTCCTCACGAATCTTTTAAGTTGGGATATCATCCCATGATTGATTCCTTGATCAACCACTATATGGGTGTTGGTAAAGGATTGGAATTATCTTTTCCTGATATTGGAAAAATAGGGAAATGAAAATCTATTTTAGGTTGAATCCTATTTTTTTTTGAGAAATCTAGATTTTACTTCCCTTTGTAGCATAACCAATTTTCCCATGACATGGCTCCATCTTGAATCAATGATTTTATGATTGATGGTCTCCCTTATGAAGTTTACAAACAGTCTTACAATTTGTAAAAAAAATATTATGAATTATTTTAAAAGTCCTATAAACCTAATAAGTATTATAAAGTCATTAAAAGGTCCTACGAGCTTCAGTGAAGGACTTATGAAGTCCAAAAATCATAAACACATAGCCACAAAGTCTTACACAACCCCAGAAGTATTATAATATTTTTATTCCTTTATCATTTTGATCCTTAGACTAAAATAATTATAAAATTATAGCCAAATATTTATGAATAATTTAAGAATCCATGCATTTTTCATTTTTTGTAAAACCAAGAATCTTATAAAGTCACAACCAAAGTCTTATAAAGTGAGACCAAAGTCTTATGAACTGGAAAAAATTTCATATAAACTCATTAATAAGTCTTATTAATTAAATAATTGGTCATTTCTTCAATATTTACAACTTTAAAATATTATATATTCATAGATATGAAAAAATCTTTTCCTTTCCACCTAAATTCTTAGAAATCACCTAAAAACCATGGAAATATCAAGCTTAGTATAGGATTTGTACCAATGATACTATAATTGAATTAAATAATGAAAATTATAATTCAATTCCTATTATCTATTTAATTCCAAATTCAAATTTATTTGTAGATTTAAACAATTTATTCTAAATTAAAGGGAAAAAGGTGAAAATCCTATAAAATTTCTAAAAGAGAATTTTAAAATTTGTGGACTGATCACAGAAATAGCCATATAAATCAACAAAAGGGTTTTTCGTAACATACACCACACTACCTGATCCAAGATAGGTCTATCCTCTCATCAAACCTATATATAAACCCTTTTCATGGGATCCCCACTTAGATACCCACTCGTACCAGTGGAGGAAAAAAACTCCCCCCACACAATCATCAAATTAAAAGTCTCTAAGGTGTTTCAATATTTCATACAGACTACACCTAGGCCAATCATTTTAAATATATCATTATACCCTATGTAAATAGGACTATGGGAACCTATCTCAAGGTCCACTATGCTCCATTCATCTCGTATATATCCCTCTAGTTTCCAAATATCATATATCACAAATTTATCATGAAGCCCTCAAACATAGATGGATGATCTATAAAACTAGTGGTAAAGGGCCCATTATGGACCCCAACACATCCATTATAGATACAGGGATTCAAAAGAAATGATTTATTTTCATTTCAATGTCAACCACACATAATTAGTGAGACCATATATCACGTCCACATAAAAAATGCACAAACTTTATGTAGATGTTTGGGGACACCTACCTCATTCAGGGTTCTTCCCTTTTTTCAAAGATTGGAAACCATCACCTAAGCTCTTCCAAGAATGATAGTTAACTATCGATCCTTTATCTAAATACATAACACCAAAATAATTAATTATGAAAATTTAAAATTAATTATTCAATTTAATTCAAAAAGGAAAAGTGACCAATAACTCTCCAAGTGGAATCCACTCACCAAAACCTTGATAAAAGGCATTCCAACATCCCGTGACATGATCCTAGTAAAACTACAAGTGGAAGCCCCATTACACAACATTTAATCATGGGATAATTAACTTCCAAAATAGATAAATACCTAGAAAAAATATTCTTGGTGATGTACCTTAATAGAAATAGTGAACAATGACATGTGTATATCCCCTCGAGACATAATCTATCTATCACACACAAAATATCCACTGTTTAAGATGATTCCACCAAACCAATGGGGGAGTAGAAGAAAAAAGGAGAGAAGAGGGAACCATGCCTCCAAAATGACATGAAATCACCTCTAAAAATATTTCACATCAATGGGGATCAATATTGTAAGAAGGTGGGTGGAATATAACTAAAATATCTCTCCCCACATTCTTTCTCAACCTAAAAAAATTGGGTATGACCCTAAAAAAGACAATTCTACCAGTATGTTAAAAGAAACTAGAAAGAAAATCTCTATAGTGTGGCCCCTGAGAGGCATAGTGTTGTCCCTATATGGCATGACGTGATGCCTTATTCTAGACACCATCCACAATGTGTCCCCCTAGGTCATGATGTGGCATAACTCTACCAAGAAGTACCCACAACCCGATGGATTTCCCTCATAGCATGACCCCTCTAGTCACAGTTTGGCATAACCCCATCGAATAAAACCAAAATATTATGTCCCCAGCTTCCCTGGTGTGGCCTATTTCCTTCAAAAAATGGCGCTCACCCCACATATCATGATGTTTCTCCATGTTCATCTTCATTTCATAGACCTCCACCCCACAGTACACAACAACCCTCATCACAGTGTAACCCTTATAATCATGGAATGATAATACTTCCCTATGAAAAATCAAAAAAGGAAAATATAAGGGTCTATTGAACCTATACATAAGGGTCATTACCATGGTGTGATTCCATATTCCATAACATATCTCCCATATGTAAGAGTATTTCCTTAGGAAAAATGCCCCAACAATTCGCCACTCTATAGAACCCCTTGGTCATGGAGTGACCTCACCAAACCTTTTTCATTCACATCCCAAACAAGGACTACCATGCCATGAAAACCCCTAGTCACAACAAGACCCAAAACCTCTATGTCTTGGTGCCTCCCTATCACCTATATAATCTCTTAACCAACCACTCATTACAACATGACCCTTAACTGTCACAACATGATGATTTATTTGTAACCCAAAAAATTAAGCAAATTTAGTCTATCCCCACTCCAATGCTCACTCGAGCACCCAAGGCACCTCTTTGTTTCAATAACATCCAAAACATTCTTTTATAGATTTCACAATACGTAAAATCCTATTCTAAATCCTAATTCCCAATAAATCCCCTACTCTAGGACAAAAAATTCAAATGTCCCCTAAATTTCACAATTGGTGAGGGAGCATATCATTGAAATTATTTTGTGGATTACTAGTATGAGATGATTTATATGATTCATAGAATTTATTCATACATTAGTAGTGGGGATACATGTGGATTTAGACACAAGGGATTCTTACATGAGGTCCTCTAGCCAATTCTTCCTTATGGGGGTTAGCTGATCATGTTGTTATATTTAAATGGAACCTTTTTTATTTAATTTATTCACACACAAGGCTCATAAATATCATTTTAAAGATACATAGCCACACCTTTATCAATTTCATTTCACAACATCCTATTATTCCTCTGATTTAATCACACATACCAATAGTCTCAACTAGTTTCTCTTCACATGGCTCAACATATTCCTAATTAATCACACAGGAGCATTCAAAATTACCTTTATTCTTACATAGCCTCACAAATGTATCATTTAATCAACCAAAACTCCTTTAAACTCTCTATAAAACCTTCCAAAATGATCCTAGAATGAAAAATAAGTGTATGAAAAAATAATCCCAAAATAAATAAAATGATTCATATTATTAATTAAATACATTTATTAATTAAAATCCAATTTATTCTAAAACCTCAAAATGAATGATTTGTAAAGGTTTTATATTAATTTTAGGGTGAATTTACATTTAAAAATCAGTTAAAGAGTGAAAATATGGGTTTACATCACTCCCCTAAACTAAAACCATCACATACCTAGGTAGTGAAAATAATTTTAAAAAAATATCATCCTTCCCATATTAGATACTCAAACCAAAGAAAAGAAAAGAACAAATTAATTCATTATTAAAAATTTATCATGTATCATCATATGTTCTATATAACTACCCCATTTCATTTCAATCAAGTTTTAATCCTTTAAATTCTACTGATCCACTACATGACTAGCCTCATATGAAAATTTTCCCTCTTCAATCTAGGAACATTTAATATCAAGTTATTCTCATTCTAAATGTATAAGTGATCTGCCATATTTTCCCACGATCCTAGTTTATCTACTGAAAAAACTAGTGTGATAATCAATAGGACATTCAAAATGTTTTTTGGGGGGTTAGGGATGGTAGAATTAAAAATAAAAAATATTGAGGAAAATTGAGGGGTTTTAATCTCAAAATTACATTACATGTCACAGTTCATCCAATTTAAAATAATGAACATGGATCAACTCATCTTCTCATAATGAAAAATTCCCAACTCTTTATTCCCTTATGTTACCCTTGTGTGAGGTGGGTCAAAATCATGCAGTGAACAGTAAATTGGAATTCATATTCTCATCTCTATTTTCTTGAATGCATTTTTTTTCTTTATTTTATTTTCTTTATAGATTTTTTTAATTTTCAAATTATATATATACACACACATTTTTTTATATAAAGTGGGGAACAATATTACAATGAAATTAAAAATGTTTCCATTTTCAAAAATAAATTTTAAGGCTCCCTTCACTCAATAAAAAATCTATGGATTCTTCCCCAAAATTTACCAAGAACATACCCTATCCCCAACACTCAAATTAAATATATAACTTGAAATTTATAAAGATATGGGTATCTAGGTGTCTTGATGGGTAATAGGTGACCACAGTGCATGTTTGGTTTAGCTCAATGGTTAACTGTGGGGGTTCATTTATTACACAATCATTAACATCATGTTACCATTTTCATTCTTAACAGAAACTCCCAATCATTCCCTCATCCATAACTGGGTACAGACCTACTTTCCAAAGTCAGGTGGTTAATTGGGGTTCCAGAGCTAGTGAAACTTAGGGACTCATATTTTTTGAGAGGATGAGAGGTTGGGATCATCAATCCCTATTTTGGGGGATTTTTCCTACTACGGGACTCTCCTATAGATTTAATATATGTTCAGGAATCTCTTCCGGACCCCAATAGAGGACCGATTACCCTATCAAAACAATTATAGGCTAATTCTCCCTTTTTCAAAAAATAAAAGGGGAATTTCATTATTGAATCCATTTGTATGTACATGATGTTATTCATCCATTTCCAAGTAATGAATAACTTCTTTATATACTAAAGTCATATTACCAAAAAATTTGGAATTTTCTGCCATGTAGGGTGGTGGTTCATATTTTTTAGATGGGATTGAGCCATTAGGAGATGTCCTACATATCCTGGTTAATGTAGGAATAAAAACCCACGTATTTTGTTAAAACTCATATAGTTTAATATCATGTGGAGAGGACATATGTGTGGGAAATTGGGTTCTGAATATTTGATCTTGAGCTTCAATTAGATGTACTACATATCCTAGTTATAATAAGAATTAGAGTTATCATAGTTTGATCACTCCCTTGGGACTGGCCCCAAGGTAGATTTCCTCATATGGGGGAGGTTAATATCATGCCATTCATGGGTGATTACATACTGGGATTTCCCTGGATGGTGGATATTTGTGATTCTAATGAGGTGTTTATTATGATTCCCTAAGACCATGTGAAGTATACTCAGTGTGAGAAACAAGTGGTAACAAGTGACCAACCTCATTATATGTGTATGTGGGGATTATGTACTAGGATAACCATTGGGATGTTTTAATATGGTGTTCAATCCTTAGGAATGCATCCTATTTATCCTAATTATGGTATGAATAAAATTCATAATAGTTCAATTGTTTATCAGTCCGCTGGGGGATGATGTATTGATCAACCCATGAGAATGAATGGGTTATTTATGGTTAATATTTTGGAGACCAGGCATGAATTACACCAAGGTGGATGCCCGTTTGATTTTGGGATCAGACCTTAAAAAGTTTTCCTATATTTCATGGTTATAGAAGGAATTAGAGTCCTCATAGTTCAATATTATTGAGTCTTACACACTTACATTGCCCTAGTACTTGTATAGGTTTATGATGAAAATGATATGATTATTGAAACTCCCTAATCCCATGTGAGTTGTGCTCAGTGTGAGAAACAAGGGATGGAAAATAAACATTCTCATTTCTTATGGGTGAGGGAATTATGTGTTGGAACTACCATTGGGGTGTTGTAATGTGGTTCTCAATCCTTAGGAAGACATATTATGTATCCCAATTATAGCGGTAATCAGAGTCATTGTAGTTCAGTTTCCTAGGGCTTACACATTGAGGCTTCCCATATCATTGGGGGTTATACACTAAGGATGAATAGGGTGATCAAGTCTTGGGATGTCCTTAGTGACCTGGCCTTCTTATCTTAATGGCATACATTGATTATTTGCTCGACCTGCCTTCATTTACTACTTGGAATATCAGAGGATATCTTCCATACATGTTCAAATAAATTTGAATGATCGAGTTTCTTTCTCAAGGAACATTGTGTATCCTGGATGGCATTCGTAGGGATTATCACATGACCTATGCTAACTTGTATAGAGGACATCGTAAGGCCTGGATTGTTTTCTCTGGAAACCATTGCATGACCCTAGCTGATATATCTAGAGGGTTTCACATGATCTAGCTAAAATTTAATGGTGGAATCGTGAAATATGGATGACATTCTTGGAGGACGTCGCATGAGTCAATGTGACTTATCTCAGAGGGTGTGTCGTGTCCTGTATGACATGTTTGGAAGACATCATGAGATCTAGATGTCTTTCCTGAAGGGCGTCATGAGAGCCAGTTGACATTCTTGGGTGCCACTGTGAGACTCATCTGACATACACTGGTGTCACCATATGAGCTAGGAGATATTTCTGAAGTACACTGTGAAGTCTATATGAAAATCCTAGAGAGTTTTGTGTGACTTGGGTGGTGTACCCATTGGGTGTGATGTGACTTGCATTGACACGTCCAAAAGACATTTCATGATACAAATAACATACCAAAGGAGTGTTGCATGATCTAGGTGGCATGTCCTAATGTTGTCGCATGTCTTGAATGGTTCATGCAAAGAACATGATGATCAGAGTACATGTCTTTCACATAAGTCTCCCATTTTCTTAGTTTTTTTTCCAGAATTTTTATTGTGAATGGATTATATTTGTTCAATGTTATCTTGTTTTAAGTCTCGCGTGATCTATTATATGTGCGGGATATTTTTCATGTGTCCTATCATAGGTCCTTCACACGATCTATGATTATCATGTAGAGTTTTTATGAAGTTGTATGATCTCATCGGTTTTTCCTCAGATCATACCTGATGGGAATTTTTTCTAGTCATAAGATCCTCCAATCTGAGAAATCCAATATAACATTGGCACGCTTGAATGTGAAAAATCACTTGTGTCCTAGAGACTATTATCTTTTTTCATGCTGGGGTGATGAATTTATAGGACTCACAACCCTAGTTTTCACCACATTGTATAACATATATCAGGAAGATTCATGATAATGTCAACGAAGGGCTTTTACATCATGTGTATTCACGATTCTTTATTTTGGATCATTCTAAGGGAATATCATGATTTTTAGTGACTGTAAGTCCCTCCTGTTAGTGATCCATTTATTTTATTATCTCAAATGAGTAGGTAATTTTTGATTTATGTGGATACGCCAAGGGAATTTTAAATTGTTATATTGACATGTCCAAGATCCTTCATGAGACCAGGAAACCTACTAAGAGGCATTTGTGTGGTTCTAAAAGCCTTGTCTGGGACTTTCCATGAGACAAGTATGGCTTGTTAAGGGGTCTTGTGAGACTATAATATAGATAGCCTTAGTGCATCTTAAGAGTTTTACTATTGAAACAGATTCCATCCTTCTACCCTTTTATTTCCTTCATTTATTTTACAAAGGTTGGGATTCATGTGAGATTGCATGAGTAATATTTAATACAACTACACTACCTTTGGGTGAAGAATTATGTGACAAAGAAAGTTTCTGTACAGATGCATGATCATTTTATGGAAAATTCCATATGTTTATTCTTAGAGATCCAAAGGGGGGTGTGTGATTTCCTGGATATACCTAAGGCCTTTCGTTTGACGAGGATGATACGCCAATGGGATTTCGAGAGACAAGGAGGACATGTCACTGGGGCCTCATGGTGTCTTGTGGATCACTGATGGCACATTGTGTGAATTTTATGACCACAAGTGGATCCTGTATCCTCCTCTTATTATTTTCATTTGTTTATTTTGAAAACTTTTAGGGTCTCGTGAGTTGTCTTGGATGTTTTCAAGGACAATCATCTTCCCCATCAGTGACGTGTCACGTGATATTTATGAACCCAAGAGGTTCCCACCTTTTAAACATATTTCTCCTATTTTTGAAATATTTTTGGATGGTTTGTTAGGAAACCACTGGTGGAAAAACTATGTGGCCTAGGGGAGCTTATCTAGGTGTTGCTGCATAATCACTAGTTGTTTGGGGTGGTTTCATGAAAGTATAAGGATCATCAAAAGGATTTGTGTGGTACATTTCATAGGTTACTTATTGTGAATGGAGTCTTCGCATGACCTCAGGATGGTTACACAATCATGAATCCCCTGGAAGCTCATGTGATATATGGTTCTTATCCACCTTCTTATTCATTTTCTTTTTTAGGGAGGATAATAATAATATTCATGTATTTATTCCTTTGTGAATTTTTTGATGCTCATTTGGAGGGAATCAATGAATGCCCTCTAGGAGAAATGTCTTCAAGGACAAGGGATTGGTTATGAGGAAAGTAAATTATTGCTTGAGAATTTGGCATTGTCTCAAGTTTGTGTCTTGGGTGAAGTTTGGTTGGTGGATGATGTTTGGTATTCCACAAAATACCCTATATACAGGGGAGCAGAGGGTAGCCACATTTCATAGAATACTCATTCCTCTAGATCTCTCACCCTACTTTCATTGCTTTCCCTAATCTCAAGACCATTCTATAAGTCTAGATTATGATATCTTATTGTGATCCTAATTTTGCGAGAACTATTCGGCAAGACCACTTTTTCTCATGTGCCCACTCAAACCATCTTACAAACATTACTTCGATAACTGAACCTCAACCATGAGGATGCATGGTTGTATTGGAGATTTGGTGGAATCTTCCATCCTTGATCATATGATTGATCATCTATCATGCGACTCACATGACTATGTCCAAGTTATGCGATGCGAGTCTCCAAGGGGTCATGTGATTGTGTGATTCCCTATAGGGTTATGTGACTCACATGACCTTTGGGGGTAAGATGATTTCTGAGCCTTTTTAGGTGATTTTAAAATACTCTATGGGGTTTATGTAACTCATGTAACCTCTAGGGGTTAGATAATTTGTGATCCCATTATGTGATTTTCTAATTACTTTGTTGAGTCATGTGATGTGCATGATGATTTCGGGATTTTATGTATTTCTTTTGACATGATTTTATTTTATTTTTATGACACATTCCAATTAATTATATTTAGAGGGATTTTGATTCTCACCAAGGATCCTATGTTGTAGTTAATCAAAGGGAAATGATCTCTAGAAACTGAAACACTGACCCTTGATACCGTGTGGATTTTGATAATGGTTTTTTGAAGAGGTTTATCTTTTTCAAACATTATGATTATCCTTTATCACACCAACTTACTCTATATAGGTTTTCCTTGCTAGATGATATTACCATTCCTCCTTCAAACTTCAATCTATCGTCTCATTAAGTTTCATCTTATCTTGACTACATTCAAACAACAATTTTCGAGGACAACCTGTTGATTTCATCTCAATCCCAGGGTTGGTCCTATATATTAGAAAACTCCCCTTGGGTCCATATGGTGGTGATTTAACTCTTCAGGATATTACTCAGAGCTAATCAACTATATTGATCTACTCTATAAATAACTTAGGTGGTGGATGGAGCTTGAAATGGGATTTTCTTCCCAATGGTAATTTTTTAATGAACGCGAATTTCCCTTCTGGGTTAGATGGAGATAGTTTAAGTCTGCAGATGATTTATATGGGGTTTATCTTTTATAAATCAATGTGGATCTACCAATTTATAATTTATCTCCATCTTAAACTTATTCAAAAACTGACCAGCCATTGGTGTCCAGAGACCCACAAATTCCACTTTTCCCATGGTGAAGTGGGGATTATCCTATGGTACATTTATCATCTAGGAAATATCCCCCCCTGGAGAAATTTATGATGAGTTTCTACTATCCACAAATGTATGGGATGATCTCCTGCAGACTCTAGAACTGGAAAGAGATATGCTCCTGAATGTAAAGGAGAACTGGGAATGGATGTGAATATGTGCTTTCTTATCTCTTTCAAGGACTGGATTAATATTTTCCTTTGTTGTGATAGAGTTAGGTCAACCTTAATAAATCCTCATTAGTTCTATTCCAAGAAGGTTCATGACAATGCTAGTTCATATTATGACATTTTGGAAGTTATATATATATATATCTTAGTCTTGAGATGGCTAGCTTTAGGGTCATGTTTCTGAATGGATGTATCTTCTCAGATAGGGATGCATGTTTAGGAATCCAAGTCATTACACTGGTTATGTCAGTGAAAATAGTAAAGTGGTATCATTTTAACCTAATAGTGTCGGTCCTTGCATGTCTTTACCACCTCTAGGCCGATATCCAATAAGGTATCACCCCTATAGGATTAGTGGACCCTTTCAGTTTTTATTCAACTAGACAGGGATCACTTCCATTTCTATGACTATTAAAATTATAAAAGGATTATTGATGCCCTATCACTTCCAATATTGATGAACATATCTAGTATTGGGGCTATGTCACTAAGCCCTGATGAGGTTAAAGATGCATTGATATGATCTGATAGCTTTTATTTCACTCCTTATCATGCAATGAATGGGTTGGTTATTGAAAATTATAGTGACTCTCTTGATGAAAGTTCATACAATATATCACTTCGATGTGGAGTTCTTGTAACTAGGGTGGATGATCTGATCATCTGCAAGACATATTCCTCTCATCGGTTTGTTCATAAAATTGGTTGAACCCAAAGGGTATCCTCCTTCCTTTGGCTAGTGTGTTTGGAGAGAGACACCTTGGGATCATAATCCATATTTTGATGATTTTGGCGTGTGAAGATACTAAAACTAAGATAATTCTTTCACCTCCTAATGCTTCCTCTTGTCTCACTCAATATTATGACCAAGATTAGGTAGCATCCTATCTAGGTGGTACACTAAGATGACTATTCTATCTTGTAGGAAATCCATTTTCTTCACTAACCCCTCTATCTATGGAAACCATTGAGTTTATTGAATACTTGGGTGAGACATCATGGAAGTGCCCTCATCCTAGAGATGACCACCAAGATAGAGAGTCAAAATATTTTTAGGAAACCAGCCCTCTGATATAATCAATGGTCAAAACACCTACTCCATTGGTAATAGATGCTCAGATGAAATGTAGGATGATCGAGGAGTATATTCACATCGTAGTTATCAATACTCCTTTGAATTTTGTTTTTGAGATCAATATGGGAAACTTTTCCAGATTTTTGGTGATTTAGGGGTGGATGGATTTGACTGCCACCATTTCATGAAATCTTGAAGAAAATAAATTTGATTCAGAGATATTTGTCTATATATGGGAGGGGTTTTCATGATCTAGAAGATGAAGCTCCCCTTTCTTAGTAGACAGATAGGGTCCTAGAGGAATTGGAGCAGATCTGTCGGTTCATATCCAACATGAAAGATCATACTGATACATAGACCATGTAGATATGGAGGCATGAGAAAATTATATCCCACCTGATATCTAATCTCACAGTGTCATACTCCTTGTTGGAAACTGCTAAAAAATAGTTTGAAGAGAAAACTACTTTAGTCAAAATTCTTCGTCCCAAGGTAGAAGTAGAGTAGGTGGGGCGAGTGGCACTCCAGCATTCTATTGATGCATATAGCTAGGATCTTGCTGACGTGACCATCTTGGAACGTTTTTGTAATTTTATCATTGATATAAACCCTAATTTTAATGATATTCTTAGAGAGACTCTAAAATGTGGTGATTCCACCTATCACATGGAGTCAATGAATGGATTTTCTAAACATTATATATGTTGTCAAGTTTGCTTTGTTTATTCATATCATGCATGAATTTCTACTGGTTTCATATTTTATGAGTCACCAATGATACACATTATTTACATAATATAAATTAAAACCGAATGTATGGATCTGAATATTTCAATCATAACATATTTCTTTTGAGAATTGATTTTGAATTTCCTCCAAGATTAGATTATTTATCAGTGTATCTGCTCCAGTTATCTTTATATTACCTATTTTACAGAAGGAAAATTGGGTAGAGTATATATCCTAGAGGGAGGGTTCTCTTTCTTTTGATAAATGTGATAGTCTTGGTGAGCATAGATTGGTCATACTAAGGTCATATGATGTTCCTTACAATATCTTCCATTATTTCAGGTCAAATTACTGCTTTTCTGTAGTTTAGGGTCTTTTAGCTTACACCTATTATAATTTTATTTTAGGGTCTTTTATCTTTGACCTTCTATCACTTTAGTTTAGGGTATTTTAGCTTAGACCTTATATTTATTTTGTTTATGGTCTTTTATCTCGGACCTGGTATTTCTTTATTTTTTGCGTCTTTTAGCTCGGACCTTATATCACTTTTGTTTATTTTCTTTTAGCTTGATCCTTATATTTATTTAGTTTAGGGTATTTTAGTTTAGACCTAATATTTCATTAGTCTAGGATCTTTTAGGTTGAACCTTCTATTACTTTAGTTTAGGGTCTTTTAACTTGGACTTGATATTACTTTAGATTATGGTATTTTAGCTCGGACCTTTTGTCACTTTAGTTTAAGGTATTTTAGCTCGAACCTAATATTGCTTTATTTTAGGGTATTTTATCTTCGACATGATATTTCTTTAGTTTTGGGTCTTTTAGTTCGGACCTACTATTGCTTTAGTTTAGGGAATTTTAGGTCGGACCTGATCAATGATCATGAAATATGGTGCATACATGCTATGAGTGACCCAAAACACTTTGGAGTGTTAAATTATGTCGTGGTGTTGCTGAGGATTGTGAGGATTAGAAATCCCTTTTTTCAAAGTAGCATATTTGGATGAAGACCATAGGTTCATATTAAAGAGCCATAATCATACATGAATAGTCAAGAAAAGGGTCTCTTAAAGTTGAGTATCTTTTCCAGGGGCTATGGAAAATTTATGGAGGTAATACCAGTTGAGGGAGAAATACTAGGGATGTTAGGCCTATTTGGATAGTTGGAATATGGGTGATAAAAATCATAACCCAAAAGTTTTAGTCCGTGAATATGGGACATGGAAGATATATTGGGTATGTCCCATGCCATTATGAGATGATAGGTTTTGTCACGGTGTTTCTAGGGCTCACAAGGATCGAAAATCCTTTCTAGAAGGAGGATATTCATTTAGTTGGTGGGTCTAGGCCCTTATGTATCAGTATCTTGGTCAAGAAAATGATTACCTTCAATCCTTGTTTAGGGATATTAATGATTTATAGTGACTCAAACATCCAGTTGACGAGTCTGTGTATGGGAGGAAGGCTATCCAAGAAGGGTTCTAGCACCTTAGGGAGATCCATATTTTGATTATGATGCTTGATACCTTTTCCCTATAGTTTTAAATCATGAGTTGTGGGCCACCAATGGTTTGGGAATGGATTGTCTCATTCTGACCTTGAGAAAGGGTATAAAACATGGTGACATGATGTCAAGGATGTCGAATCCACTCAGATAGTTTGATACAGAGACCGCAAGTCATGGTCCAAAGTGCTCAGATTGGGAGGATGATATGGGATAGTCATACCAAGATTATTTCATATCACACTGAGGTGTTGAGGTTCTTCCATGGTGATTTCAAGGCTCACAAGGATTGGAAAGTCCTTTTTGTAGAGTGATGCAATTGGTTGACGACCATAGGCACATTCGTAGAAGCTATAAGCATACATGCATAGTCAAGAAAAGGGTTTCTTGAAGATGAATATATTTTCCAAGGGCCATAGAAGGTTAAAAATATCCAAGTCACCCCGAATCATGAGGTTTGATTTTTGGAAACTGTAATATCCAATGAGGGTTCAAGTACCCTAAAATTTGTGTCACCACCTAGAGAACATATTCTCATGACGAGGAGATGTGAAAAATCATTACCCTAACTTTTTCCTGAACTAGGGGGTCTAGTGAGCATAGATTGGATTTTAATAGGGCTATAAAGTATACCCTATGAGATTTATTCCTTATTAATTTGCACCCTAATTTTTCCCAAACTTTGTAGATAACGAGTTTAGTGAGAAAAGACTTGAATTTTTCTTAGTCTTCCCTTTGTAGGTTTTTGACTTGAAAATTTTTGTGTCTCTTTCAATAGAATTTTAAAGTCATGCAATTTGGACCATTATAGGCTAGATTTTATGGTCGTACAACTTTGACCAATGTGAAGGTAGTTTAAGGTCATGACATAGATGGAACAAATATTGGGGATAGTGCACAATATCTCAATTAGGACACCTAGGGTTGAGATTACCTCATTATCCTTATGAGTGGGGGATGAGAATATTGTAAATCATGGATTGAGATTCTCATATCATAAGTAATGATATGGTACAATTATACTGAGAGTAGTTCTAATCACATTGAGGTTTTGAGTTATTCCATGGTTATGTTAGGGCTCACAAGGATCAGAATATTTATTTTACAGAGTGATGCATTTGGTGGATAACCATAGGCACATGTGAAGGAGCTAGAGGCATAGATTCATAGTCAATAAAATGGTCCCTTGAAGTCAATTATCTTTTCTAAGGGCCTTGGAAGGTCTATGACAACTTGAGGCACCTGAAACATAAAGTATTATTTATGGATGGGGGTGATTAAAAGGTGATGGAAACACCTTGTACTCTGGTTTATTGGAATACGGCTCATGTGGTTCCTTGATTAGGGATGGTGGTTGATGATTTTCTACAGAGTTTATTATTATATAGTGGGGATGTATTTTCTTTCATGGAGTTTAACATCATGTGGTAAGGATGTGTTCCATGTAGTTTATTGTCATGTGGTAAGGATGTGTTTTGTGAATTTTATTTTCATGCGGTAAGGAATTGTTTCATGAAATTTATTATCATGTGGTAAGGATGCTTCCCATACAGTTTAAATTATATGATAAGAATGTGTGGACCGATGTGAAAGTTCGGGCGATACACATTATATATATTAACAGACCACACATAGATCTGATTCGCACATAGGTGATGTGGTCTTGTATGTTTCTTCCCCCATGCAGTTAGGGTGAATTCCATTTGCCGGTTTTTATATATGGACCTAGGTTTAGAGATCCATATGTCACTATGTATTATATAATGGAAGGAATCAATTTACACATATTTTTAAGAGTCTTTATAGTTTAACGTCATGTGGTAAAGACATGGGCTTCCCAACGTGAAATGTTAATGTTGTGGATGGGCCCATGAACATAATTCTGGGTGACTCTACCTATCCCATGATGATGGGAATCAAACTATGAATAGTTATTAGGATGTCTCCCTATGTAGTTTTGACCCATACATAGAGGGGGCATTTTTATATTTTCTTATTATGACTGGACATGGAGTTGGATATCCGGGTGTCACTCTGTATCCTATAAGGAAGGAAATCAAGTTAGACATAGTTATTTAATGGGAAACACTCTACACAGGTTTGAACCATACATGGAGGTGGTTATTGTTTTTGTTAATTGTTATAGTTGTCCCCAGGTGTAGAGAACTAGGAGTCACTACGTATCTTGTGATGATAGGAATCAAGTCACACATAGTTCTTGAATGGTGGTGTGGTAAGAGACCATAATAAAAAAAATTGGTCCTCTAAGGAAAGGTCCACAGGAACATGCAGTTTTTTATATTTTAGGGGACATCAACCATACATATTAACATCATGTAGAAAGGAATAATGGTATAAATTTTATAGTATTTCCTTCAGAACCATGCTAAACAAGTCATGGGACTTCATGCTATATTTTCAAGGGTAACCCCTTAACAAACTTTCTAAGCTCACATGAGCCATGATCGTTGTGAGAAACAAAGAATGATAAGGGTTTCTAATACCACATAGGGGAAATTAAGGATAGGATAAAAGAATTTGCTTCATTTGGTGGATGGACCAAGATATAAGATCAAGGAATCCCAACTTATCTCATTGAAAATGAGAATCAATCCATACTTAGTTCTAGAAAACTCATGAAGTTTAATGTCATGCAGAAAAGAAATATGTCGTGCAGTTTAACATCTTGTAGTAAGGACATGGGTGACTCGACCTAAAAGAGAATGAATGTTTCATATGGACCCAAGAATGGAGTTTTGGGTTTCACTACATATCCTGTAATGGTATAAACCAACCCACACATAGTTGTATAGTTTAACGTCATGCAATAAGGACTTATTCCATGTAGTTTAACATCTTTTGGTAAGGAATTGGTTGTATAGTTTAGTGTCATGTAACCGGGACTACTCCATCGAGTTTAATGTAATGTGGTTAGGAAGAGTTAATAGGGATTACACTGATTTATATGAACTTTCTGATGATAGTTATGAAAATTATTTATTGATAAATCTTACATTAGTGGGGGTGTAACACGCTCCACATCCATTGTGGACAATGAGTAAGCTCCACTGTGGTATACCTTATGTGTGATGTAAGGACCTTCCCATTTGGGTTCCAACTTCAGAGGCTTATTACCTAGTATAATTAGGGTCTTGATAACAAACACCATCTATCTTTGGAGAATTAATGGAGGTAGATCTTTTTATTGAATCCATGTGTGATCTAATTCTGATAGACCTCAAGGTTGTGTAGCGTGTGCAACCTATTGTCATCAATCTGCTTCAATTCATTTAGTCGCTTTTGTGATTTATCATCATCTGAGATCTATTTATAAATGGATATTAGGAGTGAAGACAACTGGGCCACTATGGGTAACACTGCCTAGGTCCGATACACCAATAAGTATGGTGTTTCTTGTGTAGTGGTGCATGTGGTTGTACAGTAGGCCCATAAAGCCTGAAGATTTTTTTTCATCTAGGACTTCTTATCCTTGTTCACCATCATTGGGACTCTATTTGATAGATTCGTATTGAATGAATCTATCTATATGTTTACTACTTCATGATAGCGATATGAGTTATTGGACTCGATATTATAGTCATGCTATAGTTTCTTCAACTCTGTAGAACAGAATTTGGTGTCGTTGTCCATCAATATTGTGTGAGGGACCCCAAATCTAGGGATGATATGGCAGTTTAAGAAGCTGATGATGTTATTTATCCCAAATTCCTTTAGGGGTATAGATTCATTATATTTATAGAAGAAGTCAGTAGTAATAATAATGTACTTGAACTGCTTAGTTATGGTTAGGGGATATGGCCCCACAACATCCATTTCACAAACATCAAATGGATAGGAATATTTAGTTGTATATATAAATTTCTAGGTTTGATGGATGAAATTTTCATGGATCTGGAATTCATGGAATTTCATTGTTAATCTCATACAGTCTTGTATCATGGTTTTCCAGTAATATTTGAACCTTTTGATTTGGTGAGAGAGCTTGGTCCTAGATTTATGGGCACTATAGGAGCCTGCATGAACTTCTTCCATTATGGAGAGAATCTCTCATTATGTTATTCAGATGAGGAGGATTTCATTGAATCTATGTTTTAGAGGGCCTTATACTCATTTGGACCACTCTTTAGGGTAAAGTTTGATGCATAATTCTGAATTTGTTCCCTTCCAGATCTATCTTTCAGAATATTCACATTTTTGGAGATAATCAATTATAGGAACCATCCATCAAAATACAGACATTGGTTTATCATGCTATGGGGTATATTTGACCTAATTGATTTCTTTCATATCACATATGATGATTTATAATACCATTCTTTGATGGGAGATTTGGAATATTGCTTTCTCCTACTCAGTGTTGGCTTAGATAGTGGATGAATTATCCAATATGTCAACATGAGCATTCTGTGATCAAGGAACATGATGTAATGCAGGCTCAAAATGGAACTCTTACATTAGTCCCCTGATATAGCTAGTGAGGGGGAATGTCTTCTTTTTTGATGACATATTCACCATTGATCTTCTTTATCACTAATTCCGATCCTCCTTTGATATCTAGGTAGGCTATATGCAGTTATAGGGATAGTTCCAAGCTAGTAATGAGGGATTGGTATTATGCCCCATTATTTGTGCATCCTTCAGATAGTGAGAAAGAATATGGAATATTTCTTTATATTGGGAGACAAATACAATCCCTAAGCCAACCTGATTTATCATTGGGATTTTCATACTTCATCCGATAGGACTTCTGGAGGCTCCATCAAGATACATATCCCTTGTCTGGGGAGTGTCGTGGGCTTAAAATACCTCCAAATCAGGAAACTCAGTTTCCACTAGTGTATTCTTTAGGGAAGGATTTGATGTGAGGAAATCATCCAGGGATTTCCCTTTCACCAGTTTCTGTGATATGAATTTAATTCTATATTGTTGGAGAATAAATACCCCATGGTCCAAAAACCCAGTTAATATGGGATGGTCAAGGATATACTTTATAGGGTCTATATGAGAGGCTAGATAGATTTTTTTGTGCTACAAGAATACCTCATCTTTTTCACTAGGAAGATGGTTGTAAGGAAATTCTTCTTGACATCAGCGTATCGGGTCTCAGTGCCTAGAATAGTCCAACTGAGGTAGTAGAGACTGTTTTTTCTCCCCGTATCTTTTTTCTATGTAAGGAGGGTACCCAGTGAGTGTTCCATGGTGGACAAATATAAAATGATTGGCCCCCTTCCACCTAAGGAATTAGGACCATTGGGTGCAGGAGATACTGCTTGAGGCTTTTGAAGGATTATTGGAAATAATAATCACATCAGTATGTGATTCCATTATTAATTATCCTAGTTAAGGTGAGATCCTTTCTAGCTAGGTTGGATATGAATCTCTGAATTTAGGTTAGGTGTACTTGGATCCCCCTCAGTTCCTTGTTATTTCTAGGGGTGAAATTGTTATAATAAAACTAGTCTTATCTGGGTCCACCTCGTTGTCATAGTGGAATACCACAAAGCCTATAAACTTCTCTAATGTTACCTTGAAGAAAATTTTTAAAGGATTCATATTCAAACTGTGTTTTCAGAGCTTTCGAAAGACTATTTGGATATCCATGAAGTGATCACTTCACTATTGGGATTTGACCACTTGGCCGTCCACATGACATTCGAATATTTTTTCCAAGAATGGTATAAATATATGATTCATGGAACATTGGTATGCAATGATATGATTATTCAATTAAAAGGGAATGAACTGATATCAGAAGATCCCTTGAGGTGCTCTGAAGTTAGTGGATTATTTATCTTCAGGGTCATTATTTATCTGATTATACCCTGAATACGCATCCATGAAAGAAAGGGCTTGGAATCTAGTACTTACATTTATCAAGAGTTATGTGATCGGAAATGGGAATTCATCCTTTGGGAAATATCGATTAAGGCCTCTAAAATTGATACATATCATAATTTTCCAATTATTTTTCTTAACATGGATGATGTTGGGAATCCATATTGGGTATTTTACTTCTCAGACAAAGTTATCTTTGATCAACATGTCTACCTATACCTCTAGATTTGTGTCACGGGAGGGGTGTATCCTCCTAGCTACCTTCTGGAAGCCTCAATGCTCTTCAGGTAGTACAAGATGGTATGTAACCACATCTGGATTTAGTCTGGTCATTTATTTGTAGTTTCAAGAAAAAACATATTAGTGCTTCTTCAAAAATGAAATATACATCTCTTTATCTTCGAGGCGAATGGCGGAGCTAATCAGAGTAGGTCACAGTTCTTATTATATTCCTGGATTTATCTACCTGAGCTCATAGATTTTGGTGGAAACACCTTCCTCAAATACGGGAGGGGAATTCTTTAGGTCATCCTCATATTCATCTATCTCTATGTTTGTGGAGGCATTTTATGTTAAATATGGAAATATGGGGGCTTCTCTGCCACTATTGGGGTTAGAGAGGTCATGAGAAGAGAGATTATCATCCCCTTCTTCCTGATTCATTATAGAAAAATGATAGATCTAGTTATCTTTTTCACTTTCCCTAGGGACAGAATGATCTAGGATATATAGGGTTAAGTTTATAACCTCAACTATATTTTTGGGGAGCACATAGTCTCTATGGAGCATACTATGAAAAGTTTTAGGGGTAGTTCCCAAACCTTTGGGGGCTACAATGTGTGTATCATCATCCTTTATTGGTTGTTGGCCTCCTATTTTTTAAAAATATTCTTCAGTATATGTGGATCCACAAGTATCAAAAGGGTCATTTTCACCATGAAGTATTCTGAAATTTCCATTAATGGGGTATTTCAGACACTAATGGAATGTTGAAGGTACCACCATGTGGCTGTGGAGCTAGGGTCTTCCAAGAAGGACATTATATGTGGTTTCCTAATGGATAATCATAAACATAGTGTCACATGTGAGGTCCCAAAACCATGATTCATGTTTTTCCTTCTTGAGAGGTCTTTGCTCACACTTATCATACCCTTTAATGGTCATATTTGTGGGAGATAGGTACACATATCCATATCACCAACATCAGAGGGTTTGAGTCATGATGAGTTTGATCCCGAAGAAGTTATCAATCATATATCTTTGAACATCGACATTATTGAGTCTGATAGAAAAATATAGGGGTCTAAAGTGCCCTTTAAGGACCTCTTCCTAATCCTGGTCAGTGAACAACATGATGACATGGAATTTTGCTGACATGGTCTCCTCTCAATAAACCTCGGTTGCAGAAACTTTTTTCTTGAACTTCTGTAGGATCTGAAGGGCTTCAAAAAGTTATTCCTTAAGTTTTTTGAAAGATGGAGCGCATAAAAAATTGAGATCTTGACAGGGAAAATCGCTAGCTATTTTAGAACATCATAATTTTATGCCAAAGGTTAGTGCTTCCCGATATGGGGTTTCCCATGGAGAAGTGCCTCATCTAGTAAGGAATTTGAGGTGGCATGGCCTAGTGCTTGTGTAGAAGTTGTGGGAATAACAACTACCAGTAGTGTAGGTCACATCGGCCTTCCCCATTACCTAGGTTTATTAGAGAATTGAACCCCTGCTAGGTGGTTGTGTAAGATAATTGGGTGTGGATGACTGTTAGAGGGATATGGGGAACCTCCCTACCTCTTTTGAGCTAGATGGAGTGCTTTTCCATGAGTATCAACTTCATATATGTTCTATATGGTTACAGGATAAAAATATTGGGTTCGACCATGTCTGCATTGTCCCTTGTATCCTTAGTTCTGGTACATGTGGCCTCTCATTCCCTGTTTATGTGTGGGAAACTCATATTTAGAGGCATATTCATAATTGTAAAAGGGGTTCTCCAACTGTATCATGTTTAAAGAACCAAATACAATCTCTTCATCTGATGAGGATTCCATTTTTAGGGAGGTTCCATGGTGTAAATATTAAAAGGAAGAAATATTACAGAGTTAGAGCTTGAATTGGGGAAGAATATGACTCCTCCCCTTCTATTTATTCCAACTTCTGATGGTCATTCCCAACTTCGAGAGGTATATTTGATGTTTCTTTTTTGAGTGGTGGAGTTATTTTGGGTCTGTGCAGTTGTTCTCTTAAGGTGGCATGAGCTCAGTCAACTGTTTTATGATTCATCCAGTTGTTGAACTTACACTCACACCTGGATGGAACTTTCTACCAATAACATTCTTCTTCTGATTGAGAAATGGGTTTTTAGTCCACCTTCTCTGAGGATTTATCTAAAACCACCTATCTGGAATTGATCATTCCTTGAATGACATCTTTTAAGACAAAGAAGTCCTGGATATTATGACCTACCATTCTATGGAAAGGGTAGTAGTTGGGATAGTCAGTGAGGTTGACCTAGTCAGGAATAATGGGATGCAGTAGTGTGAAAAGGTTATTTTTCATGTCTTACAAAGAAATAACTAGGGGATTTTTCATTTTATAAGGAGTATTCTTTTTTCATTCATTCCTAAAATCCTGAGTGACCTTGGTTTCTCTGTGTTATTGGATGATGTCAATTCTGTTGTTTTTATTGTTCGACAAGAGGTATTGGGAAGTTCAAGACCTTCCTAGGTGCTTGGATTGGCACTACTGTTAGCTTGAGAGTGATATATGTAGATTTTTCATTTCATGTCCTTTTCCCTTGTGTTGTGGTAATGAGTTAGGTTTTGGATTGGGTTATCTAAATGGCATCCTAAAGTCATTGTGTTGTTTCAACAAACTCACATAACCCACCTAGATAATTCATTGGGATCAAAGGTGTTTGGAACTCATGACAGATATTTTCATCATATAGTTATAGTAATTTCTCCTATGATATAGGGATGTTAATTGAATAGTTCTAAACTTTGCACCTAGCTATGAAATCATACAACCTCTCTTTCTCATATTGTTTTCAGTTTTTTGGGTCGACGATCACTGTTTTCCTCAGTGTGGAGATGAATTGATAAAGTAATTAATGATGAAGTTCTTACCATCCAGCAACAAATCCTACTGGCATGATGATATTCCATACAAAGGTTGGACGTATCAGAGTCTGTATGAAACAACATAGCTTTGTTAACTAATATTGATCTTGAGGCCCAACATCAGCCAACATCAGGATAAAAAGTATGTGATATGATTTTTAGGGTCACCTACACTGTCAAAAGTGGAGAAGGTAGAATTGTTGAAATTGGGTAGAGAAAAAGTGTCACCCACCCATTTAGGATATGGATTTCTCTCAGGCTTCATAGGTGCATATCGCCCATACATGGCTTCCATTCAAGAAGTTAGTGACTCAATGACGTTAAGAAGATTTGGGGGAACCATTGTTTGAGCTGACTCCCCTTTGTAGAGAATGGGTGGAGGCTGATGATGTGGCCCCACTTTTTCCTCCTATTGATTCTTGATTCATCCTAAGACTGAATAATTAACCTATATAAGGAGAGGGTATTTCTACAATGGAGGGAAGTCACGATCATTTTCGACTTCCTTATTTATGTAGAATGGATTCCTAGATCCCAAGCTAGTCCAATGCTAAGATACTGCTCTTGTTGGTGGACTGGCTATATGAAGGAGAACATTCAACTCTTCCTAAAGATGATACCAAGTGAGAATATTTCTTATGAGTTTCTCCTTATTGAGTTGTATGAGATTTCGTATATCACTCTCATATTGTGACAGTTGTTCCTTCATGGAAGGAACATCAACTCTTATGGGTGGTGATTGGGATGTAGCCATACCTTTCCCTTTTTCTTTGGCAATGTTATGTTAGGGTGGTTGAAACTCATTATTCAGAGGTCTCAAATTTTGGATCCTTCTTTGGTTTTGGGTGCGTGCAGCCTCGATTGGTGCATCCAAATCACCCTCCTCTCAGGGTACATTTTTTGTATTTTTTCCCTCTACATCTTCATATTGATCAATGTCCATCATGTTGATAGTGATGGAATTCACAGAGTCATATGAAGAAATGGTTATTGTTGCATTACTTTCAACATAACAAGCTAATTATTCATAGCTTTCATCAGGGTCATTATTTGAAACCTTGTCCATATTGGATTGTTTTGGATTGCGACTCTAGCAGGGTTTGATCACATTCTACATAAGCTCCTCTCATATTGGTCTATGAATAGGTACCATAAGGGAGTTTCCAGCCATGATTGACTAATAGGTCCCGACCACCAAAGGTTTGTCTTGTGATGGGAGGAACATGTAGGATTTTAACCATTGATTTTTTCCTCCCAAAATAGAGAATACTGATTCCCTATGTGGTGATGATGATGATGGAAATGCCCCCATCACTATGGGGTGGGGGTTATTTTGTGTCAAAATTGGAATAGATTGGTCATGTTGTTGAAGATCCAATAATTCTAGCTAGGTATTTTATGATCCTTAGGACAAACATAAAGATATAAATTCCCCTATCCCAATGGGGTGGGATTGATATGGAACCAATGTTAATGTCCCCAAGGCCCTCTGAGGGGATGTTGAACCTAATGATGGTGATTGAGATATAAATTCCCTCAGTCTAGTGGGACGGGGGTTGTTTTCATCTACTGCTAATGTGTCCTAAATCCTCTTAGGAATTTATGATTCAATAGGTATAAGTAGTGGTATATATTATCACGGCCTGGTGGGATGGGTTTTCCCCTAGATGGATGCTATGGAAGCTACTACTATGTCCTGTATGATGCAGTGTAGCTTTTCTTGCGTGGTATATGGGTGTGATGGTATCTCATGGTGAGAACTATTCTTTACCAGAAGTTTTATGGGTGATCACAACTTCGGTCTCCATGTCTAAAATGAATTATCATAACTTCTAGGGGTCCATTTTGACATAATTTTGGCTATCCTCTCTCTCTCTCTCTCTCTCCATTCATGATTTCTAGGAATCGTTGTAGATGGGGAATTATGTTGTACTGACCAAATGGCTTGAGTGTTACTTGGTCCCCTGATTTCAATGGAGTCTATGAAATTATAAGACGTCGTATCTAAGGGGTTATGCTATTCTAGGGGTTTGTCAAAGTGTAACACTCTATACTTTACCCATCCTTAAATATAGATGCATAAATTGGCTTCATATATTAGGTGTTGAAGGGTTGTGATGCAATGGTGGCAATCATGTTGTAGATTTATACCGTGCTTTTCTGATTTTGGGTCCTGGGCTATAGAGATAGCATCCAGGTCTAACTGACAATAGAGTATCTTGTTTTTTTGAAGTTGACACTCATATCCTGGATAAGGGAGATGTTGAGCCTTCAATATCTGATGAGTATCCTAGATATTTTGGTTTGGATAATGCATGTACTCATTTTCTATCTCATATGGGATATCATAGTCAGAATTGGATAGGGTATAGAACATTATGGGGTGGTTGTTTCTAGATAACTCTCTCTGTATTTCAATTTTTTTCTCTTATTCATCATACTTACATGCCTCCTTTCGGTTAGACCATATAAGATATTTTTGAGGGTCTCCTATAGACTGGATTAAAGTGCTATTGGAATTTTATGGGAAACTATATGTGATTGACGTTGATGTTTTGAGAGCCTCTCTATATGAAGGCATCAGAGCTTTGAACACCTCTCTATATAAATATTTCTAATATTTGAACACCTCTCTATATGAAGGTTTTTGGGTAAGGGGAGTATTTATTTTTTCATGGGAGATATCATTGTGGGGAGGTTGACCATGATGCATGTCAGGAGTAGAGTCTCTACAATCCATCTCTACACTAACATGGGGGGACTATTGTGGTAATGATCATCTTCTAATTTGGTGAAAGAGTTGATGGACCCTTGTGGTGTTGAGAATGTGTCTCAAATAGGCTCAAGGACACTGGAATTGAAATGATCAGGAATATGGCCATGTTCTGCTTCATGGTTGGAATATGTCAACCTGCCTTTTGGAATTGTGCAAGGATATGAAATTTTTGTATAACTGTTGAGGAAACGTTATTATCACTGTCCAGTACTCTGGGAATATAATATCGCTATTGAGAAGCTACTAGAATATTCCAATGAGTTGCATCATTATTAAGAGGAATATGAGAATGTACTAAGGCATGTTCCATTATCACTTAGTGAGCCTCAGTTAGGACATGAGTATGAACCCGATCCTAAGACTTTGGAATATATCACTGGTTTTTCTTGGCAGGAGTATGATCCTACCCTGAGGCATGTGCCACTCTCACTTGGTGAGCCCCAATTAGAGTAGGATTATGATCCTGGTCTGAATATTCATTCCTTGTTATAATATGTCAAAGGACCTATGGTATGGGATAATAAATATGATCCTCCTCCTGTATTGTCTCAGAATGATGTTGGTGCAGTCATTCATAGGTATAAGTAGGAATATATGCCATTTTGATTCACAGACAGTAATATAAGAACATCCTGGGGCTTGTTCCATTCTAACTTGGTTATCCCTAGTCAGAACAGGTATATATTCCTGATCCTAGGCCTTTGGAGTATTCCTTTAGACTTCTTCGTTGGGAATATGAGAAT
Organism: Viscum album; assembly: GCA_963277665.1. Taxonomy (NCBI): domain Eukaryota; kingdom Viridiplantae; phylum Streptophyta; class Magnoliopsida; order Santalales; family Viscaceae; genus Viscum; species Viscum album. Next base: position 776,858,656 of record OY728123.1, read on the forward strand.
GTCCCAAGGCATGTTACCCTCTCACTTGGTGATCCCTCGTTAGAACTATATTATGATCATGATCTTGGTACTTTGGGATATGTTTTCAGACTTCTTTGATGAACATGTGCCCATTTCCCAAGGTATGTGCCCCTCTCACCTAGCAATCCCCAGTTGGAATGATAATATGATCCGGGTTTGATGCCTCGTCCTCCATCTAAATATGCTGATAATCCTCATATATGGGAGTAAGGATGTGCGCTTTCTCTGGAATAGCCAATTTTTTTTTTATGATCAGAGTGTTGAGTTGTCCTGGCTGTAGGGATAGAAATATGCTTCATTCCCTTAATCTGCAATAGTGAAAAAATTTTTTAGTGGAGTTCTTAAGATATTTCTAAAATATTTTGGCATTTTAGAAAAATGTGTACAGGGATATAAGCCTATATATTATCCATCTCCACTATGTACTGGCATACATCTTCGATTGAAGTAGGGATATGTTCCCACTTTTTTCATCCTTAGGCCATCAGAATATTCTGATGGACTTCATACACGTGAGTAGGTATATACTCTTCCCTCATTCATGATGTGAGAATATACCTACAAACTTGTTTTGGGTGATTAGGGATACGAGACTGCTTACTAGTCACTGTCAGAATATGTTGGTAGACCTCATCGACATGAGTGGTGATTTGAGACATCTCCTTGATATCTAGTTCCTTCCTAATCCGATTATTCTTCCTTATCACCCATGCATGGGCATAAAAGGTGATAATGTGTTGGGTGGTACCCTTAGAAGACGACTGATGGGTATCGGTGTGACGATGTTGGTGACGAAGGTTGACATATGCCCTTCTCAGCAACACCTAAACCGGATAGGATCTACATTTTTATTTATGGTCCACCTTCATTAGATATTTAAAGTAGAGGTTGTTGCTATATGTGGATAAGTTTTTGAAGTAGTTGGTCATGGAAACGAGGCTGTAACACCCCGAGATTTTATGAAAAATATTCTTTTTAATTTCATTAATGTCTTGTGTTGTATGCTACACCAAAATGAGCTTTCACAACACGCATCCTTGACTTGCCTTGCATTACACGCAATTGCGACCATCCTCGATAGCGTGTGTAGTATGCAATAACAAGTTTCATTAAACAACAATTTGCTATTAAAATATTATTAAAACTAGCCATTATGAATAGTAATAACCAGTTTTTTAAATTTTGTAAATTTTATTTTTCAAAATGGACTTCATTTTTGGATTCGGAATATCGAAATTAGCTTGGGGTGAAATTTTGGTAATTTTCAGATAACTTTCATATTTTGATGAATAGTGAAAATTACTAAATTTTAATTAAAAACAACTTTTTCAATCGAAATAATTAATAGTGATAAATTATTAATTTGAGTGGTTTTAAAGTATATTTAGAATATATTTTTACAATTTAATACAATGTTGGTCATTGGATGTAATTTCACATTTAAACCAGACATAAACAAGTGTCAATCTTTTGATAGTTATTATCTCTTAAGAACAAGCTATTTGTTTTGACGATGGGAATTAATTTTTAAATTAATTAATGCAACTAATATGTTTTGAATTTGGTAAAATAGACATCATTTTTGAGTTCATAATATCAAATATAGCTTAGGCCTAATTTCTGGTATTTTTCTGGAAACTTTCATTTTTTGTGATGAATAGTGAAGCCACTAAGTGGTAGTTAAAAAAAATGAATTTTTCATAAAACTTAATTTTACCGCTTCTGTGAGTGGAATTTCAAAAATCAAAGAGACACGGTTGATGTCATTAAGTAAAATGTGGTTCAATGAGATGAAAATAATATTTGGTGAATAGTAACTTTTTACTTTTTTTACCACGATTAAAAGTAAATAGGGTAATTGAGGGTAAAAATGATATTATTATTACCCTAACACATGTCCTAATTCTATTGGATAAGTTTAATTCGACCAAAAACAACCTTAGGAATAAAATATTACCATATAGTCCCACTTGGATTAGATTAGGACATTTATTATTAATTTATTTAAAGAAGGGTTAAAATAGTTAAAATCAAAGTTTAATAAGTATATCATTTTTAATATAGGGTTATACATAAGATAAATTCGTATATAAATATTCATTAGAAAGCTAAAAATATTTCCTACATAATGATATTTTATTTGTAATTTTTAGACTTTAAATAAGTTAATTTATTTATGACACAATGATGATGCAGTAATTATCTTATTAATGAAATATTGACATAATTGATGTGATAAATACCCAAATAAATGTAATTTGAGACTTTTTATGAATTAAACTAAATTTATAGGTTAATATGACATGTTAGAACTGATTTAATTAACTTTTTTCGAACTAATAATTCTGTTATGATTTTCACAAAAATCAATTACTAAATAGTGTCAAAATTGACATAAAATAGTTTTTAAAAAAAATATTATATTATTAATTGTTATTTTATTCCTAAAAATCTAAGGTTCAGAAAAATGACTTATATAAAGTTATATATATTAATAATAAACAACGTGGGGTTTTTTTGGCTTGTTATAGTAATTTTATTAACCATATAGCGTAAGAACACAAAAAGACACGGTAAAAGTAAAATTATCTAACTTAAAGTTAAAACTAAATTATAAGGTTAAAATAGTAAACTAAACTTGTCAAAATTATATAGGATGATATGATTGCTACACATCCCCACCTTAGCTTCGAAATAAATCAATTTGGATCTATTTAAAACCGAATTTGGCTTTATAATAAAATAATTTTTTTAGTTATTCCAAAGGTGCCCCTCTCCTCCCTTATAAAAAGGCACCTCATCCCTCTCTTCCTCACACCACTTTGAGTCTTCAAGCTCGTCCAAACCATGCCAATTTCTCCTATACACTTCCCTATAAACATCCTAGAGGTTCTGGTCTTCTTCAAAGACTAATTTTAGTTCCCTAAAAGGAGATCCCAAAGAGGCGTTTCAAAGAAGAGGTAATGTCCGTTACCAATTCTTTCAACTTTATTTATTCTTCCACTTCTTCTTATTTAGTTGTTTCATTATGAAGTAATAAAATCAGTATCACTAATATACTGATATGTTATTATAATTATGAAATAACCCTATTTCACCATCTATCCATCCTACAGAAAATGAAATCACCGCGCGTGCGTACGTATAGAATACCGTCTCCACGCCGTGGTGTAATATATTTTCCACCACCACCTTACTTGGATGGGTATAATGGTGTAAATAATGAATATATATGATTATTGTAAAGTGATATTGATTCTGAAATAATATACATACACTCAAATACAATTTCACGATCATGAGAACGATATCATTTCTCGTGCGTATGTACGAACTACCGGCTCCATGGCGCGATGAGATTCATTCTCCACGTTAACCATTCATGAATGATTATAAAGTATATATAATAAGTAATCATGAAATATATGACATAATAATGATACTGGATTTATTTGTATATATATGTATTTAATCTACTTAATTCCATTCAACTCAATAAGGAAACAAAAACAGCGTTCATGCGTACGTACGACCTTCTGTCTCCATGAACGGTGTATTTATTTCCGTTTACTGATCTATTATATATATGTATATTCTAAATATATATTATATATAAATCATTTTTTATATTCTGGAATTAAGTAATCATGATCTAAGTAATCATATGAATAATTACAAGTCAAAACACGAACGACAAATGAAACGATTTTACCCAAAACGCTCTTTAACATGGAATTTACAAAAGAATGGGTAAAATAAAGTCATAAGTGAACCATATATGATATCATAAAAATGGGTATGATTCTGGAATAAGTCAATGACATTATTTAAATCATTATACAGGAGTTTCAGACACTTACGAAGCAAATCGGACCTAAGGTAAGGGAAATATCAGAATCTCATTTTTATCCGAGATTGTTTATTCTTTTGTATTTACTGGGGTGTATTTTATCATCCACATCCATGTTTCCTCAATATGTAATATTTATATCCTTCTACAATAGTTTATATCAAATTTTACCCTTCGGTGATTTTTTAGTGAAAGATATGAATGGAATCTTTTGTCGTTTTTCGTACGAGGTACTTTTTGATTTTTCCGACAAAAGTACGAGAAGAATGTTTTCTTTTAACTTATACGGCATGAATGGATTTTTTAAAAATTATTTCCAAGAATCTTCCCTTACAAGTTTTCAAGTTTATTTTTAATTGACTTCTTTTAGTTTAAAATTCTATGACATTTTAAGAAAGGAAAAATGTTTTTTAAGTAGAAAGGATATTTTCCTCAAGAATTCATTTCAAGTGTTTTTTCAAAATTATTTTCCATCTAAGATAATAAAGGGTTCTGTTTCTATCCCTATTATTACATTGATTTTATTATGTTGTGATGGTATTATTTTTATGAATTCCTTTATCTTATATGAATTGTTTTGTGATGTCACGATGTTTAAAAATCCCATTTTTATTACATGGGTTATGCTATGATGTATGGTTTATGATTTTTTGGCACACATAAGAATGGTATCATTATGAGATGGGTGGTACCTATATCTCCCTCCAATGCATTGGGTAAATATTTTATATCTCATGAGATAGACATGGCTGGAACGGCAGTTTAAACCGGTTCAGTGAAACAGGACTGAAACGAGGAATGAACTCGGTTCGGAAATGGACTTTGTCCACTAAGATAGTCTTGGAAATGAGTATTGACTAACAAGAAATGATTCTCTATGATTATGTGTATACGCCACAAAGTTTAATGTTTTATGTTGTGATTATTGGGATTACATTTCACTACTATGATTTATCCCATGTTATGATATTATGATCTCTTTTGCAGGTTAAGATTTCCAAAATGTTATGTTCTTATGAATATGATGTGATTGATATTTCTTTTTTTTACCCTTATTGAGCATTTGAGCTCACCCTTTTATGTTTTCTTTTCCCCAGGATATAAAGAAAGGTTTTAGGAGAAAAAAAGGAAGATCTTTATGGGAGATGTTGAAAATCTTTCACCACGATTAGAAGATTATATCCCGAGGTTCCAAAGACACTAAACTATTAAGGTCCTTGTGTGTGTGTTTTTGTTATGTACTAAGTATTCTGCAAAATTAATGTAATGTCCATGTACGTTAAGCTTCGGGTCTCAACAGTTGGTATCAGAGGAAAGGTTTACTCAACCTTTGGAAACTAGGATGCGAAAACTTTAGTGAGATCCCTATAGATATTTCTAAGGTATGTATAGGGATGTCCCCAAGGTTAAGTATAAGTATAGGTTATAGTGATAGAATTAAAGTAACCTAAGATGTTAGATATTGAAGGTACTCCCACTTTATTATGTTGTTTTTCCTAGCGTGATTTTTGCCTCTCATACTATTATTTTTGGGTTTTAGACGATGGCTGGAACCAGAAGGAACCGTGTTGATCAATGTAATGGAAAATGCAATGATTAGCCTCCTGAACAAACAATTGTTATGGGAGATGGAGTGAAAAATATTATTGCTATACTTACACAAGCTATGAATCATTCTGGACTTCCAAATGAGCAGAGAAGGGAACAATATTCTATTGATTCCTTCATGAGGCAACATCCACCTTATTTCAGTGGGTCTTCTGATCCACTTGTTGCGGAACAATAGATCATTACCACTGAAAAGATATTTTCAGTTCTTCAATGTTCTGAACATGATAAATTCATCTTAGCAGTATATCGTTTGGAAGGTGATGCTGATCAATGGTGGAATCTTATCAAGAATACGAGGCCAAGAGATGAAATTGAGTCCATGGAATGGGACGAGTTCAAGAACTTATTTTTCAATAAGTACTTCCCTCGTATTCTTCGAACAAAGATGGAGAAGGAGTTTCTTGAACTAAAGCAAAAGGATGATGAATCTGTTGGTATATATGAAGCGAATTTTACAAGGCTTTCAAGGTATGCATCTGGCTTTATCATCCAACCTGAAAGTAAAGTTGATCGATTCTTCAGTGGCTTAAAACCAAGTCTTCAAAGGGAATTAGCTATAAGATACTTCAGTAGCTATGAAGAAATTGTGCGTTGTGCTATCAAGGTAGAAATGGAAGTTGGTGTTACTTATCCATCTCATAGTTTTGACAAGAAACAAAAGATGGAGTTCAAGTAGAAATCTTAGAATAATGGTGAAAAGAAGATGAATGTTTCCTTATTCTCAAAGTGTGGAAAGAAGCATGGTGGAGATTGTCTTAAAGGGACTAGAAAATGTTTTAAGTGTGGAAAATAAGGTCATCGAGAAGATGAGTGTTGAAGTAATAGAAAAAGGGTTTCTAATGATGTGAATAAATAAAAGACTGCAGAAAACGCACCACCAACAATTCAATGCTTCAAGTGCAAGGAAATGGGGCATTATGGTAATAAATGCCCTAATCCAAGGGTTAGTGATGATCGACATGAGCAACCTCTTAAGGCAAAGGACAAAGGGAAGTCACATGCGATCACTATTGGCGATGTTGAATATGACAACAATGTGGTGGAATGATTAAGTGTTTATGTAATGGGATTCCAAAATAATGTTGTATATAGTATCATGGAATATTGGAATATTTATGTATTGGTCTATTGTGGTATTCAATAATTTTATGGTATTGGTAACCATGGAAAGTGATTGAGATATTTTTGGAAATAAGATGATATGCACATAATGAAGGGAAAACGAGAAAATGAAATGTTTAACAGTATTCATGAGCTCATGATTGATATAAACACTAAGTGATATCTTGGTTTGATTATAAAGAATTTTGAGGATTTTGGTTTGTGGAAAGTGTTAACTTTTAACTGCATTCATGTTTTCACTAAGGTTCAATGGGTATTCATTCTTCAAGAGAATACATGATTAAGGTATTCACATGTTTGTAATTTGACCAACAAGATATATCTTATGATATATGGGGATAAATTATGGCATTCACGTGATTGTTATGTGACATTTCAAGTAATCATTTTCTTTATACTATGAGCTTGGACCGAAGTATTTTAGATAAGCCTAAATATTGGAATGGTTTATGTTGGACATAAGTTAGTATTTTTTGATATTATTGATGGAATGTTATAGTAATATAGTTTTAGAAAAAGGACAACCTGTAGGACGGGCGGCAGCCCATTGCGTCGGACAAGGCTGTGGGAATCGAACCCACAATCGAAGTGAGACTGGCCTTTATCGCCTACCACTGGCCTACATGAAGTCCCTGTTTAGTAGAAACTAGTTTTATTATATTAAGCAGTATGATATATGAAGTATAAGTCCATTTTAGGAACCATATATGATTAATCTCACTATAGATGGACTTATGTATTTTTGATAACTTTTATAACCTTTTGTTTGAGACAGATGAAATGACCCATCATTCTATCACATGATCTGCTAACACATCACGAATAACAAATTCAACCTCATTTCATTAAGGGATGAAGTGGAAATTGTTCAATTAACGAACAACAATGAGATTGTACCAAAATCATGTAAGTATTTATTTTAATTCATCAACTTTAGGGAAATGATCTTGAAAACCAAAAATGTTGTCCTAGTGCCCTTATATCCGATGAATCAGAAGGTACCTTAGATCATCACAAATATATGGATTTGTGATTGTTGTCTTTTCCATAGCCATGTTCTCTACCACTCTCCATCAGAACATGATGGTTAGATTTCTCTTCCATATCCATATTTTCACCTATGTGGAAACCCAGTGATTAGTTTATTTGGGTAACTGTTACGTTTCATACTTTTGTTTTTAAAGATTGGTTTTGGTATTCCTTTTTACGATGTGGGTTTCTATTAAAGAAACTTTCTAGTAGTAAACTATTTATAACCCCGACGAATTTCGAGGGCGAAATTCATTTTAAGGGGGGTAGAATGTAACACCCCAAGATTTTATGAAAAATATTCTTTTTAATTTCATTAATGTCTTGTGCTGTACGCTACACCAAAAGAAGCTTGCACAACATGCATCCTTGACTTTCCTTACATTACACGCAATCACGACCTTCTTCGATAACGTGTGTAGTACGCAATAACGAGTTTCACTAAACAACAATATGCTATTAAAATATTATTAAAACTAGCCGTTATGAATAGAAATAACCACTTTTTGAAATTTTGTAATTTTTGTTTCAAAATGGACTTCATTTTTGGATTCAGAATATCGAAATTAGCTTAGGGTGAAATTTTGGTAATTTTCGGATAACATTCATATTTTGATGAATAGTGAAAATTACTAAATTTTAATTAAAAACAACTTTTTCAATTGAAATAATTAATAGTGATAAATTATTAATTTGAGTGGTTTTAAAGTATATTTAGTATATATTTTTACAATTTAATACAATGTTGTTCATTGGATGTAATTTCACATTTAAACCAGACATAAACAAGTGTCAATCTTTTGATAGTTATTATCTCTTAAGAACACGGTATTTGTTTTGACAATGGGAATTAATTTTTAAATTAATTAATGCAACTGATATGTTTTGAATTTGGTAAAATAGACATAATTTTTGAGTTCATAATATCAAATATATCTTAGGCCTAATTTATGGTATTTTTCTGGAAACTTTCATTTTTTTGATGAATAGTGAAACCACTAAGTGGTAGTTAAAAAAAATGAATTTTTCATAAAACTTAATTTTACCGCTTCTGTGAGTGGAATTTCAAAAATCCGAGAGACACAGTTGATGTCAGTAAGTAAAATGTGGTTCTATGAGATGAAAATAATTTTTGGTGAATAGTATCTTTTTACTTTTTTACCACGGTTAAAAGTAAATAGGGTAATTAAGGGTAAAAATGATATTATTATTACCCTAACACATGTCCTAATTCTATTGGATAAGTATAATTCAACCAAAAACAACCTTAGGAATAAAATATGACCATTTAGGCCCACTTGGATTAGATTAGGACATTTATTATTAATTTATTTAAAGAAGGGTTAAAATAGTTAAAGTCAAAGTTTAATAAGTATATCATCTTTAATATAGGGTTATACATAAGATAAATTCGACTATAAATATTCATTAGAAATATAAAACGATATCATACATAATGATATTTTATTTTTAATTTTTAAACTTTAAATAAGTTAATTTATTTATGAGACAAAGATGATGCCGTAATTATCTTATTAATGAAATATTGACATAATTGATTTTATAAATACCCAAATAAATGTAATTTGAGACTTTTTATGAATTACACTGATTTTATAGGTTAATATGAGATGTTAGTACTGATTTAATTAACTTTTTTTGAACTAATCATTCTGTTATGAGTTTCACAAAAATCAATTACTAAATAGTGTCAAAATTGACATAAAATAGTTTTTAAAACAAATATTATATTATTAATTGTTATTTTATTCCTAAAAATCAAAGGCTTGGCCAAATGACTTATATAAGGTTATATATATTAATAATAAACAACTTTGGGTTCGTTTGGCTTGTTATAGTAAGTTTATTAACCTTATAGTGTAAGAACACAAAAAGACACGGTAAAAGTAAAATTATCTAACTTAAAGTTAAAACTAAATGATAAGGTTAAAATAGTAAAATAAACTTGTCCAAATTCTATTGGATGAGAGGATTTCGACCCATCCCCATCTTAGATTCGAAATAAATCAATTTAAAGCTATTTAAAATCGAATTTGGCTTTATAATAAAATAATATTTTTAGTTATTCCAAAGGTTCCCCTCTCCTCCCTTATAAAAGGGAACCTCCCCCCTCTCTTCCTCACACCACATTGAGCCTTCATGATCGGCCAAACCCTAAAAATTCTCCTCTCCACTTCCCTAGAAACATATTAGAGGTCCTGGTCTTTTTCAAAGACCAATTTTAGTGCCCTAAAAGGAGATCTCAAAGAGGCGTTTCAAAGAAGAGGTAATGTCCATTACCAATTCATTCAACTTTATTTCTTCTTCCACTTATTATTATTTAGTTGTTTCATTATGAAGTAATAACATCAATATCACTCATATACTGATATGTTATTATAAGTATGAAACAACCCAATTTCACCATCTATCCATCTTATGGAAAATGAAATCACCATGCGTGCGTACGTATGGAATACCGTCTCCATGCCGTGGTGTAATATATTTTCCACCACCACCTTACTTGGATGGGTATAATGGTGTAAAGAATGAATATATATGATTATTTTAAAGTGATATTGATTCTGAAATAGTATACATACACTCCAATACAATTCCACGATCATGAGAACGATATCATCGCTCATGCGTACGTACGGACTACCGTTTCCACGACGCGATGAGATTCATTCTCCACGATAACCATTCATGAATGATTATAAAGTATATATAATAAGTAATCATGAAATATATGACATAATAATGATACTGGATTTATGTGTATATATATGTATTTCATCTACTTAATTCCATTCAACTCAATAAGGAAACGAAAACAGCGTTCATGCGTACGTACGACCTACCGTCTCCATGAACGGTGTATTTCTTTCCCTTTACTGATCTATTATATATATGTATATTATAAATATATATTATATATAAATCATGTTTTATATTCTGGAATTAAGCAATCATGATCTAAGTAATCATATGAATAATTACAAGTCAAAACACGGACGACAAATGAAACGATTTTACCCAAAATGCTCTTTAACATGGAATTTACAAAAGAACGGGTAAAATAAAGTCATAAGTGAACCATATATGATATCATAAAAATGAGTATGATTCTGGAATAATTCAATGACATTATTTAAATCATTATACAGGAGTTTCGGACACTTACGAAGCAAATCAGACCTAAGGTAAGGGAAATAGCACAATCTCATTTTTATCCGAGATTGTTTATTCTTTGGTATTTGCTGGGGTTTATTTTATCATCCACATAAATTTTTCCTGAATATGTAATATTTATATCCTTATACAATAGTTTATATAAAATTTTACCCTTCGGTGATTTTTTAGTAAAATATATGAATGAAATCTTTTGTCATTTTTTGTACGAGGTTTTTTTGACTTTTCCAACAAAAGTACGAGAAGAATGTTTTCTTTTAACTTATACGACATGAATGGATTTTTAAAAAATTATTTCCAAGAAGATTCCCTTAAAAATTTTCAATTTTATTTTTAATCAACTTCTTTTAGTTTAAAATTCTATGACATGTTAAGAAAGGAAAAATGTTTTTGAAGTAGAAATGATATTTTCCTCAAGAATTCATTTCAAGTGTTTTTTCAAAATTATTTTCCATCTAAGATAATAAAGGGTTCCGTTTCTATCCCTATTATTACATTTATTTGATTATGTTGTGATGGAATTATTTTTATGAATTCCTTTATCTTATTTGAATTGTTTTATGATGTCATGATTTTTAAGAATCCCATTTTTATAACATGGGTTATGTTATGATGTATGGTTTATGATTTTGTGGCACACATAAGAATGGTATAATTATGAGATGGGTGGGACCTATATCTCCCTCCAATTCATTAGGTAAAGATTTTATATCTCATTAGATAGACATGGTTGGAATGACAGGTTAAACCGGTTCAGTGAAACAGGACTGAAATGAGGAATGAACTCAGTTCAGAAATGGACTTTGTCCACTAAGATAGTCTTGGAAATGAGTCTTGACTAACAAGAAATGATTCTGTATGATTATGTGTGTACGCCAAAAAGTTTCATATTTTAAGTTGTGATTATTGGGATTACATTTCACTACTATGATTTATCCCATGTTATGATATTGTGATCTCTTTTGTAGGTTAAGATTTCCAAAATGGTTATGTTCTTATGAATATGATGTGATTGATATTTCTTTTGTTACCCTTACTGAGGATTTGAGATCACCCTTTTATGTTTTATTTTCCCCAAGATATAAATAATGGTTTTAGGTATAAAAAAATGAATATCTTTATGGGAGATGTTGAAGATATTTCACCACGATTAGAAGATTATATTCTGAGTTTCCAAAGACACTAAACTATTACGGTCCTTGTGTGTGTGTTTTTTGTTATGTACTAAGTATTCCACAAAAGTAATGTAATTTCCATGTATGTTAAGCTTCAGGTATCTACATAGGCCCATGGGCTTAGCTATAGCTTTCCTTGGGCGATGCATACTCTCTGATTTTGATGGTTGAATAACCTTATGGGAAGCCTCTATGGCCAGGATTGTACCATGTTGATGGTACTACCAGAATATCGTGTTCACCACCTAGCATTGGAACTTTTAAGTAGGTGAGATTTTTTTTGACCCATGGGGGTTGTTGTTGTAGGTAATTTACCAGAGTGATCGTTTGATGAAGAAAACATCTTCTTGAGTTTGGTTTCTGTTAACGAGAGCAATATATGTTGTCATGCCGACAATAAGAAACAATTTTACTATTTAGTGAAATATCTTAATAATAAAGTTATAAACTAGATATACATGGTTATCATAATTGTCATGTTATTCTCGCTCCTACCATTCTGCTCGCATGGAATTATCAACATGAAGATAGACTTATTTCATGAGAACCCTGATTACAGAGGATTAACTATAAGATTATGTCGGTCTTTCTAGATTTGTTTGCATAAGATATACAAAAAAAAAGTATCCTAACACATGATTAACCAATAATTTTGTTTTTAGAGATATTCACATCAGGTTCACCATTTTTTTACGTATAGTGGAAAAATGGTCTAATGGATTATAAACCAATAATTTTGTTATTTGAGAGATTCATAATGAGTTCACCTTTTTTGTTTTCATATAGTTGGAAAAAATGGTATGAAGGATTATAACCCAATCATTTTTTTATTTGACAGATTCACGCCAGGATCACCATTTTTATTTCAATGGAGAAGAGGAAACTATGGTGCACATTTGGTTTGGCCCGATGGTTGATTATGGGGGGGGGGGGGGTCATTTCTTGCATAATCATTAAAATAGGATTAACATTGTCATTATTAATGAAAACATGAAATGGTTCACTCATCTATAATTGGCTATAGACCTACTTACCAAAGGTAGGTTTTCAATTGGGGTTTCAGACCTAGTGACACTTAGGGACTCACATTGGTTTAGAAGATGGGAGGTTAGGATCATAACACCATATTGGGTTGGGGGATTTTTTCCTACTCCAGGACTCTCTTATAGATTTAAGATATTCCCGAGAATCTCTTCCTAACCCTGATATGGGACCAGTTAGCCTAAAAAATATTTATCAGTTAAATCCCCCTTTTTGACAAAAAAGGGGGAATCTGGTTATTAAATCCATCTGTATGAATCCAAGGATCTTCATCCATTTCCTTGTAGTGAATAGTTTCTTTATATGCTAAATTTTTTCAACCAAATACTTCAAAATTTGATGCTTTTAGAGATAAGATTAATATTCTGAGGAGGGTAGTGAGCCATTATGAGGCGTCCTACATATCCAGGTTATGGATGGAATAAAAACCCACATAGTTTGTTAAAACCCATGTAGTTTAATGTCATTCGTATAAGACATATGTGTGGGAAAGTTGGTGTAGAATATTTGAGCTTGAGTCTTAAGGATACATCCTACGTATCCTAGTTATGGTAGGAATCAGAGTTATTGTAGTTCCATCATTCCCTTTGGACTTTCCTCAAGGTATATTTCCTTATATGGGTTAGATTTATATCATTCCACTCATTAGGGATTAAATTCTAGGATTTCTCTAGATGGTGGAGATTCATGATGCCAATGAGGTTATTATTACGATTCCCTAAGCCCACATGAGCTATACTCTATGTGAGAAACAAGGGATAGTTAGTGACCAAAAAAATTACATATAGATGTGGGGATTATGTATTGGGAAATCCCATGGAATGTTTTAATATGGAGCTCAGGCCTTAGGAAGGTGTCCTACATATCCCGATTATGGAAGGAATTATATACATTGTAGTTAAGTTGTATCTTAGTCCAATAGTGGATGGGGTATTGAGCATCCCATGATAATGATTGGGTTATAGATGGTTGAAATATCAAATACATTACAGGGATTACACCTAGGTGGATGCCTATTTAAGATTGGGCTTAAAACTTAAGAATGTGTCCTACATATCCTAGTTATGAAAGGAATCAGAGTCCTTGTAGTTTAAGAGTATCATGGATTACACGCTTATGTTTCCATCAACCTTGTATAGTTTTATGATTCAAATGATATGATCATTGAAACTCCCTAATCTCACATGATCTATGCTTGGTGTGAGAAACAAGGGGTGGATAATAACCATTCACATTGATTAAGGGTGCAGGAATTATGTGTTGGAACTACCCTTGGGGTGTTGTAATGTGATTCTCGAGCCTTAGGAAAGAACCCTATATATCCCAGTTATAGAAGGAATCATATTAATTATAGTTTGGTTTCTCGGGGCTTACATACAACAGTTTCCCATATCATTAGGGATAACATGCTGGGGATGAACAAGGTGATCAAGTCCTAGGATTCCCTTAGTGACATGACCTCCTTTCCTATCTAACATGCATTGACATTACACTCAACATGCCAAGGTTTCTTACTTGGCATGTCAGATGATATCTACTGTACATGTTCAAATTGAATCGTGTGATCCAGTTTCTTGCTTGAGGAACATCCCGAATCCTGGATGGAATGTCTGAGGATTCTCCTATGACCTAGGCTGACTTGTCTAGATGACATCACAAGGCCATGATGGTTTGAATTGGAATCCATTGCATGACCCTAGCTGACATGTCTTGAGGGTGTCTCATGATCCAACTGACTTTTCCTAGTGTCATCACAAAGGCTGACTGACAAGCTTCGAGGACATCATGTGAGTTAGTGTGACTTATCTTAGAGGGTATCACATGTCTTGGATAACATGTTTTGAGGACATCATGAGTCCTGGATGGCATTCCCATAGGGTGTGACATGATCTAGTTGACATGATCAGGTGCTACCATGAGACTCAGCTGATATACACTGGTGTCACCATATGATATTGGTGACATGTTTGAAGTACACTATGAGGTTTTGATGACAATACCAGAGAGCTTCATGAGACTAAGGTGGTTTTCCCATGGGGTGCGATGCGACTTTCTTTGACACATCTAGAAAACTTCACATGATCCAAATAGTATACTAAATTTGTTTTTCATGATCTGGGTGGCATGTCCAGGTGATGTCACATGTCTTAGTTGGTTCACATGAAAAACATGAGGATCAACATAAATGTATTGTTCATAAGTCTCCAATTTTATTAGTATTCATTCTAGCCTTTATATTGTTAATTCCTTATATTTGTTCAGTGTTAGATTATTTTAAGTCATGAGTGTTTTGGAAGATGTAATGGATATTTTTTGTGTGTCCTTCCATAGGTACTTCACATGATAAATTTTGATCATGAGAAGTGTTTATGCATGTCAAATGATCATCCTGGTTGTTATCCAGATCATAGATGATGGGAACATTTTATGATCACATGATTGGTTTATCTGAGAAATTAAATCTAGCATTGATTTATATAAATGTGAAAAACTAACTACGTCTAAGAGTCCAGTCTATTTTTTCATGCTAGGGTGGGGGATTTATAGGCCTTTCCACCCCAGTTTTTTACTAATTTTCATGGCGTATCTCGCACAGATCCAGGTTGGAGTTAGCAAATGGATTTGGCATTACGTGTCTTCACGAGTCCTTATCATGGATCACTCTGAGGGAATCTCCTGATTTTAAGCTACCATGAGTGCCTCCCATCAATGCTAAATTTATTGGATTATCACCAATTAATTTGGACTTGTTAAATTATTTGGATACCCCAAGGTACTTTTATATTTTCATATTGACATATCCAAGAGACATTTTGAGACTAGGATGTCTGTTGAGAGGCATTCGTGTGATGCTCTAATCTTTGTCTATGAATTTCTATGAGATAATTATGTATTTTAATGGTGTGGATATCCTTAGTTTATCACAAGAGTTTTATGACTGAGGGAGGTTCCCACCTCCATCACTTTTATTTACTTTGTTTATTTTACAAATTTTGGGAGTTGTGTGAGAATGTATGCGTAATGTAGAAGAAAAATAATATACCTATGGTTGATTCACCACATGACTAATAAAGGTTTTATGGAGATGCCTGATCATTTTATGGAAAATTATATCTGTTTGTATTTAGGGATCCAAAGGGGGAGGGTGTTGTTGCCTGGACATACTTGAGAACTTTCTCGTGAAGAGGCTAACAAGCTTGTGGGATTTCTGGAGACAAGGAAGACATGTCACCAGGGTCTCATGGTGTCTTGTGGATCTTCAGGGGTGAGTCAAATGAATTTTACGACTAGGGGTGGCTCCCACCTCTTACTCTTTTTATTTCCCTTGCTTTATTGTGAAAAGGTTCAGGGTCTCACAAGTTTTCTTGGATTTTTCCATGGGAAACCATCCTTCCCATCAGTGATGCATCGCATGATCAATATGACCATAAGAGGCACCCACCTTTTAGAAATTTTCCCTTATTTTTTGAAGGATTTTTGGATGGGTTGTCAGGAACCTTCTGGTTAACAAACTGTATAGATTGGGGGAGCATATCTGGTTGCATCCGCATAACCAATAGTTGTTTAGATCACTTTCAAAAGAGAATAAGTATCATTATAAGGAGTTGTAAATGAAATTTCACGGGTTAATTACTATTCATGGAGTCTTTTTGTGACCTCATAATGGTCACACGATCACACATCCCTTCGAAGCTCATGGGATTTTCCGATCTCGACCACATTTATCTTTATTTAATTTTGTGGGGAAGATAATACCAAAATTCAGGTATTCTTCCTTTGTGAGTTTTTGTATTATCATTTTGCTGGAATCAATAGTAGGGATATAAATGGATTCTAATGTAACTTAACTAATAGATAGTTCCTGTATTATGAGGCTTAAAGAGGGTCAAATGTCAAGGTGTCTAGAAAAGTAGATTTTAAAAGGGTGTTTTTAATTGAATGATGGCCACTATCATCCATAGAACACTTGAATCCTATAGATTTAAACAAGGATCAAGGAAAATTATAGATTACAAAATTACTTGTGACTCTCAATAAATGGGTTAAAAATAATAATATGTCAAAATGGGCTTAGAATGTTACTTGAGTTGGGGAATAAAAATAATGGAAAGTAAATTCATGGATTATATTGTCATTTCTAGCCTACTAACATAAGTTAAATTCCATGAAGCTAGCAAATAAAATCACTTTAACAATTAATTAAACTCAATAACTTAAAAACTAGGGAAATTATCAAAAGTGTAAAAGTGTTTTCACAAGGTAGGAAACCATTTAAAGCTAAAATTTTCCTATCCAAAATCACCCCCAAAAATAGAAATGGGCAAAAAAATTATATTCTTATCTAAATATATTGAATCCACTCACACACACACACACACACTTATTTAATACTTCCACTTTATGTCTATAAAAATATGAAATAGATTAAGAAATTATTAAACTAATGTAAAGGAATGATATAACCTAGTTATTGTGTAGGGTAAGCCTTGAGTTAAGCTCCTAGTGTTGTCCATTGGTTCTTTGTGGATAGCCTTGAGAGGGTGTGAGTCCCCATTTATTATATTCTAATGATATTCAAGGTGATCCTTAAGTTATTTTCTAGAAAACTTCCAATAAATAAAAAATATAAGTTACACTTTTATTCAAAATAAAACATCTTAAGTGAAATAAATAGTCAAGAGGAGAAAAAGGAAGATAAATCGTGGGATAAAACCCCAATAGGTGCTATTTTTTTATACTATCCACATCTGTAGAATCCATGAATCATCCTCAATATTGTGTTGGGTTATATTTACATAATAGAAACCATAACATGTATTTTTTCCAATGTATATATGAGGACATTGGACTAAAAGTACCCTAGGAGAAACGTATATCAACCCAAACCCCAAAATAATTGATAATTAAAGAATGGATGGGAATAATAAATAAGGTGACTCCATATAATATTTTTTCCTTCATATTATTTTCAATTTGGTGTTGAGGGAGTAGTTTCTTCACCATGGGTCTCCAAACATCTTCTCCCTCTTATTTTACCACATCTTGAGTGGTCATTTTCTCTCCAACTAGGGATAGTTCAAAGGGTTACAAATATGTATGTATATAATGGGTAATATCAATTATAATTTATTTCTAAAAGGTTGAAATATGCTAAATTAGAATCTACCTATTCCCATTTTTTGGCTCGTAACTTTTTTCAGCTTACCCAACCACTATAAGTTCTTCATCTTTAATCATTAGTTACACATTTTATTTTATGGTAACTTGTTAAATTTCTTATTCACTATTTCAGGATATTGTATCATAAATATCGAGATGAAAGTCAGTAAATTTCACTACTAGAGTGAAATAAAATCAATATGAGTTCATATTTGATCATTCCCCCTTAAAATGGTTAGTTAGTGTTATTGTTTCCTCATGGATAGACATTGGTACTTATTATTTTAATCACAACACCATTTTCCCTTCAATGATGACCTCATATAGTTCTTTATAACTATCCAAGGTTGTGTATAGCTTGAAAAGACCTGAAATTCTAGTATAGGGGTAGTCAAAATGTAAATCTAGGAGAAAAAAAATCAACCAAAATATAATATGAAAAAGGTTAAACTCCCTTAAGTAGTTCATATATAATATCTTGCACCTTTTCTCTATTAATTTGTAACACCTCGACCCCAGTTTCCTAGAGTCGGTGCATTATTACATAACCTTGGCATGTTCACAAGAAAGATAAAATCTAAAAAGACCTATTAGTTTAGTATCCTTGGAAACACTAGATATATTCATAAAGTTTTACATTACATCATAAAATAAAAACTACAACAACATAGTCTCCATAGTCTACACTCTTAT
The DNA here is from genome assembly GCA_963277665.1 of Viscum album. Classification (NCBI taxonomy): domain Eukaryota; kingdom Viridiplantae; phylum Streptophyta; class Magnoliopsida; order Santalales; family Viscaceae; genus Viscum; species Viscum album. The sequence goes on from OY728123.1 coordinate 776,877,553, forward strand.
CCCCTCATACTATCCCTGTAGGTCATTCATAATTTACATCTTCACATCCTGGGGAAAATAAAACATAGAAAAGGGGTGAGCTCAAATGCCCAGTAAGGATAACAATATTGCCGAAACTTTCATAAATAAGAATAAACATTTAAGGAAATGTATAACTAAAACAAAAGCCTTTTAAACTTAAATTTCAACATAGTATGGCAAAAATAAAATGAAATAATTCCATTTACTTATTCACATGGATATTCTACTAATCGAATAATCTCATGCAATATCAATAACCACTTTCATAATGATGGAATGCATAATGCCAGACTATCATAACCACATAGCCAAGGCCTCGTGCCAAGAATACAAATAAGATTTTGTAAAGGCCTTGTGCCAAGACACTAGTTTGTCTCATGAGACCTACCGATGTATCGAGGAGCTATAGCGGGCTCCACCTGTCACTTATTAAGTCCAGTGCATTCCTCATATGAACAGGTTTAAACACAACATAAACATTCGTATTAAAACTAGCATACGAAATGTCAATACTTTCTCCATAAACCATGAATGGTATAAAAATAACACATCCACAGTCAAAAAAATCACAAAACCTTCAATACAATATGGAAGTTTTGTATCATAATAAATCAACTTCAAATAAGATTAAAATCCATCAAAGGATGTTGACATAGATGAAATCAAAACTATTTGAGAAAAATATCTTTTTTTTGAAATCATTTAAAAGTCACATAATTATAAAATAAAAAAATTACTTTAAAAATTTTATTATAATCTTATAAGGGAATCTTCAAAGATTTTATAACGGTGGAAAATAGCCGCACCCGCCGTATAAGTTAAAAAAACATTCTTACATTAATTATATCGAAAAAGTTTAAAAAGGACCTTGTTTGGAAAATGATGGAAAGATTCCTTTATAAACCACTTATAAAAGTCAACAAGGGTATAAATGACTTTAACCCATATTATAGTAATTAGTAAAAATGTTTTGAAATACATTTTTTAGAAACATGGATGTGGATGATAAAGAAGTCCCAGTAGATTATTACGTATAAACCACCTCGGATAATGAAGTGATTGTGAAATAAACCCTTACCTTGTACTTTTCCTTGGTTGGGGTAGGTTAACCTCCTGTATAATGGTGAAATAATTTTTATTAAATTATATAAGAATCATATATATTAATATGATATCATATATGATCTTTTAACATTTATTTGTTAATAATATCTTAGTATCATCATTGTTTTGTGTGTTAACTTACTCGTTTTATTTTATATGTTTGGTTATGTAATCCATGTTTGTCATGGATAGGTTTTATATTATTTATATCCAGAATGATATCAAGTCATTAGATACTATTATTAATCATCAAATGAGAATTAGACTTGGATGGGTACGATGGAGAATGAATCTCATCGCGTTCGTGGAGACGGTAGTCCGTACGTAATCACGAGAGACAATATCACTCTTTTGATATTAAAATAATATTGAATTGGATGGTATATCATATATACAGAATAATTATCATGTTATATTTATCATTTACATGAATTACACATCATTATTATACCCATCCAAATAATAATGTTTTGAATAACAATTACACCACGACGTGGAGACGGTAAGCCGTACGTACACACGTATGGTGACATGTCATTCAATGGATGGATAGAATACTGAAATATGGTTGTAACATGTTTATAATAACATCAAAGTATATATAATATACTAGAGTTATTATTTTATAATGGTAATAACAAATAATGAAGAAGTGGAAGAAGAAAGGAACTTGAAAAAGGGTGGTGAAATCATTACCTCTTCTTCGGGTTATTTCTTTTGATTTGATCAAAAGGGCTCCTTAGGTTGGCTTTCCGACTAAAGGAAGGCATCTAGTATGAAGTGAGGGAAGTTTAGAGAGTATTTGGGAAGAGTTTGGCCGAACCAAAAGGCTTTTAAGGTGTGAATTAATGAGAAGTGGGAGTGCCCTTTTATAAGAGGGGTGAGGGGTACCTTTGGAAAAGCTAGAAATATTATTTTATAATAAATTAATATTCGGTTTATAATGGATCAAAAGTGGATTATTTAAAGGTTAATGTTGGTATGGGTCTAAAACCACTCAACCAATAGAATTTAGACAGGTTTGGGTCATTATATTAACCTTATAGTTTAGTTTTAACTCTTAGTTAATTAGTTTTACACTTACCATGTCACTTTGTAGTTTTATATTATATAGTTAATAAACTTACTATATAACTCTAAGAGACCCCCAATTGGTCCATTAATGATACACCTATCATGATATAAGTCTCTTGGCCGAACCTTATATTTTTAGGAATTGAATATCAATTAATAATATAATATTTGTTTTAAAAACTCTTTTATGTCAATTTTGACACTATTTGGAAAATTTATTTTTGTGAAAATTATAACAGAATTTTTACTTAGAAAAAAGTTAATTAAATCATTCCTAACATGTAATAGTAACCTAGAAAATTAGTTTAATTCATAAAAAGTCTCAAATTATATTTATTTGGGTATTTATAATATCAATTATTTTAATTGTTCACTATTATGGTAATTACTACATCATCATTGTGTAATAAATAACTTAAATTATATAATGTCTAAAAATTATAAATAAAATATCATTGTGTAGGTAATCTTTTTATATTTCTAATGAATATTTACAATCGAATTTATCATATGTGTAACCCTATATTAAAAATGTTTTATTAAATAAACTTTGATTTTAACTCTTTTAACTCTTCTTTGAATTAAATAATAATAAATGTCCTAATCTAATCCAAGTGGACCTAAATGAAAATATTTTATTCCTAAGGTTGTTTTTGGTCGAGATACACTTGTCCAATAGAATTAGGATATGTGTTAGGGTAATATAAATATCATTTTTACCCTTAATTAACCTATTTACTTTTAACCATGGTAAATAAAAGTAAAAAGTTACTATTCACCAAAAATTATTTTCATCTCATTGAAGTGCATTTTACTCCTTGATATTAACCATGTCTCTCGGATTTTTGAAATTCCACTCACAGAAGCGGTAAAATTATGTTTTATGAAAATTTCTGTTTTTTTAACTACTACTTAGTGGTCTCACTATTAATCAAAAAATGATGTTTTTCAGAAAAATACCAAAAATTCACCCTAGGCTAATTTCGATATTCCAAATCCAAAAATGAAGTCCATTTTGAAAAATAAAATTTATATATTTTCAAAAAGTTGGTATTACTATTCATAACGGCTAGTTTGATTGGTTGTGGTGTGTTAGAACTCGATGTTGCGTACAACACACACTATTGCATTATTCAAAGAGAAGCATACCGTAGAAGCTTGGGGTGTTTCATTATCCCCTCCTTCAAATAAATTCATCCTCAAAATTTCTAGAATACTACCGCATGAAAAGACTCGGGTGGTGTTTCATCATAAGTTCCTCGGGTTCCCACGTTGCCTCTTCCATCTTATAGTTTCTCCACAAGACTTTTACCAGACGAGTCGTCCGGTTTCTCAGTACTTGTTCTCTCGTATCAAGAATATTGACGGGCTCTTCACAATAAGACAGATCGGGTTTCTGTTCTAATTCCTCATAGGTGAGTACATGTGTTGGGTCAGGCATGTATTTCCTCAACAGAGATATGTGGAACACATTGTGAACTTTGGAGAGACTTGGCAGCTTTGCCAATCGGTAAGCTACAACCCCAATTCGTTATAGAATTTCGAAAGGTCCGATGTACCTAGGACTCAATTTACCTTTCTTTCCAAAACATATGACTCCCTTCCATGGAGATACCTTCAGGAAAACATGATCACGGACTTGAAATTCCAAATCCTTCCTTCGATTATTGACATAGGTCTTCTGCCTACTTTGAGCTGCTTCGATATGGTTTTGGATTACCTTCACCTTTTCCATCGTTTCCTCCACCAGTTATGGGCCTATATGTTTTCTTTCACCAACATCATCCCAACAGGTTGGTGTGCGACATCTCTTTCCGTATAACGCTTCATATGGTGCCATCTGAATACTCGAATGGAAGCTATTATTATAGGAAAATTCTACCAGAGGTAAATATTGATCCCACATACCCTGAAAGTCAAGTGAGCAGGATCTCAACATGTCTTCTAAGGTTTGAATAGTTCGTTCTGATTGTCCATCTGTTTGAGGGTGGTAGGCAGTGCTCAAATGAAGTTCAGTATCCAAGGATTTCTGAAGACTTTTCCAGAATCTTGAAGTAGAACAGGGATCATGATTAGAAACAATAGATAGGGTTACTCCATGAAGTCTCACCACTTCATTAATATATAGTCTTGCTAGACGTTCCAGTGGTAGATCTTCTCTTATAGCAAGAAAATGTGCTGACTTGGTAAGACGATCAACAATAACCCATATTGCATCATTCCTTCTAGGAGTCTTTGGTATCCCCATGACAAAGTCCATCATAATATTGTCCCATTTCCACTCCAGTATGGGAAGAGGTTTCATGACTCCTCCAGGCTATTGCCTTCCATCTTTCACTTGTTGACAAACCATACATCTTGACACAAAATCAGCAATCTCCCTCTTCATTTTGTCCCACCAAAAATTTTCCTTCAAGTATCTATACATTTTGGTGCTCCTAGGGTTTATAGAGAAATTGGAACTATGAGAATCATCTAGCAATTCCATTTTTAGATCAGGTATATCAGGAACACAAATTCTCTTCCCAAATTTGAAAATTCCTTCTTCATACATAAAGTCTCTCAATCTCCCATCATTCATAGCTTTAATATTCTTTTGAAATTCTTCATCATCGGTCTGAGAACTCTTAATCCTTTCTAGTAAATATGGTTTGGAAACCATTTGAAAAAGAACTGATGTTTCACCTTCCATGGTTATTCCCATGTCCATCTTCACTAGATCCATAAAAATTGGATCCCTTTCAATTCTCATATTGTTCAAAACTCCATGGTCTTTTCTGCTCAAAGCATCTTCCACCTTGTTTGCTTTCCCCAGGTGGTAGTGTATTTTACAATCATAATCCTTGAGTAATTCAAGCCATCTCCTTTGCCTCATGTTTAGTTCTTTTTGTGATAAAATATACTTCAAACTCTTGTGATCAGTATAAATATCACATTTTTCACTATAGAGGTAGTGCCTCCATATCTTAAAAGTAAAGATCACCACTTCCAACTCGAGATCATGACTAGGATAGTTTTGTTCATGAATTTTTAACTGTCGTGATGCATAGACAATAACCCTATCATTCTTCATAAGGACACAACCAAGTCCTTTCTTCGATGCATCACTATACATAAATAACCCATAATTTCCTGATGGTAGAGTCAATATAAGAGCATTGAATAATCTTCTCTTCATTTATTCGAAACATTCTTCACACTCTTTTTTCCAAACAAATTTAACCCATTTTCATGTGAGATTCGTTAATGGGTTAGCTAATCAGGCAAAATTATAGAGGAAACGTCGATAATAACCTGCCAAACCAATAAAACTTTGTACCTCAGTTATACTCGTAGTTTCTGGCCATTCTTGGATTGCCTTGGTCTTAGAAGGATAAATAGAGATTCCATCTTTAGAGACAATATGGACAAGAAAAGAAATCTCCTGAAGCCATAATTCACACTTGCAGAACTTCCCATATAATTCATGTCTTCTCATAGTCTTTAGGATAATGCGCAAGTGATTTTCATGATCTTCATAGCTTTTTGAGTATACCAATATATCATCAACAAATACCCCCAAAAATTCCTCGAGATATTCCTTGAAAACTCTATTCATCAGATCCATGAATACAGAGGGTGCATTAGTCAATCCAAAAGGAATTACTGTAAACTCGTAATGCCCATACCTAGTTTGAAATGCTATCTTCGGAATGTCTTCCTTCTTCACACACAACTGATGGTATCCAGATCGAAGGTCAATCTTTGAAAAGTATTGAGCTCCATGCAGTTGGTCAAATAAATCATCAATGCGAGGTAAGGGATACTTGTTCTTTATTGTTATAGCATTGATCTCCCTGTAGTCGATAGATAACTTCATAGATCCAACTTTCTTTTTAACAAAAAGAACAGGGGCTCCCCATGGAGAAACACTAGGGAGAATAAATCCCTTATTACTCAATTCCTCTAGTTGTTTCTTTAGTTCAACCAATTATACAGTGTCCATTCTATAAGGGGTCTTCGATATAGGCCTTGATCCAGGAATTAAATCAATGGAAAACTCAACTTCTCATTCTGGAGGATGTACAGGTAAATCATCCGGAAACACATCTACATATTCTTTCACAATAGGTACATCCTCTATTTGAACATTCATTTCCTCACCCATAGTCATTTCATCCTCTTCCTCCCCAATAATTGATTTTAGTTGAGCTACTGGGGGTGGATCTAGATAAGAATTAGGTGGTGACAATTCTGCTCTAAAGATAAGTTGTTCCTTATCATCATCATCAAAAATCATAACCTACTTCTTCTTACAATAAATCTTCGCATCATGGTCCGAAAGACAATCCATACCGATGATTATATCAAACTCAATCACAGTTATGACGATGAGATCAGCGGATAAAGAACATTTATTTGCTCTAATGGGGAATGATTCACAAAACTTTGTTGCAATGATACTTCGCTTAGGAGTTTTAACTGAAAACTCCCCTGTTAAATAAAATTGGAAATATCTAATTTTCTTAGAAAATTGGGAAGATATGAAATAATGCGATGATCCAGAATCAAATAATGCATTTGCTAAACTTGAGTAAACCATTAAATTACCTGCCAACATGTCTTTCGGAGCTTCTACCTCAGCAGTAGTGATAGCATAAGCTTGGACTTGATCCCTTAGCCTTTTCTGAGGTAAGTTCCCCTGACGCTTAGGACATTCATTTGTATAATGTCCCATGTCCCTGCAATTGTAGCATTGGAAATCAGTAGCTTCCTTCTTCCCCTTACAATCACGAGCTTGGTGGCCTTTTTCACCACACTTGTAACAGACTCCCGTTCCCTTCGAGCAAGTACCAGGGTATTTCTTCCCACATTTACCATAGGATGGATATTCAACCTTTCCCTTCTTCCCTTTTTTCCATTCCCAGATTGATCAGCAGATCTCTTCTTCTCTTGCTTTGCTTTAAAATCATAAGACTTAGATAATTCTTTCTCAGTCTTGATAGCACATGAGATAATGTCTTTTTACGACGAGAAGGATTGTGAGACTAATGCTCAATGAAGAAATGGTTTTAACCCATAAAAGAAATGATCAATCTTACTTCTTGGGTTACGTATATAATCTCCATCATACCTTGCTAACCTTGAAAAGTTAGACTCATACTTTGCGACATTCTCATCCTCCTTTTGTCCCAGACTCAGAAATCACCTTTTCCATATCTACTCGATGGTCACGAGGAAAGTATTTTTCTAAAAATAGATCTTTGAACTCCCTCCATTCCATATTTGATACTTCATCATCTTACTTCATGTTTTGAATCAATGACCACCATTTATCAACATCTCCAATGAGGCGGTAAACTGCCATGATAACTTCTTTCCTTTCACTACTCCCCAAAGCCTGAAATATTTTCTCTAGGGAATTTATCTATTGCTCAGATACTAAGGGATTTGTAATCCCATTTAACGTTGGTGGTTGTTGCCTCATGAAGAGATCTAACATTGATCCTTCATGCTGTGGATCAGGGTGCTCCATATGGGTAAGGTTATTATTCATAACCTGAGTGAGTTGTCCCAGTATGGTGATTAGCTGATCGGCACCAGTTGCATCACCAGCTCCACTATAATTATCTTGAGCAGGAGGGAAATCCCTACAAGGAGTGCGTGCATTGATACAGTTTCCATTTCTTCCACTATGTGCCATTTCTAAACAATGGCATAAACTAGATCAGTTTATGAATCAAAATACATAATTCCATACTTATAAAACACTTAACATAAATTGAACTATTTATGGATATATTCCATAATCATAAAAATGTTTTATTTGAGGAAGTATATACTCAAAAACCCTTAATAATGATTTGTAAATAAAATTAGAGTTATCCTAAGAATATACCCCGGGAGTGACGTAACCAAGAGTGCAGCAAGGCCCATTGTTGTGCACCAGTTCCTGTTCGAGTCTAGCTCAAAGAGGTGTTTTCAGGTTTTACCCCTAGGTACATCTATGCCAGAGCCGCCTCTACCTGCTCATATCCAGACAGGGATTTATTGCTCGGAAAACTCACAAAATATCTACAATACCAAAATTCTAGGAAGTTATTATATACTAATCCTCAAAGTCCATCTTAAATCTATGTGCTCTAATCAGAGTTTATCCAAATCTAGATTCCAAGGTTTGTACTAAACTTCCTCTGATACCAACTGTAACGCCTCGACCCCAGTTACCTAGAGTCGGTGCATTATTACATAACATTGGCATGATCACAAGAAATATCAAATCTCAAAAGACCGATTAGTTTAGTAGCCTGGTAAACACTAGATATATTCATAAAGTTTTACATTACATCATAAAAATGAAAACTACAACAACATAGTCTCCATAGTCTACACTCTTATCCCCTCATACTATCCCTGCAGGTCATTCATAATTTACTTCTTCACATCCTAGAAAAAATAAAACATAGAAAAGGGGTGAGCTCAAATTCCCAGTAAGGATAACTATATAGCGGAAACTTTCATAAATAAGAATAAACATTTAGTCAATGTATAACTAAAACAAAAGACTTTTAAACTTGAACTTCAACATAGTATGGAAAAAATAAAATGAAATAATTCCATTTAATTTTTCACATGGATATTCTACTAATCGAATAATCTCATGCAATATCAATAACCACTTTCATAATGATGTAATGCATAATGCCATACTATCATAACCACATAGCCAAGGCCTCGTGCCAAGACTACAAATAAGATTTTGTCAAGGCCTTGTGCGAAGACACTAGTTTGTCTCATGAGACCTACCGATGCATCTAGGAGCTATAGTGGGCTCCACCCGTCACATGTTAAGTCGAATGCATTCCTCATATGAACAGGTTTAAACATAACATAAACATTCGTATTAAAACTAGCATACGAAATGTCAATACTTTCTCCATCAACCATGAATGGTATAAAAATAACACATCCACAGTCAAAAAAATCACAAAACCTTCAATACAATATGGAAGTTTTGTATCATAATAAATCAACTTCAAATAAGCTTAAAATCCATCAAAGGATGTTGACATAGATGAAATCAAAACTATTTGAGAGAAATATCCCTTTTTTTTAAATCATTTAAAAATCACATAATTATAAAATAAAACATTTACTTTGAAAATTTTCTTATAATCTTGTAAGGGAAGATTTGAAGATTTTATAACGGTGGAAAATAGATGCACCCTCGGATAAGTTAAAAAAACATTCTTACCTTAATTTTGTCGAAAAGGTTAAAAAGGACGTTGTTTGGAAAACGACAGAAAGATTCCTTTATAAACCACTTATAAAAGTCAACAAGGGTATAAATGAATTTAACCCATATACTATTAAATAGTAAAAATGTTTTGAAATTCATTTTTAAGAAAGATGTATGTGTATGATAAAGAAGTCCCAATAGATTATTACGTATAAACAACCCCGGATAATGAAGAGATTGAGAAATAAACCCTTACCTTGTACTTTTATTTGGTTGGGGTAGGTTAACCGCCTTTATAATGGTGAAATAATTGTTATTAAATTATACAAGAATCATATATATTAATATGATATCATATATGATCTTTTAACATTGATTTTTTAATAATATCTTAGTATCATCGTTGTTTCGGGTGTTAACTTACTCGTTTTATTTTATATGTTTTGTTACGTAAGCCGTGTTTTTCATGGATAGGTTGTATCTTATTCATATCCAGAATTATATCAAGTCCTTAGATACTATTATTAATCATCAAATGAGAATTATACTTGGATGGATACGATGGAGAATGAATCTCATCGCGTTCATGGAGATGGTAGTCCATACGTACGCAGGAGCGACAATATCACTCTTTTGATATTAAAATAATATTTAATAGGATGGTATATCATATATAAAGAATAATTATCATGTTATATTTATTATTTAAATGAATTACACATCATTATTATACCCATCCAAATAATAATGTTTTGAATAATAATTACACCACGACGTGGAGACGGTAAGCCGTACGTACACACGTATGGTGACATGTTGTTCAAAGGATGGATAGAATTATGAAATATGGTTGTAAAATTTTTATAATAACATAAAAGTATATATAATATACTGGAGTTATTATTTTAGAATTGTAATAACATAGAAAGAAGAAGTGGAAGAAGAAAGGAACTTGAAAAAGGGTGGTGAAATCATTACCTCTTCCTCGGGTTCTTTCTTTTGATTTGATCAAAAGGGATCCTTAGGTTGGATTTATGACTAAAGGAAGGCCTCTATGATGAATTGAGGGATGTTGAGAGAGTATTTGGTCAGAGTTTGGACGAACCAAAAGGCTTTTAAGATGTCAATTAATGAGAAGGGGGAGTGCCCTTTTATAAGAGGGGTGAGGGGTACCTTTGGAAAAGCTAGAAATATTATTTTATAATAAATTCATATTCGGTTTATAATGGCTCCAAAGTGGATACTTTAAAGGTTAAGGTGGGTATGGGTCTAAAAACACTAAAACAATAGAATTTAGACATGTTTGAGTCATTATATTAACCTTATCTTTTAGTTTTAACCCTTAGTTAATTAGTTTGACACTTACCATGTCACTTTGTATTTTTATATTATATAGTTAATAAACATACTATATACCTCCAAGAGACCCCAAATTGGTCCATTAATGATACACCTATCATGATATAAGTCTCTTGGACGAACCTTAGATTTTTAGGAATTGAATATCAATTATTAATATAATATTTGTTTTAAAAACTCTTTTATGTCAAATTTGACACGATTTGGAAAATTGATTTTTGTGAAAATCATAACAGAACTATTACTTCTAAAAAAGTTAAATATATCATTCCTAACATGTCATAGTAACCTAGAAAATTAGTTTAATTCATAAAAAGTCTCAAATTATATTTATTTGGGTATTTATAATATCAATTATTTTAATTTTTCACTATTATGGTAATTACTACATCATCATTGTGTCATAAATAAATTAAATTATTTAACGTATAAAAATTATAAATAAAATATAATTATGTATGAAATCATTTTACATTTCTAATAAATATTTATAATCGAATTTATCTTATGTTTACCCCTATATTAAAAATGTTTTAGTAAATAAACATTGATTTTAGCTCTTTTAACTATTCTTTGAATTAAATAATAATAAATGTCCTAATCTAATCCAAGTGGACCTAAATGATAATACTTTATTCCTAAGGTTGTTTTTGGTCTAGAAACACTTGTCCAATAGAATTAGGACATGTGTTAGGGTAATATTAATATCATTTTTACTCCTAATTAACCTATTTACTTTTAACCGTGGTAAATAAAAGTAAAAAGTTACTATTCACCAAAAATTATTTTCATCTCATTGAACCAAAATTTTCTCCTTGATATTAACTATGTCTCTCGAATTTTTGAAATTCCACTCACAGAAGCTGTAAAATTGATTTTTATGAAAAATTCAGTTTTTTTAACTACCACTTAGTGGTTTCACTATTCATAAAAAATGATGTTTTTCAGAAAAATACCAAAAATTCACCCTAGGATAATTTTGATATTCCGAATCCAAAAATGAAGCCCATTTTGAAAAATAAAATTTATAAATTTTCAAAAAGTGGGTATTACTATTCATAACGGCTAGTTTGATTTGTTGTGGTGTGTTAAAACTCGATGTTACGTACAACACACGCTATTGCATTATTCCAAGAGAAGCGTTCCATAGAAGATTGGGGTGTTACATAATTTATTACTAGATAATATTTGTATGAGTGGATAAGGATTAATCTATTCATTCTTCATATCCCACTATCTCCCTTTCTTCCTCTTCATTCAAAGCATACACTGAAAGTGTTCAATCTGCATCATCCAAACTATGAGGGTAAATTTTCAAATTAGTTTTAGATATTGTACAAAAAAGTAATTCAATCATTTTATTATCTCCATATAAAATTTAATCTATAATCTACTATTCTCCTGGGAGTTCCTTTGGAAGAATATTGGAAATGTGAGGGAGTGAAGTCTTTTGAAGTTCTCATTCCACTGCTTGGATTTCTTCTTGAGAAAAGGACATAAGAATATCCTCTGACACTTTTTATTATTGTTTTGGAAGTTATCCTTGATCTATGTAGTCTTGGATGGTGGTTTACATCATATCCATAATTTCATTTAGTTCTCTCGTCTAACTTTGTTTCTTCTTAAGTTGTTAGTGTTGTAGCAAAGATCAAATGAGTAACTCTTTAATCTCCTTTAGTGTAGGTTTGTCTTTATTATAATGGTGTGGGGGAATATGACTTGAATGTTGGGTTTAAAATGGTAGTAGATTTTATCCTCCGACCCATTGATGTATAAAATTTATTTCTTGTGTTGTAGCCTTTGAATTAGTTCCTTAGGTTCCTGTGGGAAGAGAAAATGGTTAGTGTTAAATAGTTCATCTAGGTGTGAGCCCCGAAACTTAGTGATGATTTTATTGATATCTATGATTTGGGAAAAAAATTTGTGATCCATTATTTAATAATGGAAAAAATTTGAGGCTTATACTAAATTGATGTAATATAAGTAAAGAAGTTAAGAATAAATTAAAATAAATAAAAAAAATAAATGAAAGAGAAAAACAATGTAAAAATATGAAAAAATAATATGTGCTCGCCTGGATCCCCGAAAACAGTTTTAGTGATTAAAAAACATTACATAATGGAATTTAGTATAGTTGTAGTGATAAGGGTCATCTCTCAAATATTCAAACTAACATAAACACTATTATTTAACACTTATAAATATTTCTTTAACAATTTGGGGGGGGGGGGGTCTAGCCCCATTTTTATTAAGAAAAGAAAATACTTTTTATAACTATGTTGAGAGAGAACCCATTACATTACTCATAGCCCTAGAGGAAAATATGCCTATGAAATACATGTACCAAAGGCCCTTACATGGTATTAAGGACCCATGGATCACTGGACCATAAATTTAATGTCTTGAAGGCCAACCACAGAAGGATTTCAGTAGCTAGCATTTCCCTTACCACCACCCCATGCACAGTACCATCGACATCACCCCTACCATCATCCATGTGCACCTACACCAATGGCTCATCATTAGTAGGCACCTCATGTCTACACCAGGATTCACCACCTTTCATAAGCCACACTACCTCCAACCCCCCACACACATATACTCACACTCTATATTCACTACACTTGTGATACCAATAATGATTGATGCATATCACCACCCCCATAAAAGTTGTTGCATAATGATATATTGATGGGCCATGATAGATAACCCCTTATCCCATGAAGAAGTGTGTGAGGAAGGTATGATGATATATTTTATCATACCTCTCTCTATTTTGAACTATCTTCCATTTAATGCTTGCGTGGACCCTTGTAACACTACCAACTTGTTGCTCTATGTATGATCCTGGGTTTTTCCTTGAGGGTAGGATCATCTGATTTTTAGTTTAGTTCCTTTGTTTTAATATTATGTGAATTCCTAGGGGGTATATGAGGGAAATAGGGCTATCTGGGGCTTGTTTAGAGTTTGAAGACTTGGTTTTTGGAAAAGGCAGTTGGGATACACTATTTGTATAAACTGTGCATCCCATGCTATACGATTACTACTAAACATGTGTGGTGGTATATAACTTTGTCTAGGGATCCATGGTTTAATGAAACCATGCAGCCAGAGCCACACAACCATGCAATCAACCTACAGTTTTTAGTAGGGGAAAATCACCTGGTTTTCACACTATTTCCAAAACCATGCACATGAACTATTTGGGGTCCTCCCATGGGGAGTAAAGGAAGAACTATTAGTGCATGGATTGGACAACTGTGTGGCCAAAACATGCGACCTAGTAATTAGGGGTAAACTATCATCTTCCACTTAATTATTATTATAACCTATATTCTTTTTCCACCTCAATCTAATGGACAACCTCTTTTACCTCTAGAGAGATTCTTATTCCTTTATCCTAGGATTAAATAGTGACCCATACCTTACATACATAGATATTACATCAAAATTGAAGAATATTCACTAAAAATGATAGCAAATCCTTGATAGGAAATTATAGGAATAGTGTCTTTAGAAACTAGAAAACGTAATCAACTGCTTCATAAGACATCTATATTGTCTCCTACTTATTCCTTTTTAACTAGATCCCCTTTTTCAAATATCTTACTTAATACCCTTCTTCATGACCTGAGGAAAAGAAGCATAAAAAAGGGTGATCTTAGATACTCAGTAAGGTTAAATGGGGAGATATCAATCATATCATAATCATAACACATAAGAACATAATATTTGAAAATCTTATCCTATATATGAAAGATCATGATATCATGCCATGGGATAAATCATATTTTTTTATAAGAATCAATAAATGTAATCCCAAAAGTCATAACATATGAAATTAAATTTTGTGGAATGCACATAAACATATAAAATCATTTCATATTTTTCAAGGCTCGTTGATAAGACCATCATAGTGGACAAAGTCCATTACTGAACCAAACTCACCCCTCATTTTAGCCCTGTATTACTGAAGGGAGATCATTTTTTGTTCCAGCCTTGTCTATATCATGAGATAAAAATATTTACCCAATGCATTGGAGGGTGATATATGTCCCAAACATCTCATTATGAAATCATTCTTACATGTTCCACAAAAACATAAATCATTTATCATATCATAAACCAAAGAATAAAATGGTTTTCATAAAAATCATTCCATCGTAACATAATCCATGTAAAATAAATGGATTTCATAAATACCATTCCATAAAAAACATAATAAAACCGTAATAATAACAGGGAAAGTATACTTGAAAAATAACCCTATTAAATAATTCAATATTATATGGAAAATAATTTTGATTGAGCACTTTAAATTAAATCTTAAGGAAAATATATTTTCTTATTCAAAAAATTTTCTTTTCTAAAAATTCCACACAATTTTAAAATAAAAACATTTATTTGAAAATAACCTTAAAATATTGTAAATGAAGCTTCATGTAAATATGGTATTAGGAAAACATAAAAACTCATGATGTCGTATAATTTAAAATAAAACATTCTTCTCGCACTTTTGTCATATAAGTTAAAAACTACCTCATATCAAAAAACAACAAAATATTTCTTTCATAATGCTTAATAAAAATTTACAAACTAGGTAAAATTTAATTTAAACAATTTTAAAATGATATAAATAATATTTTGGAATAATTATTTAGGAAATATTTAAATGGATGATAAATATTTCCTAGTATATACTTACATTTAAATAATCTAAGATGATAATGAGATTGAGAAATTATCCCCTAACTTAGGTCAGATATCCTTTGTGTATATCCAAGACTCATGTATAATGATTTAAATAATTTCATTGACTTATTCTATAATCATATTTACTTTTATGATATCATATATGATCATATTATTATCTTTTTTTAGTAACATTCTTACTCATCCATCGGCTATTAACTTCTTTGTTTTCTTACTCATGTTTTGTCAGATAAGTTCTTGTTCCTCTTCTTAGGTTATTTTTATATCATTTAAAAAGTATTATTATTATATCATATTTATTCCTTCAATTCATTTATATAATTATTATTTAATAAATATCTTGTATAATGAACCACACCATATCGTGGAGACAGCAGGTCATACATACGCACGATCGACAATATCATTCCCATAATTGTTGAATGGTATTGAATTGCATAGTGTATAATATTTCAGAATAAATATCATGTTATAATAATAATATATAGTTATTATTTCCATAATTATACCCATCTAAGTTAGGTGGTTGTGAAAAATAGATTAGACAACAGCGTGGAGACAGTAAGTCGTACGTACACACGTGTGGTGATGTCATTTTTCATAGGATGGATAAAATGTGGAATATGGTTGTTTCATAATAATAATAACATATTATTATTTAAGTGATTATGGAGTTATTAATTTATAATGAATCATATCATTAAGAGGAAGTAGAAAAAGAAACATGTTTGAAAGAATCAGTAGAGGAGATTACCTCTTCTTTGACGCGCTCCCTCTAAATATCCTCTTAAAGCACTAGAGTTGGTTTATAAAGAATACTAGAACCTCTAAAATGTTACTAGAAAATTTTATAATGGAAAATTTCAGGTGATATAAGAGATTTAGTGCTCAAAGTTTTGTTAGTAAATGAGTTAGGAGGTTCCCATTTAAAATTGAGGTGATGGGCACTTTTAGAAACTCCGAAAAATATTAATTTATAATAAACTAAAACCACCTCAAAAAACAACCAAAATATCCCAATTAAGAATATGAGATTATATAAGGTTGTAATATCATTAATTAATAAGTTTTATACATGTTTTTCAATCAATTTAAACCTTATCATTTTAATTAATACTTAGTTATTCTATTTAAATTATAACTAGGGTAACGAATATTTCAATATTAAAAGGGTGAAAGAATTACTTATTTGATGTAAATTAGACCATAAATAAATACCTTTGAACATTTTAGACCATATAATAATTATTATATATTTTTAAAACTGTTTTATTATTTTTAAATAATTCAATAATACGTCATTTTGATAAACAATCAATAATGTCAAATTTGACACTATTCAATTCATTGATTTTCAAGAATATTAATATAATAAGTTAACTTCAAAAAAACTATTTAATTATATTCATAAGAGGTAAAGGTCATATATAAAATTCATTGGATATATTAATTAGTCAAATTTAATTTTTTTTAATATTTTTAATAATACTTATTTGATATTTCCCCTAAAAAATAATTACTACAATAGTTTTGTGTAATTATTTAATTTGCTTATTTGTTGAATAAAAGTAAAAATAAAATAATATGAAAAGATAAATACTCTATATTTAAAAATAATACTTATAAGCGAATGTATATTCTATAAAATCCTAAATTAAAAATGTTATATTAATTAAAATATGAATGTGAAAACTTTAACATCACTTTAAATAAAATATTATAAGTTTCATAATATTTCCCATAGGACTTTAAATGGTCATTAACTCAACCCTTGGATGATTATGGCCGATATATACTCAACCAATAAGTTTGGGTCAACGTTTTGTCTCTTTTAATGGTTATTATCATTTTAATAATAATTAGCTTATTGATTTTTCATCAATTAAATAATTTCTACATCATCAATATAGAAACCTATAAGGAAATTATTTATTTACTAAAAATTAAAATTAAATTATCATGACAAATGAAAAAAACATTTATTTAAAATAATTACTTATAATAGAATTTATATTTGTTATAACCTTATATTAAAAATGATTTGGTTATTAAAATCTGAGTGAGGCATACTTAACTTTTCTTTAAATAAAATAAATTAAATGTCCTAATATCATCCAAGTGGCTTCCAATGGATACTATTTCGACCCAAGGATTATTTAGGTCTAAAAAATCTCATCCAATGATATTAATATAACTTTTAGGGTAATTTTATAACATTAGTTTTACCCTTAATTACTTGATTTACCCATTTAATGTATTAATAAAAATTACCGAAGTTACTATTCAAAATTTCCAAAAATAAAAGAATGATATTTAAATAATTTTGACCTAATAATTAAAAATATTTAATCCATTTTTTAAAATTATAATCATATAAGTTTCAGTAATTAATTTAAAATTAATTTTGTTGTTGGAAAGAGAGAACGAGTTTTAAATGTTAAAACATTGCAAAAGATTAAAATGTTTTTACATCTGAATTCAATGTAAAATTATTTACAATGACCTAAGTTATATTAAATATTAAAAATATATTCTATTAATAATTTAAACCCATTAAATAATATAATTTAAAAATATAAATTATTTTTATGATTTTTTTCCAATTAAAATTTAGTGTTTTTTTTACTATTCATCAAAACGTGAATGTTATTAGAAAAATATAAAAAATTCATCCAAAGTAAATTTTTATATACTAATTGAAAATAACCATTTTATGTTTTCATATAAAAATTATTAATGTGTTAATTTTTTTCATTAAAAAGGGTTCTCTATTAAAAGGAAGTAAAAATACCCTTTTGAAAAATATAGGTTTTTATACATAAAATAGGGTTTATTCATTCCCAATTGAAAAAATATATGTTTTATGAATATAAAAAATATTTTATTAGGTATATAAAATATATATTTTATTAATTTTATTTACTAATATTAATTAACTCAATTTATTCATACAGAAATACAAATATATAATTGATTTATATTTTTTTATAAATAATAGGTAAGTAATGAATTCATCATACATTTTAACAAATTATTTATATTTATTCACTCTAATATAATGGTTAGGTTAAAATGGTCATTTTATACTAAGGATGTCTCACAATTCTTTTAATCTCACGACTGAGTTCAATTCAAGCTATTGAAGAATTGAAATTATTTAAAGAAAATATTTTATAAAAACATATGGGTGTTATATTCTACCCCCCTTAAACTGAATTTCACACTTGAAATTCATCAATTATATAAAAATATATGAGGATACCTATTCCTCATCACATCCTCAAGTTCCCACATAGCTTTCTCAAATTCTTGGTTCCTCCAGAAAACTTTAACCAAGCGAGTGGTCTTGTTTTGCTAAACTTTTTCTCTACGATCCAGAATCTCTATCGGTTGTTCTTTATAAGAATGATTTTTCTCTAGTGGAATGACTTCTGTGTTTAGTACATGTGAAGGATCAGACATTTAATTTATTAGGTGAGATACATGGAACACATTATGAACTTGAGATATATTTGGTGGAAGTGTCAATCGGTAAGCTACCTTCCCAACACGATCCAAAATTTCAAAAGGACCGATATACCTAGGGATCAGCTTGCCATTATTTCAAA
Organism: Viscum album; assembly: GCA_963277665.1. Lineage (NCBI taxonomy): Eukaryota > Viridiplantae > Streptophyta > Magnoliopsida > Santalales > Viscaceae > Viscum > Viscum album. Next base: position 776,896,651 of record OY728123.1, read on the forward strand.
ATATCATTACTCCCTTCTAGAGATATATTCATAGAAATACCTTGTCACTCACTTCAAACTCTAGGTCCTTTTTTTATATTGTCGACATACCTTTTTTTTTCCGACTCTGAGCTGCTCTTAGGTGTTATTGAATAGATCTGACCTTCTTTTCCATTTCATAAAAAAGATATGGTCCTAATAGATTTCTTTCCCCAACTTCATCCTAGAAAGTTGTAGTTATGCAATTATGTATATATAGGGCTTCATAAGGAACCATTTAAATACTTAAGTGAAAGCTATTTTTGTAAGAAAATTCCACCAAATGTAGGTTTTGTTCCCAACCACTTTTAAAATCTATAGAGAACTCTCTCAACATGTATTCTGGAGTTTGAATTGTCCTCTCAAAATGACCATCTATCTGAGGATGATAAACAGTGCTAAAACATAACTCTGTATAACTCTATATCCAGAGCCTAATGAAGACTTCACTAGAACATCGAGGTAAACCTCATATCCCGATTAGATATAATAGAAAGTGGTACTCCATGAAATATTACCATTTCTTTTACATATATCCTGGAAAGATGATCAAGAGTTAAATCCTATATAATGGAAGTGAAGTGTGCTGACTTCATAAGGTGATCAACTATAACCCATTAATCATTAGGGAGTTTAGATGTTTTAGGAAGGCCGAAGACAAAGTCCATAGTGATTTTTTCGAATTTCCATTCTGGTATGGGTAATGGTTGTAACATACCCTTAGACTTCTATCTCTCAGACTTAACTTTCTGACAATCCATGCACCGAGAGACATAGTAAGAAAAATATCTTTTTATTCCATCCCACTAGAAATAGTCTTTTATGTCAATGTACATCTTTGTGTTTATAGAATGAATAGAGAATGAAGAACTATGAGCCTCATCCAATGTATTCATTAATTATAGTATAGTAGGAATAAAAACCCAGTTCTTGAACCTTATTATTCTATCACAATCAAGGTTGAATTCAGGAACATTTCTCACCTTTTTTTAGTTCTATATCTTCCTTTTTCACCTCCTTAATATTCACTTGTATAGATGGTTGAACATACATTTGAGAAAGATAATATTTCTCCCATTCCTTTAAAATTTCAAGAACCATTCATAAAAATCCATAAATATTAGATATTTTGGGATCCTCATCATGGATAAGCTAGAATGTTCCTTTAGACTCACAACATCTACAACCATGTTCACTTTCACAAGGTGGTAATGTATTGAGCAGTCATAATATTTAATCAACTCAAACCATCTTATTTAATTCATATTCAACTCCTTTTGTGTGAAAATCTACTTTAAACTTTTATGATCAGAATAAATATCACACCTTTCACCATAAAGATAATGGATCCATATATTTAGTGAAAACATCACTGCAGCTAATTCCAAATAATGAGTTGGGTAACTTTTCTCATGGATTTTAAATTTTTTTGATGTATAATCTATCACCGTATCATTTTTCATGAGAACACAACCCACCCCCTTATGGGATGAATCACTATAGATTGCAAACATTTCTCTACTACAAGGCAGTGTGAGCACATGTGCACTAGCTAACCTTCTTTTTAGCTATTTGAAATTCACTTTACATTCCTTCATCAACACAAACGTAACTCCTTTCTGCATCAACTTGTTGAGTGGATTACATAATCATGAAAATTATTTCACAAAAAATCAATAATATGCAACCAAACCATGAAAAGTTTGGATCTTAGTTATCATTTTTGGTGTCATCCAACTTTCAATACCTTCCATTTTTGTTGTATCCATAGATATACCATCTCTTGAGATTATTTGACCCAAAAATGAAACTTTCTGAAGCCAAAATTCACACTTGGTAATTTTTTATAAATATTCTCCTTTTTAGGGTCTTCATTACAATTATCAAGTGATATTGATGATCTTCCTTGCTCTTAGAATAGATTATAATACCATCTATAAAGACTACCAAAAACTGATCAAGATAGTCTCTAAATACTTTAGATCCATGAAGATAGTAGGATAATTAGTAAGACCAAAATTCATCACTATTAATTCATAGTGTTCATAACTTGTATATAATGTTGTATTTTTTATATCCTAATTCTTGAACCATAATTGATGATATAATGGATGAAAATAAATTTTGGAAATGTATTGAGTTACACGTAATTGGTCGAATAAGTCATCAATAAGGGGAAGAGGATATTTGTTCTTGATAGTGATCTTTTTAAGTTCTCTATAACATCACTTTATGATTTTAGGTACATTTGATGTTTCTAAGTACCTCTATTTTGGAGTACTGACTTGGGAGAGTCGGGAGAACTTTAAATGTTGTTTTGGGGAAAAGGGGAAGTCACATAGGTGATGCACGGGTTGTCTAAACCGTGCGGCCAAACCATGCATATTTGTTCTTAGAGGCAGTAGCTTCTGCATGGGAAGCGCATAGTTTGTCTAAAATTGTGGCCAAACCATGCGTGAAGGGTGGCTGGGGAAGTATCTAACGTATGTCTAGCGCACAGTTTGTCGAACCATGTGAACTAACCGTGCATGCACTTAAATGAGATCCTTAAATTGTGGATCTCACTCGTTTTTTCCTCTAAGTGCCTCCTTTGTCCTTCTAAGTAGCCCTAAATTGGGATTTTTCTTCTCCTAAGGTCATAGCAGGTTCTCCCATCATTCTGGAGGTGATCCAAGGGCTCCTATTTGGGAATCGAAGCCAGATTCTTGAGGTAAGTGATCGTTCTTCACCATTCTTGATCAGTTTCTTAGATCTACTTAGATCTACTTATCCTCTTCTCTTAGTTTCTTAGATACATGACCGTTATGGGTATATTTATGTTTGTGGTACTAAATATGATGAGATTTGGTCTTTATATTTCTAGTAGAATAGATCTAAGGTGGGTTCTTGAAGGAGGAACCTGGTTTTCTTGAGCATTCTCGACAATTGTGGTTTTTCTCAAAACCTTTGAGGTAGGTGGTTCCGTCCCGAATTTCCAAATTGATTATCATTTTATTTTCATGATTTATTTAAATTGTTGATTTAAATTAAATTTATCAAGTTTTCTTTCAATTAAATATATAAAAACTCAATTCCAGTGAATCGAGATATTTGAAATTGTTTTGGCATGGAAATTTGGAAAACCCCAATTCCATTGAATTGGGTGTGTTTATAGATATTGGACAATTTAAATTGAAGGATTTAAAATGTGTATTTGATGGAAATTATTTCAATTAAATTTTTTAATTTAATTGTGGAAATAAATTGTGTGATGATGGAATTAGTTTTGATTGGATTTCAAACTGGTGAAAATGGATTAAAATGATTTGATTGAAACCCACTGGTTTTGTCATGTGAATAAGGAATGTTTTTAATAAAACCTGTTTTTTTAAATGTAATGAAATTAGAACTTTTGAAATGGAAGAATGGTAATGATCATATTTTTAGCATTCTTAAAATAGTTCTCCCATCATGTAAGAGCGCATGAAATCCTTAGGTAGTTAGTGAGTTATTTGGATACACTCTACGCTAATATAATGTTCTAAAACATACTTGCAATGGGTCACATCCCTGATGGGTTGGTGATGAGTCTTCTTTGGCTAGTTTCATAGGGACGTGTGTATACACATTTTTCTGAGTTCACATAGAGAGTGCAGAGTCCTATAACTAGTAAATACTATTGTACCTTTTTGGTAGATGACTATGTTTCTCTCTTGTTTATTTATATTTGAGATATAAATGTATGACAATGCTTTTGAACTACCTTAAATGCATGATAAATTTATATAACCTGCTTTATATAAATGTTTTTCTTAAGCCATTGTTTTATAAATATTCCATCAGTTTAAATCCTTTTCTTAAATTGATTTTTTTCTATCATTTGATAATGTATAACATGTTTTGTTAAAATATGATTTTGAATTGCCAAAACTGTTTATTTGAAAATTGAAAGCTTTTCTTTGGATAATATATATTTAGCATCTGTTATGGAATCTTTGGTGGTATCCTACTGGGATTAGGCTCACACCAAACTTTTGCCTTCGGGTGTTTGTAGACTTTCTTCTTCTAGGATCAAGAAAAGGCAAGGGATATCTTTGAGGTGGATCCAGTTGTTGATCTATGGTCTTGGTGAGTTGTGTCCTTAGGTACCTTGGGGTTGTTTTTCCCATCTTTAGTACTTGGGTTGTAGTAATTTAGGTTTTTTATGCCTCTTTGTATTCTGGTACAATACTCCTAGTGGAGATTCTTTTTTGTTTTGTATACAGTCTTGTTTCTTGAGATTCCACATTCTTGTGGAAAAATCATTCCAACTTGCATGTTGTGTGATGCCAGGTTCTATTCACTAACCCATGGGGATTGAGAATGCACTTCAGGCTATGTTAGGGCTGGCTCGGTTATCGGGTTACCAGGGTACCCGGGCTGGTTCGTGACAAAGTGGTATCAGAGGAAGGTTAAAGAATCTTTCCTTGATGATAGTATGCATTTAAGTATTCTTTTTGGGACTTAGGAGGTAGTTTTGATTGAGTATCTGACCAGATCTCACCACAATGAACCTTAAGTCACCAAGGTTGGTTAGGAAAATACGACTTGTGGATTAGTTCTAGTATTTTACCTATTTTGATTTGGATATAGTGGAATCCAAATCTTGTTATCCCTTCTTTTAATAATATTTTTCCTTGTTACCCAGTTTGGGAGTTAATCTATGTATTCTTATGCTATGCAACATCATTCCTCCAAGAAGACGTGGAAATCAGATCCAAGAAGAGGCTGCTGCTGAATCTCAGCATGCGAGTGCTATTGTGGATTTGAGTATGGTTGAAGTGATTGTTCACACTGTCCAAGCTTTAGGATAGGAACCACCTCTAGTTCCTGTTCAGACTCCATCTATAGATCCTCATAGTGATTTTCTCTAAAGCCATTCTCAAGAGTTCCTATGCCAGAAGCCACAAGTTTTCAAAAGCTCTATTGACCCTCAACATGCTAAGGAATGGTTGAGTAAGATTGAATGTCTATTTGGGTTATTGGAGACACCTGATGTGATCAAGGTGAAGTGTGCCACCTTCGGATGGATGGACCAAGTATGAGATGGTGGGACACGATGGTGACGGTAGGGAAACATGAGGTTTTAGAGTGGAAAGATTTTAGGGTTCTTTTCACTAACTAGTTCTATCCAGAATCAATGGTTTTGGCCATGGTTGTGGAGTTTTTAAATCCTGAGCAGGCCAACAAAACCGTGACTGAGTACTCAAATCACATTTTTGAGATGGTACAGTTTTCTCATGAGATTGTATCTAATGAGAGGATAAAGGCTCGACGATTCGAGTTGGGACTTCGATCAGATATCCATTCTTAGGTTTTTTTACTAAATCTACACACTTATGCTGATGTGCTGGAGTGGTCGATGATGGATGAGAGGGACTTGGAAGGAAATTCAGGGTTAAAGGAGGTTCTTTTCCCTCCTAGTGGTAGTGTGGGTTCCCTTAAAAGACAAAACCGTGAATTTTATCAAGGTAGTTCTCGACAGCAGAGTTATCTCAGACCTCTGGTAGCATGAGGAGGGGCTTCTTTGACTTGCTATCAGTGTGGGAAGCAAGGAAATTCTAAGAGGGTTTGCACTGAGGCACCCAAGAATTGTAGCTCTTGCAGACGTTTTAGGCACTTACAAAGATTCTGCCGTCACTTCTCTACTCCAAGTAGTGTAACAGGATCATCAGCACCTCTAGAAACTGCGGGGCAATCCAATGATTCACGTACAAAAGGGTTCCAGCCAAAGGCATCTAGAACTAAGCTTCTTCACGCAGTGGAAGAGTTTCCAGAGGTAGCTGATGCAAGTCCTGCAACTGTGAGAGGTACCATTACTATGTCTTAATCTTTAGTGATAGCAGTTTTTGATACTGGTTCATCTCACTCTTTTATTTCAACCTATCTTGTTAATCTTCTTAATCTACTTATGGAACTTTTATCTTGGGCGATGGATATTACTACACCCCTTGGTACAATGAGAGAGAAGGGTCTTCGTAGTCATTCCTGTATCTTCTCTCTATCAGTTGTTGATCATGCTTGGAGTTTCTTTTTTCTCGACATGAAATCTTTTGACATCATATTTGGGATATATTGGCTCATTTCCAATAAAGCCGAGATTGATTTTTATCTTTGACGGGTCAACCTTACTGCACCCAGGGGTGTGCCTCTTTTTTTTCAAGGAGAATGGGACCCAAGGTTAAGCAGAGACGGACCCTCTTATCCAGAGTTGGGAAAGTTATATCAATGTTTGCTTTTAATCTAGAGAGAGATTCAATGTGTGGTGATCTTCCTTTAGTTGTCGCCGAGTTTCCCGACTTGTTTCCTTATGACTTCTCTGGTTTTCCACTAGTAAGGGAGGTTGATTTCTCTATTGACTTAATGCCTGGTACTCAACCGTTTTCTATTCCCTCTTACCGAATGGCTCCAGCTGAACTAAATGAACTGAAGTCTTAGTTAGATGATCTTTTTGAGAAAGGATTTATACGCCTGAGTGTGTCACCTTGGGCAGCACCAGTTCTCTTCACCAAGAAGGATGATGTTTCTCTTCGCTTATGTGTTGATTATCAAAAGCTCAATCAAGTTATGATAAAGAAAAAATATCCATTACCATGAATTGATGATTTTTTCGATCAATTGAAAGGGGTGATGTGGTTTTTAAAAATTGATCTTCGATCAGGTTACCATCAGATGAGGATAAAAGAATCTAACATTCATAAGACCACTTTTCAGAGTAGGTATGGCCATTATGAGTACCTTGTTATGCCCTTTGGCCTAACAAATGCTCATGTAGTTTTCATGGCTTTGATGAACATGGTTTTCCGTAAGTATCTAGATACTTTCGTGGTAGTATTTGTGGATGAAATTCTTGTCTACTACAAGTTTGAGGAGGATCATGTGAATCATCTAAGAACAGTTCTGAGTCTTCTAAGGAATCACCTACTTTATTCCAAGCTTTCAAAGTGTGATTTCTAGATTCAAGAAGTGAAATTATTGGGAAATTTTGTGTTAGAACTTGGAATATCATTTGATCGTGAGAAGGTGAAGGATGTTATGACTTGGGAACAACCACCAAATTTTTCTGAGATTCAGAGATTCTTGGGATTAGCAGGATATTATCGCTAGTTTTTTAAAGGATTCTTAGAGTTAGCTTCTCCAATGACTGCTCTGACTCAAAACAGAGTGAAGTTTTCCTGGAATGATAAATGTCAGAGTTCTTTTGTTGAGCTAAATAATCTTTTGACTATTGTACCAATGTTAACTCTTCCTAAGGCTGGGATAGGTTACATGGTCTTCTGTAATGCATTGGGTTCAGGTTTGGGTTGTGTCCTTATGCAAGGTAATCATGTTTTTGCCTATAGATCTCATCAGCTAAAGCCTCATGAGAAGAACTATCCTGCCCATGACCTTGAACTTTTAGCTGTAATTCACACACTTAAGTATTGGAGACATTACCTTTATGGAGAAAGATTTACTGTGTATTTATACCACAAGATCTTGAGTTATATATTCTCTCAAAATGATTTGAATCTCCACCAAAGGCGTTGGGTGGAGTACTTAAAATCTTTCGACTTTGACATTGCCTATACCCCGAGAAAAGGAAATGTAGTTGCAGATGCGTTAAGTAGGAAACTTCCATCATAGGCTATGAAATAATCTTATGAAGAGTAGAGTTTGATGGCTCTTTTTTCTTAGTTGCATATTGGAGTTCAGTGGAAGGGGAATGAAGTTTCTTTAGCCAGTGTTCAGATGACTTCTTCTCTCCTTGAGTTAATTCTTCAGGAATAAAAACTGGATGATGAATTCCATAGCATTAGGGACTCTCTTTATGGTGGGGAGACCAACACCCAGTGGTCGTTCTCCAAAGAGGGTGTTCTGTGTTTTCAAAACCGTGACGTTGTGCCGTTAGCGGCAAGGAAGGATGTGATGGGGGATTTCCATAACTATCAGTGGGCTGTACACCCAGGAACCTCAAAGATGTTCTATGATATGTGATGATAGTTATGGTGGCCAGGTAAGAGACGAGATATTGCTGAGTTTGTATCTCCTTTCTATATATGCCAGCAGGTGAAAACCGAGCACCAGAAACCTTCGGGTTTTCTTCAACCAATTCCAGTCCCTACATGGAAGTGGGATGAAATCTCTAGGGATTTTGTGGTTGGGTTACCTCAAACCCAGAGGAAGAAGAACGTGATATGGGTTGTGATCGACAGGCTGACCAAGTCGGCTCACTTTAAACCTATTCGAGATACAACCAAATTTGAGGAGTTGGGAAATATCTATGTGAAAGAATTTGTTCGTTTTCATGGAGTTCCATATGCTATAGTCTCTAATAGGGATCCTCGGTTTACTTCTTGCTTTTGGAGAGGACTTTATGAGGCACTAGGATCTTAGGTCCATTTGAACACGACCTACCATCCACAGTCAGATGGCCAGACATAGAGAGCTATTCAGATCATTGAGGATATGCTTCGTGCTTGTGTTATCGACTTTGGTGGGTCTTGGGATTATCATCTGGGGTGAGTTGAGATTTCTTATAAAAACATTTATTAGTCTGCGATCAAAATGGTTCCTTTTGAGGATTTTTATGGTCTTCCTTGTAAATATCCCTTATGTTGGTCAGATATTGGTGAGTGTTCTTTGGTAGGACCGAGTTTGGTCCAAGAGATGACAACTAAGATCCATTTGATTTGTCTGATAATGTTGACAACAAAAAGTTGGTATAAGTCTTATGAGGGTCATCACCGTAAACCTGTAGAGTTCTCAGTTTGTGACCAGCTGTTCTTGAATGTTTCACCCTGATTGAGTCGTCGATGGAATGGGAGGCAAGGGAAGCTTGCTCCTCATTTTGTGGGACCTTTTGAGGTTATTGGTCTTGTTGGGAAAGTTTCTTATCGTCTAGCTCTACCACAATAGCTAACGTTGATACAAAACATGTTCCATGTATCGCAGCTGCGAATGTATCTCTCTGGTCCATCTCATGTTGTGAGCTGGAGTGATCTTGAGAATGAACCAGATTTATCTGTTACGGAATGACCAATCATGGTTGTTGATTTTGAGACCAAGGTACTTTGGGGTAAAATGATACCCCTAGTCCGTGTACTATGGAAGAATTGTTCTGATTCTCATGAGATGTGGGAAAGGTAGGAACTAATGAGAGAGCAGTGGCCTCATATTCTTGACGTGGAGGTCTCTTCATAGGATTTATGGGGACAGAAAGATATTATGGTGGGGAGTTTGTAACATCACGTTACGTTTTCATGTACTTTTGATGTTTCTATGTACCTCTGTTTTGAAGTAGTGACTTGGGAGAGTCGAGAGAACTTTAAATGATGTTTTTGGGAAAATGGGAAGCTGCACGGGCGGCGCACGAGTTGTCTAAATCGTGCGGCCAAACCGTGCACAGTTCGTCTTGGAGGCAGTAGCTTCCGCATGGGTAGCGCACGGTTTCTATAACTATGTGGCCAAACCGTGCATGAAGGGTGGTCGGGGCAGTATCTAACACACGGATAGCACACGGTTTGTCAAACTGTGTGAACTAACCGTGCAGACACTTAAATGAGATCCTTAAATTGTGGATCTCACTCATTTTTTGCCTCTAAGTGCCTCGCTTGTCGTCTTAAGAGTACCTAACTCGATATTTGTCTTCTCCTAAGGTTATAGAAGGTTCTCACATCATTCCGGAGGTGATCTAATGGCTCCCCTTGGTGAATCAATGTCGTATTCTTGAGGTAAGTGATCGTTCTTCATCATTCTTGATCGGTTTCTTAGATCTAATTTGATATACTTCTTCTCTTCTCTTGTTTTCTTAGATCTAAGCTCGTTATGGGTAGATCTAATTGTGTGGTACCAAATATGATGAGATTTGGTCTCGATCATTCTAGGATAATAGATCCAATGTGGGTTATTAAAGGAGCAACCTAGTTTTCTTAAGTGTTCTCAACCGTTTTAGTTTTGGTCAAAACCTTTGAGGTAGGTGGTTCTGTCCTGACTTTCCAAATTTATTATCATTTTATTTTCTTGATTTATTTCAATTTTTGATTTAAATTAAATTGCTCAAGTTTTCTTTCAATTAAATTGACAAAAACTCGATTATAGTGAATCGAGATATTTGAAATGGTTTTGGCGTCGAAATTTGGAAAACCCCAATTCCATTGAATTAAGTGTGTTTATGGAAATTGGACAATTTAAATTGTTGGATTTAAATTGTGGATTTTATGGAAATGATTAAAATTAAATTGTTGAATTTAATTGTGGAAATAAATTTTGTGATGATGGAATTAGTTTTGATTGGATTTCAAACAGGTGAAAATGGATTAAAATGATTTTATTGAAACCCATTGGTTTTATCTTGTGAAAAAGGCATTTTTGAATAAAACGTGTTTTGGTTTTAAATGGAATGAAATTTTCACTTTTGAAATGGAAGAATGGGATTGATCATATTTTAAACATTCTTAAAATAGTTCACCCATCATGTAAGAGCGCATGTAAGACTTTGGTAGTTAGTGAGTTATTTTGATACACTCTACGCTATGTAATGTTCTAAAACATACTTGGGGAGAGTCACATCCCCGATGGGTTGGTGATGAGTCTCCTTTGGCCAGTGTCATAGGGACATGTGTATACACATTTCTCTGAGTTCACATACAGAGTGCTGAATCCTATAACTGGTTAATACTATCGTACCTTTTGGTAGATGACCAAGTTGCTTGATTGTTTATTTATATTTGAGATATAAATGTATGATAATGCTTTTGAACTGACTTAAATGCCTACTGAATTTATATAACCTATTATATATATATGTTTTGCTTAATCCATTGTTTTAGAAATATTCCATCAGTGTAAAGCCTTTGAATAAATTTATTTTTTCCATCATTTGAAAATGTATAGCATGTTTTGTTAAAATATTATTTTGAATTGCCAAATATGTTTATTTGAAAATTGAAAGTTTTTCTTTGGATAATATATATTTGGAATCTGTTACAGAATATTTGGTGGTATCCTACTGTGCTTAGGCTCACACCCCACTTTTGTCTTTGGGTGTTTGAAGAATTTCTTCTTTTAGGATCGAGCAGAGGTAAGGGATCTCTTTGAGGTGGATCTAGTTGTTGATCTCTGGTCTTGGTGAGTTGTGTATTTAGGGACCATGGGGCTATTTTTCCCATCTTTAGTACTTGGGTTATAGTACTTTGGGTTTTTTATTCCCTTTTGTATTCTAGTATAATACTCCCAGTGGAGTTTACTTTTTGTTTTTCATACTGTCTTGTTTCTTTTACTTCCACATTCTTGTGGAAAAATAATTCCCACTTGCATGTTGTGTATTTCCAGGTGCTATTCACCAACCCATGGGGATCAGGAACGCCCTTCGGCCCTTCGGGCTATGTCAGGGCTGGCTCGATTATCGGGTTACCAGGGTACCCGGTCTGGTTCATGACATTCTCAATAATCAATGAAGAGTCCCATTGATCCATCTTTATTCTTAACAAATAGAACATGTTCTCCCCAAGGTGACGCACTAGAGAATATGAATACCATATTAATATTATCTTGGAGTTTCCTCTTCAAATCTTGAAAATCAATTAGGGCCATTATATAATGTGTCATTGAAATAGGCATATCACCCGATATGTGTTCTATTCAAAACTCATCTTCACGATTTGGTGGAAGATCTAGCAATTATTTTGGAAAGACATAAAAAAATTCCCATACAATGGGTGTATTCTTAATTGTGAGTTTTTAACCAACCATTTGTGATCGATAACTTTCATTTATAGGAATCAAGACCCATAAGATGGAATAAATTTCTTCTGGAAGGTCATATTTATACTTCCATCAATAGATGATTATATATTGATTCTTAATATTAAATGTGTCTTACCTTAATTGGAAATTGATGTGAGATCCATATATAGAAATCCAATCCATGTTAAGAATCACATAAAATAACACTATAGGAAGGATCCCAATAATTGTAGGAAGCATTTTCCCACATAATTAAACAGGAGAAGAATTATATACTTTAGATGCAGCTGTTGTTCCATTAGGAGTTATTACAGCTAAGTCAACATCTAATTTTTAAGGTAATATGGATATACTATTAGAAAATTCCTCATAAATAAAAGAGTGGGTGGATCTAGAATCAAATAAAACATTTGCTACTTTTTAGTGGATGGTAAGTGTACCTTTCACCGCTTCATTTTCGTAATCCACATCACTGATTGTGATCACATGTGACCTGCCTTTTTATTTGGAAATAAAAGTTTAGTGATGTAGATCATCATCAATAACCCTTGGATTAGAGAATTGATTAGCATAATTCCCTATTTCCTTGCACTAGTAACAATGAAGTGTTGGAGGTTCATTATGTGTACCCTTTTCTATATTCACATCATTAGACATATTTCTCCCATCACTTCGGCATTCAACTGCCCAATAACCTTCTCTCCCACACTTAAAACATTTTCAAGTCCCTTTAAGAGAATTTCCTCCATGTTTCTTTCCACACTTTGAGAATAAGGGAAAACTCAACTTCTTCTCAATGTGGTATTTATATTTTCCCTTGAATTCCATTTTTCTCTTCTTATCAAACCCATAGGACTGATGGGTTACTCCAATCTCCAAATCAACCTTTAGAGCACATCAAATGATTTCCTTGTAGATATTGAACTCCCTTATGGATAATTCCATTCAAGGACTCGGTTTTAAGACACTGAATAATCTATCAATTTTACTCTTAGGTTGGATAATAATTCTACAAGCGTACCATGCATGTGTAATAAAATTTTATTTGTGGGTACCAACAGATTATTCATCATTTTTCTTAAGTTCAATAAACTCCTTCTCCATCTTTGTTGTAAGAATATGAGGAAAGTACTTATTGAAAAACAAGTTCTTGAACTCGTCCTATTACTTGGATTCAATTTCATCTCTTTGCCTCATAATTTTAATTAGAATTCACCATTTATTAGATTAACCTTCCAAATGATAGACTACCAATATGAATTTATCATGTTATGAACATTAGAGAACTGAAAATATATTTTCAGTGGTATTAATCCATTTTTCAGCCATTAATGGATCATACGATCCACTTAAAGAAGGTGGATGTTACCTCATGAAGGACTCAATAGAAGGTTGTTCCCTCCTTTTTTTGGAATTCCTACATGATTAATATCATGAGAACGTTTTTTGAGCATAACAACAAGGTTTTTCATTCCATATACCATAACATTCAGTTTCTCAAGAGGACAATCATTTCATTGACCTTCACAATCAGCATTAATGCGGTTCCATTAGGTTCTAGCCATTGACTAAAACCAAGAAGCATAGTCTGAGAAACAGTAACCATAATGGGAAAACCACATAATAAACAATAAAATTTTAATTTAGTAACTTTTAAGTTTTATCCTTGGTTATTCATGATCATTTATAAAACACTAGGTTTGTAACCTATACTTAGACATATCCTTAGGGATCTTACTACGGTTTTGTCATCCTAGTTTCCAAATTTTAACTATACCTTTCCTCGGATACCAACAATACTGACACATACTTTACATACAAATATATTACTTAAAAATTGAAGAATATTCATTAAAAAAGATAACAAATCCAAGAAATGACCATATAGGTATAATGTCTTTAGAAACTGGGAAGCATAAACAATTGGTTCAGAAGACATCTACATTGTCTCCCACTTATTCCTTCATAACTATACTACCTTTTTACATATATTACTTAATACCCTTCTTCATGACCTAGGGAAAATAAAAATAAAAAGGGAGATATTATATGCTCATTAAGGGTAAATTAGGAGACATTAATCATATCATAATCATAACACATAAGAACATACAATTTGAAAATCTTATCCTGCATATAAAAGATTGGGATATCATTCCAGAAGATAAATCATAAAAGTTCATAATAATAAATAAAAATAATCCCAAAAGTCATAACATAAGACATGAAATTTTGTGTCATACACATAAGAATATAAAATAATTTCATACTATTCAAGGCTCATTGTAGAGACCATCATAACAGACAAAGTTTATTAATGAACTGAGCTCACTCCTCATTCCAAACTAGTATTACTAAACCAAGATCATTTCTCGTTCCATCCATGTCTATCTCATGAGATATAAATATTTAACCAATGAGTTAGAGGGGGATATAGGCCTCACTCATATCATAATTAAATAATTATTATGTATTCCAAAAAAACATAAATCATTCATCATAGCATAACCCATGGAATAAAACATTGTTTTTAAACATTATTTCATCATAACATAATCCATGTAAAATAAATGGATTTCATAAATAGAATTCGATAAAAAAATAATAAAACCATAATAATAATAGGGATAGTATACTTGAAACATAACCCTATTAAATAATTTCATCTTAGATGGAAAATAATTTTTATTGAACACTTGAAATTAATTCTTGGGGAAAATATCCTTTTTTCTTTAAAAAAATATCTTTTCTCAAAATGCCACACAATTTTAAAAGAAAAGATTTTCATTGAAAATAAACTTGAAAATTGTAAAGGAAGCTTCATGGAAATATGGTGTTATGAAAATTTTAAAACCCATCACGCCATATAAGTTGAAAAAAAAATCTTCTCGTACTTTTTTCAGATAAGTAAAAAAGTACCTCGTATCAAAAAATAACCAAAGTTTCCTTTCATAACATTTAATAAAAATTCACAAATTGGGTAAAATTGACTTTAAAAATTTTATAAGGATAAAAATGATATTTTGGAATATATATTTTGGAAACATAGGCATGGATGATAAATATACCCCATTATATACTTACGTATAAACAATCTTGGATAATAATGAGATTGAAAAATTATCCCTTACATTAGGTATGATATCTTTTATATGAATCAAAACCTCCTATATAATGATTTAAATAATTTAAATGAATTATTCTAGAATCATATTCATTTTTATGAAATCATATATGATCATATTTTCATCTGTTTATTAGTAACAATATTACTCATCCATCGAGTATTAACTTCTTTATTTTATTGTGAATGTTTTATCGAATAAGTTCTTGTTACAATTTTTAGGTTATAGTTATATCATTTAAAAATGATATTAGATTATAATATTTATTCATTAAATTCATTTATAGAATTTTTTAATGAATATCATGTAGAATGAATCACTACGCATCGTGGAGATAGTAGGTCGTACGTACGCACAAGTTACAATATCATTCCCATAATTGTTGAATGGTATTGAAGTGAATGATGTATAATAATTTTGAATAAATATGATGTTATAATAATCATATATATTTATTATTTCCATAATTATACCCATCCATGTAAGGTGGTGGTTAAAAACAGATTACACCACGGTGTGGAGATAGGAAGTCGTACGTACGCACACATGGTGATTTTGTTTTTCGTAGGATGGATAGAAGGTGGAATATTGTTTTTTCATAATCATAATAACATATAAGTATATAATTTATAATGGAGTTATTACGTTTTAATGAAACGACTCATGAATAGGAATTATAAGAACAAATAAGTTTGAATGAATTGGTAGAGGAGATTACCTCTTCTTCGACGTGCTCCCTCTAAATCTCCTCTTAAATCACTAGAGTTGGTCTTTAAAGAAGAACAGAACCTATAAAATTTTACTAGAAAACATAATAATAGAAAAGGCCAGGGTATATATGAGCTTTAAGTCTCAAAGAGTTGTGAATAAAAGAAGGAGGTGGTGCCCTTGTATAATTGATGCGAGGGGAACTTTTGGAAACTGCAAAAAATATTAATTTACAATAAAATCAAACCACATACAAAAAACTCAAACAATGACCCAATTTAAAATATTAAATAATATAGGGTTGTTATATCATCAAAAAATAAATTTTATATAAGTTTTTATATCAATTTAAACCTTATCAATTTAATTAAAACTTTGTTATTCTATTTAATTTTTAACTAGGGTAACAAATATTTCAATATTAAAAGGCTGCAATATTTTCTTATTTGAGGTCCATAAGACCATAAATAAATAAATTTGAACATTTTATACCACATAATAATTATTATATATTTTAAAAATGGTTTATGATTTTAAATAATTCAATAAAACATTATTTTGATAAACAATCAATAGTATCGATTTTGACACTATTCAATTAATTGATTTTTAAAAATATTAAGCTAATAAGTTAACTTAAAAATAACTATTTTATTATATTTATAAGAGGTAAATTTCATCTATAAAATTAATTTTACATATTAATTAGTGAAAATTATATTTATTTTAATATTTTTAATAATATTTATTTGATATTTCCCTTAATAAAATAACTACTACAATATATTTGTGTAATTAGTTAATATTATTATTTATTAAATAAAAATTGAAAAATAAAATAATATGGAAAAGTTAAATCTTCTTTATTTCAAAGTAATAATTATAATTGAGTATATATTCTGTAAAATCCTACTTTAAAAATGTTATATTAATTAAAACATGATTGTGAAAACTTTAACATCACTTTAAATAAAATATTATAAGTGTCATAATCTTTCCCAAATGGCTCCAAATGGTCAATAACTCAACCCTTATATGATTATGATCGAGATATGATCAACAAATAATATTTGGTCAAATTTTTATATTTTTTAATGTTTATTATCATTTTAATAAAAATTAGTTTATTGATTTTTCATAAATTAAATAATTTATGTATCATCAATATATAAACCAATAAGGTAATTATTTATTTTATAAAACATATAAATATATTACCATGAAAAAAAACATTTTATATTTTAAATTAGTATTTTTAATAAAATTTATCATATGTATAGCCTTATATTAAAAATGATTTAGTTATCAAAATTTGAGTGAGACATATTTAACTTTTCTTTAAATAATATAAATTAAATGCCATAATCTCATCCACGTGGATTCCAAAGGATACCATTTAAATCCAAGGATGATTTTTTTTTCAAAAAACACCCATCTAGTGAGATTAAGAAATGTGTTATGGTAATTTTATAACATTACTTTTACCTTTAATTACCTGATTTACCTTTTTAGCGCTTTAATAAAAATTACCGAAGTTATGATTCAAAATGCCTAAAAATAAAAGAAATATATTTAAATAATTTGTACATACTATTTCCAACTATGGAAACCATTTTTCAAAATTCAAAATATATAAGTTTTATTAATTAATTTAAAATTAATCTCTTTTTTGGAAAGAGAGAGACCGAGTTTTAAAAGTTAAAACATTACAAAAGATTGAAATGTTTTTACATATGAATTAAATATAAAATTAATTCCAATGAAATAAATTATATTAACTGATAAAATATATATTATATTTATACTTTTAAACCAATAAATAATATAATTTATCCATATAAATTATTTTTCTGAAAAAAAATTGTTTTCAATTAAAATTTAATGTATTTTTATTATTCATCAAAACTTGAATGTTATCATAAAAATATCATAAATTCATTAAAATTTTGTTTTTATATCCTAATTTAAAATAATATCATTATTTTTTCATATAAAAATTATTAATGTGTCAAAATTTTACTTCAAAAGGGGTTCTCCATTAAAAGTTAGTAAAATTTCCCTTTTGAAAAATATAGGTTGTTATACATAAAATAGGGTTTATTCATACCACATGATAAAAATATCTATTATATGAATACCAAAAATATTTTTTATGTATATAAAATATATATTTAATTAATTTCTTTTCATAATAGTAATTCACTCTATTTATTCGTACAAAAAATAAAAATATATAATTGATTTATATTTTTCCTAAATAATTGGTAGCTAATGAATTCACTATAAATTTTCATAAGTTAGTTAGGTTTATTCCCAATAACCTAATAGCTAGGTTATAATGATCATTTTATAATAAGGAGTCTCATAGTTTGTTTAAACTCACAATTGCGTGCAATGAAAGGTATTGAAGAACTAAAATTATTTAAAGAAAATATTTTATAAAAACATCTTGGTGTTATATATTAGGTGTCATTTCATCAACCAAACTCAGAATTGATAGTTTTTTTTCTCGTTGGATCTATTCTTGTGATTTCTTCATTCCCTAGGATCCTTTCTTCGTTTATCTTCGTATCAACTTGGTTATTTTGGTGTGTGATAATATTCCATATTTCTAGGGAATTCTTTATTTATTTTATTTTCCTTCAATCTGGGTTGAGTTAGGAGACTATACTAGACATGTTTTCTACAATGGGTATATGGTAGGTGGTCTATACCTTTTCCCGTAATGTGTAGTTTATTTATAGCTAGTTTCCATTATGCCACACACCAAAACATTCAAGCATTGCACCTAAATTAATTTAATTCCTTGATTAAATTATTGCAACCATGTTAGGTTTCCCCCTTAGCACCATGATATGGTTAGAGGTCATTCACCTCAACCAGAGAAACACATAGGGTGTGGACATGTATTTTCCCTATGATATACTACCCCGATGGGTGTGTGTCAACTCACCAATTCTGTTGGGGGTCTTAATAAATTAAATGATATATTCAAGAAAAGGATTATGCATCATTTTCCACATGATTACATGTTTTTATATGTTTAAATGAATTAAATGGAAAATGTGGAATGGGTTGGATGAACTCATGGATTGTGAATTGATTAATGAAATGTTTATTATTCAATTGGATGTTATAAGCATTTATACTTCATGGATTCAGACTACTTTGGATGTCTGAGTATTCTACTCTTGGGATCCATCTTGCTTTTACCGCATTGGACATGCTCCATGGACATTCTCCTTGGGCACCACGCAAGTCATTACTTGGTTTTCTATGGAGATTCTATCTGGACTCAATGAGGATTTCTAGGTCATTTATACATTGGATCAATCCCATGTAGTCTTGATACAATGAGGATACATTGTTCATTCATACCTTAGATCCAGACCATGTATTCCTGATACGATGAGGATGCATTGGTCATTTATAACTGGGGTATGAACCATGTAGGCTTGATATGATGAGGATTCCTTGATCTTTTATACCTTGGATCTGGCCCGTTGGGTCTAACATAGGATTACTTGACATAGGCTATAGTGGATGTTTATCATGCTTTACAATTATCCCATGTTTACTGATGAGGCTCACATTTTCATATATTTTATACTCTAAATAATTTTTTATCCCACCATAGTGTTATTTTATGGGTAATTGTCATGTTTTTAGGTTTCAGTGGTAATTTGAGCTTAAATGCAAAAAGTGGTTAATTCTTGAATTTTGACATATTTTTATCGTAGGGGTATTTTGGTCATAAAATTTACATTTGGACTCCAAATTGTGTGATTATTTTTTTCAATTATTTATTTATTTACTAAAAAATTATCTTCAAGTTAAAATGAAGATTCAAACATATAGAATCCTTAAAAATCAATTAAGTTGGAGACTTTTTTGTGCAGACAACATGGACCCCACCACCGTAATGGAGATCTATATCGGCCTAAAAACCTTGAATTTCTGTGATTACACCTTTAATGGAACTATGAAACATAGGGGAACTTGAAAACTAAATTTTAGGGAGTTATAAATCTATTATGGTTTTCTTTTAATGACACAATTTTGGAGGAATCTTCCTAGAAATTTCGGACAGAAAAATTCATTATCAATAAAAAATCTATAACTCCCTATTTAATCATCCAATAAAGCTTCCACTTGTAGGGTCAATGAGAAATAAATTTTTGAATAGATTTTATAAATTATGGATGGACATAATCATCCATTAATGGGGAAAACAATGTGTCAACTTTTGGAGGATAGAATCTGCCTGTAAAAGGAGGGGAGATCCCACCTCTCAAAGCATCCCATATTCTATCCCATTCCTTCTGGGACACCAAAGAGGAGATCTACACCAAGGGATTCCAGCCACAAATCTTCCACCTTTATTTTTAATTTGTTTATATTCTTTATTTTTGTTTTAGTTTTCAATTATAATTTAGATTTCTAATAAATTAATGCGTTGTTTTTATTTCTGTGTCCACCCATCCACCCTGTTTTCTTCTTCATCTTTTCACCTTTTCTTCTTCTATTCTTTTCATATTATCCACCATGAACTATTAACCTAAAAAATGAGGGGTTAAACTGAGACTTGGCCCAGGGGAGGTATGTGTAAATTTAATTTATTCTGTGCTTAAATTCCTATGTTTTATTAAGTTTCTGATGAGCAAGAGTAATGTGCACAGGTGTGTTGATTGTCTACCGCGACACTGATCTCAAAGTCAATTCTATTGTTTTATTAAATATTTTTAACCTCCCATATATAGGATAAAAGCTCTTTATATGATGGAGTTGAGCCATTTGGTGGTTGAAATGTCATACAATGGAGCCAGGTCTTGGAAGATGTCACACTCTCGATCGAGGTGTGCCATCAGCCTTGATTATAGGA
Source organism: Viscum album (assembly GCA_963277665.1). NCBI lineage: Eukaryota > Viridiplantae > Streptophyta > Magnoliopsida > Santalales > Viscaceae > Viscum > Viscum album. The sequence continues at coordinate 776,917,129 of OY728123.1, forward strand.
GAAGGTGAAGTTAAGATTACTAAATGCATTCAAGATTTCACACCAAGAAATAAAATAATAGTAAACCATGAATGATATCCCATAATTGAATTATAAAACATAATTTAAATACCAATAGGGAGAATAATGGAACCCACAAACCAACCCATAAAGGCCAAGTTCTTTCTTAATTAATTGCATTTTGTCATTCCATGTTGGTTTTATATTTTATTTAAATTAAATTTAATTCCATTCCTAGAATAAATTAAAACAACAAAAAATAAGTAGTTTAGTTAAATTATATTAAGTGAGTGAATGACTATAAAAGCTCCTTAAGAGAGATGGCCCTGGTCATCCTCTATGCTTCACTAGGAAAATTAAATTGCTTTTTTCTGGCCCTACAACAAGCATGCGTCAAAACAAGCACTGTTGCCGGGGATCCAATCAGTAGTTTACTTATCTATTTCTATTTTCACATTCTCCATAGATTTCATTTAAAAAAACAAAAAATCATAAATTTCAAAATAAAACATTAAAAAATCTTCATTATTCATGATATATTAAAATTGTGATTATTATTCATGGATAGACCAATCTAAAGTGAAAGAAAGTTTTTAAAATGAACATGATGCTCAGTTTCATAGGATTAGTGATAAAGTTAAAAACCTAGAGATCCAAATAAAATGGATTGTTGAATATGTTCCTAGTAGCAACCGGAACCTGGGTCAGAACCAAAATCAGAACGAGTAGTGGAATAGATTTCACTAATAATTTTTTATGTTAAAGAACCTTAGGAGAGTGGGAAAGAACTTCTAAAGAAACTAATCACATCATATCGCACTCAACCATTTCTCTAGGAGGTCCCAAAATTACACATTCCAGCTGATGCACTAATGGGAGACAAACATTTTTTTGGAAAAATCCTGGAATAGATTTGTTGAAGATAAATTGAAACATGATCTTCCCATCCTTGATAATGAAACATCAGACACTTTCTAACTCTCTCTTTATTTGGAAGACAATAAAAAATATTCCCCAACAAAGATTGAGTTTCCAATGGTCCTTCTTGAAGAGATCAATTACCAAGATGAATTAATTTAAAGGGAATATTTCTTTATTAATTCTTCATGTTTTAAGCTTATTCAAGATAAATTATTTTATGGCTTATCTTTCTTTTAAATTTTTGATACAACAAAAATGGAGCATACCGTGTATGTTAAAAATGAGACTACCCAAGTAGCGAGGACTGAAGAAGAAGAGTTGGACCAACATGTGGTGGTGCGACTACTTCCTAAACAACATTTTCCATACCATATGGAGGAGGACACCCAAAAATTCAACAGGGAGCACCTCTATATTTTATTCCCTCCCACTTCAAACCTCAAATTTCATCTTTATTCCTTCTTAGGGGTTGGGAACTTTCTTATATACCTTGGGGTTCTCTACTTTCAGTGTTTAATGATGGACATTGGGAAAACATACATGTGGTGGTTCATCTAAAAGAAACCACACCCACATTTCTATTGGGGATAATCCACTACAGTAAAAACCTTGCACCCGCTTGGGGGTCTAAACCAAGCATTATCTCTTTTATATTCCATTTATCTTTATCTTTATTTATTTTTCTTATTTATTTTCATTACATTCTTGTAGTTTTAAAGTGGTATCTTCTAGGATCTTAACTCAAGGAATCCACTTTAAAAATAATTTCAGGTTGTATATATCCTTCCCTTGGATTTTATAACCTTATATTTATATTTTTTTGAATTTAAATAAGGGGTAGTAAAATTAAAATGTGGGGGAGTGTCAACTTTCTTAGTTCTTCTTGTGTTCTTTTCATTTGTTTTATCATATTTTTAGGGTTTTTGAGATTTAGTGAATATTCTTATCAATTTTCACACATCAATTGATTTTGAAAGAGTTGAAATTATTTTTCAAATAATGGATTTTAAATGATTGTTTATATAAATTCTTTTCCCATAAAATGTATTTTCAATCATTTTTATGAGTTTGACTAATTTTTGAAATCCATACCCATTAAACACTGACTCAAAATATTTTTCCAATCTTATGAGGTATTCAAAACCACTTTTTCATATTCTTCCTAATACCCACAGTTTCTTGAGGGAAATATAAATTTTGTGTGAGAACTAGAATTTGTGAATATTCTATTTCAAATATTTAGATTTCATGGAATGTATTTGAAATGATTGAGGCATATCTTTGGCTAGACACATTTTATATTGAGACCCGCCTTTACATTTATCCTTCGTAATACCTTTGATTCCATGAATTTACTTATAGGTTTAAGCCACATTACAAGCTTATTTTTCCTTACCTACTTGCATTTTTAGTATTTTTCATGGATATTTCAAGTTTGAGTGTAGGGGAAGGGCCTTTCGTGTGCGTTCATTGGGATTTGTATCATTTATGGGCGGTGCGAGGTGTGTTTCACTACTTCGGGCAATGGATAATATGAGAATTGGGCATGTGTTTTCATTTCACTGTGCTTTATTTGTTTCATCCATTTCTCCTTCAAAAAAATGAAAAAATGGAGATGAGATTTAATTACTCATTTTATATTATTTATGACTCATGTTCCACTCAATAATAAAAATAATGAATTGTCATTCATTCATTTCATTCAATTTTCATCTCATCCTCGATAAAAAAAGGAAAAAAAGAAAAAAAGTTGTGCCTTTTTGAGCTTAAAAAATGGGAGAACATAGATGATATCAATTTTTATAATCACATGTTATATAATGTACCATTTCATAAAAGGTGGTGGTCTTGTTTTTCACATTTTCAAGTGGGGTTGAAAGGGTAATTTATTGTGTTTTCACTTGAATTAATCATGCATTGTACTTAAAAGTCCAACATCCTCTTTATGGACTGAAACGTTTTTTCAATTATTTTCCCACCAACCCTAAGCCATAGAATAATTTGAACCATTAATTAAATACCTCATTATTGAATTCATTTTTCTTGTTTTATGCTATGGATAAATGGAAATTTTCACAAACCTATGGCGATACATGTGATTTTCAAGTATGAGCATAACTCTAGATTCAATTTCTCTTGAGTGAAGAGTGACATAAAATTCAATGTGAGGTAGGTTGTGATTGGGCCATGGATTGATTAGTGATGTGGAAAAAATTTTAATGATTGAAATAAAAATAATATAGAATTTTTTTTCATATATGATACTTGATGGACTAATATTTTGGATAAGATCATTGATATTTTCTCATTTTTGATTGTTGTATGGATTTTGATTTGGATGTAAGATGATTGCGCAGGAGTGCAATGTTTAAGTGTGAGGGAGTGATGAAGCTCACATTTTAATATATTTTACACTATAAATAATATTTTATAATCCCACTATAGTGTTATTGAATGGGTAATTGTCACGTTTTTAGGTTTTAGTGGTAATTTGAGCTTAAATGAAAAAATCATTTAAATCTGGAATTTTGAAATTTTTTTATCATAGGGGAATTTTGGTCATAAAATTTACATTTGGACTCAAATTGTAGGTTTTTTTGAAATACTTGATTTATTTACTATAAATTTTTCTTCAGTTGGAAAGGATTATTCGAACATATAGAAGCCTTTAAAAATCAATTAAATTGAAGAATTTTCCAGGCGGACAACGTGGAGACCACCACCATAACAGAAGTCTATATTGGCCTAAACACATTCAATTTCTATGGTTCTACGTAAAATGGAACTATGACACTTAGGGGCACCTGAAAAATGAATTTTAGGGAGTTATGAATCCATTAAGGTTTCCATTTAATGAAATTATTTTGGAGGAAGCTTCCTAGAAATTTCGGATAGAAAAATTAATTATAAATAAAAAATCCATAACACTCTATTTACGAGTCCATTAAAGATTCCATTTGAATGGTGAATGAACAAGACATTGTTGAATAAATTTTATGAATTATGGAAGGACTGAATCGGCCATTAATGGGGCCAACAACGCATCAAATTTAAGAGGATAGAATCTGCCTATAAAAAGAGGGGAGCTCCCACCTCTCAAAGAATCCCATATTCCATCCCATTCCTTCAGGGACACCGAGGAGGAGATCTCCACTGAGGGAGGTCAACCAAAAATCTTCCTCCTTTATTTTTAGTTTTTTTTATTTTCTTTATTTTAGTTCTATTTTTAAATTATAATGTACATTTCTAATAAATCAATGCATTTTTTATTTCGGTGTACACCCATCCACCAATTTTTCTTCTTCATCTTTTCTACTTATTTTATTATTTTATTCTTATCATATTATCCACCATGACCTATTACCCTAAAAAATTAGGGGTTAGCCCGAGACTTGTCCTAGGGGAGGTATGTGGCAATTTCATTTATTCTATGCTTAAATTCTTATTTTTTATTATGTTTGTGATGAACAAGAGTGATGTGCACAGGTGTGGCGATCGTACACCACAACACTTATTTCAAACTCATTTATATTATTTTATTAAATCCTTTCCCTCCCTTATACTAGATACAAGATCTTCATAGGATGGAGTTGATCCATTTGGTGGTTGAAATGGCATACAATAGAGCCAGGTCTTGGAAGATGTCACACTCTCAATCGAGGTGTTCCAGCAACCTTTATTATAGAAGGAGGTGAAGTTAAGATTGATAAATGCATTCAATATTTCTCACCAATAAATAAAAGAATATTAATTCATGAATTAGATATCATAATTTAATTATCAAACTTAATTTAAATATCAATAAGGAGAATGATGGAACCCACAAACAAACCCATAAAGGCCAATTTATTTCCCAATTAATTTCATTTTGTCATTGCATGTTAGTTTTATCTTTTAATTAAATTAAATTTCATTCAATTCATATATTAAATAAAAAAAAACAAAAATAAGTAGTTTAGTTAAATTAGATCAAGTGAGTGAATGAATAGAAAATATTCTCAAGAGAGATGACCCTGGTCAACCTCTATGATACAATAGAAAAATTAAATTGCTTTTACCACACCCTACGAAAGGTGTGTATCATTTATAGATACTAGTTTACAATGAGATTTGGTCGTCTAGATAGTATCACCTTTACATTTATCACTCCTTCTTATTTATTTATAATATTTTTTTATATTTCATATTCCTTATACTTATATACACATACTAGACTTGTTATAGACACAATTGGTGGTGACCTAATAAGGGTTATCTCACACCCTATTAATAGTATCGTTGGGTACCTGGAAAGTCTTCATGGTTATATGTAGGGATCAAGGAAAGCACCATCTTTAATATATTTGATTGATTATGGATTAGAAGCAGGGGAGCACAGGACTGAGTTAGGCTTGATTTGCTATATAGGGATACATATTTTTCTCTTTTTGTATTATTGATACATTTATGGTATTGGATATTGGTTTCCATGTATTTACTGCCATTTTTTATAGATTCATGACACACATCATCTTTTATATGATACTACCTTAGATTGTATTATTATTATAGTCTTATGGATGTGTACCTTCTGTTGTTCATTTATTTGATATGCTTGTACTATTTATTGATGTGATTATATAGTTATTATATACTCTAATTATGAGGGTATAGTATCCCCACTATACCACCTTATACCCTCACTACTAATTGGTAGCCTTTGGCATACAGTGAGGCATGCTTGAGACCATGTGACCACCAGATCGGGGCACTATTAAGTGGCTTCTGGGTCAAGACATTACAAAGTGGTATCATAGGGTGTTTTATTTTCTTTTATTTTTACACCTTACTATTTGATATGGTTGAAAGGATAAATATTAATGTGTTGTAATTTAGTAATGAGTTATTCCTAGGAGTATCTAACCCATATACAGGGAAAATCCAAATTTCCTAGGATGTGAATTATTGTCATATATTTTTCCTATTACAGTTTAATTGATTACACCATTGGGTGATGCACATGACATGTGATGTTATTGTTATTATGAATAAGAGTGTCACTTTATCCTTATCTCTTTATAGTAAGAAAGAATTGATCAAGAATAATTTCAGTCACTTTTCAATATTCATATTCCATGCACTTTCCTTGCCAAATAGGATGCATTGCTTGACTTCATGACATTTATTATGTTTGCCTTATGTGATATAATTATTATTTGACTAAATTTTTTTACACAATATTGACAAACATAATTGGTATTTAAATTTTCTTCCATAACCTAAATAGTGTTTTCCTACATAGACTACAAAAAACACCTTAAGCGGTCAATTATGGCATGTCAAATCTTGTACTATTGGTTTTATGGGAAGGAACATGTTATGTTTAGGATTAAATGGATTCCATACTTCAGTTTATATGGTGTATGGTCCCTTATAATTTGGGATTACTCTCTATATTATTTTACTATTTAACAGAAATATTTAATAAATGAGAATGAACTTAAAATAAATTTAATTATGAAATTTAAAGGTCTTCGTTGAATGGATTTTCAATCATTTGGAATTCCATGTACTGGGACTTGTGCTGTGAAATAGAGAGCGTGAAACTAAACTAACCTTAGTAGTGGGTAGTAGGAAATTACTCTAATGTTCTTTATGATTGTTCCTATTAACCAATCCTGGATTTGGAAGTAGTCAATGGGGTGTGTCTTTTTGTAAGAAGGATTATACTTTTCTAATATTTATATCTATGATATGGTTGGTACTGAATATTATTTGAGGTGTGTATTTGAAATTTTTAGAGATATTCCACCATGATGGATTCCATTTGTGCACTTGGAGGGTGTGATAACCATGATCCAAAGGTGGTGAGCCCTAGGAATCTAGTATAACATCTAGTATTTCCACTTATGGAACCACCTGTTGTTCCTGATATGGGTGTTTATTCCCATCTCTAAGAGGGTTTTCTATGTTTTACATAGACTAGTCAGTGAGCCATGTATCCTTCCTTGACTATGGAAGAGATGACGTGTGTGTTCCAACAGTAGTATCTACCCACTTTTTTGGGGAATGGAAGTCCAAAGGCTTCTGAGATGTGTCTTGAGATTATCATGTCAGTTTTCGAGCATCTCAAGACACCTCCTAAGAGGATAGTAAATTTTGTGACATATGTACTTCATGGATACACAAATCATTAGTGGGATGTACTAAATTAGGATGATATGATTCAAGATATGGATTGGAAGGATTTAAAATCCATATTTTACAACTAATTCTTGCCTGAGACTTTGAGAAATGAATAGTAGAGTGAGTTTATGAATTTGGAGCAGGGTGTGATGACCGTTATGGAGTATTCGACTCTCTTTATAAAACTTCACTTCTATATACCCATGTATCTTGCTGATGAGGCTTTTAAGGAAAAACACTTCGAGGAAGGTTTCAAACATGTCATTTGATCATATGTGAATTTGTTTCAGTTTAATACTATAATTGAGATATTAAATAAGGTGTTAATTACTAAACATAACCTAAGGGGAGTTGGGGAACCAGAGTAGGGTATTATAGCTTCTTGACCCATTGGTTTAGGCACAGTTGGCTAGAAGTGCCATTTTGAAACTTATCATGAGGGGAACACCATCCAGGGTGCAATTTATGGTAGTTTAGTCTTCAGTCATCAATGTGGGATGTGAGGACATGTGAGGAACCAATGGGATAGATACTCATCCAAGGGTCGAGCATACGGTAGGCGATCTCACAACGATATAACATGTATTATCACACTTATACTTTTGTATTACATTGTTTAAGGTTTTATTATCCCATTATTTAATCCTTTCAACTCATTATTTATTTTTAATCCATTTCATGAAAACATTCTTAAAAAGATGTAGTTTCAAAATGGCCCACATTGATATCAGTTCACTGTTTCTATTATAACATTCACTACACTTACCCAAATGTTAAAATTTTATTTTTTAGGATAATATGGTCATTGTTCTTAAACTTATTTAACTAGACCAAAGGCTGAGTGTGATAAAAAGGGACCTAAAAGAGGCCCACAAGTGAATACTTTCTAGGTCGGCCAGATTGGACAACCATTCTATATTTGAGCCATAACTCAGGCCCCAAAACTCTAATTGGGATGATTCCATCCATTGTACATCTTACTAGAAGTCCCACAACTCCACAAAATTTCAGAATAATTTAATACCTTTTAGCCATTAATCCATTCGAATAAACATGGTGTAAAAATCAACCATGAAAAGATAACCTACACCCATATACCATTGAATTTCTTAGATCCAACTTTCCAGATTTCTATTTAAAAGCACTCCATGGCACATTGGAAAAGATGGAACGACCAGGATTAAGGTTGAGTCAAATTTGAGATCTTTCATCATCTATTTTCTACCTCTTTTACATTGTGTATTTCTAAACTTAATAGTAATCAATTTGGAGGGGTGTTCTTTGTTATAATCACGAGATCCACGCTTGTAATCTTTGGAAGGTAATTTAATTTCCATGATTTTTATCAATTTTTCTTCATTTAAACCTTTTTATTTTTTGTTTATTCTAGTATGATATAAAAAAATCAATGTAACAAAAATCCTCATTCTTCCATGTATAAATCAGATCTTCTGATGATTTGAGTGTGGTTTCCTCTTCTCTAACCTCTTTTATTTCATCAGTGTGCTTATGGATGGTATCATTTGATTAAATATAGAAGGTATAAACCATGATTATACATGTTTTTGTCTTGAGAATGTTTTTTATATAGACCCAAATATGTACATCTCATCACATTGTTGATGTGATTCCTTGATTGAGTTTGGTTCTTAGATCCCCATAATTTTATTAATTATGAGCGGTCACTGATAATCAATATCATCGATCGATCAAATCCTAGGTGGTAACCTTTTATGAACTCACATACCATACTGGTATTAGTGTGTATAAATCAAGGAATAAATTACTTTTCCTATTTACATTGAGAGTGATTATAGATTGAGCTACAAGGGACACTCATCTAGGTTGATCACAATTTCTACAACCAATTTATCTCACTTAGTAATATAGTTTCAATTTCTCTTTTAAAATCAAAAGACCCCAAGTTTAATAAAATACCTCTCCAATTTTATTTTAATAATCAAAACATTATTTTTTATGTTAATTATCTAAGACTTTATCAAGAGATGACCTATGGTTCCTGCTATACTATAGAAATTCTACTAAAACTAAACATTTAATTTTACACACTCGACAACGAGATAAAATTTTGGAACCATTTATAGGGATACAAGATCGTTTTTTCTCTTTATTTCATTTTATTTTTTTATTTTCCTTTTTATTTATTACTCATTTTAATCATACCACCTATTTTTTTTTGTTTTTGTTTTTGGTTATTTTTGTGTGTTTTTTCATCTCTCTCTCTCTTAGTTTTCATCTTCTCTATCTTTAGTCCTATAATATATCAGTCTATTTTCTTTTCTCATTTAATTATTATTAATTATTTTTATTTTTTCCATCTTCCATTATAAAAAAGAAAAACTTCAAAACTTATTTTCATGACCTGATCAGTAAAAGAAAATCTATTTGAAATAGACCTAGAAATTGAAAAGTCCCTTCACTCAAGAATTAGGTCATCTAAAGTAGGAAAATCATTTAACATTTAAGAAGACCTTTTGGATCCTCAATAATACCTGAAATGATCTATATGTGAACCAAATGAAACCCTAGAAAACATGTCTAACTGACCACCTCAGATGTGGAGTACCAACCTATATATATTCAATATCTTGAGGAAGTATCCAACTTTGAGATGAGATCAGGACTCATCGAACTCCTTACTAAATTTCATGGTATTCCCAGTGGGGAACCTCACAAACATCTCAAGGAGTTTCACATAGTGTGCTCTACCATAAAACCCCAAAATGTTACTGAGGACCTTATAAAGTTTTGGGCATTCCCTTTCTTCCTTGATGGTGTAGCCAAAGACTAGATATACTATCTACAAACCAAAATTGGGGGTGGAATGAACTTACATGACTCTTTATAGAAACTTTATTCCCTTCCTCCATAACTGCATTAATTACATAAAAATTTGTGTCATTAGGAAATCACAAGGAGAGACCCTTCACAAATATTAAGAAAGATTCAAATGACTTTGTTCAAGTTTACCCATCACCAAATTAGTGATTTTTTTTAATTCAATACATCTATGAAGGAATTGTTTCCATGGATCATGGAATGATAGATTCTATAACTGGTGGTTCCCTATTTGATAAAACTCTTTCCACCGCTCATGACTTAATAGCTAGTATGGCTCAAAATGCTCAAAAATTTGGTACATGTTAAATTTTACCCCCTTGAGGAGTTCATGAGGTAAGTCATTCATCCATAATAAAATGGTATATAATAAACTTTATGAGATTCATACCCTTATAAGATAATTTTATCAAGCTATAGGTAATTCACACTTTCCTTAAATTTTATTAAATTATGGTATTTGTTCGGATAACAAACATTTTTCTAAACAGTGCAGCCAACAGAAGTGGTATGACACTTTTTTTTGTGTTCGAATTTTGAATTTTGTGAAGTTCTGATAGGGCATGTGACATTCATTAATTTTTTTTGAAATTTTTTTTTGGTGATTTGAATGGGTTTTGGATATTGTACTATTCCCACTCATCCAAAAAGAGGTTATGGGAAATATAAAAAATAACAATTTTCGAAACACGTATTTTTCTAACAAGTGACCACAACTTTTGGATTCATCTTATCCTTGTATAGTAGTATTACTTGGGTGTCAATTCTAATAAGAACCTCCCTTCATGAATGAACCATTCATGCCAAATCCAAACCCTAAGTGGCAAGAACAACCACAATACCGACAAGAAAGAAACTCAAGCTACCCCAAGAATTTTTTTTATCAGTAAGGCCAATGTATGCAACCATAGGATCCTTTAACTTCTTAGAATAGTCCTCCTCCTCCCAAATATTACCAAGATTCAAGGACATGGTGAAGCAAATAGAAACCCAGAACAACCAGTTCAACAAGACTATACAATTGGCTATTCAAGACCTATGAACTCAAGTGGGACAATTGGAAAACACCATTGGTGAGATAAAGATGCAAGGTTCTGGAAAACTATTATCACATCTTATTTTAAATCCTAAGGACAAAGGTAATTTATGATCAATCACAATTTTTAGTTGTAAAGAAATTTATTTTTCCAATGATTCTACGCAATAGGTATATTCCCCTATTGAAAACTCTCTTTCTATACCTGCAAAAGTTTCAAGTGAAGAAAAGAAAACAAAAAGGGTAAAAAAGTTATTGTTGAGAATTCCCCTGAACAATCCATTCCTCTTCCTTTCCCTTAAAGACTCTCTAAATATAAGAAGTTTTTTATAATGATATTGATAAATAAATAATGGATACATTTAAAAAGGCTCATGTTAACATTCCTTTATTGGATGAAGTTAAAAAAATCCCTCACTACACCAAATTTCTTATAGATATTTGCACCCATAGATGGTGGTTAAAGGGGAATGAGAGAGTCAGCCTTAGAAGGAATGTATCAGCTTTGATACAACTATAAATCCCAACCAAATGCAAGGATCTGGTTACATTCATGATACCTTGCACCATAGGGGAGACCTTTTTTATGCAATTCAAGATTTAGGTGCTTAAATTAATTTAATGACTCACTCTGTGTACACTTATCTATAGGTTAGAGAGATTAAACGAATGGGAATTGTTGTGAGACTTTCCAACCATATAATAACAAACCCATCTAGAGTGATCAAGGATATCCTTATTAGAGTGAATAATCTCATCTTCCCAATAGAATTCTATATTCTGGATTTGGAAGATACCAAAACCAAGGACATGATCATCTCATACTTGGGAGTCCATTATTTAAAACAGAAAATACAATCATCAATGTTCACAATGATATGTTTTCCATGGAGTTCACTGGAGAAAAGTTATTTTTTAATATCCTTGATTCCATGAAACATCTCATTGAAGAGCACTCCATTATTCATTTCTATTAGATGAACGTTTTTTCAAATGACACACACACACACACACCATTCTCTCCTCAACCCACACTCTGATTCATTTTATTCTCCTTCATTCTTGGAAGATTAGAGTTTTGATTCATGTATTTAGTATTGTGTGGGTTCAAAAAAGTGTAAATGTTTTTATTTAATTGAATAGTATGTTCATTATGAGGTACAAATGATCGTCATTGAGTTTTCAAATCTAATTTACATTGATTCTCTTTCCTTATAGAATAAACATGAACATATAGACAATTTCATGGGCCACACTACCCCTAAATCCACTCTCTCAATCAAAAACCCCCTGTTTTGGAACTAAAACTACTTAATTCTAATTTAAAATATGCCTATCTTGAGGGTATTGACTAATTACCCATCATTATTACCAACAAACTCTCTTAATGATACAAATCGAAACTACTAGACCTTTTGAGAGAGAATAAAAAGGATATAGGATATACATTGGCTGATATTCTTGAGATTATCCAATCTATTTGTATGAACCATATACTTTTAGATTATGAGGCTAAACCCTTAAGGAAATCTCAATATTGTTTAAATCCCACTCTACATGAAGTGGTAAAATTATAAGTCAGTAGATTAATTATGGATGTGATATTTTATCCTATATTTGATAGTAAATGGGTTAGCCTAGTGAAAATTGTGCCTTAAAACTAGAATAATGGTTGTGTCAAATGAATGAAATAAATTGGTTCCAACATGTGTGCAAAATAGTTGGCGAGTCTGTATTGACTACCATTGACTAAATCAATCCACACAAAAGGACCAAATTTCCCTACCTTTCATTGAACAAATGTTATAAAGACTAGCTGGTAATTCCCATTGTTGCTTCCTTGATGGATATTTGGGTTATTTTTAAATCCATATAGCCTCTAAGGATTAATAAAATACAATATTTACCTATCCATTTGGAACATTTTCATATATAAGGATGGATTTTTGTCTATGTAATTCTCCCAGTACATTACAATGATGTATATTGAGTATTTTTCTAGGTACCATGAGAATTTTATGGAAGTTTTTATGAATGATTTCACAGTCTATGGAACATCCTTTGATGATTCTTTAGCACACCTAGGTTTTTTTCTCCATTGTTGCATTGAAAATGATATCGTATTAAATTATGAGAAATTATATTTCATAGTTGAGCGGGGGATAGTTATTGGAAATTTTATTTAAAATGTGGGAATTCAAGTTGATAAATCAAAAACTGAATTAATTTATCACTTACATATCCAAAATGTGTTCATGAGGTGAGATCTTTCTTGGGTCGTGCTAGTTTTTACTATTGATTCATTAATAATTTAGTAATATCACACTTCCCTTATCTCAATTTTTTCATAATGATTCTGAATTTGTTTTTGATAAAAATTGTGAGTGTGATTTCAATTCACTAAAAAGGATTCTCACATCACCTTCTATAACCAACCACTATGATGTGATCTCCCCTTCAAACTAATGTGTGATGACTTTAACTTTGAAGTTGGGGATGTTTTATCAAAAAGAGTAGAGAAGGCCCCTTATGCCATTATATATGCCTCATGTACCCTTGACCCTACCAAAGAAAAATACACAACCACTAAAAAATAACTTCTTTATATTATGTTTTCCTTGGAATAAATTCATTCATTTCTTCTTTGTTCAAAAGTCATTGTGTTTTATGACCATTTTGCCCTTAAATTTATCCTTAAGAAAGATGAAGATAATGCATATCTCATTCGATGTATGCTCCTCCTCTAAGAGTTGTATTTTGAGATTCGAGATAATAGAGGAGTGTAAAATTTGGTAACTGAACACATTAGCAGGATTTCGCCACCATTGGACAACCATGTCAACTCATCCCTTCCCATTGAAAATCATGTTCTCATGAGAACCTTTTTGATACTATGGTACCTTTTTTGATAATATGATAACCTTTTTGATTCATGATGGTACCTTTGGGATAACGCTTAAGTGTGGAGAATTTATAGGGACCAAGTTGTTCGTAGCTGTTCCCCTGACCATGAGTTCACTTCATTTTTGAGCTTCTACCAAACTTTGGCTTATGGGGCCATTTTGGCCTTCAACTCACTACTTGAAATGTCCTTGACTCAGGAATTTATTGGCCAATATTTTATAAAGATTCCCAACTATTTTCATAATTCATGTATTCGATGTCAATTCATAGGGAATATATCCATGGGAAATGAAATTCCCCAACAGCCCGTGTTATTTTGTGAGATATTCGATGCATGGGGAATTGACTTCATGGGGCCATTTCCAAATTAATTTGACTTTGTGTACATATTATTGTTTGTTGACTATGTATCTAAATTGGTGGAAGTAAATACCCCCATGATGGATGACTCTTGAGTGTTTTTTTTGATTTTGTGAGATCCCAAATTTTCAGTAGGGTTGGTTTTCTAAGATTTATCATTAGTGATCAGGGCTCACATGTTTGAATTCATAAAATGAAAATTTTATCTATAAGTATGATATTTTTCATAAAGTCTCTACTATATATCACCCCAAACTAACAAACCAGCTAAAATTTGAAATCAGGAAGTTAGTAGAATCTTGGAAAAAAATGGTACAACCCAAAAGGTAAGATTGGAGTTTGTGCTTGGATGGTGCACTTTGGGCGTACCATATAGCTTTTAAAACCCCGGTCATAATTTCACTATATAGGATTGTGTTCATAAAGTCTTGTCACCTGCCAGTGGAGGTAGAGAACCATGCATATTGGGTTGTTAAAAAATGTAATGCGAATCTATCAGATGCAGATGAGCACAGAAAGTTGCAGATTCAGGAGTTGGAATAAATTTGGCGTGATGCATATGCGAACTCTTGAATCTATAAAGAGAAGAAAAATTCTATCCATAATGATATTATTCATTAATGTAAGTTTCGTATTGGTGATAAGGTCCTCATGTACAATTCTAGGCTAAATATTTTCCTAGGTAAGCTCTGTTCCCATTAGATCGGTCCTTGCACTATTACTAATGTTTATCCTTTTTATGATATACATTTATTTCATGAGAATAGTGGACAAAGGTATACTATTAATGGGATGAGTATCAAATAATTCTATGAGGATTTTCTAAATAATCTAGTGGATGAAATCCAGCTGATGGATGCCACATATGACACCACTTAATAGGTTTTCCCTTCTCCCTACCTTTATTTACTTGTCTATTTATTTAAACAACTTGTATTGAGGAAAATGTAATTTTTAGGTTTGTGGAGGGTGGCATTTCATAGTTAGGAAAAAAAATAAAACTAAAAAAACTAAAAAAATGAATTTTTATTTTTGATTTCATTATTTTGTGTTTTTAGATAAACTTGGATCTTAAAAATAATATCCAAAATCATCTTTCATGCTTGAGTTGATTGTATGTAAAATTCTATTTTTTGGATTTTTTTTCAAATGAATGTTGTTATGAAATATTTTTCTACAATTTTTATTTTCAAATCATTATTAGGAGTTTAATGGATTTTTGAAGCCCATGCCTCATTAGCATTGTCCAATATTTTAAATCCCATACCCGAGATAAATTCTAAGACCATTACTACATATTCCTCATTTTATTCACTTTCTTTAGAGTCTCTATTCATGTAGAGAAACAATAACTTTCTTTGGTTTTGTTTGAATCCATAAGATTCAAGTGTGCTAAACTCATAATGGAGACCATCATTCATTGAAAATACCCTTGTACAATTAACCTCTATTTTTGTCCACCATTAATTTTTACCCTTATTAATCCTTAAAAAACATGAAATTAAGATTAGGTATCCATTTTTCTAGCTAATTTATCCCTACTTATCCATCTCTTATTTACATTCTTTCTTTATTTTCAGCAAGTGTGAGGGAGAGGGTGTTTCCATGGGAATTGTCAAGAAAGAATCATTTTTATGGGTTAATATAAAGGGTGGCTATATTTTTTTGGGGAAATAGTTTCTCAAGACATATTGTATCATTGTTTTAAAAATGTTTCCCTATTTATCTTCAACAAAAATTGTAAAAAAATAAAGTTTAGTAAATTGAAAAAAATACAGAACAAAAGAAAACCAAATGGATAATAGAGGAAGTTTACTCGTTATTATTCATTGATCAGTTGTGATATAAAAAATTAGATAATGGGGATAGTGATTTGGAAGTGATACACTTTTTCATGGGTTAATAATGTACATTCATTGTGAACACTTGATTAATTTTGACATTTTTTATACTTAAGAGATTAAACACTCATCTTTTGCCTCATATTTTTAAACATTAAACCCTACCAGCCCTTGAACCTCAAAAAAACATGTTGGATGTCCTCTTGATTAGAAAACTAGTAACTAACAGTATATAACTTATAATCTTTGAAATCATACGGTAAGATCCAATGAAATCTAGGAAAAGAGCATAACTCAACTTTCATATGTTCCTTGAGTGAAGAGGGTAAATTTCTAGGTGAGGTAGGTTGCAACATGTTTCATGGGTGAACAAATGAAGATGAAAAAATTTTAATGTTAGATAAGAAAAATGATAATAAAATTTATTTCATAAATGATACATGATGAATTTCATTTCAAAATAATTTTGGATGTTTTCTTACCTTTGATTTAGGAATGGGACATGATTAGGATATAAGACTTTTCCCAGGAGTACAAAGGGTTAGGTGTGGGAGTGTGATCACACAGTGATATAACATGTATTATAACCCTTATAATTGTGTATTAAATAGTTTATGGTTTTAGTATCCCATTTTCTAATACATTTCCAGTCATTTTTTATTTTGAATCCATTTCTTGAAAAATTTCTTGTAAATATGTAATTTCACAATGTCCTAATTAGAAATTAGTTCACTATTTCTATCATAACATTCAATACACCAAATTAAATGTTAAAAATGTATTTTTTTAGGATTCTAATTTCATTGGGATTCAATTCAACTAATTATACCAAAGGATAAATGTGAGAAAAAGTGGCCCACAAGTGAAGACATTATGGGTGGTCTAGATTGGACTACCCTTCTATATTTGGGCCTTAACTCTAGACCTAAAACTCAAATTGGGATTATTATTCATAAATTGGATATATATATTTAATATCAACCTATCTACATACTTTCATGAAAATTTAACGTGTTTTGGTCAGACAACCTACAAAATCAACTTGATTGAAAAATATATCATGACCATATCTCCTCCACCCATAGACCATTGATTTTATTGGATCCAACTTTCCCAATTTCTAATTAAAATCACTCCATGGATCATTAAAAATGTTGTTAGATCTAGGGTTAAGGGTGATTTTAATATGAGAGATTTCTTAATCCATTTTATCCCTCCTTTATAACATGTATTTCTAAACGTATTAGCAATCAATTTGGGGTGTGGTTTTTGTTGTAATACTGAGCTCCATGATTGTAATATTTGGAAGGTAATTTAATTTACAAGTTTTTTGTATTTTTTTCTTCATTTATAAATTTTTATTTTGTGTTTATTATGGTATGCCATAATACAAATCAAAGGAATAATAATCATCATTCTTCCATGCATAAATCGGATCTTATGATGATTTGAGTGTGGTTGTATCTTCTTTCACCTCTTTCATTTCATGACTGTGCTTATGGATGGTGTAGTTTGATTAAATAAATAAGGTATAACCCATGATTATGGATTTTTTTCTTGAGAAATATTTGTAGATTTACCTAAATCTATAAATCTCATCATTTTGTTGATGTGATGCCTTGATTATGTTAGGTTCTTATATCGAAATAATTTTATTGATTCTGAGCAGTCACCGATAATGAATATCATCAATCAATCAAATACTAGGAGGAAACCTAGTAATAAATCACATACCATATTGTTTTCATTGTATATAAATCATGAAATCAATTATCTTTCTCATTTCCCTTGCGATCGATGATAGATTAAGAAACAAGGGATACTCACCTGGGTTGTTCACAATTTCTCCAACCAATTTCTCTCACTTAGTAATATAGTTTCAATTTCTTTTTTAAAATAAAAAACCCTAATTTTTCTTAAATTCCTCTCCCATTTTAATTTAATAATACAAACCTTCTTTTATAATTACTGATCTAGGGCTCCTTCGAGAGATGACAAAGGGTTCCTACTATACTATAGAAATTATATTAAAACTAAATATTTAATTTGATGAGCTCGAAAACATGATCAGTAAGATAGAACATATACAATCCTTCTATAGGACCTTTCTTCTAGTGTTTAATGGGATGGATTTGAAACTAACTCTATATTTAGGAGTGGAATTCACAACTTTGTATTAGGTTGGGAGCTAGAGTAATACCATTCATTCAAGCCGAAGAGGTGGTCATGGTTGGGGGATTGAGAAACCATTTTCCAGTCAAAAGAGGATTGGGATTGCATAGGGTTTTAAGGCTATTTCATAGGGCCATAGTTTCATCTAGATATATTTAGTACATCCCATAACTGAGGAGAAGAGTGTTGGGATATCTATAGTGATAAGTACGATATTAGTAGCTTCTAATCTAGTATCTACCATTTTTTATACTAGTGCTTCACATTCATTCATATTTACAACTATCTTGGATATCCTTGAGCTCGATGAGTAGTTTTCTGATGGAATTAGGACACTCGATACTCCCTTAGGAATCCGATCATTGGGTATATGATAGTGTAAAGAGTGCCCCTTGAGATAGGAAGGTATCACATTTTATGGGACCTCTTCATCCTCAAGATAATAGGGTTTAACACCATACTCGAGGTGTATTAACTAGTTTCTTATCATTCCCATGTTTATTTCTATCACCATATGGTGACTTTCACATCATCATAGGGTGGGGTTTTTATTCACAGGCGTGAATCGTATGTTCAAGTAGTTATAGCTGGATCGGAGCATCTTGGGCTGGGTGGGATAACATCCTAAATTTATAGCCTTTATCTAGATGATCAAGGAATGTAATAGGATAAATTCCCTTCTATTGTCGATTATTTTAGGGATGTCTTCCTAGAAAACTTTTCCAATTTACCTCCTGATAAATAGGCGGTGTTCTCTATTGATATAGTTCCAGTAGCTACACCAATATCCATTCCTCTTTATAGGATGTCTAATACTACATTTTAAGATCTCAAGGGATATCTTGAGGACTTAGAAGTAAAGGGGTTTATATGAAATAGTACATCTCTATGTGGTTCTTTGGTCCTTTTTTTCAAGAAGGTAGATGGAACCCTTATGAAATGTGTGGATTATTGGAAATTGAACCAGTTGATGTTTAAAAAATGATATCCATTTCCTCAAATCGATGAACTCTTTGATCATCACTAAGGATATCAAGTTTTCTTGAAAATTGAATAGAGTTCTGATTATCACTAGGTACATGTTCAACATTCATACATATCTTTAGTAGAATTACATAGTATATATAGTCTTTATGAGTATATGGTTATGTCATTAAATATCACAAATGTGCCATTATTTTTCATGACATTGATGAATCGGGGTTTCCATATGTATTTAGACTCTTTTGTGGTGTTTTTTGTGGAAAAAATCTTAGTTTATTCTTAGACTCTACGTGATCATGATAAACAACTTGACATAATTATGAATACATTGATAGAGAATAGGTTTTATTCCAATATTGAAAAATTTCAATTCTTGATAGAGAAAGTTCTCTTCTTGGGTCACATCATCTCAGAGACAGGAGTATATGTGGACCTAGAGAAGATGAATATTGTTGTTTCTTTGGAGAATCCCAAGAATTTCTTTCATATCTGGTGTCTCTTAGGATTGGTAGGTTATTTCATGAATTTCATATAGGACTTCTCAAGTTTGGAATCACCTATTATGGGCAACACTAATAAGGGTGTGAAGTTTATATGGTTAGACACTAGGGAGACAACCTTTCAGGAGCTGAAAGGGAGATTGACTTTATCACTGATCTCGATTCTACCAAATACTGGTAGAAGTTATATTGTATACTATGATAAATCAGGTATTAGGATGGGATTATTTTTGATGTAGTGTATATAGTTGTGGAATATGGGTATCTTTAGTTGAGTCCATACAAGAGGAATTACTAGATGCACGATCTTGAGTTGGAATTCATGGTTTATGTCGTGCATTGTTAGAGGAACTATTTTCTAGGAGAGTGTTTTTTGGTGTACATGGACCACAAAAGACTCAATTAAATATTTACAAAGTGTGACTTGAACCATTGGTAGATATAGTGGGTTGATTATCTCCAGTAATTCGATTTTGAGATTTTCTATGAGCCTGGTAAAGGAATTTTATAGTTGATAATGAGCCAGAAGACTTAGACACAGACAGTTCAAGAGGCTTGTGGTGAATGGAAACTAATTCCCTTATTCTCTAAGATATACTTAAAATTGAAGAATAGTCCTGGGATGACTTTACTCTCACCCTTGGTGGTGACTTACACTCTTTTGGATAGGGTGAGGATGAGATAGCTATCTGATTATGAGGGCCCAGTCCTATATAAGAGCATGGAAAGTGAGGACCCACCTCCTAGTTGGACCCTTAGTAAGGATGAAACTCTATGTGTACATGGTCATTTTTGGGTTCAAGTAGACATATGCGAGGAGCTTATGTGAGATTTTCATGCCTTAACTTTGACAGTACATCCCAAAATTACCAAAATGTACCATTACTTCTACCATCAATATCAGTGGTTGAGGATGAAATGATAGGTATCCGGATTTGTCCATAGGTGATCCACCTATCAATAGATGAAGTTGGACACTAGGGAATATATGGTCTCTTATAGTAGTTACCTATTCCTGAGTGGAAATAGGATGATGTTGTGATGGATTTCATGACTGTGTTTCTGAGGTCGCATCGAGGTAGTGATTTTGTATGGGTTTTTCTGGATAGAATCAAAAAGTTCACAAACATAATACCGATCAGGGAGACCTTCCCAGTAAATGATCCTAGGAGGCTCTATTTACATGAGATGGTGCACCTTCACGGGGTTACTCATAACATTGTATCATATAGGGATACCCAGTTTACATCTCAATTTTTTAATGTTTTACAAATGGAATTGGGTACATGGTGCTTCTGAGCATGACATACCACCCTTATACCAATGTACATTCAGAGCACATAATGTAGGTTTTATAAAACACAATTAGAGCATGTGTCCTTGACTTTGGGGGATCTTGATAGAGGCATATACCCTTGGTGGAATTCACCTACAAAAATAGTCATAAAGAAACTATACAGATGTCACCTTATGAGGATTTTTATAGTAGGCCATGATGATCACCTCTTTGTTGGTTAGAGGTGGGAGAGGAAACACTACTCAGATCGTTTCTCATGAAAGAGACTTCAGAGTAGGTCCAGTTGATCAGAAAGAAGATAGCTGCTGCACAGTCTAGACAAAAATCCTACACCTATTGCCATTGATGACCTCTAGAGGTCAAGGTTGGTGATAAACCTTTTTTTGCATATCTATCTAAGGATAGAGAAAAAATAGATTAAGATATAGGGTAAGATTTCCCTGAGATATGTCAAGCCTTTTGATATTCTAAAGAGAGTTAGGCTGATATCCTATTAGTTGCAGTTACCTCAAAGGTACCGAGCCATGCATGACATCTACTATGCATCTCATCTACATCATTATCACTCGAACCCATATCATAATCTTTATCCAGATGATTTGGAGTTACAGGTTGATGTGTCCTTTGAGGATCATTCTATATGTGTTGTTGATTAGATCATGAAGTTTCTTTGAGGCCAGTATGTCCCTCTAGTATGGGTTCAATGGAAGAACATCCATGTACAAGATTAGACTTGGGAGAGGGAGTTCGATGCTCATTATCAGTGTCTAAAACTCTTTTTAGATTCTTTACCACCTTCAAAAGAGAAACTTGAGGATGATTTTTCCTGAGAGGGGGAAGATTGTAAGATCACATTTTTTTTCTTCATGTATGGATCTTTTTATTTTTAGATTAGTTCCTTATTTTTGACCTTATGAGAATTCCTAGTCGGTGTATAGGGGAAATAGGGGTGTTTGGGGATTATTCTGAGCTCAAAGTCTCAGTTTTTGGAAAATGAAGCTAGGACACATGATTAGTGGAAACTGTGCAGCCAAGGTCACACAGTTACTACTAACCATGTGGGGTGGTCCAAGGCTCTGTATAGGGTCATATGGTTTTATGAAACTATGCATCCAGAGCCACACACCCATGCGATCCACTTGCAGTTTTTATTAGATGTAAATCACATGGTTTGTTCATGGTTTCCCAAACATTTCACATGAACCATGTGGGATCCTCCCTTGGGTAGTGAAGGGAGTATGGTTGGTGCATGGTTTGGCCAACTGTGTGGCCAAACCATGCAACCCAGTAATTAGAGGTGAAATTACTTTTTTTTTACCTTAAATTATCTTATAACATAAATTCATTTTCATCCTCATTCCAGTGGATATCCTCCTTCACATTTGGAAAAATTCCTAGGCCTTTATCCCATGCTTTGGTGCTATTTCTTCATTTGGACTCAGAATTGAGATTTGTTCATATTGTTGGATCTGTTCTGGTGAGTTCTTCATTCCTTAGGATCCTTTATTTGATTGTATTCATATCTAAAGAGTTATTTTTTATGCAAGATAATATTCCCTATTTATAAGGTTTTTATTATTTCTTCTATTTTCTTCCAATTTTGTTTAAGTTATGATGCATAAATGGATGATTGTTGTACCATGAGTATACGGTAGGTGGTGCATAACATTTCCCAAAATTTTTATTTTTTATAGATAGTTAACATTATGCCACACACAGACCTTTCAATCATTTCTCCTAAATTAATTGGACGTCTTGATTAAATTATTGGAACCTTGTTAAGTTTCCCACATAGCATCATGATACGGTTGGAGGTCATTCAGATCAACCTGAGCCACCTCTGGGGTGTGTTCATGTATTTTCCCTATGATATTCCACCTTATTGGTTGTGTGTTAGCTCATCAATTCTATTAGTAGTCTTAATAAATTAAATGATATATTTAGGATAGGGATTATGCATCCTTTTCCATGTGATTACATGTTGTAAATGGTCAAATGATTTAAATGGAAAATGTGGAATGGGTTGGATGAACTCATGGATTTTGAATTGATTAATTAAATGGTTATATTTTGATTGGATTCCATGGAGATTTATAATCCATGGATCTAAACTACTTTGGATGTTCGGGATATTTCTACTCTGGATTCAGCTTGCTTGGACCGCCTTGGACATGCTTTATGGACATGTTCCTTGGGATCCTCACAACTCCCTATCGAGTTTTCTATGGAGATTCTCCATGGAATGAATAAGGATTCCTTGGTCATTTATATCTTTGATCCAACCCATGTAGGACTAATACTATAAGGATTCCTTGGTCACTTATACCTTAGATCTGGCCCATGTAGGCCAGATACAATGTGGATACCTTGGTCATTTATACATTGGTTTTGGCCCATGTAGGCCTAATGCGATGAGGATGTCTTGGTCATTCACTCCTTGGATCTAACCCATATAGGGCTAATATGATGAGGATGCATTATAATTTTATACCTTGGATATGGACTATTGGGTTTAACATAAGATTACTCAAAATAGGCCTTAATGGATGTTTATAATGCTTTAGAATTAGCTTATGTTTACAGTTTCAGGTTTATAGTGAGATTTGGTAGTCTGGATAGTGTCACCTTTATATGTATCCCTCCTACTTATTCATTTATATTACTGTTATATATATTTCACACTGCTTATTCTTATATACACAGACTGGACTTGTTATAGACACCATTGGTTGTGGACTACTGAGTGTTATCTCACACCTTGTTTGGGTCATCATTAGGTACTCAGATAGACTTCATGGATGCAAGTAGGGATTGAGTAAAGCTTTTTCTTTATGACGCTTGATTGATTGTGTCTTGAGAGCAAGGGATAACGAGACCAAGCTATGCTCTTGATGATATCTGGAGATAGTTATTTTGTTATTTACTTATTATTGATACATGTATTATACTAAATACTTATTTCCATGTATTTTCTGCCATTTTGTATAGATACATGACATACATCATATTGTGTATGAAACTTCCTTGTCTTTTATTATTATTAAAATCTTTTGGATGTGTACCTTCTGTTGTTCATTTATTTGATATGATTATACTATTTAATGATGTGATTATACAATTTTATTACACTATGATTATGAGGGAATATTCTATCCAATGTATCACCTTAGTCTCTCTCTTCTAGTGAATAACATGTGGTGTACGGGGAGGCATGATTGAGTCCATGTGACCCACTGGCTTGGGGAACTATTGAGTGGATTTTGGGTTGGGACGTTACACTTTGCATCATCAGCCTAGTCGCATAATAAAATAATCACATGGAAGGGCAGTCATCTATACCAAATTAGAGCACATATGGATGGATAATAGGTGTCATCACACCCATATCTCATTCATGTTCTCCCCCCACCAACAAAAAAAAAGAATCTTGTGTTTCCCAACAAATGTGATGAGTTGTAGCATGGTTTCTCCATGCACCAACTTAACCTGTGAAGATATCCTAGAGGCTCAAATGGCCCAAAATCCCAACGTATCTATGTTGTAACATCGCCCTGACAATTGGGACCAGCCAACATTCCAATGTATGAGTGAGATTTTCTCACCACTCTTTCAAATCCACTCTAGAAATTTGCATCATAAGATATATGAAGTCAGAGGAGTGTTAGTAGAACAATAATAGTACTTGAACCCAAGGAAACCTAGGGTTTTTTTGAAGCTTGAAGGCCCTATTCTCAATGAGAGAGGTATGGCCTAAGGACCGCCAACAAGAACCACCCTCCAAACAAAAACCACCATCTTTCCTTCCTCATCATCAATGAATCCAATCAATGACCGATGTTGGGACTCCCATCGCCGATGTCGTCAAATGGATGAAACTCTGAAACCATGTTATTCAAGACACACAAGCTCTACTAGAACACCTAGATTGACACCAACCTAATGTTAAAACACCAAAATATCTGAATATATGGACAACCGAAGTCGATTACATGGTAAAGAAGTGGCATGTTAAGAATGATGAAGATGAGATCAAACCAGTGGTTGGGAAGAGGAAGAGGTGCCATTGAAGGATCCAAAATCGAAAACCATCTCCAAGAATTCTCTAGAGAATCCCAACCAAGTGGTGGCTGAACAAATGGGGAGTGTAGAGATTTCACACCACCATAAGGATTTCAAAAGGAAACCCTGGGGAATGACAGTATTGAACTGGGAGAGTGAAATGCCATTCTCATTAATAATTTTTTTTATCTTAAAATGGAAGAATGAAATAAATGATGGGGTTATTTGGGTTTTTGATTTTATGAAATTAAAACAAAATTAGGAAAAGAAAATAATAAATTAGAAATAAAAATGGATGATCATTAGGTGAATTTAAATGAGTTTTATCATTATTTAATACTATTCTAAATCACCCAATTCAATGAGAAGAATAAATACTATTCATCTCCTTACCCCTAACGGCTTCCCATGTATTATAATACAAGTATAATAAAGGATCTTCAAGCACTTAAGTAACTCACTTATCCATATGGACAAGTGGGAATGAACACTCCTAAATTCTAAAAGTGAACTTACTCAACCCACCTAGAAGCGATTACATGCCATTAAATAGTGATGGAACATAGAGTGAAGATCATCTCCTCTATATCCTTCAACCACTTCCCCTTAATAATCAAGAAAGAAGGATTTGAATTAAACATAGAAATAAAAGAACCTTACTATGATTCCCCCTGGGACCACTTCAAAATAATGAATCAAGTGGTCACAGGTACATCGCAATATTTGAGAAACATAATGAAAATTAAGGGAGGGAGAAGAAAAAATCACATAGAAATAACAGAAAATACTGCATTAAGATAAATATAAAGGAATTATAAAAACCTATCTAATCCGAGTAAGTTTGTAGGGCCAATCTTGCATCATAGTTTTTCTTCTCGATCCTCTTATAAATCAGTATTGTCCAGCCCCACCCTATATTGATTTCACATGTAATACCCAAGGGTGGGGATTATTCCAAGAAACCTCACTCTTAAATCCTCCCAAATTTGAATTTCTTTCAGCATAACTCACCTAATGTTAGCACTTTTTATTCTACTGCAGGGAATTTTTATTTAGACATGAGGTGATGGGGAGTTCTAGTGAATCATATGTGAGTGATCATTCTAATATGAAATGAACCATTGTTTATTCTTACTCGGATTGATTGTGTGGGATTATTCATACATAATACTCACTTTATTCATTTACATTTAGTGGGGATTCACACTGATTCTAATATGGGGGGGGGGGGTTATGTGAGTCCCCTTTTGCAATTAAACCTTTTTTTGAGGCTGTTGGGAATGTTTATATCTTTACACAACACCTTTTTTTTTGGATTTATTCACACTCAGGGCACAAAAATCCCCCCACATTTTTAGAAAGGAACCAATTAAATAGATTGGGTGTAAGCCAAAACAAGGGAAACAAGCTGATAAAAAAAGATTGATGTCTAAATCTAAAACCCCCTAAAAACTGATTGGGAGGCTTGATGGTGAGCCACACAGTTTCCTTCTCGCAATATGAAAGAGAAGTAGTGAATAGAGGAGTAAAAGAGCATGACCTTAATTTTTCCCACTAGTCGTCCAAAATACTATAAGATATCATCAGGAGAGCATAAAGAATTAATCATGATCTGGTAGTCTGATTCTATAATAATAGAATTCCAACCTCTTTCCACCAAAAATTCAACCCTGAATAGAATTTCTTGATCTTTGACCACTTTAAGATTCCACTTAGAAAAAAATTCCGTTGACAGGACGCAATGATGGAGCCAAAGGAATACTAGAAAATCAACCCATAGCCGGTGATACCGTCTTTATGAAGGGAAACATCCACATTTATTTTAAAGATACACAACCACTACTTTATCAATTTAATCACACACCAACCCCTTTGCCTCTAATTTAATTGAATGTGGAACCTATCTCACCCTTTTTCTCTTTATATAGCTCAACGTATTCTGAATTAATCGAATGTGAGCATCCAGGATTGCCTTTATTGTCATGACTACCACAAATCGTGCTTTAGGGAAAGCTGAATTTTATCGATGCTAAACATAAAATGCTAATAAAAGGTAGGCATTTATCAGTGCTATCTAAAAATGATGATAAAGGTAACTTTTATTATCACTAAAAAGCATTGATAAAGGTGTACCACTTATTAGATCATTTTTTAGCATTGATAAAGGTGAAGATTTATCAGTGCTATTCTTAGCACTGATAAAAAATGAATAAAATTTTTTATTGATATATATAAAATTGTCATGTTTATATTAATAAAATAATGTTTATTTATATACATTAATTAAAAAATACCTGTATATAATTAATCAAAATGTGATATATTGATATATAATTTTTATTAATTAAAATATATATTTAATGTTTTAGCAAAAGTATTCATAAAATTATATATATATAAATATATAAATAATGATAAAATTATAATAAATATACTTATTATATTTATTATTGTATATATTTATATATTAATAAATATATATATATAAATATATATATACATATATTTATTCATAATTATAAATATATATATATAATTATAAAATTATAATAAATATATTTAAATAATAAATACATTTAATATATTTATAATTCTATATACTTATATGTTAATAAATATATATAATTTTATAAATACAAATATAATTATATAAAAATATTTATAAAAATATTTATTTAAATAATTATAAAATTATAATAAATATATTTAAATAAGAAATATATTTATTATAATTTTATAATTATATATATTTATATATTAATAAATATATATAATTATATAAATATATTTAATATGATATACAAATATTTATAAATATATATATATTTAAATATGATTTATATTACAATAAGTATATATATATATATATTTTAAAGTGATATATAAATGTGCTTTATATAAATTTTTATAAAAAATGAATATTATTTTCATAATTATATATATATATATATATATAAAATATCAAATTTATATTTTTCATAATGTTTAATAGTATATTTATATACATCGATTACAAAATGTGTATATAATGAAAATAAATATAATAGATTTGTATTTTATTTAAACAATTATATTAAATTGTGTTTTATGGATCATCTTATATGATTACAAGGGTTCGTAATGAAGAAGACCATATCAAGGATGTGATTAAATGTGTGAATGATGATAAAGATTGTATTGAGGAAAAGATAATGATAGTTGAAGATAAAATTTATGATTTTCCAATGTTGTTTGAGAAATTAAAGAGTTATGAAAACACACAATTGTATACTGGTTGTACTAAATATACCACATTCTCAGCCATACTAAAGCTGTGTAATTTAAAATCTGGTCGTGGATGGAGTGACGCTGGTTTTACTGAACTACTTTTTCTATTGAATGTTATGCTCCCAGAAGATAATCAACTTCCTAGCTGAATATATGACGCTAAACGAATGCTACGTTCTGGGTATGATCTCTGAAAGAATATATTATTTTTGAAATGACTTTATATTTTTTCTCAGGAACCAAAAATCACTTAATGAATTCCCAATTTGTGGTGATTCTCAATATAGGAAAGATGAATCGGGTCCTTCAAAATTTGTATTGTACTTTCCAATCATTCCAAGGTTTAGGAACCTATATGGAAGTGAGGATACTTCAAGGAAATTAATATGGCACGTAGGTACAAGAAATGAATATGGGAAACATCATCACTTGACAGATTCTCCTCAGTGGAGGATAATTGATCATGAGTATCCTGAATTTAGAAACAAGACAAGAAACCTTCATCTTGCGCTATCTATAGATGAAGTGAATCCTTTGGGTTTTCAAAGAAGCACTCACATTACAAGGTTGTTTATGTTTGTAAATTATAACTTTCCACTATGGTTATGCATGGAAAGAAAATACATTATGTTATTTATGCCTATATCAAGACCAAAACAATTGGGTAATGATATTGATGTTTATTTCTATCCACTAATCAAAGATTTTATATTGTTGTAGAATTCGGGTGTTATGTTGAATGATGATTACAAAAATAAAGATTTCACATTGAGATCCATGTGGTATATGATGATAAATGAATTTCATTCTTATAGAACTTTTTCAGGATATATCATTAAAGGAACTCTATGGTGTCCCCTTTATGAAAAATGTATATGGTTAATTTGGTTGAAACATTCATTGCAGACAATGTTTCGAGGACATCACATATTTATACCCCAATGACATAAGTAGAAATCTTAGAAAACATCATTCGATGGGAGTTTAGAAGAATGTACAACACCATATCCACTAATAGGTTATCAACTGTTTGAGAAAGTAAAATATATGGATTCTACTTTTAGTATACCTTTTTTAAAAAAATCTTATAAAAACTGATTGGAAAAAGAGATTATCCTTTTTTAATTAAACTAATGTAATTTTCTATATGTTAGGAATTTTCTTGATGTTTTGTATATTGAAAAAAATATATGTGACAGTGTCATTTGACATTACTAAATGTACCCGATAAAAAAAATTATGGAATTAATGATAGGTTAGACATGATTGACATGGGAATATAGAAAGAGTTGGAGCCAATGAAGGGTGAAAAACAAACTTTTTTCCCTTTATCTATTTACACTCTTTCCAGGTAGGAAGGATATTGGTTTTGTAACTTTTTGAACGATGTAAAAGTTCTAGAGGTGTATTCCTTGATTATGAAGAATATTTTTTCAATGATTGATTTAAAGATGAAGGTTCTGAAATCACATAACTATCATATTTTAAGGCTATATCTACTGCCTAAATCTCTGCATTTATTTTTTTTTCTAAGAATTTATATCATACATTAACCAAGCTATGTTTCTTCTTCGAAGCTCTATGCAACAAAGTTATAAACCTAGTGAAATTTCCAACTATGGAAAATGAAATTGTCATCATATTTATGAATTGGAAATATTCTTCCCACAAGAATTATTTGATTTGATAGTTTCCTTAGTAAGAGAGATTCTACTATGTAGTCCTATACATTATAGATTGATGCAACCCATTGAATGGTATTTGAAGATTTTGAAAGGGTACATAAAAAATATAAGTCATCCAGAAGGTTTTGTTATAGAGAAATATATTTTTGAGTAAGCCATTGAATTTTGTACCAACTACCTGTCTGGTGTGGAAGAAATTGGTCTACTAAAATATCATTACACTGGGTGGCTTGTGGGTGAATGAATTTCTAGAATACATGTTTTCATAATCACTATTACAGATCATGGGCAAGCCCATGTTTACATTTTTTATAACAGTTTAGAGGTTGCCTCATATGTTGAAACCCAAAAATAAATTTTTAGACATTTGAATCCCTAAAGGGATGAAATATGGATATCAAATAGAAATAATTAATAGTTTATATGATGGTTTTGAGAGCAAAATTTTAAGGATTTAGATGAAAGTATGGATTCAATTTCAAAAAAATTTTGTTGGCTAGCCAGAGGACCAAATATGCATGTATTATTTTATAATGGTTATGTAATTAGTGGTTACACATTCTATACAAATGAAAATGATGAATTCAATGCCATGAAAAATAGTGGAGTCACATTTACGTCTGAAGAGATGCATGTATCTGGTACCGAGGATAGAAATCTAATTTATGTGAATATGTCATATGTTTTCATCATCAAACAAAAATTGGAGTTGTATTATACAACATTCCAAGTGTTGGTTTTTCAATGAAAGTGGTTTGATAATAGGAGTGATATTAAAATAGATGAATTGTGGTGTGTGAAAGTGAATTTCAATAAGTAAGGTTACAAATATGAACCATTTATAATGAAATCATAAGTAGTATAAGTATTTTATTTCTAGATCCCATAAACCTAAAGTGGTTAGTTATTCTATTATTGACCACAACCACTAAAGGGTCAGAAAAAAATTCAACTGAGGATGACCCTTCCATTGGTACGTCCTAATCATTTCATAGTGGTCCCAATATATATGGGTTCTTGTATGTCATATGAGACTATAATGAAGGTAGTTGGATACTCAATAGAGGTTTCAAATCGATTCAACCTTTAAAAAAATATAGTTCAACAATCATGTTATATATTTTTTATAATATGAATTACATTTCCTCATATTATTATATGTTCAATAATAAATTTATGTAATATAAATTAAATGTTCAACCACTATTTCAGGTCAGTTCGAAATGCCCAACAGTTCCTTATCTGACAATGTGTGGACCTGCTTTCCAAAGGCAGGCATTCGCTGGGTGATTTGGCCAGCGACGCTTAAGAACTCACATTAGTCGAGAGTATTAGAAGTTGGGCTCATCGCACCTTTTTGGGGGGGAATTATCACCTGTTCCGGGACTCTCTTATAGATTTATAATGTATTCATATGTTCATGAATCTTTGGTTTATACCCAAGCATAGTATCCATGGATTACTCTTTGTTGGTAATGGTTAGCTGAACGTAGGGATTCAAAATCATTTAGACCTGAGGACTACCATCCCACATTAGATTAATGACGCCAAGGAGTTTGGATTCATTGAGACGACACTGGTTTGAAGCCCCATAACTGGGCGCTCTGGAGTATATTTTCATCGAGGGGGGACCGATAATGACTTGAGCTTTTGGATCGAACCCATGATACGGGCTTCCTACATATCCTCGTGGGAGGAATCAGAATCCACGTAGTATGGTTTGGGTTGGGGCTTACACCTCAGAGCAGCCTAAGGTGGTATGGGGCTTACACTCTGAGGTGGCCCAAGGTGTTGGCGAACCGACATGAAGGAGGTCGGAATGACCGGTTGTTGGGATTGAACATCAGTGAGGCTTCCTAAGTACCCTGCCTAGGATACAGGGATCAAAGTCCACATAGTTAGGGAGTACAGTTTAATGTCATGTGGGACGAAAGATGAATTGACGTGAAGGGGGTTGGAATGGCCAGGTGGTGGGCTTGAACCTCGTGGAGGCTTCTTACGTACCATGCCTTGACATGGATCAAAGTCCTCGTAGTTCACCTGAGGCTAGGGTCGGGGTCAGTGCTTACTCTAAGCCCACATGATTCATGCTCGGTGTGAGAAAGAAGAGACAGCAGAGACCTGACGATCACGTCGAGAAAGGTGCGTCCATGGGAAGCGGTGTGGGGCTTACGCATGGAGCGGCCCAAGAAGTCGGGGCTTACTCCACAATGGAGGCCCTATGGTGACAAAGCGAAGTGGGAGAGGGAAAGGGTACCCCTTTGTCCATCTCCCCTCCTGGTCCTTGGCACTGGGGAAGTACAGAGGTGCATGGGTGCTACCTCCTGCAAGAAAGGCTAGGGACTTACTCCAAGGAGGCTACCTGTAAATTCTTCCTCATGTCTGGCCATGAGGGCATCCCAAATCATTGGTGGGTTGAGGTTTTTACCTTTGTGATAGTGCATAAGCGGAATAATGACAAGGGGCGTTGGAATCTGTCCAAACAAAGGGAGATGAAAAGTGTGAATCACATTCCCGACATTCAGAACGCAATGAGGGTGGTATGGCGATGGAGGATAACTGTTGACCATGTTCGAAACATAGCATCCATATCATGTTAGCCTGAAATGGGGACAAACAAATGAGGGTCAACTACTGACCGTGTTCAAAACTAAGGACCTGACTCAAAGTGTTGTCAAAAGTCTTACGGGGCATTGGCCCAGGACGGTAGGTGAGCATATGAGGCATGGGAATAGGCCGTTAGGGGGTCCCTTCAAACATGTAAGTGGATGAGGATCCAAATGAAGGACACACAACTATTGAGACGGAGTGATGGAATGTTTGAACAAATTCCAACGCTCCTAAAATTACGTCACTGTAATCATGGCATTAGGAATCCCATGCTTGGAGAATAAGGCATCTCTTGTTTGAAGGAAGAGGCATCCTATGTTTGGCCCATAGGGTATACTACAGTTTATAGCCATGTAGAGAGGACTATTAGAATCTCATGCCTGGATCATAAGGCGTCTCTTGTATAGTGCAAGAGGCATTCTATGTTTGGGATAAAGGGTTTAAAACAGTTTAATGTCATGTAGAGAGGACTAAACACATCACAGTTTAATGTCGTGTTGTATGGACTATTTCCATATAGTTTAACATCATATGGATAGGACGAGGGCCATACAGCTTAACACCATGTGGTCAGGATGAGGGCCATACAGTTTAACTTCATGTGGTCAGGATGACTAGTTAGGAGATACCTAGAAATAGTTGGTGTGGGACTTATGTAAGGACGAACCTTTTTGGATGAACCTAGCATGGGAGCTAGGTAATGGGATTATAGGAGAGTCCTGAGAAGTAGCTCGACTCATGGAATTTATAGGACGGATGTTGGAGCGGCATAAGGGTGCAATAGAAAATAATGTTGACCTGGCCCGAAGAGTTCATGGTGCGACTCTCCATTTTTCATGGGGGTCAGTGAGAGTAGCGAAGTGACCGGACCGAAGGGCCGGGACTAGAGCCCGACAGTGACCCCGAGCGGGGGTGTAGGGGGTGCAGCCCCCGAGGTATAGACCAGTGAGTTCATGGGGTTTTCTTCATGGGGTGGGCTGCGTAGGAGCTGTCTGCAAGGGACTGGCCGCGACAGAGCTGACCGCATAGGAGACGGTCGCGACAGAGCTGGCTGCGTAGGAGCAGAAGTGGAGAGGCTGTCCGTGAAGGGTGTCCGTGGATGAGATAGCCACGTAGGAGATAGCCGCATAGGATATGTCCATGTAGGTGTAGCCATGGAGAGGCTGTCCGTAAAGGGTGTCCGTAGATGAGACCGCCACGGAAGAGGCGGGCCCCGTAGAAGCTGGCCGTCTAGGATATCTGTGAAGGAAATGGCCACGTAGGAGCAGCCGCAGAGAGGCTGTCCGCGAAGGATCAAGATACATAGGAGCTGGCCGCATGTGGTTTTCGGTTTGGTTTCTCCTCTATGCAGAAGGGTGCATCCGCAGACGATATGGGGTCCACAGATGGTCGTGGAACTTTACCGCTGGGAGAGATTTCTCTAGCGTCTCCCCACAGGTTTTCACCCGTCCGTTCCTCCCCATTTTGACCCCCCTCGGGGTCTATTTATAGAGTCACGAAGAGGCTGTATTGATGGGAACATGACACTTTTTGCGGAATCCCAAGAAAGAATCCCCACCTGCGGATGACTCTGTCAACCAGGGATTTTTGGAACCGAGATTCGCAGGATTTTTCCACAGTCGCATACCTCTCCTCTACTGTTCCGCGAATGACTTGGTCTATAGATGCATACAGCTTCTGCCTCCATTTCACGAGCGATGAGGTTCGCAGCCGCATACGGATTCTGCCTCCATTTCACGAATGACGGTGTGTGCGGCATGGCTGGTTGGCACGGTTCGCAGTAGTGGACCAGCCTGGCATCATCGGCAGTCTTCCTGGTTCACGCCCACATAGGCGCTCCTCCCCTATTTCGTGAACGACAATGTTTGTAGGAGGGAGGTTTGCTGAACCAGCCATGTACTATTGTTTGGAACCGGTACACGGACTGGTTCGGTCCCTTTCCAAGTTTTGGGGTAACTGGATTTCCCCTTTGTGGAATTTTCAGGACCCTACAACCACCTCTATATATAATGACTTCTACATGTTCCAATGCTCCCAATCTTGGGGAATAGTATGATTCTCAACCTTTTGGTTCTCCCAATGCATAAGAACAACATCCTTCTGCACATGATGATGCTACCAATCCATAGGAACAACATATTAATGTTGTTGAACCTAAGGAAATGATAGACGTTGAAAAAACAATTACCTTGAAAAATAAGAGTAACGTAGTGTGACAGTGTTAGAAAAAATTATTAAGGAGAGAAAAAAATACATCAAATTTGAGGTCGGATGGAATGCACGTAGCCAGACTATTAACCCCAATAAGGCCATGTTCAGTAGTTTCATTGGGCTCACCACTCGACAGCGCATTCCAATTGGTATAGATTCATGGCACAATATTATTCTTGGGCTCAAGACACTGATTTGGGAAGATATTAGGTAACATGATAAAATACATTCTTTATTTTACTAAAAAACAAAATAATGAAACATTGACTTGCTATTCATTATCACTTACAGAGGTTTTTTAAAGTAGATGACTACCAGATGAAAAATAACTGTATGTCTGGTCCAAAATGATCCCAAAATAAATAAAAAAATTATAATCGTTAATTGTAATCCAATTTATTCTATAACCTAGAAAATGAGTGATTTTTCAATGTTTTATATTAATTATGGGGTGAATTTACATTGAATAATTAGATAAAAAAATTAAAAATATCAGTTCCCATCATGGATAATGTGTTTGATTAGAGATTAAACAATATGATATTTTTCCTCTCATATAACATATATGTAATATGGGCCCTAAATTAAGATATATTGCGGAAGTTGATTGTCGTACTTAAAAAGTACATATGATGCACTTATCTATCAAATAAGGGATATTTGAACTTTTCATCCATAAAGGTGAATGACATGAGATGTATTAACTAGCATGGTCAATCTATACTTGAATAATCAATAAAATATGAGTTTTCTATATGGGATTGACAGAAACAATATCCCATAGTCACTTGATGTTAAAGAAAAAGGTATCTTATGAAAATGCATGCTTGTATATGATTCAACTGGTAGTCAGTGGTATAAAGATACATGTGTTTAATGGAGATCGTGTCATATCCCTTTATAGCTTGAGTATCACTAATGTTTTTCTAGAGTTTACTCTTTACCTACATTTATAGATTCTTAAATGTTTATTTTTTTTCAACATTACAAAGTCTTGTGAGGTTACACTTTGTGGTTGATTGAATGGGGATTCAGTTTAACCCAAAGAGTTTCTCTAAAATTGTTTTAGAGATAATCCAAAAGGTGTTTTGGATGGGTATTAAAAAGTTATCACAAATGATTTAATATAAATTGAAGTTAATGAAAGCTTTATTAAATTATTTTGGAAGATATTAAAAAGGATTTTTGGATATGGTTTCACAGGTTAAACTATATTATACAATATAAGATGAAATGGTGCAAATTCTATGAGTCTTTGGTGCAAGTGGGAGATTGAAGAAGTTATTACCTAAAGCCCGTATAGTATTGTATGGTATGAACATGTCATAGGGTATAAATTACATGACCTAAGGAATATCACATGACTTTATAAAGGGATATCATAAGGTATGGTAGGTGATATCATGCCATTGACTATGAATTAAATAGAAACCCAATGTTAACTGATTCAAATTCAAATTACTTACACCAATAGCTAACATTATTACATATGTTTATTAAGATGAAACTATTTAGAGGATCAATGAAGTCATATAATTGATTCATGAATAGTTGAGTATTTCTTCTTGCCTTTTGTAACGCCCAACCCCTACCTCATTAGCTTGAGAAGGCGGTGAGGTGATACTATGCCTTAAGGGAAATTCCCAAGGCACCAAAGGCTGATAATAAATACTGAGGGATTCAATAATAAATTGGGGAACTATTTTACCTAGAGATAAACCAATTAACCAAACAAGCCATTACCAACAAAACTACATGATGCATGTTAACATAGAAACCCAAACCATATAGTTCCAAAAGACAACCAAGCTATTCCATAAAATTTCCCAAAAACCAATACAACCAAATCAAACTAAAACAAAGTTAGAGTACTAAGAGGAAGAAAAAACAATAGACCCAAAGTAAACAAAGACACACTCCACTGCTCCACAACAATCTCAATGCTCCAAGCTCCACCAAACCACCCAAGCATCACGAAGAACCTCTAGAAAAATGAGATGCTTTACTCTTACCTATATCCCTAAATAAAATATTTATAAAAGAACAAAAGTTTCAAATTAGGGGTGATTAATAATACTCAGTAGGATTTTCCAAAACGACTTCCCTCCAAATGAAACCGTTAGAACATTTATATAAAATATTTTATATAAATCATCAACAAGTTAAACAATTACCACAAGCGAAACATACCCTTACCAAGGCATGTCAAACAAGGGAAATCCATAACCATTCCATAATCCATATCACCATCACACATTAGCACAGAAAATTATATGTTTCAAAGAAACACATAACAAGGTAAACCAATATGGCAGAACTTCTGTCCAACCCGTTCTCTACATTCCCAACTAGTGGTACTTCCCAACCACTTATCCATAATGGTGGACCTTCCATCCATTATCCTTCACCTTTTATAGTGATACTTCTGTCCCACTTCAGCATAATCAAAAAAATACATAATACTTATCCAAAGAAAATCATAAATCACCGAGGCCACACATTATGCATACAACCATTTCCAACACATGCCAATCACTTCAATAAATCACCCATTTATTGAAAACACCCTTTAACCATTTTCTGTGACCACATACATTCCAATAAACCACATTCTTATTGAAAACAATTTTCCCAAACCATTTTTATAAACCAAACCAAGCATCAAATTTTAAGAAATATATTTTAAAATCACACAATAAGCCCATTTTTTGTAAAAATATCCCATTTCACCCAAAATCCAAAAATCATCTCCCAAAGGGTTTCCACCAAGATTCTCACATCATATTCAAAATTAATTTAAATAAAACTAATTAATTAAAAATTAGGCCTCAAGATCTAACAAAGTGGAGATGATATAGAATCCACCTACCTTTAGGGTTCTACTGAAATCGACCCACAATCAACCACACCACCAATCCGAACAAATGATCCACCAAAACCACTCTAGATATCCTTCCCTATCATTAAAAAGACATAAAATTACCACCTAAAGAAAAAAACCGACATCTACATTGAATAAATGTAGATATAGAAACCAAGAGAGGGAAGAGAGAAGATCTAGAGGAAAACACAAAGAAACCAAAATAGAATACTTTCCTGAGATGAACCATCTTCAAAAAACCTTGAAACCCATTAAAAACCCTTCCAAAATGGGTGGGAGATCACTTATAGCCCTTGAGAAGAAGAAATACCTCATAGGGTTTTTATGGGAGAATAAATGGGTGAGTTTGGGAAAATCCTGACTAACCCTCTTTAAAAAACCATTTTTAATGGGCCGCATGGTCAGCTCACACAGTTTGACCAACCGTGCGCTAACTGTGCAGATTATACTATCTTAATAGTTTCATATCACATGGTTAATTGGTATTCTTGCACGTCTTCCCCAAACCATGATCAAATCATGCAACCATAAAAAGGCCTCCAAAACTTTCCAACAACAATACCAAACTCTCCCATACTCTCCCAAACATTACCCAACAACTTTATAAACATAAAAAGGTATAAAAATGGTCACATACCTCAAACTAAGGGTGCTACATTCTCCCCACCATTATAATCTCCATACATGGAAAGTACAGAAACACCACTCTATCAAAAGAGATCATGACATTGATCGATCATCTCTTTCTCCCAATCACAAGTCTCCTTTTGAATCTGACCATGCTGCCACAAAAGGAAAACTAAAATGATTCTTTTACCAAACTAAAATTTCTCTTTATTATCCACAATCCGTATTGGCACATGCACTAAAGAAGAATCTTGTTCTATCTCAACATAATCCCAATGAACCACATGGTCACAATCTGGCTGATAATTTTTCAACTATGACACATGAAACACATTGTGCCCCATACTAAACTATATTGGAAAAGACAACTAATAATCCACCTCTCCAATCCTATCAAGTATCTAAAAAGGCACAATATACCTTAGAGATAAATTAATCTACTTTCCAAAATGACAATGTCCCAACCAAGGACATATTCTCAAAAACACATGACCACGCACCTCGAACAACAACGGTCATCGATGATTGTTCACATACGATTTCTGAAAACTTTGAACCATATTCATCCTTTTTCTGATAAACATGATATTCTCTATATTATCTTGGAAAAGGATCAATCAAATAATCAATGTATCACCTGTTTCCTCCCAACACAGCAGAGAATTGAACAGATTACCATTCAATACCTCAAATGGAGCCATTTGTATTGAATCCTGATTACTG
Organism: Viscum album; assembly: GCA_963277665.1. Taxonomy (NCBI): domain Eukaryota; kingdom Viridiplantae; phylum Streptophyta; class Magnoliopsida; order Santalales; family Viscaceae; genus Viscum; species Viscum album. The sequence continues at coordinate 776,956,231 of OY728123.1, forward strand.
TTTTTATAGGATAACTCCACCAATGGTAAGTGCTCATCCCATGAACCACTAAAATCCTTCACATAAGATCTTAGAGTATCCTCCAAAGTTTGTATCATCCTCTCGGATTGGACATCCATCTGAGGATGATTCGCCATGCTCATCTTCAACTGTGTCCTAAGGGTTTCCTGCAAGGATTTCCAAAAACGAGATGTCAACCTCAGATCCCTATCTAATATAATCGAAACTGGAACACCATGCCTCTTTAACACTTACCGAATAAAATTTTGGATAGATCCTCCAATGTATTATATTCATGAATCAGAATAAAATGGGATGACTTTGTGAGCCGATCCACAATCACCCATATAGAATCGTGTTTCCTGACCTTTCTGGGGAGACTTATCACAAAATACATCACTATTTGTTCCCACTACCACACTAGAATAAGAAAATATTATGATATTCATGCTGCCTACTGATTCTCTTCCCTAACTTGATAACAAGTCAGGCATATTGAAACAAACCTGGTCACTTCCCTTTTCATACCATCCCATTAAAACTGCACTTTCGACACCTTATACAACTTCTGAATTCCAGGATGGATATCCCACCTAGAATGATGATACGCCCTGATATGATCTTCCTAAAAATCCACTAGTACAACCATATGATTTTGAAAACAGAAAACTAAATTCTCATTTAGTTCCCATCCCTCAATGGTCTCCCCACCATTGAGTTTTGACCTCATTACCATACACTCAGAATTAGATGCCTTTGAATCTATAACCTAACCGACCATGTTAGGAACCAACAAAACTGAAAAGAAGACCACTCTCTCACCTCATTCCTCACATTCCAACCACATGTTGGCTGTGACCAACATCAAATTCCAATGATTCAATTCATATTACCCAACAGGAGCATATGATTTTCTACTTAATGCATCCTCTATTGAATTTACCTTACCCAGTGTATACATTAAGTCAAAATCAAACATCTAAAGATATTCCATACATCTTCTTTTCCTCAAGTTCAAATATATTTGTGAGAAAATATGATTTAGACTCTTATGATCAGTAAACACTATGAATTTATCACTGAAGAGATAATTATTCCTCATTTTCAAAGCATGAACCACTACCTCCAACTCCAAATCATGTTTTGGGTAGTTCTTCTCATGCAACCACAACTACCATGAGACATATGAAACCAAAAGATACATCAGCATGAGAACACACACCAAAACTGATCCCAATGTGTCACAATACACCAATTACCCTATCCTTGGTTCTGGAAAAACCAAGATTGGTGCTGATGTAAGGAAACCCTTTAGTTTTTCCAGAGTTTTTTGGCACTACTCCTTCCATTTAAATGGAACATTCTTCCTTGTGAAATCTATCATTGGTGAGGCCAATCGTGAGAAATCACAAACAAAATTTTGATAATAGCAAGATAGACCATGGAAGTTCCATATCTCAAAAAAGTTCTTTAGCAGTTTCCATGAGATGATAGCCTCTATCTTTTTTGGATCAACTGAAACACCCTTCTTGGAAATAACATGGCAAATGAAATGAACCTGCTGTATAAAAAAGTCACACTTTGACAATTAGACATACAACTGATGATCCCTCAAGATCCCCAACACTATCTCTAAGTAATGCTCATGCTCCACACTTGTTCTCGAATATACCAATATATAATCAACAAATACCAACATAAAAGAATCTATAATTTTTTGAAATATCTGATTCATCCATTTCATGAACACTACACATGTATTCGTTTGACCAAAGGGAATAACCACATGCTCAAAATGGAAATATCTACTTCTAAAATCTGTTTTGGGAATATCCTCCTTCATCACACAAAATTGATGATATCCTTACCGCAAGTCAATATTGGAGAACAACTGAGCTCCCCTCAACTGGTCAAACAAATTATCAACGTGTGGAAGTGGTTATTGGTTCTTTATTGTAACCTGATTAAGTATCTGATAATCAACATAGAGTCACAGAGTTCCATCCACCTTTTTAACAAATAATACTAGAGCTACCCATAGAGATGTGCTAGGTCGGATGAACTCTTTGTTCTCTAGATCCTCTAACTACGCCTTCAATTCCATCAATTCTATCAGTTCCATCTGGTAAGATGAAAGTGAGATAGGACTATTACTTGGAAGTAGGAAAACCATAAACTCTACTTAGCTTATGGGTGGAAACCCTGATAATTCTTCAGGAAAGATATCTATACACTAATCCAAAATTTCTGGAAGAATGATCTACTCAACCCCTTCCCCTGATTCCAATGAAAATGTCACCAAATGATATGATATATTTCCCATAGATACTACCAAAAAATCTATTTCCCCCACATTTTCCTTATTATTTCCTCTAAATATGGGTTCAATGATATCCTCCATTGTAAAACTAACTGTTCGTGCATAGAAATTGATGTGGACCTTAAACACTCCCAACCAATTCATTCCTAGGATTATATCATAAGAAGCCATCTCAAGTATTGATAAATTCCTCAAAAATTCAATGTCATCCAAAACTAAGAAAAATTCTCTACATAGGAAGGATCAACACTTGCTTTGACCCAGAGGAGTTTAATGTTTTAAAATAGGAGGCATCATTTCCATGGTTAGACCCAGAAAACTAATAACATGATAAACAATAAAATAGTGGGAATCACCCATATCAAACAAATCTTACATCAATGTGGAATTCAAAATAACCATACCTCGCACCATGGATGGTCCAGACTGATCATCCATCACAACATGTTCAACTCTGAACAACCGCTTGATTTCCACACTCTGCCCTTTATTTCCCTGCTAAGGTTTCATGGTATTTCTAGAATCACCATGACTAACTCTACTCTGCTGATGAGGAGTATATTGAGATCCCCATCCAATTGAGGCATAAGATTCCTATGACCCCTGAGGAGTGTCACAGACACCTGACCTCGGAGAATTATGGAAATACCACTAAAGATGCCCCATCTTCTTACAGTTATGCCATGATCGAGGTTGTTCTATACAATCCTGCTTGATGTGTCCCATAGATCGACACTGAAAATATCTCGTCTTACTCTGAGGCTTTGGAGGAATATTCATTGATCCTACCATCACATTCTAAGTCGTACTCCCACCCTAGAAATAAGTTTCCCTCTTTCTCTTTAACCCAGAATTTGAGTTCTCACTATTCCCCATGGGTACCAACATACTTCCCCCACCCATAGCCCCCAAAAATATCTCACTCAGCCACCGTAGCTCTATTCATCATTTTTCTGTAATCATTTATACACAACACCGCTATCTTGGAACGAATTTCATACCTCAACCCAGTTTCAAAAATACACAACTTTAATGATGTGCTACCTACTACCTTGGGTGTAAAATGAACTAAGTTCATAAACATATCTATATATTCCATTACCGAAATGTTCTCCTACTTAAAATGGACGAAATACATTGTGTGCTGAATTTTTAATGTATAAGGGTAGACTTTTTTGTTAAAAAATTCCTCCAAACCCTCCCATGTCACGCCTTGGTCCATCCCATCTTGGACCGCCAGCTCCAACCATTGAAGGGAAAGATCTTCCAATATGTTTATGGATAACTCCACTTTTAGCTCTGATGATGTTACTAAGATTTAAAATATCATATTCATTATGTTCATCCACACTTCAACCCTTTCCATCTCTGAATAATCCCTAAAAAAGGATAGATTCTACCATTGAAATATAATTTCATAATGTACATGCTTTGGTTTATCCGCTTTATTCCCACTTTCCATAGCTTGGAAAGTTTTCACTATACTCTGCACTAGCTACTAGTTCACCTGAGGCTCAGGTATAATAATATTTTCAACAGCCTCCTCCATTTGGTCTCTACGACACCTACCTAGTTCCATTTCTATCAACAAAAAAAACGACCATTTGTCCCAAACCCATAATAAGAAAAGGATTATGATTCAAATTCAATTACATAACATCTATCACAACCTGTCTTTCCACAAGTTCACATTTTCCATGTTGCACTATTCTGAAAAATCCACCATGTTTTGAAAATAGACCCATTTTCAAAATACCACAAACATTCACATTTCAAATTTGCACATTTGAATTAATTTCAAGATTTTCCACAAATCCATATATTCATACCATAACATAAGTCATTATACCAAATTAAATATGCATCCTACAGGGAGGTAATTTCTACCATGTATGCCAGGCTCATCTTATTGGCTAAACCCACTACAATGAATGTCAACACCAAGACCAATAATTAATGCCAAAGGATCGAACAAACTGATACCACTTGTAATTCCCTACCCCTACCTCATTGGCTTGAGAAGGATGTGAGGTGATACTAGGCCTTAAGCAACGTTCCAAAGGTGCCAAAGGATGGTAATAAATGTCGAGGGCTTCAAGAATAAATTGGGGAATGATTTTCCCTAGAGATAAACCAACCAACAAAATAATCCATTACCAACAAAACTCCATGATGCATGTTAATAGAGAAACCTGAACCATATTGCAACACCCCAAGCTTCCACAGTACGTTTCCCTTTGAATAATGCAATGGCATGCATTGTACGCAACTTCGAGATTCTAACACACCACAACCAATCAAACTAGCCGTTATGAATAATAATACCTACTTTTTTGAAGTTTTATGAATTTTATATTTCTAAATGGACTTCATTTTTGGATTCTTAATATCGAAATTATCTTAGGGTGAAATTTTGGTACTTTTCGGATAACATTCATATTTTGATGAATAGTGAAAATTACTAAATTTTAATTAAAAGCAAATTTTTGAATTGAAATAATTAATAGTGATAAATTATTAATTTGAGTGGTTTTAAAGTATATTTAGAATATATTTTTTCCATTTAATAAAATGATGGTCATTGGATGTAATTTCACATTTAAACCAGACATAAACAAGTGTCAATCTTTTGATAGTTATTATCTCTAAAAATCACGCTATTTGTTTTGACGACGGGAATTAATTTTTAAATTAATTAATGAAACTGATATGTATTGAATTTGGTAAAATAGACATCATTTTTGAATTCATAATATCAAATATATATTAGGCCTAATTTTTGGTATTTTTCTGGAAACTTTCATTTTTTGATGAATAGTGAAACCACTAAGTGGTAGTTAAAAAACTGAATTTTTCATAAAACTCAATTTTACCGCTTCTTTGAGTGGAATTTCGAAAATCTGAGAGACATGGTTAATATAAAGTAGTAAAATGTGTTTCAATGAGATGAAATTAATTTTTGGTGAATAGTAACTTTTTACTTTTATTTACCACGGTTAAAAGTAAATAGGGTAATTAAGGGTAAAAATGATATTAATATTACCCTAACACATGTCCTAATTCTATTAGATAAGTTTAATTAGACCAAAAACAACCTTAGGAATAAAATATGACCCTTTAGGTGAACTTGGATTAAATTAGGACATTTGTTATTATTTAATTCAAAGAAGAGTTAAAAGAGTTATAATCAAAGTTTAATAACTAAAACATTTCAAATATAGGTTTATACATAAGATAAATTTGATTATAAATATTCATTATAAATATAAAATGATTTCCTACATAATTATATTTTAATTATAATTTTTAGACATTAAAAAATTAAATTTATTTATGACACAATGATGATGCAATAATTACCTTATTAATGAATGAATCAAATAAATGGTAATATAAATACTAAAATAAATATAATTTCAAAGTTTTTATGACATACACGAATTTTCTAAGTGACTATGACATGTAAGGGATGATTCAATGTATCTTGTTCTAAGTAATCAAGTTTTGAGGACTTTAAAAAAAACATTATACTAAATAGTGTCAAAATTGACATAAAAGAGTTTTTAAAACAAATATTATATTATTAATTGATATTAAATTCATAAAAATATATGGTTCATCCAAAGTACTTGTATCATGATAGGTGTATCATTAATGGACCACTTGGGGGTCTCTTGGAGGTATATAGTATGTTTATTAACTATATAATATAAAAATACAAAGTGACATGGTAAGTGTCAAACTAATTAACCAAGAGTTAAAACTAAAAGATAAGTTTAATATAATGACCCAAACCAGTTTAAAATCTATTTTTTGAAAGGATTTAGACCCATACCAACCTTAGTCTTTGAATAATAAACTTTGGAGCCATTAGAAATAGAATATGAATTTATTATAAATTAATACTTTAAGTTTTTCCTAAAGAGCCCCTCCTCCCCCTTATAAAAGTACCCAACTTATAACCAATTATTCACACCTTAAAATCCTTTTGGTTCGGACAAACCCTACCAAAATACTCTCTCAACTTACCTCAATTCAACATAGAGGCCTTAGTTTGATCAGAAATCCAACCTAAGGAGCCCTTTTGATCAAATCAAAAGGAAGAACCCGAAGAAGAGGTAATGTTTTCACCAATCTCTTTCATGTTCCTTTCTTCTTCAACTTCTTCTTTATTTGTTATTTCTATTCTAAAATAATAAACCCAGTATCTCCTATATACTGTGATGTTATTATAAATATGGTACAACCATATTCAGTATTATATCCATCCTTTGAATGACATGCCACCATACGTGCGTACGTACGACTTACCATCTCCACGTCGTGGTGTAATTGTTATTCAATAAATTATTATTTGGATGGGTATAATAATGATGTGTATTTGTTGTAAATAAGAAATATAACATTATAAGGATTCTGTTTATACGATATAACATCAAATTATATATTATTTTAATATCAAAAGAATGATATTTTCGCTCGTGCGTACGTACGGATTACCGTCTCCACAACACGATAAGATTCATTTCCAAGTTCTCCATTCATCGACGATTATAAAAATATATATTACTAATAAGTATGTAATATATGGAATAATAATGATACTAGAGATATATATATATATATTTATATATATAAGTATTTATGTACTTACATATATCTTATTCACTTACTTCCGTTCAATACTATATGAAAACAGAAACAACGTTTATGCGTACGTACGGACTACCGTCTCCATAAACGGTGTTTTCCATTTCATATATATGTCTATTATACATATTTATATTCTAAATATATATGATATATTTATCATTTTTTATATTATGGAAGTATTTAAATCATAATCTAAGTGATACAACTAAGAGTAACAAGTTAAAACACGTACGATAAAGAAAGTGATTATTACCCGAAATGTTAACTTAACATGGAAATTATTATTAAATGGGTAATATAAAGTCATAAATGAATCATGTATGGTATCATAAATATTAATATGGTTCTGGTATAATTTAATAACATACGACGATCTTTGTACAGGAGGTTAAACGTACCCTCGACTAAAGGAAAGTGCAAGGTAAGGGGTTTTCATCTCACTCCTTATTACCATGAGATTCATGCCATATTGCCACTATTACCTTTTGTGTGGTGTATGTACTGCCCATAATTGTATTATTTGTGTAATAAACATTAATTTATGTGTATTTACATATTCATTATATTATACCACTTTCATGGGATGTATGTTTCGTAAGTTACCAAATTGGTAAGGGTTAATTCTTCAATCTCATCATTATCCGAGATTGTTTAGGTGTAAGTATTTACTGGGATATTTTTATCATCCATGTCCATTTTTCATAAAAATTATTTCAAAATTAAGATTTTAAGTATTTTTAAAGGTACTCTTTATCAAGATTAGAATTTCAAATGTTTTAATGATTTATCTTTCTAAATCTTTTTAATTAATGTCCATGTTTTGAAAATGATTTTAAGGATTTATTTATATGGACATGAATGTTTTGAAATGATAATTCTTTTTAAAAGTTTCAAAGTGGTATGGGACACTTTGATTCAAAAATATCTTTTAAAATTACTTCCTTTATAAATGTGTGACTTTTAAATGATTTTACAAAAAGGATATTCCTCTCAAAAAATTTTACTCATCATTTTCATTTATGTCAACATCATTTGATGGATTTTAAGATCATTTGAAGTTGATTTATTATACAAAACTTCCATTTAAGGTTTTGTGATATGCTAGGATGTGGATGTGTTATTTTTATACCATTCATGGTTTATGGAGAAAGTATTGACATTTCGTATGCTAGTTTTAATATGAATTTTTATGTCATGTTTAAACCTATTCATATGAGGAATGCATTGGACTTAGTAAGTGACGGATGGAGGCCGCTATAGCTCCTCGGTGCATCGGTAGGTCTCATGAGAAAAACTAGTGTCTTGGCACGAGGCCTTGACAAAATCTTATTTGTAGTCTTGGCACGAGGCCTTGGCTACGTGGTTATGATATTTTGGAATTATGCATTCCATCATTATGAAAGTGGTTAGTGATATTGCATGTGATTATTTGATTTGTAGAATATCCATGTGAATAAGTAAATAGAATTATTTCATTTTATTTCTGCCATATTTTTCTGAAGATCATTTTAAAAGGCTTTTGTTTTAGTTTTATACATTGCCTTAAATGTTTATGCTTATTTTTGAAAGTTTCCACTCTATTGCTTACCCTTACTGAGCATTTGAGCTCACCCCTATCTATGTTTTAGTTTTCCCTGGATTCCAAGAAGTGTAATGTGATTTATATGAAGGGTTAAGCCAGGGGAATAATGCCGTTCATAAAGATTATTTATATTGTTTTGTACGTCTTAATGTGAAAATGTAACATTCATGTATCTGATCTATTTTTCCAAGACTGCTAAACTGATCGGTCCTCCGGGACTTGATTCCTTGTAATCATGCCAATGTATTAAAATAATGCACCGACTCTGGGTAACTGGGGTCGGGGCATTACAGTTGGTATCAGAGGAAGTTTAGAAATAACCTTGGAAACTAGATTTAGATAAACTCTAATTAGAGCACATAGCCCTAAGATAGACTTTGAGGATTAGTATAGAAGAACTTCCTAAAATTTTTGTATTGTAGAGATTTTGTGAGTTTTCTGAGAAATACATCCCTGTCTAGATACGAGCAGGTAGAGGAGTCTCTGGCACAGATGTACCTAGGGGTAAAACCTGAAAACACCACTTTGAGGTAGACTCAAACGGGAAATGGTGCACAACAACGGGCCTTGCTGCACCCTTGGTTACGACACTCCTGAGGGATATGCTTAGGATAATTCTCATTTTCTTTACAAACCATTATGAAGGGCTCATGAGTATATACATACTCAAAGAATTTTTTTTATGATTATGGATTATATCCATAAATTGTTCAATTTGTGTTAGGTATTTTAAAAGTTTGGTAATTATTCATTACAATTCATAAACTGAACTAGTTTATTATATTGTATAGAAATGGCACTCAGTAGAAGGAATGTGAAATCCCGTAATACGTATGATCCAAAGAGTAAGAATGATCATATCTTTCGTGGTCCTAAGACAGAATTTATAAGGGAAATAGTGTCCCACATATTATCATCATATGAAGAAATAGTATCATGTGTTGATAAGATGAGTAAAGAATTCTCGATGTCCTATGGATTTGAAGGGAATCCAGAGAAGAAAAGGATGGTAGAGAGAAGGAAAGATAAAGGGAAGAAGGTAAAGAAGGGTTTTTCCCATATGTGATAACTGTGGAAAGAATCACCTTGGAAAATGCTTGAAGGGAATGGGAGAATGTTATAAGTGTGGAGAAAAAGGACACCAAGTACGTGACTGCATGTGTAAGAAAAAGGTTTCAAATGTACAATGCTTAATCTGCAAGGAGATTGGACACTACGTGAACCAATGTCCCAGTCATCAGAATATGCCGCAAATGATGCTATTGGATAATAATCAAGTTATGATACTACCACAAATGAAGAGGAATGCCTAGTGTTATTATGTTGTTATTTTAGAATTATTTCATTTAAGTGTTGTATCAAAGATGTTCTGGAAATAAATAAGGATTGTACTGCAATACTATTTAATTAAGGATTTGAGATTTTATGGTACTAAGAAAAGTGACTCTAAAACGAGTTAAAATTTTTGGAAATTACATGGTTGAAGGAAAGATAAACCTTAATATGGTTCTAATATTGAGGTAGTGATTTTGGAATAAGAGATGGATGATTTTGGTAATTCAGGATGTTGCGGTGTTGTAAAAGAATATACGAGGAAGGCGTTCACATGTTATTACCTGGAAAAAAGGATCCTCATTATGTTTAACTTCCTTGTAAATTTTTTATTGTGAGTTTCGATAATAGTATTTTGGATAAGTCTAATTGTTGGAATGGATTATGTTTGAAAGGTTATTTTTTTTTATTTTTATAAAAGGACAACACACAGATCATGTGACGACCCGTCGTGTCAGACAAAGCTGCGGGAATCGAACCCACAACCATAGTTCAATTGGGATTTATCGCCTACCATTGGGCTACATGAAGTTCCTGTATGGTATAATGTAGTTTCTTTACATAAAGGGTCTGATATGTGGATTATAAATTCATTATATTTGGAACGCTATACGATTAGGATAAATAGAGTATTTTTGAGTTGTATTATGTTTTGGGGTGAAAGATGAGTTTGTGGTAGAAATTTATTAATGGATAAAACTCTAATTATAAAGTAAGTATATCTCCTTATGATCTTAGCCAATCTAATAAATAAATCCCTCAACATTAAGAAAAGGAACTTAGAACAAAAATGTTTTCTTAGATGGTACCTTAGATCATCAATAATTTATGGCTTTGGGATTGTTGGCCTTTTCATATCCATGTTCTCTACCACTCTCCATCAGATAATTTATGGTTATATTTCTCTTCCATACCCATATTTTCCTACATGGAACCCTAGTATGTGTTATTTTCGGTAATCTTCATACTTACCACTCTTTATTTTAAATAGAGGCCTCATTAATTCATTTTTCGATGTGGGATTTCAACAAAGATATTTTGATATGTCAAAAATGTGTTATCCTAATACCTTATGTTTTGTTGAACTAATGGTATTTTAAATCATCATTGATTGATGAATTTAAGGACCTCAATTTTAAATTTATTTGTGATTGATGACCTCAATCACTTCCTATAAATATTTACATTTTTCCACCAATTATATGTCTCTAATTTCCACCAATGTCCTCCTAATCAAGATCATAATTTTGTGGTGACCCTTTCATTTCTCTTTTCATCTTATTAAAACTAAATTTTATTAACCAAATTTCTGATGTCGGTTTTCCCACAAAGATATTTTCTATTTTCAACCTTTATTTTCAAAGAACAATATCAAATTGTGAGGAAAAAATTTATTGAAGGAGGGGATAATGTAACACCCCAAGCTTCCACGGTACGTTTCCCTTTGAATAATGCAATGGCGTGCATTGTATGCAACTTCGAGATTCTTACACACCACAACAAATCAAACTAGCCGTCATGAATAGTAATACCTACTTTTTGAAATTTTATAAATTTTATCTTTAGAAATGGACTTCATTTTTGGATTCCTAATATCGAAATTAGCTTAGGGTGAAATTTTGGTACTTTTTGGATAACATTCATATTTTGATGAATAGTGAAAATTACTAAAATTTAATTAAAAAAAAATTGAATCGAAATAATTAATAGTGATAAATTATTATTTTGAGTGGTTTTAAAGAATATTTAGAATATATTTTTACCATTTAATACAATGTTGGTCATTGGATGTAATTTCACATTTAAACCAGACATAAACAAGTGTCAATTTTTTGATAGTTATTATCTCTTAAAAACACACTATTTGTTTTGACGACGGGAATTAATTTTTAACTTAATTAATGAAACTAATATGTTTTGAATTTGGTAAAATAGGCATCATTTTTGAATTCATAATATCAAATATATCTTAGGCCTATTTTTTGGTATGTTTATGGAAACTTTCATTTTTTGATGAATAGTGAAACCACTAAGTGGTAGTTAAAAAACTGAATTTTCCATAAAACTTAATTTTACCGCTTCTGTGAGTGGAATTTCAAAAATCCGAGATACAAAGTTAACAACAAGTAGTAAAATGTGGTTCAATGAGATGAAAATAATTTTTGGTGAATAGTAACCTTTTACTTTTATTTAACAAGGTTAAAAGTAAATAGGGTAATTAAGGGTAAAAATGATATTAATATTACCTTAACACATGTCCTAATTCTGTTGGATAAGTTTAATTCGACCAAAAAAAACCTTAGGAATAAAATATGACCCTTTAGGTCCACTTGTATTAGATTAGGACATTTATTATTTTTTAATTCAATGAAGAGTTTAAAGAGTTAAAATCAATGTTTAATAACTAAAACATTTTAAATATAGGGCTATACATAATATAAATTCGATTATAAATATTAATTATAAATATAAAATTATTTCCTACATAATGATATTTTAATTATAATTTTTAAACATTAAATAGTTAAATTTATTTATGACACAATGATGATGCAGTAATTACCTTATTAATGAATGAATCAAATAAATGGTAATATAAATATTAAAATAAATATAATTTCAAAGTTTTTATGACATCCAAGAAATTTCTAGGTGACTATGAATTGTTAGGGATGATTCAATGTATCTTGTTCGAAGTAATCAAGTTGTGGGGACTTTGAAAAAAAAACAAAATACCAAATAGTGTCAAAATTGACATAAAAGAGTTTTAAAAAAAAATATTATATTATTAATTGATATTAAATTCCTAAAAATCTACGGTTCGTCCAAAGGACTTGTATCATGATTGGTGTATCATTAATGGACCACTTGGGGGTCTCTTGGAGGTATATAGTACGTTTATTAACTATATAATATAATAATACAAAGTGACATGGTATGTGTCAAACTAATTAACCAAGAGTTAAAACTAAAAAATAAGTTTAATATAATGACCAAAACCTATCTAAAATCTATTGGTTGAAATGATTTCGACCCATACCCACCTTAGTCTTTGAATAATCCACTTGGGAGCCATTATAAAATGAATATGGATTTATTATAAATTAATACTTTATGTTTTTCCTAAAGAGCCCCTCCCCCCTTATAAAAGGACCCAAATTCTCACCAATTATTCACACCTTCAAATCCTTTTGGTTCGTCCAACCCCTGCCAAAATAATCTCTCAACTTCCCTCAATTCAACATAGAGGCCTTAGTTTGATCATAAATCCAACCTAAGGAGCCCTTTTGATCAAATCAAAATGAAGAACCTGAAGAAGAGGTAATGTTTTCACCACCCTCTTTCATGTTCGTTTCTTCTTCAACTTCTTCTTTATTTGTTATTTCTATTCTAAAATAATAAATCTAGTATTTCCTATATACTGTGATGTTATTATAAATATGGTACAACCATATTCAGTATTCTATCCATCCTTTGAATGACATGTCACCATACGTGCGTACGTACGGCTTACCGTCTCCACGTCGAGGTGTAATTGTTATTCAATACATTATTATTTGGATGGGTATAATAATGATGTGTATTTGATGTAAATAATAAATATAACATTATAAGGATTCTTTATATATGATATAACATCCAATCATATATTATTTTAATATCAAAAGAATGATATTTTTGCTCGTGCGTACGTACGGATTACCGTCTCCACGATGTGATGAGATTCATTTCCAAGTTCACCATTCATCGACGATTATAAAAATATATATTACTAATAAGTATGTAATATATGACATAATAATTCTACTGGAGATATATATATTTATATATATAAAGATTTATGTACTTACATATATCTTATTCACTTACTTCTGTTCAATACTATATGAAAACAGAAACAACGTTTATGTGTACGTATGGACTACCGTCTCCATAAACAGTGTTTTCCATTTCATATATATGTCTATTATACATATTTATATTCTAAATATATATGATATATTTATCATGTTTTATATTCTGGAAGTATTTAAATCATAATCTATGTGATACAACCAAGAGTAACAAGTTAAAACACGTACGATAAAGAAAGTGATTATTACCCGAAATGTTAACTTAACATGGAAATTATTATTAAATGGGTAATATAAAGTCATAAATGAATAATGTATGGTATCATAAATATTAATATGGTTCTGGTATAATTTAATAACATACTAATATCTTCGTACATGAGGTTAAACATACCCTCGACTAAAGGAAAGTGCAAGGTAAGGGGTTTTCATCTCACTCCTTATTCCCATGAGATTCATGCCATATTGCCACTATTAGCTTTTTTGTGGTGTATATACTGCCCATAATTGTATTATTTGTGTAATACAATTTAATTTATTTGTATTTACATATTCATTGTATTATACCTCTTTCATGGGATGTATGTTTCGTAAGTTACCAAATTGGTAAGGGTTAATTCCTCAATCTCATCATTATCCGAGATTGTTTATGTGTAAGTATTTACTGGGACATTTTTATCATCCATGTCCATTTTTCATAAAAATTATTTCAAAATGAAGATTTTAAGGATTTTGAAAGGTACTCTTTATCAAGATCAAAATTTCAAATGTTTTAAAGATTTATCTTTCTAAATCATTTTAATTAATGTCCATGTTTTCAAAATTATTTTAAGGATTTATTTATATGGACATGAATGTTTTGAAATGATAATTATTTTCAAAAGTTACAAAGTGGTATGGGACACTTTGATTCAAAAATATCTTTTAAAATTACTTCCTTTATAAATTTGTGACTTTTAAATGATTTTACAAAAAGGATATTTCTCTCAAAAAATTTTACTCATCATTTTCATTTATGTCAACATCCTTTGATGGATTTTATGCTCATTTGAAGTTGATTTATTATAAAAAACTTCCATTAAAGGTTTTGTGATATGTTTGGCTTTGGATGTGTTATTTTTATACCATTCATGGTTTATGGAGAAAGTATTGACATTTCTTATGCTAGTTTTAATACGAATGTTTATGTTATGTTTAACCATATTCATATGAGGAATGCGTTGGTCTTAGTAAGTGATGGGTGGAGCCCACTATAGATCCTTGATGCATCGGTATGTCTCATGAGACAAACTAGTGTCTTGGAATGATGCCTTGACAAAATTTTATTTGTAGTTTTGGCACGAGGCCTTGGCTACGTGGTTATGATAGTATGGCATTATGCATTCCATCATTATGAAAGTGGTTAGTGATATTGCATGTGATTATTCAATTAGTAGAATATCCATGTGTGTAAGTAAATGGAATTATTTCATTTTATTTCTGACATATTATGATGAAGTTCATTTTTAAAAGGATTTTTTAGTTTTATACATTTCCTTAAATGTTTATGCTTATTTTTGAAAGTTTCCGCTGTATTGCTTACCCTTACTGAGCATTTGAGCTCACCCCTTTCTATGTTTTATTTTTCCCAGGATTCCAAGAAGTGTAATGTGATTGATATGAAGGGTTAAGAAAAGGGAATAATGGAGTTCATAAATATTATTTATGTTGTTTTCTACGTCTTAAAGTGAAAATGTAACATTCATATATGTGATATATTTTTCCAAGACTGCTTAATTGATCGGTCCTTCGGGACTTGATTTCTTGTAATCATGCCAATGTATTAAAATAATGCACCGACTCTGGGTAACTAGGGTCGGGGGGTTACAATATAGTATGAAAAGACAACCATGAAATTACATAACAATTCCCAAAAACAAAAAAAAGAAAACCATACTAAAAAAAAGTTATAGTACCCAGAGGAAGAATAAACAAGAAACCCAAAGTAAACCAAGACAGACTCCACTGCTCCAAAATAAGATCCATGTTCCAAGCACCACCAAACCACCCAAGAATCATGAATAAACTCTAGGAAAATGAGATACATTACTCTTACCTGTGTCCTTGAATACAACATCTGAAAAATCAATAATGTGAAAAATCAGGGGTAAGTAATAATACTTATTAGTATTTCCCCAAATAAATTCTCTATACACGCCACAAGAAAAGAACCATTAGCATATTTATATAAAATATTTTATATAAATCATCAATGAGATCAAAAATTACCACAAGCCAAACATACCCTTATCAAGCCATGTCAAACAAGGGAAACCCAAAACCATGCCATAAGCCATATCACCATCACACATTAGCACAATAAATTCCATGTTGCAAAGTGACACACAACAAGGTGAACCAATACGGTGGAACTTCTGTCCAACCTGTTCACTACATTCCCAACTAGTGGTACTTCCGGACCACTTATCCATAATGGTGGACCTTACATCCACTATCCATCACCTTTTGTAGTTAGACTTCTCACCCACTTCACCACAATCCATAATACTTATCCAACCGAAAGCATAAAGCACTAGGGCCACACATTATGCACACAATAATTTCCAACACATTCCAATCACTTCAATAAATCACCCATTTATTGAAAAAACCCTTTAACCATTTTCCATGCCCAACTACATTTCAATAATCCCTATTCTCATTGAAAACCATTTTCCCAAACCATTTTCATAAACCAAGCCAAGCATCCAATTTTAAAATCTACATTTTAAAATCACACAATAAGCCCCTTTTTTTGAATAATATCCCATTTCACCCAAAATCCCCAAATCATCACCCAATGGGTTTCAACCAAGATTTTCACATTATATTCATAATTAATTTCAAGAAAAAAAAATAATTGAAAACAAGGCCTTAAGATATAACAAAGTGGAGTCGAGAGAGAATCCACCTACCTTTAGGGTTCTAGTGAAATCGACCCACAAGCAACCGCACCACCAATACGGACAAACACTCCACCAAAACTACTCTATATCTCCTTCCCTATCATCAAAAATCCCTAAAATCATCACCTATGAAAAAAAATCCTATATCTATATGAAATGGGTATAGATCTAGAAAACCAATATAGGGAAGAGAGAATATCTAGAGTAAACCACAAATAAAACAAAACGGAAGACTTACCTAAGATGAACCACCTTCAAACCACCTTGAAATCCCTTCCAAAACGAGTGGGAGATAACCACTGGCCCTTGATAAGAAGAATTACCTCATAGGGTTTGTATTGGATAAGAAATGGGCGAGTTTGAGAAAATCCCGACTAAACCGATCAAAAAAACATTTTTAATGGACCGTACGGTTAGCTCACACGATTTGAAAAACTGTGTTCTAACCTTGCGGATTCTACTGTCCAAACAGTGGAATATCACATGGTTACCTGGGATTCTCACACGGTTTCCCCTAACTGTGCTCAATCCATGAAGCCATAAAAAGGCCTCAAAAACTTTCCAAATCCATTCCAAACTCTCCCAAACTCTCCCAAAATTTACCCAACCAATTCATATACATAAAAAGGTATAAAAAATGTCACATAACTCAAACTGGGGGTGCTACACCTTTTATAATGCATGAGTAAATTCATGCCCCTTAAGGAGAATCCCTAAGGGATTATATAAGGGATCTACTTCCACATGTAGGGAGTATGATTAAGTTCAAATCTCTTGGATGATTCTCTCCTTATTACAAAAATATCTCTTCCTCCTTCTCTCATTACATCATGAGGCACTAGAATATTTTGGGAGGTGACAAGGTCTCAACCATGCAATGGGAGATTCATCCAACCCATTGATACACCATAGACTAGGGATGTCTTTAGGATACCACTAAGGGATATTCATCAAGACATTTTGATGAAGAAATTAACAATGGATTGAATTTCTAAAAGTACACATGAATCTTTTTCATTTTATATATATCATGGTTTGGGTTTTACAGATGGTAATATTATGATTTGGCTTTCAAATTCAATTATACTACTTATTTTATGTTTTAAACTATCCTAAGAAAACCAGCAATAATTACATATCATATATTCAAAAATTATCTCTTAGTTATGATATTAATTGGTTATGAATTGTGTAACTACTTTTGAAGGTGATAAATAATTATATCCATATTTATTGTGAATATATCAAATTAGAATGACCAAAAAATACACCCATCATAGTGCCACTCATAATTTATCGTGAGGATGGTAGGCTTGATATGATAATTCATTTTCCAAAAGGACATAAAATCCAATCTAAGGGAAAATATAATGATTCCTTGTTGTTCTAATGGATATAGAATAAAAAATTCTCAAATACAACAGATTCTTGGTGCATTATAGTGATTGTATAATAGGTTAGATCTCAAAATGATGCTGATGAGGAAGAAGGAGGATGATATATTCTAAAAGGTATCATGAATGGGCATCGATGTTGATTATATTCAAATTTATTCCTTGAAGTCTTTAGATAAAACCACTATTCATTGGGTATTCTAGTTGATGTGGTTATCTCATATGAATAAATGATTCAATGAATATAATTATCAAATATATGGAGAATATGATCTGTGAAGTTCATTTGGTGGTGGAAATAGGATTATCAAATAATGGAAGTTATAAATGTGAGGGTCGAGGTCATTTTTTGTAGTAAGAAGTGTAATTAAAGAGATTTACCCAAGCTAGTATTTTGATATATCATTATTTGGTGTTTAATCTTACATTGTAATCATAATGTCTACTCCTTAGTGAATTTTTTGTTTCTCATGGATTAGGACTCTATCCAACCCACATTAAATCATTGTGTTCCTTTGTTTTTTTTGTTTTTTTCATGAGTTGTTATTGGAGTGTACATTGTGAGTGTTTCTTTGATGTTTTGGACAATGTGAGGTTAGGGTGCGTGGCTATGGTTCATGGATTTATGGTCCCTAAAGAATTTTTTGGTGGTTTTGGTTCTATATAGACCTTTTCTTATTCTCATTCCATGTTTTGAGATCTGAATGTTGGGTTTTTGAAGAGTAGCGCAATAAGTGGTATCAGAGTTTGGTGTGAAAATATGAAGGGAAGATCAAACAGTGGAGTCTAAGAAACATTGGAGACTTTCAATTTACGCTCTTTGAATATAGTGGGAGATTTCTATCTTTAGAATTTGGTATTTGAAGATAGAAATTTGAAGTCATAAGATGTTTAATTTCATGGAATATTTATTTTAGAAGATGTAGGTATAAGATTACTTATTCCAAAAGTATTACGATTTATCATTGGTCAAGAAAAAGCTATAAATAATAGAGAAGGGAGAATAGGAAAGGTTTTACAGGATGGAACTTGGTCTTTTTTGGATGATGTTGGAATGAAATGTGTATTTCAATATCCATGAGGAGAATAAAACTATAGGATTTATGTCTAATATTTTGAATATGTATGAGAAGACCTATGTAATGAACAAATTATTCATGATGTGGTGACTCTTTGACATGATAATATTAGAAGGAAGTTTAGTGGTCGATCATATAAATAAGTTTATTATTATCTGGAGTAAGTTTTATTCTATTAATGTGATGTTTTTTGGAGTCATAAGGGTGTAAATTCTTCTATCATCACTTATGGAATCATGGGATGTGTGGTGATAATTGTGAGGAATTATAGTAGAAATAATGACATGGTCATTGAGGAGATATATAATCTATTCATGAATTAATATGAATGTGGGGATGAGGTTTCATTAACATTAGGATGTGATTTTAAATTCTTATATGGCAAGGGATGCTCAAATCGAAGGAGTCGTGGGAAAAGAGGAGGGAACATAATAGAAAATAGTCATGTAAAGTTAGTTGTTCTTGGTGACTATTCATGTTAGCACTATATAAAGAATGGAAATATATGAAAGGAATACCATGAGAGGCATGTAAACTCTATAAATTAGGCTTTTGTATTATTTTTAAACTCCATAGTTTAAGGGGATAGTGGTAAGTGTAAAAAGTTTGTTAGAGTCATGGATTCTTGACTTTGATTCCTCATTTAATTCAACTTACAATAAAGGACTCATGCAAAAAATATGTGTCTAGTATAATTTTAAAGGTTCTCCTTACAAGTGTATAGGCACTTAAGGTTGTTAGAAAAGGATATGTGAGCATTCAGACAAATAATGGATGCTTACTGTATTGGAAAAATATCCAACATATCTGAGGTCTATGAAAACAAATTAATTATCATATGAAAGCATTATGATGCAAGGTATTGCAAAAGGTTTTTAATTTTTTTTTGGAAAATAAAACATGGTTCTATGGTAGTGGATTAGGGTGTAAAAGATAGAGTATTTTAACTGACCGGTATACCAGAAGGAATCATGGATGTTGGAGTAACAACTTTCATTACATCTTTCGACTCAACAAAGTCGTGCCATGAATTTCTTTGTAATATTGATGATAACGGTCTACAAACCTTCTCCATTATATTATTTTTGAATCTTGATAATGTCTAGTTTAGTGCATGTGATTTTGGAATCTATGGAAACTAATATAAGGTGTTGTTCAATTCAAATGGAAGAACACCTAAGAATCTGAAACTTGAGTTGGTACATACAGATGTATGGGGACCATCAACAGTTCGATATCATGGGGGTGAACTGTGTTAAATTACTATAATCAAATACTACACCTGAAATGTGTGGTATTTTTTATGATAGCTAAGTCTGAGGTCTTCCAATAGTTCATCTAATAGAGATCCATGGTTGAAGTTGAGACTGGGATGAAGTTGAAATTCCTTGGAACTGACAATCGAGGAAAGATGTTCTAGACATTCTTCTGGATGAATAGAATTCAGATGGAGAAAATTATTTTAGGGACACTAGAGTATAATGTTGTAGTGGAATTTATAAATTAGAAGTTGAATGAGAGATCTGGGAGTATGATTTTAAGATCTGGTTTCCAGAAAAAAATAGATGAAGCAGTTGACTATGAAACTCATCTCATGAATCAGAGTCCATATGAGCCAATAAAACAACAACTTCCAAATGAAATATGTTCAAACTAGAAGGTAGACCATAATTCATGATTTATTACATAATATTTCACATTATAATACTTGAATGATCAAGAAGTATAGTTTCTTTGGGAATTAGATATTTAATATAAGATCTTGAACATGAGATATAAAAAAATTATTAAAAACTTCCTTAACATGCTTTTAAAATTTCATATCTTTTAAAACTACATGGGATAACATGGGAACATACATAAAAAAGGGGTGAGCTATAAAGATCAGTAATGAAATAAACATATAATAACATGAAGAATGTAATACATGTTTGACAATAGGCATATCAATGGGGAATAAAATAAGTGATAATCATAAACATGGACAATGATGTATGATATAATATGATAATCATAAATGCAACTTGGGAAATGTGTGAACAACTTAAAACACTGCATCATAAATATAAGTTGATTCTAAATACCAATAAATCATGATGGAAAATATAATAATATGGATTAGGTTCAATCCATAATCCCATTAATGATGTCTCATGAGACTGAAACATTACCCAATGCATTAGAGTGCTATATAATTTCAGGCACACCCATCACTTTTATCATATTCTCTTGCTTAAGTGTGCCACATAGATCATAAATAATGGAATCATTTATCATCAAATTTTATTCCATGATCAAGGAGTGTGTAATATTTAAATGTAAGTCCCAAAATAAAAAAATTATAAGTTCATTAAGGTAAACACCCTTTATAGGAAATGGGTATGGGTATTTACTACACAATTTTTTGGCATGGAAAATCATGGTGAAATTTCAGCAGCATAACATGGGCGTATGAATGTTTATGGGATGGATTGATTAGAGTGAAAGGGGTATATAATAATTTAGATATAAAATGGACATTAAGGGAGATATGTATGAACATATCCCAACTTCATTAAACGAGGATAAAATACACTAGATAAATAAGATATTTGAATAAAGAGGAGAAGAAGAAGATCCCTTACCTTGAGAGTGTGACTCCAAATGATTGGGTGGACATTCTTGAGATATTGGGGGAACCGTAGTAGGACTATATAGATTTGAGTTAAGATTGATTAAGTTATCCAAGTATTTTTAGTGAATAGAAATGGGATCTTGCATGGGTTTATATAGGAAAAGAGAGCAGAGTTCTTTATCATTTCTCAAACATTGGTTTTGGACTCTATATAATAAAATAACCAAAACCACAAACCTTATCATGGATTTTCCCCATGGTTTCTACAAAAGAGGGGTATTTTTAATTATTTTATAATTAAAAAGGATAATATTATTAAAATATTACCCTTTCTAATTTAGAAGTGAGTCATGTCTTTAAAGAAATGATTTTAAAACCTTAGAATATATTATACATTTTGGAGAATTCATTAAGGCTTTTTAAAATTAATAAAATAAACTTAATATTACATTATATGAAAGGAGAAACATATATTTTTATGTGTATATATACCATTTATATAATTTATTACATCATTTTTTGGTCATTATGATCTCATAAAACACATTATATATTTATATCGTATTTAATTTTTACCCGAAAATCCGACTCTCTCTGGAAATTATGAAAAATTCAAAGTTGGATAATTTCAAAATTATGATTCCAAAAATTATGTTTATTTTATCCAAATAGTTATATAAATATGTTAATTTGAAATTTTTAAATAATAATCAATATTAATTGAGAAATTTAGTGTTTTTTCACAATAACATTTTTCGAACCCCTATTAAAATTACATTTGAATTTATAAAAATTATATGATCAATTAAATTTAAGTAAAAATATTTAATAATAAAAATTTATTAAAATATCATTTATTTTAATAATCCATTAATTCATCTAAATAAAATTCTTAATAGTAATTGAATATTAAAAATACAATTTGAGTTGTATTGTATAAAAAACAAAAATCATTTATAAAGTAACAATACTAAAATGAAAATATATTCATTATTCTATATAATATACATTTTCAAATTATTAGGGTCTTGATAAAAATCCCTTTAATACACAATAAAACTTCATAATATTAAGGTGCATAATGGTGAAACTTTCATGGGATGGTTTGGCGTACATGGTTTGGGTTGTGATCTCGATGAGCATGAACTTTTCCCATAATTGATTTTGGTCATGTTTAAGTTGTTGGATCTCAGATTGGGATTGTTCAAGGGAATACCCAGTGATGCTATATCCCTTGGAAGCTCTGATAAATGGGATTCATAGGGTATGGTTTTACTAGTTGAGGTCATCACTTCCTTTTTCTGTGCCAATTAGATTTGTTAAAACCCTATATTTATATTAATCATGTGATCATTGTTCAAAAACAATATTATCAATGGTAATGATGTTTAATGGTATTTTAAATCCTATAGTATATAATAAAATCAAATAAGTGAATTTATTTTCAATGTCCATAATATACAATAATTTATCTAATTAAATCACAAGAGAAATTTCATTTATAAATTTTCAGGTTGTTACAATCTACCCCCTTTAAAAATTTCACCCTAAAAAAATTTCATTTCCCACAATAAAACTGTAACACCCCAAGGTTTTATAAAAATAAACCAAAATGTATGAAAATTTCTTTTAAGTATATATTTATAAATATCCTTTAAACATAATTTTTCTACATATATGTTTTCAATTTCAAGAAACGATCATCTATAATTGTGTTTAGTAAGTTATTTTGAGTCTAATAGAACCCACTTCATTTTGTGGTGAATAGTAACCTACCCTTATGAATAGTAATATGAATAGAAACATGACCCTAATGAATAGTAAATTGTATTATTATTTTATTTTCTTAAGGATTCATGAAAATGAAATCTTGGTTAATTTTTGAAGGTGATATAAAACCAATTATATAATTAATGTTTTTAATTATTGAATAAAGTATGATTTTATTTTAAAATTAAATTAATAATATTTTGAAAATTATTTTCAAACAATGCAGATCATTTTAGAATTCTACATGTCAAAAAATGGTAAGGGTAAATTTTTGGGGATTTTTTGAAATTCTCGACTTTTTTATGGATATTAAAATATGATAAAATATGGTAAATGCTAAATACTTGATTTACCACATCATAGGTGATGTAAGGATGATATAAGACCCCATGGTTTGAACTCAAATTCCATTATTACTATTTGGGGTCACATGAATTAATATAATTCATATTCTTGACAAACAATATTATAATAATGATTAAAATAATATAAAATACCTTCTCTCCTCCACTATAAATACCACCCTTATTCCCCTCTTCCTCCCACATCTATCAAGCCTTGATCCATACCTATGTTATTCCCAATACTCATCCTAAGGATCTTCCCCATGTCCTAGATCTATTGGTCTTACCAAAATGCCAAAACAAAAGGCCTTAAGAAGGATCTCATGGAGAAGAGATCAAGAGGAGGTTTAAACAATTTCGATGTAAGAAAAACCTGAGGCAAGGGAATTCTAAACCCAATTTTCATTTTTGGGTTAAAATTCTACTTAATTATTTATGTGGTATTAAATTTTTTTTTGTGATGAAAATTGTTTATATTATGATGAATTATGTCTATTTACAGTATATATACATATTCCATTCAGTCTATTAAGTATCACTTGATTTATATGATATTTGTAATGTGCTTTTCTTTTAAAATCCTCTTTTAAAATCATTTTTTAAAAAATTCAAAAGAAATGTTTTTATTCTATTATTCATGTTTTGTGATTATGTTATGGTTCTTGGGAATTTTTTATGATGAATGGTGGGACCTATATCTCCCTCCAATGCATTGGGAATGTGTTAGTTGGAGGTCGACCATATGGTTACTCCAAGAGTAAATGTGATGGTTACACAAATTTTAAGATAGCCATGCGGGTTTCAAATTATAATGTATTCAAGAGGGTTAAAATATTATGTCAGTAATTCCCCAATATACCGTTATGGTTCTATTTATGTTCTTATGGTTTTTGGGAATCTTGTGGAAATATCATGTTTCACAAAGTAAGTATATTTGGGTGACACGTATGTATTTTGAAAATGTTTTCATATGTTTTAATAGACTAATGTTCTCTTTCCTTATTTTTTTTAACCTTACTGAGATTTTTGTGCTTATCACATGTTATTAAATTATTTTCACTGGTTATAAGGATTTGTAAGACAAAGAAGGAATCCAAGTTAAATTTTTGAAGAATTTTCAAAGAAATCATTTTTTATTTTATAAGTTTTATATTTTTGGAAGAAAAGAATACTGTTTTTATGGTATCCAATCTATTATAATGTGTAATGTTATGAATATATTATGTCTTAATTCTCTGAATATCTAAACATTAAAAGATCCTCAATGAGAAATGAAGTGATTATTTGACTAAATTCAAGATTATGTAATGTAATAAGGCTGGGTCCTTATAGTTAGCATCAGAGGATGACTTAGATGAATTTAGAGGTTAGGATGATGTTAATATATTACAATAAATGTTTTCATTATATGGTTAATTTTAAATGTTATTTAATTTAAATATTACCATGTCTCTTTGACTAATATATGTTTTTTCAGAATGGTTGTCCGTAGAAGAAACAGGGAAGCTGAAGAGGAGAAGCACCGATAACAGGTTATCCATCCATATATACAGCCTAGAATGGTAGGGATTGGAACCAAGAAGTTTTTGATAGTAATGGATCATCTAATGTAGGAAATAAATGGTGGTGGAATCCATGTAAAATAAAAACTAGAGGTACCACAATAGGACATGACAATAATGGAAAATTTTATGAGACAACACCCTCATACTTTCAATGGATCTTTCAAACCACTAGTAGCAGAAGGAAGGATAAAATTCCTTGAAAATATATTCGATGTTATGATATGTTTAGATAATAAAAAGGCAAGTCTTTCCATTTATCGTTTTGAAGGTGAATCCGACCAGTGGTGGTCAATGGTAAGGAATATCAGGGATAGGGAGGATATTGATGCATTAGAGTGGGATGAATTTAAAAGAATTTTCCTTGAAAAATATTTTCCTAAGGTGGTGTGACGTAGGATAGAGAATAAATTTCTTAAATTAAAGAAAAAGGAGGAATATTCAGTGGCTGTGTATGAAGAAAAATTCACCCGACTGGCGAGGTATGCTCCAAATATTATTCTGGATCATGAAAGAAAAATCAACCGCTTTTATTCCGGACTGAAGCCAAGGTATCAAAGGGTGTTGGTCTCCCGTGAATTCAAAAGTTACGAGAAACTTTTCTGATGTGATGAGAAGGTAGAGATTGAGTTTTTTTGATGATCATGTTCATTTTGGAAACAAGGAGAAGAAGAGGTCCAGATGGAAAGTGATGGGTAATAATTAACCAAATAAATTCGATGGTAAGAAAATATAGTTTTTATTTTGTGAAAAGTGTGGAAAGAAACACCCTTGGTAATGTCTTAACAATATTGGGAAGTGTTTTTTATGTGGTAATTTTGGACATATGGCCCAAGATTGTAATGAAAATGATCTTATGACTAATCCTGATAAGAAAACTATAAATTGTTTTAAATGTGGTGATATGGATAACTATGAAAATGTCTGCCCAAAGAGAGATCCAAATGATGAAAAGAAGCTAGACTATAACCAGAATGGTGTAGTGAGATATTTTGTGACTATTTTAGTAGATGAAATACCATCCAATAATGTTTTATCAGGTACCTTGTTTGGTTACATAGATTTTTCTAAATTTGTGTTTGATATGTGGTCTACACGTTTCTTCATCTCTGAGAAATTTTCTGGTAAATTGGAAATATAACCTCAAAAAATGAGACCAAAACTTGTTGTTAAAACACCTAGGGGAAATATCATAACAAATAGGAATTATAATAATCTTTATACTATGGTTTGTGGAAATATTTTACCTTCAAACCTTGTCATTTTCCCCTTTTTCAAGTTTGATTTTATTCTGGGAATGGATTGGATTTCTATTTGTCATGAAAATATTGATTGTAGAGATAAATAAGTTGTTTTTCAGAAAGATTTTTAGTTTTTATACAAGAAAGAACCTATATAATTGATAACATATCAAGAAGTTGAGAAATTGCTGAAAGATGGAAATGAAAGTTATCTTGCTCATATTGTTGAAAACAAGGGAACTATTCAGATTAATGATGTGCATGTGGTAAATGAATACCTTGATGTTTTTCTAATGAGTTACCCAATGTCATACCTGATTGGGAAGTTGAATTCATAATTGACTTAGTTATTGATGCTAATCCAATTTCAAAACCCCCATATCATATGGCTCAAATAGAACTTCTTGAAATGAAAAATTAGTTCTAGGATTTTCTTGATAAAGGATTCATTCATCCTAGCACTTCACCATAGGGATCTCCTATTTTGTTCATTGAAAAAAGATGGTTCCATGAGACTATTCAATGATTATAGATCATTTAATAACATCACTATTAAAAACAAGTATCCTTTTCCTCATATTGATGACTTGTTTGATCATCTCCAGCGAGCTCAGAACTTTTCTAAGATTGACTTGAGATCCAGATACCATTAGCTGAAGGTGAAAGAGGATGACATCCCAAAAATAGCTTTTCATACTAGATATGAGCATTATGAATTTGTTGTTATTCCATTTGGGTAAACTAATTAACCAAATGTATTCATGAATCTTATTAATAGAATATTTCATGAGTTAATGGATAAGTCTATGGTTGTGTTTATTGATGACATTATGGTATTTTCTAAGAGTAAAGAAGAGCTTGAAAAACATATAAGGGTTATTTTAAAAACATTAAAGAAAAATAAATTGTATAGAAAATTATGCAAGTGTGATTTTTGGTTGCAAAAAATTTCTTTTCTTGGGAACATTGTAAATAAGAATGGAATAATAGTTGATCCTACCAAAACAAGAGTAGTTGATGAATGGACAAGACCTAAAAATGTGAAGTGCCCAGATCAGTGTGAATCACTGAGAGGGGGAGGGGGTGAATCAGTGATCCCTTAAAACTTTTTACTAATTGATTCTTATCAATTAAACCTCTATGGCTGGTTAAAGCCTCGATCCACTCTTCTTGTATCTCTCAACCTTTCCCGGATAATGCAGTAATGAAAAGGCACAGGACACAAGGATTTACAAGGTTTGGCACCGAAGGCCTACATCCTTGCCATGCTCTCCAAGCATGGATTCTCCCATTATAATCTGTTAGTATTACAATGGTCGATACAGCTTCCCACCGTATCTCTCCTGAGTCCCACAAGAGGGTCTTTATACTGCGTCCCACAGTGTTACCAGAGTCCCACTGGCCTGCTCCAGAATCCTACTGAAGACTTCTTCTCCCTGAGTCCCACAGGGTCTTCTCCTGGCTCCTCGAGTCGCACGAGTAGCTCTTCTTCACTTTAAGTTCTTCAAGTATCCTCAGCAGTCTGGGATAAATACTGCTGGCCTTGCTCTGTACCTCTGATCACTTGTGATGATCAGGTCTTCTCAATCTACTGAAAACTCAGACAACCAATCTCTTTAACTTCAGTCTGGCTCAGTCTCAGTTCACTTCAACATCATGCACTGAGTGCATGGCAACTCTTCAAGATCTTCAAGTCTTGGACTCCTCAGATGCACACCACTGATTTACCACTGTTCACGTGTGCACGTGCATGCATGCATGCATGCACTTTCCCTTTCCTCTTGGTGCAGTAGACCCACAAAGGGTGTAGTCACTTTAAGCACACACCTTCACTGAACTTCACACACTTAATTCAATTTGCTTACACACTTAGAGTGTGTTCAACTTTAGTGTGGGTCACTCCTTCTTCTTCTTCTAATGTGTATACACTTTTAGTGCACACATTAGGTTCGGCCACTTCTTTAATTTGCACACACAAATTCTTCACTTTGCACACACTTTAGACTTGGCCTATTCTCCTCTTCTTGTTGCACACACTCACTTTAGTGTTCTTTTAGTTTGTTCTTCAAGGTATGCACACACAAGGTCACAGCCCTCGGCCTCTACAAATGCACACACTTAAAGTGTGTTCTTATTGTTGTTGCACACACTTAACCCATAGGTGGTTCTTCAATTTAGCACACACACACTAAGGTGTGGTCTTCACTTCACCCACACAAGGCTACGGCCTTTCACTTCCTTTGCACACACAATTTGTTCTTTCTCTTTTAATCTTCAAGTGTGCATACCCAACAAGGGCTACGGCCTCTTTGTTTTCTTTTGCATGCAACCAACCCGTAGGTATTCTTCCTTCACTTGGCACACAAGCATAAGTGTCTCGGCCTTCACTTGAATTGCACACACACTAGGCTACGGCCAACTCTTGTTCATTTTGCACATAAGCCGCTAAGGCCTCGGCCTTCTCAATGTTCACACACGAGGCACGAAAGCCTCGGGTCCTCTTCTCTACTTGCACACACAACACCAAGTGTGTAATGCACTTCACCCGAACCCAATCTTCAATGGAGGCACACAAGTTGCTTGGGTGTAACGGCCTCCTCCTCTTCTCAACCGCGCAAGGCACAAGATTGTGGCCAGCGCGCAGGGGTGCAAGAGCACAAGGTACAGAGAACCTCGGCCGTGGGCGCGCAAGTGCAAAGATGCACTTGGGTCTTCCTGCCGCGCAAAGGAAAGGCGCGCAGGGGTCCCCCTTCTTCTTCTTTCGCGCAAGGAGTGCGCAAAAGGAACTCTCGAAGCCAAGGGTGGCTTCGGGCTGCTTCGTCGCGCAAGTGGGTTGCGCGGAGCTCCAAACTTCGTGAGGCACATAGGCTCTCACGGATCTTCAAAACTTCAGCGCATCAGCAACTTAATGAGAGCCTCGGCCTCTCTTTTTATAGGCAGAGAAACGCCTCGGATCATCCGCGTGAAATAACTTCAAACACCCGAGATCTTCGGATCTTTAAAAAATCTTGTTTTTCATTCTCGGTTTGACGCGGGTTCTTCCTTTATTTTTCTCCTTCTCGTGCATGCGATTTATAACGCATGCACGACCTCTGTTGAAGCCTAATTCATGCAAAGGCACGAACTCACTGAAGCCTCGGCACCTTCGGTTTGCCTCGGCCGAACATCAGATTCTCCATTTTGTGCATGCAGGCCCATTTTATTGCATGGATGTATTCAGTGTGATTAGACGATCCCAATGGACACTTCGGTTTGATCGGAGGTGGCCGGATACTCAAAATCTTCACTCGGGAGGCACTGGTTCAGCGGCTGCTCGCGGGTGGCTTCGGCTCGAGCTCGACGAAGGAGATGAGCCGGGAGCCGTTGGATCGGGCGATCAAAATACATCTGACGGCCTGGATTAGATCGCGGCGCCGCGGATGGATCGTGCGGCGCAGATCAAGCGCGCGATGAGACGGACGGCCAGGATCTCTTCCGCGGGAAAATCCCGCGTCCCACATCGAAACGCCGCCCAGTTTTCTCGCGACTTATTACCCTGGCACTCACCGCTACTCGCCAGTTGAATCCTCTCCCTCCACGGTGCCGCCCCGCACCGTGTTCTCCCTGCGGGCGCGCTCTGCGCCCACTCTCTGCTCCTGCGGGCGCGCTCCTAGCGCCCACTATGATCCTCCGGCGCGCGGGTTTCACCACCGCGTGCCCTCGGGGGCTTATACACACGGCCCCCTGCGCTCCTCCGGGCGTGCCCCAGCGCCTCTGTGGTGTCTGCGGGTGCGCCCCTGCCGCCCTGAGCTCGCCCCACGGGTTCCCCCTTGGGCGTGGCGCCTTAGGCCCACATGAGCCTTGGGGTTGAACCCACAAGGTGCTCACGGGCTGGCCATATTTTTTGGCAAAGTAACAAATAGGACTTTGTCAAAAACAAAGTCCTCCATGAAAAATACCAATTCTAAATGACAAATGCCTCCTCCTCTTCTTCTAAGCCATTCTTTCCATTTCTTCTTCATCCTTCTTCCACAAACATCCTCAACTCCTTTCAATCATGTATTCTAGACTTATGAGACATTTGTAGAAGGTTCTTCATCAGCCGAATCACTTGATCAATTATTTCTTCTTCATTAGAATTCCTTCATTCTTCTTCAACATTTATTCATCACTTTGTAATGGAATTCACGAAGGGTCTTCATCTTCAACTGAGCTCCTGAATCACTTAAATTCTTCAATGTGCTTCATTGATCTAATCAGAGATCAATTGGATCAACTTCAAATTCACATGCACTAAGTGATAGTGCATGGACTTCATTAATGCACATAATCCACTTAGTAGTTGTGGATGGAACTCCTTTCAACTCCTCATGCATTGTCACTACAATGCATGGTCTTCTAATCATGTTGTGACTTTGTATCATCAGGATACAAGTTCTATGAACTTATAGAGCAGCTCAACAATCGTCAGATTTTCTTAGAGAATGTTTCAACCATCATCTCCTATGTTACTTAGTGAATCTCCTAAGTGACATGCATCTGTGTACCATGGCCATTCTCCTTCATCACCATCACCATCACATCCTTTGACATTCACATCTTGACTCCTTGACATCCATTCATTCCAAGACAACTTCATGCCTCATTGACAACAAATGCAACACAATGCACTTCAATCTCCCCCTTTGTATTTGTTGTCAATACACTCCATCAGCACATATGAATGGGTCAATATGTGTGCCAATATTTTCTCCCCCTTATTGGCAATCAAATGCAAAGGTGTGGTGTGGTTCACTTTCAAAAATCTCTTCCTCCCTTTGAAAAGTATTTTCTTGAAAAACACTGAGAGAGGGATGATGTCACATGTTCTTTTTAGCAAAGAACCTTTAGTAAATCAACTCTAAGTCTACTTGGGCTAACCCGGTGTAGAAAACAAGAGTGATGTAACCAAGGTACTCAATGCTGTCCATAATTCTCTACACATGTGAGATCATGCTTAGGGGTTTGAAAATTTTTCAGATATAACAATGAATTGCTAAATCCTGCACATACTTCATAAAACTCATTAGAAAGTTCAGTGCAATGATAAAGCTCCCCCTTTCATCCATTTGTCTTCAATCCATACTCCCCCTTAATTGACAAGATAAACTCAATTAAGAAACAAGGGATGAAAGCATGATTGGAATACCTTCACTTTCTCAAGATGATATTAATTTTAGAACATCATCTTCTCCAGATTGGCTCCCCCTCAAGGGGTGCACTCCATTCTGTTCAAACCATCCTCCAGCTGAGAATGATCATCATCTTCAATTCCCTGCAATGTCAGCACATGTAAATACCAATAGTATAAGGGAATAAGATGGAACCTCCTTGGTTCATCAACGTGAACAACAAGGTTGAGAAGATTCTCTCAACCGAGAAGTCCCATTTTCACCATTCTTCACACTTGCACATTTGATCTTCAATGATGTTAGTGCTGGTGTGGATCTCAAAACATCTTCATGTGAAATCTTCTTCTTCTCTTTTGCTTTAGCAATTTCCAGTACTTCCTCTTCAGCTCTTTGTAGATCTTTGGAAAGTTGCAACTGATTTGGCCATATGACTAGTAAATCATTTGGAAGAGTGGCCTCAGTTTTGGAAGTTCCACATGGTTCTTTGGATGCTGCTAAGCTACCTCTCTTAGGCAACTTGTTTTCAATCAATCCCTTCTGCTTCTTCTGGATTGATTGTCTGTTTGAGTTCAGTTGGCTTCTATTGATTTTCATGGCTTCTTTACAAAGATCAATGATATGTCCTTTCTTCCCACAGTAGAAGCATGTCTTCTTGGTGGCTCTTCTTGATGCATCACCCTTTTTGGATTCAGACTCCAAGGACTTCTCTTCATTTCTCAAAATCTTCTTGGGAGCATCTTCCACTTTCTTCTGCTTGCTTCCCAAGGAATCTTTCTGAGCTAGGTTCTGTGATCTTTTCTTCCTTTAAGCTCTGGATACAGTTGGAGACTGACATGTATCTTTTTGACCACTTTTTCACACATCCCAGATGTTATCAAGTAATCCAAATCTATTTGCAGTAAACAGATGTCTTTGGACCTGTGGATGTTGCTTCTTTCCTTCTGGCTTGCTCCCCCTAGGCATGGGCTTCCACTGTGCTTTGGCATTCAGTGGATTGTACCAACAATCCTTTGCACAATGCCCATACTTGTTACAACACCAACATTGACCCACAAATCTTGACCTCTTGATTCCTTCTGATTGTAGGGTACCTGTCTTGAATTGTTGTGCTGCTTCAGGAGAGCTTTCTTTCTTCATTGTCTTCATCCATACTTGTTTGGAATTATTTTTCCATCCTGCACTTTTTGTGGAAACACAATTAGAAGCATGAGTACAAGATGGTATGGATGGTACCTTCTTTTTAGAAGTTGTTGCACTTTCACTAGAGGATGTCTTTCTTTTAGAATCATCCTTCTCAATGCATACTTGTGTAGCAACATTTCTTCTTTCAGCTGACTGGGAGGCTTTAGCTTTGGGTGATTGCTGATTTTTCAATATCACCTCCAGTTCTAAGCATTTCATATTGAGGGAGTTCTTCTCATCCTCAATAGTTCTTAGCCTTCCTTCCCATTTCTCTTCCAGCTGCTTTATCTGGTCTTCATGCACCTTTTTCATTTCAAGCAATGAGTTGTCCAGCTCCTTCACCCTTTTTACTTTGTCTTCAAGTTGAGCATCTTTAACAACCATTGATACTCTATGCCTCCTCTCCAGTGCATGGTAAACATCTTTGATTATTACTTTAAAGATTTCTTTCTCAGAAAGACTTCTTTGCAATTCTTCACAAGTGTCTTCATATCTTTCATTGCAAAGAGATACTGTTTCATCTTTGGCATTTACCAGCTTTCTGAGAGTGTTGGTTATGCCAACCCTTTTATCCAATTGAACTTCCAGAGAATTAGCTTCATCTTCTAGCTGTAATTTTTCTTCTTGAAGATCAAGGAGGCCTGTAGCTATACACATTGCCACTTCCTTGGGGACTGTCTTCTGAAGATATTTGATTGCATTTAGAAGATCATTGTTTCTTCCATGTTCATCACAACTAGAGCAGGCTTCATCAGAAGAATGATAAAAGGAATTGTCATCTGATGTGACTTTCACATTTCTTTCCATAGAAGGAGTTTCTCTGATTGCAGCAACCTTCTTCCTCATCTTCTTTGCCTGTTTCTTCATTCTTTTTTTCAGAGTCTTGGCAGATATCTCCATTTGAGGCTGTTCTTTCATTTCCTCAAATCTGCACTCCATATAGACTCCCTTGGATCTTTTAGAGGCAACCTCCCTCTGATACCAATTGAAGTGCCCAGATCAGTGTGAATCACTGAGAGGGGGAGGGGGTGAATCAGTGATCCCTTAAAACTTTTTACTAATTGATTCTTATCAATTAAACCTCTATGGCTGGTTAAAGCCTCGATCCACTCTTCTTGTATCTCTCAACCTTTCCCGGATAATGCAGTAATGAAAAGGCACAGGACACAAGGATTTACAAGGTTCGGCACCAAAGGCCTACATCCTTGCCATGCTCTCCAAGCATGGATTCTCCCATTATAATCTGTTAGTATTAAAATGGTCGATACAACTTCCCACCGTATCTCTCCTGAGTCCCACAGGAGGGTCTTTATACTGCGTCCCACAGTGTTACCAGAGTCCCACTGGCCTGCTCCAGAATCCTACTGAAGACTTCTTCTCCCTGAGTCCCACAGGGTCTTCTCCTGGCTCCTCGAGTCGCACGAGTAGCTCTTATTCACTTTAAGTTCTTCAAGTATCCTCAGCAGTCTGGGATAAAGACTGCTGGCCTTGCTCTGTACCTCTGATCACTTGTGATGATCAGGTCTTCTCAATCTACTGAAAACTCAGACAACCAATCTCTTTAACTTCAGTCTGGCTCAGTCTCAGTTCACTTCAACATCATGCACTGAGTGCATGGCAACTCTTCAAGATCTTCAAGTCTTGGACTCCTCAGATGCACACCACTGATTTAGCACTGTTCACGTGTGCACGTGCATGCATGCATGCATGCACTTTCCCTTTCCTCTTGGTGCAGTAGACCCACAAAGGGTGTAGTCACTTTAAGCACACACCTTCACTGAACTTCACACACTTAATTCAATTTTCTTACACACTTAGAGTGTGTTCAACTTTAGTGTGGGTCACTCCTTCTTCTTCTTCTAATGTGTATACACTTTTAGTGCACACATTAGGTTCGACCACTTCTTTAATTTTCACACACAAATTCTTCACTTTGCACACACTTTAGACTTGGCCTATTCTCCTCTTCTTGTTGCACACACTCACTTTAGTGTTCTTTTAGTTTGTTCTTCAAGGTATGCACACACAAGGTCACAGCCCTCGGCCTCTACAAATGCACACACTTAAAGTGTGTTCTTATTGTTGTTGCACACACTTAACCCATAGGTGGTTCTTCAATTTAGCACACACATACTGAGGTGTGGTCTTCACTTCACCCACACAAGGCTACGGCCTTTCACTTCCTTTGCACACACAATTTGTTCTTTCTCTTTTAATCTTCAAGTGTGCATACCCAACAAGGGCTACGACCTCTTTGTTTTCTTTTGCATGCAACCAACCCATAGGTATTCTTCCTTCACTTGGCACACAAGCATAAGTGTCTCGGCCTTCACTTGAATTGCACACACACTAGGCTACGGCCAACTCTTGTTCATTTTGCACATAAGCCGCTAAGGCCTCGGCCTTCTCAATGTTCACACACGAGGCACGAAAGCCTCGGGTCCTCTTCTCTACTTGCACACACAACACCAAGTGTGTAATGCACTTCACCCGAACCCAATCTTCAATGGAGGCACACAAGTTGCTTGGGTGTAACGGCCTCCACCTCTTCTCAACCGCGCAAGGCACAAGATTGTGGCCAGCGCGCAGGGGTGCAAGAGCACAAGGTAAAGAGAACCTCGGCCGTGGGCGCGCAAGTGCAAAGATGCACTTGGGTCTTCCTGCCGCGCAAAGGAAAGGCGCGCAGGGGTCCCCCTTCTTCTTCTTTCGCGCAAGGAGTGCGCAAAAGGAACTCTCGAAGCCAAGGGTGGCTTCGGGCTGCTTCGTCGCACAAGTGGGTTGCGCGGAGCTCCAAACTTCGTGAGGCACAGAGGCTCTCACGGATCTTCAAAACTTCAGCGCATCAGCAACTTAATGAGAGCCTCGGCCTCTCTTTTTATAGGCAGAGAAACGCCTCGGATCATCCGCGTGAAATAACTTCAAACACCCGAGATCTTCAGATCTTTAAAAAATCTTTTCAAATATTGTTTTTCATTCTCGGTTTGACGCGGGTTCTTCCTTTATTTTTCTCCTTCTCGTGCATGCGATTTATAACGCATGCACGACCTCTGTTGAAGCCTAATTCATGCAAAGGCACGAACTCACTGAAGCCTCGGCACCTTCGGTTTGCCTCGGCCGAACATCAGATTCTCCATTTCGTGCATGCAGGCCCATTTTATTGCATGGATGTATTCAGTGTGCTTAGACGATCCCAATGGACACTTCGGTTTGATCAGAGGTGGCCAGATACTCAAAATCTTCACTCGGGAGGCACTGGTTCAGCGGCTGCTCGCGGGTGGCTTCGGCTCGAGCTTGACGAAGGAGATGAGCCGGGAGCCGTTGGATCGGGCAATCAAAATAAATCTGACGACCTGGATTAGATCGTGGCGCCGCGGATGGATCGTGCGGCGCAGATCAAGCGCGCGATGAGACGGACGGCCAGGATCTCTTCCGCGGGAAAATCCCGCGTCCCACATCGAAACGCCGCCCAGTTTTCTCGCGGCTTATTACCCTGGCACTCACCGCTACTCGCCAGTTGAATCCTCTCCCTCCACGGTGCCGCCCCGCACCGTGTTCTCCCTGCGGGCGCGCTCTGCGCCCACTCTCTGCTCCTGCGGGCGCGCTCCTAGCGCCCACTATGCTCCTCCGGCGCGCGGGTTTCACCACCGCGTGCCCTCGAGGGCTTATACACACGGCCCCCTGCGCTCCTCCGGGCGTGCCCCAGCGCCTCTGTGGTGTCTGCGGGTGCGCCCCTGCCGCCCTGAGCTCGCCCCACGGGTTCCCCCTTGGGCGTGGCGCCTTAGGCCCACATGAGCCTTGGGGTTGAACCCACAAGGTGCTCACGGGCTGGCCATATTTTTTGGCAAAGTAACAAATAGGACTTTGTCAAAAACAAAGTCCTCCATGAAAAATACCAATTCTAAATGCCAAATGCCTCCTCCTCTTCTTCTAAGCCATTCTTTCCATTTCTTCTTCATCCTTCTTCCACAAACATCCTCAACTCCTTTCAATCATGTATTCTAGACTTATGAGACATTTGTAGAAGGTTCTTCATCAGCTGAATCACTTGATCAATTATTTCTTCTTCATTAGAATTCCTTCATTCTTCTTCAACATTTATTCATCACTTTGTAATGGAATTCACGAAGGGTCTTCATCTTCAACTGAGCTCCTGAATCACTTAAATTCTTCAATGTGCTTCATTGATCTAATCAGAGATCAATTGGATCATCTTCAAATTCACATGCACTAAGTGATAGTGCATGGACTTCATTAATGCACATCATCCACTTAGTAGTTGTGGATGGAACTCCTTTCAACTCCTCATGAATTGTCACTACAATGCATGGTCTTCTAATCATGTTGTGACTTTGTATCATCAGGATACAAGTTCTATGAACTTATAGAGCAGCTCAACAATCGTCATATTTTCTTAGAGAATGTTTCAACCATCATCTCCTATGTTACTTAGTGAATCTCCTAAGTGACATGCATCTGTGTACCATGGCCATTCTCCTTCATCACCATCACCATCACATCCTTTGACATTCACATCTTGACTCCTTGACATCCATTCATTCCAAGACAACTTCATGCCTCATTGACAACAAATGCAACACAATGCACTTCAAAATGTTATAGAGATTCATAATTTTCTTAGATTAATTGGTTATTATCGACGGTTTTCTAAGAATGTTTCAAAATTATCATGCCTGATAACTAATTTATTATGAAATGGGGTTAAATTTGTTTAGGCAAAATAATGTGAAGTTTTTTTTCATGAACTAAAGAAGATATTGGTGAATGATCTAGTTTTGGAATTGCCTTCCTGAACTGGTGAGTTTGTTATCTACAGTGATGTTTCATTGAAGGGACTTGGTTGTGTTCTAATGCAAAATGATCAGGTAATTACTTATGTTTCAAGAAAACTGAAACCTCATGAGTTAAATTATCCCACACATGATTTGGAATTGGAAGATGTGGTTTTTGATTTGAAAATTTGGAGGCATCATTTATATGTAGCCAAATGTAAAATATATACTAAACATAAAAGTATAAAGTATATATTCATTCCGAAGGAGTTTAACATGAGAAAGAGAAGATGGATAAAAATAAAAAATAATTATGATTGCATAATCAATTACCAACCATGAAATGAAAACAAAGAGGTGGATTCCTTGAGTCAAAAACATCATGAATAATTAACCATGTTATGTTTAGAAAATGGTCCCTTGATTAATGATTTGATGAATTTTGGATTAGAAGTTGCTAGTATAGGAAATACCTTTATTTTGTTTCAGGTTTCAGTGCATTCAATATTATCAAACATAATTAAGAAAGCACAGAAGGAAGAACGTGAGCTATAGAAAAAGGTAGAATTTGTTAAAAAGGGTAAGTATCCAGAATTTAACCTTTATAAAGATTAGGTTTTAAGATTTGGTAAAAGGTGGTGTGTGCCTTGTGATTACTAGTTGAAGAAATATTTTTTGAATGAAGCTCATAGTTCTCCATTTTCAGTTCATCCTAACTGTACTAAGATATACATAGACCTTCAGAAGTATTATTGGTAAGATTGAATGAAAATTGATATTTCTGATTTTACCATGAAATGTTTGACATGTCAACAAGTTAAAGTAGAGTTGTAGTTACCGAAGAAGATATTTCATCCTTTCTTAGTGCCAGAGTAGAAATGGGATAATGTATCCATGGAATTTTGATTTGAATACCTAATAATTATTAAGGTAAAAATTCAATTTGGGTTGTTGTTGATCGACTGACAAAATCATTACATTTTCTTTCTATTTGAGATACAATGTCGTTGGATCATATTTCTTGATTGTACCTCAAAGAGATTGTCAGGTTACATGGAGTTAATCTTTTCATTGTATCTGATCAGGATCCTAGGTTCACATATATATTTGGGAAGGGTCTTTAGAGGTCATTGGGAATATAATTAAATTTCAATACAACTTTTCATTCTCAATCATATGGGCAGTCATAATGAAAGATTCAAATTTTGGAGGATATGCTTCGAGGTTGTTCAATAGACTACTAGGGAAGTTGGGATCAGAATATTTATTTAGTAGAGTTTTCTTATAATAATAGTTTTCATTCCAGTATACAGATGGCACCTTTTGAGGCATTGTATGGGAAGCGGTGTCAGACTCCAGCATTTTGGGATGATGTCGGTGAAATAAAGTTGATGGGACCAGAATTAATAGAGGAAGTGGCTGAGAAAGTTAAGATGATCCAGCAGCACATGAGGACCCCTCAAAGTAGGCAGAAAATTTATGTAGATAACAGATGGAAAGACTTCTCATTCGAGGTAGGTGACTATGTTTTCCTAAAAATATCTCCTTGTAAAAGTGTGATGTGTTTGGGTAAGAAAGGAAAGCTAAGTCCACGGTTCGTTGGTCCTTTTGAAATCCTGGAGAAAGTTATTCCAGTGGCATACCATGTAGCTTTTCCTCCATGTTTATATTAGGTACACAATGTTTTTCATGTTTTTATGTTGAGGAAGTATGTGCCAGATTCATCTCATATCTTGAGCCCAGAAGAAGTTCAACGGGAAGAGAACCATTCTTATGATGAGAAACCAGTTCATATTCTTGATCGAAGGGAACGTATACTACAAAAAAGGTAATCCACCAGGTAAAGGTTTTGTGGATAAACCACAGGGTTGAAGAAGTAACATGTGAGTTTGAAAATGCTATAAGGAAAAAATACCCTCACTTGTTTAATAGGTTGATAAAATTGTGAGGATGTAATTTCCAGAATGTGGGGATAATGTAACACCCAAAGGTTTTCTAAAAATAAACTGAAATGTTTGAAAGTTTGTTTTAAATAGATATTTGTAACTATCCTTTAAAAATAAATTTTCCACATCTATGTTTTTAATTTCAAGAAACAATAATCTACAATTGTGTTTAGTAAGTTATTTGGAGTCTAATGGAACCAACTTCATTTTTGGTGAATAGTAATATACCTTTATGAATAGTAATATGAATAGTAACATGACCCTAATGAATAGTAAATTGTATTATTATTTTATTTTTTTAAGGATTTAAGATAATGAAATCTTGGTTAATTTTTCAATGTGATATAAAATAAGTTATAGAATTAAGGCTGTTAATTTTTTAATAAAGTAAAATTTTATTTTAAAATTAAATTAATTATATTTGAAAAATTATTTTCAAAAAATGGAGTTCATTTTTGAATTATACGCATCAAAAAATGGTAATGGTGATTTTTTGGGGATTTTATAAAATTCTAGAATTTTTTATGAATAGTAAAATAAGATAAAATACGATAAAGGTTAAATACTTGATTTACTGCATCATAGGTGATGTGAGGCTGATGTAACACCACATGGTTCGAAATAACATGCAATTATTACTATTTGGGGTTGTATAAATTAATATTATTCATAGTATTGAGCAAACATATTATAAGAATGATTATAATAATGTAAAATACCTCCTCTCCTCCACTATAAATACCACCCTCTTTCCCCTCGTCCTCCCACACCTCTCAGGCCTTGATTCATACCTAAGTTATGCCCAATACTCCTCCCAAGGATCTTCCCCACGTCCTACTGATTTGTTTCTCACCAAAATTCAAAAACTAAAGGCCTTAAGAAGGATCTCAAGGAGAAGAGATCAATAGGAGGTTTAAACAATTTCGAATTAAGAGAATCCCGAGGTAAGGGAATTCTTAACTCGATTTCCTTTCATTGGGTTAACATTATACTTCATTTTTTATGTGGTATTAAAATATTTTGTTTGATGAAATTTTTTTAGATTATGATGAATTGTGTATTTATAGTATATATACACATTCCATTCACTCTATAAAGACTCACTTGAATTGTATGATATTTGTAAGGGTCTTTTCTTTTAAAATCCTCCTTTAAAATTATGTTTTACAAAATTAAAAATAATTGTTTTTATGATATTATTCATGTTGTATGATTATGTTATGGGTCTTGGGAATTTTTTATGATGAAGGGTGGGACCTATATCTCCCTTCAATGCATTGGGTATGTGTATGTTGGAGGTCAGCCATATGGTTTCTCCAAGTGTAACTGCGATGGTTACACAAATTGTAAGGTAGTAATGAGGGTTACAAATTATAAGGTAGCCAAGAGGGTTAAAAGATTATGTTAGAAATTCCCCATGATACCATTATGGTCCTATTTATGTTCTTATGTTTTTTGGGAATCTTGTGGAAATATAATGTTTCACAAAGTAAGTATATTTGGGTGACAAGTATGTTTTTTGAAAATGTTTTCATACATTACAAGTATGCATGGAATAATGAGCTCTTTATTTTTATAACCCTTACTGAGCTTTTTTTTACTTATCCTGAGTTTTTAAATGATTTTTACAGGTAATAAGGATGTGTAAGACAAAGAAGGAATCCAAGTTAAATGTTTGACTAATTTTCAAATAAATCATGATTTATTTTATAAGTTTTATATTTTTGAAGAAAAGAATATTGTTTCTATGGTATCCACTCATTAATAATGTGTAATGTTATGAATGTATTATGTCCCAATTCTCTAAATCTCTAAACTTTAAAGGATCCTCAATAAGAAATGAAGTGATTTCTTGAATAAATTCAAGATTATGTAATGTAATAAGGTCAGGTCCTTATAAAAATTGATGAGGGTAATTTTGTTTCATCACTTCCTCCAATTACCACATCACTTATTCAAACTTTTGGTTTCTCTGTGGCTCTTTAACCAGGTGAATGATCTTATTACATAGAACTTTGTCACTATGATCTAAGATCTTCACCAGTTTCTCCTCATATGAGAGATCGTTCTCTAACAGTACCACCTCAAGATTGAGTACATGTGAGTGGTTTGGTATTTACTTCATCAAGATTGATACATGGAATACATCATGTACTTGAGTTAGGTTATGTGGGAGTGATAGTCGATATACCACCACTCCAATTCGGTCAAGAATCTGAAAGGGACAAACGTATCATGGAATAAGCTTTCCCTTCTTCAAAAATCTATGAACTTTCTTACATAGAGATATATAGAATAATACCATGTCTCTAAAATCAAAATCTAGTTCTCATCGATGATTTCCAGCATAGATCTTTTATTGACTATGAGTGGCCTTGATGTGCTGCTGAATAATTTTGATCTTTCCCACCATTTCCTTGACAATTTCATGACCTGAGAGTTTCTATTTTCCAACTTCAACTCAACATACAGGTGTTCTACATCTCTTCCCATAATTGGATTTATAAGGAGCCATTTGGATGCTTGAGTGAAAAATATTATTTTGTGATAACTCAACCAGATGAATATGTTGATTTCATCCTTCTTTTAAGTCAATTGAGCATGCTCTCAACATTTCCTCGACTGTCTGGATAGTCCTCTTAGATTGGACATCAGTTTGAGGGTGATAATCTGTGCTGAATTTCAACTCATTATTTAGATAATTTTTGAGACTCTACCAAAACTTGGAGGTAAATCCTGGGTCTCAAGGAGATACAATCTATAATGGTGTTCCATTTAGCCACACCACTTCTCTAATGTATATCCTCACAAGTTGACCAAGTGAGAAGTCATCTTGAATTGTAATGAAGTGATCAGTCATTGTAAGATGATCCACCACAACCCATATATCATTATTTCCACATGATGTATTTAGAATACCGATTATAAAGTTCATGGTGATATTTTCCCATTTCCATACAGGTATGGGTAAAGGTCGCATCATCATGTTGTATTTTTTCCTTTTTTCCTTAACATGCTTATATAAAAGACATCTTGATGTATATTTCACTATCTCCTTCTTGATATTTTCCCACCAATAGTGATATCGATGAAATCAATGCATATTTATTATTTCTAATTGGATAGATAAGGTTGATCTATGTGCATCACCTATCAAATCCTTTAATTCATGATTTTATGGTACACATAGTTGTGACCAATTCTCATAACTTATTATTCATTGACATTGAACTATAAGGATTTCCCTTCTCTTATTACTTCCACTTTCTTCTGAATTCCCACATCATCTCTTTTTTAATCCTTTGTCCTTTCCAAAAGGTATGGTTGAGAAATAATTTTTGAAAGGATTTATGATGTTCCTTCCTTTATTATTCCCATTTCCATCCTTTTTAAGTCTAAGAGGATCGAATCCTTCTCAATTCTCATCAATGATAAAATTTATAGATCCTTTATACTTAGAGTGTCTCCCACTTTATTTTCTTTTCTAGGATGGTAGTGGATTGAGAGGTCATAGTACTTGATCATATCTAACTATATTCATTTGTGCATATTCCTCTCTTTCTATTTGAATATATACTTGAGGATTTTATGATCCGTATATATTTCACACTTTTCTCCAAAAATATAACGTCTCTATATTTTCAATGTGAAGATCACTATATCCAACTCTAGATCATGTATTGGGTAGTTTTTTATGAACCTTCAATGTACTTATATAATAGGCTATCACATTTTCATTGTGCATTGACACACAACCCAATCAATTCTTAAAATAATAATTTCATACCACAAAAAGTTCTCCAATTGTGGGTAGTGTGATTACAGGTGTAGTGATAAGCCTCTTATTCAACTCCTTGAATTTGTCTTTCCATTCATCATTCTAAAAAAACATGACTTCCATCCATGTTATCTTGGTTAGGGGTTTGACAATCATGATAAATTTCTTACAAATTGATGATAATACCTAGATAATCCTAGGAAACTAAGGATATTTGTCACAAATGTTGGTCTCATCCATACTTCAATTGATTCCATCTTTGAAGGATCCAAAGATATCCCATTAATTATGATAATATAACCCAAGAATTATACTTCCTTAAATAAAAACTCACATTTTATATATTTTTCATAAATCTTCTCATTTCTTAAGGTCTTTAGCATAGTTCCCATATTCCCCTCATGATTCTCCTTAGTTTTGGAATATATTAGAATATCATCTAGCAAGACTACTATAAACTTTTCGAGGTAATATCTAAAGACTCTATTCATCAATTTCATGAATATTTTTGGATTATTAATTAGTTTTATTTGCA
The DNA here is from genome assembly GCA_963277665.1 of Viscum album. NCBI lineage: Eukaryota > Viridiplantae > Streptophyta > Magnoliopsida > Santalales > Viscaceae > Viscum > Viscum album. The sequence goes on from OY728123.1 coordinate 777,000,302, forward strand.
TTACTATGAACTCGTAGTACCTCTACCTTGTTCAAAAAGAAGTCTTGGGGATATAATCATTTGTCACCTTTACATAATAATACCCCAACCGAAGGTCCACCTGGGATAAGTCATATACTTCACATAGTTGATTGAACAAATCATAAATTTGTGGCAGTGGATAATTTTTCTTTATCATGATCCTATTTATCTCAAGATAATCGATGCAAAGACTCATTGACCCATCCTTCTTCTTGACAAATAAGACTGATGCACCCTAAGGTGAAGCACTTGGGAGTATGAACCCTTTATATAGATTCTCTTATAGTTGTTTCTTAAGATCATGAAGTTACACCACAAAAATTATATATGGATTCTTGGATAATTGATATACCCTAGGTATAAGATCAATGAAAAGTCATCCTTTTGACTAGGAGGAAGACCAGAAAATTCTTCAGCAAATACTTCAGCATATTCCGCTACAATGGGCATGTCTTCAAGGATTATCCTTTACATAAACTCAATCATTAGAGATAGATATTCTTGTTTATAGGGGAATAATATCCACTACTGATATGTTGGTTCTAAATAAGATTTTTCCTCCTTGAACTTTTACAGAATCGGGGGATAATTCATGATATGGAGAGTGATTTCCTTCACTGGGTATTGGCTATATAAAGGGAAATACAATCCACACCCATAATTTCATCAAATTCCACTAAAGGGAGTATCACAAGGTTTTATGGAATGCTTAGACCAAAAATTTTAAGAAGGGGGAGGGGTTATATACTTGGGATGAAATAATTTCCGTATTTTTAAATTTCACTGATATCTCTACTTCCATGATTTATAATGGTGTTGGAATAGTTCTACTAAAATTGCATCATATGAGGGAATTTTTAGAACCATAATAAAAAATACATTTGCAATTATAGAATGAATAACTAGTGTACCTTTCTCCACTTTGTTATTAGGATCCACCTCAGTAGTTGTGATGGAAAAAATATCACCCTTGATAACTTGGAGTGTCAAACCAGGTGTGTAGCAAGGCCAGTTTTCTTGAAATAGTTCCCGATCGAGTCTAGCTCAACGTGGTTTTTTCAGGTGTTACCCCTATGTACATTTATTCCGAAAAAACATCCACTTATAGTATCTAGATAGAGATTTATTTTATTGATAAACCACTTACTCTATATATTAAAAAAATTTATGGATGTTTTATTATGCTTAGTTTTATCCCTAATTCTATCACCAGAGTTTTCTAACCCTAATTGCAAAAATAACTAAAATTTTACTTTGATAAAAAATATGACAAAACTACTCATTATAACACATTAATTAATGATTTACTAGCTAAGATTTCACATAATACAACCCATAAGATCAATAAGTCTAGTTTATTTAGGAATTAGGTACATATCATAAAATCTTGAACATGGGATACAACAAAATTACTTAAAACTTCCTTGACATACTTGTAAAATTCTATAGCTTTTAAAACTACACGGGATAACTAGAGGACATGCATAATAAAGGGTTGAGATATAAATCCCAATAAGAGAATAAACATGGAATAACATGAAGAAAATAATACATTTCAGACAATATGCATATAGAAATGGTATACAACGGGTGAGAATCATAAAAATAAACAATGAGGCATGATATAACAATATAATCATAAAGGAAACATGGGGAACATGGAAACAACTTAAAAAACTTCATCATAAACATAGGTCAAGGATAACTGCCAATACATCATGATAGAAAAATTCCCACGGGGGATTAGGTTCACTTATTAATCCATTTCATGATGTATCTTGATACTAAAACATTACCCAATGCATTGGAGATCCATATAATTCCGGGTGTACCTGTCACTTTCATTTCATTCTCATGCTTAAGTGTTCCACATAAATCATAATAAAAGGAATCATTTATCATAAATTTTTATTCCACAATAAAGGAGTGTGGAATAAATACATGTAATTACAAAAATCCTAGAAGTATAAGTGAATTAAGGTGAACTCCCTTGATAGGAAATGGGTATAGGTATTCGCTATACATTTGTTTGGCATGGAAAATTTTGATGAACTTTCGACAGCATAATATGGGAGTATGAATGTTCATGGGAGGTATTGATGAGAGTGAAAGGGGAATCTAATAATTTATTCATAAAATGGAAATTAAGGGGGATATATAAGAATATATTCCAACTTTAGGAAATGAAAATAAAAGACATGAGATAAAGAAGATACTTGAATAAAGAGGATAAGAAGAATATCCCCTACCTTGAGAGTTTGACTCCAAATACTTGGAATGAGCTTCTTAAGAACTTTTTAGTGCATTGGGAGGACTCTAGAGAGATAATAGAAGGGTAAGGATGTGATCCAAGGATTGTTATTGAAGATAAATGGGATCTTGGGTGTGTTTATATAGGAAAAGTGATGAGAGCTCTTTATTATGTCCCAAATATAGGTTTTGGACTCTAAATAATAAAATAACCAAAACCAAAAACATTACCATATTTTTTGCCCATGTTTTTTTATTCAAATAATGGTGGTTTTAGTCATTTTATTTTTTCAAAGGGGATAACTTAATAAAACATTACCCTTGCTTATGTTGTAGTGAGTCATGTCCTTAATGAAATGATTTTAAAAACATAAAATATATTATAGGTTTTTGAGGATTCATAGAGAATTTTTAAAATTAAAAAATAAACATAATAATAAATTATTTTTAATGAAAAAACCAGATTTGATCTTGTATAACCTTTATACTATTTATTACATTATTTTTATATCTTTATGATGTCATAATACACACCGTATATCTATACCATATTTAATATTTACCCACAAATTCAACCATCTTGGAAAATTATGAAAAATTTATAATTGGATAATTTAATGTTTTGATTACAAAAATAATATATATTCTATCCAAATAATTATCTAAATATGTGAATTTTCACTTTTAAAATAATAATCGATATTTATTGATAAATGTTGGGTTTTTTTGACAATAACAGTTCTCAAACCCTTATAAAAATTACATTTGACTTTATAAAAATTATGTGATCATTTAGATTTAATAAAAATTATTTAATAATAATATTTTATTAAAATATAATTTATTTCAATAATCCATTAATTCATCAAAATAAACATCTTAATTTGAATTGAATATTAAAAATACAATTTGTGTTTTATAGTACAAACATAAAAAGACATTTATAAAGTAACAATAATAAAATGAAAATATATTCATTATTATATAAAATATACATATTAAGATTATTAGGTTATTGATAAATATCCCTTGAATACACTAGAAAATTCCCTAATAGTAAGGTGTGTAGTGGTAAGACTTTCATGGGATGGTACAACATACATGGTTTGGGTCATGATCTCAATGAGCTTGAACTTCTCTCCTAAACGATCTCGTGCATGCATAAGTTTTTGGATCTCAACTTGGGCTTGGTCTAGGTAATATCTTTGTGATGTTATTTCCCTTAAATGATTCAATGAATGGGTCTTATAGGGCACGATTATATTAGTTTAGTCCATCACTTCATTTTTTTGTGGCAATTGGGTTTGTTAAAATCATATATTTATACTAATCATGTTCTCATTGTTCAATGAATTTATTATCAATGGTAATGATGATTAACAATATTCTAAATTCAATAGGATATAATAAAATGAAATAAGTTCTTGTGTTTTCTATATCCATACTATATAATAATACATTTAATTAAATTACAAGGTTAATTGAATTTATAAATGTTTTGGTTGTTACAAGTGAGGCAGATATAAGTGCAGGAGAAACTGAAGATAAAGGAGAACTAAGAAGAATAGTTAATAACATCACCGAAATAGTATAAAAAACATACATATATTGTTCCATCAACATGGTGAACTCACTCATAACATGGGACCCATGCTTCATAACTTCAAATAAATGTCTCTTTTCCATCATAAAAATAGTTAATAGAGGTTATATAACTTTCAACAGATCCACTAGTGTCTGGAAATCTTTAGTCATGGGAAGAATATTTGAATTAGTATCCAATTTTTCAAATAGTTACTTCAAGTGATTACAATTAATAATATATTTCAGATAATTCTTGATGTATTTTATGATTGTTTTTCTATCCTTATCATGGAATCATTTCTTACTAATTCTATGATTTTTTCAGCCTGTGTTGCATGAGTAGATTAAGTCAACTCCCTTGTTTTTTAAAAAGTAGATAAAACTGATTACAACTATTTTCTTATAGTCTTCCATATAAAACATTCATCAATACCAAATGCAACATTAGGAGGTTCACTATATGTTGATGTAGAAGTAGGGGTAGGAAGTTCCTTATATCTAGAAGATTTTACAAACAAGTTGAAATCCTTATGAACTTGAGCTCTCATAAAATCTTGAAGGTCTATTTGAATAACCCCCATTTGTTTATTCATGCATTGAATTTATTTCTCTATGAGATACATCTTATAAAACAACCTTGGTTAAATATGACTTAAAATGGATGAAATATCCATAGAAAACCCTTATTATCTATCTAAATCAGTTATATATCCAAAATATTGAAATAGGTGATTCAACATGTTCGAAAAATCTACCTTGAACTCATTTAAGTCATCACTGATAATATTAAAACATGAAGCAAGGGGGAATGTGTATCATATATAGAAGGTGATATCCCACCAACCACATTAGTTTCTTCTTATAATAATGCTTCAATATCTATATGTATAGAGGAATCATACATTGGTCTACTACTTATCGTATCCAACAAACTAACCATTTCTGATCCATCAATTGCAAACAGTTCTTGAACTTCAGTAGCCTTCCCAGGAATGGGCCCGTGCATGTCATCCAAGAATTTCTCAATGGTCTTATTTAATAAATACTCAACATGTCTATGATAAAGTATAAGATAATGTTTCTCAAGTATTTCTTATATATCAATATTATCAACTAAGGATCCTTTAACAACATCAGATTCTAGGATGGTTGGAGCAACTGGGATGGCACGTCCACCATGCTCAGGTGTAATTCTCCATTATGATCATCATCATTATGTTACTTAGAATAAAAGTAGTATATACTAATAAAATATCCAAGGTATTTCTCCCCCATGGACAATGGAGTATTAATGGGAGATTCTATCTATTTAGTATTCACTAGAGTGGTCTCCTTCCCAGGACTATATTCATTTTTTTCAGCTGAGAGAATGAACTCATCATCAAATTAATCCTCTTTAGAATAAAAATTTGTTTATCTGTTTGGATTTATCAAAGAAGGTTTAGTTAAATTAGCGACAAGATCAAAATATTATTCTCTTGAATTTAGATACACGAGAGCATCAACCGGTCTATAAGAAACATTTTCTACTCTAGATCTTATTGAAACTCCTAGTTTAGGAGTAAGACTCCTTTCTTCCTTAGGAAGTCACACTTTTATTGGCGTTGTTTCAAATTCATCACTTGGAACATCCATTTCCTATTCCTAAAAAACCCTTCTATATTTTATAGCTAGAATATTTATTTCTCCCTTAGAATAATACAATACAACTTTATCTAGTTCCAAACCTAGATAAATATTGTCTTTTTTCCTTGATAGATTATTCACAGGATAAAACTTTTCATACACCTCATCACTACCGTCTATCTATTGATTCTTATAATGGATTCAGTTAACTCAAAATATTTAAAAAATGTCTAGTTTATAAATATCCCACCTGAATATTTTTACTTTTCATCCCACTGATGAACAAGCCCCTTTGATAGAAGCAAAGTAGAGGTGATATTCAGGTAAGGCAGAGACTTGAACTGATATAAGAGATTATTAATCTCTTCTATGTGCCTCATTAATAATCTAGTTAGACTTATATTCCCCAAATTTTTTAAAAGATATATAAATAAATGATCTTAGTGAATCAAAATGCTAAAATTACCCTTCCTAAGGTAGATTATATGTTGAATGAACCCTATCAATAACATGAATTCACCATAAAGTTCCATATAATTTAGTTCTTATTTCTAGTAATATATTTAAAATAATTCTCAATATCAATGTTCACATGACCAATGGGATAATTAATTTGACAATATTCAATATCACCTTTCTGAGGTACAATCAAGAACTTTTACAATTGTTTTGAAGAAAACACCATCTCTTTTTCATTAACTTGGATTTAGATGAAGTATTTATTTTCACCATATTAAAACCCCATATTCAAATAACATTCTTTTACCAGTATTGTATAAAATGGCCTACCATTTTAACTAAAATAATCTATCCAACCTTGGATCTGTTCATTTTTTCACACCAATGATATTCTCAATTTCATCCATTATACATCCATTTATTTCTCTATTACTACCAATTGGTTGGAGATATATGGGTTGTGTGGATCATTAGAAGAGATTGAACTAGATTTTATTTTCTTCATAGGAGGTCAAGAATTAGTAGGACAAATTGCAGTGCTCACATGAAGTGCACCATTTTCATAGAGGGTTGAAAGGTTTGGGTTTGAAGATAAATGGATTTGAAAAGGGAGTTTTGAGGTTTGTTATGGATTAATATTTTGAGAGAAGAAAATTTAAATTCTAATTTGGGAATATTTAGATTATTTAGGGCACAAAAAATTAAAACAAGAGAAAAAATATATTTGTATATTTTAATATTAAACTATTACAATAGACTTGGTATGTCAAATAACCATGTGACTTTATTTACGATAGCTTGTGGTATATATGATAGGTTAACCTTCCATATGGATGACCTTTATGATAGCTTAGAAAATCATGTTAACTTTATCTACTACATGACTAGTCCTTGTAGAATATTAAGCCTTGTCTTTACTTGTGACCTTTGTGACTAAAAAATACATATTTAAGTTTAATCAAGAATTAACAATCAAGAACAATTAATTATACCAATTTCATATTAGATATAACTTAATCTCTATATACTCAATGGCTTTGTGATAATATTATCCAGTTGTTGCTGAGTCCCTATAAATTCAAGAGTGATATAACCTTCTTGAAAATGGTCTCTCAGAATTTTTTTTATTTTATAATTTTTTTTGTTATAGAGTGTGAGATATGATTCTTATAAATATTAATAGCACCTTTGTTGTCAAATTATATAGGTACATTTCTAAATTGATATCCATAGTCTATTAAAGTGTGTTTTATCAGTGGATTTTTTGCACAAAAATTGTTTGCAGCTATGTACTCATATTTAGAAATATATAATAAAAAAGTGTTTCTTATTACACCAAGAATTAGAGACTTTCCAAAAAGTGACATTTTCATATATATTTTTTTATTTAACATAAATATACTAAAATAAACATTATAATAACTCACTAATTCAAATTCTTATCCTCTAGAGTAAAATAAATCAAAATTAGTTTCATTTTTTATGTATTTAAAAATTATTTTAACGTAATTTAAATGTGATTATATTGGGATTTCTTGAAAATGAGCACACATACACACACTAACTGTAATATAAAGTTAGTTGGTAGGTTAGTACAGTAAACTCCCATTCATACATATATACACAGTTTGGTTATCCGGTTTCCTAGTTTTATCTAAATCCAATTTATAGGTAGAACTCATAGGAGTGTCACAACCTTTAGGGTTATCCATGCCAGAATTTTCTAAAAGATATATTATATATTTAATTTGATTTTGATTAATTTCATATTTGTTTTGAAAAATATAAAATTAAATAAATAATTTTAACTCACCCATTAAATTCATCTTGAATTCATTTTGCAACAATTTAGAAAATTCAATATATAAAGATTTTTTAAATGAACAAAACATAATATAATCAACATAGATATGAACAACTGAAATAAAATTTCAAATTATTTTAATTAATAAGGTAGGATCAGCTCTACCTTTTGAAAAATCAGTTGCAATCAATAATTATTTGAGCTTATCATACCAAGATCCAAGGTCCTATTTTAAACCATAATGTTGTTTTGAAAGTTTAGAAAATGATTTGGTAATTGAGAGTTTTAATGTTTTGGGGTTCTTCACCAAAAACATACACAATAATTTAAAAATTTAAGAATGTACTCTTAACATCCATTTGATATAGTTTGAAATTAATATGAGCTGCATATGATAGAAATATTCTAATTGATTAATGTCTAGATACTGATGTAAAGGTCTCTTCATAGTAAATTACTTCTTTTTCACTATAAACTTATGCAACTAGTCAATATTTGTTTCTAACTATAGTGTTAGTTTCATAAACCTTTCCGCTAAACATCCATTTAATGAAAATAGGACAATAGTATTTGGGAATCATAAATAACACTCATACTTTTTTTTCAAACAGATTCAATTCTTCTTACATATAAATTACCCATTTTTCATCACTAATTACTTCAATAATGACTTTAGGTTATAGTTATGTAAGGTAGGATTAATGTTAAACCTAGATTCTAATAGATGATCTGGTTTGAGTTTCCTTGTCAAGATCAATAATAATAACATCTAAGGGATGGTTCTTGAGTTTCCTAATGGTTCTAAGAATTGAAGTGCTTGTTTCTTCCCAGTCATATTTAAGGTCAGGTTGGTCTGTTTAGACTCTACTTTGATATTTAACATATAAATAAATAGTATGGTCGAAGGTATTATACATATTATTGATATTCAAATTAGACATATCATCCTAAAGGTCTTTTATAGAAAATTTTGGTTTAGGTGGATCTATATGATCAAAATTGACATGAATAGATTCTTCCAAAATATTAGATTATTTTTATTAAATAACTAATAATATTTACTATAGGTTGAATAACCTAGGAAGATTATTTCATAACTCTTTGGTAAAACTTTTTCTAGATTCTCTTTTGTATTTTTAATAAAGACTTTACAACCTAAAAATGCTAAAGTAATTAACCTTTAGTTTTCTACCATTCCTGAATTCATATGGAGTTTTATTTAATAGATATTTTATCATAATGCAATTAATTACATAATAATTTATATTTATAGCTTCTACCCAAAAAATAGATATGTTATACACACTAAGAATGGCCCATGAAATTTCTTGGAGAGTTTTGTTTCTCCTTTCAACAGCCCCATTTTGTTTATGTGTTCGAGGTACAGAGAAATTGTGTTTATAAATATATTGTGAAAATAAAGTTTTATAATTTTGATTATCAAATTACCAAATATGATCACTTTTAAAGGTCCTAATGGTAAGTCCACTAAGGGTTTTAATGATTTTTCATACTTTGAAAAACAGGGAAAAGATTCAATTTTGTGAGCTAAGAAAAATATCCATGTGAATCTAGAGAACTTATAAATAATGAAATAAGCATAACTCCTACCACCTATACTATAAAATCTATAAGGTCTAAAAAAATAATTATGAACTAACTCTAGGGTTGATAAGTTAAAAAATCTATCTTTGTATTGAAAGAAATTTTGTGTTTCTTTCCTTTTTGAAATGGATTGTACCATTTTTCTTTCGAGAAATAAAGTTTTGGTAGATCCTTGACTAAGAATTTTCTAGTTATCTTTCTAAGTGAGTGTATATTGTAGTGACCTAGTCTCATATTATACAGCCAATATTCTCTATGAAATGAACTTAAGCAAGAATTTTTTTGAGAAAATAAATATTCTAAATTAATGTATATATATATATATATATTATTTCTTAAGGAAGTAAAAACTAATTCCTACTTAGAATCATAAATCTTATAATAATTGTTTGAAAACTAACACTACTAGATTTTCTACCTATATTCATGGTCCAAAAAAATTTATGCAGGTCAAAAAATTATGACTATAAACTTAGTCGTGATTTTTAAAATTGTGGATAGACTTTCCCTTAGAATAGCTCTATAATTATGATATTTCTAAATCATAACTATCGATAACATTTTTTCATAGTAATTTCAAAACTATCATTGTATTTGAATATAATTATGGTTAATAAAATTGAAACTATAAACTATATATAGTCATGGTTTTTAGAAAACCCTGACTATAGAAAATCTTAATTCATGGTTTAAGAAACCATGACTACAGAGGTTGAATATTTTTTAAAAAAGAAAAAACTATCCAAACAGAGATTTACCCACAAAAAAAACCACCAGTACATATCAAAATAAATCATATAAATTAAATAAATCTAAATTAAATTAAATAAAAATATATTTAAATATAGAAAAACTAATTGAATAAAAATAAACTAATATGATCCTAACCAGATAGAACTAAATAGAATTGAATTAAACAAAACTAACCAATGAATTAAATAAAATATTAACTAACTAATAAAAATTAAACTTTGAAGATAAACCAAAACTGAACAAAAAATATAAAACTTTAATTAACCCATATCAATAAAAAAAACTAACTGAACACAAATAAATTGAAGACAAATTTAATTTTACCAACCAAACATATGCTTACTATAACTAAGCTAACTAAATTTAAACCAAGATTAATAGAGTTTTATAGACATGATCATAACCAAATGCAATAGAATTAATCAAGTTGAATTCAACCGAGATAATTTTTTTATCCTTAATCAACTCAAACCATACCCACAAAACAGGATCAAAATATATTAATCATTACCCCAGAAAACCAAATCAATTCTTTCCAAAATAATCCAAATTGATGAAAATTGAATTTAATCTAATTTAAAAAATAGAAAATACCATAAATGAATAAAACTACTGGAAATTAACCAAAATTACACTAAAATTAAATAAATTAACTTGATCTAAACTGTGTGAAAATTAATAAAACCAAACTAAATTAACCCAAATCATAATTTAACTAAACTAACCGGACTTGACATAATAAATAAATAACCAAACCTAACTTAACTAATATGAACTTAATATAATGGAATTGAAATATATTAAAACAAAATAGATAAACCAAATCAATAATAATTGACCATAACAAGATTGAAAAAATATGAATTCTAATAAAATTGAATCATCCATACCAATACTAGAAAAACTTATCAAAATTGACATGAATTAAAGTAAAAAAATATAATAAAACGAAACTAAATCATCTTGAATAAACCTGAACCCAAAAGAAACTAATTAAACTAAACTAGATATACCTAAAATTAAAAAATATAAATCAAATTTAATTAAACTAATATGACAATATTATATTCAATTAAATAATATTCTAGAATATAATTATGCCAGATTTGAAACATAATCACAAAATTAAATCACCCAACAGTTGTACATATTCTATAAAATTAGAAATCATTGAAAGTTGCCACATTTTATCAGTTAAATAGTAATTCATAAAGACGAATAGAAATACTAATTTAGTTAGAATATCATGTAATAAATTATTTTAAATAGTAGATTCATTATAACAGATTAAAACATTGTGTTAAATATAGAAAATTTTGGATAGAAAATAGATAAAAATATAAATAAAGCAGTTTATAGTGTAACGTACTTAATAAAGAAGAGCAGTATATAATAATAAATATTGAACAATATTATCTCCACCTATATCATCATCACCACCACTATCATCACTGTCAGCATCATCATCATCACCATCACTATGACTATCATTATCACTACCACCACCATCCTCATCTCGAGAAAAAATACCAGTATCATAACCCTAAGGTGGATCAGTAGCATCCTATAAACCACTTGGACCAAATTATACTTTAATAGTGGTCATTCAAGAATCAAACTATGAATCTATATCTCTTGAAATCAACAAATGAATAAACTAGAATCTAGTGGTCATCTTCTTGCATATAATCTCTATCTATTTTTCTGTCTCAATCAAGTGTTATTGAATAGTCAATGAACTAGAAGAATTTCTTATACTCAATTTTTTCCAATAATTTATTTTGGTAATTATATTCCATGGCCTACATTAAACCCTACCAGGGTGATCATAGATAAAAACCTGATGAAAATGATTATCCAGACCTAAATAGTATTTTCCTTCTCCATTAAGAGCCTCTAAAGAAACATGTGAAAATAATTATAAATTTAATATCACATACATAACCTCATAACTGATATATTTATGTTTAAATAATATATATAAATTCTTACAATTTTTTTTCTAGTAGTTATATTTACCATATTATTTTCCTTTCTCTTACAACTTGGACTAAAAAAGTTGGGCATGAGGAATCCATCCATTGATACCCAATTTTTATTTTATAAATTTTATTTGAAATATTAAAAATATATATCAATATTGGATATATGTGTGTGTAAATAAAAAAAATAAATATTTAATGGATTTTTCTTATGTTCGAGCATATCAGTGTACACAAGCATATGAAAATATTTCATTGTAGAGTATTTATTTATATTATTCTGTGATGAATACTACATGAAAATATCATTTATAAAAATAAAATTTAAGAAACCAAAATAATTTTTTTTATATATAATTGAAAATTAATCAATTTTTTACCTAAAACACATGACTCATCCAATGTAAAATCATCATAGAATACTAACTGACAGGATAACCACTATTTTAAGGAACATGATCTAGAAGGGTTCCATGTCTTTCCCTCTACTGCTAATAGAAATCATACTTATACAACCTCTACAGTTCACCTGCCTCCATAAGGAGAGCTACCCTTTCATTTTCACCATTGATAAAATTTTATCAGTGCTACAAAAAATGATAAATATAAGAACATATAATGATGTAATATAATAATACAAAATAATATTAATACCCAAATATCTTCATAGTCTCTAACTTTTATTTCATAATTTAATCTACACCATGGGAGTGGTAGCATGGGAATGATATCCTTGTGTCTGACGAGTGTACCCATGAAACTTTTATATTATTTCCCATTTTTTCTAATAATATATTGATATTTATTGTATTTTACCATGACTTGTGTATATAAATTATATAAATAACACATTTTTGTATAGAAACATCATATAGTACTATAAAAAGTATCAAAAATACCTATAAATAATAATAAAAATTGTTACGAAAAATAGAAATGAATGAAGAATACTAATATTGATAAAAAAAATCATTGTTTACCTAAAGTAGATGAATTTAGAATCACTATATTTGTAGGATAACTAGTATTTACAATGGCCCCTATCTCAAGGGAATCCTTAGTACCCTTACCAATGATAAGAATAATTGAATACATGGGAGGAGGGGTAGAAGTAGTAGGTCTCACTAGACCATGAGTGTGACGAAATAGTGATGAGGGTTATGAATCATAAGATAAGAACACTAGGGAAATTAAGGACCTTGGGTAATATATAGAACTAGGGGAAGTAAAATTTCTCTTGGGGAAATAGAGAGGATATAACCCTAGTATCTATAATGTTGATGGAGGAATCATGAGATCAGCTATAATAGATACCCCATAAAAAGTTTCAAAATCTAGAGGGGTAGGATCTCCCATTAACATAGATCCCTGAAAAAATATTAATCATGAGATATATATATATATATATATATATGTAAATGAGAATTGACATAAATATTAACAATTTATCCTCATATGAGTGATCAATTCTTTTATCCTATCCTCTCATATACATTTCTAATTATAAGAAATCATTCTCCTCCTAAATTCTTCATAAACCGATATTATCTAAAAAATAGTTAGCATGTATATAAGTTAACATAAAATAAACAAGTATAAAATACATACGAAAGTAAAGTGACATTACCATCATTGATATTAATTTCCCAATAATTCTTTAGTTTTACAATCTTCCCTAATAATTGAAATGTTCTGGTCATCATATCCAAGACTTGTATGATCACCTACACATGCATTTTTTAGGGAAATATCATAAAAACCATCATTGAAAATATGTCAATTAATTTTTCTTATAACAACACAAAATTGAGGATTTAATGGATCTTTTTCATAAAACACTTTTCTGAAATGAGACGCCAAAATGTAAGGTTCTTCAGTTTCAAGATATTGATCCATGTCAACCACTATAAATCCATATTTATCACCATGCATTCCTTTAATTGTCAATGTATCAAACCAATTACATTTTAATATAATGACTCCTCCTTGAGAGTAATTATCCCATATAATTATTCTCTCTACAACTCCAAAATATGATACATCACTAAATCGTGGTTTCATGTCACCAATTATAGCATAATAGTCTATTTATATACTTAACATGACACCATCATTTTGAGTTATCATGTTTACCGAATGACTATTAATAATGTACTTATATCCATTGAAAATAATTGATTTACACTCACATAACACCATATTTGGACCAAAATACAATTCTCTAACCACATGTGATATTACACTACTTTTCAGACAATAAATCTCACATATATTAAATTTTCAATAATTTTATTAAATATAAGTGTGCTATTATTTTTTAGAATTCTGTGTACTTTTATGAGATTTGAAGCATGCAGGAAACTTCAGACTATAAAACATCTCTCTCCTTCTGAGAGGGAAAGAATGATGGGTTTTAGTTATAAATTCCTTATATTTCATGTAAAACTTAATGGGTGATACATTTTTAACTGATATGTAATACATACTTAATATAAAATAACTCATAATTGATCATACTTACTTGATATAATCATCCAAAAAATAAAAATTAAATAACATAGTACAATGTAACATATCCCTCTCCTCAAGGATCAAATTAGTTAATGTACATGAACCTATAATTCCCACTACTTGAGTAAGTGATGAAAATGTTGGCTCAATTGGATCATATTTATCATCTTCATTTCTCATTGGTTGATTATACCTTTTATTGGAATTATTAAACTATGTATAACTGAATTCCAAGGACTCCCAGGTTAAATATCCTTTGAAAATGGATCTATCAATATAGTTATAATTTCTTATATATGAATTTATATTATATATAATTATTTTAGTGGGATACATCCAATGACAATAAACATGGCCCCTAAGAAGAACTTTCACGGGAAAGTTCACAGTAAGATACAACATACATGTGAAGATAGACATGGGGAATACTTTCTATAATTCATAAATAATGATCAGTGCATCTTATTTCATTTTATTCACATCACTTTTACTCAATTTTTTAGAAAAAATATCTATATACAAGTTACAAAAACGAATCACAATCATCCTTATATTGTTTATCAACACATGTAATATGATTATGGGAAGCAGCTCGTGTTACAACATGTTGTAGTCATAGGATTTCAATGATTTTAACTTCACCTCTATAGAATTAACATGTTTTGACATACTACATGAATAGTTATCTAAAACCTTAATATTATATAACATATACAGAAATTGTTTTCTCTCTATAGTCTTCATGACATAACAAGCATGAGGATCAAGCCACTTTTTTGTAATAATTATTTTAGGATAAAATTATTTCCTAATACCCCAATCATTTAAGTATCAACATGCAATGAATTCATCTTTATTTTTTCCTTGAAATTCTTAACTACTATAATTAATAGTTCACATACATTTTTTAAATATGCATCATGTCTAAAAAATGTCTCAACAATTTTGATGACTAATAAGGTAAATCAAAGAATATATTTTCCCATCCCATTTAAATGATTATCTTTTTCAGTACAATTTCTCTTTATTGATAGTGGATGACCCTTTTCGAAAACAATATTTATCCCTTCAGGATCTTAAAATCATTAATTCATCAATATATATATAGGTGATTTATATTTATAAATATAATTATTAAAATTTCATCAATAATTTATGTATGGATGTATCATCGATAGGAAACTTCAATGTCCAATGAAACTAAAACCTTATCATTGTTGTAATCTTCTTAACCACATATTATAAGGACCTAGACATAAACATTAAATAATTTAGCTCTTTAAACTAGATTTAACTTATTTAAATTCCCAAATATATTTTTGGTTTATATTTTTAGAAATTAATGACATAACTCATACATATAAACCTTTAAGCATACAAAGTGGGTACCATTAAAACAGTATCCATTTCTTCTAAAACATAAAATTTTTAACACAAAACAACAATAGGATTTCTTTGAAAAATATTTATAAAATTTAACTTGACTTCCTTATTTCTCTTAAACAACCTTATAACCTGTGAAATTTTTTTAAAAACATGGGATGATCATAAAAATATTTGTAATATATATAAAAATAAGGATAGAAACCATTAGTCCATGAATACTTATAAACATATGAAATCATTTTCACAAATACATACTTCTTACCCATATATACTCACTTTGTGAAATATGAGATTTATATAAAACATTAAAGAAAATATATAAAATCATAAAGGTATATTAGTGTATTAAATACCTATATTTTAACCCTTTTGGGTACCTTATGATTTGTAACCCTCATGGCTAATTTACAATGCAACCTTCACGGAAACCTTATGGTGTAATCATCGTAGTTACACTTGGAGTAACCATACGACTGACCTCAAACTTACACATACCCAATATATTGGAGGGAAATATATGTCCCACCCTTCATCATAAATAATTACCAAGTTACAGAACATAATCATAAAACATGAATAATTGCATAAAATTATTTCTTTTGAATTTTGTAAAATAGAATTTCAACAGATGAATTTTAAAGTAAAGTCTATAAAAAAAATCATATAATTGAATTGAGAATTAATATAATGAAAGTATTTTGTAAAAACTATAAATACACTTAATAAATCATAATAAAAACAAATTTAATTACACAAATAATCTCAGTTGCACATAATTAATGAAGTAAAAGGTTAACCCAAAAAATAGAAATTGGGTAAAGAATTTCGATACCTCAGGTTTTTATAACTTAAAATTGTTTAAACCTCATCTATAATGTTTAAATTAGTGCTATTAATATTTTATTTAAATCATTAGTGATATTAATTTGGATCATTTTGGCGGTTCTTCGATAATCACGAACTTGTTTCATAATAAAAATTTAATTTTATGCATGTAGGTTAATTACAGAACATAAGAGAGGTCATATAATACATTTTAAAATCTATTTCAACCATTAAAATTGTTTTACAACAAAATTTTAAGGAATTGAAGGAAATTGAAGACACATCATCCACAATGTTGTTAAATTGACACATCACAAACAATGTTTTTACTTTTAGAGTAAGAAGAAGAGGAGAGGAAGAATGATGATAAATTTTTACATAAACATGATAAAAATATAGAATATATATAATATGGGAGATTTAATTCCTCTTAGATAAGTGGAGGTGAATAGAGTATAAGAAAAGAAAATAATTGAAAAGAAACCCCATGAAAATGAAGAGCATTTTTACCTCTTGATATCTTGTCCTTGAGATCCTCCTTGAGGCCTTTGGTTTTGGCCTTTTGATGAGACCAAAAGGTCTTGGACGTGGGAAAGATCCTTGGGAAGGTTATTGGGTAAATTTTAGAAAATTATAAAATATTGAGAGGTGTTATAGGAAGATGGGCGTTAGGGTGGTATTTATAGTGGAGGAGAAGAGGGGTTTCCCACTATTTTAATAACTAGTTTAATATTTTTTCTCAAGACTATGAATAGTATTGATTAATGTGACCCAAAAAATTAAAGAGATCATGATATTATGAAAAAAGGGTGGTTACATCATCCATGATTCTAGGAATAGTGTATTTAACATATAATGTATATATATGGTAAATTACCATATTTCAGTATTCATCAAAAATTCAAGTATTTTAGAAAATCCAAAAAATTCACCTTAACCATTTTTTGATGTGTAGAATTCAAAAATGAACTCCATTTTATCAAAATAATTTTATAAATATGATAAAATTTATTTTTAAATAAAATCACAATTTCTTCCAAAAATAACAATTTTAAAACTATAACTGATTTTATAACATCTTGAAAATTTAATCAATGTCTCATAAATTATTAAAAATACATTTATTGGTGATGTTATTATTCATTTTTTTATATTAATAGTCATTATGGTAACATTAATATTCATAAGGGTAGGTTACTATTCACCCAAAATTAAGTTCTTCCTATCCATCCACCCAACGTCAAATTTTTTATTCAAGGAGGGGAAAAAGGAACAAACAACAAGAACAAGAAACAGAGTAAGAGACAAGAAACAAGGAAAAAGAAATAAGGGAATAGAGGGCCTAGGGGGGTCTAAAGTAATGTAAACTAAGCAAATCTCCTCTGATCAAATTAACCCCTCGGGTTTCAAGAAATTAATCACAGGGAAACATGTGATATTGGAGCCCGAGTTTGCTAGGGATGCAAAATGATCCGCAACTATATTCCCCGGACACCACGTATGGATCACTCAAATGTTTTTGAGGAGGGTATGAAATTTTCTAACCATGTATAAGATCAACCCATGTATATGTAATTTGTCATTTAGAGCATTATGAAGAACTAGAGAATCGGTTTTTGCTTGAGAGATAGTAATATTCCTTTTCTTGCAAAGTGTTAATCCAGTGAGCATAGCTTTGTACTCAACCCGAATCGAGGTGCCTTTCCCATAATTCGCAAAAAATTCCAGCACAACACTACCACAAAATCCTTAACCGCTACCCCTCCTCTCATATCTCCTAGTAAACACAAACCATCCGAGTTAAGATTGAAGCTCGAGACTAGAGGATGTCAGCATACCCAAATTTAATGAGGTCTATTATAGAATGAACTATCGGGAGGAGCACTAACCTGTAGCAGCTTCAATGAGGGAGCCTATCGCCTATTAGTTATAAGCACTACCAAATAGACCAGTAGGTTCTACGTGCACGTAATAATGGTCCTCATTGTCGGCAAATCACCTTCGAACCGAGATTGGTTCCTGGCTTGCCACAAGCACCAGCACCCTGCACTGAGGACAACTAACCATGCCATTCCTTCCACATCTAAATTGTTTGACCCGTGAAACCATTTTTCCAAAAAGGAATAATTACTATACGAAGGTGAGGATAATTCCGTGAGGTCCCCGAAGAAGGTCCAGAGAGCATGGGCCCACTCAATCTCAAAGAAAATATTAGTCGTGATCTCTTCTTACTGGCTACAACAATAGTGGTAATAGGATTCCATGAAAATATCCGCTTTCTTAACCTACTCGTCGATAGCCATGACATGATTTCTAATCCTCCATGTCAGAAAATTTTACTTCAATGAGATCTTGTTTCATTAAATGATGGCATTCCAGTTATCAGGAGTGACCTGCAGAGCCGATAGCCTATGATAGTCCTTGGAAGAAAATTTCCTTGAGGAGGAAGTAGTGAACACACACTTGTCTAGTTCAGAGGAGATGATTATTGACTCAATGATCTCATGATGCTATGTATCCATAACTGCTATGATGAATAAGGGATTGAGGCTAGCTTCCTTAAACAATATCAAGGGGGCAGGCAACCTAGAAACCCAATAACAGAGCCAACCTAGTTATGCCTCTAGAAGAGAATATTACCCTCCCACACAATCCAGTGATAATTCTGTTTGAGGGTGTTGATGTGTGGGTAGATTTTGGACCAATAGGGAGAATTGTGACCCCTAGTATCTTCTTCAGCATCCACACTTCTGTGGGACATATACTTTCCCCACATGGTTTTCCAATTTATCACTTCCCATGTGATTTTATCATACATACAGTGGAGTGTAGAGTTTAATATCCTAATATTAAACCCCCCTGTAAAAAAGGATTTTCCATTCTCTCCCATGAGACCCAGTGGATCATCCATTTAGAAAGAGCATCCCACACAAAACATGAATTTTTTATCAATAGTTATAATGACACCCTTAGGAACATTACTGGAGTCCATCGCATGGATGGGAATGGTCAACAAGAAACTATTAACCAAAGTGATCCTCCCCTCAAAAGAAAGGTAGTGGTTCTTTTAATTGAGCACCTAGTTTCTGATCTTTCTCACAATATGATCAATGTCATGGACCTAAAGCCTCCTAGAAGATATTGGAGTTCTATGGTAATCCATGGGGAAGGACCCACATTGCATATCAAAACTAGTGCAAAGAGAAGACACCCTGCTAGGAAAACATTTGTTAGGGATGTAGATATTACTTTTGGAATTATTGATTTCTTGACCACTCCAACATAAATATTCCTAAAGAATTTTCATGATACAATTAACAGATATCCTCAAACCTTTAATAAATATCATAGTATCATCCATGAACATCAAGAGGGAAATGGAAGGAAAGTTCCACTTCCTTCAATAAGGAAATAAATCACCATTTGATAGACCTCTATTAATGAAGTGACTAAGAGTGTCCAACACAATGATGAAAATGATGGGAGAGATTGGGTCTCCCTTCCAGAGCCTATGGGTCACCTTGAAGAAACCATGAGTCCTTCACATGAAAGATCCATCCCGTTAAGAGGAGCTAAACCATCTGAAGATAAGATCTGATGCCATATGAGAGAACCCCATAGCTATAAACACTTTTTTAATGAAGCCCCTCTCGATCCTGTCAAATTCCTTATTCATATACAGATTAATAGCCAGATTTGATCCATGAGTCCTTTTGTTAATGTATCTCAGAAACTTCTGAGCCTTGCCGATAGCCCCTTTAATTGAACAGCCCTTAACAAGCCCATGTTCATCGATTGAAATACCTTGGGGAAGCAAGTTGGAGAACCTCAAGTTGATGATACATGCCACAATTTTGTAGGGGAAATTACACAGACTCACTAGTCTTTTGTGAGATAGAGAAGATGGATCTTTATCCTTCGGTATAAGCACTAGAGTTGTGTCATAAGAAACCCTCAAGAGGCTACCACCCTGAAAAAAGACCTGAATAGAAATAGTTATATCATCCTTAAACGCCTCCCAAGAATCCCTATAGAAAAAACTAGGAAAACCATTAGGGTTGGGGGTGCTCTTGGGATTGAGATTCAAAATGTTCGAGTGGATTTCCTCTCCAAAAGGGATCTTTTCTAAGCACTCATTGTCCCATGTAGAGACCAAGGTAGCCACTACTTCCCATAACTCCACAGTGCCACTATGATATCCCATAACCATCCTCATGTTAGGACCAACCAAGATATAGTTGAAGAATGCATGTGCTATTCTCCCCCCTTGTCTCTATCATCCATGTATGTACCACTATCAAGGATTACATTCAGTGAACTCGGGTGCCTTATTTCCTTCAAGCAAGCATAGAAGAAGGCTGAGTTCTTATCAAATTCTTTCAGACACTTGATCCCAGATCATTCATGAGCCTCGCATTCTTGCTTAAGAATCATCTCCACCCAAGATTTATTAATGGTCGAGATCTCCTCAAACATCAAGTCACTCCCATCCTCCTCTAAAATAGTTTCAAACATTTTTAAACTTTGTTTCAGAGCCTCCATATTCTGATTTAAAGGAGGGTGCTCTTTGTCCCATGCCCTCTGACCAATATTTAACCTCTGTAGTTTGTTATGAATTGTAACCCACATGTTTCCCTATATCGGATCACTCCACAACACGCTAATTATCTATTTGTAGCTATGGATGTAAGTCAAGTGATGGTAGAACCTAAATCCCTATGAAGTCTCCTGCCTAGGGAATAGAGATATCAGTAGTTCCAAGTGTTATGAAATACATCATACTAGGTGCTTGACCTTAGCATTGGGAAACTTGGTTATAATATTTAAGTTTGCAAAACACTGGTCAAGTGAGATATAGCACATTCTGCTTCCTCTCTGGTTGTTACACCATGTGAAGGGATCTTCATAGAAGCCCAGATCCATCAAGCCACTCTCTACCATGCAGTGAGAAAATTCCATGTTGGCCCTCTTGGGATATGCCCCCTGGCCCTTATTCTCCTTTGGTCTAGATATCTTGCGGAAGTCACCACCCATGATGCAGGGAGAATCCCCTAGATCAAAATCACAATGATCATGACGCAACCATTCTATATAGTGGGCATCACAACTTCAACACACAAAGGTCACCGACACACTATCTCCTCCTTTGGTCATCCTGGTGGTGATGAACTGGTCGCCCTGGAAAATTGGATCGACCGAGATATCTGTGTTCTAGACAATCAATATATGTCTATTAATTGGATATTGTTTCATATAACCATGCAACTTGATCTTGTGATAGAAATTATTAATCTTAGATGTACTCTACTTATGTTCAAGGAAAACAATCACAAGCACTTTGTTCTTCTTAATCTCTGAAATGATAATGTCATATTTCACCAGGGCTCAGAGGCCATGGGTATTCTAGATAATAATTGCTAACATTTAAACAATAAATGGCATGTCTTTATCCCTATAATCTTCAGTCTCTCTTATATGGGAGTCATAAATCTCCATTATATTCCTATGTTTCAAGTGGGTGCAAACACCAGGGCTCAAAACTGGATGAAATGTTACCAGTGGAGACACTAAAGGGGCCATTATGATGGTCTTTCCTCTCAATGCACTGGGGGGGGGGGAACAACTTGAGGATCTGATCTATTATGAGACTAAGTCACTAAGCCACCAAACTACGGAACACTATAAAATTCATTCAAATTAACAATAGGAAAAGGAGTAACGCAAAGCATCAGCCTTGTAACCTGCGTCCTCTCGAGGACATAGGGGATCACTTTTTCACCTTGGGAGAGTAGTGCCAGAGCCTTTGAGGAATGAGGTGTATGTCTCAAGACTCTTTCCAAAAGACACTGACTTGAGAGAAGCTAGATCAGGTTGAAGAAATATTCTGAGAACACATGATCCAATGAAAAGGGGGACTTCAGTACCGGAGTCCCTAACTCCATGTAGGTAGTGGTAGCATCAGGAGGGGAAGAAAGGGGGGGATCATCCACCTTAGCTAGAAAAAATGCTAGAATATAACTGAGGCTCGAGGGGTAGCCCGGGTTAGGCCAGAATCAGGACCATCCAAAGAAGAGGAAGCAGCGCATGGAGTGGGTCGAAGGAGAAATATCTGATCACCATTCCTTTAGTTCCTTAAAATTTGGTTAAAATGGCCCCAAAGAGAGAGTAGGAATTGACATACCTTGGATACACTAGAAATATGATATCTTGCATCCAATCCACTGATCCATGAACCTTCAAGGAAATTCTGTTTGTGAGTGGAATGGAGATATCCATCTCAACGCAAATTTGTGCTACCAGCAAATCCTCATCATAAGTGGTGTTGTTAACCATACAAAGGAAACGCCCAAGGGAATCCCCAATATCCCTGAGGAAATCTCCTTTATGAAAGGGCAAAGGGAGGCCAAAGAGATACACCCAGACCACTGCTCGGGAACTCTCCTTCCCCTTGTGTACTTCCATTGACCAACGTGATAAATTAAAGTGCCAGATCCCTAAATATCAAGGCGCATTACACCAAGTATGAAACAAATCCCTAACTAAATCCATGACCATACATAAGGAGTTACAATGAAGGGAGGAGATCCGCACCGGGTCCTGCAACCCCAGGAGTCCACAAGGAACATGAACGCCAGAAGAGATGGCTTTGCATCTCTAATTCGAGCCACAAGGTTCCATCTGAGGAACTCCACCGCATCTTCAAATGCAGTTGAAGGTACCTCCATAGAAATGTGAGAACCATCTAGTGAAATTGATGGAGATAATGGATGATCTTCGAAAAAGAAATCCTATTGGGCACAAGACGAGTTTCACAATGCATCCCTGAAAGAGAAATTTGGCCGAAGATCCTGGGAGAAGTTCCATGAAGATCTTGTGTTAGGGAAGGCATGATGGGCACTAGATCTGGGCTAGGATCAAAGGTTCATGAGGCTAGAAGCACCACCAGAGGACTGGCGACATACAACACAATGGGTAGAAAAATTTAAAATCTCGAGGGCACATGGGGAGCATTCTTTACCAAATCACAAGAATTAATCCTATGATATAACAAAACTTGGAAATAGTTTGTCTTATCAGACTCTAAAAAACTAATTGACCGCAACCGTGTATGTCCATTTTTCTAAATTCAAATCATAGAAGCTGAAAAATTATAATTAATGGCTAGTTCACAACTATCTTTTTAAAAAAGTGTCATTATGTAGAGACTCAGTGTTTCATGCATTTCAATTTATTTTTAAAACCTTGGGATGCTATATGTATTTTTTCCATGTATTGGAAAAGATTGTTTTTCCTTTGTGCACCAAGGAGACACTATTCTATATGTAGGGAAATCATTTATGGTCTACATAAGAGTAGCACAAATTTTAAATGACTCATTCATTGAAGCATAACATATAGGGACACCCTCATTCCACAACTTATTTAACTATGTTATCAGTTATTGTTGACACATGTCTATAACATTCCTAGGATGATTCGACCCAAAAATCAATAAGGTCATGAAAGTGTATGGATTCTTTATGCACATCCAATATGGAAGATTAAATACATGAATGAAGATGGACCATATGTGATGTCCACTATGATTCTATCCAAATGGATTAAAATTGACACATAATAACCCCAGTCTAAAATTTTGTATCTAAGATTAAAAATCATGATACTTATTAAAATCAATCAATGTTAATCTATCTGTAACACCCTGGGTTTTAGAAGAGGAACATCATTTTCAATTACATATATGACATAAAAAACCAAGATTAAAATAGAATGTAACACCATGATACTTTATCATTTATTTATTTTTAAATAAATTCAATCTCTTTGATTGATTTAGGAACACACAACATTGAATATAAATAAACCGTAATATAGTATATAGTCACATCCTAGTCGTAAAATTAGAGGGTATTAATAGGTATAAATAAATAATGAAAATTATAGGTTTTACACTTGTATAAAATATATTCAATGATTATATACTGATTATAAAAAAAATAAAAACCATTTTAAACAAAAAAGAAATTTTTTCAGAAGAACTGTACTTTTATAAAAGGAGGTTTAATCACACTTTGCACACGAAATTAAAAAATAATTTTTACCACTTTTAGAAAATTTATTTTTAAAAAATAACTTTATTTTTTAAATCATAATATAAATATTAACTTATCGTGAAATTTTAGGTATTTTTGAAAAATATTAATTTTTCACTAAATAGTGAAAAATAGAGATTATTATAAAATTATAATTTCTTTTTAATAAAAAAGGTCCAATTATTATTTTAATTTGATTTAAAATTAACATAATTATTATTTATTTATATTAAATCCAATTATTTTAAAATAAATAATATTTATACTATATTTTAGTATAAGTTTATTTTTAGGCTTTAAAACTGTTTCTTTCTAAAAACTATACTTAAGTGCATAATGTTTCTCCATTTAAATAATTAAAATAACCCTTAATGGGGAATGATTTAAATTAAATTTATAGATTATATATATATAAATATTAATTTAAAATAATTAATTTATCATTACTTTTCACATAGTTAATATGAGATCACATTTTCCTTAAAAAAATGTATTTCTTGAAAAACCCATTTTTGAAACGTCTGAAGGTTTAATTTTAAATTAAATTCTACCACTTATATGATTTAAACATTAGAAAAATGTATTAAATATTTGGAATAATAATAATTTATATTATCTAAAAATATCATCTTAAATTTTGACTATAACGAATAGTAAAAACAGTAAAAATTATTTACCGTGGTTAAGGTAAAAACGGGTTTATTGGGGGTTAAACTAAAAATATAAGGGTTAAAAATGACACAAAAATTTTCTAATTACAATTTTATGATCATATTTAGATCTTATATCTGATTAGTTTTGAAAATTTTACATTTTTTATACTTATTTAATGAGAAAAATGGGTGTGGGATTCTCTTTTTTCAAAAATTCCAAGTGTGTCCTCTGCCCCGCTTATAAAAGGACTCCCCCTCTACTATCCTCTTTTCACTTCAAAAACCCATTGATTTGTAAAATACCAAAAAAAAAAAATAACTTTCTTAATTCACTCCACTAATCCTATAAGCCTTTTTTATAAGAAAGATAACCTGGGAAGGATTTTGGGGAAAACTTAATGAAGTTTTCTGAAGAAGAGGTGACGTCCTTAACCAAGCATTTTATTTTATTTCTTATTAATCCAAATTAAAATAATATTAAAACATGATGATATAATAAAATCGTTATATTATATATGATAATATTTTTTATGTTAATTTAATGACCAAAAACCATCTCTTCCTCCCTCAAATGGGAAACAAAATCATTGATTGTGTGTATGGCGGACTACCGCCTCACAAACCGACGTAATTAATTTTTCATCACTGCTTCTCATGGATAGATTTAATGATGTATATAATTATTATATGTTATATTTATGATATAATAGTAATTATATAAATATAATATCACATATACCTTCTTATTTTATATTCTGTAGGGAATACGATAACATCGCTCTTGTGTATGGTGGACTACTGCCTTCCGAAGTGGTGTGATATTTTATCACATAAAATTAATATGGAAGTTTATAAGGATTTATTTTATGTTTATATATGATATTCATGAAATATTAACCAATCTTTAAAAGAAATATACCAAATAATTTCTTACCTTATCTTACATTGAATAAATGATAAAGTCATTCGTGTGTACGATGAACTACCATCTTGTGATGCAGTGTGATTCATTTTTATTACCATGTCACATAGATGGTATATTTAAGGGTATTTAAATAAATAATATTATATTTATTATATAATAATCATATTTTAAATATTATATAACACTTATCTTCTTTCCATCATGA
This sequence comes from Viscum album, assembly GCA_963277665.1. Lineage (NCBI taxonomy): Eukaryota > Viridiplantae > Streptophyta > Magnoliopsida > Santalales > Viscaceae > Viscum > Viscum album. The sequence goes on from OY728123.1 coordinate 777,026,984, forward strand.
TCATAAAAAATTGAAATGTTACTCATGCGTACGTTCGACCTACAATCTCTATAATGGTAACATAGTTTAGTTTTCATAACCATATTTCATGTTTGGTTTAAAAATTAGGATTTATGTATAAAATGATTATGGATATGATTAAATAACAATCAATTTGATCTAAGTCAACTTATCAAAGTTATTTTGGACATATGAGTTGTTTATCATTAAAACATCTGACGTGAAATTTATTTGTTAAGTAATTGAATATGACATAGTAAAAAATAAAATAAATGGAATAATAAACTTGAAAATGGTTCTTATGAAATTATTTAATTAACATAAATTTATTATTCAGGAATATAATGAATTTATGGGATGATTCAGGCTTGAGGTAAGGGTTTTATCTCAAACATCCTTCTTTGAGACACATGTTCTTCTCTACACCTAATTTATTCTAAATGGTGTATATTTTTACCCTTTAAATACTATATCCTCAACCATTACTAATTCATTATAATTTAAGTTACAATTATTCTACTTAATTCATGAGAATTTAGGAGTTAAATGTTACTAAAATTGTAAGGGTTTATGTTTCAATCACATTTTAATCAGAATTGCTTATGATTGAATTTCCATTGTTGGAAAATATTTGATTATTTTGTTTTAAAACCATTTAATTTTATTATACTAGGGTTATTTATGAATTTTTCATGTAATAGTACCATTATTCACTCTTTCGTACATAAAATTATTGGGAAATTTGTTTTAATAAAATTAGACTTCATTTCACTTTTTCATTCGAAAATAATTTTCTTCTAAATCCATGTTTTCTAAAAATGGTTTCAGAAAATGTTTTCGTATTATTTATTAAATTAATTTTTACCCATAATTTTCTTTTTACAAAAAAAAATTAAAAAGGAATATTTTTTTCATTTTCCAATAATTTACTTTTGAATTTTTGTACAAAATGTGAAATGAATGTTCTTTTAACTTATACAACATATACAAAATTGCCTACCAAAATGGAAATTATTTTCTTTTGAGGATTAATTTTTAAATTTTGAAAGATATTTTCAATGAAAATGGTTTCCACAATATTTTTTGATTTTTTAGTTTTTTAAAAGTTATTTATAAAGTGTAATGGTTGTTTTACTCAATAATGTTTTTAATATTTTTATAAGTATTTATATTTATCAATGAAAACATGATTTAATGTTATGGAATGAATCTAAATTATTTTTATATTTCTCTTACATATATACCTAGACCACATTCCCTTTATTTTATTGGGTAATACTTGTCTTGTTTTTATTTTTGAAATACTTTCATTGGGAAATTTTCTTTTATTATGATATGAGACAAGATTATGAAACCCATTTTATTTTTATGGTTACTTCTAATGTTTATGCCTTATGATTTATTCCTTCTGTGGAACACATATTCATATACATGAAATAAATATGGTGTTTGGTCCTGGAATTACATATCCATCCAAAGTATTGGGTAATATTTTAGTCTCATGAGACACCATGTATGGGATTAGGGACTGAACTTAATCCATTATAGGAATCTTTACACCTAGTGATGTTGTCTTGTCTGTTAGACTTGATTAATTTTTTTGTCATGTTTTTTGTTTTTTTAACTTTATCATGTCTCATGATCTTATGATACAATGTTATTTATATTATGATTCAATGTGATTACTAATTTTTTCTTATCTTTTATGATAACATGTTATATCTATGACTCACATGATGTGTTTCCTTATAATTTTTATTCCCGTATTGGGATTTCTAGATGAACCATTTCTTATATGTATTATGTAGGTTATGCTATGTAGTTTTAGGATATCGAAAGTATTTATGAGATTATTATGGGGAGAATAATAATAATAAAGTTTTATTTTAGTCTCATTTTGATTTATTATGAACTTTGTATTCTAGGGATACTATACCTCACAATATTTGGTTTGTAATTAATGTATTTTTATGTTACAAATCATGTAATAATATGTGTAAATGTCTTGGGTCATTATAGTTGGTATCCGAGAAAATATTTAGTTAACTTTTGGAAACTAGGATGAGAAAACCTTAGTGAGAACCCTAGGGATAAGTAAAAGGATAAGTCTAAGTATAATACTATGTATAGTAAAATATCTTAGATTTTTTGTGAAGTATATAGTGAGTGGTTTCCAAGAAATTATATCCCTATCTGGATACTACAAGTGGAAAGAATTTTTGAACAGATGTAGCTAGGGGTAATAATTCTGAAAAATTAATTTTGAGCTTGACTTGAGCATCACATGGTACATGAAAATGGATCTTACTTATCACTTGGTTGGACACTCTTGGGGTATATAATTTTTAAATTCACAATCTCGTTACGATCCGTTATGAAGGACTTGAATGAATTTTTATGTTAGAAAACCTAATAGGAACCATTGTCAGGGATAACCAAGATTAAAGCCTAGATACCCATAATTCAAGACATAATTATAATTTATATTTCACTAATTATTGGTTTATAAGTTTCCCTTTGGTATTTCAATGCATTCTCATCTTGTTTATTTTAATCTTTTTAGTTAATGGTGGGAAATATGAGAAAGAATATCAGAAACCAATGTGATAGAAAATGTAATTATTTCCCCAATGAAATTCCTAACCTAATGGGAATTAAAATTAGATATCTTATCAGCATTACAAATGATATATATCAAATTACAATCAATAACTTGAACAAATTTTAACTTATAAAAACATAAAATTAGAGAAGGATGGAATCTCATGGAATTTCAAGTGCTAAATATGAAAAAGAAAAGAAGATTACATTTCATACATTCCAAAAATGTTGGAAGAGTCACCATGGAACATGCTAACATGAACTATAATATTATTTAAGTATGGAAAATAAGGGAACAAAGAAGTTAATTTCCAAAGGCAAATAACGAGTCTGGTCTACAAGTCATAGGAAAATAAAGTTCAAACTATAGCACAACAAATAGTTTAATGTCATAAATGTGTGAAAATTTGTCATTATCCAAGTCAATTCCCTTATAAAAGGATTAATTCCAAATTTCCTATTTTATGAAAATAAATTAAGAGTAATTATTTTTAGTGTTTATGTTTTATAATTCTATAATAATGTTGTTGAAATGTTTTTATTAATGGTATCATTAAACTTCTAAGGATCATTATTCAAGAGTTTTTAATAAGGATTTTCAAGAATATGTTGAATGGTACTAATAAGCTAGAAAGGTTATTTAATGGTAATTTGATACACTATGTTAAAATGAATAATTTAGGAAAATATAAGCTTGGATATTTTCTTATCATCAAAGTAATTATAGTTAATTAAAATTAGTTGATTTTGTGGAAATGAATGAGCTGTATAAAACACCTTAGTGGTTAAAAAATGATTTGATAACTAATGTATTTATTTGAATATGTTAATTGTATTACCTAAAAAAGTATAGTATCATGGAGTATTTCTAATATTATTATGACATAATTTTTTACATAGTTCTAGAAAAATGATAGCTCACATGATGGGTGACAACCCATCACATCCAACAAGGTTACAGGGATTGAACTCATAATTGAAGGGAATTATGGGTGTAGCACCTACCACTGGACAACATAATTGATTATACAATAAAATAGTATAATATTAATATTTAATATATATAATTTTCATGTGATTCATTATTCATGAACACAATTTTTAGTGCATTTTACAAATTGAACATTATTTCACATTATAATTGTAATTCCTTCTTAAAGTGTGATATTACATGATACATTTTTTAACACCTCATAAAACACCAAATGGTATTTATTTTATATTAATATTTTATTTTAATTTATCTCATTCTATAAGGAACAATTCATCATTTTTGAGTACTTGGAGATTCACACTGGAAGACCACCAAAGTGGGCCATGAACCAAGAATATTCTGGGTGAATTGAACTAGACAACAACCTAATGAAATTACTATATTAGCCAAGTTTCAGAACCAATGATTATAATATTTGAAATGAATATATATTAAAGGATTAGGAACATTTAATACAATAGTTAAAAGTTGTAATTATGATTTTTAAATGGTGTTTCTAGCGGACCAAGTTGAGGATTAAATTCTGGGTCAGATTCTATGGCACGAAAAAACAACCTATTATTTTGAGAAAATATTGAAAACCCAAAATCCATTTAGTATGAAATTTTATAGGATATTAGGGTACCTATTTAGATTAATTTTTTTTCTAATATGTCCCACCCCAATTAGGCAATCTAGAAGGTTGGTTCAATGCCTCTATTTGATGGATGCAAGTTAGATAAGATTTTTTTCAGGGGTGGAAAAGTCTTCTCTCCATTACCAATATACCCACATAGGCCTATAACCATTAATTGGGGTAATTTAAACTATTTTAGGATATACCCAAGGCTTTAAAATTCCTATTTTAGGTAGTTTTTTTGGAGTATTTATGAGTCTTGGTGTATGTTTTCACTGTAATGTTATGATGTGGTTTTGTTGTCTTATGTTTTTCTTTCACATGTAAGTTATTCTAATTAACATTAGTTTCTTAATAAAAATTATTATTATTATCACTTTATTTTATTTATTTTAACATTTTTATACTGTTTAATTAAGGTGTGAATTTATTCACACAGTGAAGAGATAAATCCTTCACACAATGGTGGATTGTTCATTATTTTTTTGTTTGTTTTATCTTCTTCAATATCTCTTATTTAAGTCAAATTACACATTACATTGATGGAATTTCATCAATAGAAGGATATACCTTTTGTGTTTTTATTATGTGGGGTTTCTTGGGGCTGGGTCAGATGTTATTTTTTGATATTAAATTATTAAATTAGTTATATGGTCTGATATTTCATTTCTTTTACTTATTTTCTTCTTTATCTTTACCAACATTAACAACTACACATTTTGAGTGATATTACGGTCCAATTATTTGGAGAGATCTTAAAATTGATCCTATAAGTTCATTGGTTATTATCCTTGGAATTTTTTATAGATTAAATTAGTGAATTAGGTTGGGGAATATCTCATTAATTTGATGCCTCTTGAACTAGTGAGCTGAAAATTCATAGGAAAACAATTAAATCCTTTCTAGACCTAACAACAACCTATTATTGAACTATCATAATTAATTGTTTTAGTTAAATTTATTGTGTGTGTTTTTAAATTAACTCATTAGATATTTAATTATGATTAACTACAAAGTTGTCTACTTCATTATAAATCCTCCATAAAATGTATGTGTCCATAGGATTCTTTTTAGGTCATTGTGGATTCGATCCCTACTTTAACTAAAATAACCACTTCTACCTGTAGGTAGAATTTGGATGAGAAATTTTTTTGGCACATTTTCTAGAGACCTATGTAAGTTATCCTAGACACAATAATCCTTTTCTCATACCAAATTCTCTATTCTCACCCCCATTTCTCTTCTCTCTTCCCATTTCTATTTGTGTGTGTCCTGAAAATCAAAAAAAAATATCTATCTACTCCAATGGAATATATTCAACAATACCCCTATATAACCCAAGATGGAATTGAATGAGAAATAAATATTTGAAATCACCAAAATTTGGGAATTTCTTTGATCAACCCTTGAATTATTTCCCCACACATGATGCGATGTACAATCACTTTGAGGATGATTGCTTAAATGATCAATTTCAATCCTTCTCAAGGATTATTAAAGAGATCAATATTGAGGATATCCAAGATTCTAGAAATTCTATACAACCTAATCCCCATAAATTACATGAAATATTATGTGAACAAATGTAGAAAATGAATTTGGAAGTTTCATCATTAAGATCAGAACTCAATAGAATTCAAATCTCTACGGATCCCATTCCTACCCAGACTATCCCTTACTCAATATCGATAGAATAATCTTGTTACATAATAACCTTTCATGAATTTTCAAATGAAAAAACCTTGGTATTTGGGATAGATGAAGAAGATCAATTAATTGTTAAAGGGTATTTAAATGAAGAGGAAATTTATTTTTTTGATTCAAAATTGGAAAATTTTCTTCATGGATTGAATATTCTGAATATGGCACAAAGTATGATTTTTAGGACTGCCGATCACTAAACCACTAAAATATTTCACAAACACTGAGTCAATACCAATTCCTGACACTCAATTATGAAATTTTCTGTATAAATCCTATTTTTATAAGGAATTAATTATTTATAAAACTTTGGGAGAAGAAACTAACTTTGATTAAAATTTCAAATCTTCTCTAGGAAATTTCAATCAACTAAAACTCAAAATTATAGTTTTTCCTTCCCCAATAAAGTATCACTTTGTAGATTATAACCATGGCCTTGCAGTTGGAATTCCCTTTTATCTTGAAAACCACAAATGGGGAATAGTCCTTGATGTATTATGCATGACTATAGAAGTAGCTAGATCCACTATTTCTGATATTCCATGGGGTTTTACACTAATTTTAGTACATAGGTTTGTGTATGAAACAAATCATAAACAAATAACCAAAATCAATTTAGTATAAGTGTTGAAAAATGTGATCCTTAAGATGTTTAAAGTTGGTTTTGGGTAAGTTGGTGTGATTCATGTCGAGCTAACAACATTAAACTACGTGCTTTTCTGGAGTTAACCCAAATTATATATTGATTTTATTTTATTTTATTTTTTGTGTTTTTATGTTTAAAAAAAATAAAATTAAGTAAATAAATACAAAAAAATAATTTTTTTTCAAAAGGCCACACCGTAGGTCATGGTGGAAACCCCGTCGCGACCGGTGAAGCCACGAGACCTGAACCCGTGACCAAAGGGAGATAAGGGATTTCAGCTTCCACTAACATATATCCTATAGTGCTTCTATGTTTTATTTTATTTATATATATAATTATATTTGAATATATATATATATATATATATAATTTTTTCATGTTTCTTATATCGGTATTCGGTGTTCTAAAATAAACAGGTACATTTTTTATCACCTTTTATATTTGGGTTTTCTTAGGGGAACCTCATGGGATTTCCATTATGTTTTAATGGTGTTGGTGTGTATGATTTAGGGGATTTTGAGGTTGGAATATTTTTAGTCAAATAATTTTTCTTTTAAGATTTCAAACAAAATCTTCCATCATTTCTGAGTTGTATCTGAGTCCTATGGAGATCAATGGAGTAATCAGGAGCATCATAAACATCAACTTAAACCACCAGGTGAATTCATTCCATGATTCTCATTTTAAATTTCATTTTTTAACTCTTCTCAAATACCACTAACCCCTTATTAATTTTCTATTTCTTTAAATTCTAGGGAAATTTTTATTCTATGTTGGGGGGGGGGTGAAATAAAAAAAATTGATTTTTTATGCATGAAAAAAAAGATTTGAAATTTAAAATAATCTGTGTTAAAGGAATAAAAAATTTCTTTAACCTCAAACATGATATTACATATTGTAAATTTTGAAACTGAATATTAAATAGTTTTGTATTCCTTGATTCTGATTTTAATTCATTTTTATGTTCATGAGCATAGATTTTGGAAAGTTTTACTATCTAATGTCAATTTTCACCACTTAAATTTTCATCCAATGAATAAAAAAAATCACAATGCATATGCCTTGGATTCTGGGTTATTAATTTTAGTTCATGGGGTACTAGAATAAATAGAATAGGTTTGGTGATCATTTTAATTTTAACATTAGTATTTAATATATATATATATATAATTGCATGTAGAGAAATGTATTGATCAAATGTGTGGGTTTTGGAACTTGGGTATCATGAATCTATAGTTTTTTGTCCCAAATTTGGGTATTTTATCTCTATTTGTGGTAATTTGAATTTTTTTGATTGAGTTAACTTAATATTATTCTTGAGTATGTGAGATTCACTTGGTGCCCTATGGTCTTTGAGTATCAGAGTCATCAGCGAAGTCTCACTGTAGGGGTTGACTTGATTGATTTCAATTTCAATTACCATGAAAAAAGTAAAAAAAAAACAAAACAAAAAACAAAAAACAAAAAAAAACTCATATTAATATTAAAATTTTATTCCACCTAGAACTTCTATCTTTCCCCCCTTGAATAAAGATGAACGCCAATGTCTATTGTGAATCACAACACATCATTATGCTTAGTATATGTTGGATGAAATTTGGAGGTGTATTTGAATAAAGGAATGGTATTGGGATTGGTATATTCTTGTGATCATATCTCGTGTTAAATCATTTTTATGTGTTTCATTTTTTTTTGGTATGAGGTGTTTTGGTAAGCAATGTATGTTAAAATGTTTTTGGAAAACAAAATTCGAATTTCATATTTTTGAGATACATTTTTCCCAGGACAAGAAAAAATAAAGTTGGGGGTGTTATTAGTCATTGAAATAGGCTAATATTAATTATTAAAAGATATAACATTAATGTGATTCATTATTCATAAACCCCATTTTCAGTGCATTTACAAATTGAACATTGTTTCACAAACTGATTGTAATTCCTTTTTTAAGTGAACTATTACATGATACATTTTTGAACAACTCATAAAACCCCAAATAGTATTTATTTTATTTTAATATTTTATTTTTAGTTCTCCCATTATATAAAGAACAATTAATCCTTTTTGAGCACTGAGATATTTCCATTGGAAAACCACCATAGTGGGTCTTGAACCAAGAACATTTTGGGTAAAGTGAACAAGATAGCAGCCCAATAAAATTATTGTATCGGCCAAGATTCAGGCCCCATAGTGATGACATTTGAACTATAGATAAATTAAATTATGAAGAACATTTCTTAAAATAGTTAAAACAGACAATTATGTGTTTTAAAGTGAGTTCTAGGTATCTTGAGTTGAGGATTAAATTGTGGGCCAAATTCTATGGCCTAAAAAAGACCATTATTTCAACCATATCTCGAAAACCCAAAATCCATTTTGGAAGAAATTTTACAGGATGTTAGATAACATTAGTATATTAATTTTATTAATATATGGCCTACCCAAATTTGGTAATATAGAATTTAATTTAAGAGACTCTATTAAGTGGATGCAAGTAAAATTTTATTTTTTCCAAGGGTGGAAAAATCTTCTCTCCATTAACTTTCCACCCACCTTGGCCTACCACCATTAATTTAGGCAACATAAAATTTTTGAGGATCAACACAAGGATTCCAAAATTACTATTTAAGGTAGTGTTGTTGGAGAATTTAGGAGGCTTGGTGTATGTTTTCATTGTAATGCTATGTTGTTATTTTTTTGTCTTAAGTATGTATTTCATATGTAAGTTATTCTAATTCCCCTTAGATTATTTTTAAAACTTTTCATTATTATCAATTTATATTATTTTTTAACACATTAATACCATTTTATTAAGGTGTGAATTTATTCACACAACTAAGAAATAAGTCTTTCACACAATGGTGGATTGTTTGTTATCATATGTTTGTTTTCTCTTCTTCAATCCCTCTTCTTTAGGTCTACTTCCACATTCCATTGAGAGACTTGAATAAATGGAAGGTGAACCATTTTTTGGTTTGATTATAGGGAGATTTATTGAGATTTATTGGATGTTATTTTATATTATTAAATTCTTAAATTAGTTTTATGGTTTGAGAGTTCCTTTCTTTGACATATTTTCTTCTTCGTCTTCACCAACTTTAAAAACTACAAATTTTTAGTGCTAGTACAATCTAATTCCCTAGAGTGATAATGAAAGTAATCATCTAAGTGCACTGGTGATTATTATTGGAATTGTGTATGGATTAAATCAGTTAATGAGTTTGGGTACTTGTATCATTGATTGGATACCTCTTGAAAAAGTGAGCTAAAAATTCATAGGAAAACAATTACATCCATTCTAACTGTATCAACAACCTAGGATCAACCCATAATCATTAATTGTTTTAGTTCAATTCATTTTGTGTGTTTTTTTAGTTTTTAAAATAACTCATTAGTTCTTCAATTAAAATCACCCCCAAAGTTGGCCACTTCATAGCCAATCCTCCTAAAAATATATGCGTCTGTAGGCTTATTCTTAGTTATTTTTGGATTTGATCCCTACCTACAATACAAAAACCACTTCTACCTATAGCGTAAATTTGGGTGATACCAATAATATACTAGTTAGTATACATTGTTTTACTTAAAAAACATGGTGGGTAAATATTAAGTTCATTTTGTGAAATGTTTTATTGGGAGAAGACATATATATAACCTTTAGGTTTAATGTAAAGGGTTATTTGGGAAGAAGGATATTATGTTTTTGGAGATGTAAGTTGAAGGGTTTTAAGGCTTAAAACATATGGAATAGATTAAGTTAAAATTTCGGAGTTACTATTATGGTTTTAGAGATTAATTTATTATATGGGAAAACATGTGCAAACTATTTTTGTTTTAGTTAATATAAGTAGAATATCTTGTTATTCTTTTGGTGATTATGTGATCTGATATGATTTTGTTTTAGTGCCTCAAACATTAGAAGTCCAAATCTAATCCTCACCTCTTGTAGAAAAGGTGATATTGTGGTGGAAATAATTAATGGATGGAATTATACTTGTTAGGTAAATATACTTCATTATGTTCTTATTTAGGATGGAAAAAGGATCCTTCAACTCTGGGGAAAGGATCTTGAAATTAAAATGTTATCATATTACATTCATATCCAAATATTCAATGGTTTTTTAATTAATCATAAATTTATGGTTTTTTAGATGATGAATTTCTCATAATCATTCATTTTCTTGTGATCAACGATCTATATCACTCTCTATAATTATTTACACATTAATTATATGTTTTTAGAGACCCAAATCCTGACGTACATGGACATTATGTTAGTTTCACAGAATACATAATACATAACAAAAACAAACACAAAAGGACTGTAATAGTATAGTGTCTTTGGAAACTCGGAAAATAATCTTCTAATCGTGGTGAAAGATCTTCAATATCTCCCATAAAGATCTTCCCATTTTGTTTTCTTACCTAAAAACTTTCTTTATATCCTAGGGAAAAGAAAACATGTAAAGGGTGAGCTCAAATTCTCAGTAAAGGTAAGCATATAGAAAATAAATCAAACCATATACATCTAAACTTCACAGCATGAAAATAAAGTTTAAACATCAAAATCTTGAGTTGTGAAATAAATTTTGGCAGTACGTAGGGAATAGGTCATAAAGGAAGATTAATCAGGATAAAATATCATGGGAATAAAACATCTTATTGTGGAAACCATTAATCACATGATATGATTTCCATAGTATCCAAGGCATTACTGCCAAGACCATCTTAGTAGACAAAGTCATTTTCTGAATTGAGTTCACTCCTCATTCCAGTCCTTTGTCATTGAACCAGATTACTTACAATTCCAGCCATGTCTATCTCATGAGATATAAATCTTTACCCAATGCATTGTAGGGAGATATAGGTCCCACCAATCTCATAATGAAATCATTCTTACTTGTTCCATAACATAAACATAAATCATTCATCATAACCCAAAGAATAAAATGGTTTTCATAAACATCATCCCATTATAACATAATCCATATAAAACAAATGGATATAATTTCATCATAAGCTAAGTTAAACCATGTAAATAATAGAGATATTATACTTGAAACATACACATATGAAATAATTTCATCTTAGATGGCAAATGGTTTTGATAAAACACTGGAAAAGAATTTTTCATGGAAATATCCTTTCTTCTTAAAAATCATTTTCTTTTCACAAAATACCACGCAATTTTAAAAGAAAATGATTTTATTGAAAATAACCATGAAATATTGTATATAAAACTTCATGAAAATAAGGTGTTATGAAACCGTAAAAATCCGTTCTTGCCATAAAATTTTAAAAAAACATTCTCTTCGTACTTTTAACGAAAAAGTCAAAAAGTACCACATATGGTAAACAAAAGAAAGATTCCTTCCATAACACAAAGTAAAAGTAAAAGAGGCGTAAAAATTACTTTAAAAATACATTTAATAAAATTAAAAACTTTATGAAAAACATTTTTTATGGACATGGATGAAAAATATAACCCCAGTAAATACTTCCGAACAAACAATCTCGGATAAGAACGAGATTTGAATAGTTATCCCTTACCTTAAGTCCAATATGCTTCGTACGTATCTGAAACTCCTGTATAATGATTTAAATAATGTCATTGAATTATTAAAAAAAATCATATTCTTAATTATGATATCATATATTGTTCACTTATGACTTTATATTACCCATTCTTTTGTAAATTTCATGTTAAAGCAACATTTTGTGTAAAATCGTTTTATTTATCATCTGTGTTTGGACTTATTGTTCTTGATATTATTATTACTTATATCTTAATTTAATTAATTCTATAATTTAAATTATGATATATATATCATATATATATATATATTCAGTACATATATATATAAAACAGATAGATAAATGAAATGAAATTCACCGTTCATGGAGACGGTAGGCCGTACGTAAGCATGAACACTGTTTTCCTTTCCTTATTAAATTGAATGGAAGTTAGTAGATGAAAAATATATATATATACATAAATTAAGTAGCTTAATTATGTCATACATTTCATTATTATTAATTATATATACTTTATAATCATTATTGAATGGTTAACATGGAGAATGGATCTCATCACGTTGTGGAGACGGTAATCCGTACGTACACACGAGCGATGATATCGTTCCCATAATTGTTGAATGGAATTTTATTGGATGAAATAATACCTCATAATTAGTATGATGTTATAATAACAATATATAGTTATTATTTACACCATTATACCCATCCAAGTAATGTGGTGGAGGAAAAACTGATTACACCACGGTGTGGAGACGGTATTCCGTACGTACGCACGCGCGGTTATTTAATTTTTCGTAGGATGGATAGAAGGTGAAATGGGGTGGTTTCATATTTATAATGACATATAATTATATTAGTTATACTGATGTTATTACTTTATAATGAAATAACTAAATAAGAAGAAGTTTAAGAAGAAAGAAAACTTGAAAGAATCGGTAGAGGAGATTACCTCTTCCTCGATGCACCTCCTTTAAACTTCTTATTAGGGAACTAGAGTTGGTATTTTTAGAAGACCCGAACCTCTATTATATAACTATAGAGGTTGAGAAGAGTAATTGGTAGTTGTTGTCCAAGCTTCAAGTCTGAAAAGGGTGTGAAGAGAAGAGGGAAGGGTTCCCTTTTTATAAGTGAGGAGAGGGGCACCTTTGAAAAAACTTAAAATATTATTTTATAATAAAGTAACATTCAATTTATAATATATCAGAATTTATTTATTTAGAAGATAAAGTGGGAATGGGTCGAAATACTCTCAACAAATAGGTTTTAGACAAGTTTAGGTTACTATTTTTACGTTATCATTTAGATTTAAGTCTAAGTTAAATAATTTAACTTTTACCGTGTCTTCTTGTTTTCTTCAACTATATGGTTAATACACATACTATAACAAGCCAAACGAACCCCAATTGGTTCATTATTAATCTATATAAACTTATATAAGTCATTTGTCCGAACCATAGATTTTATGGAATATAATAACAATTAATAATATAACATTTTTTTTAAAAACTATTTTATGTCAATTTTGACACTATTTTGTAATTGATTTTTTTAAAAAACATAAAAGAATTATTAGTTTAAAAAACGTTAATTAAATCAATAATAACATGTCATATGAACTTATAAAATTAGTTTAATTCATAAAAAGTCTCAAATAAAATTTATTTGTGTATTTATAATATTAATTATGTTAATATTTCATTAATAAGGTAATTACTGCATCATCATTGTGTCATAAATAAATTAAATTATTTAATGTATAAAAATTATAAATAAAATACCATAATGTAGGAAATATTTTTATCTTAGTAAGGAATATTTATAGTCGAATTTGTCTTTTGTATAACCCTATATTAAAAATGTTTTGTTATTAAACATTGATTTTAACTTTTTTAACTCTTCTTTAAATAAAATAATAATAAGTGTCCTTAATCTAATCCAAGGGGACCTAAAGGGTAATATTTTATTCCTAAGGTTGTTTTTAGTCAAATTAAACTTATCCAATTGAATTATGACATGTGTTAGGAAAATAATAATATCATTTTTACCCTTAATTACCCTATTCAAATTTAACCGTGGTAAATAAAAGTAAAAAGTTACTATTCACCAAAATTATTTTTAACTTATTGAACCACATTTTACTCTTTTTTATTAACTGTGTCTCTCAAATTTTCAAAATTCCACTCCCAGAAGTGGTGAAATTATGTTTTATGTTGGTTTTCAAATTCTCCTAGGAGGTGGGTAAAAGACGGTGAAAAGTTCAATAAACTTTTTATATATCTAAAATTATTATAAAATGACTCAAATGAATTACATTGAACATATATAGGTATTATGTATCAATTTTGACCTAAAATAAAATTAAATAAAATAAATAATTATTTAAATAAAAAGTCGGTTTTTAAATAGTAACCCAGTGTTTTTACTATTCATAAAAAATTGATGGTTTTCAGAAAAATACCAAAAATTCACCCTTGGAAAATTTCAATATTCTAAATCCAAAAATGAAGTCCATTTTGAAAGATAAAATTTATAAAATTTCAAAAAGTGGGTATTATTATTCATAATGGCTAGTTCATAATAATATTATAATAATATCTCATTTAGTGAAACTTGTTATTGCGCACTACACATGCTATCGAAGAAAGGTCTTGATTACGTGTAATGAAAGCCAAGTCAGGGATGCGTTTAGTGAAATATCTGTTTGGTGTTGCGTATAACATAATCAAAACTTATTTCATTCATACATTAAACAAAATCTATACATAATATTGTGTAGAATAATTTCCACAAAATGAACTTGAATTTGTGTGTAACATGAGCCAAGAATAGTTTTGCATATACTGGAAGCTAATACGGTGTTGCGTATAGCGCATGATAATCTTGGTGTAGCATAAAACACAATACATTAATGAAATTAAAAAGAATATTTATAATAAAATCTTGGGGTGTTACATTCTAACCCCCTTAAAATGAATTTCTCCCTTGAAATTCGTCGGGGTTATAAATGGTTTACTACTCGAAATTTTCATTAATTGAAACCCACATCGTAAAAAGGAATAGCAAAACTTATCTTTATAAACTCAATTATGGAATGTAACGGTTACCAAAATTAATTAATCAATGGGTTTCCACATAGGAGAAAATTGGTGAAAATCTAGATATGGAAGAAAAATCTAACCATCAAGTTCTGATGGAGAGTGGTAGAGGACATGGATATGAAAAAGCCAACAATCACAAAGCCATAAATCTGGGATGATCTAAGGTACCATCTGATTAATTGGATATAATGGAACTAGGAAAACATTTTTGGTTTTCAAGATCATTTCCCTAAAGTTGAAGAATTTGAATTAGAATAAATACTTACTTTATTTCAGTATAATCCCACTGTTGTTCATGCCTTGAACAATTTCCACTTTATATCTTAAAGAAATGAAGTTGAATTTGTCATTTCTGAAGTGTTAGCAGATCATGTGATAGAATGATGGGTCATTCCATATGTCTCAAACGAATGTTTAGAAATAGTAATCAAATATACATAAGTCCATTTATGGTGTGGTTAATCGTATATGATTCTAAAAATGGACTTATACTTCATCTATCATACCTCTTAATATAATAAAACTAGTTTATACAAACCAGGGACTTCCTATAGGCCATTGGTAGGTGATAAAGTTCTATTTCACTTCGGTTGTGGGTTTGATTCCCACATCCTTGTTCGACGCGACATGTTGTTTCCCATCCTCCAGGTTGTAATTTTTCTAAAACTACATCATTATAACATTACAAAAATTATATCGAAAAAAAGTTATGGCCTTAAACAATACTATATTATGTCTAACTTAATTCATTTCAATCATTAGGATTATCCAAAATACTTCGGTCCAAGCTCATAGTATAAAGAAAATGATTACTGGAAAGGTCACATAATAAGAAAGTTAATACCATCATTTATCCCCCATATATCATAATATATATCTTGTTGATCGCATTCCAAACATGTGAATACCTTAATCATGTATTCTATTGAAACATAAATTATCGTAGAACCATAGTGAAAACATGAATGCTGTCAAAAGGTAACACTTTCCACATACCAAAATCCAAAAAATTCTATATACTCAAACCATGATATCACTTTGTCCTTATATCAGTAATGTGCTCATTAATACTATCAAACATTTAATTATCTCCTTATCCCTTCTTTATGCGCATATTAGGTGATTTACAAAAATATCTGAATAAACTTTCATGGTTACTGGTACTATTCAACATATAATTTCAAAAACATAAGAAAAAACAATATTGTAACAATCCTTAGATGTCTCATTATTCCATAGTACCATGAGATAACTTATACAACATTACTCATGATAAACATGTAATCGTTCCAATACCTTCTTAAACCATTGACCGATCTTGAACATTTATTTCATCTCACATATAATTTGTAGTCTCTTCATCACCATCAACAAAAATACTACCCATAAAACCATGATGATTCTCTTCATGAGAATTTCTCTTTGGGAATTAGTTTTCAAAATGCCCATACATTCCACATTTAAAACATTTAATCGTTGTTGATGTCATATCAATACCATTATCCTGGTCCATGGTGTTAACTGATCCTTTTCTTTTGCACTTACTGGCTTTGTGTCCTTCCTTTCCACACCCAAATCATATATCAGTTCCTTTGAAATATTCTCCTTGATGCCTCTTCCCAAATTATTTACATGAGGGAAATTGTACTTTCTTTCCTCTATGATCATCATGAAACTCCATATTTCTCTTATTAGCTGAGTCGGGATACTTACCCAAGCTGAGATTATTGATCATATTATGAGATTTCTGATTAGGAATAATAACAATGTTTGGAATTCTAAATCCTATTTCATTTGGTTTCTCATGAAGAATATCATTCCATTGTCCATCATATCCTCTATTATCGCGAATCTTCATATTTCTAGCCATTTTCTAAAACCCAAAAAGAATATTGTGAGAGGAAAAAATCAAGCTAGGGAAAACAACATAAGAAAGGGGGAGTAACTTCAATATATAACATATTAGGGTTAATTATATGATTTTTACTATAATTCTAGGACTATAACCTATACTTATACTTAACCTTATGGACATCCCTAGTCATACCTTATAAATATCTATAGGGATATCACTAAAGTTTTCGCATCCTAGTTTCCAAAGGTTAACTAAACCTTTCCTCTGATACCAACTATAGAGACCCAAAGCTTGACATACATGGACATTATATTACTTTCACGGAATACTTAATAAATAAAAAAACAAACACACAAGGACCGTAATAGTTTAGTGTCGTTGGAAACTCGGAACATAATCTTCTAATCGTGGTGAAAGATATTCAATATCTCCCATAAATATCTTCCCCTTTTGTTTTCTTACCTAAAACCTTTCTTTATATCCAAGGGAAAAAAATGTAAAGGGTGAGCTCAAATTCTTAGTAAAGGTAAGCATGTAGAAAATAAATCAAACCATATACACTTGAACATCAAAGCATGAAAATAAAGTTTACACATCAAAATCTTGAGTTGTGAAATAATTCTTGGAAGTACATAAGACATAGGTCATAAAGGAACATTAATCATGATAAAATATCATGGGAATAAAAAATATAATTTTGGAAACCATTAACCAAATGATATGATTTTCATAGTAGCCATGAAATTGCTTCCAAGACCATCTTACTGGACAAAGTCCCTTTCTGAATCGAGTTCACTCCTCGTTCTAGTCCTGTATCACTGAACCAGATTACTTACCATTTCAGCCATGTCTATCTCATGAGATATGAATCTTTACCCAATGCATTGGAGGGATATTTAGGTACCACCCATCTCATAATGAAATCATTCTTACTTGTTCCAAAACATAAACATAAATCATTCATCATAACCCAAAGAATCAAATGGGTTTCATAATCATCATCCCATTATAACATAATCCATATAAAAAAATGGATATCATTTAATAATAAGATAAGTTAAACCATGTAAATCATAGAGATATTATACTCAAAACATACACATATGAAATAATGTCATCTTAGATGGAAAATGGTTTTGATAAGATACTTGAAAAGAATTCTTGAGGAAAATATCCTTTCTTCTTAAAAATAATTTTCTTTTCACAAAATGCCATGCAATTTTAAAATAAATGGATTTTATTGAAAATAAACATGAAATATTGTAGAGTAAACTTCATGAAAATAAGGTGTTATGCAACCATAAAAATCTGTTCATGCTGTATAAGTTAAAAAAACACTCTCCTCATACTTCTAATGGAAAAGTCAAAAAGTAGCACATATGGTAAACAAAAGAAAGATTCCTTCCATAACACAAATTAAAAGTAAAATAGGGGTAAAAATGACTTTAAAAATAAATTGATTAATATTAAACACTTTATGAAAAACATTTTTTATGGACATGGATGAAAAATATAACCCTAGTAAATACTTACAAGGAAACAATCTCAGATAAGAACTAGATTGGAATAGTTATCCCTTACCTTAAGTTTGATATGCTTCATATGTATCTGAACCTCTAGTATAATGATTTAAATAATGTCATTGACTTATTAAAGAATCATATTCATCATTATGATATCATATATGGTTCACTTATGACTTTATATTACCCGTTCTTTTGTAAATTTCATGTTAAAGCAGCGTTTTGGGTAAAATTGTTTTATTTATCGTACGTGTTTGGACTTGTTGTTATTGATATTATTATTACATATATCTTTATTTACTTACTTAAAAAATATAAATCATGATTTATATATCATATATATATTCAGTACATTTATATATATATATAATAGATAGATAAATGAAAGGAAATACACCATTCATGGAGACGGTAGGCCGTACGTACGCACTAACACTGTTTTCCTTTCCTTATTGACTTTAATGGAAGTAAGTAGATGAAATATATATATATAAATAAATTAAGTAGCTTCATTATTTCATATATTTAATTATTGTTCATTATATATATTTTATAAACATTCTTGAATGGTTAACATGGAGAATAAATCTCATCGCGTCGTGGAGACGGTAATCTGTACGTACGCACGAGCGATGATATCATTCCCATAATTATTGAATGGAATTGTAGTGGATGATATAATACCTCAGAATCAGTATGATATTACAATAAACATATATAGTTATTCTTTACACCATTATACCCATCCAAGTAGGGTGGTGGAGGAAAAAATGATTACACCACGACGTGGAGACGGTATTCCGTACGTACACACGCGCGATGATTTCATTTTCCATAGGATGGATATAAGGTGAAATGGGGTTGTTTCATATTTATAATAACATATTAGTATATTAGTGATACTTATGTTATTACTTTATAATGAAACAAATATATAAGAATAAGTTGAAGAAGAAAGAAAACTTGAAATAATCGGTAGAAGAGATTACCTCTTCCTCGACACACCTCCTTTAAAATTCTTATTTGGGAACTAGAGTTGGTCTTTTGAGAAGACCAAAACCTCAATTATATAAATAGATAGGTTTAGAAGAGGAATTGTCAGGGGTTTTCCATGCTTCAAGTCTCAAAAGGGTGTTAAGAGAAGAGGGAAGGGGTGCCCTTTTTATAAGTGAGGAGAGGGGCACCTTTGGAAAAACTTAAAATATTAATTTATAACAAAGTCATATTCGGTTTATAATAGCTCCAAATTGATTTATTTCGAAGATAAAGTGGGTATGGGTCGAAATACTCTCGACAAATATGTTTTAGACAAGTTTAGGTTACTATTTTAACCTTATCATTTAAATTTAACTCTAAGTTAAAAAATTTAACTTTTACCGTGTCTTCTTGTTTACTTATACTATATGGTTAATAAACTTACTATAACAAGAAAAAAGAATCCCAATTTGTTAATTATTAATATACATAACCTTATATAAGTCATTTTACCAAAAATTATATTTTTATGAATATAATAACAATTAATAATATAATATTTTTTTAAAAACTATTTTATGTCAATTTTGACACTATTTTGTAATTGATTTCTGTGAAAATCATAACAGAATGATTAGTTAGATAAAAGTTAATTAAATCACTAATAACATATCATATTAACTTATAAAATTAGTGTAATTCATAAAAAGTCTCAAATTAAATTTATTTGGGTATTTATAACATTAATTATGTTAATATTTCATTATTAAGGTAATTACTTCATCATCACTGTGTCATAAATAAATTAAATTATTTAATGTCTAAAAATTATAAATAAAATACTATTATGTACGAAATATTTTTAGATTTATAATGAATATTTATAGTAGAATTTTTCTTATGTATAACCCTATATTAAAACTATTTTTTATTAAATTTTGATTTTAACTTTATTAACTCATCTTTAAATAAAATAATAATAAGTGTCCTTAATCAAATCCAAGTGGACCTAAAGGGTAATATTTTATTCCTATGGTTGTTTTTCGTCGAATTAAAATTATCCAATAGAATTAGGAAATGTGTTAGTGTAACACCCCAAGCTTCTACGGTACGCTTCTCTTTAAATAATGCGATAGCGTGTGTTGTACGCAACACCGAGTTCTAACACACCACAACCAATCAAACTAGCCGTTGTGAATAATAATACCTACATTTTGAAATTATATATATTTTATATTTCAAAATGGACTACATTTTTGGATTCATAATATCAAAATTATCCTATGTTGAATTTTTGGTATTTTTTTGAGAACTTCCAATTTTTATGAATAGTGAAAAATACTGAGAAATTTTTTTTTTAATCAAAATAATTTATTGTGATAAATTATACTATTGAGTGGTTTTAAAGTATAATTAGAATATATTTTTACCATTTTATCCAATGTTGTTCATTAGAATTCATTTCACTTTGAAATTGGACATAAACAATTGTCAATCTTTTGATATATATTGTTTCATAAAAACACGCTATTTGTTATGACAACGAGAATTAATTATAATATTAATTAATGAAGCTTATATGTTTGGAATTTTGTAAAATAGACATCATTTTTGAATTTGTAATATCAATTATAGTTTAGGGTGAAATTTTGGCATTGTTCTGAAAAACTTCAATTTTTGATGAATAGTGAAACTACTAAGTGGTAGTTAAAAAACTGAATTTTTCATAAAACTTAATTTTGTTTCTTCTGTGATTGGAATTTCAAAAATCCAAGAGACACGGTTAACATGAAGGATTAAAATTTGGTTCAATGAGATGAAAATAATTTTTGGTGAATAGTAACCTTTTACTTTTATTTACCACGGTTAAAAGTAAATAGGGTAATTAAGGGTAAAAATGATATTAATATTACCCTAACACATGTTATATTTCCATTGGACAGGTGTATATCTACCAAAAATAACCTTAGGAATAAAATATTATCATTTAGATCCACTTGGATTAGATTAGGACATTTATTATTATTTAATTCAAAGAAGAGTTAAAAGAGTTAAAATCAAAGTTTATTTACTAAAACATTTTTCATATAGGGTTATACATAATATAAATTCGATTGAAAATATTAATTAGAAATCTAAAATTATTTACTACATAATGATATTTTATTTATAATTTTTAGACATTATATAATTTAATATATTTATGACACAATGATGATGCAGTAATTATCTAATTAATGAAAAATTAGAATAATTGATATTATTTATACCCAAATAAATATAATTTGAGACTTTTTATGAATTTAACTAATTTTCTAGGTTAATATGACATGTTAGTATTGACTTAATTAACTTTGTTCGAAGTAATAATTCTGTTGTGAGTTTCAGAAAAATCAAATATTGAATAGTGTCAAAATTGACAGAAAAGAGTTTTTAAAACAAATATTATATTATTAATTGATATTAAATTCCTAAAAATCGAAGGTTCAGACAAGAGACTTATATCATGATATGTGTATCATTAATGGAATACTTGGGGGTCACTTGGATGTATATAGTAAGTTTATTAACCATATAATATAAAAATACAAAGAGACATTGTAAAAGTGAAACTAATTAACTACGAGTTAATACTTAAAGACAAGGTTAATATAGTAACCCAAACCTGTCTAAATTCCATTGGTTGAGTGGTTTTAAACCCATACCCACCTTAAACGTTATTTAATCCACTTTGGAGCTATTAGAAACTGAATATGAATTTATTATAAAATAATATGTTTAGCTTTTCCAAAGGTTCCCCTCACCCCTCTTATAAAAGGGCACTCTCCCTTCTCATTAACGCACACCTTCAAAGCCTTTTGGTTCGGCCAAAATCTGCCCAAATACTCTCTAAACTACCCTCACTTCATCCTAGAGTCCTTCCTTTATTCAGAAAGCCAACTTAAGGAGCCCTTTTGATCAAATCAAAAGGAAGAACCCGAAGAAGAGGTAATGATTTCACCACCCCTTTTCAAGTTCCTTTCTTCTTCCACTTCTTCTTTATTTGTTATTACCATTATAAAATAATAACTCCAGTATATTATATATACTTTGATGTTATTATAGACATTTTACAACCATATTTCAGTATTATATCCATCCTTTGAATAACATGTCACCATATGTGCGTACGTACGACTTACCGTCTCCACGTCGTGGTGTAATTGTTATTCAATAAATTATTATTCGGATGGGTATAATAATGATGTTCAATTCATGTAAATAATAAATATAACATGATAATTATTCTGTATATATGATATAACATCCAATTATATATTATTTTAATATCAAAAGAATGTTATTGTCGCTTGTGCGTACGTACAGACTACCGTCTCCACGAATGCGATGAGATTCATTCTCCATCATATCCATTAAAGTATAATTATCATTTTATGATTTAAAGATAATTTTTAAGGACTTGATATCATTCTGGATATGAATAAGATACAACCTATCCCTGAAAAACATGGATTATGTAACAAAACATATAAAAGAAAATGAGTAAGTTAACACCTGAAACAACGATAATACTAAGATATTATTAACAAATCAATGTTAAAAGATCATATATGATATCATATTAATATATATGATTCATTTATAATTTAATAAAAATTATTTCACCATTATAAAGGAGGTTAACCTACCCCCAAGAAAGGAAAATTACAAGGTAAGGGTTTATTTCGCAATCTCTTCATTATCCGAGGTTGTTTATACATAATAGTCTACTGGGACTTCTTTATCATCCACATCTATGTTTCTTAAAAATGTATTTTAAAACATTTTTACTATTTACTATAATATGGGTTAAAGTCATTCATACCCTTGTTTGAATTTTTATAAGAGGTTTATAAAATAATCTTTTTGTCGTTTTCCAAACAAGGTGCTTTTTAACCTTTTCGACATAATTAAGGTAAGAATGTTTTTTTTGACTTATACGGCGAGTGCGGCTATTTTCCCCCATTATAAAATCATCAAAGCTTCCCTTAAAAGATTATAATAATATTTTCAAAGAAAATGTTTTATTTTATATGACACTTAAATGATTTCAAAATAAAAAAGAGATATTTCTCTAAAAAGAGTTTTGATTTCATCTATGTCAACATCCTTTGATGGATTTTAAGCTTATTTGAAGCTGATTTATTATGATACAAAACATCTATATTGTATTGAAGGTTTTGTGATTTGTTTTACTATGGACGTGTTATTTTTATACCATTCATGGTTTATGGAGAATGTATTGACATTTCGTATGCCAGTTTTAATACGAATGTTTATGTTATGTTTAAACTTGTTCATATGAGGAATGCATTGGACTTAATATGTGATGGGTGGAGCCTGCTATAGCTCCTCAATGCATCGGTAGGTCTCATAAGACAAACTAGTGTCTTGGCACAAGTCCTTGACAAAATCTTATTGGTAGTCATGGCACGAGGCCTTGGCTATGTGGTTATGATAGTCTGGAATTATGTATTCCATCATTGTGAAAGTGGTTATTGATATTTCATGTGACTATTTGACTAGTAGAATATCCATGTGAATAACTAAATGGCATTATTTCATTTTATTTTTTCCATACTATGTTTATGTTCAAGTTTAAAAGGCTTTTGTTTTAGTTATACATTGCCTTAAATGTTTATTCTTATTTATGAAAGTTTCTGCTATATTGTTATCCTTACTGGGCATTTGAGCTCACCCCATTCAATGTTTTATTTTTCCTAGGATGTGAAGAAGTAATTTATGAATGAACTACATGGATAGTATGTGGGGATATGAGTGTGGACTATGAAGAAAAGATGTTGTTGTCGTTTTCATTTTTATGATGTAATGTAAGACTTATGAATATATCTAGTGTTTCCAAGGATACTAAACCAATCGGTCATTCGAGATTGGATCTTTCTTGTGATCATTCCAATGTTATGTAATAATGCACCGAATTTGGGTAACTGGGGTCGGGGCGTTACAGTTGGTATCAGAGTAAGTTTAGTAAAAACCTTGGAATCTAGATTTAGATAAACTCTGATTAGAGCACATAGATTTATGATGGACTTTGAGGATTTGTATAGAAGAAATTCCTAGAATTTTGGTATTGTAGAGATTTTGTGAGTTTTCCGAGAAATACATCCATGTATGGATACGAGCAGGTAGAGGCAGCTCTGGCACAGATGTACCTAGGGGTAAAACCTGAAAACACCGCTTTGAGCTAGACTCCAACGGGAACTTGTGCACGACAATGAGCCTTGCTGCACTCTTGGTTATGATACTCATGGGGGATATGCTTAGGATAACTATAATTTTATTTATAAATCATTATGAAGGGTTTATGAGTATATACTTCCTCAAAGAAAACACTTTTTATGATTATGGATTATATCAATAAATAGTTCAATTTATGTTAAGTGTTTTATAAGTATGGGATTATGTATTTTGAATCATAAACTAATCTAGTTTATGCCATTGTTTAGAAATGGCTCCTAGTGGATGAAATGGAAACCATATCAATGCACTCACTCCATGTAGGGATTTACCTCCTGCTCAAGATAATTATAGTGGAGCTGGTGATGCAACTGGTGCTGATCAGCTTATCACCATACTGGGGCAACTCACCCAGGTTATGAATAATAACCTTACCCGTATGGAGCACCTTGATCCACAGGGTGGAGGATCAATGTTAGATCGATTCATGAGGAAACAATAACCAACATTCAATGGGAGTACAAATCCCTTAGTATCTGAGAAATGGATAAATTCCCTAGAGAAAATATTTCAGGCTTTGGGGAGTATTGAAAGGGAAAAAGTTATCATGGCAGTTTACCGCCTCACTAGAGATGCTGATCAATGGTGGTCATTGATTCAAAACATGAAGGAAGATGATGAAGTATCAAATATGGAATGGAGGGAGTTTAATAATCTGTTTTTAGAAAAATACTTTCCTCGCGACCACCGAGTAGATATGGAAAGGCAATTTCTGAGTCTGAGACAAAAGGAGGATGAGAATGTCGCAAAGTATGAGGCTAACTTTACAAGGTTAGCAAGTTATGTTGGAGATTATATATGTAACCCAAGAAGTAAGATAGATCATTTCCTTGATGGGTTAAAACCATTTCTCCGTAAGCATTAGTCTCACAATCCTTTTCATCATACGAAGACATTGTCTCATGTGCTATCAAGACTGAAAAGGAATTCTCTAAGTCTTATAACTTTAAAGCAAAGCAATAAAAGAAGAGATCTGTTGATAAATCTGGGAATGGAAGTAAGGGGAAGAAGGGAAAGGTTGAATATCCATCCTGTGGTAAATGTGGGAAGAAACACCCCGATACTTTCTTGAAGGGAATGGGTGTCTGTTACAAGTGTGGTGAAAAAGGCCACCAAGCTCGTGATTGCAAAGGGAAGAAGGAAGCTACCAATGTTCAATGCTACAATTGCAGGGAGATGGGACATTATGAAAATGAATGTCCTAAGCATCAGGGGAACTTAACTCAGAAAAGGCCAAGGGATCAATGCCAAACTTATGATATCACTACTGCTGAGGTAGAAGCTCCTAAAGACGTAGTGGCAGGTAATTTAATGGTTTCCTAAAGTTTAGAAAATGCATTATTTGATTTTGGATCATCGCATTGTTTCATATCTTCCCAGTTTTCTATGAAAATTAGATATTTCCAATTTTATTTAACAAGGGAGTTGTCAGTTAAAACTCCTAAGGGAAGTATCATTGCAACAATGTTTTGTGAATCAGTCCCCATTAGATCACATAAATGTTCTTTATCTGCTGATCTCATCGTGATACCTATGATTGAGTTTGATATAATCCTCGGTATGGACTGGATTTTGGGCTATGATGTGAAGATTTATTGTAAGAAGAAGGAGGTTACGATTTTTGATGATGATGATAAGGAACACCTTATCTTTAGAGTAGAATCGTCACCACCTAATTCTTATCTAGATCCACCCCCAGTAGCTCAACTAAATTCAATTATTGGGGAGGAAGAGAAAGAAATGACTATAGGTGAGGAAAGGAATGTTCAAATAGAGGATGTACCTATTGTGAAAGAATATGTAGATGTATTTCCGAAAGATTTACCTAGACATCCTCCAGAACAAGAAGTTGAGTTTTCCATTGATTTAATTCCTGGATCAAGGCCTATATCGAACACCCCTTATAGAATGACCACTGTAGAATTAGTCGAACTAAAGAAACAACTAGAGTAATTGAGTAATAAAGGATTTATTCTCAGTAGTGTTTCTCCATGGGGAGCCCCTATTCTTTTTGTTAAAAAGAAAGATGGATCTATGAGGTTATGTATCGACTACAGGGAGATCAATGCTATAACAATAAAGAACAAGTATCCCCTACCTCGCATTAATGATTTATTTGACCAACTACATGGAGCTCAATACTTTTCAAAGATTGACCTTCGATCTAGATACCATTAGTTGTGTGTGAAGAAGGAAGACATTCTGAAGACAACATTTTGAACCGGGTACAGACATGACGAGTTTACTGTAATGACTTTTGGATTGAATAATGCACCCTCTGTATTCATGGATTTGATGAATATAGTTTTCAAGGAGTATCTTGATGAATTTGTGGTGGTATTTATTGATGATATCTTGGTATACTCCATAATCTATGAAGATCATGAAAATCACTTGCACATTATCCTGAAGAATCTGAGAAGACATGAATTATATGGGAAGTTTAGCAAGTGTGAATTCTGGCTTCAGGAGATTTCTTTTCTTGGCCATATTTTCTATAAAGATGGAATCTTTGTTGATCCTTCTAAGACCAAGGCAATCCAAGAATGGCCAGCACCTACGAGTATAAATGAGGTACGTAGTCTTATTGGTTTGGCAGGTTATTATCGACGTTTCGTCTAGAATTTTTCCCGATTGGCTAACCCATTAACGAAGCTCATACATAAAGGGGTTAAATTTGTTTGGACAAAAGAGTGTGAAGAATGTTTCGAAGAACTGAAGAGAATATTAGTCAATGCTCCTATATTGACTCTACATCAGGGAATGATGGGTTCGTTATTTATTGTGATTCATCGAAGAAAGGACTTGGTTGTGTCCTTATGCAGAATGATAGGGTTATTGCCTATGCATCACGATAGTTGAAAACTCATGAAAAAACTATCCTACTCATGATCTCGAGTTAGAATCTGTGATATTTGATTTGATGATATGGAGGCACTACCTCTATGGTGAAAAATGTGAGATTTATACTGATCACAAGAGTTTGAAGTATATTTTATCACAAAAATAACTCAACATGAGGCAAAAGAGATGGCTTGAATTACTCAAGTATTATGATTGTACGATACAATACCACCCGGGGAAAGAAAAAAAGGTGGAAAATGATTTGAGAAGAAAATATCATGGAGTTTTGAACAATATGAGAATTGAAAGGGATCCATTTTTCATGGATCTAGTGAAGATGGAAATGAGAATAACCAGGGATGGTGAAACATCAATGCTTTTTCAAATGGTTTCCAAACAATCTTTACTATAAAGGATTAAGAGTTCTCAGACCGATGATGAATAATTTCTAAAGAAGATTAAATCTGTGAATGATGGGAGACTGAGAGACTTTGTGTATGAAGATGGAATTTTGAAATTCGGGAAGAGACTTTGTGTTCCCGATATACCTTATCTAAAAAGGGAATTGATAGATGATGCTCATAGTTCCAATTTCTCTATACACCCTAGGATCACCAAAATTTATAGAGATTTGAAGGAAAATTTTTGGTTGGACAACATGAAGAGGGAGATTGCTGATTTTTTGTCAAGATGTATGGTTTGTCAACAAGTGAAAGATTGAAGGAAACAACCTGGATGAGTCATGAAACCTCTTCCCATACCGGAGTGGAAATGGGACAATATTACGATGGACTTTGTCATGGGGATACCAAAGACTCCTAGAAGGAACGATGCAATATGGGTTATTGTTGATCGTCTTACCAAGTCAACACATTTTCTTGCTATAAGAGAAGATTTACCACTGGAACGTCTAGTAAGACTATATATTAATGAAGTTGTGAGACTTCATGGAGTACCCCAATCGATTATTTCTGATCGTGATCCCCATTTTAATTCAATATTTTGGAAGAGTCTTCAAAAATACATGGATACTGAACTTCATTTGAGCACTGCTTACCACCATCAGAAAGACGGATAATCCGAATGGACTATTCAAACCTTAAAAGACATATTGATATCTTTCTCACTTGACTTTCAGGGTATGTGGGATCAATATTTACCTTTGGTAGAATTTTCATATAATAATAGATTCCATTCGAGTATTCAGACAGCACTATATGAAGTGTTATACGGAAAGAGATATCGGGCACCAACATGTTGGGATGACATTGGTGAAAGAAAACTTGTAGGTCAAGAACTGGTGGAGGAAACGATGGAAAATGAGAAGGTAATCCAAAATCACATCAAAGCAGCTCAAAGTAGGAAGAAGAGCTATGCCGATAATCGAAGGAAGGATTTGGAATTTCAAGTCGGTGATCTTGTTTTATTGAAGGTATCTCCATGGAAGGGAGTCATATGTTTTTGTAAGAAAGGTAAATTGAGTCCCAGGTACATCAGACCTTTCAAAATTCTAGAACGAATTGGGGATTTAGCTTACCGATTGGCAATGTCGCCAAGTCTCTCCAAAGTTCACGATGTGTTCCACGTATCTCTATTAATGAAATACATGCCTGACCCAACACATGTACTCACCTATGAGGAATTAGAACTGGAACCCGATCTGTATTATTGCGAAGAGCCCGTCAAGATTCTTGATACGAGAGAGCAAGTACTGAGAAACTGGACGACTCGTCTAGTAAAAGTCTTGTGGAGAAACCATAAGATGGAAGAGGCAACGTGGGAACCCAAGGAACTTATGATGATGAACCACCTGAGTCTTTTCATGTAGTAGTATTCTAGAAATTTTGATGATGAAATTATTTTAAGGAGGGGAGAATGTAACACCCCAAGCTTCTACGGTACACTTCTCTTTGAATAATGCGATAGCATGTGTTGTATGCAACATCGAGTTCTAACACACCACAACCAATCAAACTAGCCGTTATGAATAGTAATACCTACATTTTGAAATTATATATAGTTTATATTTCAAAATGGACTTCATTTTTGGATTCAGAATATTAAAATTATCCTAAGTTGAATTTTTGGTATTTTTCTGAGAACATCCAATTTTTATGAATAGTGAAAAATACTTAGAAACAAATTTTTTAATAAAAAAATTTATAGTGATAAATTATACTATTGATTAGTTTTGAAGTATAATTAGAATATATTTTTACCATTTTGTCAAATAGTGTTCATTAAAATTAATTTCACTTTTAAATTGGACATAAACAATTGTCAATCTTTTGATATATATTGTTTCTTAAAAACACACTATTTGTTGTGACAACGGGAATTAATTATAAAATTAATTAACGAAACTTATATTTCTGGAATTTTGTAAAATAGACATCAATTTTGAATTCTGAATATCAATTATATCTTAGGGTGAAATTTTGGCATTGTTCTGAAAAACATCAATTTTTTTTGAATAGTGAAACTACTAAGTGGTAGTTAAAAAACTGATTTTTTCATAAAACGTAATTTTACCGCTTCTGTGATTGTAATTTCAAAAATCCTAGAGACACGGTTAATATCAAGAAGTAAAATGTGGTTCAATGAGATGAAAATAATTTTTGGTGAATAGTAACTTTTTACTTTTATTTACCACGGTTAAAAGTAAATAGGGTAATTAAGGGTAAAAATGATATTAATATTACCCTAACACATGTCCTAATTCTATTGTACAAGTGTAGGTCGACCAAAAACTACCTTAGGAATAAAATATCATCATTTAGGTCCACTTGGATTAGATTAGGACATTTATTATTATTTAATTCAAAGAAGATTTAAAAGAGTTAAAATCAAAGTTTATTTACTAAAACATTTTTAATATAAGGTTATACATAATATAAATTCGATTGTAAATATTCATTAGAAATATAAAATGATTTCCTACATAATGATATTTTATTTATAATTTTTAGACATTATATATCTTAATTTATTTATGGCACAATGATGACACAGTAATTACCTAATTAATGAAAAATTAGAATAATTGATATTATAAATACCCATATAAATATAATTATAGCCTTTTTATGAATTAAAATAATTTTATAGGTTAACATGACATGTTATAATTGTCTTAAGTAACTTTTTTCTAAGTAATCATTCTGTTATGAGTTTCAAAAAAATCAATTATTGAATAGAGTAAACATTGACATAAAAGAATTTTTAAAACAAATATTATATTATTAATTGATATTAAGTTCTTAAAAATCTATGGTTTGGCCAAGAGACTTATATAATGATAGGTGTATCATTAATGGACCACTTGGGGGTCGCTTGGATGTATATATTAAGTTTATTAACCATATAATATAAAATTACAAAGAGACATTGTAAAAGTGAAACTAATTAACTACGAGTTAATACTTAAAGATAAGGTTAATATAGTAACCCAAACCTGTCTAAATTCCATTGTATGAGTGGTTTTCGACCCATACTCACCTTAACCATTAAATAATCCACTTTGGAGCCATTAGAAACCGAATACGAATTTATTATAAAATAATATTTCTAGCTTTTCCAAAGGTGCCCCTCACCCCTCTTATAAAAGGGCACTCTCCCTTCTCATTAACTCACACCGTAAAAACCTTTTGGTTCGGACAAACTCTACCCAAATAATCTCTAAACTTCCCTAAATTTATCCAAGAGGCCTTACTTTAGTCAGAAAGCCAACTTAAGGAGCCCTTTTGATCAAATCAAAAGGAAGAACCCGAAGAAGAGGTAATGATTTCACCACCCTTTTTCAAGTTCCTTTCTTTTTCCACTTCTTCTTTCTTTGTTATTACCATTATAAAATAATAACTCCAGTATATTATATATAATTTGATGTTATTATAAACATTTTACTACCATATTTCAGTATTCTATCCATCCTTTGAATAACATGTCACCATACGTGCGTACGTACGGCTTACCGTCTCCACGTCGTGGTCTAATTGTTATTCAATAAATTATTATTGGGATGGGTATAATAATGATGTGTAATTAATGTAAATAATAAATATAACATGATAATTATTCTTTATATATGATATACCATCTAATTATATATTATTCTAATATCAAAAGAATGATATTGTCACTTGTGCGTACGTACGGACTACCGTCTCCATGAACGCGATGAGATTCATTCTCCATAGTATCCATTCAAGTATAATTATCATTTGATGATTTAAAAATAATGTTTAAGGACTTGATATCATTCTGGATATGAATAATATACAACATATCCATGAAAAAAATGGCATACGTATCAAAACATATAAAAGAAAAACCGTAAGTTAACACCCAAAACAACGATAATACTAAGATATTATTAGCAAATCAATATTAAAAGTTCATATATGATATCATATTAATATATATGATTCTTTTATAATTTAATAAAAATTATTTCACCATTATACAGGAGGTTAACCTAACCCCAACCAAGGAAAAGTACAAGGTAAGGGTTTATTTCGCAATCTCTTCATTATCCGTGGTTGTTTATACGTAATAATCTATTGGGACTTCTTTATCATCCACATCCATGTTTCTTAAAAATGTATTTCAATTTTTTTTACTATTTACTATAATATGGGTTAAAGTCATTTATACCCTTGTTTGAATTTTTATAAGAGGTTTATAAAAGAATCTTTCTGTCATTTTCCAAACAAGGTTCTTTTTAACCTTTTCGACAGAATTAAGATAAGAATGTTTTTTTAACTTATATGGCGGGTGTGAATAGTTTACGCCGTTATAAAATCGTCGAAGCTTCCATTACAAGATTATAAGAATATTTTCAAAGAAAATGTTTTATTTTATATGACTCTTAAATGATTTCAAAATAAAATAGAGATATTTCTGTAAAAAGTGTTTTGATTTCATTTATGTCAACATCCATTGATGGATTTTAAGTTTATTTGAAGCTGATTTATTATAATACAAAACTTCCATATTGTATTGAAGGTTTTGTGATTTTTTTATTGTGGATGTGTTATTTTTATACCATCATGGTTTATGGATAATTTATTGACATTTAATATGCGGGTTCTAATACGAATGTTTATGTTATGTTTAAACCTGTTCATATGAGGAATGCGTTGGACTTAATATGTGACTGGTGGAGACCGCTATAGCTCTTCGATGCATCGGCAGGTCTCATGAGAAAAACTAGTGTCTTGGCACAAGGCCTTGAAAAAATCTTATTGGTAGTCTTGGCACGAGGCCTTGGCTATGTGGTTATGATAGTCTGGAAATATATATTCCATCATTGTGAAAGTGGTTATTGATATTTCATGTGATTATTCGATTATTAGAATATCCATGTGAATAAGTAAATTGAATTATTTCATTTCATTTTTTCCATACTATGTTTAAGTTCAAGTTTAAAAGGCTTTTGTTTTAGTTATACATTGCCTTAAATGTTTATTCTTATTTATGAAAGTTTCCTCTATATTGTTATCCTTACTGGGAATTTGAGATCACCCCTTTCAATGTTTTATTTTTCCCAGGATGTGAAGAAGTAATTTATGAATGACCTACAGGGATAGTATGTGGGGATATTAGTGTGGACTATGAAGAAATTTTTTTGTTATTGTTTTCATTTTTATGATGTAATGTAAGACTTATGAATATATCTAGTGTTTCCAAGGCTACTAAACCAATCGGTCTTTCGAGATTTGATCTTTCTTGTGATCATGACAATGTTATGTAATAATGCACCGACTCTGGGTAACTGGGGCCGAGGCGTTACAGTTAGGATAATAATAATATCATTTTTATCCTTAATTACCCTTTTTACTTTTAACCATGGTAAATAAAGGTAAAAAGTTATTATTCACCAAAATTATTTTTATCTTATTTAACCACATTTTACTCCTTGATATTAACCGTGTCTCTCGGATTTTCAAAATTTCACTCAAAGAAGCGGTAAAATTATGTTTTATGTAGATTTTAAAATTCTCCTAGGAGGTTGGTAAAAGACGGTGAAAAGTTCAATAAAATTTTTATATTTCTAAAATTATTATAAAATGACTCCAATGAATTTCATTGAACTTATATAGGTATTATGTATCAATTTTGACCTAAAATAAATTTAAATAAAATAAATAGTTATTTAAATAAAAAGCCGGTTTTTAAATAGTAACCTAGTGTTTTCACTATTCATCAAAAGTTGAATATTTTCATAAAAATACAAAAAATTCACCCTAGGATAATTTCAATATTCTGAATCCAAAAATAAAGTTAATTTTGAAAGATAAAATTCATAAAATTTCAAAAAGTGGGTATTACTATTCATAACGACTAGTTCTTAATAATATTATAATAATATCTCATTTATTGAAACTTGTTATTACGTACGACACACGCTATCAAATAAGGTCTTGATTGCATGTAATGAAATCCAAGTCAGGGCTGCGTGTAGTTAAAGCTCTGTTTGGTGTTGTGTATAACATAATCAAAACTTATTTCATTCATACATTAAACAAAATCTATACTTAATGTTGTGTAGAATAATTTCCACAAAATGAAATTTAATTTGTGTGTAACATGAGCCAAGAATAGTGTTGCGTATACTGCAAGATAATATGGTGTTGCGTATAGCGCAAGATAATCTTAGTGTATCATACAACACAAGACATCAATGAAATTAGAAATAATAGTTTTCATAAAATCTCAGGGTGTTACAATGTTTATATCTTCATTTGCCACCAATTTTCTCTTTTGTGGAATCCTAGTTATGGGATGAATTTTGTATTTATATTTCCCTATTTTTATGAAAAAAATTTATTAACCGTTTTTATAGTTTGGGTGTTTCCAAAAATAAATTTTCAGATGTCAAACCCTTGATTTTTGTGATCAAGATTAAATTTCAGGGACATAATTTATTTAAGTGGGGTATAATGTAACACACTAAGATTTTAAAAGATAAACATAATGTTTGATTATGTACATGACACGTAACACCATAATTATAAGATAATGTAACACCCCAAGAATTTATGATTTTTTTTAAAAATAAACTCAATCTATTCGATAGCTTGCAGAACATGCAACACTAAATCTAAATGAACCGTAATATAGTATACCATTATATCATAGCCATTAAATTAGCAAGTATGAATAGGAATGACTAAATTATGAAAATTATATTTTTTTACACATGTATAAAATAAATTCAATGCATATCTACTAATTATAAATAAAATAAGAACAATTTGAATGAAAAAAGAATTGTTTTCTAAAAAAACTTTATTTTCCTAAAAGGCTGTTTAGTCACACTTTGAACACATAATTTAAAATTAATTTATACTAATTTTAGAAAATTTATTTTAAAAAATGAACTTAATTTTTAAATTTATTATATTGATATTAACTTATGGTTAAATTTTATGATTTCCTATAGAATATTAGTTTTTCAGTAAATAGTGAAAATACCAATTTTTATTAAAATGTTATTTATTTTTAATAAATTAAGTCCCATTATTATTATAATTTCAATTAAAATTAACACAATTATTATTTATTTATTTTAAATAAAATTATTTATAATTAAATCTCCTTTATACTTTATTTTAGTATAAGTTTATTTTTAGGATTTTAAACACCTTTTTTCTAAATATGGTTTCAAAGTGAATAATGTTTCTCTATTTTAAATAATTAAAATAACCCCTAATTGTAACACCCAAAGCTTCCACGGTACGCTTCTCTTTGAATAATACAATAATTTCTGTTGTACACAACTTCAAGTTATAACACACCACAACCAATCAAACTTACCGTTATGAATAGTAATAGCCAGTTTTTAAAATTTTATAAATTTTATCATTCAAAATGGACTTCATTTTTGGATTCAGAATATCAATATTAGCTTAAGGTGAATTTTTTGTATTTTTCTGAAAACTTTCAACTTTTTATGAATAGTGAAAAACACTGAGTTATAGTATAAAACCGTATTTTAATTTAAATAATTAATTATTTTATTTAAATTTATTTTTGGTAAAAATAGATACATAATACCTATATATGTTAAATGTAATTCATTGGAGTCATTTTGTAATAATATAAGATATACAATGTTTTATTGAACTTTTCACCGTCTTTTACCCACCTCCTCGGAGCATTTGAAAATTTACATAAAACATAATTTTACCGCTTCTTTAAGTTGAATTTCAAAAATATGAGAGACACAGTTGATATAAGTAATTAAAATGTGATTCAATAAGATGAAAATAATTTTTGGTGTATAGTAACTTTTTACTTTTATTTACCACAGTTAAAAGTAAATAGGGTAATTAAGGGTAAAAATGATATCATTATTACCCTAACACATGTCCTAATTCTATTAGATAAGTATAATTTGTCAAAAAACAACCTTAGGAATAATATATGAACCTCTTTGGTCCACTTTTATTAGATTAAGACATTTATTATTATTTAATTCAAAGAAGAGTTAAAAGTGTTAAAATCAAAGTTTACTAACTAAAACAGTTTTAATATAGGGCTACACATAAGATAAATTTGACTATAAATATTCATTAGAAATATAAAAAAATTCCCTACATAATGGTATTTTATTTATTGTTTTTAGACATGAAATATGGTAATTTATTTATGACATAATGACGATAGAGTAATTACCTAATTAATTAAATATTAAAATAATTGGTATTATAAATATCCAAATAAATGTAATTTGAGACTATTTATGAATTCAACTAATTTTATAGGTTAATATGACATGTTAGGGTTGGTTAGATGAATTTTTTTTCGAAGTAATATTGTTTTTATGAATTTAGAAAAAACAAAATACCAAATAGTGTCAAAATTGACACAAAAGAGTTTTTAAGACTAATATTATATTATTAATTGATATTCTGTTACTAAAAATATAAGGTTCTGCCAAAGGTCTTAAATAATATTATATATGTCATTAATGAACCAGTTGAGTTGCTCTTGGAAGTTTATAGTACGTTTATTAACCATATAATTTAAAAATACAAAGAGACATGGTAAATGTGAAACTATTTAAATAAGAGTTAAATATAAAAGATAATGTTAAAATAGTGACCGAAAACATTCTAAAACCTATTGGTTGAGTGATTTTATACCAATATACACCTTATCCTTTAAATAATACATTTTGGATCCATTATAAACTGAAAATTATTTTATTATAAAATAATATTTCTAGATTTTCCTAAGGTGCCCCTCACCCCTCTTATAAATGGGCACTCACGCTTATCTATAATTCACACTTTCAAAGCCCTTTAGCTTGGCCAAACCATTTTCAAATACCCTCTAAACTATTATGCCTTTATCCTAGAGGCATTCATTTAGTCATAAAGACAACATATGGATCCCTTTTGATCAAATCAAAAAAATAACCCGAAGAAGAGGTAAATATTTCATCACCTCTTTAAAGTTCATTTCTTCTTCCACTTCCTCTTTCTTTGTTATTTCCATTCTAAAATAATAAATCCAGTATCTTCTATATACTATGATGTTATTATAAATATGGTTAAACCATATTCATTATTCTATCCAACCTTTGAATGACATGTCACCATGCGTGTGTACGTACAACTTACCGTCTCCACGTCGTGGTGTAATTGTTTTTCAGTACATTATTATTTGGATGGATATAATAGTGATGTGTAATTGTTTTAAATAGTAACCATAAAATGAAAATTATTTTTTATAAATTATATAATATCCAATTATATATTATTTTAATATCCAGAAAAGGATATTGTCGCTCGTGCGTACGTACGGATTACCATCTCCACGAACGCGATGAGATTCATTCCCCATCGTATCCATTCAAGAATAATTTTCATTAGATGATTAAAAATAATATTTAAAGACTTAATATAATTATGAATATAAATAATATACCTACTATCAAAAAAAATATTACTTACGTAACAAAGCATATAAAGGAAAACGAATCAGTTAACACCAGAAACGATGATAATACTAAGATATTATTAACAAAGCAATGTTAAAAGATCATATATGATATAATATTAATGTATATGATTATTGTATAATTTAATAAAAATTATTTCACCATTGTACAGGAGTTTATCATACCCTCAACCATGGAAAGGTACAAGGTAAGGGTTAATTTCACAATCTCTTAATTATCCGAGGTTGGTTTTACGTAAGTATCTGATGTGACCTCTTTATCATCCACATACATGTTTCTTAAAAATGTATTTCAATTTTTTTTAATATTTAATAGACAATGTTTTAATGTCAATTATACCCTTATTTGACCTTATGTGTTTTTAAAGGAATCTTTCCGTCATTTTCCAAACAAGGTACTTTTTGACCTTTTCGACAAAATTAAGGTAAGAATATTTTTTTAACATATATGGAGGGTGTGGCTATTTTCTGATGTTATAACATAATCAAAGCTTCCCTTACAATATTATATGAATATTTTCTAAATAAATGTTTTCCTTTATAATTATATGATATTTAAATTATTTAAAAATAGAAATAGATATTTCTCAAAAAATGTTTTTATTTCATCTATGTCAACATCCTTTGATGGATTGTAAGATTATTTGAAGTTGATTTATTATGATAAAAAACATCCATATTGTATTGATGGTTTTGTGATATGTTTTATTGTGGATGTGATATTTTTATATCATTCATGGTTTATGGATAAAGTGTTGACAATTTGTATGCTAGTTTTAATTCGAATATATATGTTATGTTTAAACCTTTTCATATGAGGAATGCATTGGAATTGGTAAGTGATGGGTGGAGCATGCTATATATCCTCAATGCATCAGTAGGTATCATGAGACAAACTAGTGTCTTGGCATAAGGCCTTGAAAAAATCTTATTTGTAGTCTTGGCACAAGGCCTTGACTATGTGGTTATGAAGTCTGGCATTACACATTCCATCATTATGAAAGTTGCTATTGATATTTCATGTGATTATTCGACTAGTAGAATATACATGTGAGTAATTAAATGGAATTATTTTGATTTATATTTTCCATATTATGATGATGTTTATGTTGAAAAGGCTTTTGTTTAATTTTATATATTTCCTTAAATGTTTATGTTTATTTATAAAAGTTTCCACTATATTGTTATCCTTATATAGCATCTGAGATCACCCCTTTCTATGTTTTATTTTTCCCCAGATGCAATGAAATATATTATGACTGGCCTATAAGGATAGTCTTTGGGATCTCAGTGTTGTCTATGGAAACAATGTTGTTGTAGTTTTCCATTTTATGATGTAATGTAAACCTTATGGATATATTTAGTATTTTCAAGGATACTAAACTAATCGGTCTTTCGAGACTTGATATTTTGTTATCATTCCAATGATATGTAATAATGCACCGACTCTGTGCTTCTGGGGTCGAGGCATTATTGTTGGTATGAGAGGAATTTTAGTAAAAACCATGGAAAATAGAATTAGGTAAACTTTGATTAGAGAACACATCCCTAAGATAGACTTTGAGGATTAATATAGAGGAACTTCCTAGAATTTTTATATTGTAGTGATATTCTGAGTTTTCCAAGAAATACATCCCTATATGGATATGAGCAGGTAGAGGCGGCTCTAGCACAGATGTACCTAGAGGTAAAACTTGAAAACACCGCTTTGAGCTAGTGTTTAACGAGAACTGGTGAACGACAACGGGCCTTGCTGCACTCTTGGTTAAGACACTCACGAGGGATATGCTAAAGATAATTCTCATTTTCCTTACAAAACATTATGAAGGGTTTATGAGTATATAAATCTTTAAAGAAATCATTTTTATGATTATGGATTATATCCATAAACTGTTAAATTTTTGTTAATTGTTTTACAAGTTTGGATTTATGTATTGCGATTCATAAACTAATCTTGTTTATGGCACTGTTTAGAAATGGAACCTAGTGGATGGAATAGAAACCATATCAATTCATGAACTCTATGTAGGGATTTTACTCCTACTCAAGATAATTATAGTGGAGTTGGTGATTCAACTAGTGCTGATCAGCTAATCACCATACTGGGAGAACTCACTCAGGTTATGAATAATAACCTTACCCATATGAAGCACCCTGATCCATAGTGTGGAGGATTAATGTTAGATCGCTTCATTAGGCAACAACCACCAACATTAAATGGGAGTACAAATCCATTAGCAGATGACCAATGGATAAATTCCTTAAGGAAAATATTCCTCGCCTTGGGGTGTAGCGAAAGGGAAAAAGTAGTCATGGCTATTTTCCACCTCAATGAAGATGCTGATCAATGGTGGTCATTAATTCAAAACACAAAGGAAGATGATAAAGTATCAAATACATAATAGAGGGAGTTTAAAGATATTTTCTTAGAAAAAGAATTTCCTCATGACCATTGAGCGGATATGGGAAGATAATTTCGGAGTCTGAGGAAAAAGGAGTATGAAAATGTCACAAAGTATGAAGCTAAATTTACAAGATTAGTGAGACATGCTACAGATTATATAAATATCCCATGAATTGAGATTGATCGTTTATTTTATGGGTTAAAACAATTTATCCGTTGAGAATTATTATCACAATCCTTCTCATCGTACAAAGATATTGTCTCATGTGATATCAAGATAGAAGAAGAATTTTCTAATACTTATGACTTTAAAGCAAATCAAGAGAAGAAGATATCTGCTAAACAATCTAGAAATGGAAATAAGGGGGAGAAGGTAAAATTTGAATATCCATCCTATAGTAAATGTGGGAAGAAACAACCTGGTACTTTCATGAAGAGAATGGGAATATGTTACAAGTGTGGTGAAAAAGGCCACCAAGCTCGTGATTGCAAGGCGAAGAAAGAGGCTGTCGATGTTGAATGCTACAATTGTAGAGAAAGTGGGAATTATGTGAATTAATGTACTAAGAGTCAGGGGAACATACCTCCAAAAAGTCCAAGGGATCAAGGCCAAGTTTATGTTATCACTACTAATGAGGTTGAAGTTCTGAAAGATGTAGTGGCATGTAATTTAATGGTTTCCTCAAGTTTAGAAAATGCTTTATTTGATTCTGGATCATCGCATTGTTTCATATTTTCATATTTTTCTAAGAAATTTAGATATTTTCAATTTGATTTATCAAGGGAGTTGTCAGTAATAACACTCAAGGGAAGAATCGATGCAACAATGATTTGTGAATCAGTTCCCATTAAGGAATATAAATGTTATTTATCTGTGGATCTCATCATTATACCCATGATTGAATTTGATATAATCCTCGGTAAGGATTTTCTTTCAGACCATGATGTGAAAATTTAATGTAAGAAGAAGGAGGTTACAATTTTTTATGATGATGATAATGAGTACCTTATCTTTAGAGAAAAAATGTCACCACCTAATTCCTATCTAGTCACACCCCCAATAGCTCAACTAAATTCAATTATTGGGGAGGAATAGAATGAAATAACTATGGGTGAGGAAAAGAATGTTCAAATAGAGGATGTACCTATTGTGCAAGAATATGTTGATGTATTCCCAGAGGATTTACTTGGACAACCTCTAGAATGAGAAATTGAGTTTTCCATTGATTTAATTCCTGGTTCAAGGCCCAAATCAAAGACCCCTTATTTAATGGCCACTATAAAATTAGTGTAACTAAAGAAACAACTATAGGAATTGAGTAATAAGGGATTTATTCACCCTAGTGTTTCTCTATGGGGAGCCCCTGTCCTTTTTCTTAATAAAAAAGATGGATCTATGAGGTTGTGCATTGACTACAGGGAGATCAATGATATAAAAATAAAGAACAATTATCCCCTACCTCACATTGATTATTTATTTGACCTACTTCATGGAGCTCAATACTTTTCAATGATTAAACTTTGATCTGGATATCATCAGTTGTCTGTGAAGAAGGATGACTTTCTGAAAACAGCATTTTGAACCAGGTACGAGCATTACGAGTTTACAGTAATGCCTTTTGGATTGACTAATGCACCCTATGTCTTCATGGATCTAATGAATATATTTTCAAGGAATATATTGATGACATTGTAGTGGTATTTATTGATGATATCTTGGTATACTCCAAAATATATGAAGATCATGAAAATCACTTGTGCTTTATCTTGATGACTCTTAGAATACATGAATTATATAGGATGTTTAGAAATTGTAAATTCTGGCTTCAGGAGATTTCTTTTCTTGGACATATCATCTTTAAGGATGGAATCTCCATTGATCCTTCTAAGACAAGATAAATCCAATAATGGCCATCACCAATGAGTATAACTGAGGTACATAGTTTTATTGGATAAAAAGGTTATTATCAGCATTTCATCTAGAATTTTTCCCTGTTGGCTATCCCATTAACCAATCTCACATGTAAATTGGTGAAATTTGTTTGGAAAAAAGAATGTGAAGATGTTTTTAATAATTGAAGAGAAGATTAGTCAATTCTCCTATATTGAATATACCAACGGGGAATGATGAGTTTGTTGTTTATAGTGATGAATCAAAGAAAGGACTTGGTTTTGTACTTATATAGAATGATAGGGATATTGCCTATGCATCAATAAATCTAAAAATTCATGAAAAAAATTATCTTACTCATGATCTTGAGTTAGCAGCTGTAATATTTTATTTAAAGATATGGATACACTATCTATATGGTGAAAAATGTGAGACTTATACTAATCAGAAGAGTTTGAAGTATATTTTCTCACAAAAAGAACTCAACATGAGGTAAATGAGATTGGTAGATCTACTCAAGAATTATGATTGCACGATACACTACCACATGGGGAAGGAAAATAAGGTGGAAAATTATTGAGTAGAAAAGGATCATGGTGTTTTGAACTAGGTGAGATTTGAAAAGAATCTTATATACATGGATCTAGTAAAGATGGATATGGGAATAACCATGGAAGGTGAAACATAAATGATTTTTTAAATGGTTTCCAAAAAATCATTACTAGAAAGGATAAAAAGTTTTGAGAATGATGATGAGGAGTTTCAAAAGAAGATTAATGCTATGAATAACAGGAGATTGAGTGACTTTGTATATGAAGATGGAATTTTGAAATTTGGGAAGAGACTCTGTGTTCCCGATATACCTAAACTAAAATGAGAATTTTTGGATGATGGTCATAGCTCCAATTTCTCTATACATCCTGGGAGCACCAAAATGTATAGAGATTTGAAGGAACATTTTTAGTGGGACAACATGACTAGGGAGATTGATGATTTTGTGTCAAGATGTATAGTTTTTCAACAAGTGAATGATGGAAGGAAACAAATTGGAGGAGTCATGAAACCTCTTCCCATACATGAGTGGAAATGGGATAATTTTACGATAGAATTTTTCATGGGACTACCAAAGACTCCAAGAAGGAATGATGATATATGGGCCATTGTTGACCGTCTTACCAAGTCAGCACCTTTTCATGCTATAAGAGAAGACTTACCAATTGAATGTTTAGAAAGACTGTATATTAATGAAGTTTAAATAATTCATGGAGTACCCCTATCGATTGTTTCTGATCGTGATCCCTGTTTTACATCAAGATTCTGGAAAAGTCTTCAGAAAGACATGGATACTGAACTTCGTTTGAGCATTCCCTACCACCCTCAAACTGATGGACAATCAGAACGGACAATTAAAACCTTATAAGGCATGTTGATATCATTCCCACATGACTTTCATGTTATGTGGGATCAATACTTACCTCTGGTATAATTCTCCTATAACAATAGTTTCCATTCAAGTATTTAGATGGCACCATATGAAGTGTTATAGGGAAAGAGATGTCGCACACCAACTTTTTGGGATGATTTTGGTGAAAGAAAACTTGTAGGCCCAAACATGTGGAGGAAATGATGGAAAAGGTGAAGGTAATCCAAACCCACATCAAATCATCTCAAAGTAGGTAGAAGAGCTATGCTGATAATTGAAGGATGGATTTGGAATTTTAGGTAGGAGATCATGTTTTCTTAAAGGTATCCCCATGGAAGGGAGCTATACGTTTCAGTAAGAAGAGAAAATTAAGTCCCAGGTACATCAGACCTTTCAAAATTATGGAATGAATTGGGGCTTTAGGTTACTGTTTGGAAATGCCGCCAAGTCTCTCCAAAGTTCACGATGTATTCCATGTATTAGTGTTGAGAAAATACATGCCTATCCCAATGAATGTCCTCATCTATGAAGAATTAGAACTAGAACCCGATCTATCTTATTGTGAAGATCCTGTCAAGGTTCTTGATACAAGAGAACAAGTGCTGGGAAACCAGACAACTCATTTGGTAAAAGTTTTATGGAGAAACCATAAGATGGAAGAGGCAACATGGGAACCTGAGGAACTTATGATGAAGAACCACCTGAGTCTTCTTATGTGGTAATATTCTAGAAATTTTGAGGACGAAATTATTTGAATGAGGAAAGAATGTAACACCCCATGCTTCCATGGTACACTTCTCTTTGAATAATACAATAATGTGTGTTGTATGAAAATTTGAGTTCTAACACACCACAACCAATCAAACAAGTTATTAGGAATAGTAATACCCAATTTTTGAAATTTTATAAATTTTATCTTTCAAAATGGACTTCATTTTTGGATTTGGAATTTCAAAATTATCTTCCGGTGAATTTTTGGTATTTTTCTGAAAATTTTCAATTTTTGGTGAATAGTGAAAAACATCGAGTTATAGTTTAAAACCAAATTTCTATTTAAATAAATAATTATTTTATTTAAATTTATTTTAGGTAAAAATAGATACATAATACCTATATATGTTCAATGTAATTCATTGGAGTAATTTTATAATAATATTAGAAATATAAAATTTTATTGAACTTTTCACCGTCTTTTACCCACCTCCTAGGAGCATTTAAAAATTTACATAAAATATAATTTTACCATTTCTGTGAGTTTAATTTCAAAACTCTGAGAGACATGGTTGATATCAGTAAGTAAAACGTGGTTTAATAAGATGAAAATAATTTTTGGTGAATTGTAACTTTTTACTTTTAATTACAACGGTTAAAAGTAAATAGGGTAATTAAGGGTAAAAATGATATTATTATTTCCCAAAAACATGTCAGAATTCTATTGGATAAGTATAATTCACCCAAATACAACATTAGGAATAAAATATGAACCTCTTTGGTCCACTTGGATTAGATTAGGACATTTA
Source organism: Viscum album (assembly GCA_963277665.1). Classification (NCBI taxonomy): domain Eukaryota; kingdom Viridiplantae; phylum Streptophyta; class Magnoliopsida; order Santalales; family Viscaceae; genus Viscum; species Viscum album. The sequence continues at coordinate 777,071,877 of OY728123.1, forward strand.
TTATTATTTAATTCAAAGAAGAGTTAAAAGTGTTAAAATCAACGTTTAATAACTAAAAAATTTTTAATATAGGGTTAGACATAAGATAACTTAGACTGTAAATATTCATTATAAAGATAAACCTATTTCCTATATAATGGTAATTTATTTTTATTTTTTAGAATTTAAATAATTTAATTTATTTATGACACAATGATGATGCAATAATTACCCAATTAATGAAATATTAAAATAATTGATATTATAAATATCCAAATAAATGTAACTTGACACTTTTTATGAATTCCTCTAATTTTATAGGTTAATATGACATTTTAGGGTTGGTTATATGAATTTTTGTTGAAGTAAAAATGCTGTTATGAATTTAGAAAAAACAAAATACCAAATAGTGTCAAAATTGACATAAAAGTGTTTTTAAAAAACAAATTATATTATTAATTGATATTCTATTCCTAAAAATATAAGGCATGACCAAATGTCTTAAATAATATTATATATGTCATTAATTAACCACTTGAGTTTCTCTTGGATGTTTATAGTATGTTTATTAACCATATAACATAAAAATACAAAGAGACATGGTAAATGCCACACTATTTAACTAAGAGTTAAATCTAAAAGTTAAATTTAATATAGTGACCCAAACCTATATAAAACAAATTGGTTGTGTTATTTTCAACCCATATCCACCTTATTAATTAAATAATTCATTTTGGATCCATTAGAAACCGAAAATTATTATATTAGAAAATAATATTTCTAGCTTTTCCTAAGGTGCCCCTCACCCCTCTTATAAAAGGGAACTCCCCCTTCTCTCTAATTCACACATTAAAAGCCAATTTTCTCGGCCATTCCTAGCCAAAATACCCACTCAACTGTCATTACTTCATCCTAGAGGCATTAATTTAGTTATAAAGACAACCTAAGGTTCCCTTTTGATCAAATCAAAAGGAAGAACCTGAAGAAGAGGTAAATATTTCATCACATCTTACAAGTTCCTTTCTTCTTCCACTTCCTGTTTCTTTGTTTTTTCCTTTCTAAAATAAAAAATCCAGTATCTTCTGTATAATATGATGTTATTATAAATATGGTACAACTATATTCATTATTATATCCATCCTTTTAATGACATGTCACCATACGTGTGTACGTACGACTTACCATCTCCACGTCGTGGTGTAATTGTTATTTAGTACATTGTTATTTGGATGAGTATAATAATGATGTGAAATTGATGTAAATAATAGATATAACATTATAATTATTCTTTATATATTATATACCATCTAATTATGTATTATTTTAATATCAAAATAATGATACTGTCACTCGTGCGTACGTACGGATTACCATCTCCACGAACGCGATGAGATTCATTCCCCATCGTATCCATTCAAGAATAATTTTCATTAGATGATTAAAAAAAATATTTAACGGCTTAATATAATTATGAATATTAATAATATACATCCTATCCATAAAATATATTACTTATCTAACAAATTATATAAAGGAAAACAAATCAGTTAACACACAAAACGATGTCAATACTAAGATATTATTAACAAAGCAATGTTAAAAGATCATATATGATATCATATTAATGTATATGATTATTTTATAATTTAATAACAATTATTTCACCATTATACATGATTTTAACCTACCCTCGACCAAGGAAATGTACCAGGTAAGGGTTAATTTCACAATCTCTTTATTACCCAAGGTTGTTTTTACATAAGTATCTGCTGGGACCTCTTTATCATCTACATCCATGTTTCTTAAAAATGTATTTCAAAACATTTTTACTATTTTATAGACAATGGTTTAAAGTCATATATACCATTATTTGACAATATATGTTTTTTAAAATAATCTTTCCCTCATTTTTCAAACAAGGTACTTTTGACCATTTCGACAAAATTAAGGTAAGAATGTTTTTTAATGTATACGGACAATGTGGCTATTTTCCACCATTATAACATCATCAAAGATTACCATACAATATTATTTTAATATTTTAAAAATAAATGTTTTCTTTTATAATTATATGACTTTAAAATGATTTAAAAATAGAAAGAAATATTTCTCAAAAAATGTTTTGATTTCATCTATGTCAACATCCTTTGATATATTGCAAGATTATTTGAAGTTGATTTATTATGATACAAAACTTCCATATTTTATTGAAGGTTTTATGATATGTTTGACTATGTATGTGATATTTTTATACCATTCATTGTTTATGGATAAATTATTGACTTTTAATCTGATAGTTTTAATACGAATGTTTATGTTATGTTTAAACTTTTTTATATGAGGATTGCATTGGACTTGGTAAGTGACGGGTGGAGCCCAATATTGCTCCTGGAAGCATCAATAGGTCTGATGAGACAAACCAGTGTCTTGGAACAAGGCCCTGACAAAATATTATTTGTAGTATTGGCACAAGGCCTTGACTACGTGGTTATGAATCCTAAAATTATGCATTCCATCATTATGAAAGTGGGTATTGATATTGCATGTGATTATTCGACTAGTAGAATATCCATGTGAGTAAGTAAATGGAATTATATTGATTTATATTTTCCATATTATGATAATGTTTATATTTAAAAGTCTTTTTTAGATTTATACATTGCCTTAAATGTTTATTCTTATTTATGAAAGTTTCCTCTATATTTTTATCCTTAGTGAGCATCTGAGCCCACCCCTTTCTATGTTTTATTTTTCCCAAGATGCGAAGAAGTATATTATGACTGAACTGCAGAGATAGTCTATGGGATCTCAGTGTTGTATATGGAAACAATGTTGTTGTAGTTTTTCATTTTATGATGTAATGTAAACTTTATGAATTTATTTAGTATTTCCAAGGCTACTAAACTAATCGGTCTTTTGAGACTTGATGTTTTGTGATCATGCCAATGATATGTAATAATGCACCGACTCTGGGCTTCTGGGGTCGGGGAGTTACACTAATAAGGAATGATTTAAATTAAATTTATATATTATATATCTATTGATATTAATTTTAATTAATTTAATTATTACTAATTTTCATAAATTTAATATGATATCATCTTTTCCTTAAAAAATCATTTCTTGAAAAATTGTTTTTTCAATACATCTGTGGGTTTAATTTTAAAATATATTTTGAAACTTATGTGATTTGAATTTCAAAAAATGGATTAAATATTTTTAATCATCCTAATATATATCATTTAACAAGGATAACATATATTTTTACCATAATGAATATTGAAAACAGTAAAAATTATTTATCATAGTTAAGGTAAAAATGGGTTTACTAGGGGGTTAAACTAAAAACATATGGCCTAAAAATGACCCATAAATTGTATAATTAAGATTTTATGGTCATATTTAAAACTTATATCATATAAGGTTATAAAATTATCCATTTTGGATCCTTGTTTCATCAGATAAATGTTTGTGAAATTCTTTCTTTTAAAAAATTTCAAGTGTGTCCTCTCTCCAACTTATAAAAGACCATCCCATCTACTCTCTTCTTCACACTTCCAATACCCGTTAGATTGAAAAATACCGGACCAAATAACTTACTTAATTTCCTCACCTAATCCTATAATTTTTGGTTTGATTATAAATCAATCCTAGGATGGATTCAGTTGCCAAATTAAAGAATTTGTTTGAAGAAGAGGTAACGTTCTTAACTGAGCATTTTATTTTATTTCTTCTTCCACATCATTAAAATAATATTAAACCATTACGACATATTAACTTCAAAATATTAAATATAATGAGATATTTTTATGTTAATTTTATTACCTAAAACTATCTACTCCTCCCTCAAATGGAAAATGGAATTTTTGATTGTGTGTACGGAGGACTATCATATTGCGAACTGATGTAATTATTTTTCTATCATCGCTTTTAACGACTATATATAATGACATATAAAATTATTATAAATTATATTTATGATATAATTATAATTTTTTAATTATAGTATCACATATACCTTATCCCGAACCAACCCACATCACTCCTGAACCGGTCACCCGAGCCTGTCCGCGATAAGGCCCGAAGGGCGTTCTCGATCCCCACGGGCTGACAAAAAGTGTCGGGCATCCAAATTTAATCATTGGGAAAGATTTGGACCATGTAAAAAAAGATAAAAAAGTAAAAGAAACTGACAATAAAAAATGAAACTAATAGTGGAAATAAGAAAATAAAATTGAACATACTTCATTGTGACCTTCTAGGTCACCACCCAACTCAAACTCCAGCCTGCTCCAACACTGAGCAGCTGAACAAGGAACCTGAACAAGAACTGAACCTGCAACGGAAAGAATATGATAGGTGTTACCATTGAGATTCTCAGTAGGGGTGCCAAACTAAACCACAGAATCCAATGTCTCCTTTCCCGAAACAATCCAATGAAACAAGTTTGAAATACAATGATAAATGTAGGGTTTTCACAATTGAAAATAAGAAATTTTTTTTCCCATTTAAAAACCCAACACACTCTACATACCATTTCAAAAATCCTTTTTTATTTTATAAATGGAATCCAAAACTGAATATACCAAATCTGGGCTAGAGTAAAATAAAAAAAGTGAAAACTGAAAATAAACAAGTGCAACAGAAAGTAAACTAGAAATGAAAATAATCTAATAACCATGTGTGATCGTAAAAATACCTAAAGGACCCCTAGAAATACTCGGTTCGGAACCACCTACCGGCATATGGTGAAGACCCTACTTCTATGAAAAATTGGACATCCTATAACTAACCAATCCGGTGGGAAAGCCCGCATGGCCTAACAACCAATCCAGGGGGTACAAACCTATCTAATCCAGGCTGATCAGCAACTATCACTCGATCATCTAAAAGTCACCTAAGAACCCATGGTGGTTATAATAATATCGTGAATGTAGGAAGACCCTCACACGAGTGAATCACCTCACCACACTTTTCTTCCCCAAACATGGACACTTCCTATGAATTAACCCCTAAAGGGTTACCCTAGACAGGAAAACCACCAAATACACATTCAAACATTTCACATTAACAAAGTTCCAACTGGGTCGTCACGTCACATCCATGTTAATACCATTTTTCTAAAAATATTTAAAACTCCGACTAGACACACAATTTTTTTAAAACATAATCCTTTCTAAATGTTCATATAAACATAATCATTGAATTGAAAGTTCCAAACATGAATACATCATTAAGATTTAATTTAATCCAATTTTTTGAAGTCACATAAGGGAACCAACTTAACTTAAATAAAAAAAATTCTATTTAAAATAAACAAGGTTTAGGGTGGAATTCCATTTTCAAGTGCCACTTTCATTTGAGGTCACATTCATGTGTGCACCTCATGCGCCCATGGATGTGCCAAAATTAAATGGCATACGAAGACTAACCAATTAAAACAACCTTTCAAGAATATCACCCACCATCAAACCAAAACAACAACCTGCATGACACCAAATACATTAACCATTTTTGTCTAAACAAAAGAACATTTTCCAAACATTTTTTACCAAAATCCTCATGCCAAAAGATCACCAAGTCATACATACAATGAAAAACCCACAATTCCAAAAATTTACCATAACACAAATAAGGATAAACATTTCCTACATAACCAATTTCACTTAAATGAAAATAAATGGCATTTAAACCAATTCCAAAGGATCACTTTAACCAAGACATATTTCGAGAATTGCTTAAAAAACCTATATATATATTTTCTAACAATTTCAATCTATTTAAAAAAACACTATACTAAGAAAAGAAAATCCACATCAGTGGTAAAAAACATGGAAATAAATTTATTGAAAATTTCAAGAATCAAAGGAAGTGCATCAGAGAGGAGATGTATGGAGACGCCCACCTCAATGGCTTGCAAATGTGATTCTGCTTCCGTGGAAAGTAGAACTGATCCTCACAGACCCTAAAACCACAAGAAAAACGCACGACACTTAACTCAGACTCTAAGATTTAATAAATTTGAAGAAAAATATAACCCAAATGAAGAATACACTAGAAGGGTGAATTCCACATGCCGAAAGAGAGGTGGAGGAACTGCGAAGGAGGGTTCAGGTTTGCTGTAGGGTAGAGGAGTCCTGGGTCGGATCCGTCCGAAGGAAATGAGGACCACTGGCCTAGTGCGCCGGGAGCGTGTGCACACTATGGAGATAGGTAGGGGGATTGCGGCGGTGATGGGGATGGTGGCAGGCCAAAGGAAGAGGGAAAAGGAGGTGGGGTCTTGAGGCTACTACTGGATTGGAAGGGCAAGGGCAGTCGTAGCTAGTGAGGAAAGGGTGTGGAGGGCCAGAATGGTGAGGCCGACTGTCGAGGGCCAATCAGATGCAGGAGGAGGTGCTGGGCGAGCTGGATGCTGGTGGGATGAGGCTGGCTAGGACTAAGCTTGTAGGTCGAGAGCACCAGAGGCGACTATAGGTGGAAGGAGACTGATTGGGTTGGCTGGGCGCCAGATCACGGTAGGGGGTGTGCGGAAGCTAGCCAAAGGCTCGATGCGGGGTCGGAAGGTGGAGGGCGAGGAAGATGGGGTGCAAGTGGGAGGCTGCTGGGGAGACAGGGGGTGGCGGAGGTCTAGGGTGAGGGCCTGGGTGCCGGATCACAGCAAGGCGAGGAGACCAGGAGTAGTTGGGGTCCTGGAGGTGGCTGTAGGAGTTTCCAATGCACGAGGGGTGTGAAGGGTAAGGGGGCGATGAGATTTGGGTAGATTAGAGTTAGATTTTTTTTTCATTTTAATTTATAATAAAAATAATAAAAATAATAATAATAATTAAAACAATAATAATTATAATAAATTTAATGAAAATAATAATTGAAACAGTAATAATAAGAAGAAGAATATTACTAAAAATTTGTTAATAATTATATTAAAAACAATTTTTTTCATTTTTAAATCATAAAAATGTTATTAAACAATTATTAATGATAAATATATTATTATCCACACAATAATAACATTATTATTATGTAATATATAATTAACTCATCTTAATCACATAAAATTAATTTATTTCAACCATTGGATAGTTGCACGACCACTCGGGATGACCGTGCGGCTACTACCCACTGTGCAGTGACCGCGCACAAGTTCGAAACCACAAAAAATTATTAAATGTCAAAAATTTTAAGTTGGGACCCCAATCATATATTGGAAAGATATACCAGAGCCAATAAATATTAAAACAAAAATAAATCAAAAGTTGGGGTGTGACATTTTTCCCCAGCATAGACACTTTTTTCCCCTAGAAAGTCACCCAGTCAGACAATGGACAAAACAAGAACTCATGCCCGATTGAGACCAAAAGAAACCACAATAGAAGAGAGTGGGAGAACATGAGAGGGTTCTCGCCACCACAAGATCTCAACTAGTGTGGAAATTTTAACACCCAAACATACCACCCTGGGAAGGGAGTCTATGTGGGAACTCCCAACCAATCCAGAATAACTTTTATAGCATTAGCGCAACAACACTTCCGCTGAAACATGGAACTCTTGACCCAGACCAAGAACCCTGTAACACTAGGAGAAAGACTCAAAGAAGAACTTATCCAAAGTAGTGAACCCAAGAATAACCACAAATATCAACTCTTCCATTGACACGTACATCTCCAAATGAACACGACTAAACCCAGATCAACCCAGACAAGGTCCAAACAAACTTTTAAGAATAACTCAGGATTCATAAAACCATAATTAGAAAAAAAAATGTTGAATTACAACAAAAAATGTCTATTAAAACTAAATGATGAATAAATTAGATTACAATGATGTTAAAACATTAATAGAAGAAAACTCAAGGATGAAAATACTTTAATTGTTTCACTACCAATATGGAATACAAACCTGAATCGGGGGTTCATATCCCCAGTAACTTCTAACTATGTGCGAACATCACCCCTAGAACTATGGCTGGGGATCTGATGGCTGAAGCATCTTCTTCCTCAAAGTCAGACACTGGAATCCATAATTTACAGCGTCATCTTCAGGCGACACTTAATATAGAACTTCTCTAGATTACCCAGACACCCACAATGACATCACGTCTTTAGAGGGACACAACATGACAGTTTCATGTGCCCGAACCAGCCACACTGGTGGCACACCAATGAATGGCCTGACGAACTGGAAGCCAGAACCACTACAGAGGATTCTTTAGAAACAGCTCCCTCTGGCACACCCTTCTCTCTAGATGGGGAACCTTTACGAGCAATTGGATATGCTGGATTTCCGACCATCTACACTCTGGAGACCAACTCAACTAAGAACATATCATCCACCATCTTCTCAAAATGATGGTCTCTAAGAGGTAGGACTCTCTCCTTGATCTCTAGATGAAGACCACTGATAAAGAGAGAAGTCTTCATCAAATCTTGTGACACTACCTCTGAAGAAAAGGACACAAGTTCCTTTAAATGGTCAACATATGCCTTCACCGTCCATTGGCCTTGTTGAATATGAATGAGATCTTCCCTTTTCTTCATCTTCACCTCTTCAAAGTATGAACCATTAGAAAAAGATGAATTTAAAGACATCCCACATCATCCCAACATGCATTGACATCGGGGCAACAAACTCCCATTCGTCTAGAGCCGGGCCTTCAAACAAACCCAAAACGGAATGCACTCAGACAGCTTCGGGAGTTCCCAATACCCTAAAGATGTGATCGACCTCTTCAATACACTCTACAATCTCTAACAGAACCCGATTACCATGAAGGATATGAAATGTCCGAGAAGGATAAAAAACTGGGCATGAATTATCAGAAACCTTGGCGACCTATTAGGGCAGCATTTTCTAAACAACATATAAAATATAGATCCTAAAATGATATAAAGCTGAAGTAACATCAAAGAAACTGCCTTCATCCAAAACAACTAGCTCAGAAGAGACAAGAAAATAAAAACACAACTCAAATATTACTCTTCCAAAATCTCTTTTCCATTTTATATTTCAAAACATCCTTCCTTCAAGGCAACTTTCCAAATTCAAAACCCACTTTAAAAAAAATTCAATTTTCCAAAAATCATTTCCCCTTTTTATTTTCAAAAAATGATTCCATCAATCAAAACCAAAAAAACTTTAACTTGCAACAAACCATCGGGACAAGGAACTATAAGTTACACTTAACTTGGTGACATGTTAGTGATCCACACCCAAAGAAAGAATAAACGTCTAGGAGAAGCTCAATCATGAAATCAGACTCCATGTGGGTCACTACTCTATTTGTGGTCCTAACATGACATAGGTCTGCCTCCATTGTCATTCCTCAATCTGAAAAAAAACCAGAAGACTCAAAACCCGGACTAACCCTGGAAACTCAAGGTTCGGAATGGGAAAGGGTTCATGATTTTCTTCCCGTACCTACCTCTCGAGTCTCGTCAGTCCCAATCTATATCTACTAGACAAATTAAATTACAAGGTCCCACTTTGATAACATTTTATCACGAACCAACTTGGGTCAACCCTGAACCAGTCACCTGAGCTGGTCCATGACATGGCCTGAAGGGTGTTTGTGATCCCTATGGGCTAGCAACCAGTGCTAATCATCAAAATTTAATCATTGGGAATGATTTTTCCCTTAAATATAAGATAAAAAATAAAACAAATTGAAGAAAAAAAAGTAAACTAGCAGTGGAAAGAAGAAAATAAAACCAAACGTACTTCCTTGTGAAATTCTAGGTCACCACCCAACTCAGAATCAAGCCTTCTCCAACACTGAGCAGTTAAACTAGGAACCTGAATAAGAAATGAACCTACAACTGAAAGAATATGATAGGCGTGAGAACTGAGATGCTCAATATGGATTCCAAACTAAACAAAAGAAATCCAACATCTCCTTTCCCGAGACAAGCCAACAACACAAGTTTGAAACACAAATATAATAGTAGTGTTTTCACATTTGAAAATATTAAAATTGTTTTTTCCCATTCAAAAACCCAAAACACGCTACATACCATTTATAAAATCATTTTTCATGTTATTAATGAAATACAAGACCGAATATACCAAAGCTGGGATAGAGTAAAATAAGTAAAAGTGAAAACTGAAAATAAACTAGTGCAAAGGAAATTAAACAAGAAATGAAAATAATCCAGAAACCATGGGTAATCTTAAGCATCCCTAGAAGACCCCTGGACGTACTCACTTCAGAACCACCTGCCAGCGTATGATGAAGCCCCTAAGTCTATAACCCATTGGCCTCCCTATAACTGACCAATCTAGTGGCAAATCCCACCTGGCCTAACAACCAATCCAGTGGGTACCAACCCATCTAATCGTGGTTGATCATCAACCGTCACTCAAATAAAATAATAATTCATAGAGGTGATTAACCTATAGATTTGGAAAATAGTTTTATTTCTTTGAATAATATGAGATGATGAATGAAATGGTTATGAGATATTACAACAGAAACAAAATACTCTAGTATATAAATGATTCTTAATTTATCATTCCCATACGGATTATAGAGGAGATATTAATGTAGAATAAGAAAAAATAATAAGAGGTGTTTTGATAAAATTACTTCCTTAATATCACCTATTTAAAGGACCACTAGAGAACCATGTATTAGGTCTTTTGGTGAGACTAGAAGCACAAAGACATGGGGAGAGTGATAAGGGGACATATTTTTAGATATTTCAGTAGATTCAAGGATTTTGAAGAAAAATGGGGAGGTGAGATGTGGATCATATATTTTTGGATGGGTGGTTTAAAGTGATTAGATAATAATTATTTTATAATTAAAGACAACCATATTGGGGTGTGATTAATTTCATATAATATTGTCAATAATTTTTTTATTGGAGGATTAGGGTTGATTAATAACTAAAACAACCGTATAATTATATATTTTTTATATTTTAATTTTTTACCTTTTTTACTTTAACCTGTTATATTATTTTACATATACCATGGTAATAGATTTTTTAACCACAAAATATATTTTATCCCTAAAAATTAAAATTGTAGGAATGAATATGAATAATGAGATTCTCAAATACAAGAGGAGGGGGGGGGAGCATGAATTTCATACTTTAAAAATTATTTTAGAACCATTAAAGTTGGTATAAAACTTTCTTAAGGAATGTTTCTAACATTAAAGAAATATGTTTCATAAGGTTAGCTTTTAAATTTATGAAAAATTATTCTAACAATTCTTAACAAAAATACACAAACCCTCTTAGAGAAATATTTAGCTAAACTATATAACATTTAAAAAAACAGAAGGAAGATTTTATTAAATGAAAGATTCTACCTTAAAGTGTATAGAATATTTAATATAATCAGAGTAACATAATTAGAATGTATAAGAAATTTATACTGTCTAACATAAAAAAGTTAAAATTGAAATAGAATAAAAATAACATGTAATAGAGAACTAGTAATGACAATATTCATTTAACCTAAAGAAAAGGATATCCAACAACCTTGGATAAAGGTTTCTGGATTTACACTTTCAAGAAAGTCTGTCTTAGAAAATCCTAGGTAAGCCCTCAATCTGAAGATCGATATCCCTCTTACTATCGCCACAATCCATTGATTTAGAAGGAAATCAGACCCTCTGTCTTCCAAACCCAGATGACCATGATCAACATGATCAGAGTTTGCACAATGTAAGTCTTAACATGTTGTTCATGCCTGAAAAATTTCTCCACAACATCCACACGAAGCAATGTGAGATGTAAGAGCCTCTCTCTATAAATCACTTCACAGTTTTAGATCACTTCACAATCTTTTTCACATTTATTATCACTAAAAATAATTTTCTCATTCAAATGAACTATAATTTATAGGAAACAATTATCAATGATTGACTCAATTCCAACGGTAATATTTTCCTTATGTTTTGGAGGGACCATTACACATTTCAGACAGACAATGGTTAGTTTATAACCTATTGCACGACATCATTTCACATATAAGAAACAATGTTATTTTAAAGATAAATGTTAAGTATAAGAAAACATAGAATCCGATTATATTTAAATGATACATTAAACAACTATAACATAGTTAGAAAAATATATTCTTAAGAAAATGTAAATCGGATTAAGAAAACAGTGTTACTATTTTTGGGTTCCGACATTAAAAAGTTGGTATGACATTTTTACCGGTATCAGTATCATGAAAAACATTATTATAATAATGAAAATAATATCATATATCTTTATGTGACAACAGAATTACAAAAATACTATCACATAGGATTAATTAAATCAGTACATTAGAATCTTAAGTATACTATAATGTTAAATATATAAGTAATACATAATGAAAAATATATAAGTAAAACACAATGACAATGTTTATAAGTAAACTGTAAAGAGAAATTGGTAAGTAAAATGAAATGAATTTTTTTTATGTAAAATGGAATGAAAAATATGTAAGTAAAATAGAATGAAAAATCTAAAAGTAAAACAGAAAGAATTTTTTTTAATTAAAATGGAATGAAAAATTTGTAAGTAAAAAAGAATGAAAAATCTATAAGTAAAACAAAATGACAAATTTGTAATTAAACAAAACATAAGGAAAAGTTTTGGTGATTTTAAAAACATAAAACCATAAGGAATGGACAAGTCATAAGGGAACCTTATTGACTCAAAAATGTTCCCATTTTAGGAAAGCACGAACAACTTTACAACGGAAGAAAATACTATCTTTGAAAAAAACACTTATCTCCCCCTTTGAATAATATCTAGAATGAATACAACTAACTCCCCTTAGGTTATGTTTCCTATGAATCGTATTCTTGAACTTTAGAATCCAGTTTTCTTTTTTAATGAAATATATCCCCCATAGATAAACATTTCTTCTTAAAATAAACTCCCCTTTAATTAGGCATTATTCTTTCTTAACATACCCCCCTTAATAGATTCTCCCCCTTTAAAGTCTTCGTCAAATTCTTCTGTCAAATAAATTATCCCCCTTTTTGATTTTCAAAAAATAATGGAGAAGTATTGGATGTACCTATAAGGTTAAGGAATCATACATGAAAAAAAATATATTCATGAAAATTCTTAAGTATATTTTGGAAATGATTTTTAGGATACAAAAAACATTTTAATGTGAGAAAAGGTTTAAACACCATTATTTAGTTCTGATAACATCTTCTTCATCATGGATTTAACTTTCTCCACTTCTTTATGATCTTCTTGAAGCTTCTTCAACAAAATATCTTGATCATGGTTTTTTTTCTAAGAACAAGATCCTTTCTTCTTGAGCTTTGATTATAACATCTCGATTCCTAAGGAAATCCTCTTGGGGAGCCACCTTTTTCACTAATTAGACCCTGAATTCCTTCTCACTACTTACAGATGGAACAACAGAATTTAGTTGGCTAACATTCTTAGAGATGGATGATTTGACTTTGTCGAAAATGGATTCAAAATTATTAAAAGATTTGTTTGTTGAATCTACAAAGTCACTGAACAATCTTAGATCATCGTTAATGGTTTTGGTGTGATAAAATACTTTCATGAAAGTCCCATTCTGAGCTTCATAATCAATCAAAATATTAGTGAAGTCTGATTCTTGCTTAACCACCATGTCTATCAGCATATTAGTAGATTTCATCTTTTGGTTCTGGGTATCTTTCAACATTTGACTCTAGGCATATATATTTGCAAGAATCGAAATATTTCTGACCAACTTTCTTAGAGACATCTCAACAATTTCATGATCCACAGAGGGTGCGGATTCAGAGTCAAAGCCATCTTTTCCTTTCTCATTTCCTTTTGGTGTAAGGAATCTGATTTCTCTATCATTTTAGAAGACTTTTGAGGAGTTTACTTATTATATGAGGCCATCAAAACACTCTTTCCTTCATTATAATTTCGAACTGGGGGTTTTTAATCAGATACTTGGATAAAATTATGATCTCCCTATTCATCTTCTTCCCCTTGAATCTCTTTTTCTTGAGTTCCTTATTATCTTTCTTCTTCATGGATCTCTTCCCCTTCATCACCTTTTTTTCAAACTCTTCTTCCTCTTCTTTTTCCACTTCAAATTCAAATTATTCTTAAATATCATCTTAAATATCATTCTCTTCAAAAAAGTATTTTGAAATTAATGTATGAGGAGTTTTTTTATACTCTTCCACTTCCCTTAGAATATCATAACTGTCTATTTGAAGGATATGATCTTCCATTTCATGAATAGTTTCTGATATTGTTAAGACTTTATTAGATTTCTGGATTTCTAGAGTGACAACTGGTTTTTAAGAATAACTTGAGATTCTGGTACTTCTTGGTATTTCTTCTCTACATCTTTCAGTAAATTCTAAAAAACATGCAATTCCAAGGATTTATTCTTTAACTTATTTGCCTTCTTTTCTTTTTCAATATTTTCAACTTGCTTAATTTTTAAGGCCTTATCCTCTATAGGATTTAAGGCAAAAATAAGGATCACCAACCTTTCTGGTAGCTTCCATATCTCTCCACTTTGCTACCATTTCACTAAAATAGGATTTTGGCATCATTACATGAGGAGTTGTTGATACCAGGTTAGTAGGAACCGGTGTTGGTAAGCTTTGTTCTTTAGGTTTTATTTTTATAGGTACTGATTTTGAAGATTCTGGATCATCAAATTTGTTTGAACAACTATTTATTTAAAAATATTGGATTTCAATAAAAAATCTAAAATCATTATCCTTAGAGTATCATCACTTAGTAACAAATTATTGAATGGATTAGAAATTTATTGACAAGGGACATTCAGATCTTGAAGACACATTACGCTTATCCTGGAGATATTTTCTAGATATATAAGTATCTGGGACCTGATGGTTCCTCCTTTTTCTACATGGATGGTGAGGAAGATGTACTTGATTAAGTTGATCTTCCTTATATTTAAAATAAAATCTAATTAAAAGACATCACATATCTTTATAGAGTCTTTATACTATTTCCTTGGAATAATAATGCCTTATATCCATAGGGCTACCAGCTTGGGATTTGTTATAAGTTTGTAAAATTCGGATTCTTGATATCCTTGAGACCAAGACAATCTTGAGCCTTGTATTTCTCAAAACAACCTTCCTTCGAGGGAAGTCTGTGAGAGCATAGAATAGCCTCTCCTTCATAATGTATCTTGAGAACATTTTCCTCCATCTTGTAAGGAACTATATAGGTCTTGTCATAACATTTGAACATAATCATATCCTAGCCATCCTTTTGAAAGATAATAAAGGATTTATAGAATTGTATGACTAGGACTGGTTAAACTAGATCCTTACTTTTCTCCTTATAAACACATACACTTTCCCATACATTTGTTCATATGACCATAGAGATAAGGGAGCCATATTTTCAAAGAAGTTAGGGAATACCAGTATTTCCCTAAATATTGACCAGTCCTTTATTTCCTTGATAATGGGCATCTAATCTCGTGAGGATTCAAGAGTCATTTGGAGTGTATGAAACTGAGGAATCGGAATGAAGAATTTAAAGGAAACAGATCTTCTACACAGAAATCAAAGAAGATTGTGTGGTCCTCATATACAAGGGACCCCTTATATAGATATAGTAGAGACTTTTCAACTTCCATAATATAATCAAACAGACGAGATTATCCTAATATGATATAATAGTTGAGGATTATTGTTGAAAATATGAATTTTTATCTTTTGAGGTAAGATAAAAAATGAATTAAAGACAAACATTAAAAATATGTTTTTGAAATACCAACAATTGAAGATTAAGATTATAAAATCAAGAGTAAGAAAGTATACCTTATGGGATAATCTAAACTATTTATCACTATTATAATAATTCTCTTAGAAAATTTATATTCCATGAATTTTCATTCTATGAATTTCCATTCTGTGAATTTCCATTTCGTGAATTTTTATTCCATGAATTTCCATTAGGTTAATTTCCATTCCGTGGATTTCTATTCCATGAATTTCCATTCTGTGAATTTCCATTACATGTATTTTCGTTTCATATATTTCCATTTCATGAATTTCCATTCTGTGAATTTCCATTATGAGAATTTTCATTCTGTGAATTTCCATTCCTTGAATTTCTATTCTGTGAATTTCTTTTCCATGAATTTATTTATGAAAATAAGGATAATATGTATTTTCTTAGAGAAAGATATATTTTCTTAAGGAAATATAATTTTTTTATAGAATGAAAAAAAGAAAACAAACAATCATATATACTCCCACAGAATTAAAGAGTATTTTAATGTTAGGAGATGATTTAAACAAGATGTAGATATGAATTATTACCTTAAAGAGATCATTCCCAGCTTCAATTTAATGTATTCAAATCTATTAGAAGGTAAAAGTTTTGTAAAATTATCAGCAAGAAATTATTTCCTTATGATGAATTGAGGAATAATATCTCCTTTGAGTGTGTGATCCCTATGAAATTGATCTCTATTATCAATGTGATTTGCATGAGTGTGATGCGAAACGTTTTTACATAGGGAAATAGAACTTGTTTTATCACACATTATTTGAGTTTTAGTAAAACTCATACCATAGTTTGTGAGTGTGTGTTGTATCCACTATGCTTGACCACAATAACTTCCATCTGCTACATATTCACCTTCAGCAGTATAAAGTTCTACAAACTTTTATTTCATGCAAGACCAAGAAACTAAGGAATCTCCTATGAAATGACATGTCCCATATGTAATTTTCTATCCAATTTCCAACCACCAAAGTCAGAATCTGAAAAACTTTAATGGTCAAAATCATTTCCAAAAAAATAAAATAATCCCAAATCTAATGTTCTGTTTAAATATTGAAAAATCATTTTTACAACATATAAATGGGATTATTTTGGATTATTTTGGTATCTTACACATAAGCATACTGAAAATATTAATTCAAGTCGACTAGCTGTTAACTAAAGTTAACATCCAATCATTCCTCTATTAGATGTTTGATCTACAAGTTTCCTAACTTCATCAATATCAAGAGTATTAGAGGTTGCTATTGGAGTACATAAACTCTTTGTGTTGTCATACAAAAAATTATTAAGAATATATTTGATATAATTAGGTTGGGATATATATGTTCCTTCTATATTTTGGGAAATATGAAAGCCTAGGAAAAAAGATAACTCACTCATTATACTCATCTCAAGCTCATATTTCATAAGTTTCACAATTGAATTAGTTAAGTATTAATGAGTTGATCTGGAGATGATCTCATCAACATATATTTGTATAATCAAAATGTATTAATTAAAAGTATTAATAAAAAGGGTAGGATCAACGGTTCCCATAACATAGTTAATTTGAAGAAACAATCCTATAAGTATATTAGACCTAGCTCTAGGAGTTTTTTTAAGTCCATATAAATATTTGGTATTTTTTTAAAAATGAATATGATATTTTTTATCTTCAAAACTAGGGTTTTGGTCTACATAGACCTCCTCCCGTACATAAATGTTAAGGAAAGAACAATTCACATCCATTTAATAAATTTTATAATAAAATAATGATGCAAAGGATAGATGAATACCAACAGATTCATGTATTGATACAGGAGGATATGATTTTTTCATATTCTATGTATTCTTGTTGGTTATAGCCATTAGCAACTAATGTTGATTTATTTACAACAATAATTCGATTTTCATCAGATTTATTTATAGAAACCCATTTTACTCCAGTAATAAATGTTTCTATAGGTTTTGGAACCAAGGTCCATAATTGATTCCGTATGAATTCATTGAGTTCATATTTCATGTATTTTATCACATCTTCATCACCCACTGCTTAATCAGGAGTATTTGGTTCAATTTGGGAATGAAAAGCAACATTTTCAACTCCATTCCTTATGTAACTTCTAGTTATTACTAGTTGGTTAACATTACTAGTGACATTATCACTGAGATGATTCCTAAGAAACAACTGACTTATGTTTTGTAAAACCTGTTCAACCACATAGGGTAAAAAATATGCAGGGGTAAATGTCTCAAAAATATTTTCTTGAAAATTTTCCATTTATGAAGGATCTTATCACAAAGGTTGATGATTAGTTTTAGAAAATATATCAGAAATAAGTTCATGTTGTTTGAAAACAAAAGGATTAGTTTCATCAAATTTAACATGTAGAGTTTCCTCCACAGTAAAGTTGTTTTTTACTTAAAACTCTATATGACTTAGAGTTAGTAGAATAACCATAGAAAATTAATTCTTCAGATTTGGGTAAAAATTTATGTAAGTTATCTTTAGTTTTCAAGATGAATACTTTTCAACAAAAAACATTGAAGTAAGAAACATTTGTTTTTCGGCTAGTCCATAACTCTCAAAGAGTTTTAATTTGAAATGGTCTTATTAAAACTCGATTTATAGTATAAAATGCAGTACTTACAACTTCATACTAAAATTTTTTAGCTAGAGAATACTCACTCATCATGGTTCTAGTCATCTGTTGAAGAATATAATTTCTTCTTTCAATAAGACTATTTTTTTTAGGAGTTCAGGGGGGGTGAGAAGTTGGGAGTAATACATTTCTTATTAAATTTTTTCGAAGTCAGAATTTTAAAATTCTCCACCATTATCAATATGAATAGTTATCAAAGGTAGGTTTTTCTCATTTTTAACTTGAGCTCTAAAGTATTTGAAATAATAAAAATCATCAGATTTATTTCCAAGAAAATAAACCCAAGTAAATCTAGTGTAGTCATCAACTAAAACAATCACATATTATTTTCCTCCAATACTTCTAATTTGTGTTGGAAAATATAAGTTCATGTCCACCAACTACAAGGCATTAGAATTTGAAACTTAACTTATATATTTAAATATAGATTAATGTTTCTTTCTATATTGACAAGGATCCCGGAATTTTAATGAATTAAACCTATGATCCAGTAGATCCTTAATAAGTCCTTTCTTAGAAAGTTTACAATGATTCCTTATCTTACAATGTCCTAGTCTTCTATGCCAATTCCAAGATTGATATTCAATGGAACTAAGGTAAGGTAGATCTTTAATTATAAGGTCTTCTATGTCTAAGGTGTACAAATTCTCATACCAAAGGGCAGAGAGAATAAACTGATTCTTGAAATTGTCAACTAACAATTTATAATTTCTAAAATTCACAAGGTAAACTTCATCACATAATGAGATTATGAAAATGAGGTTTCTCTTAAGGACTTTTATAGAAAAGAAAATTTGAAATAATATATTTACCATGAAGAATAATTTTATTTATACTAACAATTTCACCTAGAGAGTTATCTCAAAATTTACTTTTCCACCATTAGTCTTTAAAATATTTTTGAAACAGTCTTTGTTTTTAGCCGTGTACTGAGAAAATCCACTATCCATGTAACATATGTGTTTGGTTCTTCATTCATTATCCAAAAAATGAAAGAGTTAGGTTTTCATAATCCAACATTTCTTGGATATGGAATTTTTAGATAATAAAATATTGGGTTGCCACATTTTTTAGAAAATTATGCTTTATGAAACCCAAATGATTGAACTTTGTTTAAAGAACAATTATTTTTCCAATGCCCACGACTTTTACATTTTGTGAAAAAGGTATCTCATGAAGGAACAAAATAATTATTTTTAAAAATTGGTATTTCATGACAATAACCTACTCTTTGATTGTTACCATGAGGTTGGATATGAGACTACATCTTATCATAAAATTTCTTTACCAGAAGTAAAATTTTAAAGAAGTTTCCTCAAGGAAAACATTTCTGACTTTAGTCTCTAGAATAAATTATTATCCTCTACAGTAATATATTTTTTGTTATCTTTGTACTCTAAATCATCTTTTTCTAAATTTTTTTTAAGATCCTTAGAAACATTAACCTTCTTAGAATTATCTTCCTCATGTTTCATAGAAATATATTCTAAATAATGATTTTTCTTATTAAGATGTTTCGTATGATCCGAAATTTATTTTGTTATAATTAATTATCTATACTTTTGTTTTTCACGTTTCATAGAAACTTTAAAAATTTTCATTTGAAAAAACATAGAAAATATAGAAACTTTGTCATTGGAAGGTAAATAATTATTATTGTATGATGAAGAAGTTTCTTCATCTAAGAAAAACCATCATTAGGAAACTTACCATTTAAATACATATTGGTTAAGGATTCAACAATTTGTACCTTATCCATAAGAAAATGATTTTGAAATAGAGCTATGGATATTATACCGATATTCCTTTGCTCAGAAGATTCATATTCTGAAGAGTCATCAGAAGAGTATCCACTATTGGAACTCCAAGTGTCATTGGCTTTCAAGAATTTATTATGCATTGATCTGTAGAACTTCTTCTTGTACCACTCAAAATTACTGTCCCTATTGTCTCCTTTCATATGCAAGAGATAATTAGGTGTAATATGACTGGTTCTTATACATTTGAAACATGTCACTTTTCCATATTAATTTTCTTTTCTCTCTTTATTCTTGTATCTATATTGAATTCTCTTTTTCCCAACAATCTTGTTCATCCTCCAAGAAGGAATATCTAGTTCATTTTTTGAAGCATTACTTTTACTAGATTCATATTGAATAACAACCTTCTTAGATTTAGAAATTGTAACTCTCTTAGGAGTCTTGGATTTCCTATGATTTGAAGTATATTTAAAAGAAACTCCTCCATTTCCATTCATATTCTTAATATTATCAGCATCTCTCTTCACTATGGTTTCATGTTATAGAAGATTTCCAAAATATCTCATCAAGAGAAATTTGAGTAACATTCCTATTCTCATATATAACTCTCATCTTGGATTCCCATTTGTTAGGAAAGATTTCTAAAATTTGGACTACAATAATATCGTCATCTATACCTCTCTCACCCAGTGATTGTAATCTATTGACGATAGTAATGAATCTCTATTGCACCTTACATATGGGTTCTCCACAAGGAAAATAGAAATGGTGATACTCTTATCTAAGAATGGCTCTTCTAGTTTCAATGACTTTTGAAGTTCCAAAGTGAGTTACTTCTAGCTTCTTCCATATGCTATTTGTAGCATTAGAATAGGAATTTGGCTATATATATTTCTATTCATGGAACAAAGCAATGTATTTCATACCATAATTTTTAGTTGATATTCCACCTTTTCTAGATTGGTGAACATTCTTATATGCCTGTTAGGAATATTATAATATCTAGTTAACATAATATAGTTGTCTATGCCTATATTTATCACAAATTTCATCATTCTGTCTCTCCAGTACTCATAGATATTTCCATCGTTGAACAGTGGTCTAGTATGATGGATATTGTCCATAAATACTACACGAATTCCTTCCATTCTAAAAGAAAATTTCATTGTACAAAAATTTTTAGTAGTAAAAGTTTGTAAACAAAGATAAAAAATGCCAGAAGTAGTTATGAATAATGAAATCTAATAAAGAAAAATTATATGAGAATATAAGTATTTCAAATACCTCCTCTGATACCAATTTTAGGATTGAATATATATAATGAGATGCTCAAATACAAGGGGGGGGGGTAAATTGTTTACTTTAAAAATTCATTTGGAACCATTAATGTTGGTATAAAACATTCTTAAGGAAAGTTTCTTAACGTTAATGAAATATGTTTATTAAGGCTAGCTTTTAACTTTAACAAAACATATTTTAACAATGTTATAAAAAATACAGAATCTCTCTTAAAGAAATATTTTTTGAACTACATAACCATAAGATAAAAATATTAAGGATGATTTTCTTAAAAAAATTATTATACCATAAAGCCTATATAATCTATAATATAATTAGAGTAACAGAATTAAAAAGTATAACAAATTTATATTCTCTAACTTAAAGAAGATAAAATTACAGCAGAATAAAAACAACTTTTAATAGAAAACAAGTAACAAAAAAATTCTCTTAACCCAATGAGAAGTATATCCAACAACCTTGGATAAAGGATTCTTGATTTAAACATACAGTAATGTATTTATTACCCAAAACTAGGTAATTACTCAATCTGAAGATCGATATCTGTCTTGTAATCCCCGCAAGCCCTTGATTTAGAAGGAAATCGTATCCTCTATCTTCCAAACCCAATATCCCACAATCTGCACGATCATTGTTTGAAAAAAGTAAGTCTGAACAAGTTGTTAACGCTAGAAGAAGTTGTTCACGACATTATCATGAAGCACTGAGTGTTATAATAGCTTCTCTTTGTAGAAATCACTTCACAATGTTACATCACTTCACAATCATTTTCACATCTACTATATCTAAAACTATTTATCTAGTTCAAATGAACTCTAATTTATAGGCAAAACTTCTCAACAGTCGGAACCATTAAAATGGTCATATTTTCCTTAAATTTTGGAGGGACCTGGACACGGGTCAAAAAGATAAGGGTTAGTTTATAACAAATTGTACAATGTCATTTCTTGTATATGAAATGATGTTAAGTTTAAGATAAATGTTATGAATAAGAAATCCTAGAATCTGATAATATTTAAATGATACATTAAACGACTCTAACATTATCAGGAAAATAGATTATTAAGAACACATAAATCAGATTAAGAAAATAGTATTACTATTTTTGGGTACCGGTATCTTAAAGTCAGTATAACATTTTTACCAATATCGGTATCATGAAAAATGGTTTATAATAATTGAAACAATATTGTAGATGTTTATGCAACAATGGAATTACCCAAATAGTATCACATAGGCTTAAGTAAATCAGTACGTCGGAATCTTAAGTATACCATAATGTTTATGATTTAAGTAAAATATAATGAAAAATATATAAGTAAAATTTAATTACAACATTTTTTATTTAAATAGTAATGAAAAATTTGTATGTAAAATAGAATGGTAAAATGGAATGACAAATCTATAAGTAAAACAGAATAAAAAATCAGTAAGTAAAATAGTATGAAAAATATGAAAGTAAAACAGAATGAAAATTTATTACTAAAACAGAATGACAAATCTGTATGTAAAACGGAATGACAAATTTGTAAGTAAAATGGATCTTAAGGAAAAGTGTTTGTGATTTTCAAAAAATAAAACCATAAAGAATGGAGAAGTCATTGGAGAACCTTATTGACTCAAAACAAATGACCAAACTAAATAATTTTCACCTTATTATTAAAATATGTAATCCATTTTATCAAATTACATTCACATTATTTTCATTATTAGACAAAAAATAAACCCCTCAGACACAACAAGAATGTGTGTTTTTTAAGGGAAAAAGTTCAAAAGCCCGAAATATTTAGATACCCTATTTCAATGTGAAATTTATTAAAATGAAATATTATATATATATATATATAATTTAACTAATTATAATTTCAACCCAATTTAAATTATAATTTATCTATATAAATAAATAAAATGAAAACGACGTTTTCAATTAAAATTCATTATTTCACACTCTTTATCAATAAATGAAAAATATTTTAAATATACCAAAAAATTAACATAAGATAATTTTGATATTAAGATATAAAAAATTATTTTATTTTTTCAGATTAAGTTAATTAATGTGTAAAAATTTAGTTTTAAAATAGGTTTATCTTTAAAAAAGCAGGAAAATATCCTTTTCCAAAAATATACCTTTTATGATAAAACTATTATTTATTCTTATCTTGAGCCTATAAAACATATTGGAGAAATTTAAAAACAAATGATTAAAATTATAAAATATAAATTTCATTATGATCATTCACAATTAGATAATAATTTATTTTATTAGTGTAAAATGATTTTATAGATTAAAAAATCGTTTTTTATTAAATCACTCCCTTTATGTTTAATTGTTTTTTTCATTTCTAATTAATTGGTTACCAATGAATTAAATTTATAAAAATTTTAAAAATATTTATTCATAATTTAGTTAATCTAATTTATTTCCACTATTCCAATGGCTAGGTGATAATTAACACAACTTAATATTAATATTTTTGAAGTTCTTTTAATGTTGGTGTTTTGTTAAAATTAATATATCAATGAGATTAGATTTATTTTAAAAACAACATACCATAAAATGTTTGTGTGTTATAATCTTCCCCCAAACCACCAAAATTAAAATATAAAATCAATTCCTCATTTTCCATATGCCTCTCCTTGGTCTATACCCTACATGTGGCACAACCTCACTTGGTCATTAAGTATGACCAAAGTCCATGCATTTAATCCAATGGGACCCTATAATTCCATGTCCTAAATGGTATTCCCTATCCTATGTCATTCCATAAGATCAATTTACACCATTCCATTACCTTCCCATGTAATCCTTATATTAAAAAACAACAAATTCCTTCAAAAATCATAACCAATAGCCGCGGATACCAGTCTATCATGCCCCCAACCACATATACCATAATGAATGGAGTGTGTTAATGAACAGCCAAGTCCGACCTCTAGTAAGCCACATGATGGTAACTATCACCAAGGGTATAAAAATATAAAAAATGAGGGTCATTACAATCTATAATAAAATGTGATTAGGAGATCGGTTAAATCAACGACAATAAAATCCACAACAAAATACAATAATAAATCCAAAGCCTTCCCACATAGAATGTATTAATAAAATTTTAGATAAAATAATCCAAAGTAAATATCTAAAACAAATAAAATGATGTTGCATCGTCCATATCTAGTATGTAATAGTTTTATAATGAATTTTATTTTTATAAAGAATAAGGGTGATTTTTGGTAGATTTTGGAGATCATTATTTAGGTGTTTTGGAAAAATGGGAAGGTGTATGGTTGGCACATGGTTTTTCCAAACCGTGTGACTACCAAGGAGAAACTATGTGGATTGGGTCTTTTGAGGAAGTGGATTCATCACACTTGGTGAAAAATTATGGAGAACATATGAGGAGACTGTGTGAAGGTCCATCCTTAATGATGTTTCTAATGCATGGTTAGCACACAATTTTCCTCACCCATGAAACTAAACCATGCACTGGTCAAAATCACCTCTATAAAAAGTGGATATAACTTGTTTTTTTCTTTTATACTACTTGGTTTTCAACCTATAACACCCTAACATAGGATTTTGATTCCATAATGTTCAAGGAAGGTTCTCCCATAGATCCATATGTGATCTGAAGGTTTCACTTGGTTATTAAAATTCAATTATTTAGGGTATGTGTTCATTCTTCATGGTTCACGTTTCATTTCTTAGATCTTATTATCTTCATCTATTATTTTTGTAGATCTATGCCTGTTGGGGGTAGAACATTGTTTTTGTATTCTGAATAAATTTAGATTTAGCCTTGGATGTGTTCTAGGAAGAGATCGAGGTTGGGTTCATAGGGATTTAACCTTGTTTTATTGGTTCTCTTTATCTATTTGTAATTTTTTCATAAACTCTAGAGGTAGGGGGATTCACTCTAGACCCCACTTTCTAGAATTCATTCTATTAGTTTCAAATTGGTCTATTTGTTTATAATTCATTGTGAAATATTGGTGTGATCATGTTATATATCTTATTTAGTGATGATTTATGTTTTTATGACAATTAGGAATTGTGTTAATTTAAAATGAAAATTTATTTAGTTTTAAAGATTTAAAAATGGAAGTTTTGGAATATGGATTTTCGGGATTTTAAATGGATTTTTGGAAAAGTGATTTTAATAAAAATGATGTATTATTGAAATGGTTTGGGAAAAATAGTTTTGGAATAGTTTTTGGGAATAATTAGTATGGGTGTTCATATTTCATTTACATATAATGGTTGAAATATGATATTGTGCCCAGTACCAAAGGTGTAATAGAACATTGGAAGTAATTACCTTATGAGGACATGGTAGATCGATGAGAGACTACTCATAACTATTGAACTATCACAACGATGCTTGCATGTTTGGTATTGTAGATATGTGGAATGGAATGTTATTGAAAAAGGAAACTTGTGAAACGACATTAAAGCATTTTTTTTCTAGAAAATAGCTCTTGAAATAAAATTAGATGATATTAAACATGTTTATATTTGGAGAATAATTTATTTAGAATATTTTTTTTAGTTTTAAATGATTTTATAATTGTTTTAAAGAAACCATTTTATATAAATGTTTCTGACTCATCTATCCTAGTGGTGTGAGTTGGGATGTCAATGGAGATAACCTACTATGTTTTAGTACTCACCCTTGGAACCTTGGTGATTTTGAAGATGTCATCTACCAAGATATGGGAAAGGGTAAATTATCACATGTTTAGCACTACATCATGATACTTTAGTTTTTTTTGGTGATGTTGGAGCCTAGAGAATGTGGGACATAGAGTCTTTTGGTCATTTGGTGTTTTATTAGTTTACCTTCTGCTGTTTACATTGCTGTTATAGACTTTCCATGTGGCAGATTATTTGAGTGTGACATTGATATAAGAAATGTTGTGTTAACATCCATGGTGATCATGCATTATATAGTGGTATATTTGTTTTCTTGGTTATTTGTTTTATTATAAAAGGATAAATCATCCCCCACATGTATTAAGACCATTCATAAATTTTTCCATACTTTGGCATCTTGGGGATGTCACTTATGGCATAGTAACACTCTACCATTTTCTCAAGGAAATGTAGAGAATGAGTGACGTTACAAATGGTATCATTTTTGTTTGGTCTGAACATTTGTTTATGATAAATGGTACCGGCTTTTTATTTTCCTTATGAAATAAGTAGTCATTATTTTTCTTGATTTTTTAGTTGAATTCCTTATAGTATATTCCTAGAGTGGTGATAATAGAAAGGAGTATGATTGTTTGGACATGAAATATAGAGCATAAAAAAAGTGGTTGACCTTTTAATGATGAAATTGAAGTTACATAGGAGTTGGGTACATAGGTATTTTGGAGACACATATACGACTTTAAAATCACATTGTCACGAGTTTATCCAATGAGATGATAATTACATGCATTATAGGAATGACCTCCCACTAGGAGGGAATACATAATTTTAAGTAAATTTTTATGATTTCATGAAAAAGTGCAGATTTATGGAAATTTATGGACCTCATTTTCAAATATAATATTTTGGAAAACGGTCATGGTTAATGTGTACACTAGGTAAAGGAAACATAGAAGCATATTCATTAAGCAGAACATCGTTATCTTAGTTTGTGAATGAAGATTTAGATGAGTGGAAACTAATGTCAGTCCTAGACAAGATGAAATTAGAATTTGAAAACCGAGTCAATATTCTAGTTTTTTTTAGTAAATGTAGTTTTTGATTTGATCAGGATGGTGAGGGAAACACTAAACTCTAATTCATAATGTGTTAAAATGAGGTCAATACTCAATAGTGGGGAAACCATTGAGTTTTGGATATTGGATGGGAGTTCAAATTAGTGTTTTAGGAATCATATGGCGGAACTTTTGACCTGTTAGGAACAACCTCTTCATGATTACAAGAATTCAAGTTGGGATGTTCATCCTAGAATAATAAAGCAGTATAAGGCTTTGAAATCATAGTTCTGCTGGAACTAAATGAAACCGATTGCGGGTAAGTTTATTTAGATATAATCAAATTTTTAGCATGTTTAGGCTAAACATCAGTTAACATTATGTATGTTTCCATATTTACCTATCCTAGTGTAGAAATGGGAGACAATAGCAGTGGATTTTGTCACATGTCTCCCAAGAATAGTTCAGAAACACGATTCCTTGTGGGTGGATGTGGATCAACATACCATGTGGGCTTAAGTCATCCCTTTTCATGAAACTAAATTGAGGAACTATCCAAAATCTATATCCATGAAGTGGTATAGAGACATGGAATATAAGTTTCAATAGTGTCAGACAGAGATCTGAGGTTCATGTTTTGTTTTTTAGAAATCCTTACAAAATTCCCTTAGGACTCAATTGACTATAATTATGGCCTATAACGTTCATTAAGATTGGAAATATGAAAGGATGAAAATACTGATGGAAGATATATTTTTGGTATTGTATAATGGATTTTTGTGGATCTTGGGAATAACATGTCCCATTTGTGGAGTTCTTGTATAATAGAAACTATCATTTCTCGATAAATATAGATCATTTTGATGCATTATATGATTCCTTGTCATTATCCACTATGTTAAATGGAAATTGGAGAGTCTTCACCAGTTCTACCAAAACATTTCCATGAATCAATAAAAAAGAACCAATTTATTGTGAAACAAATAAAGAAAGATTTGAGCCATTAAAAATATTATGCATATCATCATCAAAGAACGTTTTCATTCGTAGCGAGTGATCATGTGTTCTTAATGATTTCTCCATGGTTTGGTTATCAAAAATTTTGGGAGGAAAATAATGTTATCAAATTGATACATTTTCCCTTTAGAGAAAGTGGAATAGGTTGGAGAGGTGGCATATTAATTGAAATTTCCACCACATTGTAGTGTAGTGAATAATGTGTTCCATGTATCTCAATTGAAAAAGTTCCAACCTGATCCTAACCATGTGCTTAATTGGGATCATGTCGATCTAGAGCTGGATGATTAATTGGTACATATCCTATTGTTTGGATATGAAATAAAATGTCTTGTATGGAAAATATATCAGTATAGTGCGGGTTTTATGGAAACATGGTTAGATTCAGGATGAAACTTGGAAATTCGAGAAGGAAATTAAAGATAAATTGACGAAACTCTTCCATCGTGGTGGTGGTTTTCTACTCTCTAGGGATGGAAAGAATAATTTTTTAGAGAATTTAACACTCCAAATTTCTAGTATATAACCCTTTTATTATTCTATTTATATTTATAATGTATAAGGGTGAATTTTGGGGGAGTTTTGAGATCTTTATTAGTGTTTTTGAGGCTAAATAGAAGGTTTATGGGTGGTGTATGGTTTTCCAAACCATGCGACCACCTAGGGGAAACTATGTGGCTTGGGCCATTTAATTCTGTGGATTCATTATAGTTATAGAGACCATGTGTGGTGGCCATGTGAAGATTCATCCATAATGTAGTAGCTATGGCATGGTTAGCTCATGTGTTTTCTAACTGTGCGACTAAACCACGTGAGGGTTAAAACCACATCCTTACAAAGTGGATTTAAAATTTTTATTCATTTAACCTACTCATTTTCCTCCTCTAAAACCCTAAATTGGTATTTTTATACCTTAAAGATCCTTAACTATTCTCACATTGATCTATAGGTGATCCGAAAGCTTCACATGGTGATTAGAAGATGATTCCTCCGAATATGTGTTCATTCTTGACCGTTCTTATGGAGTTTCTTAGATCTACATATCATATTATCTAGGTTTCTTAGATCTATGATTTATGTCAGTATATCTATGTTTTTGGATGCTGAATAAGTTTATATTTGGCCTTGATTGTGTTAGGGAATGATATCTGTGGTGGTTTCATGAATATTTTACCTAGTTTCATTTGCATTCATTGTCTTTTTGTCACTTTCTCCAGAACAGTCGAGGTTGGTGTATTCACTCTTGACTCCTCTTGCTAGAATTGATTGTCTAGGATTCAAGTTGTTTTATTTTATTGTGATTGGTAGAGAAATATTGGTAAAATCACGTTATAAATATTATTCATGATGATTTATAATTTTTGATGAAATTTTTGAACTATAATAATTTAATAGAAAAGTGAAATAGTTTTCATGATTTTAAAACGGATGTTTTAATATATGGATTTGATGGATTTTTGAAATTTCTGTTTAGAAAAAGGTTTTAAAAAAGGATTTTTATTGAAATTGTTTTGGAATAATTGTATTAGAATAGTTTTTGGGCATAATTGGTATCAGTGTTCAAATTTAATTTAAAAGGCCTTGTCAAAATATGACCTTGTGCTCAGTGGTAATGGCCTAATGACACATGGGAGATATCTACCTTGTGATGAAATGATAGATTGATAAGATACCAATAATTATGGTGGAAACTTCACAATTATTCATGTATGGTTGGTATTATTGGGATGTGGAATGGAATTTTTTTCAAAAAGGAAACTAGTGAATTTTTTTAAGGAATTGTTAAGTTGTATTTCATGAAAATAGTCATTGCATGAAAATTGGTAGATATATAACTTGTTTATATTTTGCGATGAACTAATTTAGATGTTGTTTATATTTGGTTATAATCTATTTGGGAATTTTTCAATATAAGTTGTTTTATAAAAATATGGATAAATTTTCTATCCAAGTAACGTGAGTAGGGAAGTCCTTGGGAGAAAGCCTACTAAATTTTAGTACTCACACCCACTTTGAAACATTGTTGATTTTTCAGATGTAATCTACCAGGACAAGGGAAAATGAAATGTATGATATTTTTAGAACTACTTCATGATATTTGGGATATTTTTTGATATTGGATCATGGAGGTAGTAGAGCATAGAGTCTTGTGGTAATCTTGGAGTTTTATTGGTTTACCTTACACAATTTACTTTGATGTTGTGTTCTTTCATTGTGGCACTTTATTTGAGAATGATTTAGATATTAGAAATATTGGTTTATCTTCCATGGTTATCATGAATTATATAGTCTTATGTTTGGTTATGTTTTTATGGTCAGTTGTTTTACTATTAAAGGGAAAATCATCCCCCACATATATTTAAACCCTTTAGAATTTATATTCATCCATGGGAATCTTGGGGGTGTCTCTTAACGCCTAGTAACACCCTCCCACATTATCAAGACAATCAGGAGAAGGAGGCATGCTACCAATGTAGTGATATGACAACAGTCTGATGGTATGAGGATGTAATGTCCACTGTGGTCCATATAATCCTCTAGGAAACCTAGAAATAGTTAATATATGTGGGGTGATAATATTTGTATACTAAGTAGGGTGAAAAATGTATCTCTTATATATGATAAAGAATCATACTAATGAAATAGTGAGAAAATAGAGTAACCAAACTACACCTAAAAAGTTCAACTGACCAATCCTCATCCTCATCCTAGAATGATCACCAAGTAACACACCCATGTATAATAGAATAATATGAAATATTTTTGATATAGGGTACCCCATTCAACATTCTTTATTATTGGACTCTCTCAAACACCAACATCATATCCATCTCACATACATAATATCCATCACATCATAAACATAACTAGAATAGTAGTTTATTATGAAAATGATGAATATCAAACTCATTCCATCTTCCTAAAATTTTTACCCCCACAAAAACCCATCTCATTATCTTCCCTTAAAACTCCTAGGCCACCACATCACACATCATCCAAAGTCACATGGGCTATCCCATGACATCATATCTCGATATTTCACTTTTTAATTCATTCCATCATAGATAATTCTTGTCATCATCACACGGAAGAGGGAGAATGGAAGAGGAGGTGTCATCCCATCCATCCTCCCAAATCAAATGTTGGGAAGAGAGCCCCAATTCACAACATGGATGGTGAACAAATAAAAAATGAAAAGGAAATATAATGTATAAAAAATATAAAAAATACAAGTATAAGTTATTGACACACCAAAAATTATCCATCCTAACTCACAACATCATACCCATTTCCTGAAATCTTTTGTCACTCTATTATCTATCACTGAATGAAAAACACCATAAAATAATCTCCAAGGCTGTTCCACATTTCATTTTTAAAAAATCCATTTCATGGATTACCATTTAACAACCAATTCCAATATAAGAGCCGATAGATATCACATTTCCAAACCCAATATTCCATGTGTAATCATTAACCATTTAAACTATGAATCACAATCCAAATAAAGTATTCATTAATCATTTCAACCCATTATTCGAAACAACCCATACCATTAGAATTTAAACACTATCATTTGATTAATTACATTACTACTACGGAAACTAACTTTAACACCCCAAATGATGAAGGGTTAAATGATTAAATGATACAACTCATGTCAATAAGTTGAACCTTTCTTTTCAAGAGTCTTTCTGATTAAAACTCCATAGTCAAGCGTTCTTGGCCTGGAGTAGTGATCAGGATGGGTGGCCTTCTGGGAAGTTATCGAGGGTGTGTGCGAGTGAGGAAAAGGCACACTAGAAAGGGTAGGTTTTGGCCTGTTGGGACTATCATTAGTTAGATGACTCGTTCAGGCATATGGGTGGACCCTTGGGTGGGGACCATGCATCTGTGGGGAAACTAGTGGTACCTGGTGGGCCAGGACCCGATGTCCATGTTAAAGAGGGGTGTTTGTGCTGTCACTGTGACTTAGTTGTTACATTTGGTATCAAAGGGGTGTTTGTGCTATCACTAAGGTGTCTATGTTTTAATGTAACAACTGGGTCCTGGTGACAACACATACACCCCGCCTTATCATGACCATCAAGTCCTAGCTTGCCTGGTACCACCAGTGGCCCCGCAGACACGTGGTCCCCACCCAAGGGTCTACCCACATGCCTGAATGTGTCATCTGACTAATGAAATACCCCACATGCCAACACTTGTCCTTTCCAATGTGCTTTGTCCTCACTTACACACACCCTGGAAAACTTCCCCGAAGGTCACCCATCATGATCACTACTCCAAACCAAGCACTCTCAACTATGGAGTTCTAATCAGATAGGCTCCAGAAAAGGAAGTTCCACCTTATTGACATGAGTCATATCATTTAATCATTTAACCTTTTATCATTTGGGGGTGTTTCAATCACCCCCCTTTAGAGAACAACATCCTCATTGTGGGACCTACATCTCAACCCAGGCAGTGCACCGCACTAAAGGGTGGGTACCACCTCTGATACCAAATGTAACAATAGGGTCCCGGTGACAGCACATACACCCCGCTTTAACATGGCCATCAGGTCCTGGCCTGCCAGGTACCACCAATTTCCCTGAAGACACGTGGTCCCCACCCAAGGGTCCACCCACATGCTTCAACGAGTCGTCTGACTAATGACAGTCCCCACAAGCCAACACCTTTCCTTTCCAGTGTGCTTGGTCCTCACTCAAACTCACCTTGGAAAACATACCAGAAGGTCACCCATCCTGATCACTACTCCAGGCCAAGAACACTTAACTATAGAGTTTTAATTAGATAGGCTCCTCAAAAGGAAGGTTCACCTTATTGACATGATTAATATAATTTAATCATTTAACCCTTTATCATTTGGGGGTGTTACACTAATATAAAATAACACATCATAACATCACATAAACCATCATCCTCAAACCAACAAGATCACAAAGACACTATCCGAGACACAACCAACCCTTGTCAAAAACACTACATCACCACACCTTTCCAAAACAACCTCTTAATAATCGGACCGCACAAGATGACATACATTCACTCCTTATAGATGTTCTGTCACGTATCATTTTTTTAATTGTTCACATGGTTTTTCATCGATTCTAGTTAAATTTTACAGGTATTCACATACAAGAATAATTTTTTAGGAGAAAACATTTTATTAACATGATATTAGTGATTGTTTAATTCCATTTTGGGGGATGTTAGAAAATAAAAAAAATATGGATTCTACACCACAACAACCACATGATAAATAACTACCAGATCAAACAAAATTTTAAGTAATCCATGTAACTCATACAATCAATATATCAATAATAATATATAGGATATAAAAACAAGAGATTTTATTCAAATTCAATTCAATTTAATCAAGATGATTAATTTCTCTTTATTAATTGAAATTTAACCATTTTAAGAAATGATAACACAAACATGCATGACTCCCACATGATACAACTGATGAGAATTGAAGGATCCCTCATATTGAAAAGGAAGAATACTCACTCAAACCGCTACTCCAAAATTGGGGTTTTACACATATGATGGAACCACATATAGGAATAACATGTATTAAAAATTAAAATAGGGTTTCAAGACTCTAAGGGAAATTCATCAGAACCACCAGTCTTAATAGAAAACATATAGTGAAGAATGAAGGAATGAACATGAATTTGGAATCAAAATATATTCAAACATCAGATTTTTATTTCATGGATTTAATTTTAATTGACCATTAATGATGATCTTATTGAATTCAATGTTGAAGATCCATTTTAAATCCCCATAGTTTTAAATTATCCTGTATGTACTGAAAATATATAATGAAAAAAACAATATATTCTTGAATAAGTAGAACATGGTACTTCAATGTTATGAAATTAGGAACTACCACCACCAGAATCTAACAGGAGCTACCATTAGGAGATACTGTCAGGAGCTACCATCATGAGCTACGACTATATGCTAATTTAATGATCTACCACAACAATGTTTGATAATACTAGATTCTACCAATATAAGCTATGTCCAGAAGAAACCATCAAATGAAACTACCAAAATATACCGCCAAAATCTACCATCAAAAAAATTCTACAACTAGAAAAATCCAATTTAGGAAGATAGCTCCAGAAGCTTCATCCAGAAGCTACCACCAAAAGCTACCACCATATACTTATACCAGAAGCATTAAAGAAATGTTGTGATTAATTTTTTCATTTTTTGAAATCTATCCTTTTTCTATAAAAATGTTTTTTATCCAGGAAGCATATCCATATATGTTGTATTTTTCTCTTCATATTAAAAATAATTGGTGGCATATGTTGTTTGTCTGATTTTTTCCTTTTTCATAATCAAAAAAAGAAATAAGTTGCTGAGGGAAGAAGTTGTATTGTTGTTAATGAGGGTTTTTTTAATAAAGTGAAATCACAAGTTAGAAAGTTTTCATACATTATAAAAAAAGTTAGATGATGCTTTTCTAATCCTAAAGATCTCACAAATCATGAAAAATTTATTGATAAAAGATTATGATAAAATGGAGGAGTGTTGTGAAAAATTTCAAAGATGCAATATGGAGATTCCATATTAATGGGATATCTATTGTAGTGGGAATTCAAATGTAATGGGAATTCCATCATAATAAGAATTCAACTGGATTTACTTAGATGGATATAGAATTTAGATTCACTATGAAGTATATAGAATTCAGATTCACTAAGAAGGATATAGAATTTGGATTTAATTATAAAGAAACAAAATTTGGATTCACTAAGAATGAAATAGAAATTTGATTAACCAAAAAGTAGTGGAATTTGGATTCACTAAGAAATAAATCCAAATTGAATTCACTGAAAAGGAATCTGAATTAATATTCACTAAGAAACAAAAAGAAATCATAAAAATGGAGAAATTAAACTAAATTATATAATACTTATTACAATGAAGTATTATAATGAAAATTCAAAAATATTTATAAAGAGTTGAGGAGTTCAAACTTGAAATTCAATTTTTTAGAAATATCGATAAAATATAAGGAGGTTTTATGAAGTCAAGTTTGATGTTTTAAATGCAATATATTTTCAATGTTTTTGAAATTTGAGAAAGTTAGGAAACTTTTATAGTTCCCAAAATTTGTTTTATGAGTCACCTATGAATAATTTCTCTGATAATTCGTTCATTTGTGGAAGTTCAAGTAATCTGAGAAAGAGAAGCACTGAATAAATAAAGACAAATTAATTACTGACCAGATAACTTGTGAGGAGGATAAAATTT
The DNA here is from genome assembly GCA_963277665.1 of Viscum album. Classification (NCBI taxonomy): domain Eukaryota; kingdom Viridiplantae; phylum Streptophyta; class Magnoliopsida; order Santalales; family Viscaceae; genus Viscum; species Viscum album. The sequence goes on from OY728123.1 coordinate 777,107,325, forward strand.
TGTAATGATTATTTAATATATTGAGAAAGACTGTATTTTAAAATATCAAAAAGAGAAGGTCATATTTAGTCAATCTGATTGAGTCAATCAGATTGAAGAAGATCATATTGAAAATTTGAGACGAGTTTGAGTTTTGTAGATTGTGAATGGATTTATCATATTGATTCCATCGTATTGGTGGAATCAGATCCAAACTCATCATCTTCAGAGAATCAGATCTAGATCCATCATATTAAGAGAATCAAACTAGATTCTTCAGATTGAGAAAATAAAATCTTGAAAAATTGGGCATATGATTCAGATTGGGTAATTATATAGAAGTTTCAAAAAATACATTATTATTTTGTTTGGATAACTTGTTTTATAATAAAAAATTATAAACTGATGGGTTTCAGTATAATCATTATTATCAAGATATAAAAGTTTTATAATCGGAGTTATCACAATATTTATTTACTTATTCATAATCATGGATTTTGATAAACCCACAGGAGTGGATATAGAAGGGATGATGGTTCCTTCCCTAAGGCCGAACTCTATAAATCTTGTGTGTGTTACTTTCTTTCCTAATTTTTCATACATGAGTAATTACTAAAATTTGATAAGAAACAAATCATAACATGTTGCAGGTGTTATTTTTTGATACTTATTGAAACTTATAAAAAGAAAACAATTGATTCAAGACCCCTACTCAATTTTTATTCTATCTATTGGAAATTAAATTGGTATTAGAGTGAAGGATCCATTGTTTAATACTTATCATGGATAATATCAATTCTATAAATAGTAGAGTAATTCCAATATTTTATGGAAAAAGTATGATGGATTAAAAAATAAGACGATTCTTTATCTCATTTATCTAGTCTTGGAAGACGTTGATGATGGTACTATTGGATTTCCATATTTTGAGAAATATGTCCTCATTGGCCTCTTCTTGTAAGATATATATATATATATATATTGAAATGATAGAAATTATAATCTCATGTCCCAATTAGAATGTGTTTATCAGAAAGTGATGGGTCTGAAAATATAAAAAAGTTTCTGGGAGATGCTGGGAAGTGTTTTGGAAGGGAATAAAAATGTTAAATATTTAAATATTCAAATATGGTGTAGTAAGTATGAAGACATCATAATGATAAATGAAGAAACAATTGAAAAATACTTCGCAAAAGTAAATGAAATAGTTTTAGCATCATATAATTCAAAGATGCTCTGGAAGAGTATACAATTGCGAAAAAACTTATAAGAAACTTTTTAAATACATTTTATTCTAAAATTTCATCTAAAGATGATAAGGATGATTTATATATTTATGAATTGAACAAATTTATTTTTTCTTATAAATTGAAGAGACCTCCAATGGTTACGAAGAATATTTATGATTAAATATATTTCAAAGACATAGAAAAGATTAAAATCCAAGATGTTAAAAAAGAAGATTCTTATGAGTCTAGAAATAAAGAGGCTGATGAATTGAATTGAGAATTCACGTCTCTTAAATGGAAGAACTATCAAAGAGGATGATGAAGGTATGGAGATAAAAAAAATCTTAATTTTTTTGAGTGTGGCGGAATCAGACACTCTGGTATAAATTTACTCATCTTTAAAGATAGAGTATTTCAAGATGATATAAATGAAAAACATCAATAAAACATATGAAATTAAAATGATAAAGAAGAGAAGTCATAAAACAGATAAAATAAGCAGTTTACTTGGAAAAAATAATTATGTTGAGTAATAATATTGAATTAGACTCAAATAACAACCATTATTATCATGATAAAAGTTCATTAAAATTCAGAAACATTATTGCAAAATTCATGAAAAAAAAAGATACCCCAGAGAAAAAATAAGGTGGTGAAGATTCTCATTGAGGGTATCAACTCATAAGAAAACTTGTTTAATGTATTGAGAAAAACAAAAATTGGAATATATAAAATTGTGTAATGAAGAAATATTTAAATAAGTGTCTGATGGAAGATGATATGTAATCGAGAAAATAGATTAATACATTCATGATATTTTTTGTTAAAAACCTATAATTGTCTAATAGTGAAAGATGATTGAAGATCTTACGGAGAAGAAAAAAGATAAGGAAGAAGATGTTAAGAATTTTCTATAAAAATGTATTTAGTATGAATTTACCTTAAGGATGATAAATGAAAATTTCAACAATGATTTGAAAGTAAAATCTAAGACTTTTAATGATGTAGAGAAAGATCTATATGACAATTAGGTGAAATATTATATTTCCAAAAATAATATTTCATCCAATTATTATAAATTTTCAGTGTCTAAAAAAAGTATACGGAAACCATTAGTGGAGAGAAGATGTGTGAATCCTATGAAATAAATAAAATTTAAAAACTCAATAAAAAGAAAATATGGCCCACATCCTGAGTATGTTAGTATTGAAAGAATTTACCGATGTCAACAAATTTTTTACAGATAAATATCATTTTAAAAAATAAAAATCGATATTTTATGGCTATTACTGGTGTTATGGAATCTAGGGTAACATGGGATATAATTATTTTAACAACATAACTCTTTATAGAAGAAGATTTGAGAAAATTGAAAAAAATAGTGGAAATATAATGAGAACCCTTTATATTATATAGAATTTTAAAAAAGTGAATTGTCAAGATGTAAAAAAATTTCCAACAAACAATTGATTTAATGGTTGGATGATGTTTGTGGAAGATGCGATCATGATGGTCATAATTACAAAATATATGTGAAACTAATTCTAGAATAAGATTCTTTTGATAAAAATGAAAAGAATGATGTAATGAATAAAGTCGTGGAATGAACTTTTGTGATTGAATCAACTTTGAAAGAAATTAAAAAGAGAAAAACATCATACATGAAATTTGTTTCTATTTACATGTTAATGTCGATATAAAATTCATGAAACTTATTGAAATTAATGATGGGGGAGAAGATATATTTTGAAATGATAGATTCTAAAAAATCAAAGTAATCAGAATGACAGAAATTGAATCCAAAAAGTTGAAACCTATAGAAGTGTTATTTTTTATGGGATAAAACATAACTTAATGTAATTCAACTTTTTGATGATGGAAAACAATTTCTTTCTAGAAAACGTTTTTGAATCATGAAAATTGTGAAAGGTAGAAAAGTCATTACGAAAGGAGAAATAAAAAGTAGAAATATCTTCCAAATAATATAATTCAATAACTCAGGTTACTTGAGTGCGGAAGATGAAAACAAATTGTGGCACTGAATAATTGAGAACCATGGATAGAAAAGTTTTAAAAAAAGGTCTAATGTTTATTTTGATCGGAACTATCTATAATTGAAATGAAGTGAAGAAAATATTTTTGTAACTTGTCAAAAATGAAAGATGTCACCCCCAAACTTTAAACATTATTTTAATTTATTATTTCTTAGATTCATTTACCCTCATCAGGGAGTGGTTTGAGTGCTAGTCACAATGTTTTTGACATTTAATAATTTTTATGGGTTTTAGACCATTGTGCGGGCACCGAACGATAGGTGGTAACTGTGCAGTTAGCCTTAGTGTCGTGTAGTTTCCTATTACATAAGATAATAAAACTTTATGAGAATGAAATAAATTAAATTCTAAATACATAAAAATGATAACATTATTATGTAGATAAAAATATTTTTTTAATATTAAAAATTTCTAATAAAATTATTATCATTAAAATTATTAAAAATATAGTTATTATTTAGTTATTATTAATGTTATTATTTTAAAAATAAATTAAATTATGATTATCATTATGATTATTTTTTATTGTTGTTATTATTATTGTTATCATTAAGAAAATTGATGATGTTTTTATGATTATATAATTATTCATATTATTATAAATGTTGTCATTAAAATGCTATTATAATTATTAAAAAATGGTTATTATTGTTATTATTCTAAGAAATAGAAAAATAGAAAGACCCTAGGGGGGAATGACCCCCCTTTATTCTCCTGTGAAGTGTATGGATCCCCCTCCCATGCTCCCTAGTTCACGCACAAACTGGCCAATCTTTCACTCCCCCTTCCTGGCAAACCAAGCCCCATGCTCCTCCCTTGCTGGTGACCTGCTACCGACATGAGAACCCCCTTCACCTCCAAGCACACTACAGACCCCTCTTCTTCTCCCAATCGAGGTGCATCCCACCCTATCCTCCTTGTGCTACACTCCGTTGGCTGACCTTCCACTATGAAAACCATTTCCAGCATGACTTCGGCGAACCCAACTTCCAAAATTGGTTTGTTTTTTTTAATTTATTTTTAAGAGTTTCTCCTTTCATCCAAATCCTAATGTGTAGGGGTTGTGTTTGGGTGATGTTTCCTTATATTTAGGGCATTTTGATCATTCTTGTAGATTTATTATCCCTATCCTTGAAGTTTTATTCCATTCTCACTTGATTTGTGGTAGGTGAATCCATATTTTTTATATTCTAATTCATTTACATTGATGTTTGGAGACTTTATTAAATTTTTAATCATTTTTCACACCTATATATAACCTCTATATATCTTCTTATAATGTTTTAATATTGGTATATTTCTATAAAAATAATTTTTTACAAGAATCTTGGTTTATGCCCATGTGTGATTGTTCCATATGTGTGATAAATTGTTCATAAAAAATTTAGGGTGAAATTGGATGGTTTAGTGAGGTTTCCCCACTTGAAATTTTTTTCTAAATTGATTTTAATTATGAATTTTGTTTTAAATTATTATCTCATTTATCCATTATGGTGCAGGTTGAAACTCATTTTGGAAAACGAGCTTCTAGGTTGAGGAACTCATGTTGTATTTCCTAAATGGTTGAAATGGATAAATTTTAGTTTGAAATAAAATGGTAGTATTATGAAAATTTGTTTGGAAATTCTATTTGTGTTTTGAATGTGTGATTGGATGTTTGGATATCCATGGGTTCACCAGGTTCACTCGTGGATGATCAATAAAATAAATATGGAACACTAAAAACTGGTTTCCCTCAAGGACACCTCTTATTCCTTTCCTTTCCCCTATTTAAAATGGTTCCAGGTTTTCTAAAATGTGATTAAATGGTGTTTCTTTAGTCTTTAAATGTGTTTTAGAAGGCTTTCCTAAAGGATTGGCCTAGTGTTCCTTAAACATATGTTGGCGTGTGATTGAAGCTATGACCTGTTTTGTGTTTATTAAAGATAATTGGATTTTATGCAGTTTGAAATCCCATTTATCACATTCATATACATTTTTTTTAAACATGGATTAAAAAAGGAACTTGGGAACATTTGGGTAAATCCTTATACTAAATGCCCATATGGACATATTTGTAAAAAAATAGTGTTTGTTTTTTTGGAAGTGGTTTCATAGTGCTATCGGTAAATTATGGAAAGTTGTAAAGTTAATGTCCAAGTTGGCGTAATAGAAAGATTTTTTTGGAAAACCCCTCTTTGGTTTGGTCTATTTCCTTGTGTATTGATCCTGAAATAGGAGGGTCCATGGTGTGGTACCACCTTTACGTAAATATAATTTAAGGCAAGGAGTTACCCTTGAGTCAGTCGGGGGGGGGGGGGGGGTGTAGGTTTTTGTGATGTGTTTGGTTTTATATATGAGGCTTATTGTTTGGATGTGTGGGAATCCCCCTTGTTAACATATCGAGGGAACCAAGAATAGAAATGAGGTTTACTAATAATGATTACTTCACTTGTAGTTCATGTAAAGACTAGTTCCACAAGGTTGGTGGATAATTCTGTTTATTTCTTTGGTATTGGCCCCCTGGTCTGTGCTCAGATAGCGTGACTAATTCTAGATCAAACCATTCTAGTTCTTTAAAAAATAGTATCAAATGATTCCCTCAAAATTTGGGGTGTCTGGTAGAAGAAGATTTGTATTTTTTGCTGATTAGAAGGTAGGTTACGGGTCGGTTCTTGATCACCACCGCTCGGGACAAGACATGAGTTACCAAGGATAGTTGGGGAAATAAGTTTTTTGTCTTGGGTTGTTTTGGACTGAGGGATGATAATGGATGTGAATCGTGTTTTTTTGGGGCCTCATATAGTTTGGTGACCCATGTGGATTCCATGTGCTCAGTTAAAGGTCTTCTTAGTGACATTCCTTACTTGTGGAATGTCTCACCACCATGTTACTGGATTGAGAATGGACACTAGTTCCACATTTTGGTGATTTGTTGTTGGTTTTGTTTTTTTTAAAGTTAATGTGAGTTTCCATTGAATGTGAAGTGCTATTTCAAAATAAAAATATATTATGGAAATGAATGTGTTTTTGGAATAAAAAAAGAATTTATTTCAAATTGTTCAGATATAGGAGATGTGGGTTTTTAAAGGGTAAGGGATTAGATTTGAAAAAGTAGGTATTTGATTGGATTTATTAATGAAGAAAGGTGTTTTTATCTTTACATTATTTATTGAGGTTGACATGTGCATGGGTATGTATGGATATTGCATGGGGAAACATGACTATGAATGATATAAGAGATATATAATGAACGCACATGTGATGGTTCATAAGAGACCATAGGTGAGTTTTAAAATTTAATGTTGGAATGGTGGTTTTGAAATGGGAAATGAAATTTTGGGAATTTAGTTCGGTTTTTAAATAGGGTTTTAGGAATTTGAAATTCATTTCAAAATGTGGCAATTTTGAAAATTTATATGAAATTTAATTTTTTTGAAAAGATGTTTTTCGTTTTTCTTGAGATTTTTTTCTTCTGAGCCAGTTGTTTTGAGTTCGCAGTGTTCATTTTGATTGTGTCCTTAGCTTACTGTCTATTTTAGGATTTGTTTTTCATGTTCTTCAGGATGTGCCACATGGAATGTCCCTCATGGTTTCCAACGAGTCATGTTCTATTCTAGGTTCTTTTCTTGTGTTTATTATTTATCATGGTAGTCGAATTCTATTTTATGTAGTTGTGTGGTTTGAGGAAATAGAATGTGTCTTTGGGATACTGAGAACTCCCATTGTTATTATGGTCTATACCATCTCGAGTTTGTTTTAGGGTCCTGTTCTAGGACTGGTGGAGGATTGATGTCCAACCATCATCAAATTTTGAGATGTGGTTAATGGTGGGAGACTCTGGTAAGGGTTACCTATGTTGTAAGGATTGCATACTAGAGGAACCTGTCTCTAAGAAGCAATCTTCCTTGGTTCCAGCTCATAGTTTGTCTGATAATTCTCTTGTGTGCCATCAGTAAAGGCGTATTTTGGCATTATAATCCATCACATTGCATCAATTTAAAATCGTACCACCATTGAGGACATTTTAATCATTATTATAAAGGAGTTGTGGACTAGAGGATTCAAATGCCTGACTGTGAGGTAAGAGAATCTTCAAAAAGCAGGGCCCCATCCACAGGTCCCCGGGAAAAGCTTCCGCACAATAAGGATTTTCATAGAGCGTGGGAAACCATAGTTTGGATTATGATTTCAGCATTGGGATGGAAATATAAAATTTTTCCCTATTCTATTCTTGTCACTACCGTAAGCCCATCCCTGTTGAGGTGCTGTGATGAGATCAATCTACCAAAATCCTAGTAGCCTTATCTCCTCTAAGTGTGGTTTCTAAATCATTCATATTTCATGAAGGGTGTTGGGTCCAAGAATAAATGGAACCATTTTGTTTTTGTTTTTGGACTCAGTTGTATTTGTTAGGGGATGTTTGGTTTCGTGAAATTAATGGTAGTATTTATTGTCCCTTTCTTAATTCAGTAACCTCTTCATGGGTTTACCTCTTGTGGGTTTCTGTTTTTAGGGGATCCCTCCATCCTAGTATCTTGTTGTGCCATATTTCCCCATAATAGTTTTAATCCCACTAGTGGATTTATTCTATTAGAATTGAGTATATGGTTTGAGTACAGGCATGGAATTTCCAAGTCTCCAGTTGCAGTTATGATTTTATTCCTTCAGTATGCGAGTTGCTGAGTTCATTTCTCATCCTCAGTTCACTAGGTCATTTTGTTTCAATATTTCCATTTAATTCTCTCAGTTTTATTCGGTCTATGTGGAGAAATTGAATGTGTTTAGTTTTTGAGTTCCCACATTCCCCCCAAGGGTGTGTTCGGGCATTTTGGTATCTGTGTTAGTGAAATATTGTGCTGTAAAGAGCCCTCCTGTGTTTTCCCCTCAATATCAAGTAGTGGTTTTTCTTAAGTTTCTCGGGTGTGACATGTGTTGGTAATGGTCACCCAAAATCTCTCGAATTCAATTTATTTTTTCTCGGCATGGACTTGAGTTATGTTAAATGCTAGCTTGGTGACATTCTAGGGACATGATAGTTTATGGTAGGTAGATTTGTCACACCTTAACGTTAAAAATTTATTTAATTTTATTAATTATTTTCATTGGTAAGCCGCATCAATGTGGGGGTTCAACGCTAGTCTAATTTTTTTAACGTTTAATAATTTTTATGTGTTTCAAACTAGGGCATGAGGACTGCACAGTTGACGTTAACTATGCAGTCATCTTAGGTGTTGTGCGGTTTCCCATTATATAAAATAACAAAAATTTATGAGAATGAAATAAAGTTAATTTAAATAAATATTTATGACAAAATTTTTTGTGTAGATAAAAATATTTTTTAATATTAAAAACTTTTAATAATATTATTATCATTAATTTTTTTATAAATATAATTATTATTTAGTTGTTATTAATGTTATTAGTTAAAAAATGAATTAAGTTATGATTAATATTGTTATTTTTATTTTTATTCTTATTATGTTCCTCATTGAGAAAATTAATGAAGTTTTTATGATTATGTAATTATTTATATTACTATAAATGTTTTCATTATATTATTATTATTATTATTATTATCAAAATGGTTGTTATTATTGTTATTATAAAAAATAAAAAATGAGAAAACAGTGAGAACATAAGGGGTGTTTCTCCCCCTCCCCTTTCTTTTCACTTGAAGGACATGAGCCACCCTCCCCTGCTCCCTGGTGCAATCACAAACTGGAAAGCTGGCACTCCCTCTTCCCAGCCAAACTAATCCCCGCACTCCTCCCTTGATAGCAACCTACTGCCAATGCGAGCCCCACCTTCTCCTCCAAGCATCAAGCAGCCCCCTATGCTTCCCTCGTTTGAGGTGCAGCGTGCCTTATCCTACTTGCACCATGCTCTAATATCCAACCTTCCCCTGTATACACCCTTTCTGTCATGCCTCTAGGGAACCTTAACCCCTTATATGATTTGTTCATTCCTCATTTCTTTTTGTTGTTTTCTCCCTGTAGAAAAAACCAAACGTTTATAGTTTGTGTGTGGGAGATATTTCCTTTGATTTAGGGAATACAGATCATCTATGGGGATTTATTCTCCCTATCCTTGAAGTTTCATTATATATGTACATTTTTTGAGGTATTAGAATCTATATTTTTTACATTCCAATGCATTCCCTTTAATGCTTGGTGTCTTTATTAAATTTATAAAATTCTTTCACAACTCTATGAAACTTCTATATAGAATTTTATTATGTGTTAATGTTGTAATATTTTGTTAAAAATGGGTTTTTACATGAATCTTATTTTATTCCCATGAGCGTTTTTCCCATAACGGTTTGATAAAATGTTCATTAAAAATTCAGGGTAAAATTGGATGGTTTAGTTAGATTTTCTCCATTTGAAATGTTATGATAAATTTATTTAATGTATGTATTGGGTTTTATATTTGAATCTTGACGATTCATTTTATTGTGGGTTGAATATAATTTTGGAAAAAGGTCTTCTTGGTTGATGAACACGCATTGTATTTTATAAATGGTTGAAATAGATAAAATTTTGTTTTAAAAAAATGGTGGTTTTATGAAAATGGGTTCAGAAATTTTCTTCATCTTTAGAATGGGACATTGGATTTTGGAACATCCTTCAGTTCACTAGGTGCACACATGGTTGTGCAATAAAATGAAGACAAGAAACTAAAAACTGGATTCCCTCAAGGACACCTTTTCTTCCCTTCCTCCTACCCCCATTAAAGTTTTTCCTTGTTTTTTTAAATGTGGTAAAATGGTGATTCATGAGTTTTTAAATGTGGCTGAAAAGGTATTCATCCTGGTTTGTACTAGTTAGCCTTGACACATACAAGGGTGTATTTTTAGAAGATAAGGATGTTTGGCAGAGAAGAAAGGGGAAGTGATGGCAAGAGGGGGGGTGAATTGCCTTTTAAAAAATAATTAACAAATTAAAAATCAAAGTGAAAGTGCAGTGGAAATAAAGAGGCAAGACACAAGAATTGATAATGGAGTTCGGCCTAAAACCCGGCCTACGTCCCCGCTCCCAACTCAACCGTTGAGAGATTTACTACCGCTTTCTTTTCAATGGTTTTAGCAAGAAACCCACTAGACTTTTCAGGTTAGTCTAGAACCTATTACAGCTTTCTTTTAAATGGTTATGCAAGAACCCACTAGCCTTCTTACAGGTGAAGGCTAGCTCACCTTTGATTCAAGCCTTTTAAAAGGTAAGTCTTGACTAACCTCTTCACACCTTAAAGGTGATGTGAAAACCCAATAGAATGGAGGATGAGAGAAATGGGAGTTTGTAGGCACAAACTCAATTTAAAGCTCAAAATGAATAAAGAAATAAAAACCGTAATGGGAGAAGCCTTGGGCGCCAATGGATTGATGGAGCTGATGAAGGGCGCTCCAAAGCTTCTTTGGTGGTGCTCCTTGGATGTGGAATTGAGTTGGAGCAATTGGAGGATTCCTTGGAGGAATGCACCGGAGGTTCGCCAAATGATCAAAATGTATCTCGTGGGATTCCGTGGCTTGGTAATAGTTCCGACAATGTTCCGGGGCTTCCTAGTCCTTTATTTATAGAGGGGGAACCCTCATATGGCCTTTGGAGGTCTTCGGAGCCGTTGGAAAGGGCTTCGGAGCCGTTGGGAGGCAAGTGGACCAGCCTGGTCAAAGGCCCAACGACTAGTTTGACTGGCTCCACCGGCTGACCAGTGCAGAGCCACCAGTTGGCCGGTGCTTGAAAAAAGGGGAGGCCTTCGGTTTCAGGCACCACCGGCTGGCCGGTGAGGAGGCCACCGGTTGGCCGGTGCTGAGGCAGTAGCAAACACTATTCATCTGGGTGCCACCGGCTGGCCGGTGCTGAGGCCACCGGTTGGCCGGTGCTGAGGCAGTGGCTCAGCCTTCTGTCTGGGTTCCATCGGCTGGCCGGTGGTGGGACACCGGTTGGCCGGTGGACTGAAAATCAGTCCACTTTGGCCTTTTGCCTTCTTGGCCTTCTTGGCCCAATTCCTTGGCAACCTGAATTTATGCCTATCATCCAAAAACACTTAAAACAAGATTAGATAAATAAGAGAGTGATTGTGATCATGAAAATTAAACCACGAGGGGTTCGAGAGGTACAACAAAGGACCGTTTGGAATTTATTAAAGATCACTGAATTATAACTAGCTTGAAAGCCCATTTTTCACTTTCGTATGCCTTTTCTGTTTTAATAAGGATTAAAAAGGATCTTGGGAACTTTTTGGTAAATCATTGGTCTAAAGAACCATTTGTCTAGGTTTATATAAAATGGTGTTTTTGTTGTTTTGGAAATGGTTTTAATGTGTTTTTGGTAAATGCAGGAATATTGTGAAGTTTGAGGCTCAGTTGACATCTTTGAAAGGGTTGTTTAGAAAACACACATGGGTTAGGTCTCTTGCCTCATGGATTGCTCATGAGATAGGAGGTTCCTTGGTATAGGACCTCCTTCAGGTAATTATTATTTAAAGGAAGGGACTAACCTTGAGGTGGCCAAGGTGGTTTTAGTTTGTGTGATGTATTTATTTATATATATGAGCCATGTTGTTCGGATGTGTGGAACACTCCTTATAAACATGGAATTGGAACCTAGAATATTCAAGAGGATTATTGGAAATTATTTCTACACTAGTAGTTCATGTTCTTACTATTTCCCAATAGTAGGTGGATAATTGGGTTTATTTAAATAGGATTGGGCCTCTCTGTCTATCCTGAGATAGGGTGTTTGATTCAGGGTTAACCTGGACTAGTATGTGATAGAAGATGACTAATAGAAGTCATAAAATTATTTGGATTCAATATACTATATAACATGATTTTATTCATTCTAATTTATATGGGATGATGAGACATCAATTAAAAAAGGACATTTTTTTACTTTATCAAATTTTTTTATGATTTCACTCAGATAGAGAACATCATTTTAATGATTCATAAGTCAAAGGCTATAAAATTTTAAATTTCATTATAGAGGATATTGATAATTAAATGTGTATTCCCATAAAGAATTTACGAATATATAATATTTTTGAATTAACAAACAATATTTTTGAATATTATCTAAGAATGAATGTATAAAACATTAGTATACTACTACCAATACTCAAGAACAAAATAGAGTAGAAGAAATAATGAAACAAGTTGATGGAGATGGGATGAATTATGTTAGTAGGAAACACACTTCCAAAATTAAATTGGTGAGAATATATTATTAATTATATAGGTTCAAAATAGATTCTTATTGAGACCATAAAATATAATGACTCCTTATGAAATGTGGTATAACAAGAAACCTTGATTTTAATATTTCAATGTTTTTGGATGTTCATGTTTTCACAAAACAAAAAAATTTTATTTGGTAATGTTTGATGAGAGTGTTGAGCAAAGAAATCTAATTTTTCATTCACAAAATGGAAGAATTTAAAAATGTTGGAACACATGTTTACAAAAGTTGGTTGACTCATGTTATGTGATGGTGATTGAAAATAAAGGTTCCATAATTTTTTTTGGGAATTCTAGGGAGGATAAACTGAGGATTTAAAAAAATACCTAAAGTAATTCAAAACATCCTTATCAAGACTCAGAACAATTGTTTGATGAGGAAATTTCAATAGGGAAATAAACATTGAAATTTCCCACCATACAAAAAATTTTTTAATCTAAAAACATTATTTGGAATCATAAAGCTATAGTTCATAATAGAATATTGTTGATATTAGATAATCAGACAACACATATCTCAATATTGGAATAGAAATTAGTTTCAGAAGATATTCAACATAAATAATGGGTGGATGTTATGAATGACGAGTTTGATCAGATTTAGAAGAATGAAACATGGGAACACATTTGATGGCTGGAAAATAAAAATATTATCAGAACCAAGTGGGATTAAATAAAAAAGTTAAATTAATATATAGAAGTATCAAGAATTAAAGATAGACTTATTTTTAATGTTTATTCATAGGTGGAAGGTAAAGAATTTGAAGATTGTTTTTACTAATTGCAAGATTAAAATCAATTAAAATGTTTCTTTTAGTGACTGTAAATTAGAATTAAAAGATTTATCAAATGAATGTAAAGTTTGATTTCTAAAATAGTGAGATTGAGGAAGAATTTTAAATTTAACAACCTTTTTGGATTTATATTGATGAGGATGAAAACAGTTTTTTTAAGTTGAAAAAATCTTTTTATGTTCTGAAATAATCTCCAAGCGATTGGTATTCTAAACATCACAATTATTTTAGAATACTGACCTTCTCTAAAGTAAATGTTAATAGAAATATATATGTGATTGTTGTTTAATCAGAATTTCTAATTATAATTATTTAAGAGGTGATAAAATTTTCTATAGGGATAGATAATATGTTTGTAAAAAAATTTACGAGGATATAAAGAAGAATTATTAAATTTGTATATTGGAAGAATTTGATGTCTTCCTCATCTTAAATGTTCATCAAAATGAAAAATATATTTTATTATCTCAAGAAATTTTTGTTTGGGAATTATTAAAAAAAATTGGGATGGAAGAATCCAAATAATTTTCAACTCATAGTTTAATGAGCACAAATTTGAGTAATGATGAATCTTGAGAAATTTTAAATTAGAAAGTTTTTCAGAAGCTGGTAGAAAGTGTTCTTTAACTTAGATTCTCAAGGTTTGATATTGTTTATTTTTTGACTTTATGATCCAGGCATCAAAGTAATATAAAATAATCACCTATGTGGGAAGCAAAGAGGATTATGAGATATTTTAAAGGGAAAACACCACATGGATTGTTAAATGAGAGAAATAGTAAGATAAATATTCTTGATTTTACTAATGGTGATTGGGATGGAGATTATTGTGATAGAAAATAATCCTCAAGATTAACATTTTTCTTGGGTGAATGTTGTGTGAGTTGGAATAGTAAAGAAAGAAATTTTAATAAATTCTAACACATTTGAAGCCAAATATATTGCAGCTACTCAGGACTATAATTAATTATTAGGGATGAAAGTTTAGTTGTAATATTTGAGAATAAAGGTTTCTCAAGCATTGAATATTATTTTGGATAATTGTATTGCAATTGATCTTTCTAATAATCCTTTAAAACATTCATGATCAAAACACATTGGTATAATGATTCAGTATATAAAATGGAATTTTTCATCTGGATGTGTTTTTTATAGGCTAAATTTTAACAATGTATCATATTTATGTTATTGTTAGAAAATATATATTGAAAGAAAGGTTTGGAGAATTGATCCAAAAAATTTATGTTCAAACTCCTCTATTTCCATCCTAAACCTTGTAATTAAGAACCCCACCATGCATTGGATTATATTGAAAAATGGGGAGATAAAGTAAAAAAACATTCTCTGTAATATATTTTTACTTATCATTATATTATAAATATAAAGTTGTGGAAATCATATAATTTGGGAGAGAAAAAGAATAGTGAGATAAGAAGAAAAGTGAAAAAGTAAATGATATGAATTTCATTTTATCTTAAAATGCCCACAAAATTTTCATTCCATTAAGGAAAAAGGTCATATTTTTCTATAGAGGATTGTTAAATAAAGTGATTTAAGGAGTTATAAAGTTTTCGTACATTCTAAACCAACTCATACGATGCCTTGTTGATCATAAAGTTCTCACAAATCATGAAAGCCTTCATAATAAAATAATTTGATGAAATGACCTAGAGGTTTGTATAATTTCAATGTTGATGCATGGAAATTCTATCATAATGGTATTTCCATTGTAATGTGAATACCATAGTAATGGAAATTAAATCATAATGAATATTAAATTTGATTCACGAAGGATATAGAATTTTGATTCACTAAGAAGGAAACACAATTCAAATTCACTAATAATGATACATATTTTGAATTAACTGAGGATGAAATATAATTTAGATAAACTAAGAAAGAAATAAAAATTAGATTCACTAAGAAATAGATAGAATTTTTATTCACCGAGAAAGAAACAGAAACCCGATTCACTATGAAATAAATAGATTTCAGATTCACTGAGAAATAGAATGAAACTTAATTTAATGAGAAAGAAATAGAAAGTGTATTGAGATGATGAATAAAAAGACTCAAAAAGAAAATTATAGATGTTTTATTATGAGTTGAGGAGGTAAAAAATGAAATTAAATTTTTTATAAATCTCGAAGAAATATAAGGAGGGTTGAGGAGGTCAATGTTTATGTTTTAAATGTGAGAGATTTTATGTGGTTTTAAAATTTGAGGATATGGGGAATATTTTCATTTTTTATACTTTTGTTTTCTGAGTCGCCAATAAATAAATGATTTGATAATTAATTCATTAGTGAAATTTTATATATGAAGGAAATGTGAAGCATAAATGAAATCAAGAGAATGTCATTGTTGACTATAGATCTCACAAGGATGATCAGATTAATGAATGTTTATTTGCTGGATTGAGAACGATCATATTAAGAAGACTTTATTGAGTCAATCAGAATGAGTCAATAGAACTAAAGAAGACCATTTTGATAACTTGAGAATATATTGAGTTTTTTATATTGATAATGGTTTTATCATATTGAGTCCATAATTTTGGGAGAATTTGGTTTAGACTCATCGTATTGAGAGAATCATATCAAAATCTATAGTATTGAGAGAATCAGATCCAGACTTATTGAATTGAGAAAATAGGATATATCCAAATCAGATTGAGGATTCAAATAGAGTAATTGTGGGGAGGTTTCAATTAAGTATTTATTATTTTTTAGGATTAGTTTTTTTATAAGAAATATTTTTAAATATATAAAAATAAAATAATTAATCTTATCATAAGATAGAATGTGTATAATGGTAGTTGGCACAAGTTTTATTCATTTATTAAAAATAGTAGGTTTCCATAGACCCATAGGAGTGGAAAAGGAAATGATGAAGGTTCTCACACTAGGGGTGGACCTTGTTAATTTTTTCTTCTTTACATGCCTTCCTATTTTTTCACACATGAGTATTCACATACAATTGATAAAGAAATAAATTTTAACAGTTTGTTGGAGTATTTCTATTAAAATTATTGAATCATATAAAAAGGTAACAACTGATTAAAACCCCCCCTCTTAGATGTTATTCAGTCATTTGGAACTTCAAACTTCCACTATATAATGTTTCTTACAAATAGATGCTACTATTTGGAACTACCACAAGAAGATACCATCAGAATATACCACCAAAAGATTCCTTCTGAATCTACCACCTGAATATATCACCATACTAAGTCTACTACCAAAAGGGTCTACCATCATGATCATCCGTCATTATACTCTTTTAGGATTTACCTTCCAAATCCATATTCATGATATATTATTATAATCCAAAACAACCTTTTTCCTTCTTAAATGCCTTTAAACAATTGGAGACCTTCTCTAGGAAGCTGTAGACCAATATTTCTAAAAACATAATAGGTCAAAACATCTAGTCTATTAAATAATTATAATTTGTAAATAATGTAATGAAGGATTAATTTCTAATATAAAAATTATAATTATACTCTTCAAATTTAAGAGAGTAAATTTATTCTTTCTAAATATAAGAATGATAATGTATAAAAACTAAAAATAGAAATCATAAAACACAATACCTAAAATTTCATAATTAATTATAAGATCAAAATTTGTTGTGGAGTAGATTTTTTGAAATCTATGGTGTTATATACATATCCAAACATTCTCTAAAATAACCAAATAGATATTTAATGATGGAAATGATTAATTGTCCTCCCATTTTAATCCTTGTCAATTTGGGAAGTAACATAAGACAAATTTCAAATCTATTGGTGAAAATCCAATTTATTATGTTTTAAAGTTACTAAAAATGGATTTATTTTGTTTAACACAAAATGAATGTATTATGGGAAAATATTATGTATTTTTTATACTTAATGATTACACAAGATATATGTTGTTTTATTTTCTATATAAAAATTTAGAATCATTTTTCTACAATAAAAATTTTGTATCCTCTATTTAAAATGTGGAAATTCGATCTTCTGTAACTATTTGTATTTAACCCCAGGGATAATTATTAAATTATTATTTTGAAATGTTTTTTTGTAAAAATGGAATTCTACATTACAACACATGTATTAAACAATCTTAGAAAATATGTGTAGTTTAATTAATAAGTATAGTTCTTTAGTAAATTACTCGAACCATACAAAGTGAATAATTAGTTGAAAATAATTTTTGGTATGAAGAAGTTAGTACAAACTATTATAATATAATAATATTTTTATATAGAACTATTATTAATAAAACAATTGAAGAGTTGTGGGAATAAATAATTCAAAAATCCTACTTACTTTAGAGTTTTTTGGTGAAAATTACTCATTCTGAATACCTAAGAAAATATATATAAATTATCTATACAATCTAATGATGTAATTTTATATTATTATAATTCTAGGAAGTTTTATTGTGAATTTAAGAAAAATGTTTTTATTATTGAATAAAAAATGAATGTTCAATTTGATAAAAAATAATATTTTGTTTCTAAACTACATGAAACCTTATAATTACTTAATATTTTGAAAACTAGTTTTCAACCCAGGTTGTAAAATTCATCAAATGAGAGAAGAAATGAAGATACTCTTTTTGATGTAATACCTC
The DNA here is from genome assembly GCA_963277665.1 of Viscum album. NCBI lineage: Eukaryota > Viridiplantae > Streptophyta > Magnoliopsida > Santalales > Viscaceae > Viscum > Viscum album. Next base: position 777,125,217 of record OY728123.1, read on the forward strand.
TATAATAAACTCAATCTATTATTAAGGAACCTAATTTTAAAAATCCAAGAAAAAAGATATTTCTTATGAATCATATTGTTAATAATATCGTTGGTCTTATTGATCAGAAAGTTGAACCTAGATGTTCTTCCTGAAATAAATGAAAAAATTATACATGTTTATAACAGTTTAATGGTTAGACTCTGGAGGAGGCTTCATGTTATGAATTTTAAATAAATGGAAAATATGTTATAAGTAATGATTTTTGTAGAAATCAATTTGGACATTAATTGAACATCATAATGAAAATATTTCAATGCGTTTAAAATTGATCTTTCATAAAAAACATGTTGATATTGAAATAATTTTTAAGCATGAGGAAATTATTTTTAAAAAGGTTTTAAATAAAAAATAATAGGTAGATGATGAAGAATATTCTTTTCTATTAGCTAGTATTGAATGTATCCATGTTCTTATATCCTCTATGACATTCTTAAATTTTAATATTTTCAAATATATGTTAACTATACTTTTCTTAAGGGATATTTACTATAAGATGTTTATATAAAACAAAAACCTAATATTGAAAAAAATCCAGATTTTTTTACATATAATTTTTCTATTTATATACATAAAAAATCCCCACTATCATATAATTATATACATACTATTTTGTGTTACAAAACAATATTTTAAGGGAGCCAAAAATCCAACTCTATTTATTAAAACAATTAAATAAACCATTATTTTTCAAATTTATAAGGACAAAATAATTTTTTTCATCCACTCAAAAAATAGTTTTTTATTACATTGAAAATATTTTAAAAAATGATATTTAAATGAGAATGATAGGATAAAAATGTTTTACTTGTATTTCATGTTTCTCTAATAAGATAAGGAACTTTTATATCTCAAAACGTATAAAAAATATATACAAAAAAACCGTGGAAACGAAAATAAGAATTTTTATATGTACACCTATAAAACAATTAAAGGCTTTTGATCTTGAGGAATATGAGAACCCAATTAATGAAAATAATTTTAGGTGAATTACTTTTAGTTTACTATACCATATAACTATTTAGCTAGATTTGTGATTTTTTATGTTTTTTTTAATATTTTAAGCTAATCCAAAATATTATAATCATATAGATGTAAATTTAATCCTTCATTACAATAATTGTTTTATTGATCTTGGACTATGTTAATGGTATTATAATGATTTGAATTTTATTTTTAAACTTCTAAATTTAGTGGATATAAAAAGGATTAAAAAACTACACTTTAAACATATCGTTTCATAGGATTTCCTTAGGTTTATTAGACTTATAGTAAAATACACTTATTAAAGTGTTCCACTAATGAGAATGAATATATAGAAGATGGAAGCTGTTGTTCATAGGTGTTGTTAATGAAACACACACTCACTTAATTTGGACTAATTATTAAAAAAAATCATATTTTATATTATTATAAATTCACAATATATTTAAGTGAAAAAATATAGAACATCAGTCATGAGTTAATGATATTAAAATATTACAGTATTTCCTACTGGATCACACATTGATAGAAGATTTCATTTTTCAATTACTCTGATGGTAAGAAAAAATTACTAATATTTCCAAAAAAAACCCTCAATTCTGATAGATTTGAATAAATTAAATAGAATATTGGAATGGGAAAATAAAATTATCATTAAAATAATTCTTTTTTATATATGAAATTACAATAATATACTCATATAAATAGGGAAGAACATTATTTCTAGTTTTTTTTTAAAATTTTATCATATTTTCAAAAAGGTCAAAAGGTTTTGTGAATCTTATTCGACAAAAAAATATTATTTTCTTTCTAGAAAAATAGTTCCCTATGGTTTCCTGAAAAAATTTCAAAATTTTTTTCCTTAATTTTTTTTTTCAAAAAATTCATACTTATAAATTTTCATTAAAAACATTTCTATAAAATTTCTATAGATAATGAATTTTTATAAAATATGAATTATTTTTTAACAAAGATACTTAATGATTCCAATTAAATGAGCTTTATCTGGTTATTAAAAAGATTTATTATTACCATTTTCTTTTAGAAAACCAATATGTTAATATTACTGGAAAAAAATTAATAAAAAAGATTCCAAGATAGTTTCTCTTGGAGTTAATTTCATTATAATTTTTTATAAACTCTTCTATATATCTTTATATTTATTCTATTCTATTTATAAAATTTTATTTACAATTTTTTTATAATATATATAGTTAATTGGAGAAGAAATTATACCAAAACTAATGATGCAATTTATAATACATGAAATAGTTCAAATATTTGTTCATTTTACTTGAAAATTATCATCAATTAGGATTCATGAAGGTTTCACTATAAAATGTTCAATTTTTAGAAAGTTAAACAAGAAATCTCTTTAGGGTCTATATAAATTGTAAGTCATCTTCCACATTTTGAACCGTAGAAAATATTATTGGAGAGATATTTTTTATCTAACATTCCTCTTCTAGATTGTTTAGGTTTTTTATTATATCCAAATATTATCTGATCAGAAGTGTGGCTCTATCTAGTTTTCTCATAAGAAGAAAAATATCAAGAAAATAATGACTATAATATTATATATTAATAAAAAAAATTCTTTACTGATGTGTGTGATAGTTCTCCACCATTTAAAATCCTTATGTGTTTTAAAATTTGATTTTCGTTTTCACTATCATGACGTAGTTATAGTTTTTTACCTCTAATGATTTTATTTATGTTGACGGGTTATATACTGGTACATTACATTGTATAGAAAAAAACATCATCAACATTAATTAAGTAGCTTATTTGGTTCAGATACCATTTGAGGGATAATTAATTCTTCTAAAACTGATACATTTCCTAAAAATATTGGAATCATTAAAAAACATTCTATGAATCAACACATTTTCAGTTCTTATAAAAATGTACTAAAATAATACCATATATATATATATATATAAACTTGGATTTTTTATTTGAGGATCTAGACTTTCCATCTTTCAAGGAATGTGGATAAAGACACACTTCATGTTCAATAAATTTATATTTGGGATTTCAAATCTAATACGAGGAAGTTTAATATCATGAATATCATAATAAGTTGTATTTAGAAAGAAAAAGTGGGGTCTCTAACAGTAATTATTCTTCATTACTAGTTTTTTAAAATATATCTTTGTTACATTTTATAGAATAATATAAAATAAAGAATAAAACAAATCCTATCATATAAAATACTTATTATATAGGTGAATAAACAATGAAAAAAATGAATCATGTTTATATTCATACAATGAAATATATATTTGAATAATGGAAAAAGTTTCATCCATTTCCAAAACTAAAAAATAAAAATTATAACAACATGAAAAAGGAAAGTTGTTGATGTTTTACCTCGCATGCTAAGCATAAATGGATAGATAATTCCAGATGAATGTTTTATATATTTTCTTAAAAAAATATAGAAGATTAATGATAATAAATATTTCTTATTAGAAAAATATTATGTTTTGGATCTCAATGATAAATCATATAATAATCTAACGGAGGATGAAAATAAGAAAAGAAAAAATAAAAGTAACGAAATGAAAAAATTTCCTATGATTACATAAAAGGAATTCATAAAATTCAATAGATTTGATATTGTCATAAAATAATTTCCTTTATTTGCTTGTCTATTATCTTTTGTTCATCCATAAGAAATATTAGCTCAAACTACTCTCCATTAAATGTTTATTCAAAATGAGAACTAAAAAGATGTTTCTGGTTATAAACATCAGTATGAAAATGATTATATTGATATTGAAAAGGATGATGACAAATCAGGAAAGGTTCAGTCACAAAAGAATAATAACATTTCAAAATAATTAAATAAATAATAGTATATTTTAGATATTTATAACAAAACCCTAATATTCATATCCTCTCAATATCAAAAGGATGTTAATCTATGTGAATATGAAAATGAAAGATCTTATAAAGAATAAAATAATCTATCTATAAGTAAAAAATTGAACAAAAACATATATGATAAAGAATATAATGTTATTTTTTTTTCAAAATCTCAATCTATTAAAATAATATAAGAATCAATAACTTCTTAATTAGATGTTAAATCTATTAAATATGCTGGTTAATACTCTAAAAATTATTTCCCAATAACAAGTATCAATTTAATTGAGATAAAAATGAATTACTTCAATGAAGTTTTTATCTTGATATAATGGATAATATAAATAATTCCATAAATATTAGGATGGTGTAATTATATTTATTAGAATGTAGATTTGTTAAAAATATAATATTCATTAAAATAAATTTCATAAGTTTTTAATTACAATTAGCCATATCGTATGAACATTAATGAAAAATAAGAAGCATAGTCACGAAATATTAAGGTTATAATGAAGTGAATAAAATATAAGAAAGGATATTTCATGTTCTATGATAAAACATTTTATGGGATACAAATGGAAAAAAATTAAATTTCTATGTTTGTAAACAAGTATAATTTTTGAATTTTGTGATAGTACATAACGATTTGGTAATCTAAAATACCTCAAAACAAAAAAAAATATTATGAGACATTTAACCATGTTATGAATATGGATGTGTGGGATAAATAAGGTAGAATATTTATAATATAAAATTTTATATATTTTGGATGGATGTTTCTCAAATAATTTGAGATGAATAGTTTTCCTTTATTTTTTGATGAATGTCATCACATATTTTTAATAGATATTAACATGTTTTTATTAATTTTTTATGTATATATTATAATTAATATTTTATATAACACTTTACACATCCAAAATAAATTTTGAAAATCAAAATCGGGGAGAATGTATCTGAATAATTTGTAAAATGGTTTGAGGAAAAGGAATTTAAATTATAGGAGAAAAATAAATTTTGTAAAAAGTGAAATAAATGAATCATATAATATATTTTAATGGAAATGGAGGTTATATATGATATTTGGATTATGTTTTTTAAGGTTTTAAACTTTTTTTCTTTTTAGATTTTTTGTTTTTTGGTCTTCCAAAAGGGGTAGATTGTTCAGTCAAATGTATTATTTTCACAAATTTTTACATTTCATTTTTATATCCCAATAAACTATGTTAAATTTTTATATATCTCTATATTTTATAATTCCTAGGTTAAATAATAAAATTTTTAGGACATCTAAACATTTTACTAGAAGTTAAATATAACTTCCTAACTGAATGAAATTTATTATAGTTTTTAGAGGAATATTATTTGATGGTCAAAAATTAATCGATGAAAATTTATTTTTTAAATTATATGGATTTACATAAGGTAATTGGATATATGTTTATAATTTCTATCATAATCATTATAATGAAGTCCCATTGGAAAAAATATTTACAAAGTCTACTAGAGAGTCATTATTAGATAAAAGAAAATTTTTTTAGATAAAGCTTTATAAATCCTTCTTAATTGAAAAATTAATTTATCAAAACTATTGATTTTTTTCTATTTTACTATAATAAGTCAGGATTTCCTTGGTATAGGTAAATATAAGCTCTGTCTCGTCTAATTATCGAGGGCTTCCTTGTGTGGAAGATAGAACTAGTTATAGGGTTATATATAATGGATAACATAATTTTAATAACCATATCCTTTACACTGAATGTTATTATGTGGAACCATTATTATAATGTTTTACTATTTTTTCCCATCTATAATTTATTAAATCTTATTTACTTATTTTTACATGTTTATAAATTATGATGTTCATGTTTTATCCAAGATTTATATAGTTTGTATTATAAAAAATGGGCATTGATTATAATGTTCTTAGTAAGGATCTTCATCTGAAATACTTTTTAAAATATGTTAAATCAAATCATACATTTTATTTCACAACCTTCAATTAACTCCCATGTATATAAACACATAAGAATTCGATCATGAATCAAGGTGTTATTTTATAAATCTATTTAAAATTATAGTTTTATGGTAAAATATTTATTTAATAAATATTTTTGGAAATGATAAGTTTCTATGTATTAACATTAACATTAATTTCCTTTTCAAAATTTAATAAAATAAAGGAATATTGAATGTTATTTTTTCCCACTTATTCATATTTATCATAAAATCGTTGGAATTTATTGTGAAAATATTTTACACCATTTTTCATCACACATGATAAAATATTTTAGAGGACAATATTTTTTTAAGGAGAGTATAATTGAACAACCAAGGATTTTCTAATATTCTGTATTGAAAAACTTTTACGTGTGTCATATATTTCAAGGAAAACAATACCTTTCTTGAAAAAACTCTGATATACATTAAAAATACAACAAATGGCTATTATAAATCAGATGTTGGATTGATGGGTATGAATACCAGTAACCACATTATGAAATGTATATTGAAAATCATTCCAAAAAAAAATTCATTGATTAGAGCTTAGGAAATTTGTACCTAATTTTTAATTGTACAAATGACGTCATATATGAATATTTAGGGAAAAAATGTCATATTTATATAAAAGTCGCTTTACTATGTATTTTTTATTTTTATTTTAAAGGTAAATTTATAATTTATATAAATTTTAATAACTATAAATGATTTAGTTTTTAATTTCATCAATTCAAAATTATCTTTGGTTTATTTTTTGATATTTTTGGAACATGATGTTTTTTAGTCAATTATGAAAAAATTGATTTTTGATTACCTTTTATATCATTTCTATAAATAAAGTATCATAAATAAATCATTCCATTTCATATTTGGATTTAATTTAAAATAGTGCGCAAATTATTAAGAATAATTCATCTACTGTTATGGTGTTCATTATTACATTATAATTTTTATAAAATCATTATTATGATATAAAAGGGTATTTAAAAAGAATAATTATGTTTTTCAAAATTATATTAAAAATTAATTATATTAATTATATATATAGAAACACTAATAAGGGATTCTATATTTGTTATTTATATTATAAAATTAGGTAATATGTTCCACTTCAACTATAGTAAATTGGAATAAAAACCTGATTAAAAGATCAAAACCATAATTAAGGGTTAAACATGTTAAATGAGGATTAAAATATTGGATAAGGCCTCAAAATCTTTCAAAACATTAAATAATTTATTTGTATTAGTGTATATTAAAAATAGTAGTCATATATTTAAAAATATATAAATTTAATTTAATTTTACCTTGACAATGACATTTATATTATTTCAAATAAAGTGTAATTATAAAATGTCACACATTTTTATAGCAATAATAAATTTTCATAAGGATAAAATTAATTATTCAATTCTATTATATGGTTATTTTGAAAATAAATAATTTATTTTTACGATACTAATTTATTTTAATTTTTTTGGTATAATCACCTTGAACTCTTACATATTATCAATGCAACACTTATAGAAGTAGTAGAAAATTAAAATAAGTTATTTTTGGAAAATAAATTGTAATATGTTTTAGATGAATTAATATTCTCAAGAATTTAATGGATAATTATAAATTATTTTTTAGGTTAAAAGTTATTATATTTTAATTACACTATTGTCTACACATGTTTAAAGTTAAATTTTGTAAATTTTCTAAAAAATGATTTTAAATTTTATTTAATGTTTAAAAATATAATTGAAAACCATTATAAAATACTAAAAATACTACATTTATCATGTGGATATTAAATTTTCAATCCTATCTTTAATGGTTCTTGTATTTTCCACATTGAAATTTTATAATCACTTCCATTACTCTTAAATATTGATTAATTATGATGACCACATATATTTTTTTCCTATAAAAGGGATTTCATTTATGTTGTCCAAAGGAAAATATGAGTTTGATTTTGTCCCCAAAATATATCCCAATTATTCTCTAAATTTCTATTACTATATACCCAATCCCATGGAGTGAGCATAAACCACTCCTTAAAATTCCTAAATCATAATTTAATGGACAACATCAAAAGAGGTGGAATAAGTCATAACTGATTACTTTTAATATTATTCCTTCTTCCCAATACATTTAATATGAAAATAAAATATAAAATAATTAAATTAGTTTCATAAATGTACTAAAATTATATTAAATTTATGAATAAACTATTATCTGCCACATTTTTATCCAATAGAAAATGAAATCATCATTCATGCGTACATACAAACTATCATCTCCATGAATTGAGGTATTGAGTTTCCCCTAACCACCTTTTATTATAGGTTATTATAATGGATTTATGGTATAATTATGATATCAATTACATATTTTTGTTTTTTCAACGATAATATATTATCTACCTCATTACCAACTCATCTATTGGGAAATGATAAAATCACTTGTGCTTAAATGTAGAAAACCACCTCCACGAATCAATCTGATTCATTCTCCATTTCCACTTGACATGAATTTTCATAATTATCACTTTAATGAATATTTATTATATTATTGATATTATTATTATTTCCAAAAATTAATTTATTAATAACATTTCTTTATTTCTATATGTAGGAAAATGAATATATCAGTCGTGTATATATAAAGACTATTTTCACTATGAGGTGATGTAATTCCATTTTTAAACACCACCTTTCATAGATTATTATATAAGAGAATATAATTAATTAGTATGATATTTATATCATGTATATTTTTATTATTATGAATATAATATCATGATGCATGTATCAGAACCACCAATCCAAAATAAGCATGAAAAAAGAAACTGTTAATTACTATAACATTGATTTTAATCATTAATGAGAAATATAAGGGTGAAAAAATATTATAGTCATATCATATTTTGAATGATATAAATTAATATAGTTATTTTATATATGTACAACAATTATATTGCTATTATATCATTGGTTTAGATAACATATGATGTATGTCATGACTTGAGGTAAGGATTACTCATCTCAATATTGGTTCATTAACACACGTTCCATGTTACGAACTTATTTATGTATGTATGGTGTATATACTAAACTTTTTATATATTATATAATTAATATCATCATATTTTCAGTATTTAAAGTTCTAGTTTAATTTTTTTTCCAATTTGTTTATGATTCAAAAGGCACTAAAGTGGTAAGGTTCTATGTTATAATAACACTTTTATTTATGATTATCTATGTTAAAGTTACATTAATAGAATATATATGATCTTATTATTAAAAAACATATATTTTCTTCACCATTTTTTTTTATTTTTTTCAAATATTTTTACCTTTCATCTATCTTGGTTAAACAAAATTTTCATGGAACTATTTTTAATAAAATATTACCATATTTCTTCTTTTTGGGTAGAGAATCCCTTTCTACTATATTCCATCTTCTTCAAATTATTTTATAAATATATTTAACTGCACTGATATTTTTTTGAAAGGTTATTTTTGCAACATATAATTTTATTTAAATAAGATTAAAATGAATCATTTAATTTTTTTAAACCAAAAAACCTTTTTTTCTTTTTGAAAAAGTCTGAAAAAATGATCTCTTTTAACATATATGACATAAAAGGATTTTCCAGTCATTATGTGCATCCTTCTCATAAATATTACATTATATATTTTAATGCATTTATAAAGAAAATATTATTTAAAATCAACAAGGAATTTATGTTTTTGACATATATCCAAATGAAAAGGATTTTTCCATTGAATTATAAAGATAATTTTAATTGATTTAATAAAATATATTTTTAAATTATGTTAATATAATTTATGGATTTTAATCTCCCATTTCTATATATAATATAATACCAGTAACTTTATTTATATGGATGGCCAAGTATGATGGTGTTTTAAGTATGATTATTTCAAGCTCGTTAACTGTCAGTGTTCTAATTATGTTATAACGAAATATTTATGACACTAATTTATTTTCCACAAGTTATGCTATGATGAATGTTTTTATAATAACAAAAAACAATTATTTATGTTATAAATTATGTGATGGGTGGGAAAAAAAATACATCCCTTCAATACATTGGGTAATTATTCATATCTCCTCAAATAATAAGCACCAGAATGGAGAGTGAACCCTGAACAGTAAGGATATTTTTACATAATGATAATCTTGAGAGAGATAATTAACAATGGAAATTATGGAGTGTGGAGTGAACCACATAAATTAATTAATATTTTCTTGTATGATAGTCTTTTCATAAATCCTTTATTAATGAAAATTATTATTTATCCTTATTTTTATTCCACAAACTTATGTCATATGCTTATGATATGTTGTCATGTCTCATTATTAGTTATTAATGATATCTACCTCATATGAATTATTTATGTTCTTAAGAAAATCCTCAGGTTAATAAAAATAATTAATTGTGTTGAATTACTATGTATGAATTTTGTAAGTTATGGTCTTGTTATCTTGCCCTTATGCTTATCTTATATTCACTTGTGATCATTGATTGATATCTTCTATGATTACCATTACTGAGAATCTATTCTCACCCTTTATGAAGTTTAAATTTGCCCCAGCTATGGATACATTTATTAAATAGGTTTTGTCTATGAATGTTACTAACATAGAAGAACAATTTTTGATATTTTTATAATCATTAATGAAAAAAGTATATTACGTATATAATCTACAAAGACTCTTTATCTTGATGTACTAGGGGTGGGTATTGATATTTTATGTATTAAATATTCTTCTAAAATAATTTAATATTTATTTCATATATAATTAGGTCATTATAAAAAATATTTTAAATAGATATGTTATTTTATATTATAATAAATAATTTAATACTTTTTAGGAATGAAAATATTGAAATAGATTTGATAGTTTTTTAGGTTCTGTTAGAACGCAAACATCTAAATTGGAAAACTATTATAATTATAATATATTTAATAGTTTTTTATTTCACTCAAGAACATGTGGTGAGCAAAAAAAGGAATAAATAGAATATTTTATTTAAATGATTCCAATTTAATAGAAAATAAAAATAAAATTTATAGAATCTTAAATGCACAAATGGATTCATTTATGATGGAGAGAACAATGAGAAAATGATTAAATTCCCTTAGTTTGAAAGTAGTAATTTTTTTGTTAATCGATAGAATATTGAATTTGATTTTTTGTACTCAGTTTATATTATAAAAAATGAACCACTAATTTCATCACATCATTCCCATACTGTTTATGTAAAATATATGATATAATTAATTTGAAAATATTATGAGAATTGGTTAATGAAATAGTTAATAATCACATCAAATTATATTGATATTCCAAAAATTCTATAACATCATATTTACTAATGATAAATATTAAAGGTGTTTTTGATTTTTGGTACCATCTAATTGGATTTGGAAAATATAGTATAAATGGGAAAAAACTATTGAATTTGTTGATTAATTTAGCATATTATAGAAAATATATTCATATCTATTAATGATCAATTATTTTATTTTATTTTATTGAATTTTATGTTTTGATTATTTTGTGTGTAGTGAAAATGGGACAAATATCACTACTTAAATCTATGTTTTCCATGGACGAATGTTATGGGCACCACCCTTAACACCCACATCAAAAGAGGGGGAGGGGACACTAATGTTCTACTCAGCTGTTTTCCTTTCATTCCTCATGTAAATATTTCATATCTTCCACCCTTTTTGAAACATCAAGATTTAAATCAAGGATCCAAATTTTTACAGGGGAATTTGCAATATTCATATCCTATTGCAGGAGTTTACAGAGGCATCAGACCTATAAAGGCTTTCTCTAATAACATTATTTGGTTGGAATGGACCATAAACTAAAACCCTTGACCAGGTTATCTCTGATTAATCGGATTAGAAACATCATGCTACCATAGGGATCCTTAACCCCTATTATATTATCATTAACCATGAGATAGAGGATGATATTATATCTTCCTGAACTAGATTTAGGTGATATTTCAATATTATTTGATATGTACTTTTTAAATGGGTTTCTAATTTCATTTGAGATAATATCCATTTTCATATCCAATATGAACAAATTTTCCCGGTCTTTAATTACTATTTCAAAATCATTTAATCCTACAAATGTTTGGAAATGTGTTCATCATATTTTTCTGCATGAGGATTAGAACTCATTCCCTTTTCCATCCAATTTCATTTCATATATCTATTGAAATTATTATGTCAACGACTCTCATAAATGTTTTGTGGATTAACATCGAAATAAAATAAGAAATCTAAAGGTGGAGTTTTTTTAATATTAAATGGATTTTTGATCCACATTCTATCATCTAGGTCACCTATAATATGTCTACAGGAATAATTTAGATGGCCATGTATCTGATCATGTATCAATTATTCATGATGATGATTATGTGGGTCGTGATCCAATGTGGTCATATGTGGATTCATCTTCTATACCCTCAAGAGACAAGATTGGTTATCATAAAACTAATAGGGGCTAAAAAGGTATTTCATATTCAAAATGTTTAATGACATATCCAGATATCATCCATAAAGAGACGTAGATCGTGAAATCCGATCATATGGTTTTGAAGATATTGGACCATTTGATATGTGATGTGACTGAATGACAATCGATTGTGTGGCAACCACCTAGGTTTGGATGGATTCAGGGGGTATTCACCATTAATTACATAGAACCAATATCTATCATAAACGATAAAGACTTTGGAGGTTTATCGGGTTGAAAGATTCATGAGAAGGTCACACTGATTGTACAAGGGGGTTGGGTGAATTTAGTGAAAAGTATATTTCTATAAGGAACATGTCAAATATTAATTTTTGGAAACTAAATTTGAGGGATTGAAATTAAATTCCTGAATGATGAAACAAATATTCAATTTGATAGGATAAAATCAATAAATAGAAAATAATACACTGGGGAAGTTTTAGGTGGTGAGACCTCAAGATAATTATTAGTAGAATGTGTTAATGGAGGGAATGGTTGAGGACTTCCTAGCCCAAGGAGGAAGAAGGGGAAATAGGTAAATTGAGACTCGAACAATTGAATTGTGATCAATGGGTATAAATCTAATGGGATTAAGGATTATTCTCATTCACCTAAACCAATGTAGATAACATTAGTTAAAAAGACCCTTCCTAAAGAGATGGATAGTGGACTAACTGATAATGATATCGAGAAAAATAATAGTTTGAACATTCAAAGTGAATATCATGTTGAAAAATGTGGGTGTGCTATGTAATAGAAGAGGTATGGTGGTATAATGGAATCTATAACTTAAATAAATAGATACTATGGTTTTGGATGTTATAAACAATGTTTATATCACATTTATGTCTATCCTAAATAATAAAATTAAATAAATTCCACAATGGGGGGGAGGTGAGGAGGCTGCAGAAAAAGAAAAAGTAGTGTACATATCATTCACTATGAGAAAGAACTGTTGGGGGAGGATTTTCTACTAAAATATTATAAAGGGGATATTTATAGGATGAATGATAGTATCATTCTTCTAGATAAAAAAAATAGTAGGGTGTGTATTAATAAAAAATCAAAAATTATAATAAAAGTCTCTAAAGAAAAGAAGATAAACTTGGAGAAGTTCATCCAAACATGGGATAAGATGTATTATCATTTTAAATACCTGATAAAGGGTGATCTGAATAAAAAGGTAACTTCGATTAAATGGAAATTATATATAGATATGGATTATAATAATAGAAAGATTTATTTCAAGTATTTTTTGATATCTTTCTATGTCTGATGTGTTTTGGTGTGTTTTTTCTGGGTTTCCCTCAATTCCCATAAAATTGCTTTTCAAAATAAAATTACAATTTACCGTCATGATGTTGTATAAAGAAGGATATAGTAACATTAGTTTAATAGAACTAAAAATTTTTCGTATGGAAATGATTATATAATTATACGCATCATATTCATTAAGAAACATCACGGAGTTCATTAGAGTCATCTTGACTATGTAATCTAGATGTTGGAAAATAATGGATTTTTTAAAAGTCATTCTACGAAGCATAAGTATTATTTTGATATTTCCTTTAGAAAAAACATGTCACTACATTAACATACAAATTAGAAACCCAAGACTCCTTATATTCATATTTGTGACTCATCTAAAAAGTAAGATTCATCTATAATCTCTGCGAAAAATGTAATATATAGTAAATTCATAAGAGTAAAACCGTTGGGCCATAGTTTCATGTAAGAGTCTTCTATGTAGATAAAGGGGATAAAATTCCTATTCAAATAAGTCATTATAAAATTTATATGAAAAAATGTTTAGGACAAAAATGTTATTTATTTCCGTAAGGGTCATTTTACTAAAGATACTTGGAAAAATTCAAAGAAAAGATTTATACATTTTGAAATAAAATTTGAAATAATCCGAAGTAATTTATGCACATAGATTATTTAATAACACATTTAACCTTAAATCTGTATAGAAAACATAGAGAAAGATATTTAAATCAATGAATAATGATGCATGTGAAGTCCTACTATTGACTAATTCATGGAGAGAAATAATTATTAAATGTTTTGGATTTTTAAGAAACATGAGATATTACTGAGGATATACTAGTTTAGTTGTGAATTATTGTCATAAGGTTTACAGAGGGTAATATAAGAATAAAAATAAGTATAAAAATGAATAGGATAATAATTGGAGAATGTGATTTATGATATTTCAATTTTCTATCTTTTATTATTTTCTTCATGTTGCAATTGTATTTTATATTTTTTCCCTTATCACTATCTATTGGCTACAGAATATATGGTTAAAAAATTATTTCTCGGGGAAGGTAGACAATAACAATTTCAACATCATAATTCTAGTTTATTAGTGAGTAAATATTTTTCTTCTATTAGTTTATTCCAAGATATAGTAGATAGTTGTTAGTTTTATTATTATTTTTTCAAATTCTATTGTATATTTTTTTTAATTCAAATGATTATATATATCCCTCCTCAATGTTTATATTTTATTTGATGTCATTGGATAGTTTTAGGGGTGAGTGTCCACTGATTGTTATATGTGTGTAAATGAAAAGAGCTATCCTTAATTTTATTAAGAGAAACATTACCTAAGTTTTTTTCCATAATAAATTTGAGACATATCAATTTTTGTTTCCATTTATTAATTTTTATCATTTATTGGAAGAATGGATGATTAAAAGTTATAGATATTGATTAAGAATATCCTAAACATTCAGTATATAATTAATAATAAAATTGTTGTAAATTTTATTATTTATAAATTAATAAGAAGTATAAACAAGATTTTATGACAAGGATATCATTAAAAATTTTAATCCAATGCTAAAACCATCACCTTCCATAAAATTAGGTAAAAATGTTTCATTTTAAATAATTAAAATTTATCCATAACTTAATGATGGTATACAACCACTTTTAACTAATTATGGATAAAATTGACCAATCTTTAGAGAAAACTTATAGTTTTCAGTATACTATATATATACATATATAATAAAATATGTTTTTAATATATTTTTTCACCCCCATGAAATATGTTTTAAAACATGCCATCAGTTATTATCTGGTTTTTTTAGGATAATAACATTTAAGATTTCATAACATAGCCTAAAACTAATCAGTTGATTTCTCGTGATATAGTGACTAAGATAAAAATATTAAAAAATAGACATAATATGCATAAAATTAATACAAAAAAAATTTCATTGCATTTTAATAATATATTAAAATTAAGAATGTTGATAATTATAATATTATAATGGACATAAACTATGTAATTATATTGAGAGACCTCGGTGAAACCCCCTTGTTTATCATGTCACTTAGAAAACCATCCATTTATTCCAAACTAATTTTGAATAAAAATCTAGTCGAATCTTATTATTATATACTTTTAAATCTATTACTGGAAAAGAACCTAGAAATCACAATATGGAATTTACCTCTTTTTTCATAGTTAACCCCAAAGGAGTGACATAAGAGAAAGGGAAGTGGAGTTCCATCTAATTTTCTATGGAAGGAGAAGAAAAACAAAGTATTTTTAATTTATAGCCAAAATAGTTCAGTGAATGGGAATGACTATATAAGATCTTCCTCCATATGTTATTCCTCACCTCTAAGAGAAAAACTATTAATTAATGATTATTATATAATTAAAAAATCATGGGATACTTTGTATGAATATTAAGAAAGTTGTGTAATAGATATCTCCAACAATACATTTAGGATAATCACTTTCTATTCTTCTTATTTGATGGACTAATTTTTAGTGATAGAAATGTAATAAATTTATTATTTTGATGTTCCTTGATTGAAAGGTAAATAGTTGAATCTGGAGGAGGGTTTCACTTTTTTTCTCATGATTATCATCATTTTCTCATAAGAGGTAGTAGAATAAGAACAATGTGTTAGATATCGTATTCTAAATCAGACCTACAAATTCGATGGTTGGGGAACAGACTAAACTAGTTAGTAAAATATAACTGAAATCATAAGGTAACCATCAAGAACTAGAAAATATATATAATCTATTTTTTTTCTCCAAACCATCATAAAAATAAATTTTTTGAAGTGTAATGAGATGAAATTTTTGCAACTACCTACCAATAAATTAAATTCCAATAACCCCATCAAGGATCAATTGGCCATTTCCAAGTCCAATAATGATTTTGGAATCAAAAAAACCCATACTCAACACCTCTTAATAATTATTACCAAAAAACCCTACCAAATCAACAATCCTACAAGAATACCTAAAGCTAATAATAATAAACCCCATATAAAATATTCTATTTTTCAACTGTAAACAATTTCAAAACCGCCTATGTGGAACAAACTTGGTTTAGTGGATTTGGTGTAATTAAATTGGGTGATGGAATCAATAAGCCTACTAGGATGACATTTTGAAATGTGATCTAAAAATAAAGGATAATTACATATTCATATTCTCAATAAAATAGAAAGGAAATGTTAGTATAGTAAAAATATGAAGAGCAAATGATATTTACCCACATGAAAAATATTTTCCTCATAAGAACAATCCCAACCCTCAAAAAGGGGTAGAATTATTTTTTTGGATAAATGATATAATTTATCAAAGTAAATATGGAAATTTTATCTAGGATAAATAAGGAAAATAAGTGGAGTAAAATTATAGAAGGAATAAAAAAAGGGAGAATACACACATTTAAAAAATTGAATAGAGAAGAGAGACATCTTCTACTTCAATTTCTCTTAAAAATTATCCGATAAAGGAAGATACTAAAGGAGGAAATTCAGATGGAGTTTATAGAAAAATTACATAACTTGGAAATAAATGTACACCTCTTTATTATAATAATAGGATTTAAAAATATTCAATGTTTCTCAATGAATTATCCCTGAAAAAATGTTTAATTAGTGGAATGAGAGAGTAAACATTGAAAGATGTGTTTTAGAATTGTTCACCGCACAATGTCCATCCAAATGTAAATATCCCATGACATTTTCTATAACTTTTATAATTTTTTATATGACATTTAATGATATTTAATTCATATTTTGGATTTAATAAATTTTTTTTTTCATTATGTTTTTACTTATTAATATATGGTTGAACTCCAACACAAAATATTCAACGTTTATAATATAAATAGATTCCCTTCCTTTTTTGTTGGTGTCCGATAATATGTGTTAGGACATTATGGAATCTAATATTTCTAGTTTAAAATGAAACACTAATATAGAGTATGATAATAACCCATCATAGTCACCAATCATCTTGGGTAGACCCTTCTTAATGTTAGTAAAGAACACCATTTATTCAAATTATTGAATTCTCTATACAGAGTTTTTGGGGGAACGTTGTACACTTTAACATTTTTATTCCACACAGTTAACACTAATCTATCAGGAAATATTCCCAAGGTAAATATGTAAGGAAAATTTTCACTCTATATAATATGTTATGTTTTATAAAATTTTAGCGATTGGAAACTTTTTTTGATTTAAAACAATAGTAATAAATAATTGGTAGGTACATGAAAATCTTGTACATACATAAGAAGTAATGGAAAGCCCTAATTTATTTTATAGAATTAATTTTTTATAAAATAATAATTAATTTTATATTTTAATTCGTTAATGGTAATATAATTATATTGTGGTATGTTATCCAAATATATGTTCAGTATTACTGAAACCCCTAATCCTTAGTAAAATCTCCTTCCTACTAAATTGAAATATTTGTTTTTACTAGAGTGAAGAAAAATAAATAAATTAACTGGTAGAAACCTACATTATATCCAATAAAATAACATGGAGTAATTTTGAATGAAAATTATAAAGCTATATGTTAGAGTTTGTGAGATGTATGTGGGATAAATCTCAAAATCTGTATGTATAGAAATGTTTTGGAAGAAAAGACAAATCCTTTTTGACAACTATATCGAAGACATATCTTAAAAATAATGTAGTTAATAACGATTGAGATTGAAATATTATTAGAATCATGTATTATACACCCCATATATGATTCATAATGTCTAATTATGATTCCCATAATTCCTAGATAAATCATAATGTCCATAATTAATAACATGTAGAATTAGATATTGTATATAAGATTCCATAATTTTTAGAGAGTTTTTATAAACTATATTGAATTTAACTAAGTCACTAGGTAATATTGTTTTACAATAAGAGAGTACAATTTGGATTGTGAAATATAATTTATACATTTCAATCATACAAGGAAAGAATTTTCGTTGACTTTATTAACGACTTCTGATAAGTATTTCTTGAATGAATTGTTATTTTTTCGAAATATTTTATTTATTTTATGTTAAATATTGAATTTTTTTAGAAAAAATAATTTTAAAGAATAATGTTTCCAATATTCTAAAGTTTTATGTCATATTGGGAAGAGGAAAAGTGTTGGGTTATTTGATATCATAACATATAATTACGTTTTATAATTATAAAATTTATAGTGTGAATTAATTTCATAAACCAAAATTTGTGATCCATGTTACATTTTTTATAATTCATATATAATTACATAAATGATTTATCAGAGATTTTATTAATATTTATTTTCCATTTTCAATATATATACGCAAATATGTTGAATTAAAATTTCATTTTGACTGTAGAAAATATTTTCATGAAATAATATGTAAACTATGAAATCCCTAGTTAATGTAGCCATCAAATTAAGAGAATCCCTATGAGATACATTATGATACATTAAACTACAATGATATAGAATTTATCACACATAATATAAATGAAGACATCTTATCATTAAAAATTATTCTAAAACACTAGATTTAATCCAATTTAATTATAAAACCATTATTTTTTTAATTTCTATTGCAATTAGATATTTTTAGATCATTTTTTTGGATAATATTTTCATAATTTTATTTAATAATATATGCCATAAATATCTGATGAAGAAGGATGAATTTAATCCAAGTATAATTATATAGACACTAATTATCTTAGAGTTTTATTTTAGGATAAATCATAATAAAGGATTTCTTAATCAAGAAGTCGATTACCTTAATGGGCTTCCCATAATAGTTGAGATTGAAATTTAATAAAAAGATCCATTAAATTTCTTATTTTCTTGTGAAAAATTTTATTTTAATAAGGGTTAACTGACATATTACACCAATATGGTAGAAATTTCGGCATCTTATCATTTCAGATCTCACCTAAGACAATGGTAGACCCATATACACAAATATGAATCATGGTTTTATGATTTGGAGGAACTATATAATTGGAAAAATTTGAATATCAGATGTGCAAGAGATATTTTCATGAGAGTGATGAACATTATTTCCTATAATTATATCATTGATCAACATGTATAGGAATATTTGGACCACAATGAACATCATTTAATGTTTTATAATTGGGTTTATACTATATCTACCAATGCAAATAATTTATGATATTTTTTATGTGAGGTCGCTAGTATCATATCCAATAAACAATAAATACCACTAAAAATATCAATTTTATTAACATCCTTACAATATAAGGCATATATTTCATGGGGTACATTAAAATATATGTGGTAAAAATATATATTTTATTTCATGTGTAATGTGTTTCAAAATGGGTGGAAGCTAAAGCCACCAAAACTAATGACTATACTATTATTTGTGACATTGTCAGGAATATTTCGTTTTTCAGGTTTAGAGTCCCATGATAAGTGATATTTAACCATGGAACCAACTTTTATAATAGAATAATAGATACTTTAGTGTGAAATTATATAGTGAATCATAATAAATTTACACCTTACCACACAAAATTTAATGGAAAAGATGAAGTTTCAAATAGTCAAAATAATGAAATCATGGAAAATCTGTCAAGCCAAATATGAAGTAGGGGAGTAAATAGTTGAAATAAAATATAGTATTATAGTAAAACCTACAAAAATACAATTGGAATGAGCCCATAAAAGTTGGCCATTAGGAATGTTTTTCATTTACCTAATGAGATGGATCATATGTCCAATTATATATTAAGGTAGATGAATCAAAATATAAAATGAGTTTACTAGGAAATAATATATTATATTAAATAGCTTGATGAAATAAAATGATATCCTACAATGAACATTATTTTTTATGATAAATTAATAATAGTGGAAAATTTGAATCTGATTAAAAGGATACATCCATCTAGGGGGAAAATGATTCCATAAATCTCATGAATGTAATTATTATCATGTAAACTACATTCAAGATTAGAATGTACATTTATTGTTGACAAACATATAACATTTTTAGTTTTATTGAACATTAATTAATGAAAAAATAACCCATTCATTATCAATGGGCATGCGTGGATGAATAAGCCTAGGAATATTTTATAAACACTAGGGGAGAATATCACACTCTTTTAAACCATCGTTCAAAAAAACCCATGTGTTTTATATTTCTTTGAATCTATGTGGTTAAAAAAATATTTCAAATATATTCAAACTATTATATATATTGAAATTTATTTAATATATCTCATATTTCTAGTGGGGGAGGGAATATTTTATATTTGGAAAATATTTAATTTTTGGTTTTCAGTTTAATTATTATTTATAGTTTATATATATTGCTTTCATTTTTTATTAAGTTTTTTAAATATTATATGCTGAAGTTGAACAACCTTTTAAATTTGAATGTATACCAATTTTGAGAAAATTATTTCACCAATGAACTCGATATAAAATTATTTTGAAATCAATTTTTTTTCAAGTTGAAGGTTTTAGAATCTCATTAAAAGGCTATAAATTTTTAAATACCATACTAGGGAATATTTACATACATTAAAATCAAATACATAAGAGGTATATAATAAATTTTTTTACAACCTATTTAGAATTCCATATTTTATTTATTGAACCTATACATTAACCAATAGAAACTCATTTTTAATTATTCTAGTCATATCCACGTATCAATAAGGAATTTATGTTTAAAATGATTTATTCATTATTTTAAATGAAAATTATTTTTTATAATGAACTCTTAATTTGTCTTACCAATGAATGTAACCTTTCTTCCTCTAATAGCCTCGAATATTATTGTTTTAAAGCTCTATTACATGCCCAAAATCTCTTCCAATGTATCTCTAGTTGTGAATTCAATATCATTGTTTAACTATAGTGTGCGGGGAGATTAATTTATTGAACTAATATTGAATGATTTTTTATATGCTCACCTAAAAGGGAATCTTGGGTAAAATATGAAATTTTTCACATAAATGATATAAAAATAATCCACTTTAAATAAAATAGAATTAAAATATATCGTCGATTTTATTTATGGAAGTTCAAATAGATTCAGGAAAATAAAAAATTCCACTTTTCCATAAAAACTAAAATCTATGAAGAAATAAAAAGAAAAAAATCATTGATTAAAATAATGTTAAGATATTTTTATTACTAATAATGTTCTGAATGTGTTCATATAAAATTCAAATACAATGTTGTTGTAGTTAAATCCCTATATAGGGCAGTGATTAATGATTCCATTTTTGAGTGAAAATTAAGAAACATGAATTATTTTTCTAATATATCCAAAAATATTATCCATACTTATAAAATTATAACATTAGATCATTTAAATAATTTTCCACATAGAAACCCTAAAGATTCCTAATGATAATTACCAATACATAAATTGTAGGTTAGAGATTAAAAAAGAATGTATTTATATGGTTAGACATAAATGAGTTTGGAGAGAGAAAATATATACATATAATTAATACGTTGTGTGATGATATAAATACATCAATGATGGTAGGTATAAGTGAGATTTCCATGATGATTTTTTTTGAAATGGTACAAAATTATATAATAGAGGAAATCAAATTAACATCATTTAAGATATGTGATGTTCTGAGTGACATGTTTATTAAATTGGAAATACTTATTGACCATTGTCTTGAATGTTTCTTTTTTAATATATTTTATGTTCACTCATCTAGGTATCCATGGTCAAATTATGGAGGAATTGAAAGTGTAAGTTAACAAATTATATCTTATTAAATGTAAATTCATTTTAGTCCATCATATTTAATAATTTAATTTTCCCTAGGATGTTTATAATTTATGTGTCAATTTATTTGATGAAGTGAATATTTCATAAAATAGAAAAAATATATCAGTAATTGAATAATTTAAATCTAGAAATTAAATTAATGTTTAACCATCGATAATTATTTTCATTACTTTTTTTCACAAATTTTTTTTGTAAAGATGTGTCTTGTTAAACTATCATGGGTAATTTTCTATGAATTGGGATGTGTGTGAGTAAATAATTACATATGTAAGAGTCATCAAGAAAATTTACCATAGTGCGAAAGAGTCATTATAAATTTGTACTCATGAAAAATAAAAAGGGTGATTTTTTAAGAGTCATACTACTCTTCATAAGGTAAATTCATCAAGATACCTATGACAAAAATATACCTTTCCTTTTTTACCAATTCATAATATGTAGCCTATATATATGTACTATAATGGAATTTCTAAAACAAAAGAGTAATTTTGAGTCCTTAAGAGAAAATTAAGAAGGTATGGTAAAGATTTCGTATTGAAAAATAATTTTCACGGTTTAAAAAACACACATAGTTTTTTTTAATATAATAATGACTCTGATAGATTTCATTACAAGCAACACCATGCTTTAAGAAAATTGAAAGACATTATTACAATATTTTTATTTAAATGTGACCTACTTGTTTAATTGGTTGGTATGAATATCTATAACTTCATTATGAAATATATGTATAATTTTCTAACTCAATATAAATTTATTAATTAATTCTTAATAAATAAAAACTGAATTTTTTGTGAATTCATTTTATTCTTCAAAAAATATTTTTTTTCTAAAGTGATTTTTCTTAAATATGGTGAATGAAAAATAAAATTAATTTCTTATACATCATGAAATTAAATTTTATATATTTGAAATCATAATTCAATTCATCATATCTAAATTAACAGCAGGCTATTTTTTTGATTTTAATGAAATGATAGATATTTTAGTGAATACTGAAAAATAACAATTTTTCATATATTCTCTTTTATTTTAATTTAATCATGTAATATTAATTAATTATATGTTTTGGATTCAGTAATTAATTGAAATATGATCCATGATATTTTTAATAATATAATTAATTCCATTTGAATCTGTAATATCCATGTTGTGGATAAATGTTGATTTTTATTATTAAAACAAATTTTATATAGTAAATTTTTTTCAATGTGTCTTAAAAATATATATTAAAATTAATTTCATTAAAATTTTAAAAAATAAAATTCATTTTTAAATCATAATTTAAAAATTATGATTGAATTATTTTCTGCAAATTTTATGAAAGGTTTTATCCTTCTATGAGTAGTGAAAATACAGATCATTGTTGAAATATAATTTATCATTTAAAAAATAAAAAAAAATTATATTTTCATTTAAAATAGTTTTAGACATATAATTAGTTAAATTATATTATAAATAAACTAATTTAGGTCATTAGATTAAATTTTATAATGAATTTTTATATAAAAACTTTTTATACTTATAATAATGTTTTTTACCGATTTTTATTCAAATTTGTAGGTTAAATTTTTAATAATATTCTTCCTATTCATTTAATTGAATTTAATAAAATAGATTATTTTTTTAATCATAATAATAAATATTATTAAACAATTAAAAGTTAATATTTGGTCATAATGTATAGTAAAAATATTAAATATATATTACGATGAATAAGTTTTAAACGAGTTTAACGGTAAGGTTAAACAAAAAAATAAGGGTATTTTAATAATTAAACTTGTTCAAATACTATTATATATATATATGTATACCATATCAAATATCTTATTTGAATATCTGTCAATATAGATGCATTTAGAATGGGTATGAATTTATTATATTTAAATTTTTTATGAGATGCCTTGTCTTTCTTGTCCACCACTTATAAAAGGATGCTCATCCATTAACTTTTTAAACTAATTTGAGAAACATAAATTGACAAAAACATACCTAATTATATTATAAAAATCCCTAGTAATGAATTATATGTACAAATACTCCTAAAAAACCAGTTTAATGGTTCTTAATAGAGAATTTAAATGAGGCTTACCAAAGAAGAAGTAATCATCATACCCTACATATTTCAATTATTTTCTTCTTATACCTCCTAAAAATATATGTTATTTTTCAAAAATAATAACATAAAAATCCGAAATATACAAAAAATTTATTATTATTATTATTTAACCACCAATCACTAACATATATTCAATCATATGTGAAGTGAAAGTATCGCTCCTTCATATGTGTGGGCTACCACCTCCACATAGTGATATAATTCATATTATGTCACCATTATAGATGGATGGTTCTTATAATGAGTTCAACATTATATTTGATATTTATAAAAAACTTATTAATATGAGATTATAATATGATATGTACCATATTACCTTCCAATTCAATGGAAAATGATATCGTCACATGAGTGTATGTGTGGACTACCACCTCCCCGAAGTGGTGTGATTAATTTTTCATTTACACTTTACATGGATGGTAATAATAATATATTTAATTAATATATATCATAATATTATATAACAATGATTTTTATGGGTTAATGTTTCTTACATTTGTTTTTTTCATCTATCAAAAAATTAAGTCAATATTCATGTGTACATACGACCAACCATCTCCATGAATGGTGTAATTCATTTTTCTATATCTATATTTTATATATGAATATATATATATATATGAATATGTTTTATATTTATTTTAGGGATAATATTTCATATATGAAGGGATCGTTATCACTGTATAACTGACTAAACATCCATGCCAAAATTCTCATCTAAAAAGAAATAGTTAACACCTGAAAATGATGATTTTAATAATGTTTTTTTATTAAATGGGTGATGAAATGCTATAAGTGGATAATATATTATATTAAAATAATTTACATGATTCTTAAATATAATTATAATAAATTTAAATTTATTATATTGGACATTACAGTTCACTTGAATCATTTTTGTCATAAGGTAATGGTTAATCTTCTCAAATTGTCTTCATTGAGATATATGATATATTATACAACTATATTATTTTATATGCTTAATATACATCACATATTTATATTTAATATCATGAATCTCATTATTATATTTTTAATTAAATTTTCCATTTATTTCTTAATTATTTCATGGGGCTTATAATTCAAAAGCTACCAAAGTGTTAAGATTTTATCATCCCATTTTTAATTTCTATGAGTCGCATGCCGTATTCATCACTTGTTTGTTTTATGTGCATTATATAAAAAACATGAATGTATTTTTTGAATATTACCAAGAATTTTTTTATTTAAATATAAATATTTTTTTTTCTTTAATGATGTTTTTTTGATAATTTTTTCAATGTGGTAACAGATTTACGTTACAATCTCATTATTTATCATGATTATTTTTGAATGTGGCTTCCAATGATCATGTTTTATAAACTACATCTAGAGAATATCATGACTTTTCTTATACTCTGGTTAATTGTATATATCGCATTTTTTTCATCCAATTTACTCTCCTTAAAAACTCATGATACCAAAATAGTCTTTTTAGGAAAACAAACTTTATTTCACTCTTCGGTCGAAAAATATGCTTTCTTATATATATATGGTTTTTAAAAATGAATTCATGATTTTTTTTAATTTTATACTATGATTGTTTAAATCCTTATTTACCCTTGTTTTCATTATTTAAAAATGGTTTAAATGTAATCTTTAAATCATTTTATAAGTTTTTTACTTTTCTATTTTTTTTTTGAAAATGTGAAATGTAAATTTTTTTACATACACTGATTGAATATAATTTACCATCAAAAAGACAAATCAATGATTTGAATCTTCATTTAAAAGTTTCCAATTTTATTTTTAAATTAAATATTTTCTTTAATATTGGGCAAATCATTATATTTTAAATAATTTATTTTCAATGTCAAAATGATATTCTATTCAAGAAATGATATAGTGAAATTTTATTTCTAGTATTCATATATGATAACAAAAATTGGTTTTATTAATGATTTACTAGTATTATAATGAATGTATAATATATTAATTTTTTATCTAGATTTTTGAAGATTATAATGATGATATGTTTAAAAAAATGTTAGATTCTTACTTTTTAGAATATATGATCAATTATTTATGATTATTTTTCATACATACAATTTTTTAATGAGTAAGTGAATGGTGGGATTGAATTACATATCCCTCTAATTTTTTTGGGTAATAATTTATATATCATTACAAAATAAAAATTATACTTGGGAGTGAACCTAGTTCATTAATGTACTTTTCCCACTCTTATAGTATTGGGAGTCAACCATGACTAAAGATATGATGGAATTGGGAATGAATAGAATCCAAAATGATAATCTTGGAAGTGATCCATTGAAAATAAAATTATTTTCAATTTTTATATCTATAAAAAATAGGTCTTATTTCAATTCTAATCTCACTTGGATCATGTTAATTGACTATTTTAGGATTCCTTACTTATGAACTACTATGATTTATTTCATGATTCAAGATTATGATCTATGGTATACTGGGTATGTTTTTTAAATTTAAATCACATTTTCTCAAACCTTTATTAGTATATTGTGATTTAGTGTTCATTGATACCACCCAAGTTTATGCACAGTGAGTAAATGGGATCACCCTTTCATATGTTTCTTATCCTAATGTTATGAAGAATGGTTTATGTATGATATTTCTAAGAAGGGTTCTATTTACAAAGAACTTAGTGAGAGATGATTGAAATATCTTATAATATTTTTGTTTATGTGTCCATGTTTCAAATTAACTTAACCTATATGATGCTAGTAAGGATCACAACATTATTTAATGAAATAAATAATTTTAGATAATATATTGATATCTAAATTGTAGTGGTTGATATAGTTTTATCTATGAGTTATTTACTTTGTTATGGGGAATCAAATTATATTTAATATGAGTCATTCTGGACAATGTTTGAGTCAATGTATCCTTGTAAGATTCATTTTTATTTTCTTAAGATCAAATAAAATAAAGAACTAAGATTTGTGTGGTTCATTCTAATTTAAAAATAAAGAGAGAAATTTTCCAAATGGAGAAAGATATTATAATTTTTTAAAAGTAATTTCGGTTTAACATATCAAATTATACCTAATGGAATATAAACACCACATATTTAACAAATATAAATATCATTAAATAAAATAAAGGTTAATCCCATGATGTCTCACTTTTGACTAAAGTAGTGATGTAGTAAATAATTCAAATCATTAAATTTTTAGGGAACCTATGATCAAGGGGAAGTTATAAAAGTGTGAAGGGTAAACAATCATGAGAGTTTGACTAAGGGGATTGAATGAAGAAATAAATAAGCTTGAAAAGGAGGATGACTTCAATGAGATAAGTGAATCACTACTATTTTAGTTTTTTGAGATTAAATTTATGTTTCTTGATGCCATATTTTTTTTAAATGAAAACATGTTACTTATTGAATATTAGTATTAATCTATTTGGTGATCTAGGAAGGGAAATGATAAACATTTTAAGTTCATTATTATCATAATTAAATGAAAAAATATTCCCTATAATAATTGATTTATATACATAGTATATGAATAGTATTTAAGGGTGATTATAATTAATATCTGTTATAATTTTTGTTAATAATTGTTTAGTTTATGATCACATCTCTCATCCACATGGATTAGTTTAAATACTATGAAATATTCCAGGTACATTTTTGTGTGTATAATGATTCATATCTTGTGTCTGGGGGGGGGTACCCTTGAATTTCATGGGTGAAAAATTAATCGATTTGGGTTTTCCTAAGTATTTTAAGATTTTTTTACTATTCTGGAGTCATTAAATACCATTTCACATTATAAAAAATGAGTCTTGATAAAAAATTAGGACTATTTTTTAGACCAAGCCCTATATTTCAACATTGTTTGAATGATTAAATAACATTTTATTTGACAATTTATTAAATAATAAGAGTGAGAGTGAGCTAATATTGGTGTTTTTGATAGTATTGTAATTAGTAATCCAACTGCAAAACCCTTAAATTTAATCACATTGTTTAAATCAAATTATTTTAATATACTTCCTCTTTCTCTAGAATTAAACTAATGAAAAACAATCTATTATTAAATAATTATGAGAATTTAATCTACATGTATCATGGATGTTTAATTAACTTATAACTTATTACTAATAATTATTTAGAAGGGTTATAGTCTCCTATTTTGGAAAAAATGAAACCATACAACATGTTGGAAAGGGATCATTGCATTAATGAGTGTCACTCATTGTTTTTTTTATTAAATTCAGATGATAGATATGAATAAATATTCTATAAATCTCATTGACAACTTTTGTGTGACTCATATAACTAAATATATTCACAAAATTTCATGAGGATAATTATATTCTAAATAAATAAGTGAGACCTTCAGTAAGATATCATCTAAAGTTCAATAGATTTATGTGATGTAGGATTCCATGCACATGTCGTTGAGTAAATTTTTTTGTCCACATCATTTTAATATAGTCTGTAAAATTATTTATTAATTTAAATTGAATTTCATAAAAACATTTCATGATAAATACATGTATTATATGATTTATGTTAATAAAATTGTACAATTTGGAAGTTGTAATCATAGCATAGTGCAATACATGTTATTGGTGAGAGGAAATGGAAGATTATGGTTACTATTTCTATATTTATTTTTAAATTAACATAATATAAATTAATTAATTTAATTATTTATACTTACACATTCATGTGAGATATATCAGGTTGACACCTCACTCATGAAGGAGAGATCAGATGAGGCTCATGGAATCAATGATAATATTAATGGAACATTCAAATCAAGAATTAATGGGCTGGTGGGGTTATTAGTGATAAATAGTTATAATTGAATTTGAAAGTGATGAGAAACAACTAGTTATTATCTTACTATACTAATGTCATCATTATCCATCTAAAATGGAATTCATATAGGATCGTAGACCTTTTATGTTTCATAATATAGATAGATGATGTGAAATTGGTATGGGACTCAACATAGGTTGACAAAAGAGACAAAAGAATAGTAGTAGTAGAATGTCCATAGGTATCAAAACATCTAAAAGATCACACATCAATTAGAGATGGAGTTACCACCACCTCCCAATCATCCTATGATATCAAATTCCCCTTCAAAAAATTAACTCATTTATTATTTATTATTTATTAAATTCATTGTGTATTAAATTAATTTTCTATTTTTATTTATAAATGTTGCTTTAATTTTAAATTTTTTTCATATTTACATTTATATTTTCATTATACTATTTTATATCAAAGTTTTTATTGAATAAATTATCAATACTAACTATCAAATATTTTTTATAATAGATATTTGTATTATGTCATTATTAAAAGGTTCTAGAACCTATTTATGATGGATATCATATTTATCAGTAATAATATACTATCAACGATGTTATGAAAAACGAGAACTTATGTCAATAGATATAATTATCACACAAAAGTTTTTTTATGTTCTGTCATGAGTATGTGTCATTATTATTGAATTTTGTTTAAAGGATTATTTCAAAATAATATCCACTACTAATATATTTTAACTATGAAAAATATATTATTTAAAATGTATTACAACCGTCACATAAATCCCTATTTTTTTTGTGAAGACTACTTTCATGATGGTCGTATTTTATTACAAATATTTACACAATCATCATTTAGGTTGGGTGAATACTAATAATTCATCAATATATTATGATTCATTATTAAGTTTGTAATTGTTTAATTTAATTCATTTTGGTTATGATTTTATATAATACAATTTTAGTTAAAATTATTTCATATAAAGGGAATTGGGGATTTCAAGACATTATAAATTGGATTTTGGGATTTTAAGAAAACCTATGGAATTTGGTTTAACCCTTGAAATTTTAAAATACCCCTTCTAAATATTAATTGTTTTTAAATTAAAAAGTATATTCTATGAAATTGTTATAAAAAATAGTTATGTAGATGAATTTTTTTAACCAACCATGATTTTATGGTATCTATATTTTTATATTTATCTCATTCTATGGTGTACATTACACAGAACACCAAGCCTAAAAATGATTAAATATTTTTAATGTTATAGTTATCACCTAGATACCAGAGTGGTGGGATCGAAAATGATTATATAAATTATGAAATTATTTTTAAACATGCTTATAAAATGAATTTATTGGTTACCAATTATTTTTTATTTAAATTAATAATCAATTAAATATAAAAGACATTTTTTATAAAAACAATAATTATGACCACAAATTTTTTTTTAAAATAATTAATTAAATAAAAAACTATTAGTAAAATATCATAAAAAAATTATATTTTACATATTCAATAAATTTTTTTAATTAAAATAATAATTTCGATAGGCTTAATGTAAGAATAAATATAAATTGACGGGTGAAATAATATATTTTTTCTAAAGATAATTTTACCTACATTTAATGGAGAACTTGTATTATCCAAAATTTTAGAACTTTTATAATTTCTATTTTAAAAAATAAACTTCATTTTTAATATTGCAATGTAAAAATTAGCTTACTGTGAATGTTAGGTATATTTCTGAAAATATTTATTTTCCAGCAAATATGAAACATCTCAATTTTTATAAAACTATAATTTTTATTATATTAATATTATATTTATGGTTTGAATATTAACTTGACATATTAATTTGTAAATAAAATTTGGGTATCTTATTAATTAAAATATTATATATTTATATCATTTAATAAGAAAATAAACGTTTTAAAAATGATAAATTTTGTGTTTGAATTTGTTTAAGGAATAAATGTTTAGTTAATTTTTTTTATTTAATATAATTATTTAAAAGAAAAATATTTTGAAAAATAGAATTAATAATTAATTTTTTTTATGATTTGAAGATAATTTCATAAGAATATAATTAATTTTTCAATGTTTTATAAAATCTGTTATGATTTTAAAATCAAAAGTTTTCAAATTAATTATTATTTTAATTTTAAAAATAAATTTATCATATTTAGAAAATTATTTTCACGAAATTGAGTTCATTTTTGAATTTTATGTGTTGAAAAATTATTATGGTGAATTTTTTTGATGTTTCTAAAATAGTTGGATTATTTGTGAATAGTGAAATACCGTAATTTACAGTTTATATACATTATAAGTCAAATACACTATTTCTTGAGTCATTGATGATTTAATCACCCTATAATTTAAATTTATATCTCCCTTAACATTAGTTAATCATGTTAATCCAAACTATTCTTATTCTTGTTCCAAAATAATAAGCAAAAGATTGAAATAATAAAAACACACCTCTCTCCTCCACTATAAATACCACCCCTCCACACACCATCTCCTCACACCTACAAATCATTGATTCATGCTTATATTTTTCAAATTTCACCCCCAAAACATTTCCTCCACATTATAATATTTTTTTCTCACCAAAAGACCCTTTCCAGGTTTCTTAATGAGGTTCTCAAGTATAAGACACTGAAGAGGTAAAACCTTCTCCCTCCCTCCCTCCCACTCTCTTTAAATTTATTTTCTTTTCTTATACATCCCTATACTCCAAAATTAAATGTGATATGATAAATAATTATCTTTTCTATAATCTTATTTTATTATTTTAATAGAATATAGACCAACAATTCTCTTTGTCCTAAATGCTTGACCTTAGAATGCATGCGATGAGTCATATCCATACGATGTTATGCTACACGATTGATTTCCATTGCACTACAAAAAATGGGACATTACTATGAACCTCTCTTGAGAGAAAGACAATCATTTTTTATGGTTTCCTAAAACACATTCATTCCATAACTTTGTGAGGCTTGACTCTTGTGACTAAAGGATACATATTTATGCCCCGATTATCAATTTGATGTCCAGTTCCAACAAATATAAAAATCCCACCTCCATGCACATATGTAAGACACATTAAGGAGGATTCTATTGTAATAACTATTTTTTCTTGATTCATACTCACCGTAGGATATATAGTGATTTATAAATATCCATCATTCGGTCCATCCACTATATACGTCTCCACATCGGGAACCTAATGTTCTTTCTACATGATGTAAAATTTCACTAATCCTCAAGAACTATGTGTGGCTAGATTCATATCATAACATGATACATAGTGAAACTAGGATCTCCAATCATTGGCCCAATTGAAACTCTCAATTGAAAAATTCACACCTATGCATAAAGGTCATACATATATAAAGAGTTTTCCTTTAATGAACTACGTGTGACTTGATTCCTATCACCATGGGATATATAGTGACACCCATAATTTCATTCATGGGCCCAAACTAAATCTTACCATTTCAAATTGGGGAACCCATGTCCTTAAATCCAGACATTAAACTATAAGGAAAAACTCATTGTCATGTGACATTAAAACTAAACAATAAAGGAATCCTGACCACATGTTGTATAACTTCATAGAAAATTTAAATATTGTTTGACAATAAACTACATGTAACATGTCTTTACCACATTATTATAATTTAAAAAAATAAAATTCAAATCCACATCATGAAAATAAATTGTGCAGGCCACCATCCATATTTTACTACTTATCAAAGGACCACAAGTGTGTCACCTCAATCAGTAAGAGAACAGTTTTTTCCATCATCTTTTAAGAGCCTATATCTATAAACCATACACCATAGCTTTAAGGAACCATTTTATTTACTATTCATGTTGGCCTATGACTCCTGCTTATGATCGTATGGTCTTCACCCAAAAGCATTACACAATAAAGGGTCATTCCATTACTTAGTATCTCTAATATTAGTCCAAAGAAGCATAACACCCTATTGGGATTTGAAACACCCTCCGATATGATTTTCCCACATCAGTATTCAGGACTGGAGAAACTCAATCTATGATTTTCAATATTCTCATCCCCCACTCTGAGGGATGATGAGGTACTTTTGACCTTGGTTGTATTAATTAATATCATGTTACCATCCCCATATTTGGTTAATATGTGGCATGATCTTAAAATACCTTCATTTTGGTCAAATCTATAAGACCTTAAACTCCATCCTATAATGGTCCAAATAAAAAGATCTTAAACTACTATAAAAAAGACACAAAAAATTTCATGGTGAAAACCTTAAAAGGGTGGATGTTTCCATCAGATTCTGGGGATGACCTACTTTTGATGGGAGGTTCAAACATTCCGATTGGTTTCTAACAGGTTTGTTCGTAGAACCGGAAACATCCAACGATTCCACATCCATTCAGACCTACATTCCAAAGGTAGGCACTTATTAGTTTGTGGACTGGTGAGGCTTAGGAATTTACATTGGTCGAGAGGATGGGAGGTCGGACTCATCACACCTGTTTTGAGGGGAATTGTTGTCTTCTCCAGGACTCTCTTTATAGATTTAAGTTATGTTCGTGAATCCTTATTACATTACCAATTATAAAATGAGATTTCCTTTAGATCTGACAATCAATGATTAAATATGTAGGAAATTTAAAGAATCTTTTATATGTATTCAAGGTTCTTCATCGATAGAGAATCAGCTGTATTTATTAGAGATTCTTGGTCAATGGTATCCTTCGAAACATTTATATAGAAGTCTCTTGGTCATTATGATTACCATACTGGTTTTAAAGCCACTCAGTGGGGAACTTGAAGTTTATTGTCATTCAGAAGGACATGGATTATTTTAGAGTTGGGATCGAACCCGCAGATGGGCTACCTACGTATCCATTGTTTAGAAAAGGAATCAGAACCCACGTAGTTCGAGTAAGGGCATATAATGTTTATGATTGATGGATCAAAGGAGGATGTCATAATTACTTTTACACTCTAAGCTCACGTGAGTCATTATCGGTGGGAGAAACAAGAGGTATTGGTAAAAATTAGACAATTGTTCCATGAAAGATGAAATCATAAGAAATAATGTGGGGCTTATGTAAGTATGACTACCCAGATAAATGAAGGTTAGGATTTAATTTAGGGAAGAAATCTAGGAACAGGGTCCATAAACGTATATGTGATTTATGGAGATTTTGAATACTCTAACTTGGGGCTTACTCCAGAAAAGGAGGCCCAAATTATGAGAAGACTTATGATTGGGTTTTACTCCGGAAAAGGAATCCCAGATTAAAGGTAAATTAGGACTAGTTAAGAGAAATTAAGACTGGGGCTTACTCCTAAAAAGGAGGCCCAGGTTAAGAGATTTGAAAAAAATAAGGGACATGGGGCTTACTCCTGAAGAGGATGCTGATATTTGAGACTGGGGATTATTCTTGAAAAGAAGGCCCAGGTTAAGGGAATTAAGGTTTGGGGATTACTCCTGAGGAGGATTCCCAAATTAGGGGACTGGGGCTTACTTCTAAGGAGGATGCCCAGATTTGGGAACATTATGAATTGGGGATTAATCCTAAGGAGGATGACAAAGATAATAATTATGACTGGGAATTACTCCTAAAAAGGAGGCTCGGGTTAAGATATTTGAAAAAAATAAGGGACTTGGGGTTACTCCTGAAGAGGATGCCAATATTTGAGACTGGAGCTTATTCTTGAAAAAGAGTCCCATGTTAAGGGAATTAAGGTTTGGGGCTTACTTCTGAGGAGGATGCCCAAATTAGGGGACTGGGGCTTACTCCTAAGGAGGATTCCCAGATTTGGGAACTTTAAGAATTGGGGCTTAATCCTAAGGAGGATGCCCAAGTAAAGAATTATGACTGGGACTTACTCTTGAAAATGAGGCCCATGTCGATTGAGTTCTCTCATCTTAAAGGATGAGGTTGAATGAATGAAATCTCAATCTTTAGTGACATAAAGATGTGTAAATCACTAGGTTTTGAGAGATATTCTACAGAGTTCCTTTCATATAAGGAAACAGAAATCAAGAAATCATGCCATAAATGGCTTTGAAGAGTGCCTTGAAGATTGAATCTTGAATAGGAGAGGTAGAATGGATTTAAGAGGGGTGAAATGGGCAAGAAGGGCACCCAAAAAGGCAGGGGCGCACAAGTCCTGGAAGGCGCGCAGGTACTACGTGGGTGCGCAATTACTGGTCGCACATGTATGCCTGCGTGGCACATGGTTTAATTTCATGACGGTTAACCAGTAGGGTAATACTTTGAGAGACTCTTGATTAAAGCCTTTAGAATCCTCTTGAGGTTCTTCCAGAAAAGGGGAACGAAAGTTCTATTAAAGGAGTAAGCGCACAATTGTGGCCTTTTACCTCAAGGGCTGGCCACTCTGGCGCGCAAGTGTTGATGAGTTTCAACACTTATTCCTTCCTTCCCCTCTTTAGATCTTTCGTTCTAGGTATGAAATTACCTTAGAAGTGTTTCAGAAGCTTTGAGAAGAGACTAGGGCACCGGGAGCTCAAATATGAGATTCTGGATAAAATCCTCCTTGAATGGGGGGACCACATGGTCTATTTATAGGTAGGAGAAGACCCTAGGCGGTTATCACTTAGGTCACGCAAGTCACATGCGCAACCATAATGCGTCGCACAAGTGGACTTGCGGGACTATGAGTGAACTTGCGCGACCTATGGGCAATCTTCTCTTTGTTCATCCCTTTGTTGATTTTTGATATTTTCTGCAGAGGATGAATAAATTTGTGCTAATTCATTTCCCTTTACTTTCATTTGCACTCTGTGATGAAAAAGGAGCGTCAAAAAAAGTCCCCCATTAGAGTTGGATCCGAAAGAAATGAGGATTTGACTCTGAGGAAATCGAGAATCAAAAGGAAATTGGGGCGCGCAAGGTTAGGGCGCGAAAACAAGATTTGGGCGCGTAGGCTCTGGTGGACAAGGATACGTCCCTTGATCGCGCAGGGTCTTGGCCACATCTATAAATAGAGGGCCTCACTTCCATACAAAGCATACAGATTTCTAGATTTCAAACCTTCGAGCTCTCGCCACGCAGGTCACCTTAGCCGCGTAGTTTGCTCTGTTTTCCTGTGTTTCCTTAATGGCGCACTGCTGTCAAGGTATCTAGGCCTACACGGTGATACTTGCGCGTCAATACTTGCGCAGTACATCCATACTTTCACGCCAAGTTTTAGACTTGTGCACCATAATTCCTTTGCCATTTTTCTGAATTATTTCACAAATTTTATGAAAAATAAACCCATTTAAGAGTTAATTTATTCAACTTTTGTGCAGATTCAATATCTCTTAGACCCAGAATAGATGATGAACTGATTAGAAAGCAGATTTATGACACGATGAACATTGTTGGCCATGATTACTATGATATCTGCGACATCACTTTCCCAGATTTGGCTAATTACTTGAAGAAATATCATCTTAATTTCCCACAGAGAATCTACCTGTCCCTGTATGGTCATGGTCATCTGCAAGGAGTCAATTTTCCAAATGCAAAGAACTATACACCTGAAATGCAGTTGCACTGCTACTCCTCTATTTCAGTTATGTTGTGCATTAAGAGCAACAACAATGGTGTTAACCTTCAAATTATTCCTCCATGTCATTTCATTGTAGATACGAAAATGGAAAACCCATGGGCTGAAATGTTTTCTGCTACTGATTAGTGGAGGGAAGACAAACATGGAATTAGAGAAATATCTGAAAAGAGTACTCTATCCAAATGGATATTTACTTCCAATGATCCATTCTCAAATCCATTTATCAATCTTCCAAGTCTCTTGGACAGAAACAGAGTCACTATTTGATCAGCAGAAAATTTTCGCAAACCGCACTCAAGAACATTCTTTTACAATTGTTCCAAGAAGAGTTGGTATCACTGCATCTCTTGTGGTATCTAGTTAAATGAATGAATTCCAAGTGGTTGCTGATGAAGCTCGGGATGCTGTAAATCAAATGAAGTGTTATGTTGAAAGCCTCTTGTAATTCTGGAAAAAGAGAAGAGACTCTAGTCTGTGGATTTCCTTATATCTTCTTTGCATCAAATGAAAAACACTTATCTTCAATCATTTGTACCTGCATTCTATTTTTCAACATTCTTTATATTTTACTTAAGCCAATGGTCCTAGTAAGAATAGTTTTAGTTTTACTCGGATTAATGTAAATAACCATACAAACTTGAACCTTTTAATTTCTCAATATTAACTAAAACATAAAAAATGGATAATTAGTGAGCTGGGAACTTGACTTTTATTCAGAGTTCCTTTGAATTTTTTGGGAAGTTTAAAGTCATGCATGTTGGACATAAAAAGTCTAATGTTTAAGGTCGAAATAGCTTTGACTGAAGGAATTAGAATTGACTCAATTCCTTGAAAACTCATCTGAAAACATATTACCATATTCAGGTATAAGGGAAAATATAAGGCCCCGGCCTTAAACCTTACTTAATATTGAATTAAATGAATAATTCACATTGAGGATCTTTTCAGGTTTAGAGTTTTAGAGAATTTGTACACAATTATTACATCTAAAAAGATTACAAAGTAGAAACTTTTACTAAGTTTCCATAAAATAAAAACTCTTAAAAAGAAACATGTCCATTTCCATGTTTTAGGTTGCATGACTCTCCCTTGATCCAATCCTTGACCTTATTCCACGTTATGTCCTGGGAAAAAAATTTCAAAAACTTGTGATGAGCATAAAAAGCTCAGTAAGGGATACACAAAGAATGAAAACTGTTAGTTTTTCAAAACAACAAGTAAACCATGTATAGTTTATCAAAGTAATACTTTTCACCTTTTCGAAGTAGTAAAAACTCTTCACTGAATAAATGTTCATTACTTACCCTTCTGTAACCAAACGATTACCATAAAACCCATATAAAGATCACATAACATATAAAGGTAACTTGGGACATAATCATACTTAAGTGGAATAACCATAAGGTCGACTTCCACACATATCACTTAATGGAATAGCCATTCGGCCAACTTCCATAAAAATTTAATGGAATAGCCAAATGGCCAACTTCCATACCCAATGCATTAGATGTTATAATGTAACCACCCGTCCTGGTATTCACGGAACCACCCGTCATAAGGTTTATCACGTAACCACCCGTAAAATGCCCAAGTACAATTATAAAATTGTAACACATAAAACCAACATAAAGGAATGATAACATTTCCACATTTCAATCACAATATATCATTTAAATATATTGACATAATAGAATCCTTTATCAAAACCATTTTCAATACCAAAATAAAAAAAAGTATATGGTATTTATTTTATTTTAAAAACATTACATCTTGTTGAGGAAGCCAAAGATCAAATAATACTCGCGTTGGCGGAAAAGGTCGTTGTCACCGCGTACGTAAAAAGAAACATTCCTTTTTGTCATTTAGTAAAACGCTTCGTAGATAAAAGATTCCTTTTGAATAAACGTAAAAGTCAAAGGGGGTTTATACACCGTATAAAATAAGGTTGTGTATAAAACAAAATATGCCTCAAAGAATGGAGATTAAGACGAAGTCCCTTACAAAGACGGTATCCTTGGTTTAAGGATAAATCAATTACATAATTATGTGTGACAAATGAATACACCCAATATAAGTGGATATTAAGTGTAAAACAATCAGTGGTTATTAACACATATTCATAGAATGACATAGTCAAGGAGTACAAGATTATCCCAAAGAATCAAATTTGGGCTAAGAAGTTCCCTTGCAAAAATATGACAGCCTAACGGCGTCACTACAAAAGTCAGAAAATGAGTTGATGAGAGATAAAAAGGGTATCTCATCACTTGGACATAAAATTTACATCAATAAGGATATATGAGAACATATCCCAACATAACAATATGTAATTTATAAGACCCAACTAAAGAAGTCTTTTAAATAGAGGAGGGTGAAAGGTTCCCTTACCGACATGGGTATCTTTCGAGACATGAACCCTATGAAAGAAGGACAATAAAACATTGATGTAAATACTCATAAATGAAAGTATTATACACAATGAGTAAAATAATGGGAAGTACATACACCACTCAAAGGAAATTGTGGAAAATGTAGCATAAATCTCACGGGAATAAGAGTGAGATGAAAAATCCCTTACGAAAACTCGGCAGCCTAACGATGCCACTTAAAACTTCCAAAATGGATTGATGAGAGAAAATAGGGTCTCTCATCATATTAACATACTGTTTACATAAAGAGGAATATAAAATAACATCCCCCAACATAACAAATAGGATCTTAAAAGAAGTGACATAAAGGAGAGTACTTAAAAAGAAATAGAGGGGTTAGATCTCTTACGAAAATTCGGCAGCCTAACGGCACCACTCAAAACTTACAAAATGGATTGATGAGAGAGAATAGGGTCTCTCATCATATGAAAATAAAATTAAAGTAATATTAATATAAAATAACATCCCAATAATAAGAAATATGATCTTTAAAATGAATGACATAAAAGAGAATACTTAAAAAGAAAGAGAGGAGTAGGATCCCTTACCTCAGGTCCGACTTGACTCGATCATTCTTTAACATCCTGAATAATAAACGTGAGTTAATTTCTACTTTCTTAAGAACAGTTTCGAGTTAATTATTCCTTTTATATCAATTATTGGCATTTTATAAACCTTATGTAATCATTTAAGTTAATAATGTTTGTTTTGTCGATATTTGGTTCTTAAGTCAAAAGTGGACTTCTTACAATTACATGTTGTTCGTGTGGTCAAAGGTTCTTTATATCCAGGATGACATTCCTGATTTGGATATCATATATATCATACATATCCAGAATATACATGTATTTATAATATTAGATAATCATTTAGAGGTAAGAAATGAAATGCACCGTTCATGGAGACGGTAAGTCGTACGTACACATGAACACTACTTTCATTTCTATGTCATATTAATGGAATTAACACTAAATTAGAGATGTGTATATTTTTAATTCTAGAATTATATTCATCATTTAGATGTATCATACATCATATATATTCATTATATGTACTTATAATAGTACATTACATTTGAGGATAAGAAATGAAATGTATCGTTCATGGAGACGGTAAGCCGTATGTACGCATGAATGCTACTTTAATTTCTATCTCATACTTTAATGGAAAGAAAAAAATAATGATATAAAGTTATATTATAATTCCAGTATAACATAATATATAATAACTTTAAATCCATCCTTTATACATCCCACATATGGCATTAACGAATCAAATCACTTTGAGGGGGTGGTAGTCCGCACTTCCTAAAATGAAGATATCGCGTATACCCATAATGGAATCCATAAAGGTATTCCACAAATGAAAAATAAAGAAGCTTAAGTAAAACATAAAAATATTATATATCATATATAAACATAGTGACATCTTAATTGCCACCTTTGAAGGTGTTATATGAGTGTTGAACAATCATCGTTTCGTGAGGCAGAAATTCGCCATCCACAGAAACTGTATGTTCTTTAAACATTAGATGAAGGTGTGTGTAAGTGTATCTCGAATACTTATTATAAAAACATCCTAGTATATTGAAGATACTGGAGTTGTTACAAAATAAATGAATAAAAAGGGTTTAGGGGGGTTGGAGAAGAAAAATAAAACAAAAGAGCACAAGTGAAGACGTTACCTTAAAATTGGGTAACTCCCTTTGGTTTGAACCAAAAGGGTTTCTTGAAGAGCTTCCTATGTAAGTTAAGGCTTATAGGATGAGGAGAGGGATTTGGAGAGACAAAATGATCAGATCTTGGGTGAACCAAAGGTTTGAGAGGTGTGGGTAAGGTGGTAGAGATGGGGGCCTTTTATAAGAGGAGAGGTCGGGCACTCTTGGTAAAGTGTAAAATGTTACTTTATTTTCAAATGGTTTTCTGATTTTAATGGTCCCACATTGATTTTTTTCGAGGATAAGGTGATAAGGGTTTGAAATCCACCCATCCAATAGGTTTTTGACATGTGTAGGTCCTAGATTTTGCATTATCATTCCATTTTATTAAAATCGTTAAATAATGAGGTCATCGCTGCATCATCATGATGTCATGAAGAATTTTATTTATTTAATGTCTAAAAATTATAAAAAAAATAATATGATGTAGGAACTCTTTTTAGCTTTCCAATGACTATTTATAGTCAAAATTCTAACTTGTATAACAACATGTAATTTTTTTTAGTAAAACAAATCATGTTTGTGACATTTTTATTTTAACTTTAAATAAAAGGCATAAATGTCATTATCAAACGCAAGTGGCTCCATGGGGTACCAAAAATCGACCCATCGGTTGTCTCGGTCGGCCGTAACTCATCCAATAGGGTTAGGACAAGTGTCAATATATTTTCATTTTATTATAATATTATTTTTACCTTAAATCACACTAATTAC
Organism: Viscum album; assembly: GCA_963277665.1. Lineage (NCBI taxonomy): Eukaryota > Viridiplantae > Streptophyta > Magnoliopsida > Santalales > Viscaceae > Viscum > Viscum album. Next base: position 777,167,144 of record OY728123.1, read on the forward strand.
CTTTAATCGCGATTAATAAAACATAAAAGTTACTTTTCATTAAAAATTATTTACATCCCATTGAACCAAATTTTTCATAACAATTAAAATCATTTAAATTGGATTTTTGAAATTCAAATCACAGAAGTGGTAAAGTCCCATTTAAACGAAAAATCAAATTTTTTAACCACCACTTTGTAATTTCACTATTCATAAAAAATTGATGTTTTTCAGAAAAATACAAAAAATTAACCGTAAGATATATTTGATATTCTGAATTCAAAAATTATGTCTATTTTACCAAATTCATGACATAGAAGTTTCATTAATTAATTTTATAATTAAACCCCGCTGTAAAAACAAATAGCGTGTTTTTAAGAAACAATATCTTTCAAAAGATTGACACTTGTTTATGTCCAACTTTAAAGTGGTATTAAATAAAATTACCCCCATTGGATTAAATGGTAAAAATATATTCTATTTACACTTTAAAACCAATTAGAATGATAATCTAGTCGTATAAAAAATTAGATTAAAAAGAGTTTTTGAATTAAAATACAACATTTTCACTATTCATTAAAAAATATGAACTTTATCAGAAAAATAACAAAACAATTTACACAAAGTAAATTTTGATGTGATGATTCTAAAGAAGAATTTTATTTTTCCAAATATAACACATAAAATTGTCAAAAAGTGGATTTAAAAGAGGTTCTCTATCAAAAGGCGGTTAATCGACCTTTTAAAGAATATTAGACTGTCTACGCTTAAAATTGGATTCATTCGCATTTTTAATCCTCTAACATTTATTGTATAGATTAAATTTTTTTGACAAACATATATAATAATTTTGTATTTAGTTCTGTTCATTCCCGCAATTACAACGGCTAGGCATTAACTACCATTTAAAATAATATTATTTTATTATTAGAGTGCAACGTAAGATTCCCAAGAAACTCGTTGTTGTGTGTTGGGTACGCCATCGAGCATAGAGTCCCCTTTAAAGTTATATTAATATTTTATTCACAAATATGGATAAATGTGAAAATGGCATACTCTTTATTTACCTGGGGTGTTACAGAAAATATGTAAGCTATGACTTAAGAATATTTTAATCTGAGGAATGATATGAAAAAGAGATAAAAGGAATTAGAAGATGTAGTTTCCAAGAATGAAGTTAGCATTATTTAAAAAACCCGTTAGGGGGTTGAATTATGCAAGGCCACCTAAGGGCATTAGCTGCATAGTTAAATAAAATAGTATCTTTTGGATAACAAGACTGTTATGTAGACTGTTTATGCAAGGCCACTTATGGACACGTGCTGCATAGTCAGGAAAAAGAACTCTCAGAAATTTACATTCCTAGTGCTAGAATCTAGTGAAAGTTTATGGAGATTCAAATATTACAAAGTATAGGGTTTGCAATATGGAAATAGGTACTTGAATATAGAGAAGATATTTCCAAACAAGATTATCGAAGAGCTGGATGAATATCACTCCTACGAAGGTCTGACCCGAATGTAGGGAAGGAGAATATAAACCATAGACTTGAATACTTTCAGATCATGAAAAAGGATATGGGAAAAATATGTTAAGGATGGCTATTTTTTCAGATCCCTACAGACTGTCATTTATGACAAATAAGGACAAAAGAGGCATTCTTCCCAAGAATGAAGATACCACTATCCGAAAAACCCGTTAGGGGGTTGAATTATACAGGGACACCTAAGGGAATTGGCTGCATAGTCAAATAATAGTATCTTTTGGCTAAAAAGTCTGTTATGTAGACTGTTTATGCATGGCCGCCTATGGGCACGTGCTGCATAGTCAGGAAAAAGAACTCTCAGAAGTTTGAAATTTTTGTGACTAGAAGTCATGAAAAGGGTTATGAGGACTTTAAAATATTTAAGGTTAGGATTATGACACATAAAGATGGGTATTGTTCAATGTATACAGAGATACACAGATCAATGCTAACCATAATCATGTTGTGGATGGGTACTGAATTGAAATGTTGGACTTCACTACGTATCCCATAAGGATGAGAATCAAGCCATACGTAGTTCTTAAACTATATTTTAACGTCATGTGGGACAAAGGATTAGAGATCTTAGTTTTGGTTCATAGAGCTTAGACCCTTGTAAGAAATACACAATGTGTGTTTTCATGGGGACTTTTCAGCCAAGGTACTGAAAGTGGAATTTGGGGTTAGTCCGAAAGACTTGGGGCTGGATTCGAGGGACACTCGAACGTTCCTAGGTATCCCATAAGGATGGGAATCAAGCCCATGTAGTTCTAGAAATACCCTTTGTACAAATTTGGTTCGTACATGTGAAGGGTGAAAGGGGATTTTAGTAAAATGATGGTTTAACCCAAGATAAAAGTTTTGGGTGTTGCCATGTATGCACATAGTCTTTGAAATGAAACATTATTGAAAAATCAATGTAAATAATGGTTCCCTCCCAGGTGAGGGTATCAAAGAATATTGTATTTTATTGTAATACTGGACAAAAGTGTTGTATAGTTTAACGTCGTATAGCAAGGACGAAAGTGAACCAATCTAATGATATTGATTCTAAGGGCGGTTTCACGAATTAACATCGTATGAGATGGAGATGAACCGACGTGAAGAGATTAGTTTTGGGCTTGATCCTTGGGAGGTGGCCTACATACCTAGCCTAGAAGGCAAGGATCAAAGTCCATGTAGTTCAATTAAAGAATTAATTAATGATCAAGTTGTTCTTGGGGACAATGACCTAAAAAATGATGTTGTTGGGACTTACACATGGTTAGCGGCCCAAAGAGAGTGTTATGGTTGAGGTTTTCTCTAAGCTCACATGAGTCATACTCGGTGTGAGAAACAAGAGGTAACAACAACCTTAACGATGCATAGTTTAATGTCATGTAGGACATATAAAGGGACTATGCAGTTTAAGGTCTTACAGTTAGGACTATTGGTGCTACACAGTTTAGTGTCATGTAGCAGGGACGAAATACAGTTTAATGTCATGTAGGACGTATCACGAACTTTCTGTACAGTTTAGCGTCATGTAGTTAGGACGATGGGGAAAATAGAGTTTAACGTCATGCTGGATGAAAGGGGGACTGTGCAGTTTAATGTCATGTAGTGAGGACAAACGAGTACACCATTTAACATCATGTTGGACGCATTGGGGATTTTTTCCACAGTATAGCATCATGTTGGACGAAAGTACGAATAGTTTATGGTCATATGCATGTACCGTGGATGGTGTAGTTTAATGTCATGCTAGACAAAAGTGTAGTGTAAGGTCATACAAGTCTTTTGATGATTATGTAGTTTAACGTCTTTCCGGGAATAAGGGAATTCTATACAGTTTAGTGTCATGTAGTTAGGACATCACAGTTACACGTCTTTCAGGAGGTAAGGGACTCGAAAATAGTTTAGGGTCATATGCATGGACCGTTGATGATATTGTTTAAGGTCATACTGGACCATTGATGTAGTTTAAGGTCATACAGGACCATTTAGGGAACTTCTTCATAGTTTAACATCATGTGGGAAGAAATTAATACAAATAGTTTAAGGTCATATGTATGGACCGTTTCGGTATAGTTTAACGTCATATAGCAAGGACGAGAAAGGTAATTTGTAGTTTATACAAAATACCTCTTCAAAAATCTGGCATTGGTTGGAGTAGTGATGAGTTATCCATCCATTGAGATCAATGAATAAGCTCCATTAGAGTAGACCCTATGTATTGAATAAGGTCCTTCCCATTTTGGCTCAAAATTAGGAGGTTTCTTTCCTGGTATCATTGGTGTTCTAATAACAAATACCAATTCTCCCTGAGTGAATGAATGAAGACAAACTTTTTTTGTTAAAAGCTCGTCTTATTCGATTCTGATAGACTTCCAAGTGGTGCAAATTTTACAATCTTTTCTCATCTAAGCATTCCAATTCATTCAATCGCTTTTGATATTGTTCATCTGTAGATGATTGATCACAAATGGCAACTCCGAGTAAGGGTAGTTGAACTTTAATAGGCAAGACGGCTTCCGTTCCATATACCAATGAATATGGAGTTGACCGAGTTGCAATGCGGGTGGTATTCCGATAATCCCATAAAGCATGAAAGAGTTTATCAGGCCATGACCTCTTAGCTTTATCTACCATATTTTGCTGTATATTTGAAAGAGTTTTGTTAAAGGCTTCTATCTGGCCATTGGCCGTTGCATGATACCGAGATTAATAGTTTGATTTGATTTTGTATTCTTGATACAACTTCTTCACCTCAGATGAACAGAAATTGGTGCCATTGTCTGTCAATATGGTATGGGGGACACCAAATATGGTATTGTTGTTAGACTTGATGAAGCTAACAATGCATTTAAAACTGATTTCCTTGAGAGTTATTGCCTCTGCCCATTTGTAAAGGAAGTCATTAGCAGTAAGAATGTACTTAAACTGCTTGGCCGTAGCCGAAGGGTAAGGTCCCACCACATCCATTCCCCATGTGGAAAATGGCCATGATTATTTAGTTGTATGAAGCAACTATGGAGGTTGAAGAATGAAGTTGGCATGTACTTGGAATGAATGACACTTCTTTGTGAAATCAACACAATCTCGTATCATTGAAGGCCAAAAGTATCCAAGCCTTTGAATCTGACCAGACAGTCTATGTCCAGATTGGTGGGCACCACAGACTCCTGCAGGCACTTCTTTCATGACAACCATTGTCTCTTCACCATCAATGCATCTGAAGAGAACTCCATAAAAACCACGTTTGTAGAGAATTTTCTCTAGGTGATCTGGGATATCATAAAGAGTAAAATTAACCACACGTCACCGGATTTGTTCTTTCTCTGCTCTATCAGGAGGAAGTGTTCCATTTTGAAGGTATTCCCTGATAGGTGACATCCATCCTGCAGTATGACTATACGGTTCAGAAATGGGTCAAATTTCATTAATTTCCTTTGTTCTGATTCGATCATAAGGTGAAATTTCATGACGGTGAGCAATACTGATGGTTGTCTCGTCCCGATTTGGATCTGCCAGAGCTATGCCTATATTAGACAATGCATCAGCTTGAGCATTTTGTGATCTTGGGACATAAGAAAATGTCAGTTCCAAAGTGAATTCCGCCATTAACTCTTTGACATAATCATACAAAGGTATTAGTTATTCTTTTTTGATGGCATAATCCCCATTGACTTGTTTGATTACCAGGTCTGAATCACCTTTCACCTTTAAGTGATTCAATTGTGTTTGAAGTGCTAATTCAAAACCTACGATGAGAGCTTAGTATTCTACTTCATTATTAGTACCACCTTCCCACAATAAGAAGGAATAAGGTAACACTGCCTTTTCTAGAGAAATGAGCACAATTATTTAGCCAACTTTTTTGAATTTAGGATTTTCTATTTTCCTCCCTGCTGAACTTCTAGAAGCTCCATCAAAATACATTTCCCATACCCGAGGACTTTCTTGAATAGAGAAGACTTCCTCATCAGGGAGTTCAATATCTGAAGATGTGTCTTCCACTGAAGGGTGTTTAGTTGGGAAATCAGCCAGAGCTTGGCCCTTTATCGCCTTTTGAGACACATATTGAATGTCGAATTGCTGCAAAATAACTGCCCACCTTTCCAGACGTCCTGTAAGCATTGGATGACTTAGGTTAAATTTGAGTGGGTTATTGTGAGATACCAATTGGACCTCGTGATGTTTCAGGTAGTGTCTCAACTTCTAAACTGCAAAGATTAATGCCAGGTAGCACTTCTCAATACTTTAATAGCGGGTTTCTGCTTTATGCATGGTTTGACTGAGATAGTAGAGACGGTTTGCTATCCTAGCATCATTCTTTTGAGCAATAAAGGCACCCAATGATCACTCTAGAGCTATCACATAGAGGATAAGTGGTCTTCCTTCAACAGGCGGCATGAGTACCGGTGGACTCAAGAGGTATTTCTTGAGAATATCGGATGCTTCTTGACATTCTTCAGTCCACTGGTAAGTGACTCCCTTCTTCATCAATTTGGTGAAGGGTATACTTTTTCCTGCTAAATTAGAGATGAAACGCTGAATATAGGTTATGTTTCCTTTAATTCCTCTTAATTATATCAAATTTTGAGGAGGTGACATACCAAGGATTGACTTGGTCTTCTCAGGATCGACTTCAATACCACGATGGCATACAACAAAGCCGAGAAATTTTCCTGAGGTTACCCCAAATGCACATTTTAAGGGGTTCATCTTCAAATTATGTTGTCGAAGCCTACAGAATGTGACTTCAAAATCAGCCAAGTGATTAGAATGTTGTTTGGATTTAACTACCAAATCGTCTACATAGAATTCAACAAACTTCCCTAAGAAGGGCTTGAAGATACGATGCATGGCACACTGATAAGTTGCACCTGCATTATTTAAGCCGAAGGGCATTACCCGGTAGCAAAACACACCATGAGGGGCTCTGAAGGCTGTAGATTTCTCGTCTTCTGGGGCCATTCGGATTTGATTATATTTGGAATATCCATACATGAAGGAAAGTGTTTCATAGCCAGCTGTTGAATCAATTAGAAGTTCTGTAATCGGAACTGGGAAATCATCCTTAGGATAATGACGATTAAGATCTCTGAAATCGATGCAAACTCGAATTTGTCTGTTATTTTTCTTTACAGGGACAATATTAGCTAACCATTTGGGATATTGAACTTCTCTGACCAAGTTAGCTTTGATAAGCTTATCCACTTCAGCTTCCATTTTGGAAGCATAAGTTGGGTGTGTTCTTCTCACGACTTGCTTAAATCCTCGATGTTCTTATCTCTTTCTCTTCAAGAGTCATGGCTGCACTGATTAAAGTGGGGAATGGATCTATTTTTGTACCCAGATTTATTTCTCTAAGTTCATCCACTGTGGTAGAGATACCCTCTTCAAATGCTGGAGGAGCATATCTGAGATATTCCCCTTATTCTTCATCATGGGTTCTTTTTTCCGTTTCTACATCCATAGTAGATGATAAAGTATAATTCTCATGATCCGAAGAGATGTCAAAATTTTCATATCTTGAAGAAGAATCTTCCTTTTCTGACCCAATTGATGATGAAGGGTCTTCTTTGGTTAATAAATAGGAGATGATGGATTGAGAATCGACATCATTGTTCACCTCCGATGTTGCTATAACTTCTTCTGGCCTAATTGGTGAAGCATAGACTTGTTGGATTTCAGTAGATGAAATGAAGACATCACCATTTTTGCTTTCATCACTGCTTGGTAGATTACCAATTTCTCCCATGTATTCTGGCTCGATTTCCATAATTGACATTATGGATCTTTCCATAAGAGTATTTTGGTTTGTGTCTATCTTCTTAATTTGACTGATAGGCAACACATAATCTGTACTCACATGTGTAAATGGATTTACTGGAATTTTTTCCAAACCCTATAGAGCATTAACTTTGGTAATATCCTTTGTTATGGATTTCTCCCTTTGCTTCATGTGATATAATTCCGCCTTAATGTATTAAGACTCAAATGTCTTGAATGAGGCCTTATCACCATACAATTTCCCAACTTGACCATCGAAACAATATTTGAGACATTGATGGTATGATGAAGGGATAGCCACATGTTGATGTAGCCAGGGTCTTCCAAGAAAGATGTTGAAGGTTGAGTCTTGATCAAAAACCATGAAATCTGAATTGGATACAAGATCTCCAAACTGAGTTCTGAGTGTAACTTCACCTAGTGGTTCTTGTTCATTTTTATCATATCCCTGTAGCATCATGGAAGAAGAAGATAAATCAGATTTCATGAGGCCCAATCAAAGAAGGGTATGAATGGGCATGAGATTGAATCCTGAACCATTGTCAACAAAAGCTCTTCGAACATCCACGCCATTGACCTTGGCAGACAAGTAAAATGTTCTAATATGTCCATGCACAATATCATCTTCATCTTCATCTTCACCAGTAAAGGATATTATTTCATGGCATTCTATAATATTATTCTCTATGTGATATACTTCAGCTACATCAATTTCAATTTCAAACTTTTGAGGACTTGACAAAGCCTCGATGAGTGCTTCCCGAATATCTTTTGATAGATTCAGAGCATCCAGAATTGATAACTTTGCTGGTACATGGGCCAAGTGTTTCAATATATCAAAATTTTTATCCAGAGGTTTTCATTTCCCAACAGGAATATTTGGTTTAGCCGGTACCTTGGAAGAAGATGCTTTGGAAGTTTATGCATCTTGTATTGGGATAGGAGTTGGCAATATTCCTGGTTTTGGAAAATTAGACTGATTAGATCCATTTACTTTCTGGGAGGAAGAAGATGGAACCTTTAACCGTTCTTCCAAAATAACTGTGCCAGGACTGAATTTTCTATTGGTAGAAGAACTTTCTTGTTCATTCTAAGCTCGATGAAGGGCTCTACCATGAGTTTATACTGTGTACATAGTTCTAGCCGGGGTAGAATTGGAATAGTGGATTCTGAAAGATCCACGTATTCCCCTGTATCCTGAGCCCCTGGAACTTCCTCTGATTCCTCTATTCGATACAGGGAATTCAGGATTATTGAAATCAAAACATCGACTAACATATGGATCTGTTAATTGAATCATATTAACAGAACCAAATATTAACTCTTCTTCTGATGAAGACTCTTCCTGATTAGCCTATTTAGGCTTTGCTGTTTAGTGGGGCGGTGCCCGTGGCTTTGAAGTAGATGGTATGAAGTCCGCCAAAGTCAAGGATAACTTAGGCATTGACACATACTCATCTTCTTATGATTCTTTTTCTTTCTTTGAATAATGCCATTTCTTTGAGGACTTTCCCTCTGACGAAGAGGGTTTTGCCGCAACATTCATGGTAGAAGACACAATTGATTTCTATAATTTTGTTCGCAAAATAGCATGAGTTTGACTGATTGACTTTCTTACCATCCAATCATTATACTTCTGTGCATTTTTTCTTTTGACTTCTTTCCATTCACCTTCCTCCTCTGGAACTATATCATTGACACATGCTACCTGGGCTGAGGAGCCTTTCATTGTGACTTTTCCCGAGTCGACCATCTTATTAAGGAGGTCTTTGAAGACAAAACACTCCTGGATGGGATGCCCCAAAATTTGATGAAAAGGGCAATAATTAGGATGGTCTTCATCTCCTTTCCTGTTTGGACTCTTGGGTATTGGCAATTGAACCAAATTGTTTTCCAGAGCCGAAATAAAATAACCAAGAACTTGTTCATTTCGGAAAGAGTATTTTTTTCTCTTCAGATCCTCAAATTGTTTTCATCTTTGATCTTTTTGATTGTCTTGACGAAAAGGCCTTTTTTGTTGGCTCTAGAAAGGTGGAGCCCTTCGAGAAGATAAAGGTTTTGAGGTAGAAACAGGTACAAGTTCTTGTTTAAGCATAACTGTAGCAGTTTCTTCTTTACCCATTCTCATTCCTAGAGCTGATGGAATTACACGAGATATAGCCTTAGCTGAGATAAGGGAATCTTCAATCTGATGAGCGATTGAAGTAAGGTCTCAAAACCCTCATGTGTATTTCAAAGGGATTAACGGCGTGCGTAATTTGTCACGCAGATTTGCCACACAGATTGGAAAAAATTCTTCTTGAGGGAGTGCTAAACTCAAGGAATATGTTAATCCCTTCCATCAACCAATGAAATCTGAGACCCTTTCGTTCTGTCTTTTCTTACAGTTTGTAAGATCGAAAACTTTTGTCTTTGGAAAATTTGAGCTGAACTGAAGGAGGAATTTTTTGCGAAGATCCTCCCATCCGGTAATTGGCCGGGATTGCAAGCTTGTATACCAAACAAAAGCTGGTCCTTGCAAGGTTAGCACGAAGAATCTGAGTTTCACTACTTCTTACTGCTCTGGAGTTCCCATCATAGGATCGCAACACGACACGTAATGTGTCAAATGTTGTTCAGGATCACCTGATCCCTTGAAAATAGGGAATACAGGGTTCCCAAAACTGGAAGGAGGAGAAATTGAATCTACCCATTCAGGGTAAACTTTCTTTTCTGGTTGAACTTGTGTACATTTCCCTTCCATAGTTTGTAACCGAGTTTTTAATGACTGAATAGTAGTTATTAACTTTTGAGAAACATCTGGTTGAACTTGGACTTGGGTAGGTTCAATGACTGGAGCTTGGAAAGATGTGGCGATTGGTGCTGCAATTGATGGTAGAACTGCAAACTGTTGTTGCACTTGACCCGTAGGACTAGACCTATGAGGGTGTAGTGAGAGAGGAGGATATTCTTGATCCATCTCAGTAGCTGAAAAAAATTCCTTTGGCTGACTAACTACAACATGCTTAAGAAGAAGACTACTATGAAGTAGTTCTGCATTCAACCTTCTTAATTCCTTCATTTCTTCTTCCTTTTGTGCAAACCATTGCTCTTGTGAGAGCGATTGACCTTCTCCAGAGGAAGGATATGTAACCTGGTTCTTTCCCTTCCCTTTTTTGGATCTTTTTAGGAGAGGGGGAAGTGGGTTACTTGAAGGATTACCTAGGTTCTGAGTAATCCTTTGACTTCGTGTACGCACACCTTCTTCATTTGTGTTAGTGCGTACATCTTCTTGAGCAGGAACCTCTTCATATGAATCCTCTGAGTGAGCCTCATCTGGTGGATCAGCAACAACGACATTGATGGCATTGATTTATGCAAAACTCATCGCTTCCCTTCTATCAAAATTTCTATGATATTGTCTTCTTCCATGTCTTTGATGAGACATTTCATTTTGTTGATTCGATCCCTCAGGAACTTCTCGACGAACCGTAATTTGGAGGGAATCTCCTGATAATTTGGCTCTTCGTTCTTCTTGAGGTTTCTTCCCCAATCGAGAAAAGACTGACTTTCTCTAAGGAGGGGATTGATGATTTGAAATAGTCCCCAGTCCAGTGGACTAGGGCTGTTCCTGCTGTTCTTGCTCAACTCCCCGAATCCTTTTTGTTGATTCCAAGGGTTGGTTTAAAAGAGTCCTCAGTCTGGCAAGCTGGGGTGGTTTTTGACATGCTATGTCTGAGACATTCTTGAAAGTCCTCCTGATCTTGCGAACCTTAGTCTGAAAATTAGCTGGATGCATTAACCTATATCCGCTTTTATAACCCAGTTCAAAAGACCGTTGGATGATTTCTGACACATCTATCACTTGGTGACGTGCTTGCTCCAAACGAGAGGCCTATTTAATATTCTTGTTTGCTTGATGAAAGAGTAATTCAACAACTTGTTTTCTGTATTCTTGATTTTGAGAGGAACTAGTTGAAGCTTGTTCTTGGGAAAGCTTTTGATTACAAACAAAGCCCATTGACTGTGGCCGGCCATGGGCAATAACATTGCATGAGACCATTTTTTGTGAGATTTGCTGACTGTAGAGCACCATGAAATGTAGTGCTCCATGAACACCCCATCCTCTTACATGAATACCAGATGGGGAATTGGAAATTAACTGACACAATCTTCTGAGTGCGCCAAGGCATGAACATTGAAGTGCTCTCTGCTGCTTTTCAGCCTTCGGATATCGAGAGACTGATAGGGATGCAAAATCAATCTGACGTTATAACCCTTTTTTTATCTGAAGATGATTTTCATATTCATCATAAGATAATACTTTCTTTTTTAACTGACAAAGAGTTTTCCATATGTTGAGATGAATATCATGAATTTCATCTTCCGTCAACGTTTCTGGAATATTATACTGAGAGTCAGCCGGAGGCCAAAACATGACTGGAACTTAACCTTTCGCCAGTTGTTTTCTCACGTTCATCATTTCCTCTTTATCATTTGATGAAGATTATTCTACCTGATTTGACCAGAGTTGGTGTTTCCTTGTTGCTTCGTTGGACTCAACAGGATTAGTAGAGAAATCATTGATCAAACTAGAAGATGCATGACTTAGGGGTGGTTCGGAGAATGACCTACACCCTGGGCTATCTTCTGATTGAGAAAGTATTTCATCTACTAGCGATGAAGCTTCAGACATGACTGTTTCGCATTTGAAAGTGCCTCAAGATAAGAGGGCTTTCTCGGCACTACATTGTCCACTATGGCATTTTCCGGGCAATGTGCATCACTACTATGGAGAGGAATTTCACAGAAAAATTCATCATCATGGGGAGGACCACCATAATGGGTTACAGCAAAAGATGAGATCTCTTGCTCCTTGGGCTTCTGACCACACAGAGGGTTCCTGTGGCTCTCATCTGAAGATGAAACTTCGGGATCGACCGAATTTTCATGAAGCAAGCCTTCATGAGGAAGTGTCTATTGAAGAACTTCAGAATTAATATTCCCACTATTGGGAAAAAAGTGAGTAGAATCTTGAATTTCAACAGATAATTGTCTGAGGGCTTCATGAACTCCAGCATCGAGCAAGGCCTTGTTACATATTGGCTCTGGATATCCTGACTGTGTTGGGTGGGTATTTTTCTTAGATGCCTTCTTACTCGCCTTGGAAACAACTTGTTGATGAAAGTGGCTGCTCTAAGAAGGTGTATTTTCCTGATCAGGAAAGATGGCCAAGTTAGGCTTATGATCTCTACTCAAATCTAGTGTATGTTCTTGACTTGGTTGTCCGTATGATATGGGGGAGTATGCCCCACAACCCTCCTGGACTGGAACAGATGTGTGTGTATATTCCGAAGTGAATTGTTGATGTGTCACTACACTAGTAGGGATAGATTTATGTCTCTTTCCCTGAGATGTCGCTGATGTTGTTATAATATCGTGGCAGGCATCCAGAATATGACCAGGGATTGGATTCTGCTCTTTCACCACTGATAGAATATGCATGGTGACTTCAGCTGCTGGAACGGGAATATATGTCCATTCCAGGGTTGGAGCAGGTGTATGTGCCTACTCCTGTCCTCCTTTTTCTGTAAGTGAATCCTGACAGTACTCAAGTGTGGGGTCAGAGAGTTGAGTCTTCCTCCTATTTTTTGTCGGTCATTCCGAATAACTTCTCCGAATGATACCAAGCGATATTGTTGATATGATTGATAAATACTAGCAGGTGTATGTTCCTGCTGATTGCACTTTGCCAAATGTGGTTGACGAGATCCATCATATGTATTCAGACGAGCCTACTGACTAGATGATGATGTATAAACAGGTGTATGTTCCTACCTACAGTACTCCGCTGGAATTCCCTTGAGGGATTGGCGTGATGCTGCCAGACGAGTCTGCTGGACAACGGAATTAAAACCGGTAGGTGTATGTGCCTGCTCATAAGTTAGGTTGGTGGACTTCTCGGGAGATGGAAGAGATGATAACCTGATCACTTTTGACCGGATTCCGCCTATGGTGGTTCATCTTGCATGCTCGGGTTTGAGGAACCTGAGCCGAACGCCTGGAGTCAGCACCCTCATCATGTTGAGGGCACACTGCCGCACGATTCTGGCAGCAATTGTTGGTGGGAGCCCTCAGGAGGGACTCCTGTCTATTTGAATTAAGGCCCTAATGGACCTACTCATTCACCTCCACAGAATAAGGGAGTGAATGGTGATTGCGTTTTGGGGATAATGACCCGAAACAGTTGGAGACTGTAGTCAGCACCGCCTTCTTCTTGATAACTGGTCGTCGTTGTCCGGACGACCGATGTGAGTGGTTTACTTAGAGGGCTTGTCGGGTAGCCTCCAGAGTTGGGATGGTACCATGTTGACGGTACTCCTTAACTTGTGTGTTTGATACCCAGTGTTGAAGACGCTGAGTAGGTGATATCGTCCTTAGAGCGGACGATGATCCAGCAGAAGTAGCAGCATTTGCATTGGCAGCAGCAGTATTCACAGGTGTGAACTTGAGAGTAGCCATTCTAGAAATGCATAAGATCTTGGAAAAGAGTGCCTGTTTGATATAACAGACGTAATCAAGATAAATTCAGCCACTACATCTTTTGGATGAGCACATATGTCAATGATTGTTTTTGATGGCCCTCTCATTGAGTTTTAAATAGGGGCCTAACAAAATAGGTACAACATCATTTTAACTTGGTTAAGGATTCACGTCGGGTTCACCATTTTTGTTTCCCTCAGATTCCAGGGATGACCTCTTATTGATGGGAGGTTTAAAAATTCGGATCGGTTTCTAACAGGTTTGTTCATAGAACTGGAAAAATCCAATGATTCCACATCCATTCGGAACTACTTTCCAAAGGTAGGTGCTTATTAGTTTGTGGACTGATGAGGCTTAGGAATTTACATTGGTCGAGAGGATGGGAGGTCAGACTCATCACACCTTTTTTGAGGGGAATTATTGTTTAATCCAGGACTCTCTTTATATATTTAAGTTATGTTCGTGAATCCTTATTACATTACCAAGTACAAAATGAGCTTTCCTTCAGATCTGACAATCAATGATTAAATATGTAGGAAATTTAGAGAATCTTTTATATGTATTTGAGGTTATTCATCGATAGAGAATCATCTGTATTTATTAGAGATTATTGGTCAATGTTAACCTTAAAAAAATTTATATAGAAGTATCTTGGTCATTATGATGACCATGCTGGTTTTAAATCCAATCAGTGGGGCACTTGAAGTTTATTTTCATTCAGAAGGACATAGATTATTTCAAAGTTGGGATCAAACCCGCAGATGGGCTACCTACGTATCCTTTGTTTAGAAATGGAATCAGAACCCACGTAGTTCGAGTAAGGGAGTATGATGTTTATGATTGATGTCTCAAAGGAGGATGTCATAATTACTTTTACACTCTAAGCTCACGTGAGTCATGCTCGGTGGGAGAAACAAGAGGTATTGGTAAACATTAGACAATTGTGACATGAAAGATGAAATCATAAGAAATAATGTGGGGCTTATGTATGTATGACTGCCCAGATAAATGAAGGATAGGATTTACTTTAGGGAAGAAATACAGGGGAAGGGTCCATAAAGGTATACGTGCATCATGGAGATTTTGAATACTCTAACTTGGGGATTACTCCTAAAAAGGAGGCCCAAATTAGGAGAAGACTTATGATTGGGTTTTACTACTGAAAAGGAATCCCAGATCGAAGGTAAATTAGGACTGGTTAATAGAAATTAAGACTGAGGATTACTCTTGAAAAGGAGGCCCATGTTAAGATATTTGAACAAAATTAGGGACTTAGGGCTTACTCTTGAAGAGGACGCCGATATTTGAGACTGGGGTTTATTCCTGAAAAGGAGTCCCTGGTTAATGGAATTAAGGTTTGGGCCTTCCTCTTGAGGAGGATGCCCAAATTAGGGGACTGGGGCTTACTCCTAAGGAGGATGCCCAGATTTGGGAACTTTAAGAATTGGGGATTAATCCTAAGGAGGATTCCCAAGTTAATAATTATGACTGGGACTTACTCCTGAAAAGGAGGCCCAGGATAAGAGATTTTAAAAAATAAGGGACTTGGGGCTTACTCCTAAAGAGGATGCCAATATTTGAGACTGGGGCTTATTCCTGAAATGGAGGCCCAGGTTAAGGGAATTAAGGTTTGGGGCTTACTCCTGAGGAGGATGCCCAAATTAGAGGACTGGGGATTACTCCTAAGGAGGATGCCCAGATTTGGGAACATTAAGAATTGGGGCTTAATCCTAAGGAGGATTCCCAAGTTAAGAAATATGACTGGGAATTACTCCTGAAAAAGTGTCCCCGGTCGATTGAGTTCTCTCATATTAAAGTATGCGGTTTAATGAAAGAAATCTCAATCTTTAGTGACATAAAGATGTGTAAATCACTAGGTTTTGAGAGATATTCTATAGAGTTCCTTTCAGATAAGGAATCAAAAATCAAGAAATCGTGCCATAAATGGGTTTGAAGTGTGTCTTGAAGATTGAATCTTGAATAGGAGAGGTAGAATGGATTTAAGAGGGGTGAAATGGGAAAGAAGGGCACCCAAAAAGGCAGGGGCGCACAAGTCGTGGAAGGCATGCATGTACTGCGTGGGCGCGCAAGTACTGGTCGCGCAGGTATGCCTGCACAACACATGGTGTACTTGCGCGACGGTTAACCAGCAGGGTAATACTTTGAGCGACTCTTGATTAAAGACTTTATAATCCTCTTGAGGTTCTTCCAGAAAAGTGGCGCGCAAGTTGTATTGAAGGAGTAAGGCGGAGCACAAGTGTGGCCTTTTTCCTTAAGGGCTGGCCACTCAGGCGCGCAAGGGTTGATGATTTTCATCACTTAGGCCTTCCTTCCCATATTTAGTTCTTCCGTTCTAGGTAAGAAATTACCTTAGAAGTTTTTCGGAAGCTTTGAGAAGAGACTAGGGTGACGGGAGATCAAATATGAGATTCTAGAAAAAATCCTCCCTGAATGGGGGGCCCACAGGGTCTATTTATAGGCAGGAGAATACCCCGAGCGGTTATCACTTAGGTTGCGCAAGTCACTTGCGCAACCATAATGCGTCGCGCAAGTGGACTTCCACGACTATGAGGGAACTTGCACGACCTATGGGCAATATTCTCTTTGTTCATCCCTTTGTCTATTTTTGATATTTTCTACAAAGGATGAATCAATTTGTGCTAAGTCATTTCCCATTACATTCCTTTGCACTCTGGGATGAAAAAGGAGCATCAATAGTGGACTAATAAAAATCCAATTCCTTTCTCACTAAAAAATTCTACTCCATTGTTTAGGGAAAATTTACATTGCAAATAAATAAGGAATAATGATAACATGGTATACAATGTATCCCTAGTATAATCCAAGAAATGTATTGTGGACACCCTGGTTCAAGAAAAAGTTAATGTAATTTGTTTCCATGTCTCATCACCATGAGAATATGATCATTATGTGGTTGCACAATGATTTGGGTTCCCAAATCATTCATTGATATTACACTTTCCACAATTCACACTAAATGATTTTGGGTGCCTCATATAACCATAAACCTTCCATGGACCTTGGAAATTATAAAAAAACATTAAGATACCATTTTCATGACTATAAATGTGTTCTTATGGGTCCGACATATTAACTTATAGTTGTAACCCAAATGCATCACACTACAATAAGTTGTTTCTTATAACTGTGATCCCTGATATCACTGCGACATAACTCAACAACTTTGTATCTGTGAAATACTCCTAGAATGACATTACCATATCATTCTCCTAACCTGATCAATTTGGACAATGACTTACAACCTCCATTCCAAACAATCTAAATGGATTCAACATCCTCGATGTCAGGTCACCTGGTTTTCACCATTTCTCAATGTTGTAATGAGACACTTCCTTCAAAAACCATTGAGGTCCCACACCTACTAATTCAAAACCACATGGTGGATGGATCGAGCTTCATAATAAAGAGCTGAACTACCATAGGGTAGAAGGACCCTTCATGGATATGTTTACTCCCATACCATCTGGATGTTTGAATCTTCACCTATCTTTCATGGAACTCCAAAATGATTAGAGATCATCTTTTTATGAACCATGATACCAATGCTTAAGGGCCTTAACCCATCAACTAAATGAATATCCTACACTCTATGAAGTATCTGAAATTCCTATGACCCATGGAAACATTGTCATGGAACTTGGAATCATAGAATTTCATGTAACAAACATATCATGTCTTCCACTTCTCATATTTATACACTCAAAATTCTGGGTTATGTCATATATCACCAATAATACAACTATCCATATAGACTTAGCAACCCCATTAGTTATTCCCTCAATCCAATAGTACCTCTATAAATATTCCATATCCCCTGGAAAAGATACATGGATCAAAGACACCCTTTTCTTGGCTATGAATGCACGCTTATTGCTCCTGAATATTCCCCTATGGTTGTCAAAAAAATGTGTCACTCTGTAAAATGGGATTTCTATTCCTCACAATCCGCAGGAACACCACGGAAACAACAAACATCCCAAAGTGTTTTGGTTCATTCCTTAGACATTAGAACCATATTCTATAACCATCAATTTGGTTCGAGCTAAAATACAATGAACTACCAGAATGCAAGGTATGATCTAAATGTTCTTTAACTACAATAGTGTAGGGTTGGATCTAAAAATCATAAACTAATTCAATTTAAGGTCCAAGATAAAAGTACATATACTAAAATAATCCATGTTCAGAGAAAAAAGATCCTAAACTAATGAAATATGAGGTTTGAGCTAAAAGACCATGAACCAAATCTATATAAGTTCAAAGCTAAAATACCCTAAAATGTAGCACAATATCGATTTGGAATAAAAGAATGAGACTATTTAGAAGGACCACTATATAGCTTTCAAAATAATCATGATATGCTCACCAAGGCTCTCGAATTCAGAAAAAGAAGATCTATCCCCCTACAGAACATATATTCTAACCATTATCCTTTTGTAAATTAGGTGATCTCAAGATAATTGGAAAATATTTACCTGTATGGAATGTTTTTCAGGTGGAAATTCATGCATGCTTCCCAGTAATAATCTATTACAACCTATGCATACAGATCTCAATATTCATGTTTATATTACATTATTCAAGGGTAGGGCATCCTTGAAGATTCAAATAATATTATATCTGCAAAAAAGTCATGCACAACCTGAAAGAATTTTTTTTACAAAAAAAATAATGTTAAATGAATCCATCTATTTATATCATGAAATATAACGAATCTCCACAATTTGGAGTGCCCCCAAACGTCTCATAAATTTTTTGTATATACTAATGATCAAACTACAATGAAATTTAATCATCTGTGTTTGCATAGTTAAAGAGTTTGGAGAGAAGATTCAATTGAATTATGAATCACCACTCACCCCACATCCTCATATTCATCCCCAAGACAAAGAGTCTTGACCAAAGTGGTTAGCACCTAGAATCTGTTCTGAGCCATTTCCAATGAGGATAATAATGTGGAATGGTTCGACATCATGTGGGGAATGATTTCCTCACATCTCCATATTTTTGCAGTCTAGGAATCCATTGGGCCTTGCAGTCTACATATTTACTAGTGACCTTTTTTTAATTCTTGTGACACCTCCTTCATCTTATAATAAAGGGAAAAATCTTCTAGTAATTCATGAAATAATCTCTCATCAGTTAACAACCCATGATGAACTTGTGCGATTTTCCTCATGACCACATGCAATGGTTTGCAGTCATAGCCATCCACCCATAATTTTCAAGAAATTTATGAAGATAATCATCTTGATCACAAGATGTTTCTAGATGAGTATCAGTAACTAGGGAATCAATCTTGTGCGAAATCATCCAACACCACATTTGAGCATCTATGAATGATGATACATGAAAAATAGGAGCATCCAATCAGTCCACTAAGTAATTTGGAGAAGAAGTCTGATTTACTCTTTTCTCAGAAGTTTTTTCACCCCTAGACTATTATGAAGGACTAATTTCATCAATAGACACTAACCCTAAATTATGTTGGTCCACGTTGGGATGAGGGTGATTCCTCGAGGTCATTCCAAATTCTTTAAAAAACTCATATTTTTCAACATACAGAGGGGTTGGTGGCGTATTTTCCAATCCTACATGATGAATCATGCGTCTTTTCACTCCACCTAGAAAAGATGTAACCCATGATTAGGCATAATCCTAGATGAGAATGGAAGATGTATCAACATTTGGAAGAATTATTTTGGTATATGTTTCTTTATAGGCTATCATCATCCAAATTGGAGGGTGGCAACAAGGTGTTCCTCTCCTCGAACACTAGCCAAGGGAAGGGGGCAGGGGATTTGGATATTTACTCACTAACCAATGACACATATATGGTGTATATGGACCATAGATGATCAGATATTCCACCTTGGTTATAGGAACTTCATCCTGAAGTGAGACCGTGTGCGACCTTTAATCGATATAACCAATTCCATTATAAATGACTTACATAATTTGTATGGGATAAAAGATAAAATCATTGTTTTCATATTGTATCAACATATCGTAAACCTTATCAGTTCTTATTTAGATGTCCTTGACCTAGGAGGTGTTTAGAAACCTGGGATGAGATGAGGAATCAGGGATCCTAGTAGCATTAGAATAATCATATCAATGGAATTAATCCCATATCCACCCAAATAAAAACTGTAAGGGTCCACTGACCATGTAATAAATTATTTCTAGAATAATATGTCCAATGAGTTGATAAAGGCATGTAAGGGTCATGACTCCCTTGTTATGTCATTATACTTATTCTAGTCACACTACCATCACTTGATTACCAACAAAAATCCAAGAACGTGCATCCGTATCGATAAAAATCATTCCATTCATATACATGGATGTGAATCCCACAAAGAAGATATTTAGAGAGATCATAATGTTCATTAAATATGCACATGAGGTGTAGTACCCAGGTTCTAGAATGCCCCAAAATGTCCTGAAACAATTAAATACTTGTTAGAAAGGGAACCAGTGTGGGTGTATAACAACTCTCCTAAATCGGATGTGGAAGAGGAAAATATCAATCATGTCTATGAAGGAGATTAGAAAGCACAAATTCAACTCTTTTATACAAATATGATTCACAATGATGATAATATCCCTCAACAGGGCTAAATTCAACAAAGGGTCATCCTATATATCTATATCAGGGAGGAATTCATCATACATACCTCTAAAAGGGGGAACCCACCTAGTCGGTTGATGTCCCATATAGTGATTCTAGTTTCCCAATGGGACAAAAAGAATGTGTTTGTTCTATGAATCAAAGGGATGATCCATTCCTAAAGTATATTAGGATGGAGTTATACAATAAATTGTGATATCTATCCTACTTCATATAGATGGAACTTTTATAAATTGTCATCAAACATAAAGAATCATTTTATGACACATATTTCCCATGCACATTCATCATTTAAATTACAGGATAGATGAAGAACCTAAATAGAACTCCAATCACCACCTTGGTTGTTCATAAAAAAGGAAAATATACTAAAATAACTACGATAAATAGGGTTCTGATCAATGTTACTTCCATCTAAACCTAATGGAAAATTTTCTAATATATAAGACAACCCATGGGACAGATTTGTGACTAATCGACTGTCATTAGAAATTATCAGTCAAATAATGTCGAGAGAAGCTGAAATCCCTTGAGGAAAAATAATTATGTTAAAATATGGAATGATGGAATTGTATAGTAATACAATATTTTATAGTGTGGGTTTAAGTAATAGTGTATAATCTTGAGGATTGGATGAGAGAAACCTCTTCAAAAACTCATTTTCATATCCCATATGGTATTGGGGATTAGTGTTGTGATTTAAAGATATCATGGACTTTTAGTTAGAATTATTTGGGTAAGATTGATGTGATCTATAAGCCATCGAAACAAAAAGTATGTGGAACATGTCAGAATGATGAAATTCAATCTTTTATGTGTAATTAAAAAATGTTACACCTGCATCATGTGCATCACATTAATCAATAAATCCATTCTTGAATTGCCTCAAGGGCTTGAAAATCATCTAAATCACCGAGATCTTGGGGGTCACCTAAACCCCACAGGGCATCAAGCAACCACAAGACCGTTCAGGGGCTCACTATTGTGTTCCCTACACATAGTCACATGCGACTCATGATTTATAGAAGATTATACAATCAAGCTGTAAGATCCTGAGAAACCCCCAAGACAATTGTGTATCATCATAGAAAAATTTAAATTAATTTACCAATGTATTGTTTTTGGAATTGTTCAAATATTAACCAAAGCAGAAATAATATTTTGAAATAATTCTCACAAAATGGGATTGTTGTGAATAATTATGCATAGATCTTTCAATCAGGATTTTTAGAATGGTTTTGTGATAAGGGAATATGACGGAATCAAGGGGAGAGCACAATGGGGGAATGAGTATCTGATGAAATGTATCACTCTCTACCCCCCCCCCCAAATATAGGTATTTTCAAAGAATACCATGATTCTCATGGATGAAAAAACATCAACCAAGAAACCCACTCACGAAAACAACTGAGACTTGGGTAGGCATTTACATTCTTCAAAACTGAGTTCATTCCCCTACAGACATCACTTGTGAGGTTGGGGGGGGGGATTTTTAATACTCAGTTAATGAGAATCATCATATTCAAAACTGTTGAAATACATGAATATGGGTATTATTTTACTCAAAAAGGAGAAGAAAGAAGATGGTGTTTGAAGGATCACAGATCATAAAACTCCAAAGAGACTCATGAATGCATGAATCACAAGAGGTCATGCATAGTTCATATCATGTTGAAGTTCTCGTGTTGTCCCTTTGATAATTCCATTCTATCTCATGAAAGGTGGGAGATATTTGCAGTCATAAATATCATGTGATGAATCACCAATAGTGATGGAGATTATCCTCATGTACATCCAAAAAAACTCGTGAGATCCTTTTTTATTTGAAAAATGAAACAAAAGAAATAAAATGAGGGAGGTGAGAAACTAATTTAGTCATAAAATACATGTGACACACCCATAGAGGTTTTCATGTCACCTCATGATTCTGGAGATGTGATTTCCTCGTCTCATGAATTCCCTTTGGCTTATAATCCTCATAATGAGGAGTACCTTGTGTAATTCTAGGAATCCTCATGCTCCCCCAATAGATCCTTAAGAAAAAATAGATGGAATTTCCCACTAAATGCTCATGCATCACTATTGAACCTTTTCTAGTAACACAACACATCACCAATAGGTATAATTATTTTCTACAATAATATTTGAGCAACTTCATGATTTCCCTAAAAATTTTTATATAAAAAATAAAAATAAAAGTCAGATAATGAAAAAACCTCTCGGAGTTGTAAAACACTTGTGATGTGATAAATTTTATCATTTCATGGCCTCATATGTCCCATTGAAATAGCATCCACATCCCATGGTTGACCCTAGAAAAACCATCCTTGTATCATGGAAATATCAAGACAAGTCCCTCAAGGTCATTTAAAGGCCTTAAATAGGCACCATGAACTCTAAAAGGCCCTTAGACACATCAATATAACAATGATGAAGTGCTTTGGAATGAAAAAATGATTCAATATTTCCATATTAATTGCAACTAATCCAATATAATATGTGTTAACAGGAATGAATCATGGTCACTAGAAAGTAGTTGACACCCTCAGAGTGATCCACAAAAGAGACTCCCAAAGACTTGTGGCACCATAACCCTTCACCCAATCTAGAATATATTCACACAATATGCACCATTAAAAATAGATAATTACCATGGTGGAGGGACCTATAAATCCCCCACCATGGAATGAAAGATTCACCACTACTATACAGATTAAGAGGGGGCCTTACTATATTCATATGCACTGACGCTAGGGAGGATTTTTCGGAGTGACTGAACATGATATCATAAGAAATTCCCATCAGGTCAATTTGGGGGAACCATCAGATAAATCATGAACCATGCATAATTTACTTCATGTGATCACTCATAGATCCCATGATGGCCTTCTAGAAGGACATGATAGGAACATACCTCATATACTCTAGATCACATGAGACATAAAATAAACTAATAGTAAAAAATATCATAAATTCAGAATATAAATTCTAGAATAAAGAGTAACGGTGGGATAGAAACAAAAATTCATCGATAAATGTCAAAAAAGTCACATGGATCATCTCAGGAATGCCAATAAATATTTTTAGGGCCCTCTAAACTAATTGGTCATGTGTCCTGATGTCCTTCTAGATGTTTCACCAAACATAAATAACGACATCATGACATATTAGTTGAGTTTTGTAGTAGCACTTGGGCTTGTTGAATTCATTTTCTATACGGTCTGACCATGCTAGCAAGATTCCCAAAAGTCATTTAAGCTAGGATGTGAGAAACTCTCTATAAATGTTGAATCAACTATCATAACATCCTCCAATTGTGTTAGCAAGCTCTTTTGATGACAACTGCGGAAGTTGTCTGGATCATGTAACAACCCCTTGACAAGTTATTCAATGTCATGTGATAGATTCTGGGGTTGAACAGTTGGGTCTTGCAATGTGACCTAGAAAAGTCATCCCTGGTCATGAGGCACCCCTCAAACATGAAATCAAAGATCTGTGATGTATCATGGACATTTCAACTAGATTATATGATTTTTTATAGGGTTTGTCATGAAAAAACCCTTTGAAATGTCAAGCATATGATTAGAGAAAGAATAGAGGAATATCAACACATGTCTTTTGGAAAGCACTCCAGGTCAATGTGACATCATACACAATCAGTAGAATTAATATATCTGTATATATATTCTCATACTCATTATGATGGACAATCAGTGAAAAATATTGACACTATGGAATATATTATTTAAGAAACCTCAATATATTATTAGGGTAGTTGGGATTTTTAGTTCTAAATAATAGTTTTCATGCTAGTACATAAATGTCACCTTTTGAGTTAATAAATTAAAGACCTTTCATATCTTCATTTTTTTGGGATGAAGTAAATGAAGATAATTTTTTGAAATCATAGGTGGTATAATAAATTATTGAAATTTCCATTATGATTCAACATTTTATGAGGTAATACCATAGAATAGAGAAAAATTCTATAGATGGTAGTTGAATTTTTTTAAGGACGGTGATCTTGTTATTCTAAATTTAATTACTTAGAAATTTATTATGTGTTTTTGTAAAAAGGGAAAGCTAATTTAATGTTTTTAGATTATATTAAGTTATATAAAAATAGGTTTTAGTTGAGAACTTGGTGGGCTTACCTATATGTTTATCTCAGCCACATGGTGTGTTTCATGTTTCTTTGTAAATAAAATATTTATCTAATGAGTGTCATGTCTTGAACTCTTACATACTTCTAAGGGAATAGAATAATTCTTATGAGGAATATTTATATTTGGTTCTAGATAACAAAGAGCATCAAATATGAAACAATTTTAGACCCCATCAGATGGTTTTATGGAAGAATTATATGATTGATGAAGTGATATGGGATCTATAAATATTAATGTGGGAGAAATACCCAAACTTATTTATGTAATGAATACAATTACAAGGAAAAAATTTATAAAAGGAAGATAAATGTGATAAACCTAATAATAATATAAATAAATAAATCATAGGATTTAAAATAATTTATTTCTATGGATTCATATTCACCAAGGATTTATAAATGAATATATAATTTCTGAATCGTAAAAGAAATAGTTTTATTTAACTATAATGGTTTCCAATGTATTACATGGTTTTAATTAAAATGTTAATTCATAATGTTTTTAATTTTTAATAAGTAGAAATTATTCATTTTTTTATTTTCCATATTGAATTTTACATAGGGTCAAATTTTGATATTTTTTAGAAAAGAATGATTGGTAGGTGAATAGTGTAAAATATAGTTTTTATTAAAATTATTATTTATTTTCAACTATATGAATAATTACATTATATTTTATATTGGTTTTAAAATTAATTTAGTTTCCATTCATAAATCATGAACCAATTAATTCCAAAGTTTTTTTAATCATTATTTCTTTCACTATGATGTCATGTTAATGTTTCAAAATGAATAATTTGTAAAAAATGATTTTTTGGGTTTCAAATTTATTTTAAAATTATTTTTTAGAACCTTTTAAAATTTAATATGGTTAAATTAAGTTTATATTTTTAATTTTGATGTATATATTGGGTAATATGGTCAATTTATTTTTTATCATTATGAATAATATGATTGGTGGAACTTTGACACGATGGTAATGGTTAAGAGAGTAAACGAGGGGGTCAAAACTAAAAGATACATATTAAAATATTATTAATTTTTTTTAAAAATTATTTTCTAATTTTATTTCAAATAAATATCATTCTGAACACTAAATATTTCAATGTGGATCCCCTTTACTTGATAAATTAATATAATATATTTTAATTTTTTAGGTATTTAAGACAATGTCACTCCACTAATTTAAAAGAGAGAGCCTCCTCTCCTCAGTTATTCAAAAATAATTAGAAATTAATCCCCTACAATTATATGCCAAATACTATTCCAACAATTCTCCCAATATTTTAAAGGTTATGGTCCCACCAAAAACCATGCTAATATAGATTATTGTATAAGTTAAAAGGGGTTTTCCAAAGGAGAGGTATACATCTTAACCGAGTTATTTTTCTTATTTTAAACTTCCCTAAAATATTTTTTAACCATGATGATATTATAATAAATTATTTTAAAAATTATAAAATATTATTATGTAGATGGAATGATCATTTTCATATCCTTTTCAATTCAATAATAATTGAAAACATCACCCATGTGTACGTGTGGTGTACTATCTCCATGAAATGATGTGTTTAATTTTTCATCCTCGAATCACATGACTAGGTAAAATGATAGATTATATATATATATATTATTTCTGATATAATTATGAAAATTTTCTGATAATACAATACTAAAATACGTAACCATGCATCTATTTGAAAACTATAATGTTTCTTGTGCATGAGTGTAGACTGCCAATTCTTTGAAGTGATGCAATTCATTTTTCATTTCCACCTAACATGAAAGGTCATAAATATTGAAATAATGGTTAAATATTTAATTTATACCTTATTGGAAATTATTTAAAATAGAAATATTGTTTGTATTATTTATTTTCCACCAAGAGGAAAAATTAAAACACAATTCATCCCTACATATGGATTACCATCTACATGATCAATTTTAGTCATTTTTATTACCTCCTAACATGGTTGGGCTTAAAATAATATTTATTTTAAAAATAATATAATTATAAAATTTTAATTATTTTATATGAATTTTATCCATAACTTATATTATCTCAGTCAATGAACCAATGTAATTTTATGATAATAAACCGATCTACCCCAAAATAACAAATGTGAACCAAAGTCTTTTGGTAACTAAATAAAACATTGTAATAAATAAAATAATGTGAATATAGAAAATGTAATGAACATGAAAAAATAATTTGATAAATAAAATAACTAGTGTAATATTTTTATTATCGATTTAGAGAATGTATGAAGAAATACAAGACTTACAGTAGTGGATATTCTTTTAAGACATTTGTTTTAATGTTTTCCATTCAACTCTTTTTCTTCCATGTCGAGGTTCATTTAAATGTTTCAGAAATAATTTTATTTATTATTTAAATTTTGATAAAAATGAAATTAAAATTTATTTCAATTCATATAAAAATAATATATTCAAATTTTTTTGGGTCATTTTTAACCTTTTAAAAAAATTTAGAAAATAATTCATTTTACTATAAACTGCTTGATCTCATTTACCATAATTATATCCATTATTATTCATCAAGATTACTCTAAATTTTATCATGGATTATAAAATATGATCATAATAAAACTCTTCTATGTTTTTTTTATTTCAAGGGTTTTCAATGAATATGGACCATTCTTATTATGATTATGTAAAAATGGATTTTTTTCTTGTGGGATAAAATGTGTTTTCCAAGGGTTTTGTAATGAAAGAGTGGAATATTTCAAAAATATTGTTTATGTTGAAGTAGACGATAAATATATATGATTAAGGGAGATTATAATATAGCTCTAGATAAAGGGTAAACCCAATATATCTTCTCAATGCATTGGGTAATGATTTAGTATTTCATAGAGACAAATGAGGGAAATGATCAGGTTTGTTACTCTTATAAAATTAATTGTTATTCAATTATTCTGACATAGGGTGAACATTAATGTACATTGGTTATGAATTGTTTTCTATAAAAAGACTATTGAATTATTTGAAAAATGTTTTTTATATAAACCATTTGGTTCCATGAGATATGTAAGGTTTTTGAACTTTTAAAAATGAATGGTTTGTTTTTAATGAAATGAATTCATGGGTTATAAAATGACTTGATAATACTTCATGGTGTTTTTATGATTACTAATGGCGTCCCAAATGACTTATTTGAGAAAATTGGGATTTAGTATATTTATAAACTTATTATTCATGCATATTGTTTTGGTGAAGTGGTAACAATTTTCAAGGGTTTTAATGTTTTCATCAAATTAATGGGATTCCATTATTTTTCTGTCATTAACTGCGTTTTTTGTTCCATAATTATGTTTTCTATTTTTTTTTCACAAGATCCATTAATGAGTAGGAATCATAACAAAGTTTATTTTTCTACTTTTGGATTTTCTTAATATAAAAAAATTATATTGAATGAGATAGGGGTGTAAACATAAATCCCTATTTTAGTGGGGAACAATTGTATACTATTATATGCTTCCACATTATTATGTAATTTTTTTCTAAATTTTCCATTACACTAAACCAAAATTTATTGAAGATATAAAAAACATAAATCATTTCTATTAATCTCACATCATAGGTAACTAATGTATCAAGTCATTATATCCACCGCATGAAAGTACCTCTATCACACACCATACCCTTAGGGAATATATCATTGCAATGAAGGGTTATGTATCTAGAATATAGTATTATAAAGGATAAATTTTATTCTTATAAATTAAATATACATTTATTCAATCCCATTATCCTTGTTATTTTATTTTAATAAATTAAAATAAATATAATTTCTATCTGATAAATAAGTTTTTGGATAAATAGAAAAAATAATTATAAATTTTGGAAAATATATAATTTAAATTAACAATTTAAATAAAATCTATTATGATGAAATTTTATTATAAAACACTATATATTTAGATATAAATGGTAATGTAAATATATAATTTCCTGAGTAAACTTTATAAGGGTTGGAAATTTAATTATGTCATTTAAACTGTGATTTTTTTTGAAACCTTGAATTAATTATACCTATGAAATTATTTTGATAGAATAAATATTATATTCGAAATTTCATTTTAATACATGTCTAGGGTGGAATTTTGATAATTTTATATAATTATTTATTTCTTAGTGAATAGTTAAAATAATTTTCTGTGTTTTAATATGCTATTTGGACACTGAAATATGAATTAATTAATTAATAATTAATTTATGTTAATAAATTTTTAAAACTATATTATTTTTTCATTATATTATAATTTAATGAAGAAAAATATTTTTTCCAACCATTAAATAACATTCTATAGCTTAAAATCGAAATTTATATTTTTATAATAACTATGTAGTGAAATTTCCAATTTCCTATGAACAATGTATTATTAAAAATTGGATTTCATGTTAATATAATGATAAATTTTAAAAAACCCATGCCTTAAATGTTTAAAACCATGAGATGAAACAATGGGTTATCCAATAGTTTTCCATTTTCCATAACCTATATTTCTATATGACATATTAAGAACTATGCTTTAAATACTCACATATCCACCACATTTCTTTCAATATCTCCCTATAACTACTGAATTTCACCTAATTTATAGTAAATATTTTCTAACAATGTCAATTCTATGCTTCCAAATAATGCCTCATAGGATTTCAGGAGATATCCTAGAAGGTAAGGGATTCTCTTCCCTTACCTTTATATCTATGTACTTCCATTGTAGTTAGTCTTCTAATTTAATATTTATTCAATTTTCTTGAACATAATATCATTAAATTATACTATAGATATTTTTCTAACAATAATTTACTCACATTCTATCTTATTAATCACATTATATAAACCAATTTGTAGACACATTATGCTTCAAAAATTCGTCATTGATTATATATACCTTCATTTTTATATTGTGAATTCCCATCCCTATTTATTTTTCTTATTATCAATATAGATATCTAAATTATTGGGTATTTCTATGTTTTAACCAAAAATTCACTTATTCTTGGTAAAAATTTTACTAAACATTAATGTATTTAAAAACTTATGTGCTTTATTATTTTATATGAAGCCAATTCATTATTTATTAGAGGTTATTGATGAATTGATTTATTATTATATATGATCTTTGTGGAATACATTAATTATTAAATATAGAGTGTGTTTCTTGACGACACACTAATTCATTGGGTAAATAATTAATCTCTACAGATAACATGTTTAAAAAAAACTGGTGAATAACCCTGGTAATATGTTTTTTTCAATAGTTGTAGTAAACCTTGATGATATTCTCATAAATGTGCCATTTTTATATTATATCTATATTTAATGGTTATTTATCACACACATATCATTATTATCCCTTGTTTTTACTCATGTCTTATTCATTATAATCAGTCATTTTCATTTCCATTGTTTAACACTTTTCAGGCCTTCTACACAACCTTTTATATTTATTTTTGTCCCTAGGAAATGAATTTCTATGAGGTGAACTATGACAGACTATTAAATGAGTATTTAATTGGGATTTAATAATGATTTTGTATTTGTGCTCATGTACTTAATGTATTATGTAATTAGTTTCAATGAAACTAAAAATCTATCATTCCTTTAATGCTACTAATGTAATTTTTTATCAAAAAATTTTATTTGAGATCATATATGAAAAATAAAGGTTTATATAGGTTTAATAAAAGTATACATATATTTTATTAGTAGATGTAAATTTTGTTAAGATAATGGTTCTCCCAATTTTCATGAAACTAATGGTTAACATGGGAATTCGATTGAAATTAAATGGTGACATATGGATTTTCTTAAAAGAAGAATTGTTAGATAGATATGGTAATGCCCTTATTGTAATTTCAATTGGGGGAAACTAACTTAACATCCTTTGAATATATTTCCTAGGATGAAATTTTTTAATTGAAAACAAATCCAAAGGGGTGGATTAATGTTCCCTTGTATTTATAGAAACATGCCTTCTAATTGTTGTCAATATGTTGTAAAAAATATGATACAAAAAATATAGGAGGTGGATTCCATTATTTGTGAATGAGATATTTTACCTAATGTTGGGAAAGTAATAGATGAACTACCTATGTATTATGAGGAAGATATAGAGATATTACCTTTTATAATTCATAGAAAATGACACATTACATGTGATAGTTATTAGTATGGTTTTCATGAAATTTTAAAATGATACAAGAGTTTAGGAAGAGATTTTCTCAATTTTGTAAAGGTAGGTATAAAAAATACATTAAAACAGTTTAAATTGAAAATATTGTTAAATTTAATGGGAGAATGGATTAAATTGGTTCAAATTTTAGACTAAGAAATCGTAAAGAGTGGAGAAACCATCATTGGATTACATAGCATGATGACAATGTTATACATTGTCCAAACACACATGGAAGAAGTTTAGAGAAGGATAAAATTTATTTAATGATCTTGTGATCCCATTTATCATAAATCTAAAAAGCATTTGTTTCCATATGCAATGTAATGTTTTTATATTTACTATTTAAACATCATTTATTCCTTTAATTTGAGGTTTCCTCTGATTTATATAAATATTAATGTATTTTCTATGTAAGAAACATATTTCTACAGTATATTCATCATCTAGTGGATTCTTTTTCATGAAGTATCTCTATATGAAATCATTCTACAGTTATATAAACATCATCCAATATTTCCTTAAGAATTGCCTACTACAGCTTTGTGAAAATATGACAATGTTATATATATAGAATCATTATCCTTATGTATTGTACACATCATCTATGTTGTGTATACATTAATTATGTATAAGAAAACAACATTCACTCAACATAATAATTATTTCTTAGACATAAGGATTATTTTCAATATTCTTAAGCATCAACACTTTTAGATTTTTTATGATTTCTGTAGTAAAAAAACTAATGTTTCTATAATTTAAATTATAGAGGGGAAATTAATGTGTGATAAATATTAAGTTGTTATTAGGAATTATAAAAATAAAAAACACCTCAAATTGTCTTTGACCCTAAAATTGAATTAATGAGTATCTGATCTTCATTACATGGAGAATAAAATCAATAAATGAATTATTTCATAAAATATTAATTCTCATAAATATGATATTCGTTGAGTGATATTTATGGTGAAAAATGTAATGATACAAAAGATTATATTCATGGAATTAGACTTCAAAAGACATGAATGGTTAAATGATTCAATGAAGAAATCTTTTATTCATATCATCAAGTATGACGTGAAAAACAGTTTGAGGTTTTTTGCTATATACAGATTTAATATAAATTAATTTAATTTTTTTTGAATGTTCTATTATTAAATAAGATAATTCATCCACCCCAAAAAAATATTTTTCTATTTATTTTATTCAGAAATGAAATAATTTTTTACCTTTCCAATTCGTAAAAAGTTCTTTTTGAATAAAAATACTTTAATCTTTTTTAATTTTCAAAAGGTGATTTATTCAGAAATTACATGAGATTAAATTAATGAATTAATATGTTGTAATTTATTGGTAAGAACACTTAGTAAATGAAAATTTGAAAACATCCCATGTATAGTATATTAGAAATAGGATTCGTGAAATCATGGGATAAAGAAAAAGGTCTTGGGATGTATTTTCCAACATTTTTATTATCTCTTTAATATTTCTATTTATCAAAAATAATAATACCCCTATGAAAATAAAGTAGACACTGTACCTAAAATATGAAGACTTTCTCTAGAAAAAGTAATCTCTAGATCATATGTAGAGGAATTGGATGAGGGAGATGAACTTATATTAAATATAGTTTCTAAATACTAATGATATTCATATTTGTAAGACACTATGTGGGATTGAATTAATTTTACTATTTTTATACATTTATTAAGACATGAAATTAAACCTCCTAAAGTAGTTAATGTTCTAAATATGCTAAATTTATTCAAACATTCTCACCTAATATAATGTAAATAAAACAAAAATATCATCACATGGTACTCACCTAGTTTATCCTAAAAGAATTATGCTTTCCATTTTGGTTTTACCCCTAACATGGATTCCCTAATATTTTAAAAAATTGACAATAAATAAGAACAATATTTTCTTTTCAACATAGTGTAGATTTTGTTCCCATAAATAAATACATCCTAATAAAGAATATCCTATGTTTGTATGCATTGTCAAATCCACAGGATGATATTTTACGTCTTCAATAATGACCGAATAATGAAATATATTTTTCCTCTCTATGGATTCTTATGAACAACATATAAAAATGATCTTCCACCATAGGAATATAGTTCAACATATTTTTATTTATACCTCCCTAACAACATTATATGTTCTATTAGTCTTGATAAATCATATAGATCCTAATATATATATATATATATATCAACATTTTAATCATGAATACTCTGGTTATTGGATTCCAAGCTTAAGGAATTATTTCTCTCACCAATATACTAAGAATGTCAAATTACATCAAGAGTTCTCAATAATATTATTAGGACTCAAACAACTTTTCATCACCTACATCCATATTTATATTCATAGAAAAATGAATACCAATTCCCTTTAAACATCATAAATATATTTACCATATTCTAATTAAAGAATATCTAATTTTCTTGGTGGTAGGTTTTCTTCAAAGTCAATATTGAAGGATATTTATACACATTGAATTATTATTAAATATCATTCAAAATGATTAGTAATTATCATTATTAAATCCAATTGAGACTCAATATTCAAAAATAAATCAATCCCCTTTCAAATAAAACATTTAAATGAACAAAAACACATTGTCACCCTTATTAACAAAGGATCTTTAATTCAAAAGTCTCATTATTTTCATATGGATTGTTTACATAACATGAATTCATCATAAAACATTCATCACATACATTGATATATCCTCCATTAAACATGGCATTAATTTTTCATCATTAAATATAAATATTCATGTCTAATACAATTATTTCATTAATATTTCATGCTTTAATATTGATGTTTTCATAATTTACCATTTTTGAAAAAAAAATAAACATATAGTGACCCAAATTCTCAATAAATGTATAATCATGCATGTGGAACTATAGACAAATATATTGATACTTTGATATCCCTAAAAACCCGTGTCGATTATCATCAATATCTAAATTCACCTTATGTATTGTTTTAATATAGACACAATGAGGTACGGTCTTCTCCAACATGGAGGTGGCTCAACATGATTCTATTCATTTGGTTGCTAAGAAATCATACATAAAGAAATATAAATGGTGTCATGTTCTTCTTGAAATATACTGAAAACACATAGTTACTCCATAATACTCACAGTATCGTGGTTGAATGAATGATGAGTTACAATTGATCTCACTAATGTTCATTGAAAGAGATGATCTATGTCCACTCTCTTGGAAACTTGTTCTTCATGGAAGATCATTTCATGTTCTATGCTTCCAAAGAACATTTGTGATGTTCTCGCAGATGATCCATCATCACTCACGTTGATTTATATACTCTAAGTTTACTTGAAGATCCATTCTCTTTTATGAATAAGGTTATTATAGATAATTAAATCTCATTTTGAGTCACATGCTTGGAATATAATCTTGTTTGAACTAGTTAAAAAATAAAACAATAGGATGCATACATGGAGGATCATGATTAGATTATTCCTCCATAATTGTAAATAGTTGATGTAGAATGCATAAAACTCATGTGTAGAGAAAAGAAGAATATTTCTTGTAGATTTTATCATATAACAATGTTAAATTATATTTTTACCTAAAAAAATTTTCTAGTATTTTTGGACATGTGAATATAACCCACCGTGCCATTTATCCACATTGAAGAAAAAAATTAATGTAATATATATTTTAGTCAATTATACTACATTAGTCACTTGATTAAACTAACCATGTATTCTCTTGGAACTCCTCATACACCACTGGCATCCCCTGTGCATGGTAGTATCTTCATTACTCATTATTCAAGCTCTATTCTTTCATGTTCCTATTAGTATACAAGATTAGATCTACTATGATAAATCTCAATTCTGATGAACACCTTAATTAACTATAGTAATCCAGATTTCCCTAACTCTGAAGTGGATAAAATAGGTGTCAATGGTTCTCCACAATATATCCAATTTTTTAGTAAACTATAAACTAAAAAAATTAGTAAAATATAAATTGAAATTCTGTTCCCTAAACCATCCCAAATATTCTTCATGAAAAATTTTTAAATGGAATTTTTAAATACATAAAATTCATCAATTATTAAGATTTTTAAAAATTTTTATCTTCTTATTATTCTATTATTAGAAGATTTAAATCATTAATAACTTACCACAAAATTCATATATAAATTCCAGCATATCACTAACTTCTCCACTATACTTTTTTAGGATGTAGGTCAATATTTACCATGAATCATGAAAGAACCCCAATCAAAATATATAATAATATTTTTCTTTGATCTTGTTTGAAATCCAATACCATTATCTTGAATCCATAATAATCCTCCATGAATTCTCTATAAGTACACTTAAGAAATTTTAACTCATTGACAACAAATTCAATTCTAATTTTGGACCTTCACTATACCCATTTTAATTTGTTTTAAATATAGTAAATCCCCAATGTCAAAATATAATATACGATGAATTCACTATTTAACCCTTATTTTAAATCAAATTTGAAAGTTAGTGTAATGGTATTTTCATTTCACTAACATCATTATAATGAAAATATATTCTCTTACTCCATTTTATGAGAGAAGTATAAATTTACACGGTTATCTTACAAATGTGAATTTGAATGCTCTAATATAAGTCTATGAGGGATAACAAAATTTAGAATATAAGAGAGATACAAAAATGGATTACTATGTTTCCCAAAAAATACCATGCATCAGACTCTATATTCAACATCAACTATATTTATATATTGGGGATATATAAAATTGATTCATTTATATCAAACATATAACCCCCACACATCTCAATAAACTATCAAAAGAATTCAAGTATGAGTCATGTAACTCACTACATGAATAATTTTTCATATCAACCAATATTTCCGATTTATAAATAAGTTTCAAATAAAAAATATTTTATGAATTTTTTTGATTGGAATTTGTTAATATTCAATTATAAAAATTATACATAATTTTTTTATTCACTAAAATGTTATCAAAATGACATATTCTATTAACGTTTTCTCCCCCAAAAGGGATTTAATTCTCTTTTTTAATATCATGGTGTTCTATATACTATATTAAGAATTAAAATATCATGTTTTATACAAGATATAGCCCTAACACTATCCATAAATTACCTTTATGCTATATCCAAAAACATAAAATTGTATGGAATAAGGAGGGGTATATTTGTTTTTTATAGGTGTCTCTAGGTTTTTGAGTTTACACTCAAACATGATTTCTTATTCCTTCCAATATCATCATGGGATTTCATTTATTCTTTATTTATAACCATTATAGATTGTACACAAATTATCATCCCAAGAATTATCTCCTCTTGTGAAGTTGTCTTTTCCATCTAAATTTTTAGGGAACCTTATGTGGGTGAATTTTAATCCATGTGATTTCCTTGATTTTCTCAATTGACTCATTCAAAAGAAGTTTTTTTCTTCATGGATAATTTTTCTAGAAAAAAAATACATATTATTTAGTCCCCCAATATATCTAAGTCTCTCATATTCCTTTGGAAATCTATCATCTATGCATGAATTTTAGTCCATTTTTCTAAATTTTGTTTCCTTTCACACCAAAAGTGACATAAAATGATAGTATTTTCATATAATTCTAAAACATTTGACCTCATAGTACATATCTTTTATATAATTCATTATATTTTTTGAAAATAATTTTATCGAATGGATTTATTTTTGGATATGTTCTTATAACTTCACTAAAAATATTAGAACCATTTGATATTCAAATTTATAGGGGGATCCTATAATTATTTAGTTTTATATTACTACTGTATTGCTATAAAATTATTGTTATTTTGTATAGGGTTGGTAATTTCATGCCTTTTTCTCCTCTATTAAAGAAGGGGAATAATACCAATAATTATCAAGGCCAAAAACCTCATATATATGATTTTAACAACTATATTGTTAGAAAAAGTGTTCTAGAGTATTGATTTATATAACACTTCTCCCCAAACTGAGAGGAAATTGATTTTACATTAAATCAATTTTTGATATATAATATAACTTTATTAAGAACAAATTCTACTAGAAGATGCATTTATTTTATCTCATATAATCATGTTTCCCTTGTATCGATCTTATCTATAAGATCTTTGCCTATATTGTATTGATTATACATTCCCAATTAATTATTCTTTCTCCCATTTAGAGTGGAAGCATTCTCAACATTGTAAATAAGATTCATTTCATAAAAATCATGAATGGAATATTCATGATAACAAAAAAAAATAATACTTTATTCTAATCAAATACTTCATTGGTTAGTTTAGGGGACAAAGGATTATTTCTAAAACAAATATAGTCAATTTGCAATTCTTTCCATCGCCTTTGGTTTTTTTAATGTTCTGGAAATATGGAATAAGATAACATTCAAATGATTATGAGTCTTATTTGTAGTTAATATATACCTCAATATCATAAGAATCCAAATTCCCTTCACTAGAACATCTTTGATATATTAAGGGAACCTCACTTTTATACCACTTGTTGTTTCTTTGGATATTTTACCATATAGTAGAGGGGGTGAATTAGTGTTCCAATTTTTTTTAATTTAATAACATTTGAAATTGAACCCCCAAATATTTGTGAATATCTTGATCTAATTAATTAATTCTCACTTCCTTAGCAAGATTTCAGTAAAAAATCATATTTAACAAAAAATAGTATTTACATGGTTAGTAATAAAATCATAATTCTTATAATTATTTCTATACCCTCAGACATAAAATCGAAATAATATTTCAAAAATTATAAGATTTTATAATATGGTTATATAAATATTGAGTCCACTGTGTTCCCTTCAATAATTTCCTTCTAATATGGAATCTATTAATTTCTCATCGAATCTACAATCCCAAAGAAGAGACATTACATCTTCAATGATCTTTCTATAAATAGTCATATTCTTCCTCTCCATTGTATCTTTTATACAAATTAGAATTTTGATTTTACAACATGAGTAAATAAATTAACAAAATTTTATGTGTAGCTCACCATGAAAATAAAAAATAGTACTCGTTTGGATATATCCCCAAGATCTGGGGAGATTTTGATCATCCTCATCTTCATAGATAAATTAAATATTAGATACCCAATTTTAGATCTTATTATTCATACAATGATATTGTGTGTATCAAATTCTCTCTAGAGTTCTAAGGAATATTATCAAAAATAAAAATCCATATTCATCATCTGAATACATATTTATTTGAATATAATAATTACTATTAACTATAATTAATCATAATAGTTATTTTTAATATATTTGAATTATATAATATCTATGAACCTCAATGGTAGATAATCTTCACATTCAAAATAAGAGGATATTTATCTATTTTGAATTATCAATAAATATAATTCAAAAAACAAAAGTAATTTTCACCATTCATATAATATATTGAAACAATATTTAAATATGATTTATTATAATTTTAAATAACTCATTTAAATTCATAAAATCCTCATGGAACATTCCCTTATTCTCTGGCATTTTTAATGTTACACTTTAATTATTTACAAATACCACATTACATAAAATCTATACACAAATATTTATTCCTCACATATATTGATTTATACTCATTGAAATATGGAATTCATGTTTCTTCAAGAAACATTAAACTACATGCGACATATTCCACTGTTTCGCGCGGAATCTGGGGATGACCTCCTGGACGGGAGATTCAATCGTTCCGATCAGTTTCTAACGGGTTTGTTCGTAGAACCGGAAACATCCAATGATTCCACATCCGTTTCGACCTACTTTCCAAAGGCAGGCGCTCATTAGCTTGTGGGCTAATGAGGCTTGGGAATTTGCATTGGTCGAGAGGATGGGAGGTCGGACTCATCACACCTTTTTGAGGGGAATTATTGTCTACTCCGGGACTCTCTTTATAGATTTAAGTTATGTTCGTGAATCCTTATTACATTACCAAGTATAAAATGTTCTTTCCTTTAGTTTTAACAATCAATGATTAAATATGCAAGAAATTTAGAGAATCTTTTATAGGTATTCGAGGTTCTTCATCAATAGAGAATCATCTATATCTGTTTAGAGATTCTTGGTCAATGGTATCCTTCAAAACATTTATATAAAAGTCTCTTGGTCATTTATGATGATCAGGCTGGTTTTAAAGCCACTCAGTGGGGCACTTGAAGTTTATTGTCATTCATAAGGACAGAGATTATTTCAAAGTTGGGATCGAACCCATAAATGGGCTACCTACG
Source organism: Viscum album (assembly GCA_963277665.1). Taxonomy (NCBI): domain Eukaryota; kingdom Viridiplantae; phylum Streptophyta; class Magnoliopsida; order Santalales; family Viscaceae; genus Viscum; species Viscum album. The sequence continues at coordinate 777,206,295 of OY728123.1, forward strand.
TATCCTTTCTTTTGGAAAAGGAATCAGAACCCACGTAGTTCGAGGAATGGGATATGATGTTTATGATTGATGGCTCAAAGATGAATGTCATAATTACTTTTACACTCTAAGCTCACGTGAGTCATGCTCGGTGTGAGAAACAAGAGGTATTGGTAAAATTTAGACAATTGTGCCATAAAAGATGCAATCATAAGAATTTGTTTTGGGGCTTATGTATAGATGACTGCCCAGATAGACGAAGGTTTAGGATTTACTTTTAGGGAGAAAATCCATGAACAGGGTCCACAAAGTTATATGTGCTTCATAGAGATCTGAATACTCTAATCTTGGGGCTTACTTCTAAGGAGGATGCCCAAGTTAGGAGGGGACTTATGATTGGGTTTTATTCCTGAAAAGGAAACCCAAATCAAAGGTAATTTATGACTGGTTAAGAGAAGATTAAGGGGACTTGGGGCTTATTCCTGAAAAGGAAGCCCAAGGTTATGACTGAGTCTTATTCCTGAAAAGGAAACCCAGGTTAAGGATTAAGATTTGGGGCTTACTCCTGAGGAGGATGCCCAGATCAAAGGTTTTATAACTGGGGATTATTCCTGAAAAGGAGACCCAGGTTAAGGATTCTCTCATTTTAAAGGATGAGGTTGAATGAATGAACTCTCAATCTTTGGTGACATAAAGATATTTAAATCACTAGACTTTGAGAGATATTTCACAGAATTCCTTTCATACAAGGATGTCAAATCAATAAATCATGCCATAAATGGATTTGAAGAGTATCTTGAAGACTGAATCTTGAATAGGAAAGGTGAAATGGCTTAAGAGGGGTAAAATGGGCAAGATGGGCACCCAAAAAGATAGGGGCGCGCAAGTCTTTAAAGGCGCACAAGTCCTGCGGTGGCGCGCAAGTATTGGTCGCGCAAGTATACTTGCGCGACATGAGTGGTACTTGCACGATTTTCAACCAGCATTGAAATGCTTGAGCGACTCTTTAGAAAACCCTTTAAAATCCTCTTGAGGTTCTTCCAGAGAAGGGACGCACAAGTTATATTGAAGGAATTAAGTCGGCGCGCAAGTGTTTGATAAGTTTCAACACTTAGGCCTTCCTTCTTCTCTTTAGATCTTCCGTTCTAGGTATGAAATTACCTTAGAAGTGTTCCGGAAGCTTTGAGAAGGGACTTGGGCGTCGGGAGCTTCAATCCGAGTTTCTGAAAAAAAGATCCTCTCGAATGGGGGGCCCACATGGTCTATTTATAGGCAAAAGAAGACCCAGGGCGGTTACCGGGCGGTTACCAATTAGGTCGCGCAAGTCACCTGCGCGACCAAGGTAGCCGCGCAAGTATACTTGCGCGGCAGTGGTATCACTTGCGCGGTGGATTTGCTGTTGATCCTTTGTTCAGGCCTTTGTCGATTTTTGATGTTTTCTTCAAAGGATGAATCACTTTCAGCGGAGATATTCCCTTTTCCGATCTTTAGATTCTGTGATGAAAGGAGCGTCAACAAAAGTCCCCCCTCAGAGTTGGATCCAGAGAGAAATGAGGATTTGACTCTGAGGAAATCGAATCATTCCAAAGGAAAAGGGAGGCGCGCAAGTTTTTCAGTGCGCAGAGGTCGGCGCGCAAGTCTGTGTCGCGCAGGCCTTAAAGCGCTCTGGGTGTGGCGCGCAGGTAGGCTTCCTGGCCTATAAATACACGGCCTCACCTCCGTATAAGTATCCGGATTTCCGGACTTCATCCCTTCTCGAGCTCTCGCCGCGCAGGTCACCTTGACCGTGTAGGTTGCTCTGTTTTCTAGTGTTTTCCTTAATGTCACGCCACTGTAAAGGTATTTGTACTTGCGCGGTTTATACTTGCGCGTCAACAACTAGCGCGACACACGAATACTTGCGCGCCATGTTTAGACTTGCGCGACTTAAATGCCTTAGCCATTTTTCCAAATTTCTTTACAAATTTTATGAAAATAAACCCATTTAAGAGTTAGTTTATTCATCTTTTGTGCAGATTCAGTGGTTCCCAAGGGAATTGAAACGGCTGATGAACTGGCTAGCAAGCGGATTGATGACATGATGAACATTATTGGCCATGATTACTATGATATCTGCGACAACACTTTCCCAGATTTGGATAAGTATTTGAAGAAATATCATCTTAATTTCCCACAGAGCATCTACCTGTCTCTGTGTGTTCATGGTCATCTCCAAGGAGTCAATGTTCCAAATGCAAACAATTATACACCTGAGATGCAGCTGCACTGCTACTTCTCTATTTCGGTTATGCTGTGCATTAAGAGTAACAAAAATGGTGTGAACTTTCAAATTCTTCCTCCATGTCATTCCCTTGTAGATATGAAAATGGAAAACCCATGGGCTGAAATGTTTTCCACTGCCGGTTGGTGGAGAGACGACAAACATGGTATTAGAGCAATATCTGAAAAGAGTACTCTCTCCAAATGGCTCTTTACTTCCAATGCTCCATTCTCAAATCCACGTATCCATCTTCCAAGTCTCTTGGACAGAAACAGAGTCACTGTTTGATCAGCAGAAAATTTTCTCAAACCGCACTCAAGAACATCCTTTTACAATTGTTCCAAGAAGAGCTGGTATCACTACATCTATTATTGTATCCAGTTGAATGAATGAATTCTAGGTGGTTGCTAATGAAGATCGGGATGCCGTAAATCAAATGAAGTGTTATGTTGAAAGCCTCTTGTAATTCTTGAAAGAAAAGAAGAGACTCCAGTCTGTGGATGTCCTTCTAACTCTTGTGTATCAATGAAAAACACTTTTGTCTTCAATCATTTGTACCTGCATTCTTCCATTACCTGTTTCAAATTTACTTAAGCCAATGGGCTTAGTAATCATAGTTTGATTTTTACTAGGATTATTACAAATAATCCTACAAACTTTGAACCTTTTAACTGCTCAATATTACCTAAATCATACAAAAAATGTATATTTAGTGAGCTGGAACTTGACTTTTATTCAGAGTTCCTTTGTCTTTTGTGTGGGCAGTTTAAAGTCATGCACGCCGGACATAAAGTGGATAATGTTTAAGGTCGAAATAGCTTTGACCAAAAATGGATTAAAATGGATTCAATTCCTTGACAATTTATCTGAAAACATATTTACCATACTCAAGTATGAGGGAAAAAATGTAAACTATGGCTTAAGAATATTTGAATCTGAGGAATGATATGAAAAAAGAGCTAAAAGGCATTAGAAGAAGTAGTTTCCAAGAATGAAGTTACTATTATTTAACAAAACCCGTTAGGGGGTTGAAATATGCAGGGCCACCTATGGGCATTGGCTGCATAGTCAAATAAGATAGCATCTTTTGGCTGACAAGTCTGTTATGTGGACTGTTTATGCAAGGCCACCTATGGGCACGTGCTGCATAGTCAGGAAAAAGAACTCCCAGAAATTTACTTTCCTAGTGCTAAAAGCCAGTGGAAGTTTTATGGAGATTCAAATTTTCTAAAGCATAGAGTTTGTTGTATGGAAAGAGGTACTTGAATATGGAGAAGATATTTCCAAACAAGAATATCGAAGAACTGGATGAATATCACTCCTACGAAGGTCTGACCCAAACGTAGGGAAGAAGAATAAACCATAGACTTGAATACTTTCAGATCATGAAAAAGGATATGGGACAAATATGTTAAGGATGGCTATTTTTTGCGGATCCCTACATACTGTCGTTTTAAGACAAATAAGGACAAAAGAGGCATTCTTCCCAAGAATGAAGTTACTATTATCTAACAAAACCCGTTAGGGGGTTGAAATATGCAGGGCCACCTATGGGCATTGGCTGCATAGTCAAATAAAATAGCATCTTTTGGCTGAAAAGTCTGTTATGTGGACTGTTTATGCAAGGCCACCTATGGGCACGTGCTGCATAGTCAGGCAAAAGAATTCTCAGAAGTTTGACATTTTTGTGACTAGAAGTCATGAAAAGGGTTATGAAGATCTGAAAATATTTAAGGTTAGGATTATAACACATAAAGATGGGTATTGTCCAATGTATATAGAGATACATAGGTCAATGAAAACCATAATCATGTTGTGGCTGGGTCCTAAATTGAAATTTTGGACTTCACTACGTATCTCATAAGAATGAGAATCAAGCCATACATAGTTCTTGAAATGTAGTTTAACGTCGTGCAGGACGAAAGTATGAGTGATCTTAGTTTAAGGTCATATAATTCGGACCATAATAATGAATACACAGTGTGTGTTTTCATGAAGACTTTTCAGCCAAGGGACTGAAAGTGAAATTTGGGGTTAGGCCCAAAAGACTTGGGACTGGATTCGAGGGACACTCGAATGTTCCTACGTATCCCATAAGGATGGGAATCAAGTCCACGTAGTTCTAGAACTACCCTTTGTTCAAATTTGGTTCGTACATGTGAAGGGTGAAAGGGGACTTTAGTGCAATTATGGTTTTAACCTAAGATAAAAAGTTTAGGCATTACCATGTATGTACGTAGTCTTTTGAAAATGAAAACCATGATTGAAAAAGAATCAATGTTAATAATGGTTCCTTCTCAAATGAGGAAATCAAATAATATTGTAGTTTATTGTCGTACCGGACAAAAGTGTTGTATAGTTTAACGTCATATAACAAGGATGAAAGTGAATCAATGTAAAGATATTGATTCCAGGGGTGGTTTCACAAATCATCATCATATGAGATGGTGGTGAACCGATGTGAAGAGATTGTTTTTGGGCTTGAACCTTGGGAGGTTGCCTACATACCCAGCCTGGAGGGCAAGGATCAAAGTCTGTGTAGTTCAATTAAAGAATGAATCAATGATCAAGTTGTTCTTGTGGACAATGATCTAATAAAAAATATTGTTGGGACTTACACATGGTTAGTGGCCCAAAGGGAGTGATATGGTTGATGTTCACTCTAAGCTCACGTGAGTCATACTCGGTGTGAGAAACAAGAGGTAATAACAACCTTAACGATGTACAGTTTAATGTCATGTAGGACATAAAGAAGGGGACTATGCAGTTTAAAGTCTTGCAGTTAGGACTATTGGTGCTACACAGTTTAGTGTCATGTAGTAGGGACAAAATACAGTTTAATGTCATGTAGGACCTATCAAGGATTTTCTGTACAGTTTAGCGTCATGTAGTTAGGACGATGGGGATAAAATAGTTTAACGTCATATTGGATGAAAGGGGGACTGTGCAGTTTAATGTCATGCAGTAAGGAAAAAAGAGTGTACCATTTTAACGTCATGTCGGACGAAGGTGCGAATAGTTTAAGGTCATATGCATGGACCGTGAATGGTGCAGTTTAATGTCATACTGTACTTTTGAGATTATATAGTTTAACGTCTTTCCGGACGTGAGGGACTTTTATACAGTTTAGCGTCATGTAATTTAGGACGTCACAGTTTAACGTCTTGCTGGACATAAGGGATTTGCAAATAGTTTATGGTCATATACATGGACCAGGGATGATGCAGTTTAAGGTCATACTGGAAGGTTTAGGGAACTTTTTCACAGTTTAATGTCGTGTGGGACGAAGTTGCAGTTTAAAGTCATACTGGACCATCGCTGTATAGTTTAATGTCATATAGCAAGGACGAACTGGTGCTGTACAGTTTAAAGTCATGTAGCTAGGACTAAGGTGAACCAATATGAGGATATCAGTTCTGGGGACTTTTTAAAGTTTAACGTCATGCTGGACGATGAAAGTGCCACACAGTTTAATGTCATGTTGCTAGGACACAATATAGTTTAATGTCATCTTGGACATTGAAGTGACACAGTTTAACGTCATGTTGGACGACATATAGTTTAATGTCATCTCGGACAAATAAGGAACTTCTGTACAGTTTAATGTCATGGAGATAGGACATTATACAGTTTAATGTCATGTAGGACATTGAAGGTGACACAGTTTAACGTCATGTTGGACGAAGTTGCAGTTTAAGGTCATACTGGACCATTGCTGTATGAACCAAATGTAAGAGTCTTGGTTCTGGGAACAATATTTCGTGTTTATACAAAATACTTCTTCAGTAATCTGGCATTAGTTGGAGTCGTGATGTGTTCTCCATCCATTGAAATCAGAGAATACGCTCCATTGGAGTAGACCTTATGTATTGAATAAGGTCCTTCCCATTTTGGTTCAAGCTTGGGAGGCTTCTTTCCTGGTATCATTGGTGTTCTGAGAACCAATACCAATTCTCCCTGAATGAATGAACGAAGACAAACTTTTTTGTTAAAAGCTCGTGCTATCCGATTCTGATAGATTTCCAAGTGGTGCAAAGTGCACAATCTCTTCTCATCTAACTGTTCCAATTCATTCAACCGCTTTTGGGATTGCTCATCTGTTGATAACTGATCACAAATGGCTATTCTGAGTGAGGGCAATTGAACTTCAATTGGCAAGACTGCTTCTGTTCCATATACCAATGAATATGGAGTAGACCGTGTTGCATTGCGAGTGGTAGTCCGATAAGCCCATAAAGCATGATAGAGTTTATCAGGGCATGACCTCTTATCTTTATCCACCATCTTTTGCAGTATATTTGAAAGAGTCTTGTTGAAGGCCTCTATCTGGCCATTAGCCGCTGCATGATATCGAGATGAATGGTTGGACTTAATGTTGTATTCTTGATACAATTTCTTTACCTCAGAAGAACAGAAGTTGGTGCCGTTGTCCGTCAATATGGTATGAGGGACACCAAATCTAGAAATGATGTTAGACTTGATGAAGCTAACTATGCATTTAGAACTGACTTCTTTGAGAGGTACTGCCTCTACCCATTTGGAAAAGAAATCAGTAGCAGTAAGAATGTACTTAAACTGCTTGGCCGTAGCTGAAGGGTAAGGTCCCACCACATCCATTCCCCATGTGGAAAATGGCCATGATTATTTAGCTGTATGAAGCAACTCTGGAGGTTGATGAATGAAGTTGGCATATACTTGGCATGAATGACACTTCTTTGTGAAATTAACACAATCTTGTATCATTGAAGGCCAGAAGTATCCAAGCCTTCGAATTTGATCAGACAGTCTATGTCCAGACTGGTGGGCACCACAGACTCCTGCATGCACTTCTTTTATGACAGCCATTGTCTCTTCACCATCAATACATCTGAAGAGAACTCCATCAAAACCACGTTTGTAGAGAATTTTCTCGAGGTGGTTTGGACCATCATAAAGAGTAAAATTGACCACACGTCGCCAAATTTGTTCTTTCTCGGCTCTATCAGGTGGAAGTGTTCCATTTTGAAGGTATTCCTTGATAGGTGACATCCATCCTGTAGTATGACCATACGGTTCAGGAATGGGACTAATTTCATTAATTTCCTCTGTTTTGACTTGAACATAAGGTGAAATTGCACGACGGTGGGCAATACAGATGGTTGTCTCGTCCCGATTTGGATTTGCGAAAGTTGTGGCTATATTAGCCAGTGCATCAGCTTGAGCATTTTGTGATCTTGGGACATAAGAAAATGTCGGTTCTGAAGGGAATTCCGACATTAACTCTCTGACGCAATCATACAAATGGATTAATTCTTCTTTTCTGATGGCATAATCCCCATTGATTTGTTTGATTACGAGGTCTGAATCACCTTTCACCTTTAAGTGATTCACTTGTGCTTGAAGCGCTAACTCCAAGCCTGCAATGAGAGCTTGGTATTCAGCTTCATTATTGGTACCACCTTCCCACTACAAAAAGGAATAAGGTAACACTGCCTTATCTGGAGAAATGAGCACAATTCCTAAACCAACTTTGTTGAATTTAGGATTTTCCATTTTCTTCCCTGTTGGACTTCTAGAAGCACCATCAAAATACATTTCCCATGTTTGAGGACTCTCTTGAATAGAAAAAACTTCCTCATCAGGGAGTTCGATATTGGAATACGTGTCTTCCACTGAAGGGTGTTCAGCCAGGAAATCAGCCAGAGCTTGGCCCTTAATTGCCTTTTGAGACACATACTGGATGTCGAACTGCTGTAGAATAACCGCCCACCTTGCCAGACGTCTTGTAAGCATTGGACGACTAAGGATGAATTTGAGTGGATTATTACGAGATACCAATTGGACCTCGTGATGTTGCAGGTAGTGTCTCAGTTTCTGAACTGCAAAGATTAATGCTAGGCAGCACTTTTCAATACTCGAATACCGGGTTTCTGCTTCAAGCATAGTTCTACTGAGATAGTAGAGACTATTTTCATTCCCAGCATCATTCTTTTGAGCGAGAAAGGCACCCAATGATCGCTCTAAAGCTGTCACATAGAGGATAAGAGGCCTACCCTCAACAGGTGGCATGAGTACTGGTGGACTCAAGAGGTATTTCTTGAGAACATCAAATGTTTCTTGACATTCTTTAGTCCACTGGTAAGTGACTCCTTTCTTCAATAATTTGGTAAAGGGTAAACTTTTGCCTGCCAAATTGGCGATGAAACGCAGAATATAGGCTAAGTGTCCCTGAAGTCCTCTTAATTCTTTCAAATTCTGAAGAGGTGACATACCAAGGATTGATTTGGTATTCTCAGGATCGACTTCAATACCACGATGGCGTACAACAAAGCCGAGGAATTTTCCTGAGGTTACCCCAAAAGCACATTTTAAGGGGTTCATCTTCAAATTATGTTGTCGAAGCTTGTGGAATATGACTTCCAAATCAGCCAAGTGATCAAAACGTTGTTTGGATTTAACCACCAAATCATCTACATAGCATTCGACAAATTTCCCTAAAAAAAGGTTTGAAGATACGATGCATGGCACGTTGATATGTTGCACCTGCATTCTTTAAACCAAAGGGCATCACCCGGTAACAAAACACACCTTGAGGAGCTCTGAAGGCTGTGTATTCCTCATCTTCTGGGGCCATTCGGATCTGATTATATCCAGAATATCCATCCATGAAAGAAAGTACTTCATAGCCAGTCGTCGCATCAATTAAGAGTTCTGTAATCGGAACTGGAAAATAATCTTTGGGACAATACCGATTAAGATCTCTGAAATCGATGCAAACCCTAATTTGTCCGTTCTTTTTCTTTATAGGGACAATATTAGCCAACCACTTGGGATATTGAACTTCTCTGACGAAGTTAGCTTTGATAAGCTTATCCACTTCAGCCTCGATTTTGGAAGCATAGGTTGGGTGTGTTCTTCTCGCGGCTTGCTTGAATCCTCGATGTTCTTTTGGCAAACCCAAATGATGGGTGGCAACATCAGGATCAAGGCCAGGCATCTCTGTATAATTCCAAGCAAAAATATCTTTATTTTGCTTTAGAAAAGAAATATACATCTCTTGTTCTTCAAGGGTCATGGCCGCACTAATTAAAGTGGGGCGTGGATCTTTCTCTGTACCCAGATTTACTTCTCTGAGTTCATCCACAGTGGTAGAGATACCCTCTTCAAATGCTGGAGGAGAATCTCTAAGATCTTCCTCTTCCTCTTCATCATGTGTTATTTCTTCCAGTTCTACTTGCAAAGTGGATGAAAAAATGAAATTCTCATGACCATAAGAGATGTCAAAATTTTCACATTTAGAAGAAGAAGAAGCTTCCATTTCCGACCCTATTGATGATAAAGGGTCTTCTTTGGGAATTAAAGAGGAGATGATGGATTGAGAATCGACATCAATATTCACCTCTGGTGTTTCTATAACTTCTCCTGGCCTGATTAGCGAAGTATAGACTTGTTGGATTTCAGCAGACGAAATGAAAACGTCACCACTTATGCTTTCATCACTGCTTGGTAAGTTACCAATTTCTCCCATGTTGTCTGGCTCGATTGCCGTAATTGACATTATGGATCTTTCCATAAGAGTATTTTGATTTGGGCCTATTTTGTCAATTTGACTGATAGGTAACACATAATCTGTACTCACATGTGAAAATGGATTTATTGGAATTTTTTCCAAACCATATGGAGCATTAACTTTGGTAATTTCCTTCATTGTAGATTTTTCTCTTCCCTTCATGTGATAAAATTCCGCCTCAATGTATTGAGACTCACATGTCTTGAACGGGGCCTTATCACCATACAATGTTCCAACTTGACCATCGAAACAGTATTTGAGACATTGATGGTATGATGACGGAATAGCTGCATGCTGATGTAGCCAGGGTCTTCCAAGCAAGATATTGAAAGCTGAGTCCTGATCAACAATCATAAAATCCGAATTGGAAACAAGATCTCCAAACTGAGTTCTGAGTGTAACTTCTCCCAATGGTTCTTGTTCATTTTTATCATATCCTTGCAACATCATGGTAGAAGGAGATAAATCAGATTCCGTGAGGCCCAATCGACGAAGTGTACGAATGGGCATGAGGTTGACTCCTGAACCATTGTCAATAAAAGCTCTTAGAACATCTATACCATTGACTTTGCTAGATAAGTACAAAGGTTTTATGTGCCCATGCACAACATCATCTTCATCTTTATCAGTAAAAGATATCACTGCATGACATTCTGCAGGATTATTCTCTATGTGATAAATTTCAGCTGCAGCAATTTCAGCTTCAAACTCCTGAGGACTTGACAAAGCTTCGATGAGTGCTTCCCGAATATCTCTTGATAGATTCAAAGCATCCAAAATTGATAATTTGGCTGGTATTTGGGCCAAGTGTTTCAATATATCATACTTTTGATCTAGAGGCCTGCGTTTCCCAATAGGAATATGCGGTTTAGCAGGTACCTTGGAAGTAGATGCTTTGGAAGCTGATGCATCTTGTATTGAAGTTGGCAACATCTTTGGTTTTGGAAAATTAGACTGATTAGATCCATTTACTTGCTGAGATAAAGAAGATGGAACATTTAATCGATCTTCCAAAATAACTGTGCCGAAGCTGAGTTGGCCATTGGTAGAAGAACTTGCTTGTTCTTTTTGAGCTCGCTGAAGGGCTCTACCACGAGTTTCTGCTGCGTATACAGTGCTAGAAGGGGTAGAATTAGAGTAGTGGCTTCGGAAAGATCCACGTCTTCCCCTATATCCTGAACCTCTAGAACTTCCTCGGGTTCCTTTATTTGATATAGGGAATTCAGGCTTATCAAGTCTGAAATATGAATCTGTTAATTGAATCATATTAACAGAACCAAAGATTAACTCTTCGTCTGATAAAGACTCTGCCTGGTTAGCCTTTTTAGGCTGTGCCGTTTGATGGGGCGGTGCCCGTTGCTTTGAAGTAGATGGCATGAAATCTGCCAGAGTCAAAAACAATTTAGGCTTTGATGCATACTCATCTTCTCCTGATTCCTCTTTCTTCTTTGAATTGTGCTGGCCTTTTGAGGATTTGTCCTTTGATGGAGGCTTTACTGCAGCTTTTGTAGGAGACACAATTGGCTTCTTCAATTGTGTTCGCAAAATGGAATGGGTCGGATTGATTGTCTTTCTGACCATCCAATCATCATATTTTTTCGCAGTTTTGCTTTTGACTTCCTGCCACTCGCCTCCTTCTTTTGGATCTGTAGCGGTAATATACGCTACATGAGCTGAAGAACCTTTCAATTTGACTTGTCCCAAGTCGACCATCTTTTGCAGGAGGTCTTTAAAGACAAAACACTCCTGGATGGGATGCCCCAACATTTGATGAAAGGGAAAATAATTGGGACGGTCTTCATCTCCTTCCTTGTTTGGCCTCTTGGGCACTGGTAATTGAACCAAATTATTTTCCAGAGCTGAAATGAAGTAACCAGGAACTTGCTCACTTCGGAAAGAGTATGTTTTACTCTTCATATCCTCAAATTGTTTTCGTCGTTGATCTTTTTGATCATTTGGACGAAATAGCCTTTGTTGTTGGCGTTCAGGAGGTGGAGCTCTTCGAGAAGATGAAGGTTTTGAAGTAGAAATAGGTACAGGTGCCTGTTTAAGCATAACTGTAGCAGTTTCTGCTTTACCCATTCTTCTTCCTGGAGCTGATGGAATTACACGAGATTTAACCTTAGCCTGTATAAGGGAATCTTCAATCTTTTGAGCGATTGATGTAAGGTCTCGAAACCCTCCTGTGTATTTCACAGGGATCAATGGCGTGCGTAATTCATCACGCAAATTTTCCACACAGATTGGCAACAATTCATCCTGAGGGAGTGATAAACTCAAGGAATACGTTAATCCCTTCCAACGAGCAATGAAATCAGAGACTCTTTCATTCTCCCTTTGCTTGCAGTTTGTAAGATCGAAAACTGTCATTTTTGGAAAAGTTGAGCTAAACTGAAGAAGGAATTTTTGACGAAGATCCTCCCATCCGATGACTGACCGGGATTTCAAGCTTGTATACTAGACAAAAGCTGGTCCTTGCAAGGTTCGCACGAAGCATCTGAGTTTCACTGCTTCTTGCTGCTCTGGAGTTCCCATCATAGGATCACAACAAGATACGTAATGCGTCAAATGTTGTTCAGGGTCGCCTGATCCATTGAAAGTAGGGAAAATAGGGTTTCCAAAACTGGATGGAGGAGAAATTGAATCTACCCATTCAGGGTAAACTTTCTTTTCAGGTTGAACTTGCGCCCGTTTCCCTTCCATAGTTTCTAACCAAGCTGTTAATGACTCAATAGTAGTTATTAACTTTTGAGAAACGTCAGGTTGAACTTGGTTTTGGGTAGGTGCAATGAATGGAGCTTGGACAGACGTGGTGGTTGGTGCTGCAACTTATGGTAGTGCTGCCAACCGTTTTTGCGTTTGACCCGTAGGATTAGACCTCTGTGGGTGTACTGATAAAGGAGGATATTCTTGATCCATCTCAGTAGTTACAACAAATTCCTTCGGCTGTCGGACTTCAGCATTCTTAAGAAGAAGACTATTCTGAAGTAGTTCTGCATTCAACCTTCTTAATTCTTTCATTTCTTCCTCCTGTTGTGAAAACCTTTGCTCTAATGAGAGAAATTGACCTCCTTCAGAGGAAGGGTGAGAAGTAACCTGATTCTTACCTTTCCCCTTATTGGATCCTTTTCGGAGTGCGGGAAGTGGGTTACTTGAAGGAATACCCAGATTTTGGGTAAGCCTTTGATTACATGTGTGCACACCTTCTTCATTTAGGTCTGTGTGCGCGACTTCTTGAGCATGAACCTCTTCGTCTGATCCCTCGGATTGAGCCTCATCTGGTGAATCAGCAGCAACGACATTGATGACATTAATGGATGCATATTGCATGGAATCCTTTCTATCAGAATTTCTGTGATATTGTCTCCTTCTATGTCCATGATGAGACATGGCATTCCGTTGACTTGATCCCTCAGGAATTTCTTGGAGAACTGTCACATGGAGAGAATCTCCTGACATCTTGGCTCTTCGTTCCTCTTGAGGCTTATTCCCTAATCGAGAGAATACTGACTTTCTCTGAGGGAGGGATTGAAGATTTGAAAAAGTCCCTAGTCCGGTGGACTTGGGGTGTTCCTGTTGCTTCCGCTCAACTCCTCGAATCCCAGTCGTTGATTCTAAGGGTTGGGTTAGAGAAGTCCCCAGTCTGGCAAGCTGGGGTGTCTCTTGACATGCTATGTCTGAGATCTTTTTGAAATCTCTCTTGATCTTGCGAATCTTAGTTCGGAAATTAGCTGGATGCATTAACCTGTATCCACTTTTATCACCTGGTTCAACAGATCGTTGGATGATTTCCGAAACTTCTGTCATTTGACGACGTGTTTGCTCCAGACGAGAGGCTTGTGCAATATTCTCGCCTGCTTGATGTAGGAGCAATTCAACAACCTGTTCTCTATATACTTGATTTTGAGAGGAACTAGTTGAAGCTTGATCTCGAGCAAGCTTTTGATTATGAACAAAGCCCATTGACTGTGGCCGGCCATGGGCAATAACATTGCATGAGACCATTTTCGACGGGCTTTGCTGACCGGAAAGCACTGTGAAATGTAGTGCTCCGTGAACACCCCATCCTCTGATATGAACATTAGATGGAGCATTGGAAATTAACTGACGCAATCTTCTTAGTGCACCAAGGCATGAACGTTGAAGGGTTCTCTGTTTCTTTTCAGCCTTCGGATACCGAGAGACTGATAGAGATGCCAAATCAATCTGGCGTTGTAACCCTTCTATTATCTTAAGATGATTTTCATATTCATCATAAGATAATACCTTCTTCTTTAATTGACAAAGAGTTTTCCATATGTTGAGACGAATATCATGGATTCCATCATCCGTCAACATCTTTGGAATGTCGTACTGGGAATCAGCCAAAGGCCAAAACATGACTGGTACTTCACCTTTTGCCAGTTTTTTCCTCATGTTCAGCATTTCCTCTTTATCATTAAATGAAGATTCTTCTACCTGTTTGGACCAGAGTTGGTGTTTCCTTATTGCTTCATCGGATTCAACAAGATTGGTAGAGAAATCACTATTCATGCTGGAAGATGAATGACCCAGGGAAGGTTCGGAGAATAACCTGAACCCCAGACTATCTTCTGATGGAGAAAGAGTTTCACCTGCCGATAGTAAAGCATCAGACATGACTGGTTTTACGTTTGCAAGTGCCTCGAGATAGGAGGGCTTTCTCGTCACTACATTGCCTTCTGAAGAATTTTCGAGACAACGTGAATCACTACTGCGGAGAGGACTTTCGCAGCGAAGTTCATCACCATGAGGAGGACCGTCATGATGGGTTACATCAAAAGATGAAATCTCTTGCTCCTTGGCCTTCTGACCACACAGAGGGTTCCTGTGGCTCTCATCTGAAGAAGAAACTTCAAGATTGACCGAATTTTCATGAAGCAAGTTTTCATGAGGAAGTGTCTGTTGAAGACCTTCAGAATTAATGTTCCCGTTATTGGGAACTGAGGGAGTAGAATCTTGAATTCCGACAGATAAATGTCTGAGGGCTTCAAGAACTCCAGCATCGAGCAAGGTTTGGTTACAGATTGGCCTTTGATCTCCTGACTGTGCTGGGCGGATCTTTTTCTTAGATGCCTTCTTACTCGCTTTAGAAACAACTTGATGACGAAAGTGATTGCTCTGAGCAGGTGTATATGCCTGATCAGGAAAGATGGTTAGGTTAGGCTGAAGATCATCGCTCAAATCAGGTGTATGTGCCTGACTTGGTTGTCCATATGATATGGGGGAGTATGCCCCATAACCCTCTTGGACTGGAACAGATGTGTGCGTCTGTTCCGGAGTGAATTGTTGATGTGTCACTCCACTGCTAGGGATAGATTTATGTGTCTGTCCCTGAGATGATGCTGAAGATGTTATGATATCCTGGCAAGCATCCAGAATATGAGCAGGAATTTGCTTCTGCTCTTTCACCATTGACAAAATATGCTTGGTGACTTCAGCCGCCGGAACAGGGATATACGTCCATTCCGGGCTTGGAGTAGGTGTATGTGCCTGCTCATGTCCTCCTTTTCCTGTCAGTGAATCCTGACAGTACTCAAGTGTGGAGGCAGAGAGTTTAGTCTGCCCCCTGTTTGTCGTCGGGACTTTCCGACTGACTTCTCCGTGTGCTACCAAGCGAGACTGTCGGTAGGCCTGATTAGTATTAGCAGGTGTATGTGCCTGCTGATTACACTTCGCCAAACGCGGTTGACGAGATCCACCATATGTAGTCAGACGAGCCTGCTGAATAACTGGTGATGTATAAGCAGGTGTATGTTCCTGCCTATGGTACTCCGCCGGAATTGCCTGGCAGGATCAGCTTGATGCTGTCAGACGAGTTTGCTGAACAGCTGAATTAAAACGGGAAGGTGTGTGTGCCTGCTCGTTGTTTGCCACCAAGTTAGGTTGGTGGACTTCTCCGGAGATGGCAGGGATGACAACCTGCCTATTGTTAACCGGATTTCGTCTCTGGCGGTTCATCTTGCCTGCTCGGGTTCGAGGAACCTGAGCTGAATGCCTGGAGTCGGTACCCTCATCATGTTTAGGGCGCACTACCGCACGAGTCTGGCGGCGATTGTTGATGTGATCCCTTGAGAAGGACTCCTGTATTTTTGAATTAAGGCCCCGAGGGACCTGCTCATTCACTTCCTCGGAATAAGGGAGTGAATGGAAATTGCGTTCCGGGGATAACGACCCGAAACGGTTGGAGACGGTAGTCAGCACCGCCTGCTTCTTGATTGCTGGTCGCCGTTGTCCGGACGACCAGGTAGAATTGTTAACTTGGAGGGCTTGACGAGCGGCCTCCAGAGTTGGGATAGTACCGTTGCGACGATACTCCTTAACCAGTGCATTAGAAACACAGCATTGAAGACGCTGAGTTGGTGATGTCATCCTCAGAGCGGATGACGTTCCAGCAGGAGTAGAAGCATTGGTTTTCACAGCAGCAGACCTCACAGTAGAGGTGTTCACAGCAGCAGTATTCACAGGGGTGAATTTAAGGAAAGCCATTTTTGCAGAAGATCTTGAAAAAAGAGTGCCTGTTCCATATAACAGACATAATCAAGATGAATCCGGCCACTGCATTTTTTGGATGAGCATATGTCAATGATTTCTTTGTTGGCCCAAGGGGCCTAACAAATAAGAAGAACATCACTTTCACTTGGTTAAGAATTCACGTCGGGTTCACCATTTTTGTTTCGCGCGGAATCCGGGGATGACCTTCTGGACGGGAGATTCAAACGTTCCGATCGGTTTCTAACGGGTTTGTTCGTAGAACCGGAAACATCCAATGATTCTACATCCGTTTGGACCTACTTTCCAAAGGCAGGCGCTCATTAGCTTGTGGGCTAATGAGGCTTGGGAATTTGCATTGGTCGAGAGGATGGGAGTTCGGACTCATCACACCTTTTTGAGGGGAATTATTGTATACTCCGGGACTCTCTTTATAGATTTAAGTTATGTTCGTGAATCCTTATTACATTACCAAGTATAAAATGTGCTTTCCTTTAGTTTTAACAATCAATGATTAAATATGCAAGAAATTTAGAGAATCTTTTATAGGTATTCGAGGTTCTTCATCAATAGAGAATCATCTATATCTGTTTAGAGATTCTTGGTCAATGGTATCCTTCAAAACATTTATATAAAAGTCTCTTGGTCATTTATGATGACCAGGCTGGTTTTAAAGCCACTCAGTGGGGCACTTGAAGTTTATTGTCATTCAGAAGGACAGAGATTATTTCAAAGTTGGGATCGAACCCATAAATGGGATACCTACGTATCCTTTCTTTTGGAAAAGGAATCAGAACCCACGTAGTTCGAGGAATGGGATATGATGTTTATGATTGATGGCTCAAAGATGAATGTCATAATTACTTTTACACTCTAAGCTCACGTGAGTCATGCTCGGTGTGAGAAACAAGAGGTATTGGTAAAATTTAGACAATTGTGCCATAAAAGATGCAATCATAAGAATTTGTTTTGGGGATTATGTATAGATGACTGCCCAGATAGACGAAGTTTTAGGATTTACTTTTAGGGAGAAAATCCATGAACAGGGTCCACAAAGTTATATGTGCTTCATGGATATTTGAATACTCTAATCTTGGGGCTTACTCCTAAGGAGGATGCCCAAGTTAGGAGGGGACTTATGATTGGGTTTTATTCCTGAAAAGGAAACCCAAATCAAAGGTAATTTATGACTGGTTAAGAGAAGTTTAAGGGGACTTGGGGCTTATTCCTGAAAAGGAAGCCCAAGGTTATGACTGAGTCTTATTCCTGAAAAGGAAACCCAGGTTAAGGATTAAGATTTGGGGCTTACTCCTGAGGAGGATGCCCAGATCAAAGGTTTTATAACTGGGGATTATTCCTGAAAAGGAGACCCAGGTTAAGGATTCTTTCATTTTAAAGGATGAGGTTGAATGAATGAACTCTCAATCTTTGGTGACATAAAGATATTTAAATCACTAGACTTTGAGAGATATTTCACAGAATTCCTTTCGGACAAGGATGTCAAATCAAGAAATCATGCCATAAATGGCTTTGAAGAGTATCTTGAAGACTGAATCTTGAATAGGAAAGGTGAAATGGCTTAAGAGGGGTAAAATGGGAAAGATGGGAACCCAAAAAGATAGGGGCGCGCAAGTCTTTAAAGGCGCGCAAGTCCTGCGGCCGCGCGCAAGTATTGGTCGCGCAAGTATACTTGCGCGACATGAGTGGTACTTGCGCAATTTTCAACCATCATTGAAATGCTTGAG
This sequence comes from Viscum album, assembly GCA_963277665.1. Classification (NCBI taxonomy): domain Eukaryota; kingdom Viridiplantae; phylum Streptophyta; class Magnoliopsida; order Santalales; family Viscaceae; genus Viscum; species Viscum album. Next base: position 777,224,338 of record OY728123.1, read on the forward strand.
CGACTCTTTAGAAAACCCTTTACAATCCTCTTGAGGTTCTTCCAGAGAAGGGACGCGCAAGTTATATTGAAGGAATTAAGTCGGCGCGCAAGTGTTTGATAAGTTTCAACACTTAGGCCTTCCTTCTTCTCTTTAGATCTTCCGTTCTAGGTAAGAAATTACCTTAGAAGTGTTCCAGAAGCTTTGAGAAGGGACTTGGGCGTCGGGAGCTTCAATCCGAGTTTCTGAAAAAAAGATCCTCTCGAATGGGGGGCCCACAGGGTCTATTTATAGGCAAAAGAAGACCCAGGGCGGTTACCGGGCGGTTACCAATTAGGTCGCGCAAGTCACCTGCGCGACCAAGGTAGCCGCGCAAGTATACTTGCGCGGCAGTGGTATCACTTGCGCGGTGGATTTGCTGTTGATCCTTTGTTCAGGCCTTTGTCGATTTTTGATGTTTTATTGAAAGGATGAATCACTTTCAGCTGAGATATTCCCTTTTCCGATCTTTAGATTCTATGACGAAAGGAGCGTCAACATACACTTCAAAAACTGTGGCATGCATTAATATTTAGGAATTTATCCTGATCTTTTTGGGAAGATATATTCAGAAAATAATTTTCCTTATTTCACAATCAACATACATACATGAAAGTGGAGTAGTACGTATAAATCAATATATATATATCTCATCAATCACTATATTGATTATCCTTAATGACAAAAAATTCCTTTAATCAATTCATTATTGGATAATGAATATGTAGGGTTTACATTTACTATAATGTGTCTTACTTGGATTCGTCGAATAAAAAATCACAAAAAAACTCTTCCAAAAACAAAACGGTGGAGTTTATTTCTTCTTATAATTTCTCAAAGTAACATGGACACTTGATAATACTCATGGTATATTGTACATATTCATGTTCTGTTGAATTTTATCTCATAGGATCTCATCTAAATAAAAATCTATTATAATTATAACTTAATATCATTCCTCATTTAATATATGAATATAATAAATGATCTCACTACAAAATATATGAATATATTGTCTAATATCCATCATCACTCACAATCGCTCCTCACACTCTCTAGATCATAGAATTTCTTTTCACATTCTCAATTAATTTCAATAAAGATAATTCATTCTCATAATACATCCCAATATTAACATTATCTATAATACAAACTTGTTATCTTATAAAAAAAGAATTAATCCATGGAGTTTATTCATTTGAGCATTTCTCAATTTCCAACAATGATTCTTGTTATATTCTTCAACCCTATAGTGGCCAATGGATAATGAAGGCATCATGGATTCAATATTGAAGTATAAATTAATTATATATGATTGTCATCCTTCTTTTCACATCATTTTAAAAATGAGAACTATATACATTATTTCATTATCCATCATCGATGAACCAAATCCTATGTAACTTATTTATAATTAATTCCATTTCCTTAGCCTGTATATGAATGTAACCATGTATACTTTATTAACATCTAATGCACCACTAATTGCCCCCCAACATGGTTATACCTCCACCACTCCCAGCTCACATAACATAAATGTGTTTCTTTTCTATTGTGCAATATTTCCTCTAATATGATATATCTGGGTTATAATGCCTCTATTGTGCTATAGGTGGTTGACCAGAGTTCCCACCAATATAGTGGATAAACGTGGGTCCAATGGTTATCTATAGGCTGACCAAATTTTTTATTATTCATTGAAGATACTAAATTATAAAAATACTCATTACAATTCGGCCTACTAAAACATAACCAATTTTCCACACGTAATACAGTTCATTGATCCTATTCAAAATTCAACGTCTTCACTTTTTTATTATTGAAAATAATGTTAAATACATTAAAATATATTCGAAAAATTCAATATAATTTCATAATAGTAACATAATCAACATATATTATTGAAATTAGGATTGAACTTATCTACAAGAATTCTGAATGATACAGCCTCAATATTTTCCATTATCATTGAAAACACCACAATAGAAAAATGGACTAAATGGATACTTTAATAATATTGAAATCAAATTCCATTCCCATGAATCCACTGTAATCTTAAATGCATCATCATTAACATCACTACACATAGAATGAAGTATTAAAAACTAATTAAATACTTATAAGGGATCTTATAAATTGAGAGAACAAAAATTTTTGAAGAATAATTAGTAGGATGAGTTGAAGTAATTGTATAATGTAGTGATATCGAAAGATAAATTATAGATGTTGAAATTGTTCTTCACTGAGAAAGTAATTTGGCTTTATAATATGAAGAATAAGACGAAAAGGGGGACCTATTCTACTAAATAGATACCATTGAGGAAATAAAGTACAATAATATGAGTTCAAATACAATTTTCTCTATAGAAATAGAAACATTGTGTTCTTAGTTTTTTTGTGTGTTGAGATGTTCGGGTTTGATAAATCTATCAATCCTTTTTAATAGAGACTAAGAATCCCTATAAATAGGATTAAAGTAAAAATTTTACAATTATATGTTGAATAAATTTGTACAATTAGTGAAACACTTTCTTTGAGGACGAAGATCTAGGGTTTTAGTAAAATCCCTATACATGTTTTTTGATCTAATTTATGAGGATGAGTTAAGAGAAGAAGAATAGCTGGTATGATATCTTATTTAAAAATTTTAATGGAATTATACCTTTAATGCTTTGGTAATATAGTGATCCATATTCAATATAATATGGCATTATTAGTTTTAGGATAATCACCATATGATCTCAATTTTTGTTGATAATAATATTTTGGTAGGGAATCTATGACATGGAAATCCAATTAATCGAAAATAATAGGATTCTAATGATATGAAAATCCTTTTAAAAACATATTTCTTAACATTAATTTTATTATTATATCCCATATAGTTGTATTATAGGTTATTGATCAAAATATCTAATATTATCTCCAACATAAAATGTTCAATTTTATAAGTTTCATAAGTATTCAAATATAATTTGAAATTCATTAAAAGTTTGAAAACTCTTGACTCACCCACTCCCCTTCTCTGGTGTGTCAAAATTGGTCCTCTATGACATGCATCCACAAATAAAATATTATGTTAGTTTATATTAAAAGTGTATATAACTTTATATCCTAAAATATTTATTTTATATTTTTAAAACATTAAATCATATAGTTTCCTTTTTTACTAGAACATTTGAATGAAATTAATTTGATGGAATTTTTCAAAGAATGGTGATGATGATGTACTCTTAATGATTTTTAATTAGAATCCATTATTTATAGATATGTTAACATTTAATATCATGATGTAAATAATTTTTAATTATATTTCAATGATTTCAACATTAGGATTATGATTCCAAGTTTTCAACAATATTTTTAATTTTTTTCATATATATTACTCACTATTGAATTTATTTGGATAGATTTTAATTATATTTTAAATAGAGATGTAGAAGGAATTTAATTATGATGTAACGAGTTTAAAAAATATGAAAAGTAATGAAAAAATAAGTATTATCACATGGTTTCTCATATATGATTTTATAAGATATGTTATTATATATAACATTATTTAAATTATTCTTATAGTTTTATGAGTATAAAATGAATCATGTTATACAAAAATGAATCTTGACTTTATCATTTTTCTATACTGGATGTAGATACTATCAATGTGAGTTATTAATTATTCTCTCAAAATATGAATTTAATTTATCCCTAATAGATTTTAGTGATATATTTTTATAGGTTGTGGATAATTTTAACGGTTAGAATGAGTTGGACTCTTGTATCAAGATATGGAACAAGATCTTGAGAAGTAAAGTTAGTTTTTTGTTTTTGATGACCCATGAATTATATGCCACATGAAGTGTCCTAAACTCTAAATTTGGTATACGTGGGGGTGTAATTTTCATATTGAATGTCAATATTCAAGGATGGGGTGATACCTAGAATACGAGCCTTCATAAATTGATACATTTATTACAAAATAAATGTGGCTTCTCCAATAAGGTTGTGTTTTTTATGTTGTTAATAATGAAATAAATTGGATCATATTCATGATTAGATTTCAAATCATATATATAAATTATAACATCGATCCCTTGATTGAAATGTACTAGAAAATTTTATAGTCATACCTAGTGTATTAAATATGTCATTATCATATATTCAGTTGAGGGACAAATGATGTGGTCATCTATAAATATGAATGACATGTGTTATATTAAATGACTTGATTGGTCAATACTTAGAGATCTGAGAACATATTAATATGATATTTTTTATTTACATACTATTTGTGTTGTAGTCGGCCAATATATTAACAAATTGAATTATATTATTCAACATGATAGAATTTACTAATGATTGTGGCAACAATTATAGAGTTACATGCATTACAAGAAAATCACATCAGATAACTTTGTAGCTTTAGCAGTATTGATTATTTTCTAAAGGCATCACTTTTCATACATTTATGAATTTTTAAATGTTATTTTTTCAATTCTATAAATTACCATGGGGTCATAATTTTTGGATGTGCGAATAAAGATTAGGTTTATAATATAGTCAGAGTATATCAAAAATTGTTTTAATGAATATCCTAAGGATGCTTGGGATGGATTTTCACATGTTTTCTGATATGATATAACATTTTTTGTAAGTGGTGGAAATATTTTTTTAATGATGTTTTGGAAATATTATAACAATGTTTTGTGAATTATTTCATGAAATTTTAATATGATGTTACATAAGATGAAAATGTTCGGAATATATGAATTTTGAGTGTATGTGTGGGATTTATGGATAAAGGAACTATATGAACTACTAAAGAGTGGTTTATTAGAACACATCAGGGGTTATCCTTTTCAACACCATGGAATTGTTTAAGAAAATTTTCTGTTGTTGTTCTTATATAGTATTGATAAACCATATAACATTTTGTTTAATTGATCCTTTTCATTTACATTGGATATCAAAATATATTATTCATTATAAGATGATGGTTATGATTATGAGGAGTCAAAATATTGTTCATTAATGTTAAATTATTGAAAAATAAATTATTAATTTCAATTAGTGTTTCATTTTTTGGGAACATACAAATTATTTATGAAATAATATAATCCATACATTATGTTCATTTGAGGTTCTATAAGTTATATATTAATCGATTCATTTATTTATATGTCAACCAGTTCTATAGTACTAAGACTCCTTTTAGAACACTATAAAATGAGATAATCGCGATGTCCCCTCTTGTCTAAATTATTTAAACACATGATTTAAAAATACCATGAATAGAGGTATATTCTTATTAAATGTGTGATAATTTGTATGATCTAGGTATATGAATGAATGAAAGTGTATTTTGGGTGAATCACATGGATTGTGATAAAATGATTAGGAATATCACAGATATCCTATACAAACTATTATAATGTACATAATCCTAATTTTTCCTCATTTATGTTACTTTAAAATGTAAATAAAAATTTGTATAATATATTTTGATGTTTTTATTCAATTACATTTTTGGTGTTATGAATCCCTCTGAGAACGTTCATGATCATTTTTCATTGGAGGAGATTATCTATTCATGGATTATTTTAACTGACTACTTTAGTTATACTTGTCATGTTGGGTATATTGTTAAATTTTTTTCTATATATTTTTTGTTACCATGATTAAAATAAATGGATTTTTTTATAAATTAATGGGTTTCCATTTAGATCAATAATTTATTTACATTTTATATAGTTGATTATTTTAAATTGAGGTAATATAATTCCCTAATAATAATTATTAAACCTTAAATCTTTTTTATCCTATAATGACCATTGAATGTATTTGGTACCTTGTGGTGATATGGATCATGTCTCATAGTCAGAAATATGATCTAAATCACCACATGTAGTTCACATATGATATTTGTAAACATTAAGGGGTACCCTCATCATCATAATATCTTTTACTCCCACATAACAAAATTGAAATAAAGGGTTTTCTCAGATGGTATGTTATCACACTCAGTGGTACTCCCATTAACCTCATGCATAGTTCTCCGGCATTAATAAATAAATACCCTTCCCTAAAAATTAAATGTATTGATATAGATTGGCATATTTCAATTGATTTATAATAAATCCTGTGGAGTCATGATACCCTACCCAAAGGAAAACCTTAAAGTTAAATCATATATTTCTATAAAATTCTTGGTACAACTATTTAGAGGAATAGTAAAACACAAAAACCACATGTATGAAAAGGGGATTGAATCTATCATTATTTATCATACTAGTCAAATTATATGATTAATTAGAATTATGTACACCATAATTATCATAGATGTTATGATGTTTGTCATCATCCATTCATCATTATCATCATAATTTAATCATAATATTCAAGAAAACATATAATCAATATAATAATCATTGAGCTGGGATGTTTGGATTACAGAACACGTCATGTCATTCCAATAATATTATCATATTATTGATGATAAATCAAAACACATCACACTCTTTTCAAGAATTTGATCACTATCATGAATAAAAATATTAATTATGATTAAAAGTGACCATTAAAACAAAAATCTTACTTATATAATCGTATAATATTAGAACATGATGAATCGATGTGTCAAAATCGATTGCACCATAAAAACCCATCTTAGTTTACATGGAAATTGAACAAATTCATATACTCAATTATCAAAATCCAAAACCAATCCAATTTTATCTATGGTCTCTCAGTATTTGGACATATTGATATATTAATTACTTATTTTAAATTTTAAATACGTTGGGGGGTTATTACTATATGTATCAATTGTAAATAGGTCTAGTATAGGGGGTTTTCTCATCAAGAAAATTATTGGGTTGGAGAAAACCTCCCTAGGCTCCACCTACCTGACAAGAGTTCTGCTTTCCCAATTAATTATTACCCTAATAATATAATATAATTTAAATTTCCCACATCATATAAAAATCATCTACATCCCCATTTTTAACGATCCTACATATTGCACCACCATCACAATGGAACCCTAATTATGACGGTGAATGGTGGTTCTTCTCTCATAAAGATATTAGATTCAATTTAAATAAAAAATACTTTTATGGGGAAGGTGATATTTTTTTTTGTAGAGGTGAAAACCATTAAGGGGTGTGGATTTACTTTACTGCTCTAATGAATTTTTAACTACTATGATTTTAGAGTGATTTTTAATCTTCCTATAATATAATTTTTTTATTCTGGACGCCTTTGGGAAATAATGGTATTTATTCTTATTCTAGTGATTTTTGTACAACATTTAATTGTTGTGAGATAGAATAAAATTTTCCCTATAAAATTTTTATTTGGATTTATTTCCAAGTTTTCATTCTCATCTTTCTTTTTTTACTTTCATAATGCATCTTTTTTATTAACTTCATACTATTTTATCAATGTATTCCTTTAGACGCCTCTATTATATTTTTAAGAGTCTCTATCATGAACTTATTTACATTAATAGATTCATATTTTCATAATAGATACAACATGTTTCACTCTTTTATATTTTCTAAAATAAAATTATTTTATGTCTATTTTATAATTTTATGCATATTTTATTTCTATTTTAAATTCAATTATTTTTATAACTTTCAAAAAAGGGAATGAAGTTTTGTTCCACTGTGAATTTTCACTTGTATTCATTTTCACATTAATCAGTCCCCGTATTTCCCAAAAATTATTATCAATATTGTGTTTTTTCTTCTAAAACATTATACTTCTTAATTATTTATAAATAATTCTCTTAAATGGTTAAAGTTATCACATATGGATATTAAAAATAAATCATCTTCCTTATGCTAGGAGAATGCATTTTTTATTGTTTCCAACCTAGAGGATTGAAGGTATGTATAGTGACGAATCAGAGAATTAGAATATTATTGTTTGTGGTATTATTCTTCTGTTGGATTATGAAGATACGATAAAGTATATTTTCAGGATCACTCACACTTGAATTTTGTGGGATAAGATTAATATCACTTATACATCCAAGGGGGAAGTAAAAAATTATTTGTTTTTTATCAAGTTATGTACATGTAAAAAAATGATGGTATATCCATATATGATTATCTATGATAATTTCATCGATATTGTCATCAATTAAATGACATATGTATTATTTTCTAATATGATATTCATTCTCTTTGGTTATGGAATACATAACCAGCTTTATGTGGGAACTAGTATATTACTCTAACTGGATCTGCTCCTGATTGTGTTTGGACATTCGGTCTGTGAAGAAAAATATTTTGAATGAATAATTAGTTGTATGAGATCATGATAAATCACCTATAATTATTTTATTCATTGATAACATAGTGAGAAGTAATTAAGGGAGTGAGAGAAAATGCAGAAGAGGTGTAATTATGGGGAGAAGAAACTCCTAGATGAAGAAGAAATATTTTGAGTGTCATAATTTTGTTATAAAAGGGAGGGGTAAGAAATTTTTTTATTTATTGAAATGTAAAAAATATTAAATTAACATCATTAGAAGATAAATGGTGATGGTGATTATTGTGTGGTCTTTAATAACTAATGTGATCCTTTTCTTGATTCAGATTACATTAATATTCATTCTAATGATTCTTATAGGTTGTTGATAGTGGATCTTACTCTCATTAAAATTTAATAAATATGATAATTAGATCTAATAATCTATGTAATATAGATATTTTAAGGATGATAAATTAATATCATATAGATATTTATATTATGATGAATTTCTTATCAGAGACTAATACGTTAAGTATGATGGTTTTAGAGAATGTTAAATATGATCTTAATGTGCATGTATGTTTAATTTCTACTAGTTTGCTTAAGGATTTTGGGTTTTTTAGTATTTTTGGATTTGGAAATGGATAGTTTTAAATGGTTTCATTATAGTTTCATGAGGAAAGTGTTAGTATGTTTTGTAATGGATACCAATACTATTTGTTTAAAAACAATTTTCTTGAGTGTTTTGATTCTCTAAATTATGGAAAAAGAGGACCTATTTCATTATTGAGAAGATTCTAGGCCCTTTATTAATTATACATTATGTTATATATAAATTTTTTTCTGAATTAAACATGTGGGATCAATGAATGTCCATAGAAAAAGTAGGACAAGATTCAATAGTCATCCTCCGCAATGAAGCTTATTCGTACTTGAGTTGGTACATTACAAATTTTTTGGTCCACTAATGTTTAAGAATTATAGCGGGGGAATTAATTTTTTTATATTATTAATGGATATTTAGGTTTGAAATAAAATTATGTTTTAACTTCCTAAATTTTGGTGCTTAGTGATTTTAAGAAGATTTAGGTTTTTGTTAAGAAGGAAATATAAAATAATTTAAAATGTGTTTTTATATCATATAGGGTGAGTACAATTGGTTTATTGATGAGTTTTGTAAGAAAGGAGTTTCAAAATACTATAGAATTCCTCATAATGCATCTCAAATAAATAATGTACTGTATAAATGAATAATACTTTGATAGAAGTATTTTAGTGTTTACATTACAAATCAAAGTATAGTAGACATATTTTGGGTGAAGGTTTTTTTACTACTACATATATTTTCAATTTATCTATCATGGGGTTTTTATAGGAAGACATTCTAGATATGTTTTGATATAAATAATTGATTAATTTTAGGTAGTTTCATTTTTTGGTTTCATGGATGTTATTCATATTATAAGATATGAGATATCCATCATGGATGGTATGCCATGATAATGTATTTTTTTTATATACATATTGAGTTTGTATATAGTCTTTTATCATGTTTTGGTGAAACATTTATGAAATCCTGACACAATTTTTGTTGACGACAATAAAATTAAAAACAATGATATAAATGATAAATACTCTTTTCTAAATACTCATTATATTTTTGTTATAGATACTGTTATTTTATATTTTTCAAACCGTTTTTTCATTATTGTAATAATGTTAATGTGGAAAATTAAGTTCAAGGTGAACGTGTAGTATTTGATGTTTCAAATTCTCATGTGGATTCTAATGATATAGTTCTCAAGGATATTAATAAACCTATTATTCCACTACAAAAATCATCTAGGAATTTTACCACTACTACTAGGTATTTTCATTATTTTTATGTTCCCCTCAATGAAGGTAGGAACCAAAATCATTTGATGAGGTGATAGAAGGTGATCAAAAGGATAAATGGGTTGAAACATTGAATGATGTGATGGGATCATTATATGCAATCCAGACATTTTATCTAGTGATGTTACCTATTGTTAAGAGTTATTTTCAAATTCTATCAATTTATTACATTAAAAATAAAAAATTTAGTTTCATTCCATTGAATAAACAATGGTTAGTTGTTAATGGTTTTCATCAGAAAAAGGTTATTGATTTTTTTGAAAATTTCTCCCATGTTTTAAATTTGTATTCCATTGAAGGAGTTCAGGGATTATATTCTCATTTAGATCAATATATTGATAATATTTATTACAATAGATCTTTCCTCCATTGTGGTTTAGATAAGGAGATTTCAATTTTTTAGCTAAAATGTCTCTTTGAAGTAGGCAAAGGGTATTATTTCTATAGGTTCATGAAGAGATTAATTGTCCTTATGAAATATTTGAGGTCACTGTAAGCAATTGATGAGCCCTTTACTTTTTAATTTGTATTTTATGAGGATCTCTTATCATCATCATGTTTTTCATTCATATTTCTTTTCTAATGATTTAATTATGTTTAATTGTTAATTTTTTGGTATACTTATTATTGGACATTATGCTTTAAGAATTAATTAATAGAAGAATGATCTTTTCCACTCTTTTGTGATTCAATACATAGGTAATGAGATTTATATTCATAACATTGACATGTAATATAATATAAAGTCCAAAAAATTATTCGTATCCAAATAAAGAAACATTAATAAGGTGATCCAAATTATTTCTATAGTATACGAAAATTGTTTTTTCTCCTTCAAATTTTACGATGAGTTCCATTCAAAATAAATATACTGATGAGTATATAATAGAGATTAATCACATAAATTAGTCATATATTTTTTGTTGATTTATTTTTGTGATGGTATGTACCACACATGAACTAGAGTATGCAGTTGGTGTTCAAGTATTTATATTAAATCTAAAGATAGAAGACTACAGATGAGTGATGTATAATTTTTGATATCATCATTTTATGTCTAATTTGAAATTATGATTCAGAATTGGGAATCAAATTCTAAATGTTCTTATTGATTTAAATATGGTTAGAGATATGGAGTCGAGGAAGTCAAGTTGTAGATATTTGATCACCTTTTCAGGGGAGTTGTGTCTTTGTAGTTGAGATTGAAAATATGTGTCACTATATCATCCCCACATTCATGTTTTATTATATATATAGAGGCATATAAGAATTTTTTCGGGATGAATATCTTTATTCATGGGCTATATTTTAATCATGATATTTAGGTTTTAATTTTTGATAATAATAATACAATATTTTTGGATTGAATCTCACATTTGATGCCAAATCATAACATATTGATATGCACTATCATTGCATAAATTGTATCATTATTTCAAAATTGTTTGAGATTAATAGATTTTATATAGATAACAATGATTCAATTATATTGGCCATGATTTTGATTAAAAGGGGATTTGATATATTTGAACTAATGATCGTGTTAATATTGATCCCTAATTGAGTCAAACATGTCTTTTAGTGGGCGTCCTCCTCATATTGGTACAAAAAATGAAATTTAATAATATTAATATTAAGATAAAGGTTTTATGGTTTAGTAGAGGCATATCACATAAAGGGGTATATAATTTTACTATTCATTTCATGATTTTTGTGTAGCTAGTGGTTGGAAGTGTTTCTCAACGCACAGACGATAATAAATTTTAATTTTATGATTACCTTTGAGTGAAAATGGTATTTATTTGGACACTAATCATTGTTCAAATTCCATTTAGTTTGGGTGATTATCCTTTGACATAAAGAATCATATTTTTATTTGGATTCATTTAATGAGTTATATTCCTTATTTTGATATTTATTTTAGACTTCATTTTATCAGGTTTTATCTAATTTTATCCTATTATAAGTTTTTAGATCCAAATAAAAAAAATTAGACTTTTTTGGGTCATAATCTATTTTTTCGGATTAGTTATCTTGGATTAGGACCCATTGAATTTTAAATTTTTGGGGATTCATTGTTAAAAATTTTATGTTTATACAATTTAATATCATACAAATATTTTTTTGTTGAAAATACAATTATTATTTCGATATTATATGAAGGGAATGAATTATTTTTTCTCTATGGATTCACATTTTACAATTTGAATGTTTTGCACTAACAAGACATCCCAACATATATTTTCATAACAAATGGTGTATGTCATATAAGAATTGATAATAAAATCCTCCTATCACTAATTAATTTTATGATGTAACCCCATGTCATGACCCACCTTCACCAAAAGGAGGGAAGGGTCAGCAGATTGCCAGGACCTTCCTTCTTTAAGTTGAAGGAGAGATAATGACCCCCGAGACCCACCTTCAATAGGTCCCGGAGTGGCGACCAACACCAAGGGTATAGAAATTTCTCACAAATGGAATGCATTACCCATTTTTGTTTTATAAGATAGAGATATGAGATGATGAAACTCAACAACACCAAGGTAAAAGAAAAGTAAAGCCAAAAATAAACCATTCCCACATGCATGTTCCAAAAGTAAAACCACTAGGTACAAAAGGTGACTACAAAGGTAAGTACCAAAGATGAAAAGAAAAACAACAACTGTAACTACTCCAAAGGTCTGAGCTAGTAAGGTCCTGCGTGATCCCCGATGTCCTACTGGAAACCTGAAAGTATTTTTATATATGTAGGGTGAGCAGACAAGTACACTCAGTAGGGAAAACCAAAGACTCTCATGCACAAGTGGGGGAACTTACTAATGTCCTGTGAGAAAAGAGTAAACCAAACACATATCAAGGTAAACTATCCACCCCAGGCCTCACCAAGGCACACTCCCCAAATAACACAAGTCAAGTAATATATATAATCAGAGCACATCGATGTTTGGGTTCCCCACGCCACTTTCCCACTGGTTATTGAGACATCCTACGCATTAGACCAATCCCGCCATTCTCACCGTAGTCCCACTACCACACCCGCCCGCACACACCTAGGACACAACCACACGCAGTCCCACTGCTGAATCCCTCCCGAACACACCTGGGCCACAACTGTCACACGTAACCACACCTGCAAACACCTAGGCCAGAACAACCACCACCACGCCCAAAGACACCTAGGATAGAAAATCCACTCCCACGCCTGAAGACACCTGGGCCTCATCCCGAAGACACTTGGGAAACCACCTGCCACACACACCTGGCCAACCACCACACCACCCTGCCCGAAGGTTCTTAGGCTAATAATGGACCTCAGGCCATCACAGCCCGCCCGAAGATACTTGGGATATCCGGGAAAGGGAGCAGAAAAGGAGCTAATAACCAACCACCAAGAATAATGTTGGGAAAAACACCCTCCCCCATGAAATGGGGGTGTTCGGCACTAAGTGCTCAACTTGGGTGGGGCACGAATATGAAACACAAAACTACAAGTATAGATATAGGCAACAAGCACTCACCCAAAGTCTAGGATTTTCTAACCAGCCTATAGAGCCCAACACCACTACATCCAAGTCCCAAGTCACGACTTTCACCAACAAAACCCATTTGTCCCATTCTTGTTTCATGTTCAGTAATAATGTTTAAGTTTAAGCACTACTGGGCAACTAATAAGCATAGGCACAAGTCCAGGAAAGTAAACAGTCAAGCATCAACCATAACACCCACACCCAGTTCTCAACAACAGAGGATCTCACCCCAAATTCACACAACCACCAAGAGTACAAGATAGGGGATCCCATCCCCTCCCATATTTCTAGCAATCGACCCGAAAAGAAAACAACCAAATACCACCATCAACACAATTCAGGGTCATGCCGGTATTTTCAGATTTAAATGACATAACACACTCCATGATTTCAATTTTCGTGTGTTTTAACCATGGGTTATCACAGAAGGAAAGATCCTGGTGATTCAATCTATTTGGCCGGATATATGTGATTAACCAATTACTTTCCATAGTAGGAGTTTACAACCAGAACAAGCCATTTAAAACATCAGCAGGGGTTCATTAGTGCACAAACAACGACCACCAATGGCCTCGATTTTCAGAAGGCATAAGCCATCACAACTCAACAAGATGGTCATAGAAGAAACAACATCAAAATATAAGACAACATCAATGATCACAGCCCCCTCTTTATTTATAGAATTCGTTCATTATCTTTAATTAGGTCTGGTTTATCCAATCCTATAGAATCAAAAGCACACCCACCCCGCAAGATACACAAAAGAGTGAGGCAAAGAAGGAATTCACTACCTGTTTGATCGACGATCGACGCTTAGGCCGGGTGCTGAAATTTACGGATAACGATGCGGCGCACCCGATGCACCAGAAGCTATTTGTGAAAAGACACGATCGAGGAAAGAGAAACCAAGGCTAACCCTTAGTTTATAAGAGATGGGGACGGTTGAGGTGAAAACACAAAACCGTGTAAGGTGCGGGGGTTATGGGTTGACCACGCGGCTCCACTCGTCACAAAAAAGGGGTCGGGTGGTTTAAGCCAACTCATGAATTGATTAACTATTTGATTAAAACACTTATGCATGTTACGGGTCTTTAAAACATTCTTAAACGAGTCAGAATAGGGTTTAAAACCCTATTTGCGCAAAAGGAGTGCTACTGGAAATAACTCGACAAGGCCGGGCGACGCCGATCGGTCTCACCGATCGGTCACGACGATCGGTCTCACCGATCGATCTCACCGATCGGTCTCAATGATCGTTCACACTGATCGGTCTCACTGAGACACCACTCCTTTAGGTGCCAAATTTTGGAAAAGGGAAGGACCAAGAGAGTCTAGGTCATCACACCCCATATGTGCATCGCTGATGGTTCATCAAGGGTTGGGATAGTGAAAATTATCCTAATAACTGGTATCAGTGCCATGTGTCACCCATGAGAAATATGGGTGGCTCAAACTTGTTTCATAATGTCAAAAGTTGTTCAATAGAAGAATTTGATTCCATGATATCTTTTATAAAATTTTATCCCTATATAAGTGATCACAGAGTAGGTCCCAAAAATGAGAAAAATAGGAAATTCATGATATATGAATCTGGTTGATTATTAATGAAGTGGAGGCTCAGCTATGTAGTATTTATTTTGAGAGGAATATTATTTGGTGATGAACTAAATGTTGCATCTCTTTCTCACAGAATGGTTGCTGATATATAAGATTATATGACCTACTCCTTCTATCACCAATTGTTATTAGTATGTAAATAGAAAAGGACATATGTGTTGGTCCTAGAAACGTGAGGCTTCGGGAATGGATTCAAAAACCACCAACCCTTCGCATTCCACCATCACACTGCCTTGTGAACCCCATTAACTAGTTTTTACTTTCATTGTTTCCATCACAGGACATTAATTATATACTTGTTGAATCAATGAATCACTTAGTTTATTTATTTTGGAACACATGTAACACTTTTAGTTAAAATTATCTCTCATTAGTTTTACCATAAGTTGTTATTTCTGTACAAAATAACCTGTCAGAAAATTAAATAAGGGATAACTAAAATAATATTCTAAAAATAATGTAATCTTTACTTCCCTATCATATTACATACATTAGGTTTTTAATAAATATCATTATTCCTTGAAGAAATCATATTTAGATACATAAAATTACTATATTCATTGCTATATGGTAAATTTATTGTTGTTGTGGTTACAAATGACTTGATGTTTTGGAATCCTAGTATTGGAGGATGTTACAAAAATGATTATAAATTTAGTCACACCAAGAGTATTAGAAAAATAATTACTAATTACATATCAATAATTTTGATATTTTTAATTAATTTATAGTATTATAAATTTCATTATAATGAGAGTGCTTCAAGTTAGTGTAGTTTTTATTCATTTGGAATTTTTATTTGAGGTAATATTTTATTTATTTCATTACATAGATCACTAAAATTTTCATTGTGATTTTTGTTTTCCCAATACTATATAATAAATTGATTTTTTGGATAAGAACATAGAGGATTTATAGATCATCTATATGAAGTTCTTATAGTTCTTTGAAGATTGATTGCATGAACATCCATATATAGAAGAGATTTTTTACTAAAAGGTTTAGTCACTGGATTTTGGGTAGATAAATATAGACCTTTTAATATGTTTTAAAATGCAGGATACCTTATGATGGGTTGAACATTATAGATATAATAGATATGGTGTAAATATGAACCATAAACATATATTTAATTTTTTTGTTTTAATATATCATTCAATTAATTATTTGGTTTGTAAACCAATACTCTACAATTAGTTTCAAAATTTCAATACATTACATTTTTATTTTCCCTACCTATATTTTATTAATTGGAATTTCGTAAAATTTTGATATAATTATATATATTATTCTATCATTATTTTTTATAATTCAAATTTTCATTTTATGGATTATTTTACATTAAATTTCAATTGAATTGAATTTCTTATTTCAGATCAATATTAATCCTGAGGAAATGTCATATTTTTTTATATATTAAAAAAACATTCCCCTCTATAATAATAATTTTGTGAAATTATTGAGAGAAATTTTTTTATCATCATTAGAATTTACATAATTTTTATATTTATGTAATTCATAATTCTTGATAGTTTATTAAGATTTCATTTTAGACTCCTGACACTTACAATAAAGGTTATGGAATGATTTTTTTCAACGACAGTTTTTCTAGTTGCACCACATTAGAATTAAACTCAAACTAGCCCCTTTCTATTTGATGGATAATATTATGATTATTAGTGATATAAAATGATTTATTGTTTTATTGATTCTAGAGTTTTAAACTTTATAATGATAATTATAATTTACAATGTTTTAGATAAAGGAAATGTTCAATTTTTTTAATATGAAAAATTTTAATTTATAGTGAATCATATAGTTTAAAATAATTTATTATGTTATATTAACATGGAAATCAATATATAGATATTGTCTTATGAAGTGGAAAATGAAATTTGAAAAAATCTTGATATTTTTCATTTTAGAAATTCCATTGTTCTACCAAATCACAAAGCTATGTTGAGAGGTGATTATCAGGTCTTTGATTTTCTACCATGTGAAAAAATAACTCAAATGAATCAACATATAATGACTATAATCAATATATTTCAATCAATGGGTTTTAAATAGTTATTATAAGGTAAAATCATTTAAAATATTATTGATATTATGTCTAATGATTGGGAGTGAGAGATTACATAAATAGATGATACTAATCATTGGAAAAATCTGTGTTTTTATGTCATAATTATAAAATTAATTCAATATTTACGAAAACATAATTGAGATGTTGAGAATGTTAACATGAATAATGGAGTATCCCTTAAAACTATTTCTTAATCCTACTTTGGATAAATTAAATGATTCTACTTAAACTTCTAAATATTATTCTTCAAAAAGTAAATGTTAAAAATAAGATAAAAGTGGTTTAGAGGATAATGAAAATTAAATTTATCAAATGAATGGGTTGAATGAATAAGATAGTTTATAATAAAAAATTAATGATTTATTTTTGAAATGAAAGGAATGACTAACATGACATGATAAAATCATCTGAAATAATTTTATATGTATGTAATAAGGAATGTCAAATTATAAATGATTTCCCTAAAATTAAGAATAAAAACAGAAAATAAAATTGAGTATATAAATTCAATGTATTGAAAACCTTGAATTTTTTTCACTCCTACCAGTATAGTGAAAGTTATAATTTTCACGGATTCTCATCAAATGATAGTAGAACTAAAAGATAAAAATTAATTACATTTTTTGTGAATATTTTTTATAATGAAAAATTCTACATGGAAAAGGTAAATATTAAATTATTGGTAAATATAACTATAGATTATAAAATTTCAAATTATTCTGAAGATGATTATTCCAATTCATTGGTTGATGAAAAAGATTGTCCATCAGGTGATGAAATTGTAAATACATTAGAAAATAAGGTGGATCTAACTACTATAAATGAAATTATAAAATATGATACTCTCAAGGAAAAAGAAAATAGTTTTCTGAAAAGTACTAATTATTTGGTTAAAGAAAATATTATTATAGATAATAAAATAAATTCATAATTTTCAACTCAAATGTTCATTATTATAACTGAATAAGAATAAAAAAATAATTTACATATGAATATAGTTTATTTTAAAATAAACAGTTGGAAAATTGACGATAAGAACATTGATAATCAAATTTTGTTTAAAAAAATAAATTTGATGTCTAAATTATAAATAAATTTTTATCAATCATTAATTATATAAAATAAAATATTTATAATATTTATAAACAAATAATACCCTCTTAATCTTATAATGTAGTTATTTCTACATAAAACATATTCTATAGAAAAATATTATGAACCTGAAAGTGAATAGTTTGGTACTAAATCTCAAAGGTGAGGTCACTAGAATAATTATTTCTCATTAAATGAAGTTCAATAATTCATATTTTAAAAAATAAATTATTTCTAATGCACTAGAAGTCATCCAATATAAAATAATTTGATAGATATCTTTTGATAATATTTTTTCTTTCCTAACAAGACACAAGAAACTAAATTAATAATAACATAGTTTAATCATTTCCAAGAAAAATGTAAAATAGTTTTAAATAAATGAAGTGGAACATTGATTATGGTTGTTCTTAAAATATGACTTGATAAATGTAAAATTTCCAACATTTAAATTTATTGAATACATGATGAGTGAAATTTAGATAAAATGTAGAAGGATAAATAATAATAATCAGTGGTGTTTCGTTCTTTATAAATAAATTAATTATAAATGATTTATATGTTATGTTTTTTTGAAAACCCTTGTCTATATTAGTCAATGACTCTAATAGGGGTGTCTCATGAACTTTATGAATGATGAATATTTAATTCAAGGATTAAAATTTTCTTTTATTATATCTTCTAATATGCATGAGAATGTAAACACTCTTTACATAGAAGACTTATGTTATACAAAATGTGACATCATGTAAATTACAAGGCATGATAAGTTTATCTTCTAGATTGTATTTATTGTTTTTTCAAAAGTTAGAGGCTTATTAGAGGATTTATGTTTTTTAAAATTAAAATCAACGAATCTAGGGGAACCAACCCCCATCATGGATCAGTTGGTGAGACATCAATTAGCTAGTACAGTGGCACCAACTAGCTGGTAGAGGTGGAAGAAACAATGAAAAAGAACAGATACCTCTAGTGAGTTGGTATAAATCCATTTTCTTTCCAATGGAAAATGTTGATTCCCAATAATATACCTAAATCTAAAATCCAATCGACTTTTCATTGATTCCCAGTTGTCCTGACCATTGTGGGGGACCTTCTTATTTCATTCTTACAAGCCTATTTGATATATCATTTAACATGGTTACAAAAATTCATATAAACCATATCTAGGAACTATCATTCCGTTATGTTATCTTACCCCATCCACAATATTTAGTGTTTCAATCTTGGAATGATTAGTTGGATCCCAAATATTATATTTCATCTGTTCTAGGTAAAATCAACTCTTTCTCTTGATATAAATCCTATATCTAAGCTACATCATAGAAATTTGTAGATTACATGTGATATAATATATAATACAATTTTTTTGATGTATAAATAATTAATATTAATTGTTTTTATTATTAACCTAAATATATCTATATCTACCAATGGTGTATGTAATTTTGGTGTTATTTGATAAGTCTCTAAATCCATGTCCCATTATTCTTCTTAAATAATGATTCTAAAATCTTAATTGTGATGAATTGGGTTTGGATTTGGTAATTATTAGTGGACAAACGTGGTTCAATGACGTCTCTTAGAAATTGATGTTGACACGCCAAAGGTTGTAAGAATATAAAATATAGGGCCTTTTTTGTAAGGTTGATTAGAATGATTGGAATGTGTGTGTGTTCACCTAGAGATTAGAATCATTTTGTGAAATGGTATGCTTGTATTTTGGTATTGGGTTGGTTTGTGAGAACTATGACACCGATTCAATATTTTTTTTTCCGATTTCTATATAATAATTTTTTTTGTGAATGCTTGATTTATAGATTATTATATTTAGTATTAAGGTGAAAAGTGGATCATTGTTTCTTGGTTACCCCTAAGAGGAGGAGAAAAGGCTAGATCGACATGGTTCCAGTGAAGATGGTGTGTCCTAGATATTAGGAAGGGTTAATATGGCCTTGTGGCCTGAAACAAGATAGAGGATAGTTTATAATGATCTTCATTCCAAACTCAAGGCTGATCCAGGTCTATGGAAGGCTTGCAACATAGCCTAGTAGAGGTAGGGGAACAATGGAATTTTAGAATAACCCAAAGATTAACAAGGGTTGTATTAACCTTATTACCTAACCCGGGGCTTGGATTTTTATAGGCCATGATACAAGACTTATGTCACCCTTGTGTGCTGATTAATATGTGATCTAATATAATAAATTCCATACATAATGGAGCTAAAGTAGGTACGACAAGGGATTTTGGAATCCTAGGTAGTGAATGATAACCTAAAATTTTACTGGTTGCTTGTTTTTGAATTTAAATAACATCATTTCAAATTAAATTATATACAAATGAAAATGATGTAATGGATTCATTGGTGGTTCCCTTCTCAGTTTATACTCACACCATGCATGGGCATCTTGATCATTGTGAAAATTTCTTGATTAGGTGACAAGATAAGTGAAAGGGTCATGTCTCAAATAGTTGAACGTGTGGGCTTTGGGGGATATGAAAAATTCTGGGATAGACCCTAAACTATTATTTCAGTTTTCTATTTTAATTCCATTTTTATGAAACATTGGTTTACCTACCACATTAAGAGTCTTTTTGTTTACTTTTTTAGAAAAAAAATTTATTAAATTTTATTTTATAATGATGAAATAATATTTGTTATTCTGGGATATTTATGATTCAATGTTGTTGTTATAGTGTTTAGATATTGTTAAAAAGATTAGTCTCCACAAATGACCCTTCAAACCCTCATCGCGAGTTTCTAGCCCCTTTCTTCTGTCAAGGCATTCATGAGGCCATATGAAAATCCTTCATAGATCTAGTGACATAGGTCAAGGAATTAAAATGTTGTATTTGAGATGGTTTCATTTTATTTCATCATGACTATGACTAGGGAAACATTGAAATTACAGGGTCTAATTAAAACTTGGGTAAGGGAGTAACCTATGTTCTTGGACAATACTTATGTAATAGACACTTTATCTATTTGTGATGATATCTCAATTATTGATTTTGGTATTATATTTTCATGACGATCTGGAGAATTATTGTTTTTTTATAGTTTTTAGTATATTTGTTGTGTCACATATCAAAAATTGGCACATATGTTCACATATAATGCATTTGACTACTTTTCAAGAAAAGTAATTAAATTCATTAAATTTCATTAGAAATCTATGGTATATGACATAGTGATATAAATGTACTGTGATTTTATTTATTTAGACTATGAATGATGTTTTTGTTATGTGTATATAGTTGTGACTAATGTAAATATGTAGAAGACATGGTAGATGGATTGGTTTGTACTATGGGGTTATTACTTAATGAAATGGGAAGCCTATTCGGATGTATCTTCTAAAACCTATATATTTTGTGTTCCTATAATTTCATGATCATTTTATTTCATTATGTTGTTGAAGGATTTTAAAAGAACTAATTTTTAATTTTAGATCTTTCCACCATTACATCATCTTGAACGAACACCCATGGATGCTGTTCAGGAAACTCTTGTAAGAGTGGTAGCTCTTCTAATTCCTATAAGCATGTAAGATTCTGTAATTGATAATAATAAAAGAGACAGTCCTTTAGTTTGAGTAGTGAATCTTCTTTATGGTGGTTTATTTTTTGTATTTATTATTCAAGGTTAAACATCTCATAGAAAAAAATCAATAATGATAGGTATTTATAGGTTCATCATCCCACATCCTTCCACGATATCAGAGGACCTCATGACTCAAATTATATTATTGATATCATTAAGGGAATATTTGATCTAGTGGATACTTCATGGTATCAAAGGGTTATGATGGATTCATTCATGCTTCATGGAACCACATAAGGATGGTGGTGTGTAATTAAAAAGGAAGGTAGATGTGTTTTTTAGACATTTTAGGTCTTCATGAATCTCGTTAATGAGTACATTTTTTAATACACTATAGATTGATCAATGTCAAATTTGTTAGGATCTTCAAAAATGTGTGATTTAAATTTCATCCAATTTTGTTCATTTGAAGAAGTTTCTTCACTTTTATCCTCTTTTAGATTGTAATGAGGAACAAAAGGCCTGAAATTTTGACATCAGTATTCATCTAGAGATAAAATTTCAAGTAAGGATCTTTGTACAAATGATTTTTTTCAGGTACTATAGAAGGCCAGGATGACTGTGAATGTTCTATAGGATGACCAGAAATTACGTATCCATTCATTCATTGGGGTAACAATGAGTGGTCCACTAATGTTGCAGTGAGCACCTTTTGTAGTAGAAGGATGTGGATGAATGATGAGGAACACTATGATGTCTATAAGTTGTAAGAGTAAACGACAGATTCTTAATCACCCTCTTACAAATAAGGCCTCACTCTATGATTCAATTTTCGATAGAGAAGATATTATCCTAAAATTTTCCCATGATATTAGAATAAGATTCACAAATGTTAAAATATCTGGAGTTATTTTATATTTTTATTAAAGGGTGTTTCACAAATGTTACATCAATTTTATTGGGTAGATGTGGGTGATGGGTCATGAGACTAATAGGGGATCTCACCACTAGGACCAAACCCCATAGGTGTCCCCAAATTATCCAAAATAGGAGACTCATTAGTAGATTCATGTTACTATCACATCTATATAGTATTTTGTGGATAATATTATAGAAGTTTAAGTATATGGACCTTCTATTGTTAGTTGTTGGTTCAGATTATGACTAATGTTTTCTTCATTTTTTGATACAGGAGATTCCCATTAATTTATAAATTCTTAAATCTTTACTAAGTTAGATATTATGATTAAATCATCTAATAAATTTATCTTATAGATATAGCCTTTGGGAGAGTAGTATATTTTCTGTCGATATTCCAGGAGTTTATTATAGAAGTTGTCATTTATAGACATTTAATAGAGTCCCCTCTCTTAGAGATGAATAACATTGATGTGATATTTGACATTGAGTAGTTGACCAGTAACCAGGGACACATTCAAATTTATATGAGAGGAGTACCATTTACTACACCTAAGGAGGATATATTTTTTAAATATTTAATGAGATGTTGGAACTATAAAAATGGGATGGAACATTAGTTAGTTTGTATCTATTACATTATAGGTAGTGGGATTGGTAATTACAATAGACTAGGTAGTAGTTCCCCCTAATTTTCCTCTAGTGGTGGACCATTATAAGGATATAATTCAATATAATTTCTCAAAACTTTCTATGTATTGGAGAATTTTATTCGATATCAAACTAACAATAGGATTACTAACCACATTGATCCCAAAAAATCATATAGAATGTGATGAGTTTAAGTAACTCAAGGGGAATCTTGAGGATATATTAGATAATTTGTTTTTCTGACCAAGATGGGGTGATTCAGTTTTGTTCCCCAATATGGTGGATGGGAGCCTTCAACTATTTGTAGTTTATATGAATCTAAATATGGTAAATGTAAATAATATGTACTAATTTTTTATGATTGTTTCATTTCATGATCAATTGAGGGGATCCTAATGATTATTCAAAATTGAGTTGTGATTAGGACACCACTATTGTTGGTTCAGAGAATAGGAAGTAACTTGAAAACATTTAAGTGTTGTTATAGATTGTATGTGTATTGTTTCAAGCCTTTTTGGTAAGAGAATTCACCAAAAGTGTTCATATAATCTTTAAAATAACCTTCCATTAATATTTAGACTCCCTTTTCATTGTATTCATTGATGATATCCCAATACTCTCAAATATCTCAATGTTGAATGCTTGGAATGTTGAGATCATGTTGAGAAAAAATCATGATCATTGAAATTATTCTATGATATCCAAGTGTCACTTATTTAATCAATATTTATCTTCTGTACGAATGTCATTTCATGAGAGGGAATATCAATTGTCTCAAAAAATTAAGAGCCATTGAATCCTTGTCACATGTTTGAGATCATGAGTTTTTTTTGGTTTTCCAGGGTACTAAAAATGGTTCACTAAGGATTCATCGTGGCAGAATGAACCTATGTATGATATTTCCATGCATAGGTTTAAATTTGAGTGGATAGATCATCATATAGAGGTAATCATAGAGCTAAAGTGGAGATTTACATTGGATCTGATTTTGATCTTATGTGATCTTGATATTGGATATTGGGTTTACTATATTGGTTTAGGTTTTGGTTTGGGGGTTGTCTTTTGTAATATGATCAAGTAGTTTCTTATGGGTCTCATTAGTGAAAAATAATGAGAAAAAATACCCTATGTATAACTTGGAGATAATGGACATTGTCCAAGCCTGGATGTGTTGTCCCCATTATTTCTTCATTTGGATGTTTTTCTCTACACTAACCATAAGAACTTGTGGTAAATCATTTCTCAAAAGGACTCGATTATCTTGAAGAGTAGTAGGTATTATTTTCAAAATAATTTTGATATTGAGATCAATTATACTCAAATAAAGGATAATTTGGTAGCAAACTCTCTTAGTATGAAGATAAATGATCTTGGAGGGTAGCGTTCAATGTCGAAGTAGAGTCTAATGGTGTTTTTAGATTAACAGTTGGTAGGTACATCTATACATATAGAGGTGACACTATAGTTCCCATCTATTATAATGTCTTCCTTATAGGACCAACTGAAATCCATCTAAGATCCATATTTTCAGTCATTAGGGAATAAGAATGGTTAGTGGGGAATGGAAAACTCTTGAATGGTCAACATATTAATGTAACATGATTTAAATTTATAGAAGAGTTTTGTTTCATGATTCCATCAAGGAATATATTAGGAGGGAATCAAATTCTTCCTATTGGGTAGTGAACCCAAGATCAATGAAGTTGTATCATGGTATTGGATTATCGTATAGGTTTCCAAAAATGAAGAGGGACATCACTAGTCTTGTCTATAATTGTCTCTATTATCTGAGAATTATGGTTAAGAGTCAGCACCAAGGTGGAATTCATCAACATCTTCTAGAGCCAAAATAGATATGGGATGAAGTTACTATTTTTTAAGGGTTTACCTAGGATCCCAAGACAATGAGATTTGTTATAGGTTGTGGTAGATTGGTTAATAAATATATAACATTTATTGATGATTATATATACTCATTCAATAAACGTGTTATTAATTCTCTATGTATAAGATACCAATTATGTACATTGTGTTTCTATAAGAAACATTTCTGATCTGAATTATTCTTTCATGTATTTCATTTATCAATAATTTTTTACGTTGATAGGGACTCATTTTAAGATGTGTATGGCTTTTCATGCACAAAAATGGGTAGTCAGATATGGTGATCTAGATTTTTGAGTATATTCTTTTGGAATGAATCATAGATTTCAATATATCACTATATGATCATCTAGGAATAGAATGATTTCTCTAAAATATCAGTTTCAAGTCATTTATATTGATGACACTATTCTAGAATATTTATTCCAATCATGTCATTCACCTGTATATTAGCATGAGGCTA
Source organism: Viscum album (assembly GCA_963277665.1). Taxonomy (NCBI): domain Eukaryota; kingdom Viridiplantae; phylum Streptophyta; class Magnoliopsida; order Santalales; family Viscaceae; genus Viscum; species Viscum album. The sequence goes on from OY728123.1 coordinate 777,250,299, forward strand.
GAGATGTCACTATTATCTGAATTATTATAGTGTATGGGACATGTTATTGGGTCTTATTAATTAATAAATAGCTGATCAACACAAATATAATGCATTGCTTTTATTCTAAACATTGTTGACGCCCCTTGTTATCTGATGTGGGTGATTAGGTTTTCTTGTTAGTGTCACCTCAATTGGGTAATTTATGGTTTCTGAAACAAGGGAAGTTTGTGATTCTATATCTAGTATATTAATATCATTGAATGTATCAGAATAAAGATGTACCAATTAGAATATCTTTCACAGTATTGAGGTATACATAACGGGTTCCATAGGACTCAACATGTGAGTATGAGCCTAATCCAATTCATTTGGTTGATAGTGAGGATGTTTATTTGGAACTAGACGCTTCATTTATGGAGTGAACCAAATGAATTTTTGGAATGAAGTGAGAAATGTTTTAGGGGGGAATTGTACAACATGATTGACTATTATAGATCTATCAAAAAATAATATAGAAAACATTATAGAAAAAATAGAATTTTAGGGTGTAATGACCTAATTTATTCGAGTAGGGCCACTAGACACACTTTATATGGACAAGAAATCATTATAGGGGAGAGTTATAACATTAAAAAAATTAAAATGTATGTTATGTAAAATTTTCATCATGGAATTTCCATTTGTTACATATTATTTTTCTATTCAGAGGTTTTTTGGAAATCAAGAATATGAATTGAAGGAGATAAGAGAACCAATTAGAAGATTGTAGCTACTGGTGTGACTCTTCCTAGTCATCATATTTCCATCAGTATGAAAATTAATGAAGAATTTGCATAGTAGGAATACAAGTTCCCCTAGCCAACCAGTTGAAAACAACTAGCCCTTCAGTGGATTAGGTAATTGCCCAGGCTTCTACCTGGAGCTACCGACACAGTTACTAGTAACTGTTAACAAGTCAGTGGTTCTAAGATTTCCCCACCATTGATGGTTAATGTTTAATGTTATGTTAACATGCCTTTTTGACATATACAACATATTTTTCAACCCACATTCATAAAGAATGTAACCAATATATCTTTTTAAATATTGTTTTTTCTCAAATTCTTATATCTTCAAAGTTTTAGGCTTCAATTGATCTGTTGGTTCCCAAATGGTTTCTTTCATCTATTTGAGTCTAAATACTTTCATTTAATTTAAATTAATCACTTAGCTAATCTACTTCAGCTAGATATATTTGTTTCATTATGATATAATAGAAAATTACTGGTTGAATTATGGGTATATTTCAAATGTTTAAAATTTTATTCATTCACTTGAACATATCTATATCTACAATAGGTGGAGGATCTTGTTGAGTAAGTTAATCAATCTGTAATCCCATATGATGTTATGGTTCTTAGATATTGATTCTCTAACTATAGTTCTTATTACTATTATTTTGTTCTAGAACTCATTTTTGTGCATACATTGTTTATGTGAGGCTCTTAAAAATTGAAGTTGGAACACCTACGGTAGGAATTCATTACAATATAGGGACTTTGTATAAGGATGATCCGAATTATTAGGGTCATTACCCCTACCTCTAGAGGTACTACTCATGGGACACTAAAATGGATGATATATAATGACCATTGGGTCCTAGATTCAGTAGGCTCTGAGTTAGAATCTAGTATAGTGGGGTTTAAAATCTCTTGTATAGAAGGAATTATCCTCAATTATTTATTAAGGATTAGTATATAAGATAATGTATCCAATAAAAAATTATTTTTTAAAAAAGGATATCTAAAAACGTCCATGAATTTAATATATAAATAGATAAAATAATTTTTAAAAATTACTGAAAAAATCATGAGGCACTAAATCAATATAAAATACAATGTTTTCATGAGAAATATCTAACACAATCCCCAATTTTCCCCTAGATAGATAAAAAATGTTTTTATAAATGTATTGTGATCATGACATGTATAATTTGTAGGATTATTTTGAGGTCTCTAAAACACAACTGAAAAGATTATACTAATGTACCCCTGAAAAGAAAGAAGAACCCACATGCACATAAATAGGATAACTTACTAGTCTTATATTCAAAGGGTATAATAAAAAAATTAACCCATCCAAGATAGTAAAATAATGAGAACTCTATAAATAAAGTATACCGAATACCGATTTCCAACTAATTTTCCACTATCTTACCCCAACATCATCAAACGTAGTAATGAAATTCCTTATATAATAACCATTTACAAGACACATTGGAAGCTATATCATATCATGAATGAAGAAATGTGGGAATCCACAACACATCCTACCCAATGACATTTGGGAATCAACATCCACAGTATTTCTAAATACTCATGGGAAACCCATCCTATATAATGATTTCAATGAAACCACATCCACCCCCCATAACAACTAGTAAAAATAGAGCATTAGGGTTTTTTGATCATGAAGCACATCAACCTTGTCCCCTCATCCAACCATGAATGAACACCCACCATGAACCATCGTATCATCTCATTATTTATCAACTCTAGTTCACTTTTTTACTTATGTCCATAATTACTAGATTTTTTTGATCTTGAAAATTATATGTTTATTTGATTTTCAAAAAACACTTTTTGGGTGATTGGGAACCAATCCATACAACAGAGTACCATCAATATAATGAATGTTTAGGAAAAAACCCCAAACCCAAAGCCATTGGGAGTATGTTACAAGAGGTTTGTGTGGGGTGCATATAGAAAAAACATAAAAAAATTGTAGGTCAAATCCAAATAATCCAAACCTAGTTTTCAAAACAAAGGTGATAATATATCACACCACCTGACCACAAGGTCTCACAACTTCATTCACTATTGTTTTCACCTCTAAATGCATCGTACCACTCAAGAATGACACATACACAATATAGAAACCATTTTCCATTAAAAATAAATCATTTCTAGGTTTTCTAAATTCCAAACATCATCATTTATAAATCGTTCTTATTTCATATTTAGATTCATCCCATTCATTATCCATTCCATACATTACTTTGTTAACCAATAATTAATTTACACTCACATTCATTTTTCATTACTACTAATTACATTTAATTATTATTGTAATAATTTCATTTCCCTTCTAGGACTACTAAGAAGCATCACAAAATATCAGGTAAAAGAATATCCATCTAATGTTAAGAACACTTTCTTCAAATCCACACAAAATTTGAAACACCAAACATCACAATGAACACACATCACAACCACCACACACATCATTCACCACAAATCACCATAATAGTTTTGACATTGTTCTTTCATCATAGTTATTTCATTATTTTCATTTGTACTTTCACATAAACCTGATATTCGATGGAAAAACTATTTATTATCTAGATCTACATTTGCAACCCTTTCCATGTCAATATTGTTTAATTAAAAACATAAAACAAAAAAATCATCAAAAAAATAATATTTATAAAAATAAAAAGTATTCACAACTATATAATAACAAATATTCTAAATAAAATCCTTGTGATTTCCCCCCTTCAACTTCATTTATAAATTTAGAAATTAATTATATATATTAAGAAGATATATACCATACACCAAATGGAAAACCAGAGAATTATATCCCTACACATACATCGAAGAAGTAGTAACTAATGACCCCTATCCAAATGAAGATTAATGGAAGAATCATCCAAACACCTAGGATCAGACACCACAAAAAGCCAAGAAAGTACCACCAGATCAAATAAAAAGAAATACACCATTAACATACACTCAAAATTGAGAAAAACTCCCACAACTATGAACTCTCTGATGAAAGATAATAAGAAAAAATATAGAACAAAAAATTGAGGGTTACCACGATCAATATAATTCAATTCCAAATGATTTAAGATGAATGAGGGTGTTTGAAACACTGAGGGTGGTTAATGGAGAAGGGTGTATAATAAGGGGTTCTCCGTGTTTAGGGGGATGGTTTGAAATTTGAAACATATAAAGAAATGAACATTTATTTATAAATGAATCCATATGGATATGATCAAGATATTGAGGAATTTAAATTCCCATTATGGGATTGGTAAGAGTGAGTTCTAAAACCCCCACCCATTTACCCTTCTATTATACCCATTTTAAATAAGGTATTTTACTACCACTGTGACTTTAAATACAATTTTTCCACACCATGGTGGATCCTCTATTGTTTTTATAGCTACAAACCACGCTATAGAACTAAAAGGGTTGTTTTATTACTATAACCACACCCAAGGACACTTTTGTGTGTCATATTACCCATATAACATTGGATCTCCACCATATCACCACACTTGGCTCCATAACCTATGATCTGAATTTCCACCTTCATGTGACACACAAGAAGGCTATTAGGTCAACATGCCTAACACGAAATTTTTTGCATGGAATGGTCATATTGATCATGTTACAAAATAAAAATGCAATTTAAAATACCACCACCATGGCTAGGAAAGCTATGCTACAAACCGTGGTGACCTTTGAAAGGCCAAATTATCAAATGAAGCCTTAAGAACACACCAAAACTCCTCCTCGACACCATAAAGCCTTGAGAAACCACAATGTTTTTTTATAAGGTTAAGAAACATTAATCCTAATATCTATCAAAAAAATATATTCATCAATAACCATATCTATTCTTGAATCATAGAAAAAAGAGGGGACCAAACAACCACCCTGCTAGAGGCCTATTGGGGGTCTCATTGTAACAAAAACACTAAATCCATGTAGCACTAGAATCACAGAAAAACCCTTTAACACAATAATACACACAATAAACTTTACCTCAACATATCCCAACTAATGATCGCCACAACCATCTCAGAAATCAACCCCATGAAAACAAATCATGGAAAATTTCTCCTTATATCACGATATTGTCCTCTTGGATTGAAATACGTCACCCGATGATTTTAAAACATATCATAAAACTAACACATATTGGATGGGTAGGTATTCTACATTATTTAAATTATAGAATACATGTAACACACTTTCAGTAAGTAAGAAAGTATCAAATGAAAAATGAACTTGATTTGGGAATTAATCGTCAATACAATACAAAACAAGGCTAACGTCAAAAAAATCTATGTGTTGGGCTCAAATTTCTATCTAATGATCTGAATTTATCTACACTAATATAAATTGGATAAATAAAAAAGAAACTAATTTTATTGTTATTCCATTAATAACCATAACTCAATGTTCCTAGTTCTCCACTATTTCTCTCAATGAATTTCATGTCATCCTCGAATCAAACTCTTCCCAATCAAGGACATGGGTTCATCATGAAAATATTGATAGAGATGAGACATGTGGAAGATTTCATAAATCCTATCACTTAGTATATATCACTTTTAAGAGAAATTATATATATTTATGATGATAATTATCAGGATAAGAGGCAGACACCTCTGGTCCCAATGTAGTATCTGTGTGGTTTTCAGAAGTTCATCAAAATGGAACACCGTCTTGAGGAATCCATTATACGAACCCAATAAAAAACATGAATCATTCCTATAGTACATGGATAAAGGTAATGAAACATATAAGACTAATTTTTCACTCTCCTTATAGTAGTATATCCCATTGAATCACTCAAGCAGGCCTCAAAATGCCAAACACCTCCTGTTAAGTGGTGAAAACAGCTGAATCACCTTCATCTGGTAGTACACAAAAAAAGGGTCTCCTAGTATTTTAAGAATAGATGAATAAAGTATACTACATTCTAAATGAACTAATCACCATTTATTTCTTGGAAACCTTGGATAAAAACCTTCTCACACTACCACATCCCAGGAAGCATGATGAGGTCAACCTCATCAAAGTTGCCACCTACATCCCTTTCCAAATAATGCTTGGTAATAATATCAATGACTATATTATATTTAATGAAATAAATTGATTCATGGTAAATTATGGACATGTCATTTAGATAATCCTCAGAGTAGGTGTCTTGAATAACCATTTCCCAGTCAGAAGATGAAGGTTATTGGTAAAAAGTCATGGTCAGTCATGTATAAAAGTTCGACAACCAGATGACCTAACAGGTAGTTTAATGAGATCATGATATCTTAAAATAAATACTGTGTATACCCACAATATATCCACCATATATAAATTAGGAATACCAAATTCCTCCCAAAAGTGTGTGTGACCATTGGATGAATGAGGTAACATAAGATGAGGTGTAATATTCTACTCCAACACAACCTCTATCTCTTGCTGATTAATTGCATAGAACATCCTTAGCATAGGTACCACCATGAAGAACAAAATACTAAATGAATTAAGTGGATATATTTGGATATATAAATATCATACATGTAGAAAACAACTTCTCCAATGATGAATATGAATCAAAATATGTGTTTCCAACATATAATCGGGGAATGGGAGGCTGCGTACACCTGAATCAAGGATATAGAGGAAAATGTGAGAATGGTCAGACCAATATTTCATCAACATCTACATAGAGGATATATATATTATTAATACTCTTGGGAAAGCACTCCAGCAGGCTCAAAGGAGGTCTGGATGCATCCCAACACCCTCTAGTGACAATCTATACCCAATTTTCTTGCATGAACAAACAGAGGTGTTCAATCATATGATCACCCTAGGCAATGGGGAAGTCTGGCATGACCTACACTGCTAGTAGTAGATACTCCCTCGAACTCTGAATAATAATTGGGCCCATCCACCTTCAATGTCTTGGCTCTTAAGCCCCATGTCTAAGAGCATCCCCAAATCTAGAAGTACAACCCTATAGAATAAAAGTATGATGTTACGGGAAATTAAGAGGTTTCCCCATTAAAGATCTTTGTACTTGATGAACCCCATAAAGAAAAATAACATTGGGAGAACTTATTGAATCCATCTAGATCCCCCAGGAGATCAAGAATTAATTCATTGTAGCCACAGATTATGATGTAGAGACCATGTCATCAGAATTTTATTTCATCATCTCACTCATTGAACATGATCAAGAAGAGTTAATCCACGGGAAACTAAATCCAAAATAAGTTTCTGGAATACTAAAAAATTTCGACATCTAGAGGAACTTGATTTATAATGGGTTTGGGATCAACCCCATGGAGGTTTGAACCTTATAGAGTTGGGATATAGTGAAAGGGATTTGTCTTCTTAAAAGTTAACCATTCAAGGGTATGATAAGCATGGAAAAAATTCCTTTTGGGATGATTAACCTAGATACCAATTTAGAGAACTCTCATATGACATAGATATTATGTTTATCCAGTAAGAGACTGCATAGAATATCCTTCATTAAAAGACCTGTCTCCAAAACCACTTATTGATACCTTCAACATTCCATCAGTGTTTGAAGTACCCAAATGATGGAATGGTTGAAATACTACGTAGTGACCATTCCCCCTTCGAGAAATGTAGATCAACATATTTGAAATAATAATTCTATAAACCTTTACCATACAACCATAAGAATATGATTATATACATGTTGTATCACCGAATTGAAAAGGGACCACCCATGAGACCACTAGAGTATGCTCAACAATGTCTACGTTATCATAAATCTATTTGAGGAGATAGATTTTCCCCATAGGTTCATGCCCCATATTTCCTATGTTAATGTGTGAATGAAAATCATCTCCCATATCTATTTTCTATGACATTGAAACCAGTTGATGATAATGTCTCTTAATGTGGCCAATCTCAACCCAATAGTGATAGTGAAGCCCCAAGATTTGCAACTAAATCTAAAAATGTCTCCATAGACATAGAGCTGGATGAAATTGAGGATGGATTCAAGAATTCTACTACTTCTTTTGAGGATTTTGTCACCAACACTATCAATTCACTTAGGAATTCCAATATAGAAATATAATAATACTTGTGGCCCAAAATGATTAGTTTCCCCATGCCTTTCAAAGGGAAAGAGATGTAAATATCATTTCCAAATAGAATGCTATATGTATTTTCATGGGACTATAAAAAAATTCCCAAAATGAATATTTATGTGCCTACATACTATCTCAGACTACACAACAATCATCGAGGCTTCATCTAGGTATTCACAAGGACGGACCACTCTCATACAACCAATGTAGACGTGAATGTGAAAAAATTGATCAAAAAAAACTTTTTACAAGAAGTGAAATATCAAAATTTGGATTTTAATAAAATTCCAATTAAAGAAAAATAGCATGATTATTAGGGTATGCATGAATTTCAGTTACCATAATTGGCACTACCCAAAGGATGATTTCCAATTTCCAGTCACAATACACCTTATGAATGAAACTTCTAGCTTCCAATCCCTTTCATTTAAAGATGGTTAATAGTGGAGTAAAATTATAAATATGTCCCATGATTATGAAGATACCACTAACTTTAGACCACCTCAAGGGATTTTTTCTATCTGGACATTCCCTTTGGTTTTAGGATCACTAGTTCCACATATAAATGCACCATTCATCATATCATTAATACTCTCTTAGGAATGATAGGATAATGTAATATTGGTGACCTGGCGGTCTAATCTTGACTATGATGTGATCAATTAATAGACCTCCAAATAGTCTTCAACATGCTTTGATAACGTAGTATGGAGATAGATCTACTGATTTACTTTTTCGGGGTGACATTTGAGAATTTCCTTTTCTTTGTGGTATGCCATCAAGGTATCACATTTAAACTGAAGAATACTAGTTCTATCTTAGAAATATCCACCCCATATCAATGAAAGTAGGGTTATCCAAGGGAACCTCACCTACTTTCAATGATTCATTTAAAACCTATTTGGAAATGATATCCCCTTCACCATGCTGAGGAAGAACAAAATCCACTAATAATCGGATGATGAAGGCTAGGAATCGATTGAAAATCTTAGGATGTATCTACTACACCCATTGGTCCTGATTAATATTGTGGAAGGGAGGATACTTATCTTATATGTGGTCCCCATGGAACACTCATAGGTAAACATCCTCACACATATAAATGATGTAGAGAGTTTGAGAAATATACACTACCTTCAAAAAATTATGATAGGTATGGAGACCAGAAACCCTAATGTCGAGAATAACTTCATTTCACTCATTTTCTCAGTTTAAAAGATGAGGTGTTACTTGAATCAAAATGAAGTCCTTATGGTCTCTCATATCGATCCATTACAGTAAATCCATGTTTATTATATGTTGAATCAGATCTTGGATTGATAAATAGTCATTATTTATCAATATGACATTTATTTTGTATAAAAAAACATAGAGAAAGTGAAATACATAGCTAATTTTATCACAACACACCCTTCCCCATAAAATATACTATTGGAAACCAAGATTATAGATGATGAGGTCTTCTATTACCATAAAACTCCCCAAACATGGGAGATGGATTTATATGGAAACTCCCAAAGTAATATCCTCAAAATGAGGGAAAAAAGACCAATCGGGGTGGATTAAGAATTTTATTTGTCTATATGAATAAAGAAGTTGATCTGTAATCTTTATCACTAAATAAAAGTTTCAAAAATGAAGAAGAAGAATACCAATCCCTCATCACTACAATGGAATTATCTATACAGCTACAAAATTTACTACCTAAATATCTTTTTGTATTCAGAACTATTATTAAATTGGCTAAATGGATAATGAGGTATTAAAAATGAAGAAATTCACCATCTCACTAGATATGTTAGGGGTATGATGGAAGAATTCCCTTATAATCCCAAATTTCATTATGTTCATCAATCATATAGTTCTTGTTAAAAATCATTTTTTAATGTAGCCATAGTCTTTGATGACCCTAACCCGGTGAATGAATTCTTCTTAATCACACATCTAAGAATGATATTGCTGATCATTATTTGTGATATGGGGGATGTCAATGAGGTTAGGACTACCAGAGATCATGATGAACCTACATCCACCCATGGATGGATGGAGCCCATAATTGGTTATCTATATATTGGGAATCTCCTGACATATAGGGATGAAAGGGATCTAATTCTTCATTATGTGTTAAACATTTTCTTACTGAGTGGTACAAAAGAGAAGAAGTACCTCTAAAAGAGTGTATTCAACAATATCCTCCTTAGATTCATAGATTAAGGGTATATTCTCTACATTATAGATGAAGTAAATGAATGATACTATGAAGCTCATAAATACGGAACCATGCTGTCCCACCATATCAGTACGCTGGGATACTACTAGTAGACCATTGTATAAGAGTATGTGGAATTCACCATGGAATTTCATGCAATCATATTCAATAATAGTTCATCTGTAACCCTTTAAAATCTTGGCATAAGGATAAATATTCTATTCCATTTTCAATTGGGGGAATGTATACTATGGGGACATATCCCTAGGCCACAACTAAGTAGATCAGGTACATGATTACTTCCACTAATATATTTTCTAAATGGGATGAGGAAATACCCCTCAGGGACATTGGGAAAAGGAAAATAATTATCATTATGAATCCCCATATCCTTAATAGGTTTAGAGTCTCTAAAATTAAATTGATAGAAAACGACACTAGCTTTTGTTCCCTAGATTTGAGGAAGCTATATTGGGTGTACAACAATGACTCCAATCACTCATCTCATTTTCTTGAAGTGGAAAATTAACAGGTAAGAGCCTTAAATAAGAAATGTTTTGGATAAAATCTAGAATATGGTGAACATTAATAATAATTCACGGCCAAAAAAACTCTTTCATGATTTAGGTTTCTACTGTACCAACACACATATTGGTACACAAGACACACCATAATAATTAGTGGTTGGGACTAAGGTTGTGTTATCCACAGAAGTCCTACTTAGTTTACTCTAAATTTCCATTTATAGACAACTCCTAAATCATGTGAATCAAAAAATCATCAGGATAAGTTATAACAGCACGATGAGAACAGAATGTGATCATTGCAGAACAATGAGGCCCACCAGAATTGAATTGCATGAGCCTTTAATAGGAAGGTTTGACTCTATTCCATCCTCAAAGGGGATCTGGTGATAGCTCTTCTAACCCTAATGATCCATGGAAAGACACCCCTGATTATATATTTCAAAAGGTAAGGACCTTATATCATATATCAGGTATGTCATAATGGGTCTTACCCATTGGTCACGAAAGATGGGGAATGTGTCACACCCCCCCACAGATGATAAATTGATTTTCTCCTCAATAAATTCATGTGGACTGATTCATGTCATCACATGATATGTAGTGACACCTAGATATCCAATATTGGGCCCAACTACAACAATCAATGGATTAAATACCCACCTATGCGTGTAGGTCTGACCTCCGTAGAGAGTTTCCCTTTTAAGAATTACCTGTGGCTTTATTCCTATCTCCAATTTATACACAACCACACCCATAATTTAATTCATGGGCCCATATAAAATATTACCATTTAATTCTTGGAAACCCATTTCCTTATAAAAAGACATTAAACTACAAGGAAAATATCCTAGTCACACTACATTAAGACTATAGAAAAAGGTTATCCTTAATTCATGATGTTAAACTTCATGGAAAATTTCCTTACCGCATGATAATAAAATACATAGAACACATGATTGATATATGATGATAAACATAATAGATTCGAATACATCCCCAGTATGTGAAAATAAACTATGTAGACCACCACCCATATTTTATCACATATCAAAAGACCCCAAGGGCCTCACCTTAGTCAATGAGAGTACAATTTTCTTACATAATCATTCAAAAAACTCATTTAATAAACCATACATCATTTCTCAAGAACCTCAAGATTCAACAAATCTTTCATGGACCCTCAAAAGGATACCAATCATTAATGGACCCTTTTATTGACTATCCATGTATGCCTATGGATCTTAAATATTCACCTATAGTCTTCACACAAATACATCACTCTTCAAAAAATGTATTCAGATTCTTGTGAGGTCAGATATAACTCATATAGCACAATACACCTTAGTGTGATCTAAACCACTCTCGGTATAATCTTCCCATATCATTATTCATGACATGAGAACCTCGATCCATGATTAACAATTTTATCATCCCCTACTCTGAGGTATGATGAGGTGCCCATAACCTTAGCTGTCTTAATTGATCTCTTGGGTATCATCCCCATATTATGTTCATATTCTTCATGACCTTAAAATGACTTCATTTTGGTCAATCATATTCCACCTTAAACTCTAGCGTATAATGGTCCAAATTGCAAGACCTTAACTACAATAAAAAAAGGCAGAATACTTTTTAGATTGAAAACCCACAAAGTGTGTCCTAAAAAAATAAAATTCTTCTCTCGGTAAAATCTTCATCTCAAAATTTTAGCTAAAAAATAGAGTGAAAATAAATAATCAATAAAGATCATAGTGTCTACTCTGTTTCCCTAGTAAAATACAAGATATTTTTTTCGGACCTCCTAGTTCAGGAAACATTTAGACTAATGATTTTTCATTTCTCCTCTCCATGAGAATATGTTCTTTAGGTGGTGGAAGAAGTTATAGGGTTCTCGAAATGTTCATGTATATTAAAATTTGCACAATTAAATCATCATAACTTTGGGTGCCCTTAATCACTATAAACCTTTCATGGACCTTTGAATTTATAACAGGCTTTAAGGTACCCTTTTCTTGACATTTCATGTATCCCTTTGGCTCATGTATATGAAGCTATAGTTTCCATGAAAATGTGTCACAGTGCCATATGGTCTTTCTAATCCTTGTGAGCCCTGACTTTGATATAGAAGAACTCCACAACTTATTGAGACCTAAAATACTCATGGTATTACTTTCCTATAACATTCACCTTACCAAAGCTATTTGGACCTTGACTTATATCCTCTATTCCAAAATATTTGATTGGATTCAATATCCTTGACATTACATCACCATTTTCTCTACCCTTTCTCATGGAAGGAATTCCACACTTCCTTCAAAAAACCATTGATGTTCCAGATCTCATGATTTTAAACCACATGTAGTATGGATCAAGCTTCAAAATCAAGAGATAAACTACCCAAGGGTGGTGGGAACCTTCCTAAAAAACATTCCTCTCATACCCAATGTCATAATATATATATTTGAGTATTGAAATGTATTTCATGATCCTAAAAAATGATTGGATATCATATTTTTATCAACCATTATACTAATGAGCAAGGGACTTCACCCACCAACAAATGGCTTATCCATTATTATAGAAATGAGCCTCAATCATTGTGATCCATGGAAACACCACAGTGGAACTTATCATCATAGAATGTCATGGAGTATACATGTCACGTCTACCCCATCTCATATTCATGGAATAAAACATTTGGGTTGTGAATAATATCTCCCATAATCAAGAAAACTAGGTAGACCTAGCATCCCTAGCATTTTTTCCTAAAACCAATAGTACTTATATATTTCTCCCATAAACCATGGAAAAGACACTTAGCTTTAAGATACCCTTGTCTAGACTATGCATGCATGCCTATGGCTCCTGCATATGTACATACAGTCATTAAAAAAATGTGATACTCTATTAAAAAAAGGCTTTCTAATCCCCATGATCCTCAACAACACCAGGGAAACACCCATAACCCTATAGTGTTTATGTTCATTCCTTGCACCTCTATCCCATATTCTATAATAATCCATCTAGTATGATCTAATGGACCATAAACTACATCAATTCCAGTTCTATGATAAAGGATCTTAAACTACAATAGTGCAATGTTGGAGATAAAATAATATAAACTAATGCAATTAAAGGTCCAATATAAGAGATCCTACACTATAGTAATTCATTGTCTGAGAAAAAAGACCATAAAAAAATAAATATCATGTCTGAGATAAAATACACTAAACCAAATAAACATAATTCCCAAGATAAATGACCTTAAACAACTGCACAATAGTGATTTGGCCTACAATAATGAGATAATCTCTAAGACTCACCATATATCCTTAAAAGTAATCTGGAAATGCTCACCAAGACTATCAACATCATAAAAAAATATTAGTCTCATTGAGGGACAAGTATTCAATCCATTATCCTTTTTCAAATAAGATAATGTCATGATAACATTGGAATATTTACCAATATAGAAGGTTCTGTGAGAGCGCATTTATGAATGCATCTTTAAATTTTTTTTATGATTCATTTATTAAGATACAAACATTCATGATTACTTTATATTATGAAAATTATGGGAATCATTGTACATTCACATAATATTAGACCAACAAAAAATTCGTAGACATCATGAAATAAAAAATTAGACAATGAATACAAATTTTAGAAAATAAAGTCATTGATAGCATGAAATATGAGGAATTTTCAAAATTAGGAGTCTCTCCAGGGATCTCATAAAAAATTATCGGAATACCAACAATTTAACTTTAGTAAAATTCACTCATATGTGTTTCCTTGGTGAGAGAGTGTCTGTAGAGAATATTCCATTGAATGATGAAGCGCCAATCACCCAACATCTTTATCTTCTACCTCAGGGTATAGATTCTTGAACAAATTAGTGAGGTCCTTGAATATATGTCGAGAAGTTTTCGATGATGATAATGATAATGAAAGATCATTTTTCATGAGGGATATTATTTCCTCAAATATCCCTATCTATGTAGTATAGGAATCCATCTGTTCTTTTAGTGTAGATATCAACTAGTGACCCTACCCCAATATCACCTAAATCACCTGCTTCTTTATATCAAGGGGTGAATCATCTATGAATTTGATGTGGATCTATTTTTACATAGTTTTTCCACATATTTTTATTGAACTTTTAATGATTTAATTAATTATTTAAGCAATTTATACCAACTAATTGTACTTTGGTATTTTTATAATTAAATTTTTTTATTATTCATTTTTTATAATTAATTAATTATTTTTTGTCATTATATTAATAATATTAATCTTACTTTACTCATCTAGTTTTTTTTTGTTTCTTAGTTGTGTTAATTCTAATATTCTCCCCTTTTAATAATTTGACTTTAATAATAAATAAACATTTAATAATCTTTTTGTGTATTAATTAATATAGACATTATTATAATATTTTTTCCATTAATTTAGTTTCATTTATATATATTAAATTCATTTTTAATATTTTTAATAATCCTTCTTATTAATTATGTTAAGAGTTTTAGTTTTATTTAAATAAAATACTTCTCTTTTAACATTATGTTTTCATTTAGTTAATTAATTAATTAATTTATAGTTTTTAGAAAATTAATTACTAAACACTATGAATGCAGTTAAATTATTTATTCAATATTTTTTTGGTTTTTATTCTATTGGTGAGGTACACAAGAGCCATCAATGACCTAATGGGTCACCGATGCTATCCTTTTTCACTCACTACTTACCCTGTAATTAATTTATATAGTAATTTTAATTTATGTCTTTTATCATTTTAGTTTATCAATTATGTAGTTCGTAATTTATGTGTGATCAATTAATAATTCTATTATAATTTTAATGTTTAATGTTTAATAAAAATCATGTTTTAAATTTATGGTGTTTAGCTTTCATATAATTAATCATTTTTAAATATTTTTATTTGGTTAACTTAAGTTTTAATTTTAGGTTCAAAAATGTCACCATTTGTTCTTTAATTTTGTTCTATCGGTGACCGTTTTTTTCACAATGGTGAGAATTTGATTTTATAGTACCGATAAACTTTTATTTTAACTAGCAGTGACCCTTGGTTCCATCAGTAACCTTTAACTACGCTAGTTAAATTTTCCTTTAAGTATCAGTGATCTTATATAACGGTGACTATTCAGTCGACCGGTGACCTTGTAGCCCAACGGTGACCAGTTTTATTTTCTACATCAGAAACCTTCCTTTTTGATTCATTGTAACAGTGAATATATTTTTTTAAAATGCCATCGGTGACCTCTTATTTATAGTAATAGTGATTTTTTTATTTTTTTATATGGAATGGTGACCTTTAGATTTGAGTATTTGTGACTCTTTTTTACCCATTTTATCTGTGAACACCGTGCCACGCTTCCCTGCTTATATTCTTCTAACGATGAGTCATTCCTCACCATTCCCCTGCACCTCATCATAGCACAACTCCATATCACCCTTGTTTCCCTTTCTTTTCACAAAAATCACCACTACCTCATAATTAAATCTACAATAATCTTCACTCCACCCTTCGCCACACATGAAAAACATCACACAAGCTCAAAAACATAGTTCTAGTAGCAGATAAAATTCACAAATCAAGAACAATTCATAATTCCTTAAGAATCAAACCAGTTCAAGTCCTAAAAATCTCTTGACCTCACATATTGAATGTGTTTACACTGGTGTTTACTGGTCTCAAGGTGGAGATGATTCTGTTGAGGTAGTCGAGCTTGTCTCTATGTAGTTCTACACCCCCTGAAGGAGAAGGAACCAACGTTGCTGGTCGCAAAGGAGATGGTTGTTGCTGCTTTGAAGAGTCGTCACCCAGTGTGGTCCCCCATTGCTGTTTAGAGGAGGCTTTGGTGCCTTCCTGCTATCTGAATCTTTTTCTGAAGTATGCTACGCTCGATCTGGAGATCTGAGATGCGGTGCACCGCACTGAAGAGAGGAGGAAGAGCCTGGGCACTGCGCTGTGCCACCGGAGGGAGAAGACAAGGCCTGCCAACCTGTACTATTATGTGTTGCCAGATTTTGCTGAAGAAGAAAACCCCTCTCCTACTATGCACCGAGTTTGGGGGAAAGAGGAAGAATATAACAAAAAAAATTATATAAAAATAAATAATAAAAGATAACATTTAAAATTTATTCAATAAAATTATTAATTAATTTTTTAATAATTCCCCTAGAAGTGATGCATTATTGGGGGGATAAAATTAGATTAATTTTAAAAAATAAAAATATTTATAGTAAATTAAAAATTATAATAATAAATTAATTTATTATAATAACTTAATAACTAAATAATATTTTTTCTAATTAACTAGTAAAACAAAATTTAAAACCAAAATTTTAACTACTTATAAATATAAATAAAATAACATAATTTATTAATTAACTAATAGATATTTTTATTCATAACTAAATTAAAATTAATAAATATAAAAAATTAAATAAATTAATTACCTAATTATTTAATAATAATATCTAATAATTAATAATTTAAGATTTAGATTAAATTAAATATCCAACTACTAACTATTAAGTGATTCGTTTATTATTTTCTATTGTTTTTCTGTCGTGTTTTTATAGTTTCAAGTTTGTTATGATGTGATTTTCCATGCAGGTTAACACCAAAGCATAAAAAACATCCAGGTTCATGCAACTAACTCATACGAAGTTAGTTACAAGGGTAAAACTAGCGTGACGTCCCAGTCACGAAACAAAATGGAAATGTGTGGTGCACAGGTGAATGTTTTTTGAAGTCAGCGGAAAATGTTTATTGAAAATCATCAGAAGACAGTGGGTACTTAAGACAGAGAAAGAAATAGATTGGGGAGATGGATTTGAGGATTGCACCATTGGAGATTCGAGTGCTTCTCTCTCATCCGGAGTATTGAGGTATTGTGAACATCCAAGGAGCTGAAGGAGAGTAGTAGCGGAGTATCTTTAGGGGAGGTTGTCTTCCCTTGTGTTTGAATTATTATACTATTCTTTATCATGTTTTCTATAACTGTTATGATAATATACATGTTATCTAACTAAATCTTTTACTTTGGGGATAAATTGATATTCAACTGGTTATCTTTCAAATTTCTTTTTCACTTTATCATTTCAATGAATTTAGTAATGATCGGTGAGATAAATACTGAATTATTTCTGTCTCTTGTACCGCTATAACAATATCACAAAAAATCATAGTCTATTGGTGAGATTGATTGGAGATACACTCTTCAAAAGATAATAAATTCAATGGACTTCAAGACTTATGGTGAGTTCGTTTTGTTGTAATTTTTTTAAACGGATCACCACCGATTAATTTTGGAGTGGTGAAATCTAAAATTGATTGGCATGTGTGACTTAACTCCTGGCGGGGGAGGTGAGTCATCCTTTTTATGGTGATACTACGAAACAACCATTATTTGAATCAGAATACCTTTAGAGCCAGTAGAATGGAGATTTTTCTCTGAGCGTCTTATTAGATTGTTCATTTATCAGTGTATTACATCTTTGTGTCTCTTCATTTTCAACAGTTCCTTGCTTCAATTTAGTTTTTATACATGTTTTGGAATATTCTGTCACACTATTAATTAAAAAAAGTGAAAAAATATATCTAAAAAAAAGAATATCTACTCTGTTGTTGAGAACAGCGGGGTCTTTTATAGTTTTTTAGAAGATTAGTGGTCAAATTTTCATTCTCTGTGGGTTTGACCTTACTTTCTTCATATACAGTAGTTGGAATATAAATATTATACTTTTATTGACTTCAATGATAGTTCATATCATGTTTTCAGCACCATTTCTAGGGAAGCCACGAGCAATTCTATTTCTAAAAAAACTGAAAAAAAATCAAATATATAAAAAATCATAAAAAATTGAAAAAATAAAGAATTGAAAACTATAAAAAACTGCTACATTCCTTGACAAAATGTTACTATTTTCTTTAACTCTAAATACTATTACTATTGATTACATGAGCAAAAGAACTTCTGGAGTTATATTAGGGCCTCAGAACCCTAAAATAGATAAAAATTTAACTACTCTAAGAAAGAAATTCAAATTTGAAATGGAGAATATAGATAATAGAGTTCCTAATAACATCTTTCAAAATAATCAACCCAAACTCTTAGGTGAAGTTGTAAAGCCTCGGATGAGGGTGTTCTAACACCCACAAGTTACAAGTAATCCATTTTTCATTAGACTTATTCCTTGAGCTAGAAATTATAAACATCAAAAGTCACACATTTAACTGCTTCCTGCATTTAATGGATCATCTAATGAGGAATAATTAGCCTTAATTAGAGATTTTTATAATATTGTGCAATGACTACCTCTTCTAAGACTCATAGAAAATGAACATTGAATGATATTCTCTCCCTTTGTCCTTAAAGGGAATGTTGGGAATTGGCTTCTGAGTCTAAATGTGAACATCTTTGAAAACTAGGATCAAGTTTACAATTCTTTCATAACGATATTTTGTCCTCAAAGTCTTAAGGGTGGACATAGAACAAAAATCACTAGTTTTTATCAAGAGGATAGATAATCATTTCATAAATCCTGGGATAGATTTAGGGATCTTCTAAGGTAGTTTCCCCATCATCAACTCCATTATCACCTTCTTATGGACAACTACTATGAAGAGATATCATCCTCTGGATAGAATCTAGTTGATCAAGCTGCTGTGGGGTAATCACAATGACATGACAGATGAAGAACATAGGAAAATTTTGAAAAATCTTGCTCTAAACTGTCAACATAAAAAATCAAGAAGAAAAAGAGTCAATATAAATTTTTAAATTCAACACTGGTTTGATGAATGAAACTCAAATTGAATAGGCTGAAATCACCAACCAAATTCAATCCTTAAAGAACAGGAATTCAAAATAAATTGTTAATCAACTTGGTTGTCCAAACACCAACCAATATTTAAGCGAACAGTGTTTCCAGTGTGGTATGTTTGGGCATACTGGAAATTTTTGTCCTAATTTTGATATTCAATCCCAACAATAAGAGAATTAAAACATTGTTAACTATTTTCCTAGGATACATATAAAAGAAGATCCATTTTCAAGTAATTAAAACCAAGGCTATTAGAACCATCCCAACTTGTCATGGAATGATCAAGGCTTAATTAAACAATCCACTACACCAAATTACTCTAACCAACCGAGACAAAAATTTTAAAATCAACAAAGGGGTGAGTCATAAAATGTACAAGGACACAATGATAATCAAAATCCTTCTAAACATGATCTAATCGGAAAAAAATTACTCTCAAGAGGAAAGATACTTGAATTAGCTAACCAAACATCTAAATCAATATATTTCAGATAAAATGAAAATAGATGTTAGAAGGCAGATTATGGAAACAAAACTAGGCCAACATTCTTGAAATTTTTCATCTAGGGAAAAAGGTAGACTTCCATTTACCTTTGAACTAAACCATAGAGATAATGTCATGGAAATTGTAACTAGAAGTGGGTTGAATACTGATCCTATTGCAAAAGAAGAGCATGAAAATGGGAAAAAAATGAAAATTTTCTTCAATCTGTAAATAAAAAACTACTCTGCTCACATTCATGAAATTCATAGAAATTCCCTGAAAATGATAAACATCTGAATTTTTCATTGGATACTCAAGCTTAAAATTCATCTAAAAATCAAAAGAAAAAAGGAAAATAAAAAGTTGACTAAGAGGTTAGGGATATACCTACTAACCTTAAAAAGTTTCCCCACCAATCCCTTTCCCTGAGAAGCTGAAACCACAATGTAACACCAAGGATGAACTTCTTCAGTTACTTGGTCACCTTTATAAACATCAATTAAACATTCCATTCATTCAATACTTATTTTAAATCACATATTACATGAAATCTCTTAAGAATATTGTTTCAAAAAAAAACCTTCGGAAGAATTTGCTACTTACAGCCTCACTGAAGAGTGTAGTGCTATTCTTCAACATAAAATCTCTCCTAAACTGAAAGACCAAGGTATATTTGTCATACCTTGCACACTAGAAAATTATGATTAACTCAACTGTTTATGTGATCTAGGTGATAGTATTAATATTCTCCCTTACACACTGTTTCAACCTTTGAGGTTGGGTGACCTTCAACCCACCACAGTCATATTGCAGTTGGCTGATAGATCTTTTACTCATCCTATGGTAAGGATAAATGACTTGATAGGTGGGGTAGGGAAACTGTTTTATCCTACAGAATTTTTTGTCTTAGACATGGAGTGTGATCAAGAGGTGCCCATCATCTTGGCTATGCCATCCTTGGCCACTAGTGGTGCTGTTATTTATGGGTCAGAGGGTCAATTTTTTTTTCAAAAATGGAGAACAAGAAGAAGAATTCAATGTGTTTAATAACATTGATGGAACAAATTATTCTAAAAACAATTCAAAAAATTGGTTACTTGAAGCTAAAAGATCTTATAAAAATCAACTTGGACAGATTAGAGAATATAAAAAACAATCCTCTACAGAAGAAAATAATTTAAAAACTGAAAATTCTACTATTTCTGTCTTAGAAGTCGAAAAATCTACTGAAACACGAAATCTAGAAAATTTCCTAGAACTGGATAGCAGTCCAGTTTCTGCTTTAGAAGGGTCCCCTATTTCTGAACATATAAACTTCTTCAGTGAGTTTGAGTGTGTTTCTATTAACACCTACCTTGATGAACACTTTTATGCTGTTGAGGGAGAACTTATAATACAACCTGTTGATTTTTCTTTAATTAACTTATTAAATTTTGATTTGGACAGTCAGGACAGTATGTTTCCCACTTTGGACCGTGGAACTATTAATTCTGAAACTGAACATGAAATTGAGAATCTTTCATCATTCAATAATCCTTACAAGAGATATGTTCAAGATCTTGGGCCTCCCAGGCCTAAGTTTCTTCCTTCTCATTTAGAACCACCCATTATTGAATTAAAAAAAATCCATGCTCATTAAAAGTATTCATTTTTGAGTGAGAATTCCGTTTTTCCTATCAAAATTTCTGTTGAACTTAATGAAAACCTAGAAGAAATATTGTTAAGTGTTTTGATAATGTTTAAATATTCTATAGGCTAGACCATATATGACATAAAAGGTATTAGTCCCTTATTTTTTATACATAAAGTACCTATGGAGCCTGACCATATGCCTAGGGATGAGTATAAATGAAGTTTTAATCCAAACATGAAAGAAGTTATGAGAGAAGAAGTGATCAATCTATTGGACACTAGATTGGTATATTCCATTTCTAATCATGCTTGGGTCATCCCTGTTCAAGATGTTCCCAAGAAGGGGTGTTTCAATGTAGAAAAAAATGAAAATATTTAAGAACTCCATGTTAGGAAAGCCAAAAAATGGAGAGTTTGTATAGATTATAGAAAGATAAATGTAGCCACTATGAAGGACCATTTTCCAATGTCCTTACTTGATCAAATTTCTTAGAGGCTTACTAGAAATGAATCTCTCTATTTTCTAGATGGTTATTATTATTAAAACTAGATTCCTATTGCTCTGTAAGATCAGGAAATGACCATTTTCACATGCCCCTTTGGAACATTTTCCTACAGGCGGATGCCCTTTGTGTTGTGTGGGGCTCTAGCCACCT
This sequence comes from Viscum album, assembly GCA_963277665.1. Lineage (NCBI taxonomy): Eukaryota > Viridiplantae > Streptophyta > Magnoliopsida > Santalales > Viscaceae > Viscum > Viscum album. The sequence continues at coordinate 777,272,554 of OY728123.1, forward strand.
TTCTAATGTGTATGATGGTTGTCTTTCAGGATATGATTGAAAAATCATTGAGGTTTTCATGGATGATTTCTCCATTGTGTTAAGTAATTTTGACACTAGTCTTGGAAATCAAGAGTTAGTTTTAGGAAGATGCATTGAAATCAACCTTGTTCTTAATTGGGAGAAGTGTCAATTCATGGTTAGAGAAGGTATAGTTTTTGGTTATAAGGTTTCAAAAAGAGGTTTGGAAGTTGATACTGCAAATATTAAATTCATTTAAAAACTACCACCTCTAGGAAATTTTAATGGCGTTAGAAGTTTCCTATGGAAAGCCGGTTTCTAGCAGATATTCGTAAAAGACTTTTCCAAAATAACTGAGGCATAGTGTTCTTTGATGTCCAAGGATACACCTTTCAATTTTGATGAAAACAGTTTGAGATCATTTCATCTTCTTAAAGAAAAACTCACTATATCACACATTATCACTGCACCTAATTGGAAGCCACCTTTTGAACATATGTGTGATGCTAGTGATATGGCTATAGGTTCTGTCATTGGATAGAGGAAGGATAGAATGATACATGTAGTGTATTATTATAGTAGACTACTCGATGAATCCCAAAATAATTACACCACACCTAAAAAAGAATTTCTAGCTGTTGTTTTTTCACTAGAGAAGTTTAGAAAGTACTTGTTAGGTTCAAAATTTATCATTTTAATAGATCATTCTTCTTTAAAGTATTTGCGCTACAAGAAAGAAACTAAACATAGGATGATTAGATGGATTTTGTTGCTACAAGAGTTTGATTTTGAGATTTGGGATATGTAGGGAGCTGAAAATTTTATTGGTTACCAAATTTCTTGGATTCCTCTTACTCATAGTAAATATGAAGATCCTACGGAGATAAACTATTCCATTCCGGATAAAAATCTACTTATTGTATCAACCAGTAAATCATCATGGTTTATAGATTTTTCAAATTTTCTGGAAGTAGGTGTCTTTCCCAGAAATCTATCTAATAACCAAAGAAAAAAATTCATTTCTAATATTAAATACTAAATTTTTGATGATCCTCTATTGTTTAGGAGATTTGCTGATGGTATCCTTAGGAGATGTGTTCCTTAGGAATATATGATTCCTATCTTTGAGATTATCAATCCTCATCTTGGGGAGGTCACCATGGAGGTGAATGAAATACTCAGAAAGTATTACAATTTGGTTTCTATTGGTCCACTCTTTTGAAGGATTTTAGGATCTTTTTGGTTGGTTGTGATAGATTTCAGAGGCAAGGAAATGTGGATAGGAAGTAGGGGTTACCCCAAAAATGAAAACTATAAGTTGATATTTTTGATGTCTAGGGTTTAGATTTCATTTGTCAATTTCCATCATCTCATGTGAATGAGTATATTCTTGTTGTTGTAGACTATGTTTCAAAATGGCTTGAGGAAGCGACACTGCCCAAAAATCAAGCCAATTCTATAATAAAGATTGTCAAAAAGACAATATTTACTAGACTTGGAGTTCCCAAGGCTTTTATCACTAATAATGAAACTCATTTTAAGAACTATATATTTATTGATTTGTGGGAGAATTATGATTATGTTTATAAAAATAGTACTCCTTATCATCCATAGTCCAAGGGACAGGTGGAAATATCAAATAGGGAAATGAAACAGATACATGTGAAAACTATGGCAAACACTAGGAAATATTGGTCTCTTAAATTGGATGAATCATTATGGGAATATATAACTCCTTTCAAGACCCTAATAGGTATGTCTCATTATGGGCTGTTGTTTGGGAAATGCTGTCATTTACTAGTGGAATTACATCATAAGTCTTATTGGGAAGTTAAGGCTCTGAACATTGATTTTACAAGTGCTGGTGAGAGGAGATTACTTGAGCTATGTGAGATGGATGTGATTAAGAGAGAGAGAGAGTTATGATTATACACAGATTTATAAAGATATGACTAAAAATTTTCATGATTATATAATAAAATATAATGAGATTGAACCTGGATTGAAGGTCCTACTCTTTAAATATCGACTCAAAATCTTTCCTAGAAAGTGTAAGTCCAAGTGGTCTGGACCATTTACTATAGTGAGAGTGCTTAAGAATAGATTTTTTTTGAAATTATAGGTGAAGAAAATTAACTCATGTTGGTTAATGGGAAGAGAGTGAAACATTATTTTGAGGGACAACCAAAGGGTATGGCTACCATCACAGTGCTTGAATACAAATCTTGAATAATTTCTGGATGAATACATTAAAACTTATCACTTCAAGAGAAGAAACCCATGGTCCTTTTTGTCTTTACTTTGTTTTTTTAACCAAGAATCGAGTGTTGCTTCTATGCTTTGTTTGTGTAAAATTCTAGTTACTGGTTCTTCTTGGTCTCTTAGTTCTGACTTCGGAAGCTATTTCTTCTGTCGATAAAGGAGTTGAGTTCCCATACTGGATGAAAATCGACAAATATATTCAGGGAAGTACTCAACTCATAATTGTTGCATTTATTTTTCTGCTCCTATTGAATTTAAGGATAAAATCTGCTGGATTTTTTGTTTTAAAAATTATGTTATTTTTTTTGCTGGAAAATACTGATGAATGACTTGATATATTTAAAAATATAGTGCATGTCACTTTTTTGAAAACATTTCTGTTATATATCATTATGATGTTATCAAATTTTTCTTGTTCCTCTGCTAATAAATTTAATATCACCATTATTAAAACCATTCAATGATTGAAACTAAGTGTGGGGGGTTTCATGAAGGCTGGTAAATTTAGTTGAATATTCTTTTCTATGGGGAGTTATGTATGATTTCTTTAAACTTAATTTAATATATATTTGAATCATACTTTGTTAAAATTCTTACACCCTATCCATTGTGCTCCCACAAATTACATGATATTTCTTGAACTGAATTGAAAATCTATGTCACTGGTCATAAATTTTAAGGTTTGTACTTTCTAATGAACCAGTTGATAAGTTATTCATTATGGTGAAAAATATTTTTGAACTTCAGAGAGACCCTTTATAGATTTCATTAATCAATGAAATTAAAAATCTATTTCGAACCTTAATTTCTAAATTGTTCTTCTCCTCTTTGGAATTCATCTTTGGGGAAAATGTTGGGTTTTACGTGTGGGGGAGGGGGTCAATTAATTTCTGTTGTAAACTTTTCTAAATTGAAATCCCATCAATTCCCATAGAAACCTCAAAAGTTTTGTAAAACGTTGGTTAAAAGTTTACAAAATTTTTCATACTTCTTTTATAATTATAGGTTGTTCACTATTTTTCATATGGATCTTGCCAATGGACTATTTTTCTTTTGTAGTTAAGTTGTGAATTGAGTCAGAAATTAATGAGGTTGGATGATGGATGAGTGGTCTAGATTAGTTTTTTCATTGGAATCTTGTCTAGGAAATACTTTTGAGAGTGATTTGGGTAACCTGTTTGTAGAGTTATGATCTTTATCTTTGGAACTGGATGTTTGATATTGATTCTAGTGAAATCATTTCCTTTTAATTATTTAAGTAATCACATTAATGATCCAATATAAATTATTTTTTATATAAATCATTTGTAACTAGTGTAGTATGGGCGTCTGGGATCCCATAGTAAATCTCTGAGATACTAGATGCTGGGTGCGTTTCTGTTTACATTAAGCCCTCCGTACACCTTGAATAAGTGCTTATGCACAGTGCTTAGCACATGATACATGGCTTGGGAAAAATTAAATAATGTGTCTAGGGTCAGAAATGAGTTCATTAAGGTGATGGGAATGATGAACGCCAACTGAATAAGAGGACAATTTGTTTATATGGTAATTATTTATGTTGCATCAATAAGGTTATTCAAAAAAAATATTTATTCTTGGTACCTAGGTGAAAAATCATAGTACAAAGTTCCTAGGTTAAGATATAAATTCCATTTATATTTTACCTCTTGTTATCCTTGGGTTTATAACCTGATCCTTTATTGAAACGAGTTGTTAAGTAGTATCACATATGAGGCAGGACACCTTCTTTGAGAAATTTTCTTTGCTTTCTTGATTACTCTTCTTGTATTTGTTCTACGAAAGACATAATTTGAACATATTATTCAAAAAGTCTATTTTAATGTTTTTGTCCTCTATTTTTTAAAGTACTGGACAAGTTACTTTTTAAGAAAAATAATAAACATTTTACTGTTTTTAAAATATGACAAAACATGGGATTGTTTGAGGAAAAACAATGCTCAAGTGTGGGGGAATTTGTTTTGGCTCTATTTTTACATAGTGTTGCCACATATTTTTACATAAATTTTAATTATTTAATTTATTATTTAAGCAGATTATACTAAATAATTGTACTTTTTTATTTTTATATTTAAATTTGTTAATTAATAATTTTTTTTATAATTATTTAATTATTTTTAGTCTTTAAATTAATAATTTTATTCTTACTTTACCCATCTAATTTTTTTGTTTATTAGTTGTGTTAATTGTAGTCTGCTCACCTTTTAATAATTTTCCATTAATAATAAATAATCATTTAATAAAATTTTTGGGTTTTAATTAACATAGCCTTTATTATCATATTTTATCCATTAATTAAGTTTCATTTAAATATATTAACTTCATTTTTATTAACATGTTTAATCATTCTCTTTAATTATTAATCTAATAGTTTTAGTTTTAATTAAATAAAATAGTTCAATTTTAACTTTAAGTATTCATTTAGTTAATTAATTAAATTATTTAATGTTTTTAATATATTAATTGTTAAATTCTAAGAATACAGTTAAATTATTTATCAATTAATAATATTTATTGTAATTTTAAATTTTAAAGTCTAATAAAAATCTTGTTTTAAATTTATAGTGTTCAGATTTTTTTTTATTAATTATTTTTCAATATTTTTTATTTAGTTAACATAAATTTTAATTTTAAGTTCAATCAGTTTTTATGGTCACCATTAGTTCTTTAATTTTGTTCTATCAGTGACCCCTTTTTTTGTGCGCAACGATGAGCTTTTGATTTTATACTACCAGAAACCTTTTATTTTTACAAGCGGTGGCCCTCAGTTCTATTGGTAACCTTTAACAACACTGGTGATCATTTCTTTTAAGTATCGGTGAGCATAAATAATGATGACTACTCTGTCTACCAGTGAATTTTAGCCCAACGATGACTTGTTTTATTTTCAACATCGGAAACATTCACTTTTTGATTCATTGTAACGGTGACTATTTTTAAAAAAACCATAGAGGACCTCTTATTTATACTAATAGTGAGTTTTTTATGGAAAGGTGACCATTTGGTTTGAGTACTGGTGAGCATTTTTTTATTCTTTCTATTGGTGAACACCGCGCCACGCTTCCCTGCTTCTATTCCTCCAACAGTGAGTCAATCCTCACCATTCCCCTACACCTCATCCTTGGATAACTCCATATCACCCTTGTTTCCTATGCTTCTCACCAAAATAACCAATACCTCACAATAAAATCTACAACAATGTTCACTCTACCCTTCACAACTCCCGCAATACACCACACAAGCCCAAAAACACAATTCGAGCAGTAGATAAAAGTCAAAAATCAAGAAAATTCATGATGCTGTATGAATCAAACCCGTTCTTGTCATAAAAATATGTTGACCTCATCTCTTGAAGCTACTGCCACTACTAATTTCAGGTCTAAAGGGGAATAATCCTCTGTTGATGGAGTCGAGCGCATTGTTGGGTAGTGTCGCACTACCATGATGGAGAAGGAACCAACCCCGCTGGTCACAAAGGAGGTTGTTGTTTCTTTGATGAGTTGTTGCCCGCCGGAGTCCCCCTCTAGTGTTCAGAGGAGAATATGATGCCTTCCCACTCTCTAATGCTTCTACTAGAGTACACCGTGCTAGATCAAGAGAGATGAGATGCAGTGCATTGCATTGAAGAGAGGAGGAAGAGACTAAGCGGTGAGTTGTGCCACCAGAGGGGTAAGATGAGGCCTACCGACCTGCCCTATTAAGTGTTGCGGGATTTTACTGAAGAAGAGAATCCCTCCCCTGCAATGCGCCATGTTTTGGGAAAGAGGAAGAAGATAACTAAAAAAACAAATAATATAAAAATAAATAATAAAACTTAACATTAAAAAGATATTCAATAAAAGTATTAATTAATTTTTTAATCATTCCCCCTACAGTGCTGCATGATTAAGGGGATGAAATGAGATTAATATTTAAAAAAACTATAAATCATTACACTAAATTAATAATCATTATTATAAATTAATTTCTTAAATTAAATTAAAAATTTAATCATATATTTACTTATTAACGAATAAAAAAAATTTAAAACAAAAATTTTAACAAACTATAAGTTAATATAATGTAACATTTTTCATCAATTAAGCAATAGATATTTTTATTGATAATTAAATTAACATTAATAAATATAATAAATTAAATCAGTAAATTATATAATTACAAAATAATAATTTCTAATAATTCATAATTTATCTTTTAGATTAAATTAAATATCCAGCTATTAACTATTACCTGATTTATCTATTATTATCAATTATTTTATTATTGTGTTTTTACAGTTTCAACTTTGTTTGGATTTTATTTACCTTTCACATTTACACCAAATCTTAAAAAACATCCAGGTTCAGGAAACTAACTCATCTAGAGTTAGTTCCATGTGTAAAACTAGCACGACGTGCCAGTCACGAAACAAAATGTATGTGTTCAGTGCCCACGTGAAGGGCTTTTGAAGTAGGTTGAAAATGTTTTTTGACAAGCATCAGAAGAAAGTGGGAACTTAATATAGAGCAAGTAATAGATTGGGGGAGGGGATTCGAGGAGATCAGCATTGGATATTCATAAGCTTATCTCTCATCAGGAGTAGTAAGGTACCGTGAACATCCCCAGAGTTAATGGAGCGCAGGAGGATAGTATCTTTCAAGGAGTTTGTCTTCCCTTGTGTTTTAATTCTTATAATATTATTTATCATTTTATCTATTACTGTTATTGTAATAATCATTATTTCTAACTAATTATTTTAGTTCAGAGAGAAATTGATGTTCTACTGGTTGTCTTTTAATTTTTTTTCACTTTATCATTTCAATGAATACAGTAACGATCAGTGAGATCAATACTGAATTCATTCAGTCGCTTGTACCACTAGAACATAATGACAAAATTCATAGTTTATTGGCAAGATTATTAGTGAAAAAACTCTTCCGAAGATAATAAATTCAAAAAACTTCATGACTTACATTGAGTTCGTATTTTTGTAATTTTTATCAAATGGATCATAGTCGATTAATTTTGGAGTGGAAAACTCTTAAATTGATTGGCTTGTGTGACTTAACTCCTGGAGAATGAGGTGAGACATACTTTTTAAGGTGGTACTCTCTAATAACCTCTATGTTAATCAGAATACATTTAAAACCATTAGAATGGAAATTTTTCTCAGAGCGTTTTATTAGATTGTTCATTTATCAGTGTATTACATCTTTGTGTCTCTTTGTTTTCAACTATTACTAGATTCAATTTAGTTTTTATACTTGTTTTGGAATGTTATATCACTCTATTTCTGGATAAAAAGTAAAATATATATATATTAAGTAAAAAAAATAGAATATCTACTCTGCTGCTGACAACAGTGGGGTCTTTTGTAGTTTTTTAGAAGATTAGTGGACAAATTTTCCTTCTTTGTGGGTTCGACCCTTCTTGCCACATATACAGTAGTTAGAAAGAATATAAATTTTATACATTCAATAACATAAACAATAGTTCAGGTCATGTTTTTGGCACCATTTATGTGGAAGGCATGAGCCATTATTTTTCTAAAAAAAAATGTAAAAATCACATATAAAACAATATAAAAAAATTAATAAAATAAAAAAATGAAAACTGTAAAAATCTACTTCATTCCTTGTCTAACTGTTCCTGTTTTCATTAGAGCTGAATACTATAACTGTTGTTTACATGAGTACAAGAACATCAGGTGTTAGATTAGAGCCTTCGAACCCTGAAATATATAATCATTTAACTGCACTAAAAAGAAAAGAAAATTTTAAATGGAGAACACAGATAATAGTGTTCCTGATAAAAAATTTCAAAATAATCAATCATAACTCTTAGATTATGTTGAAAGTACTAGGAAGAGAGAGTCCCAACTCCGTCATGTTTCAAGTAATCCATCTTCCGTTAGACTTAGTCTTAGAGCTAGAAATTTGGAACTTAAACAGTCACACATTTCACTGCTGCCTGCATTTAATGGACTATCTAATGAGGAATATTTAGCCTTCATTAGAGATTTATATAATACTGTGAAAAAATTAACTCTTCTAGGACACACAGAAAATAAACATAGAATGAGTGTCTTTCCCTTTTTTCTTAATGGGAATTACAGGAATTGGTTTCTGAGTCTAGATGAGAACATCTTGGAAAACTGGGATCAAGTGTACAATTCTTTAGTAATGAAATTGTATCCTCAAATACTTAAGGGTGATATTAGAAAAAAAATCAGTAGTTTTTGTACAGAGGTTGGAGAAGCCTGTTATGAAGCCTGGGATAGATTTAGGGATCTACTTAGGCAGTGTCCCCTTCATCAACTCCCATCTCCCCTTCTTATGAATGTCTTCTATGAAGGGTTGTCATCCTCTGGACAGAATCTAGTTGATCATGCTTCAACTGGTAATTACAATGATAAGACAGACGAAGAACTTAGAAATTTTTTTAATAATATTTCTATGAACTCTCAACATAAAAACTCAAGAATAAAAAGATTCAATAGAAATGATAATGTGAACATTGGTTCAAATAATGAAACTCAAATTCAACTGGATGAAATCACCAACCAACTTCAATCCATAATGAACCAGAATTCAAAACAAATTGTTAATCAACTGGGCTGTCAAAACACCAACCAATATTTAAGGGAATAGTGTGTCCAGTGTGTTATGTTTGAGAATACGGAATATTTCTGTCCTAATTTTGATAAACCATCCCAAAAAATATAATTCAAACTTTGTTAACTATGGTCCTATGATTCCTCCTAAAGAAGATCCATTTTCGAATAATTACAACCAAGATTATAAAAACCATCACAAATTTTTATGGAATGATCAGGGCCTAATTAAACAATCCACTACCCCAAATTACTCTGACCAACCGGGACCAAATCATTAAAATCAACAAAGGGGTGTGTCTTCAAATGTACAAGGACACGTTGATAATCAAATGTCTTTTAAACTTGATCTAATCTTGATCTAAATTAACACTCAAGAGGAAAGATACATGAATCAACTAACCAAACATAAAAATCAATATGAGTCAAATAAAATTTAATCTAATGTTAGAATTCAGAATATGGAAACCCAACAATGCCAACATACTAGAGAGTTTTCATCTAGGAAAAAAGGCAGACTTCCAAGTACCATTGAACATAACCCCAGAGAGAATTCCATGGCTATTGTCACTAGAAGTGGACAAAATACTCATCCCGTTGTTGAAAAAGACCATGAAAATTCCCAAAATGAAAATTTACTTCAATCTGTAAATAAAAATCTTCTCTGCTCACATGTTGGAAATTTATAGAAAATCCTTGAAAATGATAAAAATATAAATTTGTCATCTGAAACTCAAGATGAAAATTTATCTAAAAATAAATAGAATAATGTTAAAGAAGAAGTTGATTAAGATATGTGGGATATACCTACTGTCCTTAAAAATTTTCCCCCCACCCATCCCTTTCCCTGAGAAGCCGAAACCACCATGTAACACCAAGGCTGATCTTCTTCAGTTCCGTGGTCTCCTTTCAAAACATCACAAAAACATTCCATTCATTAAAGCCTTAATTAAAATTCTATATTACTTGAAATCTATTAAGAAATTTGTTTTAGGAAAAAAACTCTAGAATATTTTTCTACTTACAGCCTCACTGAAGAATATAGTGATGTGATTCAAAAAAAAAATCCCTCCTAAACTAAAAGACCTAGGTAGCTTTGTCATACCTTGCACAATAGGAAATTATGATTAGACCAACTGTTTATGTGATCTATGTGGTAGTATTAATATGCTCCCTTACTCACTGTTTTGACTCTTGAGGTTGGGTGACCTTCAACTCACAACTGTAATATTGAAGCAATATGATAGATCTTCACTCATCTTACGGGAAAGATAGATGACTTGCTTTTTAGTGTAGGGAAGCCGTTTTTTCTAACAAATGTTTTAGTCTTAGACATGGAGTGTGATCAAGAGGTGCCCATCATCTTGGGTAGGCCCTTCTTGTCCACTTGTGGTGCTATTATTGATGTGTCAAAGGGTCAAATTATTTTCAAAATTGGAGAAAAAGAATAAGAGTTCAATGTGTTTAAGAACATTAAAGGACCAACCTATTCTAAAAACTACTCCTAAATTGAGTTTATTTAAGCATAAAGTTATTATAAAAATCAACTTGGACACATTGAAGAATCTGAAAAACAATTATCTACCGAAGAAAATAATTTCGAAACTGAAAATTCTATTGTTTCTTTCTTAGATGTTAAAAAATCTGATCAAACACAAAATTTGGAAAAATTTCTAGAACTGTACAACTATCCAGTTTCTACTTTAGAGGGGTCGTTTGTTTCTGAACATAAGAACTTTTTGAGTGAGTTTGAGTGTGTGTCTAGTAACACCTACCTTGGTGAACACTTTTATGATGTTGAGTGTGAATTTATAAGGCAACTTGAGGAATATTGTTTGATTAACTTGTTAAATTTTGATTTGGATAGTTTGGACAATATACACCCCAATTTGGACAGTAGCACTGTAAATTCTAAAACTGAACATGAAATTGAGAATATTTAATCATTAAATACTCCATTACAAATATATGTTGATGATCTTGGTCCTCCAAGGAATGTGTTTCTTCCTTCTAGTTTAGTAGCAACCGCTCATTAATTAAAACCAATCACTTCTCATTTGAAATATTCATTTTTGGGTGAGAATTCCACTTTACCTGTCATAATTTCTGCTGACCATAATGAAAACCAATAAGAACAATTATTTACTCTTTTTTAGAAGATTAATTCTTCTATAGGCTAGTTAATATCTGATATAAAATGTATTAGCCCCTCATTTTGTATGCATAAAATACATATAGATCCTGACCATAAGCCTAGGGTAGAGTGTAAAAGAAGGTTTAATCCAAACATAAAAGATGTTGTGAGAGAGGAAGTGATCAAACTGCTGGACACTGGAATGATATATACCATTTCTGATAGTGCTTGGGTCATCCCTGTTCAGGTTGTTCCCAAGAAGGGGGGTTTCACTGTAGTAAAAAAATGAAAAGAATAAAGATATCCATGTTTGGAAATCCACAAAATGGAGAGTCTGTATAGATTATAGAAATCTGAACACATCCACTAGGAATTACCACATTCCAATTCCCTTCCTTGATGAAATTCTTGAGCGGCTTTCTGGAAATTAAATATTCTATTTCCTAGAGTAGTATTCTAGTTACCACAAGATTCCTGTTACTCTAGAGGATCATGAAAAGACCACTTTTACATTCCCCATTGGAACATTTTCCTACAGGCAGATGCCATTTGGGTTATGTGGAGCTCCATCCACCATTCAAAGGTGTATGATGGCTATCTTTTCTAATATGATTTAAAGAATCATTGAGGTTTTTGGGGATGATTTCTCCATTGTGGGAAGTACTTTTGACACTTGTCGTGGAAATCTTGAGTTAGTTTTAGGAAGATGCATTGAATCCAATCTTGTTATTAATTGGGTGATGTGTCAATTCGTGGTTACAAAATGTATATTTATTGCTCACAATGTTTCCAAAATATGTTTTGAATTTGATACTACTAAGATTGAAGTCATTCAGAAATTGCCACCTCTTATAAATTTTAATCTTGTTAGATGTTTCCTAGGGCATGCTAGTTTCTACCAGATATTCACAAATGAATTTTCAAAAATAACTAAGCCCTTGTGTTCTTTGCTAGTCAAGGATGCCCCTTTCAATTTTGATTAAAAATGTTTGAGATCATTTTATATTATTAAAGAAAAACTCACTATATCACCCATTATCACTTCACCTGATTAGTAGATACCTTTTAAACTTAAGTGTGATGCTAGTAATTTGGTTTTAGGTGTTTTCCTTGTATATAAGAAAGATATGAAGCTCCATGTAGTGTATTATCCTCGTATACTTCTAGATAAAGCCCAAAAGAATCACACCACTACGGAAAATGAATTGCTAGCTATTGTTTTTTCTATAGAAAAGTTTAGATATTACTTGTTAGGTTCAAAAGTCATCATTTTCACTGATCATTCTACTTTAATGTATTTTATATCTAAGAATGAAACTAAACCCAGGCTGATTAGATGGATTTTGTTGCCACAAGAGTTGGATTGAGAGATTAGGGATAAGCATAGAGCTGAAAATTTACTTGCGGATCATCTTTTGAGGATTACTCTTACTCATAGTCAGTATTAAGATCCTAGGGAGATAGATTATTCCTTTCCTAATGAAAACCTGCTAACTGTATCAATCAGGGAATCTGCATGGTTTGCAGATTTTTCCAACTTCCTGGCAGTAGGTGCCTTTTCTAGAAATTTGTCTAATAACCAAAGGAATAAATTCATTTGTGAACTAAAATACTACCTTTGGGATGATCCTATATTATTTAAGATATGTGATTATGGTGTAATTAAGAGATATGTGAATGTGGGAGAGATTATTCCTATCATAGAGAGTTGTCACTCCTAACCTTGGGGATTCCACCATGGTGGTGAGAGAACTGCTCAGAAAGTGTTACATCTGGTTTGAATTGGTCCACTCTTTTTAAGGATTCTTCGAGCTTTGTGGTTAGCTGTGATAGATGTCAGATGCTAGGAAATGTTTGTAGGAAGGAGTTACCCCAAAAAGGAATTTTAGAAGTTCAATTTATTGAAGTCTGGGGTTTAGATTTCATGGGACCATTTCCATCATCTCATGGGAATGAGTATATTCTTGTTGTTTTAGACTATGTTTCAAAATGAGTTGAGTTAGTGGAAATACCCAACAATCGAGCCAATTATATAATAAGGATTGTAAAAAAGAAGATATTTTCTAGATTTAGAGTTCCCAAGGCTTTTATCCCTAATAATAGAACACATATTAAGAACTATAAATTTGAAGCTTTATTCGAGAAAATATGGTTTTGTTCATAAAACTAGTACTCTTTATCATCCACAATCCATTGGACAGGTGGAAATCTCAAATAGGCAACTGAAATAGATACCTGAGAAAACTTTGTCAAAATCAAGGAAAGATTGGTCTCTTAAGTTGGATGAATCTTTATAGGCATATAAAACTGCTTTCAAGACCCCAATAAGATTGTCTCCTTATAGGCTGTTTCTTGGGAAATGATATCATTTACGAGTGGAATTATAGCATAAGTCTTATTGGGAAATTAAATCTCTATACATTGATTTTAAGAGTGCTAGTAAGAGGAAATTACATGAGGTGAGTGAGCTGGATGAGAATAGGATATAGAGTTATGATAATTCAAGGACTCATAAATATATGACTAAATATTTCCATGATTCTATCATACAGGACAAAGAGTTTAAACCTAGATAGAAGGTCATTCTCTTTAACAATCGACTCAAACTTATTCCTAGAAATCATAAGTACAAGTGACCTAGACCATTTACTGTATTGAGAGTGCTTAAGAATGGAGGTGTTAAAATTATTGGTGAAGAAAAAAACTCATGTTGGTTAATGGGAAGAGAGTTAAACTTTATTTTAAGGGATAGACAAAGGTCTTGGCTTCCTTCACAGTGCTTGAAAACTAATATTGGATAATGTATGGCCAAAGTCCATAAAACTTAGCACTGAATGGGAGGCATCCCATGGTCCTTTTTTTCATTACATTGTTTCTTTTTAACCTTGAATAAATTGCTGCTTCTTTTCTCTGTTTGTGCAAAATTCCTGTTACTGGTTGTTCTTGTTCTCTTGGCTCTGAATTAGGATTCTACTACTTATGTTAATAAAGGAGTGGAATTCCAATACTAGAGGGAAATTTACAAATATATTCAGGGAAGTACTCAACTCATAATTGTTGGATTTATTTTTTATGCTCATATTGACTTTAAGGATAAAATTTGCTACATGTTTTGTTTTAAAAATTCGTCCATTTTTTTGATAGAAAAAACTGGTGTATGACTTGATATATTAAAATGTATTTTTTATGTCACATTGCTGAAAAAAAATTCTTCTATATCTTTTTATGTTGTTCACAAATTCTGCATGTTCCTCCTTGGTGAAAAATTGAATTTTACCGTTGTTAAATCCATTCACTGCTTGAAACTATGTGTGGGGGGTACATGCAGGCTGACAAATTTAGTTGAATCTGATTTTCTAAGGAGTGTTAGGTATTATTTCTTTATTATTAATTGAACATCCATTTGAATCATACTTTGTTAAAATGCTTACACCCTATCCATTGGGCACCAAAAAATTACATGATATCTCTTGAACTGAATTGAAAATCTATGTCACTGGTCATAAATATTAATGTTTGAACGTGCTTAAAAACCTGCTGATAAGTTATACATTGTGCAGAACAATATTTTTTTATTTAAAGAGATCCTTTATACATGTCATTAATCTACTAAATTTAAAATCCCTTTTGATACTTAGTTTCTAAATTGTTCTTCTCCACTTTAGAGGTCAACGTTGGGGAAAAAGTTGGGTTTTAAGTGTGAGGGAGGGGGTCAATTCATAACTATGCTAAACTGTGATAAATTGAAATCCCATAAATTCTCACTAAAACATCAATCTTTTTGTTAAAAATTGTTTAACAATTTTTAAAAGTCTTCAAAATTCTTTCATAATTATAGGTTATTCACTGTTTTTGAAATGGGTCATTCCTATGGATAGTTTTTCATTGGTATTGGAATTATGCAATGAATTGAAATTAATTTGGTTGGATTATTTCTAAGTGGTCATGTTTAGTGGTTTCAAGGAAATCTAGTTTAGGCACTACTTTTGAGAGTGATTTAGGTAACCTGTTAGTCGAGTTATAATCATTATCTTTGGAATTGGACATTCGATCTTGATTCTAGGGAAATCATTTCTTTTTAATAAATTAAGTAATAAATTTAAAGATCCAATATAAGTGATTTTAGATATAAATATTTTGGAACTGGATTAGTATGGTCATATGGGACTCCATGGTGAATCTATGAGACCCTAGATGCTAGGTGAATTTCTGTTCACTATAAGCCCTCTGTACACCTTGAATAAGTTCTTATGCACAGTACTTAGCACATGATACATGGATTTGGAAAAAATAATTAAACTATCCAGGGTCAAAAAAGAGTTCATTAAGGTGAGGGTGATGATAAAGACCAAATGAATAAGGGGAATTTTTTATATGGTAATCATTTAGGTTGTATCAATAATGTGATTTGAAAAAAATATATTTATTCTGGGAACCTAGGTGAAAAATTAAAGTACAAAGTTCCTCTATTTGGATCTTATTTCCATTGATATTCTACATCTTGTTATTCTTAGATTTAGAACCTGATCCTAGATTGAAATGAGTCGTTATGTAGTATCACATATGATGCTGGACAACATCTTTGATGGATGGTATTTGATTTCTTGATTACTCTTTGGGTATTTATTCTAGGAAAGACATCTGTTGAACATATTTTTCAAAAAGAGTGCTTTAATGTTTTTGTCCTCTATTTTTTAATGTTTTGGACATGTTACTTTTTATGAAAAATAATAAAAAAATTAATATTTTTAAAAGATGAAAAATCATGGGATTGATTGAGGACAAACAATGCTCAAGTGTTGGAGAATTTGATGTTGATCTATTTCTATAATGTTTTTCCACATCTTTTTACTAACTTTTAAAGATTTACTTAATTATTTAATCAATTAATACTAAATAATTTTAATTTTTTAGTTTTATAAATAATTTTTTATAATTAATCAAATTTTATAATTAATTTATTATTTTTAGACTTTAAATTAATAATTTTAATCTTACCGTACTCATCTAATTTATTTTTTGTTCATTAGTTGTGTTAATTAAAAACTTCTACAATTTTAATAATTTTACATTAATAATAAATAAAAATTTAATAACGTTTTTGTGTTTTAATTAAAATAGTATTTATTATAATATTTTATCCTTTAATTTAGTTTAATTTAAATATTTTAACTTTATTTTTTAATATGTTTAATCATCCTACTTATTAATTAAGTTAAGAGTTCAAGTATTAATTAAATAAAATTGCACGCTTTTAACTTTAAGTATTCATTTTGTTAATTAATTAATTAATTTAATTTTTTTAAAACCTTAATTATAAAATTCTAAGAATGTAGTTAAATTATTATTCATTATCTTTTTTTAGTGTATCGATGTGCTAGAAAAAAGCCATCAGTGACCTATTGGTTCACTGATACTATCCTTTTTCACTCATTGCATACCTTGTAATGAATTTTTATAGTAATTTTAATTTAAGACTTTTATCTTTTTAGTTTATCAATTATCCAATTCTTAATTTAAGTGTTATCAATTAATAATTTTTATTGTAATTTAAAAGTTTAATTTTAAATAAAAATCCCGTATTAAATTTATGGTTTTTAGCTTTCATTTAATTAATTATTTTTCAATATTTTAATTTAATTAACTTATGTTTTAATTTTAAGTTCAATCTATTTTTTAAGGTCACTGTTAGTTCTTTAATTTTGTTATATTAGTGACCATTTTGTTGGGCACAATGATGAGCTTATGATTTTATACTACCGGTATCCTTTTATTTTAACTAACGGTGATCCTTGGTTCTATCAGTAAACATTAACTATGTTGGGGACCTTTTCTTTTTAAAATCAGTGATCTTATATAACGGTTACTATTCAGTAAACCGGTGACCTTTTAGCCCAACACATACAAGTTTTATTTTCTACATCGGAAACCTTCATTTTTGATTCATTGTAACGGTGACTATTTAAAAAAAAAAGCCACCGGTGAACACTTATTTATACTAATCCTGAGTTTTTAAATTTTTTATATGGAATGATGACCTTTTTCTTTGAGTACCAGTGACCCTTTTTTTATTCTTTCTATTGGTGAATCTCACGCCATGCTTCCCTGCTTCTATTCTTCTAATGGATAGTCATTCCTCACCATCCCCCTTTACCTCATCATTTTAAAACTCCATCTCACCCTCGTTTCCCCTGTTTCTCACAAAAATCACAACTACCTCACAATTAAATCTTCATAAATATTTATTCCAGCCTTTTCCACACCTGAAAAACATCACACGAGCACAAAAACACAATTCAAGTAGCAGATAAAATTCAAAAATCAGGAAAAATTCCTACTTCCTTAAGAATCAATCCAGTTATAGTCTTAAAAATCTATCGACCTCACCTCTTCAAGAAGCTACCGCTTCTCTTTGTAGGTCGCAAGGAAGAGATTTTGTTGTTGAGGGAGTCGATCGCATCACTAGGTAGTGTCGCACCACCATGAGGGATGAGGAACCAATGTTGCTGATCAGAAAGGATAAGGCCACTGTCGCTTTGAAGAGTCGCCACCCTCTAGAGTCCCCAGCTACTATTTAGAGGAGACTCTGGTGCCTTCCCACACTCTGATTCTTTCACTGGATTAGACCGTGCTGGATCTAGAGAGCCGAGATGAGGTGCAATGCACTGAAGGGAGTGGGAAGAGCCTGAGGGCTGCGCAGTGTCGCCGAAGGGAGAAGGCGAGGCCTACAGACCTGCCCTATTATGTACTGCAGGATTTTGATGAAGAAGAAACCCCTCCCCTGCTGTGTGCCAAGTTTGGGGGAAAGATGAACAATATAACTAAAAGAATAAATAATATAAAAATAAATAATAAAACATAACATTCAAATGTTAATCAATAAAATTATTAATTAATTTTTCAATCATCCCCCCTAAAGTGCTGTGTGATTGGGGAGATGAAATGAGATTAATATTTACAAAAAAACTAACAATAATTGTACTAAAATAAAAATCATAATAATAAATTTATTTTTTAAATTAACATAATAATTAAATAATATATTTACTAATTAACAAATAAAAAAAATTAAATCCAAAATTTTAAAAACTTATAAATTTAAACAATGTAACTTAATTCATTAATTAACCAGAAGATATTTTTTTCGTAACTAAATTTACATTAAAAAATATCATAAATTAAGTAAGTTAATTAGTTAATTACATAATAATAATACCTAATAATTAATAAATTATGTTTTAGATTAAATTTATTAAGTGATTTATCTATTATTATCAATTGTTTTATTATAGTGTTTTATAGTTTTAACTTTTTTCAGATGTTCTTTACCTTGAAGGTATACACCAATGCATAAAAACATCTTGGTTTATGCAACTAACTCATCCGGAGTAAGTTACAATGGTAAAACTAGCACGTTTTCCCAGTCACAAAACAAAATTCACATGTGCGGTGCACACGTTAGGGGCTTTTGAAGTTGGTTGAAAATTTTCATTGACAAGAAACAGAAGATATTGGGTACATAATACAGAGAAATCATCAGATTGGGATGGGGGAATCGAGGAGAGAACCAATGGAGATTTGGGAGCTTCTCTCTCATTAGGAGTAGCGTGGTCCTGTGAACATCCCAAGAGTTGAAGTATCATAGGAGCAGAGTATCTTTCGCGAGGCTTGGCTTCCCTTGTGTTTGAATTTTTAAACTCTTAATTACCATGTTTTCTATAGTATTTATGTTAATAAAGATTTTTTATAACTAAATATATTAGTTTTGGGATTAATTGACATTCAACTTGTTATCATTTGATTTTCATTTTCACGTTATCATTTCAATGAATTCATTTATGATCAATGAGTTCAATAATGAATTCATTCAGTTTCTTGTACCACTAAAACATAATCACAAAAATTCATAATAAGTTATAGAGGTTTATTTTGGAAAGGCTTTTCAAAAGATAATAAATTCAAAAGACTTCAAGACTTACGATGAGTTCATCTTAATGTGATTTTTTTCAAACGGATCACAATCGGTAAATTTTGGTGTGGAAAACTCTTAAATTTATTATCTTGTGTGACTTAACTCCTGGAGTGGGAGGCAAGTCATCCTTTTTAGGTGGTACACTACAAAAACCTTAATGTGAATTTGAATACCTTTATAACTAGTAGAATGAATTTTTTTCTCTGTGTGTTTTATTAGATTTTTTATTTATCAGTGTATTAAATCATTGTGTCTCTTTGTTCTCAACTGTTCCTAACTTCAATTTAGTTTTTTACATGTTTTGGAATGTTCTGTCACTCTATTTCTTGATAAAAAGTAGAATATATATATATATAAAGTAAAAAAGATATAAAATCTTTATTTCTTCATACAATAGTTGGGTCTTTTGTAGTTTTTTAGAAGATTAGTGGTAAAATTTTCCTTCTCTGTGGGTTCGACCCTGCTTTTTCCATACATAGTAGTTAGTAGGAATATTAATATTAAACTTTGACTGACAAAAATGACAGTTCAGGTCATAATTCATGATATTAACACTCATTGGGGACTAAATCTTGAAAAACCCTGGATATTTTACACATGAACTCACATAATTGTTTTCATTCAAATCCATTCACACCTATTTCATAAACAAATAAGCAACAATGCCCCACTTGATCATAGATCATTTCCATAGGAGTCTTAGTAAATATGATGTTATAATGTTCTCTCTCAACCTAAACCATGTCTAAGATTCTATGA
This sequence comes from Viscum album, assembly GCA_963277665.1. NCBI lineage: Eukaryota > Viridiplantae > Streptophyta > Magnoliopsida > Santalales > Viscaceae > Viscum > Viscum album. The sequence goes on from OY728123.1 coordinate 777,292,294, forward strand.
CTGATGAAACATGATGAACAAGAGGAGAAGATACCAATTGATTCAGTACGGATGTAGGAGAAGAAGATGAATTTTCTATTTTCATAGTAGTTGTTTCAACTGTAGACTATTCTGAATATCTAATTTCTTCAATAGACTCTGACCTGCTATCAGGGTGGTCCGTATTAGGATGAGGGTTTTTACTTTATTTCATTCCAAATTATTCAATAAACACTATTTTTCTCACATACAAATGGGTTGGGGATGTATTTTCCATGCCTACATATTGGATCAGGTGGCTTAGCATGCTACCTAGATAGGATGCTACCCAAGCCTAAGTGTTTTCATGGGTGAGAATTGAAAAACCATCGAAAAGAGAAAGAATTATTTCTATATTAGGGTATTTATAAGATAAAATCATCCAATATTGGTCTATTACCATAGTGCGTCACTCTCCCCACATACTAGCCTCCAAGGTATAGGGGAGACCCTTTGGATACAGACAATGTGATGAGTGAACCTGTAAGGTGTATATTCATCACAGATGATTAAATCTTCTAACATGGCTAGAGGTGATCCATCCGAATGTGAGATTGTTTGTAATCTTTAAAAGATATAACTGATTCCATTTTAAATGACTAAACTAATTTGAACACGATTCAAGATAAAATCAAACCAGCTCAGTTGGCTAAAAACATCTGAAACCTAATCAGGGATTAGTGACAATACCCTAACCAAATATATATTCAATAACCTTGGATGAGATGAGGCATCAAGAATCTTGATTGCATTGTAATAATCATATCTATGGAATAGACCCATATCCGTCAAAATAAAAATGGGAAGGGTATATTGATCGGGTAGGTGGTGATTCCTATAAGAGTATGGACCAATAGTTGAGAAATTAATACACAGATTGAAACTACCAGATTAAGGAAACATACTACTTCTAGCCATGCTACAATCAACAGAAACCTATTATGGATCACAGAACATGAATCTATGGCTAGAAAAAGCCATCCATTCAAATTCAAGGTCATGAATTCCGCCAACCTCAGATTCAGCGAGATCTTTAAGTTCACTCAATATCTCCATGAGGTATAGTCCCCAACATCTAGAATAGACCAATATGAGATGGAACTATTACTGAGTTGTTGGTATGGGAATCGATGTGGGTGTATAACAGCTATCCTAACTATACTGTAGAAGAGGGGGATGTAGATACTATCCATGAAGAAGATAAGAGACTGCAAATTCAACTCCTTTCTATAATTATTCTTCAAAATGATGTACATATCCCTCACCAATACTGGAGTTAGTGAAGGGTTACCCCAAATATCTATATCTGGGGGGAATTCATCAAAGATATCCATTAGAGGGGGAATCTCTCATAGTTGATAGAAGTCTCATAGGATGATGCTTACTTCACCATGGGGTAAATGGAATGTGTTGGTGCTAGGACACCAACGATTGATCTATTCATGAAGGAGATTGAGAATGATATAGAAATTTGATTGTGATATCCATACACCTTCATAGAGATAGGACCTAGATAAATGGTAATCAAACTCAAAGTAGTTTTTTATGACTCGTAATATCCATGCACATTCATCATAGAAATCTCCTCTTGGATGTATATCCCAATTCAAACTCCACCCACCACCTAGGTATATTATAAAAAAGAAAAATATACTCATATAACTAAGATAAATAGTATTTTTAGAAAATTAAAAACTATAAATAACTAAGTGATATTTTTCCAATATCTAAGATAATCTCTAGGACTAGGTTGTGTCTAGTCTAACATCCTTGGAAATTGTCATATGAAAAATGTTGAGAGAAGATAAATCTGAGAGAGAACAGATTTATGTCTAAAGGAGTAATGATAACATCATCCCAAAATTGAATACCGTAAAGTGTATGTAGGTGTGATAGAGGATAATTACAAATTTCAGATGAGAGGAACCTCTTTTAAAACTCTTTATCAAATCTCACAAGGAATCCCAGATCAGCATTGTGATTTCAAGCTATCAGTTCCCAATAGTTAGATACTTTTGGAGAAGATCAATGTGAGTTAGAATTTATTTGAAAAAGATAATGTAGTACATGTTATAAATATGAAATTAATTGTTTTTAAAGGTAATACATAATTTTATGACAACATCATGTGAATCACATTAATTAAAAAGTTCATTTGAGAATATCCTTAATAGAATCAAAATTACCTAACTCCCCAAGATAACCCAAGTAACTTCAGCACCACATTCCATCACTCAAACACAAAAACCTTAAAGGACTCACATTCGTGTGCCCTAGAAATGGAATCATGAGATGCATGATAGACAGAAAATCATATTATCAAGCTGGAAGATCCTGAGAATCCATCGAGGCAATTGCACATCCTCAATGACAATTATCCAAAAATTTAAAAAGGTATAGTTTATACCTTGGTTAAAATGATCACCTAATTAGAAGCGGTCTAGAAAAATAATTCTCATCAAAAGGTATTTTTGTGAAGTATAACAAAAAGATTGTGTGATTAGGTCTTGTGGAATGGCCATGTGAAAAGGAAGAATATAGAATCAAGCAGAGACCACTTTGGGGGAATGAGTGTTGAGTGAAATGAATAAATATATATCCTACATTAATATAATAAATTTCAAAGATTACAAAGAATCACCTGGAATCCAAAACGTATCCCAAGACCTCGACTCATGACAACACCAAAGACTTAGGATTCCATTTACATTCCTTAGAACCAGACCTTTCCCTTTTGGATGTCAATCCTAATGGTGGGGGGAGATTTTTTCCTCACCAAGTGAGAATCGAAAAATAAAAAATGGATGAAATAACTGAATATGGCTAATATTTTTTCAGAAAAATAAAAGGAAGAATATTTTTGCTGAAGAATCACAGATTACAAAAACTACTAGGAGACTTGTGACACATTACCAGAAGGAGGTCATGTAGATGGACATTCGTATCACATAACATGTGGGAGGTATCACACAGTACATTTGAAAAGTAAATTATCTCTAATTAAGGAACCACAAATAAGTAGTGGTCAAGTTGCTCCATCCAAATAAAACCCCCTCGGCCATGTGGATTTTCAACCGGTGAGTTCATGATGGTCCATCCAAAAATCCATAGCAAATAAGGGTAAAAAATCTATAATATGGGTGATATTTGTGGACATAAATATAGAAAAATTCATCACTAATGGTGAGTGTTAAATTCATCAACAACATCCAAGAAAACCTCACGAGGTCTTCCATTAATTGAAAATTAAATCAAATGAAATAAAAAGTGGGAGGCGGGAGGCTCTATTGGTCATAAAATACAAGTAATGCACCCCTGATAGTCTGCAAGTGACTGTAAGAATCCGAAGATGATACTAACTCATTTAATTAAATCCCATTAACATACAATACTCATTATGTGAATGACCTTATGTATGTACAGGGAAGACAATGGCCCCTTGCCTCCTTAAATCCAAACAGATGGAATTGTCCATCAAATGTGCACCTGTCGCCATATGACCTATTTTGGTCACATGAATCATAACCAAGAGACAATATTTTTTTCCAAATAAAAATTAAATTATCCTCATGAACTCCATATCCATTGTAAACTAACACAATGAAAATATAAATTAGGATGAGGTGGAAGCCTATTGGAGTTTTAAAACACTCACAATGCACTAAGGCAGTTTGCAGTAAGTTATTGAATATCCTCAAGACATGTTAGCCTCATCCCATGATGAAGCCAAGAAAAATCATCCTTTCTCATCGAAATTTAGAGTCAATTCACCTGAGGTCATGCGATGGCCTTTGATAGGAACCATGATCATACAAAGCTCATTGGACATGTCAGTTTGAAAATGATGAAGTCCTTCTAAATTCTAGATTTATTCAACCGATCCCCATTAATTACTAATAATCTAATAAAGGCTGCGATGAAGTGGGTACTCATGGTCACTAAAAATGAGACGAATCACTCAATTCAATCCATGTACGAAACTCGCGAAGACACATGGAACTAGATCCCTTCATTGATTCCATACAAGATTCACATGATAAGAATTTTGAAAAATAAAAATTTCCATATTGGTGAGGCCTATAAATCTGCCACCATAGTAACAAAAATGAACCACTGCTATCTGGATGAAGAGTTGGCCATATGGAATCACAATTTTTGGATCCTAGAGTGTATTTTTTTGAGCGACTAATATTGAGACTAGAAAAACATCTGATCAGGTAAATTTGGTGGAAAAGCTGGAGAAATCAGGAACCAATCATAATGTACTTAATGTGATCACTAATATATCACCTGAAGGAATTCTATAAGGACATTTGAGGAAAATCCCACATATATTCTAGATCATGTGATAATTAAAACAAAATAACACTAAAATAATATAAGTAATTACTAATATAATGTATAAAAAAAGAGTAAAATGGGAGACATACATAATTTAAACCATACATGTCAAAAAAAGTCACATGGTTCACCTATAGCATGCCACCCAAATCTCACAAGACACTCCATGTTCATCATTCATGTCTCGGTATATCCATCATGATGCATCACCAGACTCATATATTGGCAAACACACACATGGACTAACCCAAAGGGAATCATCAGTGTGTAAGCTGCAATCAAGGGGACTATGAGGACTCTCATTCCTTCCATAAGCATGATACTTAGGATACTACTTTGAGGTTGGAGCTCCATATCTCCCATCCGAATTGTATTTCTTGAACATAATTCATGCATCCATATATGCTGAGCATGATCATTTTCCAACCCTTTTTTCTAAAACTGATCTTAGATCACATGGGATTAGGGAGATTCCATGATCATATCATATGCATCGTAAGGCTCTTCCATGGATAGGGAAACATCTGTTTTTAATCCCTAATCAACTGAACTGTGAGAATTATTATTCTAAAAAGAACTAGGATACTTAGGATTCATTTTTATACATTATTCTCGAATAAAAATCCATTTCAATGAACACCCCATTTATCTGAAACTTCAACTATTGGGACCCAATCATTCACATGGGCTGATTTTTTTCCCTAATCCATTAGTGGACAATGAAACCAATTGACCTATGGTGACTCTGATTACTGCAATAATCGAGATATGTAGTATGAATTCTCAATGCTTGAGAACCATTTTAAATAACACAATGTTAGTCCTAGTACATTATCCCCACATCCATATGAGATGAAGAAGATAACTTAAATCCCCTTATTTCTGAAAATGAGCATAGATAATGTGTTCCTAGGGAGATGCAATGATAACCTCATTGGCATCATAAATATCCACCATTCAGAGATATCTCAATGTGTAAGCCCCATGAGTGGCATGACATTAATACCACTCATTTAAGGTATTGTACATTGGGGATAGTTCCAAGGGTGTGATCAAACTACAACAACTCTAATTCCTATTATAACCCAGATACGTTAAGGTTGATGCTCAAATATCTAGTGTCCCATTAACCATACATATGTCCTCTCCACATGACATTAAACTGCACGGGTTTACTGAACTATATGGATTTTCATTCTTCTAATAACTAGGATACATTAAAAGTCATGTAATTGCTCAATTACCTCCTCGCAATATTAACCACCTCTCAGCATGGAAGTAAATCCTAATGTACATAGTTATATGGAATTAGAACATAAATAACCAATCAACAAATCAAAAACTAATGATGAACCCCAGATATATCAAAACATATCCACTAATGAGATTTCATTTCCTTTGTTCACCAATGATATCTTCTTTACATTGTTCATTAATGAGAAAAATTTTGTTTTTATATAAGGATGATTAACCAATAATCATTTTTAGGGTAATCGATACCACATCTTAATTATGAAGATATTCTTAAATATATCATAAATATATTAGATAGTCCCCTTGCATGAAGAAATTCCCATCAGAAGTGTGTGATGATCCCGACCTCCCATTTGTTATCCAATGTGAGTCCCTAAGTCTCATTTGGCATGAATAGAAAAAAAACCACATATCATTGGAATCTAAGTGTGTACCCATTTATGGATGAGGTTACATTGTTATTTTCCATTAATAATGAAAATATTGATCCTATTTTGTTAACTATGTAAGAAATAAACCCCATATAATCAAATGTTAGATCACAATGAAATCACCTCTCTAATGGATACAAATTAATTTATTCTCCGTCATAACAATCTTGAATGGCTAGTTTTCTTGAAAAATAGTAATAAATCATAAACAGTGTTTCAAAAAGTAATTTTAAGGACTTCTATGAGTTTAGTGAATTTATTTTTCCCTAGGTGTGACCTAATCTATGTTGACATCAATCATTGTGCTCGATCAACTTCATTAGAGAATAATTAAATAAATTTAATTATATATTCTTATTATTTAATTAAAATTATAAACATAATAATGGCCTATAATAAATATTCTATGGAAACATTTTAGGGTTATCTACATAAACCTAAAAATTTATATATATCATATAGGAGATATTGGTGATGATAATGGATCAGATCATGATCGTCGATTTTTGTTTCGTTGATGTTTGTGGATATCTCCAATGATGACACTGGAAAAATGTTCATTACCAGTGATTGATCCTAAATCTATTTAGGATCTTATATTTTTGTGATTTAATCTTGTTTGAACCTATATCAATTCCAAGAACATTAATAGATTCATGAATTGACTACAGAATTGATTACTTTAGATTTATTTTTCCATTAACTATTTCCTATTTGTTTGTATAATACTTCAATTATGGATTGAGGCTAAAATTATCCTTGGTCAGGGTTCATTTATGATTTTCTTGGTTTATGGATTTTTGTTTTATTTATTCACATGTTTTTCCTGGAAATTTTCTTAGGACTATTGTATGATAAATGCTACATATATGATCATTATGTGACCATTATAAGGTGAAACATATCAATTTTGTGGGTTTGGATCATGAATAAGTGTGTGATAAAGGAACAATGGTGATCAATGACGATAGAATGTATATAGAAATCGATTAATAGTTCCCTTTCATCTTGGTATGTTGCGAAGTTGATAGTGTGGAAAAAATATGTTTTCCAAGACTATAAGTGTTTAGATTCGAGCAATCAATGTTGGAAACATGCAGACGAACTCATATTTTTGATTCCATGACTAGAATCATGGTAGCGGTAGTGTGAATGGTGATGGAGAGTAGAAACTACAGGTTTTAAAGAATACTGCGTTGCACGATATGTAATCCAGGGATACATTCCTATGGGACCATCTATGTGACACTAGGTTTTCCATGGAGAAAACAATATCACAAGTCATGTGACATGTATCAGATGTCATGGGAATCATGATAGTGGATTAGTGTGTACTTTAGAGGGTAAATGTCCATTTGATGGATGAGGTTCACAAACATGGCCCAAGATAATGGGTATATCCATGTACTCAGACATAGCTAGGTGTTAATGGGAAGGACTAGGTTTACAGAGGTTACAAGAAGACATTGTTAGAGGTACACATGCATAGACAAACATGGGAAGGTGGCTAGCATACAAATTCACACAATGTAAAAATAACTACAATCATTTTATTTTTTGGTTTACATTCTGTTTGAGGAAGAAACTTATGATTATACTAGTGGTGGTCTAGACAAGCTATTTATTTCATTTTAAAATCCTTATAACCCCTTTGAGACTGTTTGGACACATTCATTTCTTCAGTTTGGAAAAGTTTCAATTCATTTTTTCCCTTCGTTCATACCATCATGGGTACAATGAATAACTACATCCATATATCTTGATTGTTATCCCCTATAATGGATGATTCATATATAGAGCCTGTTGTGTCCCTCCAAGAGATTTGATTGTAGTCCTCCATCGTTCCATTCTTATACCATATATGGTGTTAATGAAATTGATGTGAGCTCTTTAAATATGTCATTGATCAACCATCATAAATTTCATTTCATTAGTATCTAAAATATTGATTTCATATTATACCCTATATAGTGTGTTAACCCATATAGGTATTGGGGTGTCCCCCAATACTGTAGGGTGTGATTCCTTATCAGAGTATTAAGGTGTTCAGATGCTAGTGCATTTTATTTGGTATTGCCCAATGATTATGATCTAATGGATGGGGGTGTATAGTTATATCATGACTCATGTAGTGTGTTCTCTTATAATGGACATATCCAAGGAACTTCGGGAATATTCATATGGCTAGTATTTTGGTTGAGATCACCAAGAGACGTGGTCTGATTTCATAACATATCTCATGTTGTCTTTAAGTAGTTTATTCTTATTATACGATGGTTATTATTGATACTTTCTTTAAATTTTTCTGTGTATAATGGATTTTATTTTTATACTCACCTATACCATGGATATTCCAAGACATGTAATGTCTAATTTAGTCGTTGAACCAATGGGCAATGTCCTAGGTGGAAATGGAAGAGGTAGAGATTAGTGATCTAGAAGGACCTATTTTTTTAGAGATCTGTCATTCATTCGTATTACACATATATCTAGTGTGTTGGGATCCCTATAGTTTAAGGTGAGTCTTGTATTTGGCCCCATTAGTACTTTTATTACATTATTACCATACTCCAATTTTAGAATAATAAATTTATACATGCAATGTTTTCAATTGTTTTTCATTTAAGAAATTTATGAGATTGAAAATGTGTTCTTACATAAATGTACATTAGGAAATACCTCCTATTTATGTCACATGTCTACATATTAGTACTATCCAAACCTTATCCTATTATAGCCATGATGGGGGTTGTTTCGGTTTGGGCCCCGCCATGCCGATTTGTGGTACTAAAAGTTAATTTTCTATAATTATAAATAATACTTAATATATTGATGATATTTTCAAAAAAATTTTACCACATGGTTTAATATATAAATGATTCCATTACTTATATAATCCTTGAAATATTGATCATTTTAGGATTTTTAAATCTCAATTGATCAATGTATACCATTTTAGTATGACTTTTTGTTAGATAAATCACTAGCCATGTGGTTTATATCATGTATAGAAAAATAGGTGTTGGTTATCTATCACCCTCGGACTACTCTTGTGGGAATTGTTGGATTATACAATTCAAATACATTACAAGAAATAATTTCATGTACATTATTCATAGGAGTCATTTAGATATAAATGAATAAAGATCACTTTTATTTTTTTTGAGTAACAAAAGAAATGATATTTGTAAAGGGTAAAACCTAAATTTTATTTGAACATATTGATTTACTAGAAAGAATAGGATTCCACAATAAACATTACAAAAATTGATACATAAAAGAAAAATATTATATAAATGATGAAAGTGAATTAAATTTAAATGATTAATTTTCAAATTCATTCAAAAGAAGACACTTCTCTAGACCACAGTCATTCAACTGAGTAGTTTCATGCAAAGGAGGAGTGCCCTAGGATTATATTTTATAAAGATATAAAATAATGATGTCACTGTAAGAAATATGTGATTAATGTTTTGTGTTTTCATTGGTAAAACATAGTTTTTAAACCGTAAGAGTTGGGATACCAATGTAGTAATCCTGATTTTATCCATTTAATGAATTAGAAAAGGTGTTACACTATTAACTATACATGATTCATAAATTTTATGACTAGTAATATTCCTTACATAAATAGATAATAAGAGGGTTAGATGCCAAACTGGGGTCATTTGATTAGTGAAATATGGATCTTGGCCAACAAATATGATTAATGAATTTAAAAGGGATCATTATTTTAGAGGGATCATATATAATAAAATTCATTTTTAAATGAATTGATACTCCTCTAATAAAAGAATATATATTAAAAATAATTTATTTATCATCATATTTGATCTTAAATTTTAGAAATATAATGTAGAAGGATTATCATAATGGAATTAATTTTCATTATAGGTATCATAATGTGAGAATTGTTCTCAATTTAGAATAAATTTTCTATTTCGTATAAATTCCTTCATAAGAAATTGGCTGGTGATTTTGTTCAATAAACAGACATAGATACTTTCGATGTTTATATAAAGGGATCATTATAATTATATTCTCTCATTAAAGTGATCATGGAACCCATGTTGTAAATGAAACCTGGAAAAATTGATATATACCTGATGATTGAAAATCATAGAAGTAAATAACAATTAAATGAAATTCATAAGGTGTATGTGATGTTAAAGGATCTATAATAATTTAAGATAGTACAAGGTACATAATTCATTATACATGTACCCAAAATGATTTAGTACATCAACTAAATGACAATTCAAGATTTACCTTTTAGTCATGGTATTGTCAAAAAGTTTTTTGTAATGTGATTATCGAAACATTTATAATAGAAAATTGTAAAATATAATATGAATGATTTTAGAGAATGTTTACTTGATCACTATAATATGTCTAAGATAATGGATTAAGACATTTTAGTTTATTACAATGTGCATTAATGATGTTGAAAATATATTACCTAATTAAATATTGACATAAATACAATAATTTAGGTTTTGGGAAGTCCAAAATTACCTTTAAATAAAATAAATAAAAGGTTAGTGACTTCATTGTGGAAAACCATGATATGGAAGAAGTAACTATGTAGTATACCTAGACTGTTAGACAAAAATCAATAGATATTTCATGTTAGGAATTAATGAAACATAATTCATTTCATTTATTTTAATGTGTATAAATATGAATTGTTTTCTATTGAAGTTTTGTAAATATATAGGTCTTCTTAATTGAATAATGTTTTTAGTTAAGGGAATAACGTTTTCATTATAAATGTTGTGAAATTAGTTTCTACATCAATGAGTTGGATGTAATTTATAAAAAAAATCATTATTAGATAGAAATAATTTGGTTCTATTGTCATCCTACTTACTACATATTTGATAGGATGTTTTACCAATGAATAAGTTGTTATTATCAATAAAATTAGAGTCTTCTTTTTAATTTTTTTTTCTAATGATCTAGATTCTATATGCTTTGTAAAATTAAAAATGTTTTCATTTCATAGTGATGCTAAAAAAACACATAATACCATATATGATATGGAAATAGAGAGTTTATTTTAAAATTCTCTTAGAAAGGAAATATGTGTTATTTCATGAACATAATGTATTTTATGTTACATAAAATGATATTGTCTAAAGAATGTTGTTTCAAAAATTCTAGTGGGAGTATGTATAGAAGAATAACATAGAAACTAAAAATAAATGACCATTGATTTAGTTAATCATGAGTTATAATTAATATCAATATGAAATATGTCAATTAGTTCCTAAGAAGTTACATTTTAGGTACTATAGTGTATAAAAATGAGTGTTAAAACCTTATTGGTAAATGAAAAAAGAAATTGTCTATATATTTTTGGTAAATTAGAATAGATTTGTTTCAAAATATAATACTTGGAAAATAATATATTATAATTGAATCTTTTGGTAATTTTTTCTTAGATTTGACATGTGAAAAATAGGTTTACGAAGCCTTTTCTACAATATATATAATGGAATAGATAATCTGATACTGAATCTATGTATGATATAAAATTATTATATGTTAAAGTTAATTTTGGTTAAATATTTTCAATGTATATATGATGATAGGTGGAATAATATAGAATCCAACCTTAGATGATACATCATATGTGTTCTAATAATTATTTTTAATAACTTTTGGTTGAATATTTTAGAAGGATAGAGTTGTTTGGAAGATGCCAATAACCCATTTAAATAAAGTATAAAAATTAAATAGTTCTTTTTGAATGAAATATATTATCTATTTTAGGCATAATATATTCAATTACATCATAATGATTATTCTTCTAGTTTTCATTAGCATTATCTCACCATAGAGATAAGAAAAAATGGGAAGGAAATGTATTTTTAGTCATCATTATATTTTTTTTCATAAGAATCATCCATTTCTATGTATTCATTAATTACATCTTCAAATACATGATTATATTTTTCAAATACATCGTCCTCTATTTGTGTAAGAATCATCAAGTGTTGCTGGGTAAAGAACAAGAAATTCCATGTTTCATAAGGATTATATTGTTCTTGTGTAAACATAGTTTATGTTAGGTATACATGATATATGTATCATACACATCATTACCTCTAATGATGTAAGATTTTATAGGTAATTAGAATTATTTTAGGTCTATGTAAAAATAAAAACTTATTGAATTTTGAGGATTTTTATTGACTAAAAATTGAAGTTAATGAAATTTTAATTTTCTATTTTTGGAATTGAATTTTCATGATGATTAAAATGATAATAAGTTTTATAAAGACAATTAACTCTTCAAATTTTGTGTGGTTATAATATGGAAATTAATGGGACATCGTATTTTGTCCTTGGAGAAAAATATTAAATAAATAATTATTTTAGATAATTATCAAAGTCTAAAATCATATAATCAATTTTTAATAATACTAATGAAAAATGGTATGATTTTATGATTAATCTTCATAGTTTTAAATATCAAATTCACTTATAATGGTTTATACATCAAGAAATAATTTTCTATGGTTTAATATTAATTCCTGAAAAAATGGTTTATTAGATGTTATTGTATAATAATTTAAGATAAAACTCTATGGGTTTATTTGTAATTATATCCTTTTATAATATAAAGTCTCAACACCACAAGTTGCACTTGTCTATTTTGTTTAATAAATATGTGAAATAATTATTTGTTATATATTGTGGTAAAATGATTTTAAGATGAATAATATGATCCTACTATAATTTCAATGAAATAACTATTTGACTATGAGAAGATATGAAATTAATAATGGGAAATATTTTCATTTACTAAGGATAATCTTTTGAAAAATATATTTTCAGAACATTTAATGCGTTTTAATGAAAATTTTATATTTGGGAAAAAATTAGTGAAAACTTGTGTTGGGACATCTTATATGAATTTCAATTTATAATATAAATATTTCTTTTTATGAAAAATATTGAAGTATCCACCAAAAAGGTAGTAGTTGAAGTAAAACAAATGTGAATTATATCTCATGTAAAAGGTGGTGTGTGCATTAAACATAAATTTAGTGTTCATGGATGAATAATAAATCTATAGGAAAGTGTTGGTAACTAAGAGATATTGAACCCTCGAGAAATAAAATGTATTACAACTTGAAGCTGTTAAATATTGTAGTGTTGATGGAGATAAAGATGAGATATGAATCCTGTTATGTATAGAGATATTCATTGGAGTTTTTAAGATGAAGAATAATAAGTCGGTGAATTATTTTAAAGAATAAATATATTGGAGTATAACTGGAGAATATGGTTAGTCTAAAGAAAATTTCTTCTTGAGACGAAGAAAGTTAAGGTGGTATATTTTTTTTGGGAGGTTTGATTTTAAGATTTATAGATGTAAATTTCAAAGGTAAAAATTAATATGTGTTCAAAGGAATAGAGGATGAGTTGAAGAAGTAATTTATTAACAAAATTCCTACATTTGAAGATATTCTTTATTTGATGAAGAAGATCTTATTTATGTGTATAGTGACTTCCTTTGATAGGTTTTTTGATCTAATTCAAAAGGAGGAGGAAATCGAAAAAGAAAGGGTTGGTTTTATTTAAGTATGACTAATTTCAATGCAATTCTATAATGATTGCTTGTGTAATATAATGACCCATTTCCTATATATTATGAAAAATACTAGTCTCATGTTGATCTTATGGAAACATCCTCTTCTATTCATAATTAGATTTTAGTTGGTATTCAATGACTTGTATATCTCAATCTGAGCATGGTTTTAGATTCTATAGAGGGGTTTAAATATGTTAATAACATGTTATAAGTCCAATGATTTAATTTCCATGTAAAATATATTTGGTTGAATTATAGTTTTAATATATTCATACAATATCCAACATTTCCCCAAGTAAAACTATAATATTATTAACAAAATTGGAGTCAATTCAAAAGTCGAGTAACATTTTCATTACAATGGAAATATTATCTTTCATGAATTATAGATAGCATGGTGTAAAAAAGTTCATTATATGATTATGAAAAAATTATGGGGATAATATAAGTAGTCAAAATTGAAATTTTAGATCATGTGAATTATTAAATGTACTCTTAATCTATTTTTTAGAAGGAAAATACTCTTTTAATATTCATATTCATACTAAACATTTAATACAATGATTATGGTCGATCATTATATGAAAACCTGATGTATCCATGAATTTTAACATGAAATAAAGTATCTTGGATTTTATAACCAAATAAAAGTAATATCTTCCTATAAATGTAATCCCTTAATTAATCCCATAAATTGTATTTATCTTCCACACATGTATATTCTTAAGATGTATCATTCCAACTATAATATCCCCTGATCCATAAAATCATAAAACTAGTTTTCCTCATATTTGTAGAATCCCTTGATTATAAAATATCATTAAAAAAATAAAATAAAAAATTCTATGATAATTAACAAAACCATATAATGGTATTCATTAATAGAAACACTATAAAATAAAAAACAACATTATCAGATAAGATCCCATTGAACTAAAACTTCAAATCATCAGAAAAAATGTAAATAATCATTAATCTTAATGATTGATTAATAATCATTATTATGATTATTTAGGTGTAGGTTTATTTATATAAATTCTTATAACATACTCAAATTTTAAAATTTTTTAAAAGATAGATTTAGTTGTAACTATATTTATAATAAATTCATCATATACCAATAAATAGACTAAGATTTTTCATATATAAAATATTTTTATAGGACCTAGTACAGTGCTTCCTAAAACCATATATCTAATATTTTTTGGACAATTAGATAACATTATTCCCTTAAAATAGTTTAATTTATTTAGTGATTCATTTATCAAAATTTCATTTGGAATGAACATAAAAACTTAATAAAAAAATCAATCAAGATCATTTTTAATTAATGTGTTCTCTAATTTCCAAAAAAAAATAATTTAAGTGAGTCATTTATTAATAAATACCCCATTTGTTATAAACATTGAGATAGATAATAAAATTTGTAAAAATTTCTAAAATTATAAATAAATGATCTAATAATCATCATAATTTGGAATATATCAACCTTTCCTTAGAAACATATTTAAACATACATCATCATACAAAATCATTACCCCCACTTTGAGAAACATTAATCAGAGAAGATTACTACTCAATAAAAAACAAAAAACTATCACTTTATCCACTTTATTATTTTATAAAAACAATATAGAATAAATGGGAAAAATATTGATTCATTTTTTTATGTTTCAAGAGTTATAATCATCTCCCCCTGTGATAGGAAATAATATCATCCTGAGAATAAAATAGTAAAATTCATAGTTTAAATTGTTAAAACACCATATATTTATATTCTTAATTTAATGGATGATCTTACCCTTTCAATGATAATTAAATAAAGTGTTCAATATTGAAGAATACCAATATGGATGATAAACTGAGAGGGGTTGAAAAAGTGATTAAATTATCTGAATTCTCAGGATTTCAAATTAAAATAATAAAGCCTTTAAAATTCTAGATCCACTGAATTGTTTCTATCAATCAATTATTATTACCCTTGTAATATAATAGAGATCAATTCAAAGTATATATATGGTTCTTCATAAACTTATACTCCACTCAATGTCTGTAGAGACCCAAAGCTTGACGTACATAGATATTACATTACTTTTGCAGAATACTTAATACATAACAAAAACAGACACACAAGGACCGTAATAGTTTAGTGTCTTTGGAAACATGGAACGTAATCTTATAATCGTGGGGAAAGATATTCAACTTCTCCCATAAAGATCTTCCACTTTTTGTTTCCTTACCTAAAACATTTATTTTAATCCGGGGGGAAAATAACACATAAAAAGGGCGATCTCAAATTCTTAGTAAGGGTAAGCATGGATAAAATAAATCATACCTTATAAATTTGAACTTAAAAACATGAACATAATGTTTAAACATCAAAATCTTGAGAAACGACAAAAAAATGGAAGTACATAAGGCATAGATCGTAATGGAACATAAATCATGTTAAAATAGCATGGGAATAAAACATGTATTTATGGAAAACCATTAAGCACATGATATGATTTCCATAGTAGCCAAGGAATTGCTGCCAAGACCATCTTAGTGGACAAAGTCCCTTTCTGAATCGAGTTCACTCCTCGTTCCAGTCCTGTAATACTGAACTGGATTAACTTACCATTCCAGCGATGTCTATCTCATGAGATATAAATCTTTACCCAATGCATTTGAGGGAGGTATATGTCCCATCCATCTCATAATGAAATCATTCTTACTTGTGCCACAAAACAAACATACATCATTCATAATAACCCAATAAATAAAATGGGTTTCATAAACATCATCCCATCATCACATAATACATATAATATAAATGGATATCATTTAATAATAAGAAAATTGAAACCATGTAAATCATAGAGAAATTATACTTGAAACATATACATATGAAATAATTTCATCTTAGATGGAAAATGGTTTTGATAAAGCACATGAAATGAATTCCTGAGGAAAATATCCTTTTTTCTTCAAAATTATTTTGCCTTCACTAAATGTCATGAAAATTTAAAAGAGAAGGATTTTGTTTAAAATAGTCATGAAATCCTTTGTAGGAATCTTCATGAAAATAAGGCTTTATAAAACCATAAAAATCCTTTCATGCCATATACGTTAAAAATAAACATTCTTCTCGTACTTTTGGTCGGAAAAGTCAAAAAGTACCTCGTAAAAGAAAGATTCCATACATACCATGTAGTAAAAGTAAAAAATGGGTAAAACGAACATTAAAAATACATGAAACCATTTTTAGGAAACATGGACATGGATGAGAACAATAAACCCAGTAAATACTTATGAATAAACAATCTCAGATAAGAACAAGATTGGAAAAGTTATCCCTTACCTTATGTCTGATATGCTTCGTATGTATACGAAACTCCTGTATAATTATTTAAATAATGTCATTGAATTATTATAGAATAATATTAATTGTTATTATATCATATATGGTTCACTTAGGTATTTATATTACCCGTTCCTTTGTCAATTCGAAGTTAAAGTAGCGTTTTGGGTAAAATTTCATCATTTATCGTACGTGTTTGGACTTGTTGTTCTTGATTTTATTATTACTTATATCATGATTTACTTACTTACAGAATGTAAAAAGTGATTTATATATCATATATATTCAGTATATATATATAATATATATATAAATGAAATGAAACACACCGTTCATGGAGACGGTAGGCCGTACATACACATGAACGTCGTTTTCCTTTCTTTATTGACTTGAATGGAAGTAAGTAGATGAAATATATATATATATATATATATATATATATAAATCCAGTAGCTTCATTATTATTTCATTATTATTCATTATATATATTTCATTATTATTCATTATATATACTTTATAATCATTCTTGAATGGTTAATCATGGAAAATGAATCTCATCGCGTTCGTGAAGATGGTAGTCCGTACATACGCACGAGTGATGATATCATTCCCATGATAATGGAATTGTATTGAAGTGTATGTATAATATTAAAGAATCAATATCACTTTACAATAAACATATATAGTTATTTATTTATATCATTATATCCATTCATGTAAGGTGGTGGTGGAGAAACTGATTACACCACGACATGGAGACGGTATTTCGTATGTACGCACGCGCGGTGATTTGGTTTTCCGTAGAATGGATAGATGCTGAAATATGGTTGTTTCATACTTATAATAACATATCAGTATATTATTGATACTGATTTTATTACTTCATAATGAAACAACTAAAGAATAAGAAGTGGAAGAAGAAATAAAGTTGAAAGAATCGGTAATGGACATTACCTCTTCTTTGAAGCGCCTCTTTGAGACCTCCTTTTAGGGCACTAAAATTGGACTTTGAAGAAGACCAGTACCTATAGGATGTTTCTAGCGAAGTGTATAAGAGCATTTTTCCAGGTTTGTCCATGCTTGAAGGCTCAAAGTGGTGTGAGGAAGAGAGGGAGGAGGTGCCCTTTTATAAGGGAGGAGAGGGGCACCTTTGGAAAAACTAAAAATATTTTTTTATTATAAAGTCATATTTGGTTTTTAATAGCTTAAAATTGAGTTTTTTCTTAGATAAGGTGGGGATGGGTATAAATACTCTCATACAATATAATTTAGACAAGTTTAGGTTTCTATTGTAACCTTATCATTTAGATTTAACCTTAAGTTAAATAATTTTACTTTTACTGTGTCTTCTTGTTTGCTAACACTATAAGGTTGAAAAACTACCTATAACAAGACAAAAGAACCCCAATTTGTTTATTATCAATATATATAACCTTATCTAATTCATTTTGACGAAACGTATATTTTTAGGAATAAAATAACAATTAATAATATAATATTTGTTTTAAAAACAATTTTATGTCAATTTTGACACTATTTGGTAATTTATTTTTTTGAAAATAATAACAGAACAATTAGTTAAAAAAAAGGTACTTAAATCAATACTAGCATGTTATATTAACATATAAAATTCTTTTAATTCATAAAAAGTCTCAAATTACATTTATTTGGGTATTTATAACATCAATTATCTCAATATTTCATTAATAAGATAATTACTACATCATCATTGTGTCATAAATAAATTATATTATTTAATGTTTAAAAATTACAAATAAAATACCATTATGTAGGAAATAATTTTAGATTTCTAAAGAATATTTATAGTCAAATTTATCTTATCTATAACCCTATATTAAAAATGATTTAATTATTAAACTTTGATTTAAACTATTTTAACCCTTCTTTAAATAAATTAATAATAAATGTCCTAATCTAATCCAAGTGGGCCTAAATGGTCATATTTTAATCCTAAGGTTGTTTTTTTGTCGAATTAAACTTATCCAATAGAATTAGGACATGTGTTAGGGTAATAATAATATCATTTTTACCCTTAATTACCGTATTTACTTTTAACCGTGGTAAAAAAAGTAAAAAGTTACTATTCACAAAAATTATTTTCATCTCATTGAACCACATTTTAGTCCTTGATATTAACCATTTCTCTCGGATTTTCGAAATTCAATTCACAGAAGTGGTAAAATTTCATTTAAATGAAAAATTCAGTTTTTTAAATACCACTAAGTGGTTTCACTATTCATCAAAAATTGCAGTTTTTCAGAAAAATACCAAAAATTCAGCCTAAGCTTTATTTTATTTTTTGAATTCAAAATTGACATCTATTTTTCCAAATTCAAAACATAGAAGTTTCATTAATTAATTTTAAAATTAATTCCCGTTATCAAAACAAATAGCCTGTTTTTTTAAGAAACAATAACTATCAAAAGATTGATACTTGTTTATATCCAATTTCAAAGTGAAATTAATTAAAATGACCAACATTGGATTAAATGGTAAAAATATATTCTAATTACACTTTAAAAAAAATTAAAAAGAAAATATATTCATATAAATTATTGTGATGAAAAAAGTTGTTTTTAATTAAAATATACCGTGTTTTTACTATTCATTAAAATATGAGAGTTATCAGAATAATATGAAAAATTTATCCAAAGTTAATTTTTATATCCTCATTCCAAAGAAGAATTTTATTTTGTAAAATTGAACTTATAGACATGTCAAAAACCGGATTTATTGTGGGTGCGCCATCAAAAGGCGACAAAACTACATTTATTTAAAAATACTTATTTTACTCGAAAATTGATTTTGTTCTCATACCATGTTCTAGAAAATGTGTAAGATGAATAATAATGTTATAAAATTAAAAATAGAGTTGATACTATTCATAACGGGTAGTTCATAAAACATATCGTTGTAAAGAAAAACTCATTATTTCGTATAACACACGCTATCGTGGAAGGTCGTGATTGCGTGTAATGCAAGCCAAGTCAGGGATTCGTGTTGTGCAAGCTCCTTTTGGTGTAGCGTACACCACAAGACATTAATGAAATTAAAAAGAATATTTATCTTAAAATCTCGTGGTGTTACATTCTACCCCCCTTAAAATAAATTTCTCCCTTGGAATTCGTTGGGGTTATAAATGGTTTACTACTCGAAAGTTTCTTTAATAGAAACCCACATCGTAAAAAGTAATACCAAAACTTGGATTTAAAAACTAAAGTATGAAACATAATCGTTACCCAAATTAACTCATCACTGGGTTTCCACATAAGATAACATAGGTGAAAATATAGATATGGAAGAAAAATCTAACCATAAAGTTCCGATGGAGAGTGGTAGAGAACATGGATATGAAAAATTCAACAATCACAGAGCCATAAATTTGTGATGATCTAGGGTACCATCTGATTAATCGGATACAAGGGCACTAGGACAACATTTTTGGTTTTCATGATCAATTCCCTAAAGATGAATAATTTTAATTAGAATAAATACTTACTTTATTTTGGTACAACCTCACTGTTGTTCGTGCCTTGAACAATTTCCACTTCATCTCTTAAAGAAATGAAGTTGAATTTTTTATTCATGAAGTGTTAGAAGATCATGTGATAGAATGATGGGTTATTCCATCTATCTCAAACAAAAGGTTAGAAAAAGTTATTAAATATAAAAAGTTGATCTATAGTGAGATTAATCATATATGGTTCCTAAAATGGACTTATACTTCATATATCATACTTCTTAATATAATAAAACTACTTTCTACTAAACAGGGACTTCTTGTAGGCCAGTGGTAGGCGATAAAGGCATGTCACACTTCAGTTGGGGGTTCGATTCCCACAGCCTTGTCCGACGCGATGGGCTATCGCCCATCCTGTAGGTTGTCCTTCTTCTAAAACTACATTACTATAATATCCCATCAATAATATCAAAAAAAATTCTATCCTTAAAAAATACTACGTTATGTCCAACATAATCCATTCCAATCGTTGGGCTTATCGATAATACTACAGTCCACTCTCATATTATAGTGAAAATTATTACCAGAGATTTAATATAACAAGCATGTTAATACCATCGTTGATCCCTATATATCATAAGATATGTATTGTTGGTCACATTCCAAACATTCGAAGGCCTTAATCATGTATTCTCTTAAAAAAAACGAATACCCATTGAACCTTAGTAAAAACATGAATGCTATCAAAAGTTAACACTTTACACATACCAAAATCCAAACATTCTATATACTCAAACCATGATATAACCTTCTCCTTATATCAGTCATGAGCTCATGAATACTATCAAACATTAAATTTTATCATTATACCTTCATTATGCGCATAACATCTACTTTATAAAAAAATCTGAATAACATTTCATGGTCACTGGTTCAATTCATCATATACTTTCAAAACTTAATGAAATACAACATTATAACAATCCTTATATGTCTCTTTATTCCATAGTACCATGAGATCACTTATACAACATTACACTTGAAAGACATGTAATCATGCCACTACCTTCTTAAACCATTGACCGAGCTTCAACAATTCTTTCATCTCACATATCATTTGTAGTCTCTTCATCATCATCAACATAAATACTACCCATACGACCATAATGATTCTCTTCATGAGACTTTCCCTTAGGGAATTGGTTTTCATAATGCCCGTACATTCAACATTTAAAACATTTAACCATTTTTGATATCGAATCAATACCATTATCCTCATCCATGGTGTTAACTGAACCTTTTCCTTTACACTTACTGGATTTGTGTCATTATTTTCCACACCCAAAGCATCTTCCAGTTCCTTTGAAACATTCTCCTTGATTCCTCTTCCCACATGATTTACATAGGGGAAATTGAACTTTATTTCTTCTATGATCATCATGAAACTCTATCTTTCTCTTATTAACCAATTCCAGAAACATACCAAATTTGAGTTTATTGATCATATTATGAGATTGCTTATTCGGAATAATAATGATTTTTGGACTTCCAAATCCCATTTAATTTGGTTGCTCATGAAGAATATCATTCCATTGTCCATCATATCCTCTATTATCGTGAATCATCTTGTTTCCAGCCATTTCCTAAAACCTAAAAAGAATAGCGTGAGAGATAAAAATCCTAATCAAGGGGGATTAACTTCAATATCTAATATCTTAGGTTTAATATAATATCTTTACCATAATTCTAGGACTATCAACTATACTTATACTTAACCTTAGGGACATCCCTAGACATACCTTAGAAATATCTCTAGGGATCTCACTAAAGTTTTCGCATCCTAGTTTCCAAAGGTTGACTAAACCTTTCCACTGATACAAACTGTAGAGACCCAAATCTTGACATACATAGATATTAGATTACTTTTTCGGAATACTTAATACATAACAAAAATAGACACACAAGGATCGTTATAGTTTAGTGTCTTTGGAAACTTGGAACTTAATCTTCTAATCGTGGGGAAAGATCTTCAACATCTCCCATAAAGATCTTCCACTTTTTGTTTCCTTACCTAAAAAATTTCTTTTAATCCTGGGGGAAAATAAAACCTAAAAAGGGTGGGCTCAAATTCTCAGTAAGGGTAAGCATGGATAAAATAAAACATAACATATACATTTGAACTTAAAAACATGAACATAATTTTTAAACATCAAAATCTTGAGCAACAACATAAAACATGGAAGTACATAAGGCATAGATCAGAATGGAACATAAATCAAGATAAAATATAATGGTAATAAAACATGTATTTGTGGAATACCATTAAGAACATGATATGATTTCCGTAGTAGCCCAGGCATTGCTGCCAAGACCATCTTAGTGGAGAAAGTCCCTTTTTGAATCGAGTTCACTCCTCATTCTAGTCCTGTAATACTGAACCAGATTAACTTACCATTCCAGCCATGTCGATCTCATGAGATATAAATCTTTACCCAATGCATTTGAGGGAGATATATGTCCCACCCATCTCATAATGGAATCATTCTTACTTTTTCAACAAAATAAACACACATCATTGATAATAACCCAATAAATAAAATGGGTTTCATAAACATCATCCCATCATCACATAATCCATATAAAAGAAATGGATATCATTTCATAATAAGAAAAGTGAAAACATGTAAATCATAGAGACATTATACTTGAAACATACACATATGAAATAATGTCATCTTAGATGAAAAATGGTTTTGATAAAGCACTTGAAATGAAATTTTGAAGAAAATATCCTTTTTTCATCAAAATCATTTTCACTTCAGAAAATGTCATGTAATTTTAAAAGAAAAGGATTTTGTTGAAAATAGTCATGAAATATTTTGGAGGAAGCTTCATGAAAATAAGTCTTTATAAAACCGCAAAATTCCTTTCATGCCGTATACGTTAAAAAAACATTCTTCTCGTACTTTTAATCGGAAAAGTCAAAAAGTACCTTGTAAAAGAACGATTCCATACATACCATGTAGTAAAAGTAAAAAATGGGTAAAAAGGACATTAAACATACATGAAAACATTTTTAGGAAACATGGACATGGATTATAACAATAACCAGAGTAAATACTTATGAATAAACAATCTCATATAAGAACGAGATTGGAAAAGTTATCCCTTACCTTATGTCCGATATGATTCGTATGTATACGAACCTCCTGTATAATTATTTAAATAATATAATTGACTTATTAAAGAATCATATTCATTGTTATAATATCATATATGGTTCACTTAGGTATTTATATTACCTGTTTATTTGTCAATTCCATGTGAAAGTAGCATTTTGGGTAAAATTGTATCATTTATCGTACGTGTTTGGACTTGTTGTTCTTGATGTTATTATTAATTATATCATGATTTATTTACTTACAGAATGTAAAACATGATTTATATATCATATAAATTTAGTATATATATATATATATTATAGATAGATAAATGAAGTGAAACACACCGGTCATGGAGATGGTAGGTCGTACGTATGCATGAACGTCGTTTTCCTTTCTTTATTGACTTGAATGGAAGTAAGTAGATGAAATATATATATATATACACACATAAATCCAGTAGCTTCATTATTCCATATATTTCATTATTATTACTTATATATACTTTATAATCATTCTTGAATGGTTAATCATGGAAAATGAATCTCATCGCGTTCGTGGAGACGGTAGTCTTTACGTACGCACGAGCGATGACATCATTCCAATGATAATGGAATTTTATATAAGTGTATGTATAATATTATAGAATCAATATCACTTTACAATAACCATATATAGTTATTTATTTACACCATTATACCATTCATGTAAGGTGGTGGTGGAAAAACTGATTACACCACGTCGTGGAGACAGTATTTTATACGTACGCACGCGCGGTGATTTCGTTTTCCATAGGATGGATAGATGGTGAAATAGGGTTATTTCATACTTATAATAACATATCAGTATATTAGTGATACTGATGTTATTACTTCACAATGAAACATCTAAAGAAGAATAAGTGGAAGATGAAATAAAGTTGAAAGAATCGGTAATGGACATTACCTCTTCTTTGAAGCGCCTCTTTGAGACCTCCATTTAGGGAACCACAATTGGTCTTTTAAGAAGACCAGGACATCTAGGATATTTCTAGGGAAGTTTAGAAGATAATATTTCAGGGGTTGTCCGAGATTGAAGGCTCAAAGTGGTGTGAGGAAGAGAGGGAGGAGGTGCCCTTTTATAGGGGAGGAGAGGGGTACCTTTGGAAAAACTAAAAATATTATTTTTTTATAAAGTCATATTCGGTTTTTAATAGCTCCAAATTGAGTTATTTTGAAGATAAGGTGGGTATGGGTCTAAATCCTCTCATCCAATATAATTTAGCGAGGTTTAGGTTTCTATTTTAACCTTATCATTTATATTTAACCATAAGATAAATAATTTTTCTTTTACCGTGTCTTCTTGTTTTTTTACACTATATGGTTAATAAACATACTATAACAAGACAAAAGAACCCCAAGTTGATTATTATTAATATATATAACCTTATCTATGTAATTTTTCCGAACCTTAGATGTTTATTAATAAAATAACAATTAATAAAATAATATTTGTTTTAAAAACTATATTATGTCAATTTTGACACTATTTTGTAATTGATTTTTTTGAAAATCATAACAGAAATATTAGTTCGAACAAAGGTAATTAAACCATTAATAACATGTCATATTAACATATAATAGTATTATAATTAATAAAAAGTCTCAAATTACATTTAGTTGGGTATTTATAACATCAATTATGTCAATATTTCATTAATAAGACAATAACTGCATCATCATTGTGTCATGAATAAATTATATTATTTAATGTCTAAAAATTAAAAATAAAATACCATTATGTAGGAAATATGTTTGATCTTTATAATGAATATTTATAGTCAAATTTATCAAATTTATAACCATATATTAATAATTATTTAGTTATTAAACTTTGATTTTAACTATTTTAACCCTTCTTTAAATAAATCAATAATAAATGTCCTAATCGAATCCAAGTGGGCCTAAATGGTCATCTTTTATTCCTAAGGTTGTTTTTGGTGGAATTAAACTTATCCAATAGAATTAGGACATGTGTTAGGGTAATAATAATATCAATTTTACCCTTAATTACCATATTTACTTTTAACCGTGGTAAAAAAAGTAAAAAGTTACTATTCACCAAAAATTATTTTTATCTCATTGAACCACATTTTAGTACTTGATATTAACCATGTCTCTTGGATTTTCGAAATTCAATTCAAAGAAGTGGTAAAATTTCATTTTAATGAAAAAGTCTGTTTTTTAACTACCACAAAGTGGTTTCACTATTCATCAAAAAATTGCAGTTTTTCAGAAAAATTCCAAAAATTCAGCCTAAGAATTATTTGATATTTCAAATTCAAAATTGATTTCTATTTTTCCAAATTCAAAACATAGAAGTGCCATTAATTAATTTTAAAATTAATTCCCATTATCAAAACAAATAGCGTGTTTTTTAAAGAAACAATGACTATCAAAAGATTGATACTTGTTTATATCCAATTTCAAAGTGAAATTAATTCCAATGACCAACATTGGATTAAATGGTAAAAATATATTATAATTAAACTTTAAACCCAATTAAAAAGATAATCTATCAATATAAATTATTGTGATGAAAAAAGTTGATTTTAATTAAAATATAGCGTGTTTTTACTATTCATTAAAATATGAAAGTTATCAGAATAATATGAAAAATTTATCCGATGTAAATTTTTATATCCTGATTCCAAAGAAGAATTTTATTTTGTAAAATTGAACTTTAGACATGTCAAAAACAAGATTTAATGTGGGTGCGCCATCAAAAGGTCGCAAAACTACATTTTTTGAAAAATACTTATTTTACTCAAAAAATTGATTTTGTTCTCATACCATGTTCTAGAAAATGTGTAAGATGAATAATAATGTTATAAAATTAAAAATTTAGTTGATACTATTCATAACGGGTAGTTCATATAACATATCTTTGTTTAGAGAAACTCAGTATTGCGTACAACACACGCTATCGTGGAAGGTTGCGATTGCGTGTAATGCAAACCAAGTCAGGGATGCGTGTTGTGCAAGCTCCTTTTGGTGTAGTGTACAACATAAGACATTAATAAAATTAAAAAGAATATTTTTCATAAAATCTTGAGGTGTTAAAATGTTGGTTAGACTGCTAAAAAATATTCTTTACTATCAAACAAGATACTACATCCACATAAAATCCCTCTATGATCAACACAATATCGAACTGTATTCCAACACTTCTAATGTAAACTGGAAGACTTATTCACTTCATTAGGGGTGAACTACAACTAGAAATATTTTCTTCTATATCAATGATATACTTCCTCCATAACCCTTTAGGATTTGGTTTTCTCATCTAAAATTCTTCAAGCTTTTGAATAGATACATATTTTTTTTATTTTCCATGAAAATATTCTCAGATATCGAATTATCTGTTTATCTTAGTCTTCTAATACGTAGGCGTGTCTCCTTCAGTGACTTTTGGCTTTTTCTCCCTTACATTCTCCAGTAAATATATGTATCAGGTTCTTTATTAAGATGATATATTATGTAAAGGAGTTATATATCTGCTATATATTCATCATATATATATATATATCATTTATATTCACAACAATAATATCGTGAATATAATGCTCATTATATATATTTTTAATTTACCATGAATATAGAAACTCCATGATCAACTCTAGTAGGTGCATTCATCATTTTTTTTAAAATCAATTCAAAAATTCTATACTCATTTATTTTAGACATAATTTCATATTAAATTCCCAAGATCAATTTTTTAAAACATGATAATACATAGACCCGATCAAAAAAGTTCTCATTCTCTTCTTCATACAACATAAATTAATTAAATTCTATAGTTATATATTTTAAATATTAATAATGATCACATATAGTGATATAAATCATTGAAATATTAGAATAATTTCATCACCACAAATATATCATTATCTTATTTTTTCTATGTGTATTATTTCATGATTAATAACCCATAATAATTACTCTTTAATTAAATAATAAATAATATAAAAATACTTCCACAATTCCTCATTTTAAATAACTATTTAATTTGGGTATTCTCTTTTCTTATTCATGTAGTTAATGAGTTACACATTCTCATTATATTTTAAACACATGAATTCAATCTACATTAATTAAGAACATCATTAATACATAAATACTCAAGAAATAATTCTTTAATTTTTTCTTCTATATTCATTATTAAATGCCTTCTAGTATTAAGTTCACCTTAATTTTTCATATTTAATAAAAATATTCATGGTTTATATTGCGTAATAGTGTCGAACTCCTGTAATTATTCATATGGTAAAATATATTTTTCTATATCTATATTAAATTTCTTAAGCATATCATATAGTTAATTCAATATCATATCTTTATTTAATCCTATATGTATTCATGTATAATTTCACTTTCATGAAATCAAGGAATTGTAAAATACCAAAATATCTTAGTATGAATATGAAAAGTTCTTGAAGGATATGATAAATTAGTTATCATTTACTCATCATCTTATTAAATTCTCTTTAATTAAAGATCATTTGCATGCATTCCTTGACAATTCAGATTCAATAATCCAGACGATGCACCACATAAGATTTAACATGGTCAGTTTTCTGTTAAGTGAATATGCATTCTTATGTTATCACTTCTTTGTTTTGATATTTAGGAACATTATTCCTTATGATAATGTGAAATCATTATTATGGAATCTCTACTCGTGTAGCTTTATCTCAAGATAATTTTGTATCTTTATTCAATGATCATGTTGTCAATCAAATTAATCACTATCGATCTAAATGAGGTGAAATTGATATGTAGGATTCATGTGGTTGATTAGTGGAATTTAATGTAATTGATCCTACTGTGCATGATCATTGCAAAACTGGGTGTGGTAAATCATTGTATTTTCATGTAGGTGGATCATTCTCTCCATAATCTATCAATGTTTTTTTTATGGTCTATCCTTAACATTAAAATGATACAGAAAAAAATATATGGTTGATCAATGATTTTTTTGATGACAGATCATAAGGAAGACAACACACCTCTGCTAAGTAAAATTGTAGAGAAAAATGACATCATATAACCAAAAATATAAACATATTTTCTTATGTGGAAGAATATTACCACACTTTTAACTCTTAACATATTTTTTTTACCATTCATCTTAACTCTAGTTATTATTAATCATAACATCTTCCATAACTAGTTCTAGAACTGTTGTCATTACCTAGGAATAAAATCACACACACCATACACATACTAGACCACACCCATTATCCCTTGACCTCCAAACTATTTTACATGTGTGCAAGATATACACTCCAACCCGTTTTCTTCTTGTGATAACTATGAATTCTCACATACCAACAAATCTCCCGAGCTTGGCTAGGTTGACCTTCCTCATATATGGTTGACCATAGGTCCCACATGTGGTAGATGTGGGAACCCATTTTTCCAAGGGTTGGCCATAATATTTATTAAACTCTTATAAAATGAGTCATTAAAATCACAACATATTTTCATTACCATCTCAAATAAGTTCTTTTAAATTATTTTTCCATTATTCCAAAATCGACTCAATTTCTCAATTATAAATTGAATTTTCTAAAAATATTCCACATGTATATATTTATTTAATTATTCCATAATTATTCATGAAAAATACAAATTTTTGGGTTAAAATAATTTCACTTCTCAAAAATAATTCTCAATGAAAAACAATACTTTTATGATCCTTAAAATATTTTCAAAATTTATTTAAACAAATATAAATATGTATATTTAAAAAAATCGGTGGATATAACATCTTGAACCATCTTAATTGTCTTAAATTAATTTCATTATTGTAGAAAGTGTTTCAATTAAAATAATTATTGAAAAGAGATATTTAAGATAAGGATTAGCTAAACAATTATTATATAAATAAGGAAAATTTCACAAGAATTACATCCAATTAAATTAAATGAATCCATACAAATCATCCATGAATTATCACCACATATCAACTCACCAAACTTATATTGAATAATTTTCAACAATAGAGGCACTTGGGATAAATATTTGTAAATAATAAAACATTTTAAAATGTTAAAAATATAATACTATAATAATGTAAATCTAAAGTGAAAATAAATGAAACAAATAAAAAACTTATAATATTTTGAAAATTCAATAAGGAATAAAAAATTATAATAATTGAAATGGATAGTAAATTTTTTCCCCTCATTCACTTGAGTAAATTTAAATATAATGAGATAGATAAAACATTATTTTTATTGAATATCACTTTATGATGAATATTTCAAAACAACATTATAATATGATCAAATCTATCAAAAGTAATAATATTTTTAAAAATATCATCTTATTGATTATATTATCAAATTTAGATAATAGTTATAACTCATTTTTTGTATTATCACTCTAGAATTGGGTTCATATATCTATGACTTCTCCTCATGTGTGATTTTTCGAGTTCTTAGCTAAATAAATAGCACTATTATTATCATTTACATGGAGTTTTATTTGAACTCAAACGAAAATATATGAGTGTTTGTTGTATCCCCAAACTAGAATTTCAACAACTTATGGATCCAATCTATTTGGAATCAATAGTGGAAAGTTATTATGAATGTTGTTTCATTCATGACTAATAGACTGAGGCTTCCCCTATGATATTTCTTATTCTGTAATTAGATTTTTTTATTCATTATATAGCCTCAAAACATATAAATTTAAAAAAATTTCTTTGTAGGATAATTTTTTAATGAATAAAGTAATACTTGTTTAGATGTTTCTTTATGGTGCATGAAAATTATTTTTACCACATTTAAGTGTGATTAAAATATGTTATCTTAAAATCAATCATATAAATGGATTAAAAATGTAATATATAATCTACTTTTTATATCATAAAATTTGAATCACACGTATATAAATATTTAGATCTATTATTTTATCAGATTCATCTAGATCATGTTTTGTAGATGTTTCACCAAATTCATTATACTTGAAGAGTTATTAATTACAAAAAATCTGATTAACTATTTAATATAATTATGTTGATTTATGATATTTTTTAATGTTTTTTTGAAACATTAAACACAAGTGTAGTAGTTGGATTCTTCAATCATTATTGTTCCAAACTCATCATTCATAATTATAAAAAAAACTGTCAATTTTTTTGTGGTGATCCAAAAATAATTTCATTAGCCTAAATTTAATAAAAACTGTTATCATAAGAATAATTATTTATATAAGTAATTTTATTAGAAAAAAAATTTGAAAAATATTTTCCTATAAATATCTATAAATTAAATCATAATATGATCACGGGTCGTGTTTATGTCCATAGTGTTATTTATTATGATTAATAAAATCCTCTAATAATTTATTGTCATCAAAACAAAGAGGATGCTGCAAAAGAAATTCCTCTTGAATATATAACTAGAGAAAATTTTTTTGATATCTATTTGAATTAATTTAAAATTTATATGTGGTACAAATATTTTTGAGATATATAATATTGTATAGTTTCAATCGATATAAAAGTTTCAAAATTTATTATACCTTCTTCTTCAAAATAACCCTGAGTAAATGTATTGTTTAAATCTGTTAATGGTTCTATTATTTCTGGTTTTTATCTCAAAAAACATAGAAATCATATTATTTATATATCTTTAGGATGTCCGAATATGGTTTAAATAAGATTCATTTAATATTTTTATGAACTTCTTATATAACCCCCATCCTTGATTCATTACCAAAGGCACCATCTATCATTTTAGTTTAAAATTGTGATATGAAATCTTGATGAATAGATATATTTCTTAGAAAACATATAATTTTAAATTTTTTTATTTACATTACCAATAATATAATAGGTAAAATGAATATTTAATGTCCATTTATTTTTAGGAAATGTGTTATGTAGGTTATAAACTATTTGATATATATTTTACATTGATTTCAATTCCAAATATTGAAAATATAATTATCTACCATCTAAAGGATTGAAAATCCAAAGTTAATTATCATTATCTAGTAAACTATTATGATGTTTTTTCAAAAACATCATCGGGAGGATGGTTTCATGGAGGTTTTATAAAAATAAAAGGATCAGATTCAATATACATTAAAAGAATGATTTCTTTATGAATATATTTATTTTCAAAGAACATTATATGTATTACTAATTATAGAATAACCATAATACATTCCTTCATCAACAATAAAATAAATTTTTAATTGATCATTATAATTCAATATAAGTATATTACAACAAAAAATGTTTATATAAGAAGGTTTAGACATTATTCTACTCAATAAATCATAAAGAGTTCTATTATGAAAAGTCTTGATTAAAACATGATTTCTAGTATAACAATAGGTACTCAATGACTCATCCTTATAATATTTAGCAACATAATAATCACATATCAATTTTCATGTGAATTATTAAATTATTATATTTCATTGATACATTATGACATTTACGTGTAATACCTTTTTTATAACATTATGTTTCACAATTATTGCGGATGAACACACAACCATTATAACTCTAAAGAGTATACAATGGTATTATAAACTAATTTTACGAATAAGGATGAAATGAATTAAAATGATTAAGAGGATTATATTTTTCAGTAAGGTAATAAACTAATGTTATGTTTTTGTAATCACCAATAAAGAGATATACAAAGTGTTTTCCTCCAACACATCCAATTTTTGAAGGATCAGATAAATTCTTGTATAGAAAATATAAATTTTTTCATGTTAATTATTAAATATTTGATTTAAAATATTACTAATGTTTTATACATATTTTAGAAGGATTATAAACTATTGATGAATTAAATATTTTTTACTTGATTCCTTACCTATCCTTTCCGAGAGAGTTTGGATAATGTATGAAAGTTATAGTTTCCTAATCTCATATTTAATATCTAAGAACAATAATAAATTTCACTTATTTTAGGTATGTTTTGGTTCCTTCATTAATTAATGTTTATAGTTTACTCATTACAATTTCTATCTATAGATATAATTAATGTACCTTCTAATAATTGAAGTGTATATTTCTCATTCTTAAAGTTTACAAGATATCTATCATTTAATTGTTGACTAATGCGAATAAGTTTTCATCAATTACATTAAACATATAAAACATTTGAAATTATATTTTTCCAAGAAAATACTCATCACTGATTCTAATGAATTTTCTATGTTCATTTTCTCCAAATACATGTCATCCTCAGTTAGTTTTTTTAAATTTATATAAATTATACCTCTCTCTAGGAATATAATGAGAACATAA
Organism: Viscum album; assembly: GCA_963277665.1. Classification (NCBI taxonomy): domain Eukaryota; kingdom Viridiplantae; phylum Streptophyta; class Magnoliopsida; order Santalales; family Viscaceae; genus Viscum; species Viscum album. The sequence goes on from OY728123.1 coordinate 777,325,250, forward strand.
ATTAACCACACACTGTTTGGTTTTTTTGGTATTTAAAACCTCCTACTAGAAATGAAAAATTATAGTTAATTACTCATTGATTTTATAGGGTCTTGTTACGGTTAAGAATTTTTTTTTGGAACCCACATGTTCTAATATATTTTATGTTTGAGAAATCATATTTTAAAATAAATAAATTCTACATGAAAAAAATTATTATACTTTGTTTATAGAGTATAATTTGTTTTTGTGAACTATCATATGAATTTTTTTATAACACATATCACTTTTTTGGAAGAACATATAACAATCAAGATTGGTATTTATTTGAGGTAAAACAAACTCAACTAGATATTTTAGTGGGTATTATTTTTTATAAATTTTTTATAAAATACCTAAAATAACACTTCATTAATTTTTGAGTAAACTATAGATATTATATTTATTTTTTTTATTTCAAATTCTATTTCTCCAAATTTTGATAATCAAAATTTCACTTATTTATTTTTAAATCTGGTGAAATCATGTATGAATGATTTTTTCTAAAATTTGGTTAAGAGATTTGAAAATTATATAGTTAATTTGAAAATAATATTACATTATGTTACATGAATTTATTAGGAAAAATAAAATGTAACATTGAAGGTACTATTTTATTTTACCATGGTAGTTACACATTTATTCATTTAATTAATTGTAAACAAATCTACCTTATTTTCTATTGTATTTTCAAATTTTTTAACTGATGGATTATATTTATCATCATCATATGAGGTGGAATACTTATATTAAAAATTATTTTAAAATTTAAAATTTAATTTCATATTTTCTATGATAATGAAGATTTTTTTCCAGATTCTATATTTCATTATTTAGAATATTTAACTGAAATACATTTCTTCTCTAACATTCAGTTCCATTATCTTCACATTAATTGTTAGAAGATGTATGAAATTCTATATAACTTCTCATGCCGAAGTATTTTATTCTTTTATTTTGTTAGATTTTATAATATTATAGTTATTTTATATCTTTATTATTAAATATTTTAAAATTATGTCTAACAATACATTATTTTTTTACAATAATTGAAAATAACTTCTGATGATTCATTATTTCCATATATTTCATTCATGTCAATCTAATAAGTATTTCTACCATTCATATTTCCTAAAATTCTTTTTTCTCCTTGAAATTTAACAAATATCATTATCATTTAATTTTGAAACACTTCAATATGAATGATTATATATCATTTCTAAAACCTGAAATTTAAAAGTGTTAGTATAAACATTAGGGGTAGCAGAAGTTGGATTACAAAATTTAGAGAGAATTTCAACTCCATTCATATATTTCTTTTTCTTGGGGTCTTTTTTTGTGTACTTTTATATTGAAGTAATGTTCCAATTAAATTATCCTAAAATTAAACTTTCAAATTATTAGATTCATCCATGAGAATATTTTTCGAATCCCAATCATTAGGAACAATATCAACAATCATTTCAATAATTTTATATTTTTAGAAATCATTATCACCCAAAAATTATAAAATATTTTCAATAATCATAAGTCATTGATGCATCTAATTTACTTTCTATCTTGGATGAAAATTGAAGGTTTTATGAAAATCTCTCAATAGAGTGTGTGATTTTCAAAAACATTGGTAGATATAAATGGGTTGTCTCTATATTTTTTGAAATTCTATTTATGATTTCACAAGATGATATATGTCTGTAGTTGTTTCCAATCATAAAACATAACAAAAAATTACAAACAATATGATTTTCTTATTATTTAATATTCAAATCTTAAGAGAAATAAAAAAACTCTTTCTTTGGAACTTTTTAGCTACTATTTAAGAAAATAAATCTATCAAATCCATTATATTCATTTACAAGTTCATATGATCTCGAAATTAATCATAATTTTATTCGTCAAAGATATGTGGTGTTGTCAAATTTAATTTTTCATGTGTTCCCAATAGAAAAAATTCCATTATAAAACAAAATACTCCCTATAACACAAATACTAGTGTAAGGGGTTTGAAATGAAAGTTTTATAAAGTAATATTAATTTATAATTATTAAAATATTATAACTACATTGAGTGTTCCCTTAATACCAATTTTTTCCAAAATATTTAATGTAAACTTAAATACAAGAGTGGTGAATTTTCATGTTAAAATAATCTTATATAATTCAATATTTCCTTATGTTTATCATCGATCTTATTTAAAACATAATAATAAATTCACAATTATCATAAAAAATTTAATATATTGTAAATATAAGATATATGAAATAAAGTGAAAATAATTGAAATAATCTTCTGAGGATTTTATGAAAAATTTATTGAGATAATATATGTATAGGGAATAGAAAATTTAAAAAATTGTATGATTTAAAAATACTCGGATATAATTTGTTAAAAAAATAAATACTCCATTAATTAATATATCCAAACTAAAATTTTATTCCGAATTATATTTTATAGATATATACCAGATCAATGGTATCCCTAGATATAATCATTTCATAAGGTCAACAAGACATTATAAATAATCCAATGTAATTTCATTTAATAACTGTAGTCCCTCGAATAAAAATTTCTATAACAACTAACTTCTTCACATAGATGTTTAGGATCTATGGATTCATTTCCAAATAATCCACTAATTTTGATGATTAGAAAATCATTTTCTTCTTACCCCAATAACACCTCAAGCATGAAGGATCAATAAAAAATGGTTGAAATAGAAATTCATAATATATTAAAAAAAGGCATGAAAAAATAACACTTATTTGAATCATTCAGAAATGAAAAAAATAATCTGATCATATTCGCTATCGGTAACATGAAATTTTTAAGATTTTAGAAGAACAACATTATTAAAAATGATTGATGATAAATTCCAATTCACACTTATAGTGATATAAATGTGACCAGTTTTATACAAATCCCTGGAATATACTCCATGAGTTGTATTCCATAAAATATATAGAGAATTTAAATTGCATCAATATCAACTTATTTATCTACCAAGGTATATAGTATGCTTCTTTATTGACTGATAGTTTTTTAAGGCACCACTAATTCCATATAAAAACTAATGGATGTAATCTTGTATGGATGATTTGATAACATATTCTTTATAAAATCGTTTTATTTAACCAATATTTATTTTGTCGTAAGATCAATTATATGCAGAGATAACAACATTAGAAAATGATTAAGAAATCTACCTTCAATATAATTTGATTCTTTATTTGAAAAAAATTAAAAAAATGAGTCATTGATTCAATATATTTTTTCCAAAATTAATTTTATAATTTAATTTATTATATTTATATTCTAATTAACATATAAAACTATAAAATAGTATAAATCAAAATTTTGTGAGAAAAAAATCAAATAAGATAAATTATTCAAATATTTTCCAGAATTTATTATGTTTTTTACAATACTAGATTCACCCCGAGGGGTATCTCTAATAGTCCAATATAACTAAAAATTAGTATTATAGGAATTTTTTTATAAAACCATGAGATTTATTTTAAAAAATATTTCCCTTTGAAATATTTAATTTCCATGATACATTTCATTATTCATAACATTAAGCATAAATGAATTGTGGCATACTATTAACGTATTATTATGTAATGTTCATTCTCTTGCTGACACATTAGAAGTAATGAAAAGTAAAACCTAAATAAAAAAAATATATTTTTTAAACTTCTATTGAAATAATTCATTGGTTTTCTAATGATTATAATTAAAAATAAAAGTCATTTTTCAGAAAAATTCATTTTTTGAACAAAAAATATATTTTACTAATAAATAAAAAAAATTTCATTTGGTAAATGATTTTAATGAAATTTATGCTTAATAAAATGTTTATTAGTGATCAATTTTTATTATTATCATGCAATAAGAATAAAATTTAGTTTTATGCTTAAAAATGTTTTTTTAAAAATATATTTTCATATTTCCTAACACACATATTTGAAAATTAATTCATTCCATTAATATAAATATAATTTTCTACGTTTTATTCAATATATTGAGTCAGGTGGTTCAACATTGGTAAATTAAACACATTTTAATATGAATTGAAATCATAGTAAAATTTATATTCTTGGTTTATGGTAAATTGAGTTAATCAATGTGAAGTATATGTCAGAAGTAAAAAATAATGCATTTGAATTCTAATTTTATGGGTATAATTTTACCCCTATCACATTAGTATCTACATATATTTTAATGGATAAAATTCCATGAAAATTACTTCAATAAAAATTACATCAAATACCGTTACAAGATGTCACTCTCTTAGTATTAAAAATATATTTTGTATTGACATTGGAAAAAAACATGTTATAATTAATATAAATATCTTTTATTATATTAATATAAATATTATCATGATAAAAAATTATTTATAGTTTTTAGTAATTATATAACGACCTTCAATTCTCATGTAACACAAATTGAATATATCTACAATGAATTAACAAATTATAATAATTTATATTATCAATAATAAAAGAAATATAGTTTCAATGATTTCCTATGTTTCAAGAATATTATAGGTGAATATAATATTTTTTATATGATTATGATAACTTTTTCATTATATATTATAAGTCATATTAATTGAATAGTGTCTAAATTGTAAAAATGAGATTATATGATAATAATATGTCATTTATAACTAAACATTTATGAAAATATTAGTATTGGATATGAAGGATATTATATTGTCAAATATTTCATCCATTTTCTATTTATTGTCCTCATGGATATATTTGGACTGATATTGACTAAATTATAATTTAATTTTTTATGAAATTTCAAGATTTCCTCTACCCATTATTATAAAAGTTAAATACCCCTTTCTCTTCTTTACATCACATTAATCCATATAGATCTACCATAATGATCCAAATTCTTTTCAAAACTTCCCTAGATATATTATAGATGTTTTTATTTTTTAAAAAACAAACTTGAGGGTCATCAATAGGAGATCTAAATGAGTTCAATCCAAAATAGATAAAATCTATAACTGATCACATGTTTTTAGATATTTTTAACCTATTATAAATTCAGTATATTTATCAGAATATAGTATCCTCAGTATTCTCAATAATTTAAATTTAAATTTTTATTATTAATTTACCCATATCTATCCACTTTCTGATCAAATCGGAAATGAAACTTTCATTCATGGGTAAGGAAAATTACCACCTTTTTAACCAATGTAATTGAATTTTAATTTCTACTTTATATGAATAGCGATAAGTATTAATTTATTTAATATATATGATATATGTGATATTATAAGTACTCTTTAATGTTGAATTATTATATACCATTATTTCATTCCATCATTCAAAACGTGGAGACATTATTCACATGTACATATAGCCTTCCATCTCTATGAATAGTTTAATTAATTTTTTAGTATCCAATTTTTAATTATTATGAATATTTATATAATTAATATATATTATTTTTTAGCATGATTATAATTCTAAATATCATGTAATCATTGTCAATATTCAAGGACTAGGACTGCCAGTGAAAATTTCCTTCGAAAATGTACGAGTTATCACACACATCTATGAATTTATTATAAAATTATCAAAATAATAATAATAAAAAGTCATAAATAACTCATAAATGTTATGATATATATCAATAAATTTATTTAATATGTTTATAATAATTCCATATTTATTCTATGTGAGGTTTTAAAGTTAATTAGGAAAGTCTAGACATGAGGAAAGGAATTTACGTTTCTATCCAATTTTAATTATTATTGTTATACTTGAATTACCATTGAAGAAATTTTAAAAAATTATCTGATTAATCCATTTCAATGTAGTCTACATTTTTTGTTTTTTAGATTATATTTTTTCCTTTAAATTAATTAACATTAATTTTGAAGTGAACAAAAATGTGTTTTTAAGGGAAAATAAACATTATTTATCTTATCGATCTAAAATCCTTTTTATTATAAGTCCATATTTTTGTAAAATGATTAAAATAATTATTTAAATAATACTATTTTATTTTTTAAATAAATAGTTTCCCTTGGTTAATTTTATATGAAATTATATACAAGGAATCCTTTTACAATTTTTTAATGATTTTATTTTTGAATAATTTTGAAATGACCTTTTTTAACTTATACATCATCAATGGAATTTCCCACCATCATGACTCAATGATGTATTGAATCTTACTCAAATGGTTTAATATTATATTTGATAATAAAATTGGTTCCTTTTTAAATACACAATTGTTTTATTTTCAAAATTAGTTTTCAAAAGAAAATGGTATTTTCCTCATGAATATTTTTAATGATCTTTTAATATTATTTGTAATCCTGAACAATAATAACTTTTAGTGTTGTTTTAGGTTTTAATGGGTATGTGACCCTATGATACCATCATTATTATTTCTCTCTATGGTGTATGTTTATGGTGATGAGATGTTTATGAAACCCAATTTTATGGGTTGATCTTTGATTTGGTAATATATAGAACACATTTTGTTTTAAAAAGTTATGATATGATGTATGATGGATATTTTATGATCTTATAGAACACATATGAATGATTTTTGTAATGTGATATGTGGGACAACTATCTCCGTCCAATTCATGGGGTATAGTGTTATATCTCTTGAGATAGTTAAGGAAAAAAAATTATGTCCTTGTTCCGTTATGGGAAACAAGATGATGTTCTAAATCCATTATGAGAAAAAGTCTATATGACCAACCAACTATGTGAATTAAGTACTTATTCCTAATCCAATGTTATTCGTATTTAAACATGGAATGATAAATTTTTTCTATACTTAATTATGGTTCCACACATATTTATGAAATGAACATATAGTTCATGAATGAGTTATAGTGAGTTCTTATTCCTATGATTCATGTCTTTTGAAATGCTAATATTTTATTCCATAATTCATGTTTATTTTATTTTTTAGATTGGGTATGAACATTGTATGTTATCGTTATGATATATAACCCTAATTGTTATCTTATTATTTAATATTTTCATTGATTGATATCTCACATGTTTACATTTACTAAGCATATGAGCTCACCCTTTTCTTATGTTTCCATTCCCTATGTTTTGAAGAATTGTTTTAGAAGGGTATGATTATGGAGAGTACTATAAGGGATGATATTTGTGGGAAATATTGATGATAATTCATAAAATAAAAATATTTTTAATCTATTCTACAATGATTCTAAAACATTATAGTTATAGAATGGATCTTAATTTCATGTATTTAATACTCATCTTAATAGACGTAATCTTAATTTAAAAAAGAATATGCTATTATAGTTTGTATTAGAGAGGGGTTTAGTTAATATTTGGATATTGATGTTATAAAACCTTTATGAATTCTTGGGGGATAGGTCTATGTATAAGATATAATCCTAATTTTTTGTATAATTCGGGATTGACCTAGGTTATCCCCAAGATATCATAAAAAAAATGTCAAAATTTTGACATTATATAGATGCTTTTTCATAATTATGTAGTTTTTCACTATGAATAATATTTCCAAACCTAGGATTTTTTATTTTATTCAAGGAATTGACCCTAAATAAATCATGTTAATGATGAATGTGATGGATAATTCAATTATTTTACACCTAAAAACAAAATGTTATAAGGGATAGAATGTATAATCTTATTTATAGTCTCATATAACGTTATCATGCTAAGAAGGATGCCAATTTTATAAATGGTCAAAGGAGATAATAATATACTATCAAATCTTTTACGATGCAACATCCACATTCATTTAGTGTATCAATTGATCCACTATTGTCTGACCAATGGATAAGTACTATTGAGAAAATATTTTTTGTTCTTTAATACTCATGATATCAAAAATAATTTCTTTCTATTTATTATTTGGAATGAGAATCAACTAAATAGTGGAATATTAAACCAAATTTGAGGCTAGATAATGAAATTGAATCCATGGAATAACATGTGTTTAAGGGTATATTATTTAGTATTTAGTTTCCACGTATTCAATGTAAAAATATAGAAATATAATTTCATGAGATCAAGAGAAATGATGATGAACCCATTGATTACAATGAGAAACATTTTACCAGGATTTCAAGGTACTCCTCTTTTTTTATTATCATCCTTGAATGTAAAATATATTGACTACATGGTGGCCTAAAACCAATTATTTGAAAGGAATTACTTATAAGAGTCTTTATCAGTTCTAAATAAATAATTTGATGTGAATTCAATATAGAAATAAATATGGATGATTCCCACCATTCATAATGTTTTTATAAGAAAAGAAAGATAAGGTCTCATGAATAATTGAATAAATCCCATGGTAGAACGAAATTTTATCCTTGTACGTTATTTCCATAACCTTAAACATTATATAATATTTGTTTTATATCAAGAATTCACATTGTGGATCCTTTCATGTCTATAGTTTAATAGAATTAGGCCATAACTATTACATTACATCTCAAATATTACAATGTAGACGCATCGAATCTATCTGATTTTTATCAATAATAAAACATCTTAATTAAAAAAAGATTTCACTTCAGGATAAATTTCTACTAGAATTATTCCTCTCTCTCACCCTTCTGTATACCCTGTGAAAAACATTTACATTTTTTTGGATGAGCTAGAAAATATTAGTAATGGATAAAAAATAAGGGAAGAAAAAATTAGTCCATGAATACATAAAAAAAATAATACTGTCCAATCATAAAACATAAGCTATTTAACATACATCATGGAATAATAAGATGTATGAATGACACGTAGAAATTGAAAACTATAAAGGAAACATTTGTCATCTATAACATACTTACATTGTAGATTTTAGAGATACATAGGGAGTTGCATTTGGAATAACCATAATAGTATATTCCTTAAATTTATTAGGAGAAACATTAACTTTTAACTCTATCACATAACCCAATGCATTGGAGAGATATCTTGGGCTCACCCACCCTCGGTTTATCATAGAACCATCCATATACATAATGAATACCCATTAACAATAACATAATAATAATAATACATAAAACCAGAATAAAGGAAAGATAATATTTCAACCTTAAAATAAAAATATATCATTTCTAGATATATTCCTAATCAACAATCTCTCTAAACCATTTTCAATACCAAAATTCATAAAATGAGTATATGGTATTTATTTTCATCTTAAAAACATTACACCTTGTTAAGTAGCCAAATATCAAATAATTTTTGTGGTGGCCAAAAGTTCATTGTCACCATATAGGTTAGAAATAAAAATTACTTTTTTATTTAGTAAAACTCTTTATAGAAAAAAGATTCCCTTTGAGGGAAAATAAAATTCAAAGGGGATTATACACTGTATAAAATAAGGTGGTTTATAACATCAAAATATGCCTTAATGAAATAATATTGATAAGAAGTCCCTTATATTGAGTTTGACTTGTATTTTCTGTTCTTTATCACCCTGAATAATAAACATAATTTAATTTTTTTTCTTAAAAACCATTTTCAAGTTTATTATTCCTTTTATATCAATTAATATATTGTTTTAACAATCATATAATTGTTCAAGTTTATATCAGTCATTTTTTCGATGTTCAATACTTGAGTCAAAAATGAACTTGTTATAATTAAAAATTTTCCATGTGGTCAAATGTTCATTACCTACAAAATAATATTCATAATTTTAATGTCATATATATCTAGTATGTATAATTATTTATAACTGACCATAACATTTAGAGACTAGAAATGAAATTCTATATTCCTGGAGACAGTAGGTTGTACGTACAGATGAACACTACATTCAATTATTTTCCATACTAAATGATAAAAAGGTATATTTTAATTCCATTATATTACCTATGGTATATATGTTACATAATTTCATTAATTTCATCCTTTATAAATTCTATTATGGAATGAACAATCCATATCAAATTGAGGGGGCGGTAGTCTGCACTTCCTTAAATGAAATTATCAAATTTACACATTATGGATGGAATAACGGTATATTGTATATTAAAAATACCTAAGCATAGAGACAATATAAATATAATATATATGATATTTAAATAATGTTCTATAATAATGGACACCATGATAGGTGGTAGGAGAAAATTGAACAATCATTGTTTTGTGAGGCTTTAGTTCACCATACATAGAAACAATAGGTTTGTATCCATTGGATGGAGGTGTGTGTAAGAGTATTTTGAATGATTATCATAACAATATCCAAGTATATTTAGGATACTAGTTTGTTAATGTAATCATAGAATTATAATATCATAGGGAGTCAATAAAGAAAATAAAGCAATTGAATTTGAGAGAAGACGTTACCTATAAATCAGGGAACTTCTTTTTGATTTGTGCCAAAACAATTTCATTAATTTTTTAATTATAATGGTAAGGCTAATTGGATGAAGGTATGGAAAATGGGAGGTTATTTTAGTTGAATTTGGTCGACCCATGAGTCTTGAGAGGAGTGAGTAAGTGGGTAGGTGTGATGGCCTTTTATAAGAGGGAGGAGGGGCATGTTAGGAAGGTATTGCAATTTTAATTTATTATAAAATGATTTTTGGTTTTAAATGTTCCAAAACTCATTTATTTAAATGTATAGATGGTTTTGGGTATTCATTATCTCAACACATAGTCTTGAAGAAAGATTAGGTAAAAAACATAACCTCAACTTTTAGTTTTAACCCTTAGATAAAAATGTTAACTTTTTCCATGTCTTCTTGGATTTTCATAATATATGGTAACTATATTTAAAATAAAATTACTAAACAACCTTATGTGAATAATTAATGTGATTTGTAACATTATATAATTCAGTAGGATGAAAAATTATTTTTTATTACTATTATATATTTTAATAAAATAGTATTTGTTTTAAATGCTCATTTAGGTTAATTTTAACACTATTAAGTAATTGATTTTATCAAATTCTTAACAGCGTGATTCCTTCCAAACAAAGGCATTAAATCAAATATAATATGTCAATATCATCCATAAAATTATTTAATTGAATAAAAATAATGAAATAACATTTATTTTAATATTTATAATATCATTTTTTATTCTTTCATTAATTAAGCAATCACTGAATCATCATTGTGTGAGAAATAAATTTTTTTATTTATTGAATAAAAATTATAAAGAAAATATCATGATTTGGAAAATATTATGTGATTTATAATGACTATTTATAGTCTAATAGACCACTTATATAACCAAAATGAAATATTTTTTAGTAACAAGAAACTTTTGGTTGTTATTTTTCCTTTTCTTAAAATAACAAATTATAAAAGGTCAATATCACACCAGAAGGATCAATGTGGACCAAAATCGACCCAGAGATTCCCACAGTTGGATATATATCATTAAACAGCATTATAAAATGTTTTAAAGTAGGTTTAATTTTTAATAGTATTAGTTTTTACCCATATTTACTAGATTTACCCTTTAACCATTGTAAATAAAATAATTACCAAATTCACTATTATTAATTACCCAAAATAAAAGGTATCTATTCAAACTATTTGGACCTTATAATTCCAAATTTTGAATCAATTTTTAAAAATTTAAATAATATAATTTTCTTTAATAAATTTTAAAAAAATTCTAGATGTCAAATCCAAAAGCATGTTTTTAAGAAGTAAAAATTACCAAAATTTTGACTTCTGTATATGTTCAATTGAAGTGTAAAATTACATCCAATGAACATAATTGGATTAAATAATAGAATAATAATATAAATATATATTAAACCTTATTATACAGATAATCTATCTATGTTAATAAATTAGTTGAAAATGAAATATTCAATTAAAATGAATTATTTTTCAGTATTCCTTAAAAAATGAAATCTATTATAAAAATACCAAAATTTAATTCAAAGATAATAATTACATCCTGAATCTAAAAAAGAATTTTATTTTCCCAAATAGAACATATATAAGTGAAAAAAACTAGATTTAAAAAAAAATCCCCATCAAATGTGGTAAGATGACCTTTTAAAAATATTAGATTTTTTCATCCGTAAAATCAGATTCATTATTATTTTTAGACTCTAAAATTTATTTTATAAATGTATTGATATTTAAAATACATGTATAATAATATTGTAGTTAGTTACATTAATTCCTACAATATAATGACAAGGCATTAACTACCATTTAAAATAATAATAATAATATTTTATTTTTTTGGTATAACTCAATGTTGTGTGCAATGTAAGATTTCAAAGAAACCCATTGTTGCATGTTGAGTACACTATCAAAAAAGTCATCCCCCATAACATAAATATAATATCTTATTCATAAAAATTAATAGAAAAAGAAGACCATTGTTCTATAATTACCAGACATCCTACATCATTCTCCCATTTTGTGAATTGCGTCCTCACAATTCTATTCACTTATCCAATAAGTGGGGATATTTATTCCACATAGCATTTTCAGATTCCCATGTTGCATCTTCAATCAAATGGGTTTTCCACAAAACCATTACCTGATTAATTACCTTATTCTGTAACACTTTCTCTCTATGGTTAAGAATATAGATAGGTTGTTCGTCATAAGAAAGAATCTCTTACAACTAAACTTCTTCTGAACTCAAAACATTAAATGGATTCAGAAAATATTTTCTCAATAATAAAATATGGAAAACATTTTGTTACTATAATTAACATGGAGGTGAAGCAAATCTATTTAAAATTATTCCAAAATTCTCCAATATTTCATTGTTTCCAGTGAACCTCGGGTTCATATTTCCCATCTTACCAAAATGAATCACACTTTACCATGGAAAACATTGAGAAATACCTGATCACCTACCTATAATGAAATATTAGTCCTCCCGTTATCCCTATTAATTTTCTTCCTGCTCTGAGCTATTCCCATGTGATTTTTAATCATCTAAACTTTTACAACCATCTTTTCTTCCAATTCTGGTTGCATCAACTTCCTTTTACCTACTTCATCCCAAACATCTAGAGTTTGATACCTCTTTCCATATAATACATCAAATAGTGCACTTTGTATACTAGAATGAGAAATGTTATTATAAGAAAACTCAACCAAATAATTATGATGTTTATTAATTCCCTATTAATCCATTTAACAAGCACATATCATATCTTCTAGTTTCTGAATTGTTCATTCTGACTACCCATCTGATTACAGATGAAGAACTGTACTAAAATTTAATTCTATACCTAAGGAATTATGAAGGCCATTAAAAAACTTAGAAGTGAAACTCGAACCATGATAAGATATAATAAGAGAGGGGACCTCTATGTAACTTCACAATCTCATTAATATACAATCGAGAAATTTGATCTAGAGATATAGTATATCGAATAGAAAGAAAATGAGAAGATTTAGTCCGTGGATCCATAATTTCCCGGAATGAATTATTACCTCAAGAATTACATGGTAATACAACTATGAAGTCCTCAGAAACATTTTCCCATTTCCACTCTACAACTGGAAAAGGTTGAAGCATCCCTTTTAGTAACTACTACTCTACTTTATCTTATTGACAATTCAAACATCTGAGGGTGAGTTCATCAATATATCTTTTCATTCAATCACACCAATAATACTCCCAATGATATTTGAATATCTTAGTACTTCCAAGATGAAATAAAAATAATAAACTATGGGATTCAAAAAATAATAAAAAAATCAACAGTAAATCACAAGGAACAAACAATCTCTTTCCAATCTTCAGAATATAGTGATTATTAATGTTAAAATCAGTTAACATTCCCTTCTAAATATATTCTACATTTTTTCTCAAATCACTGTCTTCATTATGCACATTCTTTATTTTCTCTTCTATAGATGGTTTCATATACACCTAAAATAAAAAAAAGAGGAAGTCCATACACCAAAAACTTCCAAGAAAAAGTTCTTCAAATCATTAAACAAAGGGCCACATTCCAAAAATAACATTGTTAATGTAGAATTATTTTTCCAAATCAAAGAGTTATCCACTTTATTTTCCTTTCCCGAATGGTAATGAATCATGATATCATAATCCTTGATTAATTAAATCCATATTTTTTGTCTCATGTTTAATTATTTTTGAGTGAATATATATTTAAATCTTTTGTGATTAGTATATATTTCACAATTTACACCATAAAAATGATTCCTCTAAATTATTAAATAAAAAAAACAACATGTAATTCTAAAACATGTGTAGGGTAATTTAACTCATTAGTATTCAACTGATTTGAAGCATAATAATTTACCCGATATTTCTGCATTAGGAAACATCTAAGTCCTTTCAATGAGGCACCACTATATAGATCAAATTCACCATTTCTGGAAGATAGTTCCAAAATTGGAGCATTAACCAATCTTATTTTCAAATCCTGATTACATCCATCACATTCTTTTGTCTAGTTGAACTTAAAAGATTTTAGAGTCAACTTAGGCAATGGGAAAGATAACCATGAACTTTTTTCAACCAACCTCCAATAATGACCTAGAAAACCAATAAAACTATGAATCTAGATTATATTTTGGGGACTTGTTCATTCTTCAACAAATAATTTTAGATGTATTAGTAGTTATTTCATCTTTAAAAACAATGTGTCCATGAAATGAAATTTGATGCAACCAAAACTCATACTTTCTGAATTTCCCATTTAGATTCTTTTCTTTTAAAGTCTCTAAGAAAACACTTAAATGAATTTAATGCTCTAATTTACATTTATAATATACCAAAATATCATCTATAAATAAAACCACCATTTATCACCTAAGTCAACTGAGCCATCACTACAAAAAAATGTTCAATCACAATTCTGACCATCTCAAGTGCTTATTTGGAAGGTTATTTACCTCTGTATGCCTTCCCAAAACATATGCCCAATTTATTATATGAAAAACCATTCACAATAACTATATATTAGATGAATCAACATGTATTCTTCAATTTCCATATTATTTTAATACTACCATAAAGTAAATATAACTTATGGGTATTAATTTAACTATATCCTAACTCCTAATGTTATCCAATCTAACCATTAATACCAAATGTACGACCTCATCCATAAACATTACATATTCTTGAGTTTTGTCAATAATTCATGTTGAGGATATTTTCATGTTTACAATTTTAGAGAATTAGGCCATGACTATTACATTATATCTCAAATATTATAATGTATAAAGTTATACTCTATCCAATTTTTTTCACAACAATAAAAATAATTTATTAAAACAAGAATTATTTTCTACATAAAATTCTTCTTGAATTCTTACTTTATCTTACCATTCCTTATACCCTATGAAAAACATTTCAAAAACATTTGATGAGTACAAAATGATCGGTAAGGGATATAAAATAAAGAAAGAAAACATTATTCCATGAATACATACAAGTTAAATAAATCATATTTCTTAATCATAAAACATAATCTATTTACCATACCTCATAAAATCCTAATATTTATGAATAACACATAGAAATCAAAAGCAATAAAAGTGACTTTTGGCATCTATAACATACATACATTGTAGCTTTCATAGCTGCATAGGGAGTTTTGTATGGAATACCCATCACAGAATATTCCCAAAATATCTTAGGAGAAATATTAACGATTACCTTCATCACATTACCCAATGCATTGGACATCTATATCGGGTTCACCAGCCCCCTATTTATCATGGAACCACCTATATATGTAAATAATGCACATGAACCGTAACCCAGTAATAAGACATAAATCAAGAAAAATTGAAAGATAACATTTCCACATTGTAATTACAATATATAATTTAAAGATATTGAGAAAATAAATTCACTCTCAAAACCATTTTCAATACCAACATACATAAAATTTGTAAATGGTATTTATTTACCTTTTAAAAACATTACAGCTTGTTAAGGAAGCCGTGTAAAGGATATTGTCATCGTGTTTGTTAAAACGAAACATTCCTTCTAACACTAAGTAAAATGATTATTAGAAAATATATTCCCATTTAATGAAATTAAAAGTCATTGTTGATTATACACCATAAAAAATAAGGCGGTGTATAACATACAAATATTCCTAAATGAAAGGAGATTGAGATGAAGCCCATTAGCTTGAGTCTGAATTTTATTGTTCATTATTTATCTTCTGGATTAATAAACATAAGTTAATTTATTATTGACTTAGAACCTTGTTTAAATTTATTACTCATTTTATATCACATATTAATTTATTATAACAACCATATAATCTTTCATGTTTATTTCATTCGTCTTATAGATATTCTGTACTTTAGTCAAAAATGAACATATTATAATTAAAAATTGATCATGTGGTCAAAATTCCATTATCTTCAAAATACAATTCATGATTTTAATATCATATATATAGGGTAAATATGTACTAATAAAATTACACAACATTTGGTGATATGAAATGAGAACCACCGTTCATGGAGACGGTAGGTCGTACGTATGCATGAACGTTACTTTCAATTCATTGTCATAGTAAATGTTACATAGGTATATTATAATTCCAAAATAATATATATGATACATATGTTACATAAGTTCCTTAGTTGCATCCTTTATGTGTTCCATGTTTGGCATGAACAATTCTTATCACATTGAGGGGGTGTTAGTCCGCATTTCCTCAAATTAAATTATCATATTTAAACATTATGGAAATCCTAAAGGTATGATATAAATGAAAAATATAGAAGCATTGAGTTAATATAAATATAATATATATCATATATAAATACGTTTTCATCATAATGGCCATCATGATAGGTGTTAGGGAAAAATTGAACAATCATTGTTTCATAAGGTAATAGTTCGTTGTACCAAGAAACAATATGTTCATATCCATTTGAGGGAGGTGTGTGTATGTCTAGTTAAAATATATCTCATTAAATATCCTATTATATTCTGGATTCTATTTTGTTATGTAATAAAATAATAATAAGTGCATATGAAGTGTATAATGAAGATAAAGGAATGGAATTTGAGAGAAGGCATTACCTCGAAATCAGGTAACTTCTTTTGATTTGAGCCAAAAGGATTTCTTGATTATCCAAATTACCATGGTTAGACTTATAAGAGGAAGGTAAGTACATTGGGATTTTATTTGGACAAACTATGGATGATCCAAGAGTCTTGATTTGTGTGATTATGTGGGTAGAGGTGATGGATTTTTATAAGAGGGTGAAGGGGCACTATAGGAAGGTATTGAAATATAATTTTATTATAAAATGATTTACAGTTTCAAATTTACCCAATCCCATTTATTTCAAAGGAAATACTATTTTGGGGAGACTTCTTCTCAACCAATGGGTTTTATATATTTCTATGGCACAAAATTAACCTTATCTTTTAGTTTTAACCCTTAGTTAAAGACATAAATTCTTACCATGTCTTCTGGATTTCCATACAATATGGTAACTATATTTACTATAAAATGAAAAGATAACCATAAGTGGATAATTAATGAAGCTTTTAATATTATATAAGTCATTTGGAAGAATCTTTTATTTTTAGGAAAATTATATCATTTAATAAAATATTATTTGTTTTAAAAAATAATTTAAGTTAATTTTCACACTATTATGTAATTGATTTCTTTAAGTAACAACAACATGGTTCCTTAAAAAAATAAATAACTCAAATATAATATGTTAGTATAATCCATAAAATTCATATATGGAATTAAAATATTTTAATATTTATAATACCATTTACTTGAATATTTCATTAATAAATAAATCACTGCCTCATCATTATGTCATAATTTAAATTATTTATTTAATGACTAAAATTTATAATTAAACTATCATGATGTATGAAATATTTTTAACTGTCTAATGAATTTTTATAGTCGAATAGATCTCCTATAAAACACCATATAAAATTTTTTTTAATAAGAATAAACATGTTTATGTAAATTTTATGTTTTCTTTAAATTAAATATTATAATAGGTCACTATTACACCAATGTGGGTCAATGGGGTCCCAAAATTCTCCCAATGATGCCAATGGTCGAGAAAATATCATCCAATATGATCAATTTAATGCCCCGACCACAGTTAAGCAGAGTCAGTGCATTATTACATAACAATGGCATAATACAAGGTATCATGTCCTGAAAGACAGATTAGTTTAGTAGCTTTGGATGTACTAGTTACATTCATTAGTTTTACATTTCAACATCAAATAAAAAAATCAACAAAATTTTCCCCCTTTTGAACACACTTATATCCTTAGCCTATTCTTATAGGTCAACCATAAAATACTTTTTCAAATCCTAAAAAAACAAAACATAGAAAGGGGTGAGCTCAGATGCTTAGTAAGGGTAAACAATTTAGCGGAAGATAACATAAACAATTGGAATAGTGAATAATTGAAAATACATGACATTAAAAATAATAAACATAAACACTTTATGGAAGAAATATGAGTTGAGTAAATAATTCCATAATAAAACAAAGTAATGGGTATTCTACTAGTCGAATAACCACGTGAACCATTAATATTATTTTCATTATGAAGGAATGTATAATGCCAGAAATTTTGAAACATTTTGTCAAGGCATCAACAAAGAATTATAAAAATGATTAAGGCCTCTACCAAAGCCATATCTCAAATTGGGAAAGCCCTTTTCCAATTCTACTTCTAATTGTCTCATGAGACCTACCAATGCATTGAGTAGCTATAGCGGGCTCCACCCGTCACTTACTATGTCTAATACATTCCTCATATGAAAAGGATGAAACATATCATAAAAATTCATATTAAAACTAGCATATGAAATGTAAATACATTGTCCATAAACCATGAATGGTATAAAAATAACAGATCCACATCCAAACATATCACAAAACCTTCAATACAATATGGAAAATTTGTATCATAATAAATTAACATCAAACAAGTTTAAAATCCATCAAAGGATGTTGACATAGAGGAAAATTATTTGTAAAACTCATTGATAGATATATACCTTTTTCATGAAAACATTTAATAGTCACACAATTTTGAAAGGGATATATTTAAGAAATTTTTTGAATGAAAGTGTCCCATACCACATTGAAACTTTGAAATGAATTTACATTTTAACACATTCTTGTCCATATAAATTAATCTGTAAAACCATTTTGAACACATGGAAATTAATGAGAATGGTTTAGAAATATAAATCTTTAAAACATTTAAATTTATGTTTTAATAAAACATTCCCTTAAAAATAATCCCTTTTAAAACTCTTTTATTAATCGTGGACATGGATAATAAATATGTCCCAGTAAAAACTTACCCATAAACAATCTCCAATAGTAGTGAGATTGAGGAATTAACCCTTAACTTGTATATTTCCTCAGTTTATGGTATGTTAACCTCCGGTATAATAGTTAAAATATTTTTATTTAATTATAAAAGAACTATATTCATAAATATGATATCATATATGATCTTATAATATTGATTTGTTAATAATATTTTAGTAGCATCATCATTTCGGGTGTTAACTGATTCATTTTAATTTATATTCTTGGTTAAATAAGACATGTTTTTTATGGATAAGATGTATTTTATTCATATAAATAATGATATTATGTTCATAAAAATTGTTTTTAATCATAAAATTAAAATTATTCCTTAATTATTATGATGGGGAATGAATCTCATCGCATTCGTGGAGACGGTAATCAGTACTTACTCACGAGTGACAATATCATTATGTTGATGGAGAAATAGGAATTAATTAGATGGTATATCATTTATACAGAATAATTAACATATTATATTTCATATTTACATCTGTTATACTCATTATTCTACCCATCCAAATAATAAAGTGTTTGAATAACAAACTACACCGTGACATGGAGATGGTAATCTGTATGTACGCATGTATGGGGACTTTGACATTTATAGGATGGATTGAATAATGAATATGGTTGTACCATTTTTATAATTACATCATAGTATATAGAAGATGCTGGAGTTATTATTTTACAATGGAAACAACAATGAAAGAAGAAGTGGAGGAGGAAAAAAACGTGAAAGAGGTGATGAAATATTTACCTCCTCTTCAGGTTCTTTCTTTTTATTTGATCAAAAGGGCTCCTTAGGTTGTATTTTTGACCAAAGGAAGGTCTTTAGGATGAAGGGATAAAATTTGGTAGGATATTTAAGTAGTTTTTGGCTGATCCAAATAGTTTTTGAGGTGTGATATTAAGATAAGGGGAAACTCCCTTTTATAAAAGAGGTGAGGGTAACTTTAGGAAAAGCTTGAAATATTATTTTATAATAAAATAATAATCAGTTTCTAATGGAAAAAATGAATTATTTAAAGGATAATGTGGGTATGGGTCGAAAACCATTCAACCATGATGTTTTAGATTGGTTTAGGTCATCATATTAACCTTATCTTTTAGATTTAACTCTTAGTTAAATAGTTTGACATTTACCATGCCTCTTTGTATTTTTTTATTATATAGTTAATAGACATGCTATAAAAATCCAAGAAAACCCATTTGGTTCATTATTAATATATATAACCATATCTATCTCCTTTGGTGTATCCTTATATTTTTGGAAATATGATATCAATTAATAATATAATATTTGTTTTAAAAACTCAATTATGTCAATTTCGACACTATTGTGTGTTTGATTTTTTTGAAATCCATAAAAACATTATTACTTAGAATAAAATTTTTATTACCAATAATAACATGTCATAGTAACATAAAAAATTAGTGGAATTCATCAGAAGTCTCAATTTACATTTATTTGGATATTTATAATATAAATTATTTTAATATTTCATTAATATTGTAATTACTCCATCATAATTGTGTCATAAATAAATTATATTATTTAATGTCTAAAAATTATAAATAAAATACCATTATGTAAGAAATATTTTTTCATTTTAATTAATATTTATAGTTTAATTTATCTTACGTATAACCCAATATTAAAATTGGTTTAGTTATTAAACATTGAATTTAACTCTTTTAACTTTTCTTCAAATAAAATAATAATAAATGTCCTAATCTAATCCAAGTTTACCAAAAAGGATCATATTATATTCCTAAGTTTGTTTTTGGATGAATTATACTTATCGAAAAGAATTTGGACAAGTGTTAGGATAATTATGATATCATTTTTACCCTTAATTACCATATTTACTTTTAAATGCGGTAAATAAGTCAAGAGTTACTATTCACCAAAAAATGTTTTCATCTTATTAAACCACATTTTACTTACTTATATTAACTGTGTCTCTCAAATTTTTGAAATTCAACTCACAGAAATGTTAAAATTATGTTTTATGCAAATTTGCAAATGCTCTTAGGAGGTGGGTAAAATGCGGTAATATTTCAACCAAAATTCTTATATATTTAAAATTATTATAAAATGACTCCATGAATTACATTGAACATATATTGGTATTATGTAACTATTCTGACCTAAAATAAATTGAAATAAAATAAATAATTATTTAAATAAAAAGTTAGTTTTAACCAATAATGAAGTGTTTTTCACTATTCATCAAAAATTAAATGTTTTCAGAAAAATACCAAAAATTTACCCATAGATAATTTTTGATATTTCAAATTAAAAAATGAAGTCTATTTTATCAAATTAAAAAGATATAAGTTTCATTTATTTATGTAAAATTAATTCTTGTTTCCAAAACCAAAAAGCAGGTTTTTAAAAAGTAAAAACTATCAAATGATTGACATGTGTTTATGTCAAATTTAAATGTAAAATTACTTATAATGACCTTCATTGTATTAAATGAAAAAATATAATATAATTATACTTCAAACACTTTCAAATGAATAATTTTACACTACAAATTATTTCGATTTAAAAAGTTGTTTTCAATTAAAGCATAATATTTTTCACTATTCATCAAAATATGAAGGTTATCAGAAAATGAACAAAAATCTATCAAAACTAAATTTTTGTAACACACTTATAAAGAAGAATTTAATTTCATTAAATTTAATATATAAAAGTATCAAATGTTGGTTTAAAAAAGGGTTCTCTTTTAAAAGGCTGTAAAATTGAATTTTTTGAAAAATACTTCTTTTATCTAAAAAACATGAATTTGTTCTTATATTATGTCTAAGAAACACATAATAGGGATGTTAAAATTATATATAATATATAAGATTTAAAATGAAGTTAATATTATTCATAACTGCTTTTTAACGGCTAGTTTAGAAAGTTGGGGTGTGCTCGAACTCAGTGTTGCAAGTAGCGCAAGCAAATGAATTACATTAATGAGATAATGTCATATTAAATCATGGGGTGTTTCAATTAGGACACATTTTATTGTATATTTATATAATTATAATATTATTTTTATCCCTATTTACCAGATTTACCCTTTAACCATAGTAAATAAAATAATTGCTGATGTTACTAATCATAATGTCCAAAAATAAAAGTTACATATTCACACAACATGGATGTTATGATTTAAAATATAGAATCAATTCTTTTTAATTAAAAAAATATATATTTCAGTAATTAATTTTAAATTAATTCCCCTTGTCAAAACCAAAAAGTGTGTTTTTAAGAAGAAAAAACTACCAAAATATTGACATGTGTTTATGACCCATTAAAATGTGAAATTACATATAATATCCATAATTGGATTAAATGATAAAAAATAGTCCAATTATACTTTAAAAAAATTTCAATATATCTATATAAATAAATTAGAAGAAAATGTGGTTTTGAATTAAATTAAAGTATTTTTCAATATTCATTTAAATATAATCTTTATTAGAAAAATTCAAAAATTTCACCCAATGTAAATTTTGATATCCCTATTCTAATGAATATTTTTTTTCAAATTTAACATATAAAGTTAAAAAAATATATTTGAAATGGGGTTTCCATCAAAATTTGGTAAACCGGCCATTTGAAATTATTAGAGAGTTTAATGCTTAAAATAAGATTCATTCTTCTTTTAATCCTCTATTTTTTTGGATAAACATAATGATATTTAACAAAACTTGAATAATCATATTGTAGTTATATCTGGTAATTCTCACAAATACATGGGCCATGCATTATCTAACATTTAAAAAAAATATAATTATATTATTTTTTTGTTTAATTCAAACTTGTGTGAAACATAAGATTTCAAATAAACCTGTTGTTTCATGTGGAGTTTGCTATAAAACAAAGAATCCCCAATAATGTTAAAATAATATCTTATTCATAAATATTAATATAAAATAAAAATAATTATTCTATAAATACCTGGGGTCCTGTAGTATGTGGTAGAAATTTGGGAATAAACATTTAGGTGTGTCTTTTAATGATTATATGAGGTAATTTAAATGTGGAAAGGTATGTCATAAATACCCAGAATGATTATAAGATATGGATTGTTAGGTTAATAAAAATGAGGGAAATGTTTTTCAAATTAATGAAACAACCATGATCGAATGCTTCAAACGAAAAGAGTATATGCATTATTCTAACCAGGGCATGAATTCGATGGTTTCTCATGATCAACATCAATAATTCCTTAAGCCAAAGGACAAAGGGAAATCTCATGTGATCAAAACAACCAAAGTTGGTTATGATAATGATGTGGTGGGAGTTACAATTATCATTCACTCTAGGAAAAATAACTTATTATTTGATTATTGATACACCAACTATTTTATTTATAAATTATTTGAAATGTGTATTACCACATAGCCTTAATGATTAAATGTAGAGTAATTTGTTAAAACATATAATGTTACATTGGTCTCATATCAGGTCTATAATTCCACTCCCATTATTTTTTTGTGAATGTTTATCTTATATGTCTTTTGATTCTCACATTAGCTGAATTAAATATGTTTTTTGGCATGGATTGACTTTCCCTATTTGGAACCCATTAAAATTTATAAGTAGTGGGAGCCACATTTCATATTCCCAATGAACCTATAATATTTTATGGATGTGAGCATGAAAATTAACATACAATGGAAAAATTATCAATATTTGGTGTATTAATTTCTAAACATGATGGGTTTTAACCTCAAATACTTTGTGAGAATCTCATAATTTGCGATATATATATTTTATTGGTGTTTTTTTGTCTTTATGGAAGAATTTTATAGTACTCCACTGAATCAAGATATTGATTTTTCAAAAGAACCCATACCTTGTAATATTCTTGTTTCAATATATCCTTATAGAATGGACCCAAATAAGTTTTGGGAATTGAAGAAATAACTCTATTAGAATCTTTGTAAGGTATTGATATTCCCTAGTGTGTCAAAATGGGGTTTAACTGTTCAATTTGTTAAGTAGTATAATCGGTTAATGCATCGTTGCATTATTTATCATAAGATTAACAAGATAAAAATAAATGGAATGTATCATCTTCAACAAATTGACGACTTATTTAATTAAAAATGAATATATAAATACATTTACATTATTAAACTTCATTTGGGATATCATTAATTGAGGGGAAAGAATGATTATTTATCAAAGATTAAATTTTGTATAAGGTATGGACATTCTGAATTTATAGTGATGCCTTTTGTTCTTATTAATTACCCATATATCCTCATTTTTTTAATGCAAATAGTCCTTAGATACTACCTTTATAACTTTTTAGTAATATTTATAAATTATATTCTTGTATATTTGAATAACATGGATGATTTTTAAGATCTTAGGAGGATTATGTAGAAGTCCTCGAGGACAGAGAAGCATTATAAAAAATTTACCGTGTTCAGATTTTGGATTTGGAAGGATTCATTCATGGGATACATAATCCCATGATAGGGTATATATATGGACCCTTCAAAGACACAATATATTATGAAACGGACTATACAAACCATTTTAGCTAAAATCTATATTTCCAGTGAGTTGGATGGTCATTTATAATGTTTTGATAGCTATTTTACATGATTATCTAATTCAATCACCAAGTTGACTCATAAAGGAAATAAGTTCAGATAGATTCGAGAATGTAAAGTGAATTTTATATATTTGAAAATAATGTAATTTAGTGTACTTATCCTCTCACTACTCAGTAGTTAAGAAATGTTATTGATCAATAGTGATGAATCATAGAAGGGACTAAGATTTATTCTCCGGAAAAATTATATGGTGATAACTTATTCCCTATTACAATTGATGGCTCATGAGAAAAATCACCAAACTCATTACTTGGGGAGAGCTATAGTAATTTTTTAGTTAATTATTTATGGACTCATCTACTAGAATATAGGTGTGATATATCTACTAATCATTAAATTTAAAAGCTTATATTCACTCATAAGGAGCTGAATATGCACCAAGAAAATATTGTTGGAGATGGTCAAAGTTTACAACTACTCAATAAATTACCACACTATGATGGTGAAAAAGGTGGATGATTTTGTGGGTCATAAGAACCACACTCATATATTTATAATCAGGATCACTAAATATACAATATTTATTGATTTTAAAAGGATGGATATTGAAATTATATTGGTTGGGTGAAAATATTATTCTATTCAAACAACTTTTCGACTATATATCCATGGGATAATTGAGGAAGCATAAAAGAAAGACGTGGATATGTAATGTAACTTAAATTTTTTTATGTGTTTAACCTTGATTTCAGGGGAATGATATGGTTCAAGAACAATGCATCTATCCCACCCATACCATATTCGAAGTGGGAGATATTGGATAAGGATCATATTTTTTCATTTTATATTCATTTGTATGTAAAAATATTTATAATTACCTGAAATTGTATTTATCATGGGATAGGATGAAAATAGTTGATATAGAACATGTATCTCATTGCATTGTCTTTCAGAAATTTATGGCTATGAGAGAAAATAATATGTGGCTGTTGGAATCAATAACTATACATGAATGAAATTAGGAAAACATCTGCATGGACTTTTTCATCAGAATACCTAAAATATCTGAAGGCCAAAATGTTATATGGGTTATAGTCCATCACCTAACAATGTTGGAACAATACATTTTAATCAGAGAATATTTCTATCTTGATAATAAAGTAAGAATATATATTATTAAAGAGGTAAGATTACATAGATTACCAAATTTCATTGTATCTAATCATGATATAAGGATTATCTAATGGTTATGGAGAATTATTTATAATTCTATGGATATAGGGTTGAGTTTTAGAATGGAATATCATACTCAGACAAATAGATATTATGGAAGACCTACTAAATCCTATAGAAAATATTCAGATATTTTTTTATGGGTTTCAAATGTGGTTTTGATCAACACATTCCTCTAGTCTCATTTTCTTAAAAATATATATATTACTCATGCATTCAGATGGATACAAATGAATTCCTATATTTAAATAGGTATAGAAATACATCTTTTTGGGAGGAAAGTTGAGAATGATAGATATTGGGACCTAAACTAGATGTGAAAATTGTTGAGTCTATTTGAACAATTCAGCATCACATCAAGGTATCTCATAGACGACCCAAGATTTAAGTTGAAAATCATCGACATAATTTGGAATATTATGTCTTCAGAATGTTTTTCATTTAATTTATCAATATTATAAGGTTATATGATTTGACAAGAAAATGAATATGTGACCTAAGAATATTTTAACATTATGATCCTTATTGATGTAGGAATGTTACCTTATCTCATTGGGATTCAACTGAGCCTCTCTAATATTTATGTCTTGTTCCATGTATCTCTCCAAAGAAGGTACATAATGGATTCATAACATGTTCTAAATATAGATGCTATAGCACTAAAAAATGATCATTCCTATGATAAAAAACTAGTATACATATTAAAAAATAGAGATAATGTTTTACATAACAAGACTACTAGATTTGTTAATGTTCTCTAGAGTAACAAAAAATTCAAAGAAGCTACTTCAGAACCTGAGGAGATAATAATATAGAGATATAATCATTTCCATTTATCATAATGATTAATTTATAGGTAAAACATTATTTTAAAGTGGTAAGAATTTAACAACAAGATATTTTATTTGAAATAAATTTCCCATTAAATTATTTCTTTTCCAATATAGTTTGTATTACATGAAACACTGATCTTAAAAGAGTATCCATATAATTTTAAAATATTATTATGTTACAGTTATTCACTAGAAAACAGATTTTTTGGTATGAATAGATCTGATGAAACTATGAAAAATATATTTTCTACACATTTATAAAATGAATCCATTGGTTTTCAAATGATATGAATATAAAATAAAAAATATTTGAACAGAGATTAGTTATTTATCTGAAGAATATTTTTTATTTTGAAAAATTAATTTTATCTTAATGAATTTTTAATTATATTTTGGAGAACTATATTAATTAAATATTATATTTGATATAATTTTTTAAAATTAATTTAATTTTTTTATTGGATTCTGAATAAAATCGAGTTTGATTCTAATAAATTTTATTTTTTTAAAATAGGTGGTAAGGCCATAATTTTTCATATTAATACTAATTTGAGGAATATAATTCTACCCTTATCCACATTTTCTCAAATCTGTTCTTTTTAATGGAGTTTCCCTCTATAATGAACTATATAATATTCAAATCAAATAAAGATAGAAAATATCACTCTTATAGTTTTAAATAACCCTCTTTGGTCCACATAAGAAAAATACAATTTATAAATAAATATAAATTTAAATTTTGTTATTAATAAAACAAATACATGATGAAAATGTATTTAAATTTTTTGTTAATTATATAATGACCATACATTCTTATGAAACATTGATTGAGAAATTCCCCAATTAATAAAACATATAATAAATTATTTTAAACGTACTAAATGAAATATAATTTTTGTGATTTGAATTTTGAAACGAAATTTATAGGTGGAAATAAAAATTTGGGGCTCCATAATAATATTATATTTGAATTATAAAATGTTCATTGTGTATTTTAAGATAAATGAATTGAAGAGTGTCAGAATTGAAAATAATGATATATTATGATAATAATATTTCATTAAAATAACTTAAAAATAATAAATGTCAAAAAATAGTACATATGAGATAATATAATGTCATATATTTCATCTTTGGAAAAATTTTAGGCTTTTTGGAACCATTTTTCTAGATATTCACTTAATTATATTTTAATATTGTTTTTGATATTCTAAAATTACCCCACCTCCCTCTTTCTAAAAGGGAACCGATCATTTAACATATTCACATTAAATTGGCCTTTAATGCTTTACCATTTTCAATGAAATTATCTTATTAGAATTCCTATATGATTTCTAGAGTTTTTTATCTTCTCAAAATACCAACCCTTGGGTCCTTAAGAGAATATCTAAAGTAGTTTACTACAAGAAGAGGTAATTGTATTATCCGATCATCTTATTCTATTAATTCTTAATTATCTTCTATAAATTAATGGAATTCATCCAAAAAATAATAGATTTATATTCCTAAGTACAAGTATATTTTATTATGACTGTTAATTCACTATTATCCACCCTCTTTCCCACCAAAAGGGAAAAATAATTTATTATGTTTATAAAAGACTATTTCCATGTGAAATGATGTAATTTATTTTTCATTTCTACATTACATGGATGGTAATAACAACCGAAATAAAGAATATATATATTATATATATATATATGTGTGTGTGTGATATATTAATTATTCTATAATTTTTAACTATTTATTACCTTTATTTCTTTCCGTCCATTGATGAAATGAAACTATGATCCTGCATATGTGCGACCTACCATTTTCATGAATTATGTAATTAATTTTTCAATATCTACATTTCAATAATGTTAATATATATATATATAATTAATTAATATGTTTTTAAAACCTTTATAAAAATTTATTAAATTATGAAACCATAATCAATGTATAAGGACTGGGAACACTTAATTGGAAAATTCTAAGAAAATGTAGTTATCACCGAGAATAGTGATTTTAATATCAAATAATTAATTAATTGGGCACATAATATCATAAAACAAATCATACATGGTATGATAGATATGAATATGGTTACTTAAAATATAATTAATAAATATATATTTAATATACAAGATTTTTGAACGTCAATGAGGAAAGAAGATACTTGAGGTAATGGATTAGTGTCTCAATGTTATTTTAATCCAGTTTTCAAAAATTTCAATTTATATTGATGAAATTATATGATACTTATGTTATGACTTCTTTTCATTTTATTATCCACTATTTATTTATTTATGTTATATTTTTTTCTTTCCATTTCCACACGTTAATTTTTTAAGTGATCAAAAGGGAGTTTTTAAGAAAAAATTGACTTTATTTCTCTATTTAGTATAAAATATTTATTTCTTTTATATCCACATATTAAGAACTGATTCAATAATTTTTATATATTATCATATTATTCGTTAAATATATTTCTTAACAAATATTTAATTTTTTCAAAATTAATTACATGATTCTGTTTTTAAATTTTTCAAATAATGTGCTTTTTGTCTTTTTTTGGAAGGAATGTTTTTTTAAAATTATATGAGATAGAAAAAATCTTCGTCTTCCATGTCACCTTAATTGTTAAAATATTAAATTTTTTATTTAAAAGGTTATTTTATAAGGAACTGTCTTCTTTATTATGAACATATTTTAATATTTTGAAATGTTATTTTGGAAATAAAATAGTATTTTACATAGGAATATTTTCAATGATATTTTAATAGTATTTATATTCATAAGAAAACTATTATTTATATATATTATGATTTCAAATAGTAGAGATCCAATGATATATTAGTTTTTCTTTTTCTATTTCTATTTGGTTTATTTTTGTTAAGTTGATTTTTTTACAAAGCCCATTTTTATCAGTTATACTATGATTTTATGAAATATGGAACCTATTTTCATTACAATAGTTATGATATGATGATATTATGGTTGTTTTATTATCTTGTGGAACAAATATGCGTGGCTTTAATTATGTTATGGATGAGACATATATATCCCACCAATAAATTGGGTAAATTATTATATCCCATGTGATTGTTATTGGATTAAAGTCTATGTTCATCAACTATTATGGGAAACCAGTCGATCTTCGTGATTCATTATGAAAAAAGGATATGTGCTTGATTCACTATGCTAAATAGGTGTTAATGCCTAATAAAATGGTATTAGTAGTTAACAGTGACATATGGAAATTTTTATATACCTGGGATGGTGGCATAATCATTTATGTGATGAACATATGGTTCATGATTGAGTTATGATAATTTCCCATTATTATCATTAATATATATTGGAATAATAATGTTTTATTAAAAAATCTATAGTTTATGGTATTTCTCAGATATTTTATGATGTTTGAATGTTATGGTCATGATCACATACCGTTATTCATAAAAAAAATCTTTAATATGACCATCAACTGATATCTCTCATGTTTACCCATACTTAGCATATGATATCACCCTTTCCATATGTTTCCTTTACCGAGTTTATAAATAAATTTTTTAGTTGGGTATTTCTTTAATGTTTCTTATGACATAAGATCATTATTGGATATATTGAAGATCATTAATAAAATAATATTATTGTATTTCTAGTCAAAAATAAATCTAAACCTTTATGGTTATTGTGTGGAAGATATTTTTATCGACATAATATTTCGATAAATAGATGTAATATTTAAGTATGAAAATATCGAGATGATATAGATTCCATCAGATTGAAAATAGTATTCTATTAGATAAAATATCATATAAAGGATATATAAAAGTGTCTCTTATTTTTATGTCTAGTTTTTTTATAATAATTTGTTAAATATGTATTTGAGATGACTGAAGAAGTTCCTCAAACAGAATAATCCAGTTACATCCTAAATAGTGTTAATCTAGAGGGTTTTAATAACACCAATCTCAATAGGAAGAAGATAATGGATAATTTTTTTTCAATATTCTCCATGAACATGTAGTAATAATCCATATTTAATGTTTTACCTAGAATAAAGATTATTGATAAATATATAGATAATTATCCCTCAAATAGTTAATTTTAAATCTATAATAATTAAATATTTAAATTAATAGAAGACCTATACCATGAGGATATAGATTACATTAATAATTAATGTCATGAATTTATTATATATATATATATATATCAAGATACTGATCAGAAGAAAATAATGGTTGCAAATAGATAATGATTCTTTGTAAGATGCAAAGTGGAAATGATATGTAGTTTTATTACACACAACAAATTGGTGAATTTTAATGATGAATATATCTCACAATACAAGGAACACATTTATTAGTTAAAATATTAAGTGAAAATAGTAATTTTTTTGAATGTGGTGATTAATAATTTTTTTAATGCTATGATCCATGAATTTTAACTTCTTCTTAAGGAGACAAGACATGTAAATGTTTTCCATGTTAAAGAAAAAATAATAAACACTGAAAGATAAATATAAATTTCTTATTGAATCATGGGGAATTAATGAAGATAAAACTAAAAATATTATATAGGATATAAATTAATAATTGAAATTAGATATAGATAGAAAATATCACTATCATATTCATGTTTCTTGATCTATATATAATTCTATGAAACCATGATTCTGCAAAAGTTAGGTCTTTTAATTGTTTTTTTAAAAAATATTCTTCCATGAAAATTTAGTAGAGAGTCTTGATTCAACTAAGACTCTATATTTTGATAGTAATTGATTGAAATCATATCATAATTATCCATATTTTTTATTATTTAAAAAATTAACCGAAAATAAATTTCTTTTATGTTTCATATAAACTTTTTTTTCTAGATGTAGATGAATAAATTTAAATTCTATTGTAATTTGGAAGAATAAAAATGATATTAAATTCATAACCTCGTCATGGGTAAATGAAAACATGTTATAAATCCCCTAGTTTTCCCATTAAATAACTATCATTTTTATGGAATTATACACACACAAAATCAATATATATATATATATATATATAGGGTATTCATAGAATTAATATATATAAATATCTGTAATAGAATCATGAAATACAGACACACACACACATTTATAATAATAAATAATTTTAATAATTGAATTTGTTATTACATATAATTAAAAAAATATCAATTTTTTTCTACAAAAGAATTTTTATAAATGGATTTT
This sequence comes from Viscum album, assembly GCA_963277665.1. Lineage (NCBI taxonomy): Eukaryota > Viridiplantae > Streptophyta > Magnoliopsida > Santalales > Viscaceae > Viscum > Viscum album. The sequence continues at coordinate 777,357,462 of OY728123.1, forward strand.
CGCATGTTTAATATATTTATTATTAGCATTGATATGAGATGAATATATAATATACCAAAAAAATGATATCTTATAGATGTTTTTTTTTCAGAATATTCTATCATTTTATATAAATGTTAAATTTATAAATTTTAGAATATGAATGTGAAGAAATTATTGTAATGATTAGATTTATCATATCCATATTACCTTAGGATTATTTTTTGAGATTTGTTTTTCAATTATTATTTTATCATGAAAATTAGAAAATACAGTTTTTAAAAATAATAAGATAAAACGGAAATTATTAGTATTTTCATATAAATTGTTAATATTTTAAACATTTTTATAAGACTAAATATGTATTTTATTAAAGAATTATAATTTTAATATTTTTTTTATTTATCTTAGAATAGTTTTCATTTTATAATTTAAGGAATAATTCTTCAAAATATTTATTTTAATATATTTTACATATTGTATTTTGAAATTTATTTTTATATGTTTTAATTATTAGTTCTGAAAAATTTATTTCATATTTTAAAAAACAAATTCCAATTAAGAATGATTTTATTTTTTTATATAAAGGATAAATTACCTAGGTAATAACTAGTTACCCTGGTGAAAACTAAAATGGTAGTAATCTATAACCATGGAGGAAAAGTGAAAAACATGATTAAAACATGTTTTTAATATAATGGTGGAGGATTGGATCAAAACTATCTCGTCTACAATACAATATTTAAAAATTTGGTGCCACAATCCATGAGAGTGACTACCAATTCTTGAAAATTTTAGTGTATTTACGAAAAAACCATACATTTCACTTATTAAAGGGAGTGTTTTTCCTCACATACCCTCAAATGAAATCCCTAAATTTCATTCCAAAAACTACCTTATCCACACATATATATTCTTAGCCTCCATATGGATGTTATTGTTTTATCAGAAGACCAAAAACCAAATTTTTAATCTCTTTTTAGTTGAAATATTTTGACAAGTGAGGAGTATGTTCCTAAACATTCTTTCTTCTTTTTTCTATTTCATCATATTATTTTATTCATTATATAATGTTATTTCACCATATTAAATTAATATAATTATTATCATTATTATACTAGTATTTCATTATAATTATTATTTAATAATTAACCACCCTCTCCTCTTTCTAATTTAGAAAAAAAAATGTGGATCATAAGGTGTTTATACTGCCTCCATGAATAAACATGTTTCAATTTTCATTACATCCAAATACATACTCATATATTAATACTTAAAAATAATATATGGTTTATGTTTTTTATACATATCATTAATACGTTTCATTTTAGATGACTCAAAAATTAAATACCATTATAAGTTAATATAATGATATTGGTTTATAACAATGATCTAGTTCTTCACCATTTTTTAACATCATAATACATGAATAAAACTATCATGTAATATATTATAAAATTATAATTATTTATAAAGCATTAAAAAATAGATATTAATTGTTTCTAAATGATTATCCATGGAAGGGGAAAGAGGATCAATGCTAATTTTATGAACCTAGTTCAAAGCAGTGAATATTATTAACACCCAATGTCGAAAAAATATGACAACATTATAATAAATGAAAATAATTATTACTAATGAAGAGTTTAAATCGAAATGTATATGAATAAGTTTATAAAATAGGTAATTATTATGTTTATCATTAGGATACATGAGTTTCAAAAAATTCCAGGGAAATAAAAGAAATGGGTAAGGGATTTTCATCTCAAGTTACATTTATTCAGACTAGATGCAATGTAAGGAACTAATTTCTAATCGTTATAGTTTATACACTTACCAAGAGTAAAATTTGGAATATTTTTGGATTTAATTAATTCTATTTACCTAAATATATTATTTTCATTATTTTAATAACATTTTGTTAAAATATTTCTAAATCCATGAGGTACATGGTAACTCAAACTCCAATATTAGAGTTATAAAATTTATTATTTGAAATAATTTTTTTAAATTTTACATTTAAAATAATTTTCTTCATATTTTCATACGTAAAAATATTTTGGATCCAAATCCATTTAAGTTAATTATTTGCATTAATTTTCTTAATAACGTTTTATGATTTTTGGAAAGATAATTATTACTATGTTTTTACAATTATGAATATAAAATTTCACCATAAAATAGTTTCATGATTTTATTTCTCAAAATGATCAATCTTTAAAGGATCTAGGTTTCATGTTTCACGTTATTTATTAATTTAATTACTAAATTATGGATTTCATATCAATTTCTTTATTCGTGGTAATATTTTATATAACCCATATTATTTATGTTGGTTATTTTTGAAATTTTAATGATTTTCACTTTTATATACTATGAATCATACATTATTTACATGGTTTATTCAGGAAAAATTAATGATTACCATTTTATTATCATTTAAAAACAATTTTATTTCCATTGGATAATTATTATGTGAATTGAAATTTATTTATATGTCGAATGCATATGTATGGATGAGAGATTATTGGTTTCATTATATACCAGGGATGGGTGGTTCCATTATAAACCATGGATGAGTGATTCCAATATATACCATGTCTTGGTTGTTTCATTGTAAACATGAGATGGTTGGTTCTATTAAATCCCTCAAATTAATTAGGTAATTGATTATATCCAATGAGGGATAAATTTCATGTGAATATGTTTTCATGTTTCAAGGTTAAAAAATTGTGAGTGTGACATAAATTTTCTCCAATCACAATTTTATGAGTGAATGGGTTGGTATGTATCAATGTACACATTGATAAGAAATCCTATTTTTATGATAGCACCAATTTTATTCACACATGAATTGATCATATAATGTGATTCTAATTTTATTTTATCATTCCCACATAAAAGTGTCACAATTTAAATATAATTTATATCTTTTAGTAATATGGATAACACTTATTTTCTTATGTTTTTTAATATTTTTTTTACATATTCAAGATTTTCCCTATGTTGAGGATTTGACAATTTTAGAATATGTTATGTTATATATTACTGAATTATTCTTCTTAGCCTATTCTAATGATTTTATTCCCCATGATATGAGAATGAGACTTCCAAATGATATGTCTAGAATATAGTCTATCATTATTCCATTAATTAAAAGTGATATGAAATATTATAAAATGTAATGATTTTATAGCTTGTCCTTAAATAAACTTAACCCTTTGTCTCATGAGATATTATTATTTATGAAATTTAATTTATATATCATGTATAAGATGTAATATAAATTCATTTATCTATTGGTTCACTGTAGTTTGAATCAATTGAGATGATTAGTTACTTTTGGGGTTTTGAAAAACTATTTTGAGTATTATTATTAGAGAACCTTAGTGGATAACCTAATAAATGTGTATAATTAGAGTATAATATCCTGAAATTTTATTTAAGTCTTATGTATATGGTTCTCCCGAGTAATATATCAATATTTTGAAAATACCAATTGTTGGAGATATGAAATAAACACACCTATATGCAATAACCCCGAAAAGGGTTTGTAGAGAAATTACATGATCCTTATCCTAATTAATGATAAGTGGGCCTATGAATACAAACCTTTTTATAGTCCTATGAGATATTCTTTGATTGTTCACAATCTCATTACAAACCAAAATGAAGGATTGATATCTAAGATACATTGAGCGAATATGTTTTGATTTAGGAAAAAACAAAACATAATGCTTAACGAAGAATGATTTTTGTGGAAGTACATGTACTATATTCTTACATGGAAGTATCAAATAATAATATAATTTAAGGATGAATAAATATTATTCTATTAATCCCTTATGATTATTATATTTAATTACTCATTTTAACTCTTTTATTATATTACAAATGGATAGATCCAGAAGGAATAGGGACATCAATGGGTGTGAGGGAATATATGATGGTTTCCGAAACCATAAAAAATGTAATTTGAGTTAGGGTGTATGAACTCATAGTAATACTCTATTAACCACATCATACTATGATTGACAGGTTTAACTATGTTGAGACTTTGAAGTCACCCATGAGGGATACAATTGAAATTAATTATTTTAGGTGGAACCATCCACCCCCTTTCAATGGATTTTCAAATTCACTTATCACTGAGAAATGGATCAATATGATGGAAAATCTATTCTCCAATCTCCATTACATAGAACAATATATGGTGTGATTTTATAAAGAATAAAATGAGGATATAATTATCAGACTCAATGGAATGGGTACAATTTTAAAAGTGTAATATAATAAGTATTCTATTTGAAAACATTATATAATTAAGGTGAGGTAATTCATGGAGTTGGAAAATAGAAGCTGAAACCATTATGACATATGATGAAAACATCATAAGACAAACAAGATAAACTTCTTTTTTATATGTCATCTTGATTGTGAAATTGATTATTTATTCACTTTATTAAAACATAGTCTTTGAAAGCCTTTTTTTCCTAAAAGTCATTGGAGGCAATGAAGTAAATTTTTTATGTTTGCTAAAGGTTTAGATAGAATATATGGTTTCATACTACTCCCTATTGGGAAAAGATAAGATTGAATAATAAGGGTGAACTAATGGTAATTGACATGAGGGAATGAAACTTCAACACCCTACCTTCCAAATGAGTTAGAGAAATTACTAATGTAATTTTTTAAATAGATAAAAGATGTTTTTTAAGTTTGTTAAAGTATTCAACCAATCCCACAATATCAAAATTAAGAAAAATATTCAGGATAACACATCATTGTAGGATAATCACAATACTAATGATTTACATACATAGAAATACATCAGGTTCTTTGATTTTGGACATTCTGTGAATCAAATCCCAAACCCTCAAGATTATATATAAAAAGGTCATGTATCCCCCCCGAATAAAGTTAAAAATTTAGGTATTTTTTATCATAACTACTTAGGTTGATAAAAAATGAAGACATATTTGGTAAACATACTCCTTATTCAATATCATCATGTTGCTTATTTGATTCTGATTCACCACATTCTTTCAAATCACATCATTATGTTATGAATATGGAAACACCTCTTCATATAATAGATATTTAACTATATATGAAAACTTCTGGTGGAAGAATAATCATTTAAATGACTTATAAATCTTCTCCAAATAATATTTTTGTGGGGATACTATATGCAGATCTTGTTATTCTACACCTTGTGGAATGTTTTGGGGTATAGATTGGATATCCATACATAGATCCCATATAAATTGTCAAGTGAAGGAGAGATTATTTAATATTCTAGGTTATCTTATTCTCATTTATCAACAAAGGTATGTTTTATAATTGGATGAAAATTCAATAACATTGGGTTTGTTAAACAATAATGAGGGATCCTTGAATCAAATGACTAGGGAGTAAGCCAAAATTGATGACATCCCATCTATATAAGAGCAATCTATTGTATTTATTAATGAAATATCTAGTATTATCCCATATTACGAGATAAAATTATAAATATAATTGGTTTTTTGATTGATGCATATCTAAAATAGCCAATAAATAATAGCTCCCATGGAATTGGATGAATTAATAATAAATTGCATAACAATTTGGATAATGGGTTTTTACACCCCATCAGTTCACTAGGGGGTATAGTGGTTATATTTATCAAAACTATGTATGTGTTGGTGTGTTTGTATTGATTATCATGAGATTATTAAAATCATTATCATGAACAAGTATCTTTTACCCTGTACAGATGATCTTTTCGATCAACTCAGATGATCCTGATACTTCAGAAATATTGACTATCACAATCGATATCATTGGTTATGGGTTAAATTAGATTATATTTAAAATATAAATTTCTATATGAATTATAGACATAATTAATATCTTTATATTCCCATTGGACATACAAATTATCCTACTATCCTCTTTAACCTAAATAACAGTGTCTTTAGACACTACCTTGATCAGTTTTTTATGATTGTTATAAATGATATTATAGTATAGTCAAACATCAATGAAGAGAATGATGATTATTTAAATATTATTATTTTACTTCACGAAACAAGAATTTAAATATTAATTTTAAGTCATGTGAATTATAACTATAAAACATGACATTCTTGGGTATTGTAATAAAAATAATGTACATATCAATAAATCCATTATAGATGGAAGTTATCGATAAATAGCTCAGACCAAGCACCAAATATAATATAAATTGTTTTATTATGATTTAATTTTATTATTTATGATTTGTGAAAAATTATTCTTTTATATCTAATAAATTAACCTTTTTTACAAGGTAGAGAGTGATATTATTTTGAATAGTGTAATGCGAAAAATGGTTCATTGAACTGAAAATGATGTAGGCCACTTCCCTTGTCCTTAAATTAACCTATAATTTGGAATAAATGTAATATAATGTGATGAATCTTAAAAGGGTTTATGGGTACAACCTCATGAATAATTTTATGTTAATTTCAAATAGTTCAAAAAACTAGTGACTCATTGGTAAAATTATATAACACATAAATAAGAGTTGGTGATAAAGATATTTGAATTAATGATTTGGAGACATTTTATCTATACAGAAAAGGGGGATATGTATATATATATACAAACACAATTCAAATGATATTGAAAAATACATTCAACATATATTATTTATATATTAAAAGAAGGATAATGTTTTAAGTGTTAAAATATTTTTATTTGTCAATACATTTCTACCCGATGAAGGAAAATAGTTTGTAGATGCTCTTAGTTGGAAAGACCATGATATTATATCAATGATGAGGACTAAACAAGACACCATAACCATAGAATTAAAGATTATTAATTTTGAATTAATAGCGGTGGGAAATTTTTACTACCATTCCAAGTTTACTATTCAACCATCCTTTAAACTAAATATCAAAATTCATATAAATATTATGAAGAGGTACAGAAAAAGGTATAAAATATTATAATTTTGAACATTGATAAATACATAGTAATAATGTATGGAACTTATATATTTTCCCATATATTTTATGATTAAAGAGGAAATTGTTGGAGGATACAAATATTATATCATTCTATATACATAAAAAATCATGGTAATGTAAATAATATAATGGAAAACAATTTGCAAGGATTGTTTAAAAAGAATAATTTTAGAATACATATATTAGTTATTTATATACCGGTAAGATAATGATGATGAAAAAAGACTAACGGTTTGTTATAAACATTACATATTTCAATATATGAATGGGAAACATCACAATTGACTTTTTTATATGACTCTCTAAAAGCCCTTCAGGATTTAATTTTTTTTGTTGGTATCCAATATCCTAACAAATTCATCCTATCATATTCTATAAATTATAATTTCTACCATTATCGACTCATGTTGATATAAATAATATAAGTGGTGAGTCTCCCTATATTACCATTATATGTAGTATCTGACCATGATCTTAGGATTATCATGTGGTTGTGGAAATGTTTTTTTTAACAAAATTAGAGACACAGAAAAGATTTTTCCCTCTATATCATCCTAAAAAAGATGGTAAATCAAAGAGTAAAATTTTAACTCTTTATTAGATGATTATAATTTTTTAGATGGGTTTTTAAACACAATAAAATAGACACCTCCTCCAAGAAGTGTTCTTACATAATAAAAATTTCCAAAATAACATTAAGATGGATCCATATTGGGCTCTATATAAAAAGAGTTACAATACTACAACATGATGTGATAGTTTTGGAGAGAGGAAGATAAAATGTCATGATATTATAAAAGAAAATACTGATAATTTTTAAACCATTTAGAGGAATATTTTAGTAGCCAAAAAATTTATATAACATTATTTAGATAATAATTAGAGATATTTAGAGTTTTAATTTAGTGAAAATCTGTTCCTTCATATAGGTTCATGGAATATTGTCTTGTTATTTTCGATGAAAGGGATTTTGATCCCTAGTTATATAGGTCCATTCAAGATATTTGATCTTTTCGGGGTTGGGGAATGTTACATAGAACTCTCAACAGACCTCTCACTAAAACATTATGTGTTCTATATATTTATTTTGATGAAGTAAATACCATACCGTTCACATATACTAAACATGGATGTCATGAAACTGGAACATGATCTCACAAATGATGAACAACCTATAGAAATTTAGGATCAAAGAGAAATGGTGTTTAGGGAATAATACCACACATCTAGTCAATGTTTTATATTTAAATTTCATTTATATTTTTTGGAATAAATGATAAATTACTAAGGTAAAAATTATTTATTGTGTAGAGAATCAAATATAGTAAAAATGAGAAAAAGTAATGGTGATGGTACAAAAATGATTAATTTTTTTTTCAAATATATATTTGGATATATTTATCAAATTTATTTCATATATACTCTATTATTTATTTATTTTGGATCTACATTCCTTGATAGTGACTTCCCATTGTGGAATATTTTTGGTATTTAAAAATCATCATCTACTTTTCATATACAAAAGTTATACTTCTCTATTCATTTACCATCACATAAAAACCACTCATGTTCATCCCAAAATTATCATATTCCTCAACTAAAAACTCATATCAACCATTAAGAGGTTAAAATATTTAAAAAAAACAAATATAAATTTTTCTATCCCATTCATGACGACAATAATCAAATAAGAGAGGTAAAATCATCTAACCTCTATTTAATTTTTATATATAATTATGTTATATTATTCTACCTTATATTTCAATTTTCTATATTAAAAATGATAACATAAGTATATTTAATATACATATACTCTATTAAATTATTTTACAATCATTAACCGCCCTCCCAATTTCTATTAAGAAAAATGATAACATGTATAATGTGATCTGCAGACAACCACCACCATGAATAAACATGTTTCAATTACAATTCAATATAAACAAAGATATTATTAGATTATATTTTATTTTTATGTATTCTTTATAAAATAATAAATGTTATTAATATGGTTATTTTTGGATTATAAATATTGTAATAATTGTTATAGCTTAATTTATCAATATCAGTGAATAATATAAAACCTGTTCTTCACCATTTTTTACATCCTAAAATGATACTATAACTCCCACGTAATAAGATAATAACATTATAAGTATTCATAAAAAGTATTCATGTGGCCTTATAGGTTTTTGAATCACTATATCTAGGGATAAAGTTAATGATGACACTGATTTTGTGAACCTAGTTCAAAATGTCTAAGAACATTAACACACAGTGTAAAGAAAAAATTATGACACTATAATGCATATAGTGAATTAATATTAATTAATATTTTAAAATTAAATTTATTTTATTATGTTTTTTTAATCATTAATTAAGATTTTTATATTAATTATATAGGATGATAAATCACTATTGTGGGAAATAAGTATAATGGTAATGTTTTTTCCTATTAACTTCTTTTAATTGGGAAAATTTTAAATGTGATACACCAATTTCTTATTCCTATGATTACTATATTTATAAATTATATAAAAAGGAATAAAAAAATTATTTAATATATGGGAATTATAGATCCATATGATTTTTAATATTCTAATATCTTTAAATTCAAATGTTACTAATACTATAAGCGACTTGGTAACTCAATCTATGTTCTTTGGGTAATACAAAATTATATTTAAGAAATCATTTTTCCCTGAAATTACATTTTAGATGTTTTTTTATTTTTATATTTCTAGATAAAAAGTGTTTTGATGCATATTAATTTTCATGAATGGTTTTATTTTTTTCCATTTCCTACAAACAAGTGATTCTTTTTTTAATATATAGTTATGACTATGACATTTTGGATGATTAATACAATTTTTTATCTTTTTTCATATTTTGGTTTTCATTGCGATCTATCATCAATGACATTAATACATAATTTCTCATAGTATATTTTTTACATGATTTTTTTGTAATCGCATATTTGATATAAAATTTTAATTATTATAATATTTTATGAACCCCATTTTATTTATGTGGGTTATCCATGAAATGTGAATAATATAAAATTAGATATTTGAAAAAAAATTATTTCGATGGGGGTTTTTTTATAAAATTTAATGATTTCCAATTGTTAATTTTATAGAAAAAATTATTCAAATTTATTATTTATGATGTAAAAAGTTATAAAATTTTAATGGCACACATTTTTGAGGATGAGTGATAGTTGTTTATATTGGACGAGTTATTACATTAGAAATCTTGGATGGGAGCTTCTACCGAATCCCTCTAATTTATTGGGTAATGGATTATATGACATAAGATTTTAATGTTTTTTGAATTGGTTAGTGAGTATCTTGGTTGAAAAAGAAAGATTCTCAAGGCATTTAGATCTACTTAAAATTTTATGAGTGAATGGGTTTAAAGGTTTTCATGTCCACAATGACATGATAACCTATGTTATTGATTATCCCACCATCATTTTTATATTCAAGGATAATTTGATATGCTTCATATTATATTTTCTCATTACATTATAAAAGTGTTACCATTTGAGATTTAATTTATATATTTATTGTGTATGGTTTATAAATATTAGTTTATGTTATTTTAAATCAGATATTTTTCCTTATTCATATTTCTCAATATGATTATGATCTAAAAATTATTACATATGTTATTTTATCTCTTATTGAGTGTTTGTGATCAATCATTTATTATGTTTTCTTTCCCCGACTTATGAGGATGAGCCTTACTAAGTTGATTTATAGAAGATAACCTAGTTAAGGTCCTTTAAAGGGAAGTTATACCATGTATTTTAAAGTATGATGATTATATAGACCTTCAAAAAATATGATATACCAATTAGTCAATTTGATATTACGATTTCTAAAATGTAATTTTCTTAACATGTAAAACATGTAAATTTAATGAATATTTATCATGTTTCACTATTAATATAAAAGAGAATCCTCCCTCTAGTAGGATCTCAAATATCTAGTATTATATCCCTAAAAATGAAATAAAAATATTATATAAAGACTACAACTAATGGAAAAATAATGATATTATTTTCAAAATATTGGTTCTACTAAAATCATAAAATAGAATCAAGGTTTTCAAGAACAAAATTTCAATATGTACAGGGGATGAGAAGCCTGAATACAATGTTATAAATGATATATAATTGAAGAAAATATTATTAAATAAGAATAATTAATGGATTGTACCAGATCTATCAACAAATTACAGAATTGAATACATAGATATCATTTTTGGAGTATTTAAAAAGAATTAAATATTTATGAATATTTTTGGTGTCTACAAAAACAATCTAACTCTAGTGCTCACCAAAAGAAAATTAAATAATATATCAAATAGTATTTAAAGGATAATAGGGTGTCTACCTTGCAATAGAATCCAAATTTTATGGTTTTTGAAAATTTTAAACGTTTGACTACAGTCAAAAAATTTGAAATGTATTTTAGAAGAACTGAAAATTAATTCATATATTGTTGGATGAGGTTCCATATTCTATACTATTTTAAAATTTCCATGAATTGTATATAAAAAGCGTGAAAAATATAATCTATCCTATAGAGAGAGAATATGAAATTTTTTGTGGTTTACACTCTTTATGAAGAGCTACGTTAAATGGTTATCAAAAATGGTAATAAATATGTGTATGGAATGTTTAGAGTGGATAGATACAATGCAAAAGAAATTAAAACTATTATAATAGGTCAAAATAATCAATTTAAGAACTATAGAAAGTAGTTTGTTAATCAAAACATCAAGAATGTTGAATAAAATAATGAATCTTCATATATAAATATAGAAGAGCATATAGAAATATATTTTTTCAATCATATATCTAGACTAGTTCGAAGAGGAAAAAATAGAGAATGAAAAAAAATTGATGTTTCATTATATACCTTCTAAAAAATATCATTTCTGCAATAAAGTATGATAAATTAAATTACTAGCTCATACTATAAATTTTAGCACACATAAAGAAAACAAAAAACAATTAAGCATCAAAGAGTTATAGAAACATTAGACCGTTAAATAAATGAGTATATGGTTGAGAAAACTATATCAGACATGTATCTTTTAATATGGTGAATTTGTGAAATCAACTATGTTCCAATGTCTACTATTTCTTATAAAAAAATTTAATAAATAATGGTGATGTAGTTTAGGGATAATCCCTTGGGAGATAGTAATCTAATAACTAAACGCTTCCAGAGGATCATCATTTTCTATGTAACCTAGAATTACAGACCGCCCATACAAAATTTAATTTTTTTTTATGATTTTAACATTCCCAATACTTCTTTTACTCATGTAAAATATTTTTATTAATAGTTGTTCTTGTTTAAAAAAATGGGTATTGAATATACTAAAAAATTGGAAGGTTTTTATGTGTTTGATCATGCTAAATGGTGGTTTATGAAACTTCTTTAAAATATATTTTAATAACCGCTTGAGAAAAAATTAAAAAGTGGTACCACATTAAAGTTGGTAAATCAAACCCACTATTTTATAAAATAACCACTCTTATTTTTAACCTTAGGTTATTAATGGCACAAAAATTCCATTTTTTGTTAGTAAACGAACATGTGCATCATAATAACTATTTTATTTTTCATTATAATAGACTCACATAGTATGAAATTCACATTTTAATACATATCATGAAATAATATTGACTAAAATTGATGTTAATAATAAAGAGATTTAGATTAAACATAATACCCACACACTAATGTAAAATACATTGGTAAAAATTCTCAAATAAAGATAATTGTTACTTACAGAAATAGTAAAATGAAACAGGGTAGTGTATAATATGACACACAATATGAAGATAGGTGTAAAGACATTATAAGAGGAGTAGTGAATGGTGAATTAAGAAAACGGTGAAGTATATATATGGTATAATGGGAAAAGTAACCATTTTTATATTTTTGTTTCATTATTGTATTATAATATAATAACTTTTCAATATGATCATTGGGATTCATGATCATTTATAATAATTTTACAACTAGATTTAGTGTATATAGAGGGAAATAAAAATAGATTATTAATGTTGATATGATAAATGATAGTCCCAACCACTAAGATCATTAACATTTGATACCATTTATCAAATCACGTGAGGGAGAATGTTTCATTTTATTTTTTCCATAATTAATTCCAATAATTGATTAAATTAGTAAGTCTCAAACATGATATAATATGTGAGAAGATCACATTAGAGGAGATAACCAATAAATTTATATTAGCTATGCTACTTCTAAAACCCACTTAATACTATAAATTTATCATTAATATGTTTTTTATATATTTATTTTTAGGTATTCATATTCATCATTGAATTATGAGTGACTTCATATCAATTTTAATTCAAAAAATGAATTGTTTAATTTTAAAAAATTGTTTATCAATGTAATAATTACTTTTTTTTTTGAAAAGATAAAATATTTATTTTTAAAATTTCAATATTATAAATAATATTTTACTTTGGGATTCATCATATTGAATTAATATTAGCGTAAATATTTTTTATTTTCATAAAAAGATTGATTTTGGGTGAATAGTGATCAAATACCCATTTTTATTATAATTTTCATTTCATTTCACGAATTTTATATTGGAACTATTATTAGGATGGTTTTTATATTTAAATTACCCCCATTTAAATTAAAATAAATAAATTAATTAAATACTAATCCAAATTATGCTTGATTTAGGTAAAAAATCATTTTCTGTACACAATAAATACATTTTTTCTTAAAAATATCATTTTTATAAAAGAATTATTTTATATTAAAATAAATTTTTACCACTTCTTGAAAATGAATATGGTAAGATTAATTTCAAATTTGGAATTAGTAGTCTTAAATATTTTAATAATATCAATTCTATTTTTTGGTCATTATGAATTTTAATCATGGCATAACTTTTCCACCAGTGTAAAGGACAAAAGAGATAAAGATGGGGTTAAGAAATATATAAGGATTAAAACATTATTAGAAGTTGATAAGAATTTATTGGATGAATATATTTATACTCATACTAATCCATGATTTAATATATATTAATTGTGTGCCACATTCAATTGAAAATTACATATAATATATTTTATTTTTTTGTATTCACTAGTGTGCCACTCCGATCGCTTATAAAATGGAACTTCCCATCATAAATTTTTCATAAATACGTTCCATTTAAATTTTTTTTTCATGTGTATTTTATTTTTGGACACCGTTGAATATTTTCTAACAACAATTATATAATAAACTCAACACATTATATATACATGTATGCTATTATATTAAGATCACAACACGTTTTCAAATTCATTTTAATCCTTTGGAAAATGAAAACATTTCTCATGAATATGTGTGTACTACCACCCCCACAATGTTATGTGTCAGGTTTTCCAACATTAAGTCATATGGTTGGTAAATATTATTGATAAAATAAATATATTTGATATTTTTTATAATTTACCAATACTATAAACATAATATATTACCTACCTTTATACCCATCCATTCATTTTAAAAAAATAACATTGTTCCCTCATATGTGTGGAAGAAAACCTCCCCAACAAAATTTAATTACTTTTTAATTTCCAAATTACATTGTTAGTAATAATGATGCAACTTTGAATAAACATTAAATTTCTATAAAATTTATTATTCTTGAAATAATTTTTTTTCTAATTATTTTTCCCCACCCATTAGTTAAATGGAAATGGGGTTCATTCACATGTAATAAAAATAATGTCCACAATTGACAATATATAATTTCCAGGACCACTATAAATGAATTGTATTAATAAAGTCTTTAATATATAAATTGATTAATTATATTATGGTCAATAGTATAGAGGTAATGTTACCAAAAACCCTTTTTCCACATATAATGCACAAATATTTTTTTGATGTTATAAATCATACAACCTCGAGGAATCCAATGGGAATAAAGAAGTTTCAATTTAAGGGAAAATTAATTAAATAAAATTAAAAATGATAACGAATGATTAATTAAAATTTTCTAAAAAATATTTCCTTAATATTAATTTATTTTTCATGATTTATAGAACATATTATTATATATTAATCAAATGTTAATGCACTTTTAAAAATTCATTATATTGATTTCCTACTAAATATTTATCTTCATTTTGTGGTAATTTTAAAAGTAATAATTATTTTATTTTATATAATTTAATGTTTCATCATGTTCATTTTCATCTAAATTTTAATTTCTTTAGAAATTAATAAAAATTGAATCTTTTAAATTTTTTCTATATGGGTTAATTTTTACTTTTTACAAAAGTGAGAATGAATTCTTTTAATGTATACATCCTCATTATATATTCCCACCATAATTGATCTATGATCCAAGAACCACAGAAATATATCAATGTTTAAATTTTTTTTTGAAAACCTTTGTTTTCATTAATTAAAAATTCACTTGGTGTGTGAGGGGGCTCAATGTTGTTTCGGTAGTCCAGGAGAGGAAAATAAAGATAATCGGGCTAACCTATTGAAGGTGAATTGTTGGTGTATATATAAGTAAAATTACTAGCCATCCCAGGGAAAAAAGAAAACACATGGATAGTGACATTACACATGTTCGGTGATTGGATAGTCAAGCCATGAGAAGCTCCCTAGGTAACTGTATGAGAACACTTCCCTAAGACTATGGCATGTACATGGTTTGTGCATGGTTTGGAAAACTGTGCAGGTAAACCATAAGACCCATTAAAAGTAGTAAAAATTGAATTTTTTTCAAATATGTGATTTTTATATCCACACATGATGTTTCCATCATTTCTTCCCCTCTCAAACCTAGGGACTAACCAAATTGACCAAATATTCCCAAGGGAGGTTCTCCTTTGATTCTTGGTTGCTTGGTGCACCACTGGTTTTGAATCAAAGAACATGGTGTGTTTAATTCATCACTTATCTCTATTTTCTGGATTAGGTCATGTATCATGGGTCATATTATTTTTATGTCATAAAAAACAATTTATGCAGTGGAATATAGGTTGGGGATGAATATGGTGCTTGAATCTATATTTAAGGCACTGATTAGGAGTTCTTTCCCTGTCAGATTCAAGGTAGGTGGTATATAAGTTATATCCCATTACCGTTGTGTTGATTTTTGAATTTTGGTTTAATTCTTGATTATATATAGTTGTTTTCTTTATTTCTTTAGGGATATTTCGTAAAATAGGTGTCTAAATTTTAGTTTTAACCCCTCATCATCCCTGTGGGATGCATGGAGGATGATTTGGACAATTTAGGACCCCCTATAGGGTTTGCCTACATTCTTGAATCTATAAATTAGTAAGGGTAAATGTTGAGTTATCGTGCATTAACATAGAGAACATAATGAGAATGTCAATATGTTATATTGAGTTGTAATAAAAGTATTTATTGATATGTATTGACTTGGATAATAGAATCAGGGTTCATTTAGGAAAATGATGATGGGATATTGGGATATGAAATGTATAATAGTTAATTGGTTGATGGTCTATTATTTTTGAATAAAAAATGTATTAACAGAGTTAATTGAAATTATGATATATGTATTATGAATTATGTTATAAATTCATAAGAGTGTTAGTGAATATGATAATGACGAACATGATAAACTGTTAAAGGCTAGGGTATTGAGGAAGGTGTAAAATGGGATTCCATAAGGGGTTAATGAATATGTGAAATGATTTACTGTATGGGAATTGATGAATATGTTAAATGAGTTAATGGATGGGAATTAATGAATTTTCTTAGTGAGTTATGAATAAAAATCTAAAATGAGAAAAGGGGTAATGTAATGTGAACATCAATTGTGATAATGGGTTATCGAAAGATTTAAATTCCTATGTTGATTGTATGGAGTAATATTTCTTTTAGTGTTGGTTGTTCAGTGTTCATGATATGGTATAATTGGTAAATTGATGAATAATCATGTGAACATGGTTTAGTTGAGTGAGGTATAGACACGAGGTTCTACAACCTTGGGTTGATTTAGACTGAGGCTTTAAAATACCCCTAAAATGAACATGATAGTGATGGAGATAGAGGTTCTATTCCCATAACAATTTCATTCCATCCAAATTGAGGATTTTAGGTGAGGATAATTTATTGATTCCATGAAATTATCCATTGTGAGGGAGGAACTATACTTTTTCCCTTATTCATGATGATTTATTTGCATAGTCCCGTGTGTAAATGATGTGTATACCTAACCCAAGGTAAATGTAATGAAAATAGATTAAGTAAAGAAGATGGAATAAATCATGGAAATGGTAAAAATGAATGAAATGGTTAAATTAATTATTTTTATCTAATTTAATTATAGTGTTAATTGTATCTTATTATTTATTTTTTATTTAGACTGGATATTTTGTAGATACCCTTAGTGGTGGCCTACTATGTTGCATTGACACCTTACTTTGGCCACTGCTGGGTACTCGAGAAAATCTCAAGGCTAGAAGTCAGGAATAGGGAAAAGGCCCCACTCTTAGGAGTTGAGTTGGGCTCTTTACATGCATGAATGAGGATATGGATATGGTGTTGGGACCCGTTTTGGAATTTATGCATTTTCTATACTTTAGGTTTTTGTTTACATTTTCACTGCTTAGTGTGACATGGAAGTTTTTTATTGTTGGATATGGTCAGTACCCTACATGGGAAATAATTTATTATGAATGTTTATTATTTATCTCATATTTTTTTCCTCTATTCACATTTCTATCTTCTCTGGAATACTCAGGTAAAGAGGTTATAGTCTCCCCACATGGCTAATTAGACCCTCATAACTTATTGATAACCTCTAGCGTAATGGGAGGTTCATTTTAGGTCATTTGATGACACGACTCGGGGTACTGGTTTTGTGGATCCTTGGTTGGGGAAGTTATGAAGTGGTATCATAGGAGTTCATTTATGTAGTCTTGATACTAGGGATGGTAGACACAAGTCTATGATTTGTCAATCCTTGGTGATGAGCTCGTTCTTGGGAGTAGCTTACCCTTGTATAAGGGAGAACCAAAGTTAGCCTAGGATGAAATTTTTGTTCCTAAAATGTGTTTTTATAGTTGAATTATATTTCTCCATCAGGTGATAAACATGTTTTGTGATTTTAATTTTTCAATATATTTTTCTAATGGATGGAATGTCCTGAGGTAGTGAATTCATGAATAATATTTGGATCCTAATGATAAAGGGGGCATGCATCATGATATGAACACATAGATTTGGTGTATGGGATATAAAGGGTGAAATTATTTTTATATTTCTTGAAATATGACGAAAATGTTGTTTAATAAAGTAGATGAAATAGAATAAAATGGCAGGAATGTTAAGAATTGTAAAACAATTAAGTTTAATGAAGGGTAAAAATGATGTAAAATAATTATTGTAACATATTTTGAAATGGTAAATGTGCCTAGGAAAATAAATTATTACTGTAAAAGTGTATATGGAATAAAGAGGTGTTTGATGAAATACTTTTGATTAAGTAAATTTTTTTACCCCATAATGACCATAACCCGTGGTAGGTATGGTAAATGGTAGTTTTCCAAGTGTGATGATGATCATTTGGATAGTGTATGCAGACCAGATTATTTAAGGTTGATTGTGTATGATATTTCCCATCTGTGGATTAATCCTGTCGACCATTCATTGAAGTGTATATTGAGGAAAATGTTTTAAAATATGTCCTTGAATAAGGTAGGGTCCTTTGAAACGTCAGGTGAATGGTGAATTTAAAATATGAATTCTTGAAATAAAAAATGGCGAAGTTAATTATAATAGGGATGTGTAATGATTGATCTTTTGGTTGAACTAGGTAGTGTGTGTTCCTTGTGTTGTGGATTTGATCTTATACAAGGGTGTTTTAGGGTAATTATAGTGCCCTAGTTTGAGACCTTAGATTTGGGTTTTTAGGCATTGTTGGTTTATGATATGGGATAAGATATGCTCTTAGGGAACCCTCGGTAGGATAGTGGGATTCGGGTTGTGAGGCATTATTTGGTAATGAAAACAGGAATACCCTTGTGGGTCATGATTTTACGGTGTAATTGTTGGAACATAAATATGGAACAAGTATTTTGGTGAACATGTGAGTAGGGACCCTGTGAGTAGTGTTCTGAACCTTGGAGATGGTGTTTGGCTCATAGTGTAGATGTATGTGTAAGATTACCTTTGGGGCCAGAGTAGGAGTAAGTGGTCGGTCGATGCACTAGGTACAGTGTGTATCAAAATGAGGGGGAGAGCACCAATCATGAACCATGATTTGTTTATAACTTAATGTTTATGGTTTTGATATAGGACCAATATTATTTTCCTATCACGACTCTAGTTTATGGTGTTGGCATCATCCAAATATTGAGGTGACAATTAGATATGGTGAATAGGGTTTCTAGTGCTTCAGTGTGTGTCACACATGTTTATGTTTTCGACATTGACATGGGGACATGGAGATTATTTATTAGTGTGGGTTTGGACGAGAGATATAAGTTGATGGTTGATGGGTTTTTGATGCAACTCGAGTTATTGTTAGGTGTAGACAATTTTAGGGAAATCTTGGGTGACCTCATGCAGGGCTAGTCCAGTGTTGTTGGTGCCTTGTATTATGATTCCTAGGAGATTCTTTTGAGGTAAAATCAATGTATATGAGTAAAATATTTTTTACCTAAATAGTATGTTCGATTTTCTGTTCCTTCATATGGGAACCAGAGTGATTTAATTAGGTCACACAGTTAGTTTTTAAAGGCTGTATCCTAAGATTTTATTACCCATCTATTGGGATGATGACTAATAGATCCTTGATGATTCTTTTAGGCAGAATAGACAATGGTATTTGAAGTAAGAATTTATAATTTTGTTTTGGGAGGGGACATCTAATGTGGGGATGGTCACATGGGTGAAATTTACTGTATGTGTTTCTTTATGGTTGTTTGAGATTTTTAGGATACCTTGGCGTTGTTGGAGCTGATGGAAGAATATGGATGGTTGGATGAATAAAATGGTTTTTTGCATGGCTCTGGTGATTTTTGGTTTGTAAAAAATAATGTTGGTATAAGTGGGCGGTCATAGAAAAATGAGAGACCATGATGAAATTGACATAGTCCAAATTTGGGAAGACATTGGATTGAATAAATACTGACTAGGGTGGGAAAACATGTGACTCAGGATAATAGATTTTCGTTCACTATAAAACCAAGGTGATAGTGTGGATTTGCGAGTGATAGTGGGTTATGATCTCTGTGTTGTACCATTGAGATTGATTGTTAACTACCTGGGTAATTACATAAGAACTTTAGTGGTGTGGTGGTCGTGGTTCCAAAGGAAAAATGGTTGGTTCTAGACTACTTTGAGGATGGTTGTGAAGTGGTGGTGAGTCGTGGTTGGAAATCACGCCTGAGTGGGGCTGGTTAAGTGCTGATGAAAGGTGTGATGCATGGAATCTGGAAGTCCATTGTATACCAAGGTGTCCAATAGAGAGAGGTGACATCATTGATGGATTAGAGGTTGGTGGTGTTATTCTAAAACATCTTTGCATAGCTTCCTCAAGATACAGTAATTCCCAATATCTTGACTTCATCCTAGGTAGGTTATGAATGTTCTGACTTTAGGCCAAGCAAGTTGAAAGGGTTTTGGTTGGGTGAGGTACATCAGAATGTTTTTTCTCTTTGTGCGGTATATGTTGATATTTATGGTGGGATGTACACCAAAAATAGTTTAGAATGATATCCTCATGATGGACCAGATTTTTATGAATTATATTTGTTTTATTCACTAAAAATGGGACTAGTATCAGATGAGATTTGTTTCTTTTTTGGGGAAGATCTCGACATCCATTTCTAAGTACTGGTGTTTGGATAGTGATTGAATGTGAGCCATGGTGTTCATATGTTCTCCCTATAAGTGATGGAAATAAAAATCCTAAGGTGCGGAGTGATAATTCATTACTAGATGTGTGGAGGAGAACATTGAGTTGATGTCGTGGCAATAAGATTCTGATGAGGAACATGTGAGGTGCATGATGGGATTCTCATTGATGTTATGTGGTCCTTGATTATGGTGGTTGATGGAAACAAGCAACATACTTAGGGATTAGGGTAGTTCCAGAAGAAATTTGTGATTTTAGTGATAAATCTATGGAATGGATGGGTGAAACATGAAAACGGTTTATAGAATGAGTGGTTTGGGCCTATAACTCCAACAAAAATCGTGAGTAGACTCGGGTAAGTGTCCAATGGTTGTATTTGAATATCTTGATGTTTGGAGGCCCCTTATACATGAAATGTAATGTCATTATAATAGTGCAGCTATGAAATCCAAGATAATTTAGCTTGGGACTGTGTGCCAGTATTAGAAGAAAACTTTATTAGGACAAGCCACTCGAGGGTAGACCGACACGATAAGGTTAAATGGAATGGGTGTAGAGAGCATGACCCACCTCAAGTATGATGATTGTGGTGTCAAGTGTTAATTATATATGATGTTTTTCAAGAGTTAGGTCTATATGATCTTCTTCCATGAATTCTGGGTGTATGAATGTCCTTCCGATCGGTTTCTATAGCAAGGCTAGAGGCCAGTATTGACTGAACACTATATGGATGTTTAGGTTCGGGGAGTAGGGAACATTTATAGTATTATGTGAAAGTTATGTAGAGATTTGGGTGGTATTCATTCAGTATTAGGGTTTCCAAACAATGGAATATGGTGGAGAGAACCATAATGGACAAGTGGTTGAATAATGTAGTGATCAGAGTTAGGTTTGGGTGAACTCAAGTGATCACCATTCAGGTGAGTTGGCATTGATGGTGACCATTGTGTTGATTTTGAATGGTTGAAAACCCTAAGTGTTTTTGTTACATATTGGATGTATGTCTATTTAATGGTACTTTTGGGACTCGAGTGGTAGATCATGTTAGTTGGAAAATTTGGTTCTAAATACTGTGGGTTTCCTTCAGGTGATGTCGACTTCTTCTCACTATTAGAGTTTTGGATACATAGTAAAATAGATCTAAGTGAATTGTGCATGAGTGGCGAAGAGGAACTGATTGATAGGGTGTCGAATAATTCTTCCAAGATGGTATGCATCTGTGTGTGTCGTTTCCTTATGATTTGAATCAGGTATCATTTCGTAGGGTTTCAATGGAGTTATAGTAGCTGATGTATGGTTGAAGTTAATGTTTCTTTGGGGAGCGTCTCATTCATATTTTTGATTGTAGTGATAAAGTATTACGAAGAAACACTATGTCATTGGATCAAGTTTTTGACATCCTACTAATGGTTATGAAAAAAACTGATAGAGGGAGTTGGATGTACAACCTCATTGGCATTATCATTTTACCTTGTATGTTTAGTGATTCCTGGGAAGAGTTTCTCAAGGACGATCCATTATAAGGTGTGGAGGATATATGATCATGGATCCATAGAGGTACATCCTTATTCACATTTTTTGTTTCAAACCTGTAGTCATCATAAATTTTTTGTTAAAATGATGTATGTGGGGCCATGGGGGATTTTCAAGGGTTCCTGACATGAAAAGAAGGAAAACTATTCTAACTTGTGCTAGGTGTGTGGTTGGAACACGGTAAAGTAAACAGTGAGGCCTTCCCATGAAAACCATGCAACCTTGGGTAATTACATTACACATGGTTGGTGCATGAATAGTCAAACAATGTAGAGATCCCTTGGTAATCTTGAGACCACACTTCCCTTAGATAGTGTCTTATGTACACTTTTCACACACTATTTGGGAAACCGTGTGTCCCATTAAAATGTTGAAAAATTACACTTTTACCATTATGTAATTTTTAGATACCAAACCCGATTCTCCCTCATTTCTTCCCCTCTCAACCCTAGGGATGTACCAAATTGATCAATGATTCACAAGGGAGGTTCTACTTCTATTCTTGTGAATTTGAAGAAACAATGGATTTGTATCGAATATCCAGGTCAGTCTAATCCCCCACTTAACTCCCTTTTTTGGATTAGGGCTTGAATCTTATTTTATCTTCTTCGAGATCCATAAAACCCTCTTCTTCCTATGGAATCTATGTTGGGGCCTCAATGATTGATTGTCTCTAGATACATATATTTTATTAAGAGTCTCTTCACCATTGTATTAGAGGTATGTGGTCTAAAAGTTATATCCCATAGTCGTTGAGTTGATTTGTGCATGTTTGGTTGCATTGTTGTTTATCAGTTGTTGTTCTATTGATTCCATTTGTAAAATTTCGTAAAGTTTATGTCTAAAGGATATATTGAACCCCTTATGATCCCCTTGGGATTCATGTAAGATGATATAACCAATTTAGGTCCACCCATGGGGTGCACCAACATTCCTGAGCCTTGAAATTAGTAAGGGTAAATGTTAAGTTGTTGTGTTATAACATATAGATCATGGTGAGCATGTTAATATGTTATTTTGAGTTAATATAAGAGTATTTATATATATTTATATACTTGGACAATGGAATGAGGGGTATATGGGATAATATTTAATGGTATATTAGGATATGAAATGTAAAAAGGGTAATGGGTTGATGACCCAAGGCATATGAATGATAAATGATTTAATTTGGTTAATTAATATTGTGTTAGTTGGATTATGAATTATGTTATAAATTCCATAGATGTTAGTGCAAATGAAAACTATGAAATTATTATATGGGTAACATCATGGGAATTTAGGTATGTGTTTAATGGGAATTCACAATGGGATTAATGATTATGATAAATGAGCTAAAATATGGGAATCAATGAATATGGTTAATGAGTTAACTGATGAGAACTATTGTAATGAACCGGAAATTCTGTGGAATTTTTTTTCTTAAATTCAAAAGAATTTTACGGGTCCGCAGTGTCTGACGTCGACTGAATCCGAGGTCCGGTGTTCCCGGAATCAATTTCTGAAGTTTTGTTATGGTAGGTTCAGAAACCGTACGAGCGGGATTTTATGTATTTTGAAGCAGTGCTCGGAATTTAAATCTGAGGGCACTGTTGAACTCACAACGCCAGTTTTTGATTAAAGATACCTTCACCGTAGTTTCATTCTAACGATAATGGAAGTTAATTTTTGGTGTTTTTAAATAAAATTAAATAAAAATAAGTGTAGCTTATTTTTATTTGTTTGGTGGTTAAAACCTCCCAGAGGAAGTTAGAGGTGGGCGGGGGCCACCCTCACATATCCTCCCTTGGGAGGATTTTATTATAGTGGGACCCAGCTAAGGATTAACACCTATTTCAATAAAATAGGTGGGGCCCACATATGCTTAAACCGCTTGAACTCACCATAAATGGGGGAAACTCTTGAACTTCCCCATAATGGTGCTAAATCACCCAAAAATTAATTAATGGCTCCAATTAATTAATTTTTGAAATATTTTGATTTATTTTGAATTCATGTCAACAATAAAATAATAGGAGATTCTATTATTTTATTTTTGGGTTGGAAACTATCTCTCTTTTGGTGGTGCCTTGGAGAAACATGGGAGAACATCATTCTCCCCAAGAAGAACATGAAGAACATCCCTTCCGCCACTGAAGAAAGATGAACACCATCTTCTTCATACTTCAATCGGGGCTAGAAAGAGAAGCTTCACTGCCCATGATGAATGATGAAAACATCATATCGACTCGTCTTCTCCAAGATCGTAGTCCTTCGACATTGACAGAATGATATCCGCCTTCCCGCGACTCCGTCAACGATCACCGAACTCGCGGTAGGGGTTTGAGTTTGATTTTGATTTTTTTCCATTCTACGTTGTTCAATCTTGGATAATAAGTTTCCGATTGATATCAATGTAACATGGAGGGTTCGGACCGCACAAACATGGCACGAATCTCCCCCCTTTGTTGTTCGCGTTTTCTGGTGACAAAGGTGGAACAAGGGAAGCCGACATCATGTTGGCCATGAAAGAAATGGTGGGGCAAGGCTGCTGGATAGGCGTGGAAACGTCGTGTCGTGCGGAGGAACCGAGGGCCGTGACCAAACTGGGCTTCAGAGGAGGAGGCGTGGCACCGTGGCACCGTGAGAAGGACCAAGGGGTCGCGGCCAGGCCTGACCGCGTTGGAGGTGGGTTGTGGCCCGGGCGGGCCGTGGTGGAGTAGGGGCGCGGCGCTGTTGTGCCGTGCTGGTGGTGTGGAAATGGCTGGCCACTCGGCCTGCCGGACAAGGCAGGACCCCTTGGGTCCCGCGGGGGAATTCGAACCGGTGCCTAGCGCCGATTGCAATCGGGGAAACAGGGTGGTGTAACCCCCCCCCCCCCCCTCACGTGTGGCCAGCTAGGAGATGTGTCCAGCTAGCCAGGCCATGCGGCCAGCCAGCCGAGCCCCACAACCAGCCAGCTGGACCCCACCGCCAGCCCCCAACCACCTTCGACCGGACCACCCACAGTCACCCCGCCCTCGGCTGGGGTGTCCTCGACTGGGCCGCCCTCGGGCCAAGCCTCCACCTTTGTGTCGGGCCGCCCCTTGGTCCAGGCCTCTTCATTGGACCTAGTCAGACCCTCAGACCAAGTCGGACCCCAATCATGACCGGGTCGGGTCAGGTCGCTCCGATTGGGTCAGACAGGACCCAGACCCGCTATGGCCAGTTTTCACCTTTCCGCCCATATTTTGGGCTACGGGTGTCCGAAACACGAACCATCTGTGGAGATAGAAGGCTAAGAGCAAGATGGTTCTTTTGGAAAACCCCACTTGTGGTTTGGACGCAGTTGGGGTATGGTTGGGTTGTTTTGAACCTAAAAACCAACCGGGCCCCTGGAACGGAAATGCCATTAACTCACAGACCGGGTATCCGAATGATGCGCCATCTGTCGCGTTGGGTTCCTTATGATGAGACGGAACTACGAGATACATTAAATCAAGAATTTTTGTTAGTTGATGTATCGAAACTTGGATCGAGGAGAAGAACCTCCTAAAATTGATCGTGCTGTGTGCGGGAATCCTATGGCTGACTGTGACTGAGATGATAGGATCCTACGTGGACCTACTACTATACCAGGATCCTAAGTTGACCAACTACTGTGCCAGGATCCTCCATGGGTTAGATAGTGATTATACTGTACCTGGATCCTCCGTGGGTTCGATAGTGATGGTACTGGACCGGGATCCTCTGTGGGTTCGACAATGATGACATTTGTACCGGGATCCTCCATGGGTTCGACAACACTATTACTATTCCAGTATTATATGTGGGTTAGACAGAGGAGATGATTTAGTGGCTAAATCTAATCATCTCTACCCCTGTTCACAATTTTTATATCTGTGTGATCTAAGTCTTTTCTTTTACTTGTTATCATCGAGATGCTTGAATTTACTTTCTTTGTGGAATGGGTTGTGCTTGGGCTCGAGAGTTGGAGATGGACTGTGATTGGTAACTTAGGTATATGTATGGGAATTTACCAAAGTAGGGATGGTTGATATTTCATTATTGTATCTTACTAATGTGGTTTATCCTCAGTAGATTCTGGGAGACCATCAAGGGTCTCGGGGTCCCCTACTGAGTATTGTTATACTCACCCTTGCACAGGCTTTGCCTGCACCTTGTTGTGTTCTGTGCAGACAATGAACAACAGTGATCAAGGATGAGGGTGATGGATGAGAGGCTGCTCAGAGCTGGACTAGACGAGACATACCTCAGGGACAAGTTTTTTGAGATTTGTACATACCATTCAGGTAGGATTCCCCTGTGGAGGATCCATGAGATCCTCTTTAACATTCAGCTATCTGTACCTTTTTTAGTTTTACTTTCTTTATATTGCACCTGTATTTTACAGTTGGGCTTGTATTTCTGGCCATTTTTCTATTCAGCACTTATTTTTGTATACAGTTATACTAAGTGTCTTGCTTCCTCCATTTACTCTGATTATGTGTGTTTATATTTTATAAATTCAATGTCTTCCCAGTTTTGGGATTTACACCTATGGTTCTAGACACTATCCCATAGCCTATGGAAGGCAGGCTTGGGGTAGTCAAGGCACGTGCCCTAAGGACGGATCGTGACAAATTTGTATCAGTGGAGTCAGTTCTACCGCAAAACTAGGACTCTGATTCTTTTAATGGAATTAATGTAATGTGATTTGGGTGTGGTTATCAGTTTAGGGAAAACGGTGTTGGTGAGGTGGCTGACGTATCTATACACTAGGTCTATGACTTCTGATTTTTGACTCAGTGCACGAAAACACTGATTGCGTGCGTGTTTCCATTGAATAGTTTTCGTGGCAATTATTTTGTTTCAGCTCACCAGGTATAATGTTTTGACTGTGGAACACCGGTTTTTTTAGGATGGCCCCACATAGGCAGCCAGCCAAGGTTCGGAGTTTTGTACTAGATGGTAGCCCATAGAGTGACGAGGCCTCGGTGCAGGGCCCCATCAAAGTGAAGGTACCAACAATACCACTAACCTCTTGGCCACCGATACCACCATCTCTAGAAGCAGATAATGCATAACATATAAGTAAATTTTCGGAATTCCATAACCAGTGGCCACCCAGGTTCAGGAGAGAGACAGACCCACATGCTACTACGGATTGGCTGGAGGTTGTTGTGAGAGTTTTCAGATTGGTAGGGACACCATCTGTCCTCGTGGTGATCCTTTCCGTGAGTCTCCTGCATGCAGAAGTAGGCAGATGGTGGGGCCTGATGCTGCTGGTGCATGACGAGGAATCACTACTCTAGGAAGGCTTCGAGAGTCTCTTCTGGTCAGATTTTTTTCCAGCCACCCTTTGGGCAGTGCAAATTCAGGAGTTGCTTCATCAGCAGTAGGGCAGCATGATGGTGGCACAGTACTCAGCGAGGTTCAACAACCTCTCGCCCTACTCCACGGATATGGTAAGAGACCCATTCTTCAAGGTCTAGACCTTCTTTTAGGGACTCATGCATGAGATCAGGGCTTCGATGATCTCCCTCAGCATCCTGACACAGGCAGGGGTGTTGGAGCGATCCATTCATGTGAATTATTTTCTTGCTGAGCAGACACCAGCGGTGAGACCCACCACAAGGCGACATGTAGCAGAGTCTTATGCAGCTGGCCGTAGACAAATGTCGCAGAGTTCCAAGCAGACCAGGCCATCAGGTGGGCGACCCAAGTATATAGGTTCGTTTGTGCGGGGCACATGAGACAGAGCCAGCCATACGAGGAGCATGCAGTGATATGGATGCCAAGAGCATGGTCACATAGATCATGACTGCCCGACTCACCTTGTAGATGATCAGTAGATAGTAGAGGGAACTCACAGGCAGAAGCAGAGGTTCGACCATGGTGGTCCGTCGAGAGTATGCTGACATGGTAGAGGAGATGTCCGAGAAACAGGCGGTGGATGATATATCATGGTCCTACCACCACCACCACCACCAAGAGGTCCACCCCGACCATAGAGAGCTGGCAGACAAAGGCAGGCTCAGATCCAGGTATTCGGAGCCTACGACCACGGTGCACCTGAGATAAATCAAGGTACTATCTGTGTCTATTACACCCTAGCTACAATACTTATAAAAATAGGTGTGGGTCATTCTTTTATTGTCGCTTCCCTCGTTCGGAGCTCGGAGATTCCAACAGAGTCGTTGGATCAATCCTTACGGCTAGAGACTACTACAGGAGCGGACTCGATGATTACGCACTAGTTCTAGAAGTGTGAGACTACCCTAGGAGGCAATATATTCGGCTGAGATCTCCTCGTAGCAGAGTCGAGGCCATACGACATTATCTTGGGTTTGTATTAGTTATCCATAGTTCATTATCATATTGAATACATTAGGTGGAATGTGCAGTGTGTCCACAAGTTTGGGATGGGGTTTACCTTCACCGACGAGAAGGGAGCCTTTACAGCGTAGTATAGAGTTACCCAGAGGAGGGGGAGTCGATCACACATTAGTTGAATGGCCTCATTCTCAGAGCGGTTGATGTGCGGAGTCCAAGTATTCCTGTTGTGGTGGATCGGTACGTGGATATCTTCCCTGATGACGTTCTATAACTACATCCTCGTAGAGAGGTAGAATTTTAAATTGACTTGTACCGTAGGACGACACCGATATCCACTCCATCATATTGTATGGCTCCTGCGGAGCTTCATGAGCTGCAGGTACAGTTGGAGGACTTGCAGGGGAAGGGATTTATCTGACCCAGTGTTTCACCCTAGGAATCCCTGATTTTGTTTGCCAAGAAGGCAGATGGGAGCTTGTGTCTATGTATTGATTATCGACACCTAAACCATGTGACCGTGAAGAACAAGTACCCACTACTGAGGATTTATGATCTCTTTTATCAGATGAAGGGAGTGCATTGGTTCTCAAAGATAGATCTTCGGCCGGGTTATCACGAGCTCAGAGTACGGGATGAGGATGTGCAGAAGATGACCTTCAGATGCCGGTATGGCAAATACGTGTTCTTGGTTATGCCATTTGGAATAACCAAAGAACCAGTGGTGTTCATGGGACACATGAATAGAATATCTCAGCCATACCTTGATTTCTTTGTGGTAGTCTTCATCGATGACATTCTGATCTACTCATCTACCGAGGAGTAGCACACCTACCATTTGTGTGTAGTACTGGACACTCTCTGAGAGCACTAGCTTTATGAAAATCTATTGAAGTGCCAGTTATGGATCCGAGAGGTACACTTTCTGGGAAATGTCATCTCAGAATATAGAGATGTTGTGGATCTAGTGAAGATCAAGGCAGTACTTTCTTGGGAGCCAGCCAAGAGCGTGACAGAGGTACAAAGTTTTCGGGGACTGGCTGGGGACTATTAGAGATTTGTTCTAGACTTCTCCAGAGTTGTAGCACCACTATCAGCCTTGACGAAGTAGGGGAAACCCTTCGTGTGGTGGGGGAGATTCCAGTAGATCTTTCATGAGCTAAGGCAGAGGTTGACTAGTGCCCCCATCTTGAGGCTTCCAGAGGAGGGCATAGGCTATGTAGTTTACTGTGATGCATCAGGGACCAGACATGGTTGTGTCCTGATGTAGGTGCGAGCAGTGATCGCTTATGGTTCTCATTAGTTGAGACAGCACGAGAAGAACTATTCTACCCATGACTGGGAATTATTAGCAGTGGTCTTCGGCTTAAATATGTGGCCACACTATCTAATGGGCGAGCATTTTACAGTCTACTTTGACCAGAAGAGTCTTAGGTATATCTTATCCTAGAAGGACCTGAACCAGAGACAGTGGTGTTGGCTTGAGTTCCTCCCAGACTATGACTTCGAGATAGTCTATAATCCTGTGAAGCAGAACGTTGTAGTAGATACTCTCTACAGGAGATCAGGCATTCAACAGCTAGGATAGGTGATGGAGCAGTGGGAAACGTTGCAGTTATCCTTTTTGTAGCAAGATGGAGCAACCTTTTTATAGTCTCTTACAGTCACACCTCCACTCCATCAAGTAGTTAGGGAGGAACATCATGGGGATGTTGAAAGCGAGACTCGATGCGCATAGATCCCCATAGGGCAGGAACCTAATGGATTTTCTGTAGGTGGGGATCACATCATTCTCTTCAGAGGACGTACTATGGTACCAGTAGCATTTCAGGAGGAGGTGTTGAGGGAGTTATACACATCTCCTCTAGTGGTACATCTAGGTGTGGAGAAGATGTATTAGGACCTTAGAAAATAGAAGTGGTGGCCAGTTATGAAGAAGGAAGTATAAGAGTTTGGCTCTTGATGACTCACTTGTTAGCAAGTGAAGGTGGTGCACCATGTTCCTGCAGGCTTAGTTCAGCCCTTAGAGGTCCTAGAGTGGAAGTGGGATAGGATATCCATGGATTTCATGATGGGAATTCCATGTACATCCATAGAACACGACTCTATCTAGGTGATTGTTGACCGACTCACCAATTTGGACCACTTCCTACCGATTATAGATCATGGTTCAGTAGAAAGCCATATACACCTCTACGTTTGGGAGATCATACGACTTCATGGTGTACCATCTATGATTGTTTCTGATCGAGATGCTCGTTTCACTTCCCCACTATGGAAGGGGTTGTAGGAGGCTTTCAGGACTCAACTTCACTATAGAACCTCCTTCTATCCTCAAATGGATGGTCAGACTGAGAGGACTATTCAGACTCTCAAGAACATGCTCCATGCATGCGTCCTTGAGTTCGATCACAGCTGGGAGGATCACTTACCCTCGGTATAGTTTTCATATAACAACAGCTACCACTACACCATCTGGATGGCACATTTTGAGGCACTGTACGACCGACCTTGTAGATCGCCTCTAGGCTGGACTGACATAGGGGAGTCGGCACTTATGAGACAAGAGATGATGCATACAATGACAGAAAAGGTGCAGATCATCCAGGAGTGGATAAAAACTGTACAAAGTAGGGAGAAGTCTTATGCTAATAGGAGACGGAAACCACTAGAGTTCCAGGATAGTGACGACGTCTTTCTACGGGTCTCACCTTGACGAGGTCTATGAATATTTGGAAGGGGCATAATGTTGTCTTCGTGATTCATCGGACCTTTCCAGGTCCTCAGTAGAGTAGGTAGGTGGCTTACCGCTTGGCTCTTCCACCTCACTTGCACCGGGTGCACGATGTCTTCCACGTATCACTACTGAGGAGATACGTGCATGACCCTTCTCACATCATCGACCATGGGGAGTCGTACATCAATTATGGGGAGACTTACATAGAGGATCCAGTGGAGATTGAGGATCAATAGGAGCAGGTCCTACGAGGATGGCCTATACCTCTGGTGCACGTTTACTAGCTACATGTGAACCTCCATGAGAGAAAATGGGAGAGGGAGGCTCAGATGAATGCTCAATATCCACCTTTTTCCCTTAGTGTGAGTTGTAGCGTAGGGGGACATAAATCCCTGAGGTGGGGAGAATGTAACGACATTAAAATTCGGGGGAATTTTTTTTCTTAATTTCTTGGGAATTTTACGAGTCCACAGTTTCAGACGAAGCTTGATTCCGAGGCCCGGTGTTCTCGGAACTAATTTGTGAAGTTTTGTTCGGGTGAATTCAGTAAATGTACGAGCAGGATTATAAATATTTTGAACTGATGCTTGGAATTGAAATCCAAGGGCACCGTTGGACTCACAGCGCCAATTTTCGCTTAAGGAGACCTTCACCGCAGTTTCGTTCTACCGAGAATGGAAGTTAATTTTTGGGGTTTTTAAATAAAATTAAATAAAAATATGTGTAGGTTATTTTAATTTTTTGGGTGGTTAAAACCTTTAATTGGAGGTAAGAGGTGGGCGAGGCCCACCCGCACATAACCTCCCTCGGGTGGATTTTATTTTAGTTGGACCCACCAGAGGTTTAACACCTCTTGCAATCAAAGAGGTGGGGCCCACAAGGGCTTAAACCCCTTGAACTCCCCATAAATTGGGGATACTCTTTATCTTCCACATAATAGTGCCAATTCACCCAAAAATTAATTAATGGCTCCAATTAATTTATTTTTGAAATCTTTTGAATTATTTTGAATTCATGGAAACAATAAAATAATAGACAATGCTATTATTTTATTTTTTGGCTAAAAACTCTCCCTCTTTGGGTGGATACTCGGAGAAACATGGGAGAACTTGATTCTCCCCATGAAGACCCTAAAGAACGTCCCTTCCACCACCAATGAACGACGAACACCATCTTCTTCCTCCTTCAACCGGGGCAAGAAAGGGAAGTGTCACCGCCCATGAAGAATGCCGACGACTTCATCTCGACTCGTATTCTCTGAGCTATTCCTCGTTCGACATTGACGGAATGACATACGCCTTCCCGCGACTCCATAAATGATTACAGAACATAAGTTAGGGGTTTGAGTTCGACCTTGAGTTTGAGTTTGAGTTTGTTTCCATTCTACGTTGTTTAATCTGGCACAATAAGTTTTCGATTGATATCAATGTAACATGGAGGCTTCGGACCGCACATACATGGCCCGAACCTCCCCCCTTTATTGTTCTTGGTTTTTGGTGACAGAGGAGGAACAAGGGCGGCCGACATTGCGCCGTTCACGAACAAACCGGCGGCGCAAGGATGCCAGATAGGCACGACACCGTCGTGCCGTGTGGAGGATCCGAGGGGCACGACCAAACCGGGCTGCGGTGTTGGATAATCGGTGCTGTTGCGCCGTGCTGAGGACCAGGGGGCCATATCCAGGCTGGGCTGCGGTGGAGGTGGTGCGGCACCGGCACACCATGTGGTAGAGGTGGCCCGCGGTCCTAGCAGGCGGCAGTAGAGGATCAGTGGTGCAGGACCGTCGTGGTATGCCGGTGGCACGGAACTGGCTGGCTGCTCAGCCAATCAGACAACTTGGGACCCCTCGGGTCCCATGGGGGAAACTGAACCGCCGCCTCACACCGGTTCGGATTAGGGAAACACAGTGGCTGTAACCCCCCCCCCCCACATGTTGCCAGCCGGGCCACGTGGCCAGCCAGCCGGGCCACACGTCCCACCAGCCGAGCCAAACTCCCAGCCATCCGGGCCACACATCCAGCCAGCCAGGCCGCCTTCGGCAAGACTGCCCATGGCCAGGCCGCCCTCGGCCGACCCCCCCTTAGGCTGAGCCATCGTCAGCCGGGACGCCCGGGCTGGGCTGCCTTTGGGCCGCCCCTCGGGACGGGCCACTTCCTCGGACCGAGAAAACCCTCAGACAGGGTCAGAACCCAGTCTGGACCATGTCGGGATGGGTCTCTCCCATTGGGCCGGAACGGACCCGGACCCGCTATGGCCAGTTTTCTCCTTTCTGCCCATATTTTGGGTTACGGGTTCCTGAACGACGAACCGTCTATGGCGACAGAAGGCTTTTGGCAAGATAGTTTTTTTTGGCATACCCCACATGAGGTTTGGATGCAGTTGGGGTATGGCCGGGTTGGTTTGAACCTAAAAACCAACCGGGCCCCTAGAACAGAAATGCCAATAACTCACAGACCGGGAGTCCGATTGACGCGCTGTCTGTCACGTTGGGTTCCATATGATGAGGCTGGACTATGAGATACATCAACTCAAGACTTCATGGTAGTTTATGTATCAACACTTGGCCTGGGGAGTGGTCCCTCCCGGAGTCGAGCATGCTATGTGCGAGAACCATATGGCTAGATGCGACTGATATGATAGGATCCTACGTGAAGCTAATACTGTACCAGGATCCTCCGTGGGTTTGACAATGACGATATTGTACCAAGATCCTCCGTGGGTTCGACAGTGATGGTACTGGACCGTGATCCTTTGTGGGTTCGACAGTGAGGACTTCTGTACCGGGATCCTCCATGGGTTCGACAACACTGATACTGTTCCAGGATCCTATGTGGGTTCGAGAGTGGAGATGATTTAGTGGCTACATCTAATCATATCTACCCCTCTTCAAGAGTTGTATACCTGTGTGAGATGAGTCTTGTCTTTCAGTTGTTATCATCGGGATGTTTGACTTTACTTCCTTGGTGGAATGGGTTGTTCTTGGGCTCGAGAATTGGAGCCTAATTGTGATTGGTAACTTTGGTATATGTTTGGGCGTATACCTAAGTAAGGATTATTGATACTTTTTGATTGTATCTGACTACTGTGGTTTACCCTTAGTGGATTCTGGGAGATCTTCAGGGGTCTCCGAATCCCTACTAAGTATTGTTATACACACCCCAACATGGGCTTTTCCCGCACCTTGTTGTGTTCTGTACAGATGACATACATCAGTGATCGAGGCTGAGGGTGATGGATGAGAGGCTACTCGGAGCTGGACTAGACGAGACGTACCATAGGGATGAGTTGTTCGAGATCTTCACCTACCCTTCAGGTATGATTACTCGGTGGACAATCCAAGGGCTTCTCTTTAACTTTTATCTATTTTTCCCTTTTTCAGTTGTACTTGCTTTCCATTGTACCTGTATTTTACTATTGGGTTTGTATTTCCGGCCCTTTTACTTTTTAGTAATTCTTTTTGTACAGAGTTATACATAGTGTCTTGCTTCTATCTTTTACTCTGATTGTTTGTGTTTATATTTTATAAAGGCAATGCCTTACTAGTTTAGTGATTTATACCTATGGTGCTAGTCGCCAGCCCCTGGCCTATGGAAGGTGGGCTTGGGGTAGTCACAGCATAGGCCCCGAGGACGGGTTGTGACAATTATTGAATATTCATAGAGGGTTATGCATAAAAGGGGAAATGGACCAAAGGGGTTATGTATTGTAAACAAAAATTATATTGATTGGTTATGGCGAGATGTAAATTTATATGGTGATTATTTTGGAGTATTATTGCTTCTTGTGTTGGTTGTGCATGGTTAGTGATATGGTATATATGGTAATTGAATATATAAGCATGTGAACATGGATTGGATGAGTGGGGTATTGACAGGAGGTTCTACACTGAAGTGTTTAGTTATACAGAGGCTCTATACTCTGCACTAAAATTCCTGACTTATATAAAGGGAAGGAGGATCTACTCCCATAACAGAGGAATTCCACCCATAATGATGCTTCATGGTGTAGAAAATGTGTTGATGTGATTTGTTCATACCTAGAGAGAATTAGACTTCACATATTCCCTTATGTACAGAGATTGACTGTTAAAGAGCCCAGTGTAACAGATGATTATGTATAACCTATGGAACATGTTATGAAAATGGATTAATGTATTGAATGTGGAATAAATGATCTAAATTGTAGAAATTATAGAAATGGTTAAATTAATGATTTTTAACAGTGGAATCGTAGTTCTCCTTGTTTCTATGTCATTTATTTATTTCTTACATGAATTGCCTATTTAGAGTGGATAATTTTTAAACACTATATGTAGTATCCTAATGAGTTGTAGTCACACCATACTTAGGTGTCCATGGCGTAACTAACAAGATCACAAGGTTATAGGTTAGGAAAAGGTAAAAAGACCCAAGATATGGAGTTATGTTTGGTTTGGGACATATATGATTGAAGATCGAGTCATGAAATCAGGAATCATTTGGGAATTCCTCCATTTTCATTACGTTTGGTTTTGGTTCACTTTGGAACTTCTAAGTGTGATATGAATTATTTTATTGCTGGATATTTTTTGTACCCTATTTGGGAAAAAATATTTTACAAATATTTATTGGTTATTTAGTTTTATTTCCATTATTGACATTTTTATATATTTTGTTTTACTCTGGTATAGAGGTTATAATCCCCCATGTGGCTCATTATACCCTAACCACTAGTCAGAAGCATCTGGTGTATAGGGAAGTTCACTTTAGGATATGTCATGACTCGTCTTGGGGCACGATTTAAGGGGCTCTCGACTTTGGAATGTTACAATAACCATTTTTTGTTATCAATATTCCTTTACGTGTTATCATTTTCTTTTAGAGTTTATATTATTAACTATATAATATGAATTTAAATATTTAATTTTTTCTCAAATTAAAATTATATATCTCTCTGTTATTATAATTTTTTTTTCTTATTTGTTAAAATGAATTTTTCTTCATTTTATGAAGAAAAATTATTATATTTAAAACAAATCTTAATACAATTATTGATAATTATAGATGAGGATGAGCGAGCTTGATTTTTCTCATGATGATGTGTGATACTAATATATCTCTCCAATGAATGGGTTTATTATATAGTATTTGAGTGATAAATTAAGTAGATAACTAAATTGGTTACTTGGATCAAATTAACTAGGAATTGGTTTTTAGAAAATGAGATAAACATTAGTGATCATGAATTTTGAATATTATTATCAAATAAATATATATTATAATTGGGAAAATATACTTTTATAGAAATTGGTATATTTCAGGAGGTAGGTAATGTTTGTGATCCTTAAAAAGTGAAATTATTGTTTTTCAAAGAAATGTTTTCATGAGATACCAAGTTACATAAGATTATTTTATCTTTTTTTATACATAAAAATATGAAGCATAATTTTTTATTTTATAAAATATTTATTTTCATATGTGGTATTTATTTATGTGATTATTTTTTATTGGGAAAAAAGTTAAATAATTTCAGGGGTTTTTATGTCTTCACTAGAGTAATGTGATTCCATTATTTTTATGTCCCTTACTAATATGTATGATATTATAAAAAAATTTCAAATTTTCTTACTAGATCAAAGAATGGGTATGAAGAATATAGAAATCATATATTCTTCTTTGGGATTTCTAGAAAATAAGAAAAAATTTCTTTTATGAAATATGTGTGTAAAAATAAAGGCTATTTTTAGTGGAAAAGTGTACTCTGTATGGAATTTCCCACTTTTATATATAATTTTTCTATAATATCTAAAAATATAAACCAAAATGATCATGGGAATGTTAAAATGTGGAATATTTATTATTAGAATCATATTCATGGGTTGTTAATGTAATGAGCCCATATAATGGTCTTAGTGTATGGTATAAATACCATAAGGGGTTAGAATAATGTTAAAAGACAGAATAAAGAACCTCTAATTTATGTTATATTATCATGATAAATACTTTTATGGTTTTCTATTTCACGTCATATTATATATGTATGTATATATATATATATTCAGAGTGAATTTCCATAGAGGAAGTTGGGAATCTATTGTGGAATTGTATCATGATGATAATATTCTTCCAAAACAGAAACCTTTAATGACTGAGTAGAATAATTTATATAAGTTATAACTTATATGAAACATGTTAATACTAGAGTATCCTACTAAATAGAATAATTTAAATCTCTATAAATAAAAATTTATTTCGTGTAGATTTTTTTCAAATGACAGCCTTCGATATTTAGTGGAACTACAAACCTGGTTAAATTTGAAAGATGGATAAATACAATAGAGAATATATTTTATGTTATTGGATGTAGGTAATATTAAAATTTATTTATTTCAATTTTCATTTTAAACATGATTTAAATTCATGGTGGTGTCTAGTTAAGAATGATATGGAAAATAATTAGATTTATACCAGAGATCGGATAGTCTCAAAGATCATTTTTTGGAGATATATTTCCTTATAATATTTGAAATAAAATAAAAATAAATGCTAAGGAGATGAAGAAAAATTAAATGACACAGTTGCCACATTCAATGAAAAATTTACCAGCCTGTCCTGGTATGCACTGAATTTTATCCTCGACCATGAGAGTATAATTGATATAATTTTCATTGATATAAAACCCTGACTAAAAATAATAATGTACTCATTTTAATTTAAACGATATAAAAGGTTTTTAAATTAATCTAATAATGTTGACATAGGGTTTTATAAAACTTATGTACTTTATTAAAACAAGGGTATGAAGCGGTAAATGTGGTAAGCACAGGAAAATAAAACAACCAAGAAATATACTTGTAAGCCCCACAAATGTTCCACATGTTGTGAAATGAATATTATATAAATTTAAATAAGAATAATAATGTATTTCCAATATGGTTATATAATGTATTTTGATCATGAATATAAGTAAAATTATTTCCAAAATAAGTAATGATAAAACTGACATTCGGCCAACTATAAGATGTTTTATTTGAAATAAGTTGGGAGATTACGCCAACCAATGTGAAATGTTAGATTCATAAGGTGCGAATCAAAAATATTAGAAAATAATTTTTAAAAATGTAACTTTCTATTACAATATCATAGTTTGGTTGGGAAAATGATGTGGTGAATGTATAATACATTTTTATTAAAATTATGTCAATGAAGTTTATTTATTTTTAATCCACACATTTTTCATATCTTCTAAAGTTACTATTAAAATGAAAATAAAAACTCATGAAATGATGTTAGTACTCATGTTAAAAAACTAATAGCATAGTATAAAATAAATAATAATTTATATTGATATTTCTCTTATTATATTTAGAATGGGTTTCCTTAAAAACCATAATGTCATTTTAATTGTAGAGAATGATGTTATTTTACATATATATTTGATTTTTGATTTTCATGATATAATATAATAAAAAGAAAAGTAATTTAATTTTCCATATGAGATTTAGTTTTTATATAATAATAAACCCATAT
Source organism: Viscum album (assembly GCA_963277665.1). NCBI lineage: Eukaryota > Viridiplantae > Streptophyta > Magnoliopsida > Santalales > Viscaceae > Viscum > Viscum album. The sequence continues at coordinate 777,396,431 of OY728123.1, forward strand.
ATTGGATTACAAATCAAGAAACAATAAAATTGATAAAAGCTAGAAATGATTGTTATCATACATATATTATTAAAAAGAAATTACTTATTTATTTTAGCATTTTTCTAGTTATAAATAAATATTTTTATTTCATTCAAAATTATTTTCCTATTTTTATAATTTATTGGGAGGTTCAATATATTTAAAATTAGTTTATGTTGATAATAAAATTGAAAAAAAAAACATTATCAAATAAATATTCTAGACCATTTTTAAATTTTAATGTAGTTTCATGATTCTCATGAATAAGGTTTCTATTCATGCTAGAACAAAAATTTTTGTTTATCTTTTCTTGAAATAAATAAGTTTGGTTTTATGATACATTTCATTGATTATAGATCACTTGATAAAATCACAATTAGGAACAAGTATATGTTACCTTATATCATTGATTTTTCTAATCAGTTATAGGGTCCTCAAATTTTTTTTGTTGACTCCTCTTAGGTTCATATATCAACTATATAAACTAGGGGATAAAATTTTGAGGAAACAGTTCATAATATCTATTTCCATTATTAGTTTTTAGTTATTACTTTCATGTTGATGAATGCACCCATAGTATTTATGGTTATTCTGATAGAGTTAGCCATGAGTATTTGGATAACCATTTCATAGTTTTCATTCATGATATTCAACATTATTATAAACATTATGATGATCATGAAAGGAATATAAGGAATTATATTGAGAAATTAATAGTGGATATGTTATTGAAAATAAAATAAATTTTACTTTGGGATATTAAATATTTCATAACATGGGAATAATATATATATATAAATAACAGAACTACAGATATCTTCAAAACTATTGATGTGGTATAGTGTTCAACACTTACAAATTACACAAGTATTTGATATTATATTGGATTAGATAATTAATAATAATAGTTTTCTGAAAATGATTCTCTTTTATATATCCCACTAACCGAGTTAACTCCAAAAGAAGTTAAACTCATCTATAGAAAGGAATTTGATGATTTTTTAAGAAATCAAAAATAATATTTCTTAATAGTCCAATGTTATACTTTGAAAAAAGAAATGAATATTTTTTTCATTATAGTCATTCTTATTTTAATGTTAACTGTTGTTTCTTGATATAAACTGATCAGGTAATTTCATATTCTTATTGTCAATTTAAACTATGAGATTATAATTACTTGAACCATGATCTTGTGATTTTGGTGGTGGTTTTGGTTTAAAATTTCTTTTGGAATGGATTTTTGATGAGTTAATATGTAATATATATATTGAACAAAAAATGTAAACAATATTATCAGAAAAAATATTTGATCATGAGGAAAATATTACGGTCAGAAGTGATAAATTATTATTTTTGAATGAATCACTATCATCTAGGTAACCCAAACAAAGTGGATGATGCATTAATATAAAAAGATAGTGTTTAAATATTTATGTTACATTTTTAAAATGTGAAATTAGTAAATGTTTTGATGAAATTGTGGCCTTAAATAATTCATGGTAGACTCCCCCTATTTTGGTTTTGATTTTAGTATAGTTAATTTTTTTAGGAGAAATTAAAATTAAAAAAATAAGAGTATTAAGAATTACTGGAAATGGTAGAATTATTTATGAGGCATATGTTTAATTAATTTAAAATTGAAAAATAAGGTGTTATAAGATATTTAATGTGGTTTTGTGGGATAATTACTTCCTAGTTACAGAATTAATTTTTAAGAAATTCTCAAAGACCTCTATTTTTCATCCCAAAAGAAGTGAAATGTATTGAGACCATCATGTGTATTATTATTGGGGTGGAATGAAGACTAATATTTATTATTTTTCCTGAAAATGTTGTATTTTTTACAAAGTAGAGAATCAATTGTTGAGGAAGGTGTTAAATAATTTTCCAGTGCCTAAATGGAAATGGTAGAAAGTATCCATCGATATGGTAGTGGGATTACCAATGGAAACCCAAGGTAACAATTACATTTGAGGTTTTTATGAAAATTCTACTAGACCTATATTTTTTTTCCAATATGTGATTATATTTATTTGGATAAATATTATAAACATTATCATAGAAACTGTAGGATTATAGAGAGTCTCAATCTCTATTGGGTTTGAATTTTTCCCATGTTTTACCTCTTATTTTCGGAAAGTGTTTCAAAATTAATCTGGTAATGAATTAAATTATATAGTTTGAAAGTGAGTTCTGTTTGTTTTATTTTGAATGTATAAATATGTTTTGGAATATAGAGGTACATAATATATTTTTGGCAGTATGATAAATGTGATGTTTCTTGATTCATATGAGGAAAATTCCTTATACAAAAAATTTTTTTCATAAATATTTTAGGAATGTATCCTTGTTACAATAAATGATGTTGTACAAATTTTTTTCCTAACATTATGAGGTTTTTCAGGATCTAGGAATCATTTTCATTCATTTACATAAAGAGAGTGGGAGATGTAAGAATTAGAAGAAATAGAAGTATGATTCTAGGAGATAATATCGCTACTATAATCATGATATGACACTGGATACTAATATGGATTATTGATTGATAATTTGATCTTATAGAGATTTATATTTTCCAATATAAAACGTTCTAAGACAAATTTTTTAATAAACTATATTTGTGTCTCTAGATGGAGAATGGTCTAATAGAGGGGTCAAGTGCATTTGTATCAAAAGGAGGAGCCATAGTAATATTTTTTTCTATATAGTTTTGTATTACAAGGTTGATTTATACTTATGTATTGAAGGACCTATGAGTTTTTAATGTATATATTTTAAATAGATGAATGAGAATCCTTCTATCCATACGATGTACAAGAATAATTTGATTAGACCAGGTAAATCTAAGTAGATCACTTGATAGGGAAACATACAATGGTTCAATAGTTTTGGAATATTAATTGGACACAAACACAAAATATCTAATGGGATAATATTTTTGATTTCATTATATTGGGAATTATCTTGGTGGATAATAAATTATATATGTAGTTTTGTTTCACTGGTTAGAGGTCCACATAAGGATCCACCAAATAGATATGTGAGATCCAATCTAACAGAAATGTGATATTTAGGTCTTGAAAATGAAAACCTAATGAAGATCAGTTGGTTGAAACAGTTTCTAGGTCTATTGGATGGAGAGATATGGAGATGTTTTATTGGACTACGTATTTATAATGATAACTAAATAAAAAATATAATGCCCCTGATAATGAAGTTTTTTGAGATGAAGATTCAATGTTTAATATATTCCAAAGGTTAAGAAAGTATGGATAATTTTTTAAATCCAAGATATGAATGTTTACAGATGTTTATTAACACATAAAATTTTATATGAAGTCTCCAGATGACTCCAAAATAGATAATTAGAAACCTTCAAAATTTACATAAGATGGAAAATTAACACATTAAATTTTGTTGTGTATTAAAAAACATTGGTTTTCCCACCCTTTATGTTTATAAAAGTAGGTATTAAAATAGTGCCCTAGTATATTACAATATAGATGAATAATACTTATACACATGTATAAGAAGTAGTGTGGAAGGATTGGTTTCATGATAATATTACCATGTTTTCAACATAGATAAATAAGGTTTCCATCATATTGAGCTTCATCAGATAAAATAAAAGATTATTTAGTCCAAGTATCATTGAACAATGTAAAATTAGTATATCAATTTCTAATCAGGGTTCCTACCTATTTGTAAAGTGTTTATTGGACCAAAATTTCAACAACTGGTAGTGTAGCATCTGACCATGAACATTTGATCGAGGTACATCAAAAAACAATCAAAAGACCCATGAATTGTGAGTTGAGGATAATAAAATACCAACCCATCATACATAGAACCATTAGACAGAGGAAATATTATATTTCAGTCAATTAGATTGATGATTCAAAGAATTTTTTCAAAAAAAATCAAGAAATATAAAGATTGAGCATATCTAGGTCTTCATTATATTAGGAGTAAGTTTTTAGAAAAAAACTCTCAGAATAGTTGTTGGTGATATTGATGATTTTATATAAGTGAATTGATTCATATTTATTATAGAGGATGTGAATTTGAATTATAATGATTTTTTTAGGGTCTTATAAAAATGCAATGAAATATATTTTTAAGGGTTATAAACTATTACTTAATTAATATTTGTTGTGTGGTATAACTATATGTGACAAAAGTGGATATAGTTATGAATGATGGGGGTATATAAAAATATGGAAGATGAGTTCATTATTAGGGGGAAGAACTAGGGTTACGTAATGTGATTATTTCAAGGCTGAAGAACCAATTGCAGCATGTTTCTTTTGTAACATCGATATAAGCTAGATGTGTAATCCATGTTGGGCGTATAACAAATATGGAATGGAGTGTGTCATTATAAATAAATTTAAATATCCGATTTTGTTCAATATTAATATTTTTATATACGAAGGATATGTTTAAGATCTATATATTAGTGGATTATAACATTGTCCATATTTAGAGGTTAAGAAATGTTTCAATAAAATATATATGAAATATTAATGTAAATGAAAAGTGAACACTAACTCTCCCTTTCTCCAAATTAGTTTTCCTACCTGATCATATAACATCAACCAGCATTATAATGTGTTACCTCAGAATTATCTGACTTTCTACTAAGGATGGAGATTATAAATTTAGTTAATGGAAGGGGTGTTCATATATTTGATGGAAATAAAAATCATAATTGATGAATATGATGTTACTATATATTCTATTTATTTTTATAAGTTTTATAGGTTATAATTTTATGATTTCCTTTCATTAATAAGTTTTATATGGTACCTATAGAAATGTGATATTTGGAATTTGATTGTAAATCTTATAATTCCATATTTGTTTCTCTCATAAAGATTGATTATACAATGATTATACTATTTCTAGAAGTTAAAAAAATGTGATAACTTGATATGTTTATATGAATGGAAATATGAAATTCGGGAAGAGAAGCTAAAAATCAAGGGGAAAATATTTAATTCTTTTAAAATGGCTGATTAAGAATGTATTGATAGATACATTACATGATTTAATTGGTTTTCTAGAAGTATTGTATAATTTGATGAGAAACTAAAACATTCTACTATATTTATAAAACCGATGAGAAACGTTCTAGATATATTTTATGTCAATGTTTAATCATTATGAGAAATATATGATTTAACACTAGATGAGAATATGATGTTATACAAGATATAATATTTTAATAAAAACACTATGTAATAATTAAATTTTGATCCATTGTTAAAAATTATTCTCATAGATCATGTATATGAATAAGAATCAAGTGATTCATAGGAATATGAAGAAGAAGAGGGAATTTAAATCATTTCCCTTATTTATAAAATACATTTTATGTGGAGATAGAGGAAAAAGGTAAATATTCCCATATATTTTGGAATAGCAATTGTAAAGGCTATTTTTTGGGATATTTTTCTAATAATAATTATAAATATTCTGATTTAAATGAATAATATAAGAAGTCTTAGAAGTAGATTTTTAAGAATCATAAATAATATTTCCTCATAACTAGAAGACATGTTTGTTGAATAAAAGAGAGTGGGATGATTATTTATCTAGATATTGACATAATATATGTGTCAAAAGGCTATATTATGCATAAAGAGGAAGTTATTTATCAAACAACTATGATGAAGGTGAAGATATAATATAGATTTAGTGGATTCATGAAGAAATTTTGAATGTTTTTTTTAAGAAACTTATATAACTCAACATTGAAAGGAAAAATTTGAAAATGGATTTTATGAAGATTTTTTTTAATATGATCAACAAATCATAAATGATGATATAATACAAAATGTAATTATATATCAGAAAATATTAAGTTTAATGAACATTGGCCATAGAGGTGTTATTGATAAGGTAGAAAGATTTCATATTGATGAAAAATAAGAATAATATATTGTTAGATGAATTTTAGAACATATAAAATTTTATGAAGGAAGTATTTTATGAGAAAGAATTATTGTTATCGAAAACACTATCAATGTTTCTAAAAAATTTAATATAAATAAATAGATAAGACATTTCTAATGTAGTTAAGGTTTAACGTGAATATAAACAAGTAGGAGAAAATCAGTGCCCATAAAATATTTCAGTTTATATTCCCAAAAAATAAAAATGCATATCATCTTATACTAAAAATATAAGTTATAAATTTAGGATTTTTGAGAAATCGTCAACCACTAATAGTGAAATTCATCTAGAAAGTATATCCTTAAATAATGTTTCCCAAGGTTTAGAAAGAAACAATATTAAGAGACATCATAGTAGTACTACAATAATAATGAATGATCATGATTTAGTGGTATCTATAGGTGTTTTAGAGTATTAGAGCATAAATAATTCTCATGTATGTATAATATGTCACTAATAATAATGTATTATGAGTTAAGGGAGGATTTATAATTAACAAATAAGAATAAAATTTCATATAATTTTTTATGAGGAATAAAATAATGTTCATATGGGGAGGATTATTTAATATTAAACAAATAAGAAAGAAAATATTATGAAAGTTTAGTAAGGAAGAGAGCAGAAAATGTTTACCAGGTTGTAAAAGTTGATCCAGGAAAGAAAATGTGCTTAGTTAATTGTCTAGATCAAATTTCCATGGATATAAATATGTTGGAATCAAAAAAATACACTGAAAAATATTGAGGAACCCTATTTCACAAAATGATAATACTTTTTAGAATCATCCAACAATAGATATAAATTTAATTATTTAGAAGTTATGAAAGAGGTTTTTGATGGTTGTGCATACTAGAAAAAATTAACGACATTCATAACACCCCATGACGAATTAATGAAAATGATGTTTAAAAATCATAGAAATAAATATGATTTGAAGGCTAAAGAGAATATGAATACATCATCCGAACATTATATTGATGAGAATAAATGAACTCATCTAAGTATCAAGCTATGAATAAGAAAAAGAAGTTGATAATGAGATAAGATTCTCATTTTATCATTAATTCTATGAAACTATAAGGTACTTAAATATTCCTAATATACGTTATTATATTTAAAAACATGTAGGAAATTTGGGTAGAATATTATAATAATATAGTTGAGTGTTATAAATGACTTACGACATGAATGTTCACCCATCATGGAAAATTTTCCAACCATGGTAAGGAATAGAGGGCTACCCCTAAGGGGGAGAAAATATGAAGTAGATCTATGTGTATTGTAATTTTCAAAACAAAGAAAATATTATTAAATGAAATATGGGATTTTGTGGAAGTTATTTTTATAGGCATAAACTACTTTTATATGTTTTCTAATATGGGTAAAGGATTTTACCTTAATAAACATACATTCATTACCCTAGATATAATTTCATTTAAATAATCATGAGGAATGTATTACAAGAAATAAGGGTTCTGCAAAACATTGATATCCTTAATTAAGAAATAGTTTTTATATATATCTTGTTTCACTATGTAAAATTAAAGTATTTTTTTGAAATAATTTTTTATGAAACTCATGTTATATTATTTATCTCATGAGAAATAATTTCAAGTTTATAAGATGGAGGAAGATAAGTTGAAACAATTTTTATGTCAAATTCTCTATTTTATTTTCATTAAGGAGGATAGATTACATATGGGGAGAAGGTGAATGAAAAAATTGTATTTGTAGAAATTGATGAGAGTTAATATTTAATTTTATGATATTTTATATTTTATGTTTATATAGACAAAAAATCAAAGGGGGGGGGGTGTTATTGATCCAAAATGATTTCATTTTCATTTTTGGTCAATATAACAATATTAATTTAAATAAAAAGTTAATTAATAATGATTGTGATTTTTTTGAGTAGAGATTTTGCATAATTCAATTGAGGAACATTACTTATGGAGTGTTAGATATTATATTTATATTTGTTATAAAATGTGGTACTAAATAAGATTATGTCCTTTACGATCATCGAATTGCATTCATACTATTGTTTATCATAATCAGAGTTGTGTTTTTATTTGTTTTTATAGTCATTCTGGTAGATATTAACACTGTTGAATATGTGGATGTCCCAATCATGAATATAATGTTATTACATTAATCATAATCGGAAATGGGAAGATTGGATATGGGATAGATTGAAAATGTGATCAGAAAAAGGTATATATAATATGTTCTATGATATATCTATAAAATGGTTGAGATTTAGGATAACAATTATAGAATGATCACGTAGTGGGATTAGATATGTTCTTATTGGATCTATGAATAAAAGAAGTTCTTATCATATGGTGGTTTTCATTATAAGGGTTGATTTGTGGCTATATGGAATGTGAAATATGATGTTTTAATGGTTAATGATTCCTCCGATAGATGAGAATCACTCTATCCAATGTAGGTAAATGTGTTATATGATCTTATGGAGGAAATATATGAAGATAACTGGATAGAGAAATCTATGATGATTCAAGGGATAAGAAATATTCACTGGACGAACAATAAAATTATTCAAAGGATGGATATTTTTTATGTAATCTAAGGGATATTTATATAGAAAAAGTTCAAAATATAGTTTAGTTATACTAGATTTAAATTAGTTTGAAGATCCGTTAGAAATAGGAATTAGATTTGATAGGATAGACGTATACATAGTACATCGAATGGAGATAAATGTTGTTGTTGGATTCATATGGGGAACATTTCTTTATGGATTGATTGAATTTTTCTTAACTATTTTAATAAACATTTATAACTAAGTTTTAAAATATTCATTGGATATTTATGATCAGGAAATCATTATATTTATCACAAACATAGAATCGATAGTATGAATTTGTATAATGTGAGTGAGAGATGTGAAATAGTAAAAAAGTGGACGTCCGAGTATCTAATATAATTTTACTGAAGTTATCTTGATTATAAATAGGATTATTAGATAAAAGATAAAAACCAAATTGGATTAGATGGATATGTATGTATTCCAAGTTACAATGTTTGAAGTTGCATTTCTACAATGGTTGATCATAAGAAGATATGATACTGATTGATCAGATAGAGGATTTAAAAAATTTATTATTAGATGGAGGAGTAGTAGATTTATTTTTTTATAGAGGTGTACAAGAAGCTCTTATCATAACTAGGAGTCATACAGGTTCTTATTGGATAGAGGTCCCTATTACAAGGGTTAGTTATAGTTTCATGGAACGTGATATATGATGTTGTAACAATTAACATCCCATCAGATTGACAAGCATTAGTCTATCCATCTAAAAGAAGATTATTATGTGATAAAATAGATGAAATATTATAAGAGAATCAGATAGTGAAATCAATGTTGTTGTAACGACTATGATAGATTCATGTAATTAACACTATAATGATCTAATTAAGAGATATTATAAATTTCATCTAATACAGAATTATCATGATGGTAAAAAGATTGAAATGGATTTGAGTTACATCGATCAAAGTTTAGTATAAATATCCACTAGATGTAGATATGTGATGTCATTAGGAAAACATATGTTGAGTACATTGGATGGAGTATTCATAAAAAATATAAATCAAATAAAGATCAATCGGATGATGAAACACACTAAATCTATCAGATGGAGGGAGCTAGAGATGTTTCATCAGATTAAGGTGTCATAAGTAATGTTAGTTAATTAATTTAAAGCCCATAAAAATGAAAATGATGATTTTATAATTCAATGATTACAATTGGTCAAATAGTAAGGAAGAATAAATAAATTAAAATTAATTTATAGAAGTTAGGGATTTTTCTACCACAACAAATATTCGACAAAGTTTCAAGAATATTCTATATGAATTGATATGAGTAAAAAAACTATAATGAGTGGGAGAGTTAAAATTTTGAAATTTGGTGAGTGGAAAAATACCTTTTGGTTATCATCTTTTATCCTAAGAATCACACCTATAAAAGGTAGGTACCTGTGTAGTACTATATTGTTGAAAACTATTCATACATGTCAATGAGTTGAATCGGAGAAGGATTTGTGTTATGAGAATTCAACTAACGTTCGAACATGTTTTGAAAAAATTCCATCAGGCCACGTTTCATCAGATAGAGTCGATGTTATATCAGATAGAGAATCATTAAATGAAGAGGAACCAGTATGTAAATTTTTAATTACATATACTACATAGTTCAATACCATTCATCCAACCATGCCGACTTCTTTAAAAAAAGAATCATTAAAACGAGAACATTAGGTGGAGATTCATCGAACAAATAATGACATAAAAAAGAATAGTGAGTTTAGGAGCATCAAATTGTGATTGATTGGATTTAAAAAAAAATCAAGTGGTGGAATTAAAATATATGTTTGTTCAGATGTATAATGGTAAGGATTATTTAATAAATGTTCAATGAAATTTGTGATTAATCATATCTAGGTCATTATATGATCAGGGGTATATTTTCATTCTAATAAAACCTTTAGATATGTGTTGATGATCCTGATGCGTGTACAGAGTGATGTATATCAAACATTATTTTTGGAGTTAGATCATAAGAAATAGTATATATTATTATATATGATAAAAAATAAAGATGGAAATATATTTTAGATAGGGGTATTACATGTTAAAATAAATCTTTTTGTTTGGTGTTTATCTAGATGTGGATAAAGTGGGTACTTTTATTATTGTTGGGGGTATAAATATCTATCAATGAAGAGAAGATTTGGGTTGGGTGGGGGGTAGAACTAAGGTTAGTTGTATGAATTATTAATGTGGGGTAAAACCAATTTTTGAATTCTCCATTGTAATTAGGAAATACATTAGTAAATGGATCCATATTGGAGGTTATAACAAACCTATAAAAGAGTATGCCTTTGTACTGACTCATAAAAATTCCATGTGTTGATCAATCTATAAAGCTGTTGTATACAAAAGGTGAGTTTGAGATTTTTATTTGAGTGGATAGAAATTATATGATGTTCATTATGTAATAAAAATATTCCTTACTGACTAAATAAACCTCCCATTAAAAGAAATGTGATCATTTTTTCACCCCTATTTCTCTTTGTGGTCTTAAACAATCAAGTAAATGTATACTTTAGAACATATTTTCATATTATGTCTGTTGGAATGCAATTTAGACATATTGGTACTATGGAAGGTATGATATGAGAAATATAATTATGTTTTTTGGATAGGAGGGATTATTTTTTATTATTATTTTATAATATTTTTCAAACTATTACACATATGTCACCTTTTGATGTAATAAATGGAAATAGGTGTTTACATTAATAATATAAAGGTGAAGTCAATGAAATGTTTCTTTAGACTATAGGTTGTCATAGAGATGATTGGTATGCTAAATATGATTGAACATTTTTGCAGGGATTCTCATAGATTGAATATAAGTTGTGCATATGACCAGAAGAAAACATTCTTATTTGAGTTTGGTTATATTGTTTTTATCAATGGATCTCCTCATAAAAGTGTTATGTGTTTTGGGAAAAAGTGAATGATAATTCAATGTTTTATTAAATAATATCAAATTCTAGAGAAATAGGTATAAATGAAATACTATTTATTATTACATGGGATATAATCTCTCCTTCATGATGTGTTTCATGTTTCTTTGGTAATAAAACATTATCCTTATGAGTCTCATGTCTTGAACTTTGAAATTTTTATAACTGAAGATAATCATTATAATGAGTAAAATCTATTTCTAATTCAATTTAACAAAGAGCAGTAACTATGAAATAATTTAACATACATGCATAAGGTTTTATGGATTGATTATATGATTGAGGATGAAATATGGGTACCTAATAAATTTATGCAGGAGAAAGACCCAAAAAAATTATTTAATGAATAATATTAAAAAAGGGAAAATATCAAAAAGATTGAATAATTTTAAAACCTAAGTAATAAAAAAAAATCTTCGAATTTAAAAGAATTCATTTTTAAGCATACATACTCATAATGGATTCATAATTGATTATATAATTTTCCAATCAAAAAATGAATAGAGTTATTTAACTATATTAGTTTCCAATCTATTACATATTCTAAATTAAAATATAATTTTAATTTTTTTTAAATTTTTAATTTATAAAAATTATTTCATTTTATCATTTATCATATTTAATTTATCATAGGGTAAAATTTTGATATTTTGAAGATAATATTGATTTTGATGCGAATAATGTAAAATAATTTTTTTTATTTAAATTGTCATTTATTTTATACTATATGAATAAATAAATTACATTTTAGATTGGATGAAAAATTAATTTAGTTATTCATGAAAAATCATTATCCAATTAATTCCACAATAGTTATCATTATACTTTATTTCTGTATAAACTCATTTTTATTTTCAAAAATTCATTTAAAAAAAAAAGTTTCTTCAAGAGTTTCATATATATTTTAAATTTATATTTTTGAAATTTATTAAATTTATTATGGTAATAGGATGTTTATATTTTTAATTCGTAGGTTCAAATTTGATAATAAGGTAAAGTTCATTTTCTCCCACTGTGAATAGTAAAATTGGTTGACCATTGTCATCAGGGTAATGGTTCAAAGAGATAACAAGGGGTGAAAAATATGAGATAGGGAATAAAATATTATAAAAAAATCATAATTTTTATTTTAAGATATTATATCAAATAATTATCATTATAGACTCTAAATATGTCAATTGGGTTCCTCAATCAATTTATAAATGAATATAATATATATATATATATGTTTTATGTATTTAAAACAATGTCGGTCCCCAAATTTATAAAAGGGGACCTCCTATACTCTCTTATTCAAAACCAAGGAGAAATTTATATCAACCAATTACAAACCTAATACCTTCCCCAAATCCGCCCTACATTTTAAAGGTTATGGTATCACAAAAATTAAACCTAATAAAGATTAATTTATAAGTTAAAATAGATTTTCCAAAGAAGTGGAATACCTCTTTATAGATTTTTTTTTGTTTTTTCCCAACTCCTTAAAATAATATTTATCCAAGATTATATTATAACATAAATATATTAACTATACTTAAATTTAATTATATTTATGGAATTACCCTTTTCTTATCCTTTTCAATTCGATGATAAATGTAGACTTTACTCAAGTGTACATGTCGACTACTTACGACATGAAATGATGTGTTAAATGATTCATCACCAAATCATAGAACTGGGTAAAGTTATAGATTATATATATCTCATATTTATGATATTATAATGAAAATATTATGGTAAATTATTAATTACATAATTAACTATGTACCCATTTGAAAACTATAATGTCTTGTGTGTATACATGTGGACTGCCAATTCCTTGATGCGAGGCAAATAATTATTCATGTCAAATTTACAATAAAGATTATAAATATGATATAATGAATAAATATATAATTTATTAAATATTTAAAATTATTTAATTTGAAAATATTGTCTACATTATATATATTCCTTAGAGTATAATAATTAAAGCACAATTCATTTGTACATATGGATTATTGTCTTTATGAAACAATGCAAACTATTTTTTATGACCTCCACACATGGTTTGATTAAAAAGTGTATTTATTATATAATTAAGTTAATTATAAAATTTTAATTATTTTTATGAAATTTTACTTAAACTCAATTTTCTATGGTCAATTAATTGATGTCATTTTTTTTGGTTATAAACGGATCTACCCCCAAAACAACATATGTGAACATAAACATTTTAATAACTTGATAAAAGGTTGTAATAAATAAAATATATTGAGTATTAAAAATATAATTAACATTATACATTATTTTAGAAAATAAAATAACTAGTGTAATATAATTATTCATGTTTTAGAGAATGTATGAATCTATGCAAGGCTTAAGGTAGTGGACATTCTTTTAAAACTTTTGATTAATTTTTTTTTATTTTGACTCTTTTTCGTATATGTCAAGGTTAATTAATTTTTTTAATAATTTTAATATTTATTATTTAAATTTTGATAAAATTATTTTTTCATTATATATTAATTTATTTTAAAAAATAATTTTGTTAATGTTTTTATGGGTTTTTTTAACATTTTATAAAAGTGGTAAAAGATTTTATTTTAATGTAAACCGTCTAACCACATTTTCCCAGAATTATATCCATTATGATTTATTAGGATTAATTTACATGTTAAAAAGAACAATCAAATAATATCATTCTCCAACTCTTGTGGAAAATTTTCGATTTCAGGGATTTCAATGAAAAAGGATAATTCATCTTCTGATTATGCAAAAATAGAAATTATTAATGAGATCAAATGATTTTTACAATGGTTTTGTGATGAAAAAGTAATATATTATAAAAGTTATTTATTATATGGTATGTTGTAATTATATATGATTATGTGTGACTATAATATTGTCCATGATGTAGGGTGAACCCGATATAGCTTTTTAATGCATTTGGTAGTGATTTAATCTTCAAGGAGAAAAATTGAGGAAATGAACAGGTTGATTACAATTTTAAAATTAATAGGTATTCAATTATTTAGACATGGGGATAAAATTAATGTATATAGGTTATGAATATGATTCTATAAGAATTCTAAAATTTTATTTTAAATTTTTTTTATGGAAATAATTTGGTTTCTTGGGATCGGGAATGTTTTTGGACATTTTAAACTATATGGATTGTTTTTCAATGAAATTATTTCCTGAGTAACCACATGACTCATGATTCCTTCATGTCATTTTTCTAATTAATAATTGGGTCAAAAATGATTTATATAGGAAACTTTTCTTTTAATATGTAATGCCTTGACCCTAGAACCCTAGAGTCAGTGCATTATATTAATACATTAGCAAGATTACAAGGAATCATGTCCCGAAAGACCGATCAGTTTAGCAGTCTTGGAAAATATATTACATACATTAATGTTACATTAGAGATTACAAAATAAAACCCAACATAAATGATCCTTTGAGAACACCATTAATCCCCTAGCTTAACGCTGCTTATCAATGAAAAAACACTTCTTGGAATCTTGGGAAAATAAAACATAAGAAATGGGTGAGCTCTGATGCTCAATAAGGATAACAATATAACATAATAATTCATAAATAACCATAAACATTTATGGCTATGTATAAGACTAAAACACATGAATTTTAAATTCAATCTTCATTATAATATGGAAAAGATAAATAAAATAATTCCATTATCTTATTCACATGGATATTATACTATTTGAATAATCACATGTAATATCAATATCCAATTTCATAATGATGGAATGCATAATTACATACTTCATAACCACATAGTAAATGCCTTGTGTCAAGACTAAAAATAATGAGATTGAAAAATTAACCCTTACATTGTACATTTCATTAGTCGATGGTATGTTAAAATCAATTATAATAGTAAAAACATTATTATTAAATTATAATATAAATATATACATAAACATGATATCATATATGATCTTATAATATTGATTTGTTAATAATATTTTAGTAGTATCATCGTTTCGAGTGTTAACTGATCCATTTTATTTTATATTCTTCATTAAGTAAGACATGTTTGTTATGAATATGATGTATTTTATTCATATCCTGAATTATATTAGGTTTATAAACAATTTTTTATTCATAAAATGAAATTTATTCTTTAATGATTGCGATGGGGAACGCTTCTCATCGCATTCGTGGAGACGGTATTCCGTACGTATGCTCGAGCAACAATATCATTATATTGATAGTGTAAAAATACGTAATTAAATGTTATATCATATATACAAAATCATTAAAATTTTATATTTATTATTTACATTTGTTATACTCATTATAATTCACATCCCAATAATGAAGTGTTTGAATAACAAACTACACCACAACGTGGAAGCCGTACGTAAGCACGTATAGTGAATTTTACATTTAAAGGATGGATTGAATAATGAATATGGTTGTACCATATTTATAAAAATATCACATTATATAGGAGGTATAGAATTTATTATTATGGTATGTAAAGAACAATAAAAAATGATGTGAAAAGAACTTGAAAAATGGTAGTGAAATTATTACCTCTTATTCAGGTGTTTCCTTTTGAGTTGATCAAAAGGGCTCATTAGGTTTCCTTTCTGATCAAATTAAGGAGAATAATTTGATGTGAGAGATGTTGGGAGGATATTTGGGCAGTGTTGTGCCTATCCAAAAGGCTTTGGAGGTGTGATTTTGAGGGAAGGGGAAGTGCCATTTTAAAAGATAGGTGGTGGTCACTTTTGGAAAAGTATAATATATTATTTGATTATAAAATAATTTGCGTTTCCTAATGAATCTCAATTTATTTATTTCCAATATTAGGTGGGTAATAATCTCAACCAATAGGTTTTAGACAAGTTTAGGTCACCATATTAACCCTATCTTTTAGATTTAAGTCTATGATAAATAGTTTTACTTTTACAATTTCATCTTCCATTATTATAATAAATGGTTAATAAACATACAATAAAATTACAAGATAAATCCAAGTGGTTCATTAATGATATATTAATAATTATATATGTCCTTTGGATAAACCATATATTTTTAGCAAAATTATATCTTTTAATAATATAATATTTGATTTAAAACCTAATTTTTGTTAATGTTGACACTATTTAGTATTTTGTTTTTGTGAAAGTTATCACAACTTGACTACTTAGTAAAAAATACATTTAAGAAACAATAACATGTCATAATACACTATAAAATTCATGGATGGCATCAAAAATTTCATATTCTATTTATTTTAATATTTATATTATCAATTATTTTAAAATTTAACTAAGAAGGTAATTACTGCATCATCATTGTGTCATAAATAATTTTAATTATTTAATGTATAAAATTTATAAATAAAATACCATTGTGTAGGAAATTGTTTTATATTTCTATGGAATATTAATAGTTGAATTTATCTTATGTATAACCCTATATTAAAAATCATTTAGTTAAAAAACATTGAATTTAACACTTTTAACTCATCTTTAAATAAAATAATAATAAATGTCCTAATCTAATACATGTTTTCCAAAATGAACATATTTTATTCCTACAGTTTTTTGGTTGAATTACACTTATCCAATTGAATTAGGACATGTTTTAGGGAAATTCTAATATTGTTTTTATCTTAAATTACCCTATTTACTTTTAATCATGGTAAATAGAAGTCAAAAGTTACTATTCACCAAAAGTTATGTTCAACTTATTGAACCAAATATCACTTATGGATATTAACCTTGCCTCTGGGATTTATAAAAATCCAACTCACAGAACTGGTAAAAATATGTTTTATTAAAATTTTCAAATGTTCCTAAAAGGTTGGTAAAAGACGGTAACAACTTCAATAAAAATTTATAAATATAATCTTATTATAAAATGACTCAAATTAATTACATTTAACATATATTGGTATTTTGTATCTATTTTAAAATGAAATAAATTAAAATAACATAACTAATTATTTAAATAAAAAGTTAGTTTTAAACAATAATTGAGTGTTTTTATTATTCATCAACAATTGAACATTTTCAGAAAAATACCAAAAAATCTCCCTAAGATAATTTTGATATTCCGAATTCAAAAATAAATTCTTTTTTACCAAATTCAAAACATAGAAGTTTCATTAATTAATTTAAAATTAATTCATGTTGTAAAAAACAAAAATGAGGTTTTTAAATGAAATTAAAAACTATCAAATGATTTACATTTTTTATGTCAGATTTAAATGTAAAATTACTTATAATAACCTAAAATATATTAAATGAGAAAAATATAATCTAATTATACTTTGAAACCATTCAAATGTATAATTTTACTCTCTAAACTATGTTGATTAAAAAAGTAGTTTTCAATTAAAATTTAGCATCATTAACTTTTCATCAAAATATGAAAGTTATCAAAAAAACACCAAATATTTATCCAAACTAAATTTTTATATCCCAAATCTATATAATATGTTTATTTTCTCAAATTTAATATAATAGTGTTAGAGATTTTATTTTAAAAATGTTCACCATTAGTAGGCTGTAAAATTTCTTTTTTGAAAAATAATTTCTTTACCTGAAAAATAGAATTTGTTCTAATATTATGTTTAATAAAAAAATAATATGGGTGTTAAAAATATATAGAGTATATAGGAATAAAAATTCTGTTAATACTATTCATAACCACTTTTTGAACGGCTAGTTTGGTAAGTTGTGATGCGCTCAAACTCAGTGTTGCGTATAGCGCAAGCTATTGAATTATTTTAATGAGATAATGTACTATGAAATCATTAAGTGTTAAATTATCCCCTCCTTCAATAAATTTCATCCACACAATTCTAAATTGTTCTTCAAAAATAAATGGTTAAAAACAGAAAAATTCTATTGTGGAAAATCCACATCTAAATTGGGTTAATGAAATTTAGTCTTAATAAGAGGGAAAGGTAAATTAAAAGTCACCAGCAAATTATGATCTTGATTAAAAGATCATTACTGGAAATTAGAGACGCATAATTGGAGGTAAAACATAAATGTTTATAGGGAGTGATTGGATTCATCAATCACAAAATAGTTTAAAATTTATGGCCTCAAAGCCATCAATTTACGATGATTTATAATATAATTGGTTCAACAAAACAAAAGGTATTAGGATAACACATTATGGGTTTTACGATCCCTTACCTAATATTTAAGAATTAATTTATTCATATAATAAGTGGAAAAAAATATACCTGAAAGGTAGAGTTTCATTATTCAACAAATTCCTACTATAAACTCATCTTTTACTCTAAAATATAACAGAATTAAAAAATATTCTATTTATCCTAATCGTATACGGTTTCAAAAATAATAAATTTATAATTAATTTGTAATAATATTTCAAAATCTAAATTATAAAGCAAGGAAATCATGTAGCCTAGTGGCAGGGGATGCACCCTTATCGCTCTTCAGTTGTGGGTTCAAGTCTCGCAGCCGTTTTAGACGTGACATGTTGTCATTGGACCTCAATGTTTTCCTTTTAATAACAATCCAAAAATAATCCTAAGAAAATATTTAACCTTAACAATAGTATCCAATGCCAAAAGTAATCCATTCCATCCTTTAGTCTTATCCAAAATACTCATATCCAAACTCGTAGTCCAAATTTATATGGAAGGTAAAAATAATGAAGATAAATTTTCCATGTAATAACATGTGAATACCTTCATCATGTATTCTTTTAAAACATGGTAACACCCTAAATTACCATAAAATCTAATAAATTACATTCATGATCCTTAATTTCTTATAAACTAATGGATTAAATCATTCTATCCAAAAATGTTGTAAACTCCATCAATGATGGAATGTATAAATCATTAATCAGTTTCATGGTAGTCAAGAATATCCAATATAATTTATCCAAATCAATCATATATTATTCCAAAATCACTACCTCAGTATCATAACCATCTTCTCATTTGTCTTTCTCTCATACATTTATTTTCTAAAAAAATAAATCTGCTTTTGAGTCACTTTTCTTGGTTCCACACAATCTAAAGTCCTTAATGAAATAGTACTGGAGTACAATCCTTATATACTATATAATTCTTTAACATGTAAATCATTAATACAACACTCAAATGAAACAATACTATAATAACAACATAAGAAATACAATAATTCCTCTTCATCTTTGGAAGTATCATAACTTGATTATTATCCAATTGTATCATTTGGGGTTATACTTTAATGATTTGGACATTGATTCGCATAGTGTACCATCTATTTGTAGATGAAGCATTGTACAATTGAAACCTTTTTCTTACCCTTGTAGTCAGGTACTTTGTGTCCTTTTTTCCACACTTATAAAAACTCCCATTCCTTTCAAGAATTTACCAAGATGCTTTTTTTCACAGTTATCAGATATGGGAAAATCCTTATTTCCCCTATTCCCTTTATCTATCATTCTCTCTTCCATCCTTTTCTTATCTTTCTTCACTTCAAATCCATAGGAATCAGAGAATTATTTACTTATCTTATTAAAACAAGATAATATTTCTTCATTTGATGATAAAACATGGGAGACTATTTCCCTTTTAAATTTTAGTTTAATACCATAAAAGATATGATCCTTCTTAATATTTCGATCATGCATATTGTTGGAATTTTCATTCCATCTACTAGGCACCATTTCTAAAAAATGACATACACTAGGTTTGTTTAGGAATCACAATGCATAATTCCAAACATGTAAAATACCTAACGAAAATTGAAAAGATTATGCATATCATATATTATCCTAAAATGTTTTATTTTAGGATGTATTTACTCTTAAATCTTTCATAATGGTTTGAAAAAAATGTGAATTATCATAAGCAAGTCCCCTTGGAGTGTCATAACCAAGAGTGTAGCAAGGCCCATTTTCATGCACCAGTTCCTGTTCAAGCCTTGCATAAAGTGGTGTTTTTGGGTTTTACCCCTAGGTACATCAATGCAAGAGCCACATCAACCTACTGGAATATGAATAGGGATTTATTGCTTAGAAAACTAACATAATTTCTAGAGTACCAACATTATAAGACGTTCTTCTATAATAATCCTTAAAGTCTATCTTAGGGTAATGTTCTAAAATTAGAGTTTATCTAAATCTATTTCCATTTTTGTTACTAAACTTCCTCTGATACCTACTATAATTCCCTGACCCTAGAAGCCCAGAGTAAATGCATTATTTCAATACATTGGCATGATTATATGGAATCATGTCCTCAAATACCAATTAGTTTAGCAGTCTTGGAAAATAGATTACACACATTAACATTACATTACACATTATAAAATAAAACACAACCTAAATGACCTTTAGAGAACTCCATTAATCCCCTAGCTTATCCATGCTTAAAAATCATAAAATACTTCATGGAATCCTTATAAAATAACACATAATAAAATAGTGAGCTTAGATACTCCATATATGACAACCCTGCTTTTTATTACATCTTAAACATGATTTATTACATAAAACTTCACTTGATAAAACAAAGAAGATCGATAGGTTTAGTGTCTTTGGGTATTAGGATCATTACCTAAAAACTTAAAATATGAAATACAACATCTTTATTGAAATCTTCCTTTACATGACCACTACATTCCCTCGTACATAGAATTGCATGGGATAACCTGAGGACATGCATAAGAAAAGGGTGATCTATAAAGCCCAGTAAGGTAGTACACATGGAATAACATGAGGGGTACAATACATGTTAAAAAATAGGCATATAAATAGAGCATAAAAGAAACATGAACATATAGTCATGATAAAGCATGATAATCATAACATGGAAATGTGGCAACAACACTTAACATGGAATTAGCATGAGCCAAGGCTCATTGCACATAAAGCTTGAGTAAACCCTCATTGAACATGAAGCACGAGTAAACCCTTGTTTCACTTTAATTAGCATGAGTCAACACTCATTTCACATGACGTATCATGATACTATACTTTACCCAATGCATTGGAGTGCTATAAGGGCGCACCCTTCTTAAACATTTCATTTCATGCATAAGTGTGCCACATGGATCATAAAACATGGAATCATAAAACATAATCATTTATAACATGATAATGGAATGTTGAATTAATACATGAAACTATACAATCAATATGTAAATGTGCATAAAGTTAAATACCCTTGATGGAGAAATGGGCATGGTATTCACTACACAATGACGTTGGCTTAGAAAATCGGTGCGATTTTGGCAGCGTAACGGCGTGACATAAGAATTAATAAAAATGATTTATGAGAGAGATATGGGTTCTTCATCATATTTACATGTAATGGACAGTAAGTAGGTCATATGGATACATGTACCAACAATTGAAATGGAATTTATATTCATGATACAAAAGTATTGCTTGAATGTAAAAGAAGAGAGAGAAGTTCCTTTCGGAATTTCGGCATAGTAACGGGTGTACATGGGAGGCATTTAATGAGAGCGAAAGGGGTATCCCATAATTAAAAAAATAATAGGGCAGTATGGGGGAGGAGAGAAACCATACCCCAACATTCATAATTGAAATTATAAGGGAAATACAACCTAAAGAAAATTGACAAAAATGAGAAAGGAAGAAAAAACCCTTACTTGGAAGTGTGCTTCCAAAGGCTAGAGAGAGGCTTGTGAGAGGCTTCATGGGAGCTTAGGGCACCTTGGGAGGATTCTAGAGAGATTAGGTCAGAGGTTGGATAAACTCCAAGGTATTTTAGTGAGGAGGAAGTGGGAGCTTGGGTGGGTTTATATAGTAAAGGTGAGGGAATTTATTATTATTTAGGTTTGGATCCCCATACTAAATTAATCAAAACCACAAACCATCCCATGGTTCTTGCCCATGGTTTTTGGAAAAGGGAAGAGGAAAAAAATATTTTATAAGGCCCAAGTCAGAACTTCTGAAAATAATAAGGTTGCTTATGTGGAGGTGAGTAACACTCCCATTGAAATTAATTTAAAAAGGAAAAGTGATGAATATGTCTTGAGGGGTCCATTAATACTTTGAAAAGTATGTCAAACAAACCCAAAATCACATTATTTAAATG
Source organism: Viscum album (assembly GCA_963277665.1). NCBI lineage: Eukaryota > Viridiplantae > Streptophyta > Magnoliopsida > Santalales > Viscaceae > Viscum > Viscum album. Next base: position 777,419,039 of record OY728123.1, read on the forward strand.
ATAAAACATATATTGGCCGAACATAAGGATTATGGTATTTTATTACATCACCATTGGGTCATTATGATGTCATAAATCACATTATATATTTAAACGATATTTAATTTTTACCCAAAAATTTGATTGTCTTAGAAAATTATGAAAAATTCACCGTTCGATAATTTCGACGTCCTGATTCCAGAAATGGAATTTATTTTATCTAAAAAAATTTCTAAATATGATAATTTTCACTTTTAAAATAAAAAACAACCTTTATAAAAAATTTACAGGTTTTGACAGAAATGGATTTCAAACCTTAATATAAAATTTTAATTGCATTCATAAAATTATAACATCATTTATTTAATAAAAATTAATTTAATAATAATATTATTATTTTATTAAAATATTATTTAATTCAAAAATCCCTCAATTTAATAAAGTAGATTTCTTAATTAAGTAATAACTAAAAACACCATTTGTACTTTAAAAAGTATTTACAATGTATCAAAAATGACTAGAAATTATATTCATTATTATATACAAAATATTGTACATGAACATAGTACTACTTATTTGTTACATAACCCCTTAAAATAGTTGCATAAGACCTAAGTGTAAGGTGTGCGATGGTGATAGACTCTTGGGGTGGCTCGGATAACATCGAATGAGTGGTAATCTCTATCAACTTCCACCTTTCCTGTAGAAGGTCCTGTTCGAGCATGACATGGTGAAGCGCAGCTTGGGCTTGGTCAAGGGCGAAGCCCAAGGATGCCACCTCTTTTCCGACATCTGAAAAATGGGCTTTTTATGGGGCAATTATACTGGATGAGTCCATGGCTTCCTTTTTCTGAGTAAATTGGTTTTGTTAAAGTCCAATATTTATACTAATCATGTGATCACTATTCAACGACTATATTAGCAACGGTCAAAATTCTTAACATAAATCCAAAGAAGTTGAAATTTTATAAAAACATTTTATATAATGAGAAATTTAATAAGATCAAGAGATATTTTCCATTAATGAAACTTTTGGTCGTTACAATATTCCCCCCTTAAGAAATTTCACCCTTGAAATTTTCCTTTTCCCACACTAAAACAAATGTGGGTAACTTAGCTTCATTATATCATCCAATTCCCAAGTCGCTTTTTCAAACTTGTGGTTTCTCCACAACACCTTAACGAGGGGCATTATCTTATTTTGTAGAACTTTTTCTCTATGATCTAATATCTTCACTGGTTTCTCCTCATAAAAAAGATCATCTTCCAATGGTACTAACTCAAATGAGAGTACATGTGAAGGGTCTAGTATGTACTTCCTTAAAAGGAATACATGAAAGAAATCATGCACCTTGGCCATGGTAGGTGGAATTTCTAGTCGATAGGACACAACCCCAACACGACCAGGAACCTCAAAGGGGCCGATGTACCTTGGACTTAACTTCCCTTTCTTCCCAAACCTCATGACATTTTTCCATAGAGATATGTGTAGAAACACCATGTATCCAACTTTAAACTCATGGTCTCTTCAACGATTATCTGCATAACTCTTTTGTCGACTCTGGGCTGCCTTGATATTGTGCTGAATGGTTTTCACCTTCACCACCATTTCTTTGACCATTTCTGGTCCAAGCAGCTTACGTAAACTGACCTCATCCCAACATGCCAGTGTTCTGCATCTTTTCCCATACAGGCTTCAAATGGTGCCATTTGGATGCTCGAGTGGAAACTGTTATTATAAGAGAACTCAACCAGAGGGAGATGTTGATCCCATCCTCCTTTAATGTCCATTGGTCATGCTCTCAATATATCCTCAAGTGTTTGGATAATCCGCTCAGATTGGCCATTAGTTTGAGGATGATATGCCGTACTGAAATTCAGTTCAGTATTCAGAGCATGTTGAAGACTATTCCAAAACGTAGAGGTGAATATAGGATCTTGGTCAGACACAATATATAGTGGTACTCCATGCCACCTTACCACTTCCCAGATATATATCTGTGCCAGTTGATCCCATGAGAAATCCTCCTGAATAGTAATGAAGTGTGCAGTCTTTGTAAGACGATCCACAACAACCTAGATTGCATTGTTGCCTTGGGATGTCCTCGGAAGTCCGGTGAAAAGTACATGGTGATGTTCTCACATTTCCATTCTAGTATGGGCAATAGTTGCATCATCCCATTTGACTTTTTCCTCTCTACCTTCACTTGCTGACACACCAGACACTTTGATGTATATTCGACGATCTCCTTCTTCATATTATCCCACCAAAAGTTTTCTCAGATATCTCGATACATCTTTGTGCTCCCTGGGTGAATAGAGAAATTTTAACTATGTGCATCATCAAAAAGTTCCTTCTTCATCTCCGGACATGATGGAACACATAGTCTTTTCCCAAACAGCACAATTCCTTCTTCATCAACATTAAACTCCGAGGATTTCCCCTTTTTGATAGCTTTCACTTTTTTCATGAATTCCCACCTCATCCTTTTGAGAATCCATTAACCTTTCCAAAAGATATGGTTGAGCAATCATTGGTGAAAGTATTGATGATGTTCCCTTCTTTATGATTCCCATGTCCATCTTATTCATGTCTAAGAAGATTGGATCCATCTCAATTCTCATCATTGATAGAATTTCTAGGTCCTTTCTACTTATGGCATCTGCCACCTTGTTCACTTTCCTAGGGTGGTAATGTATTGAACAATAATAATCCTTGATGAGATGTATCCATCTTCTCTGGCGTATATTAATCTTTTTCTATGCGAATATATATTTAAGACTCTTGTGGTCAGTATATATCTCACATTTCTCTCCATAGAGATAATGCCGCCAGATTTTCAAGGCAAAGATCACAGCCGCCAACTCCAGATCAGGCGTTGGATAGTTTCACTCATGGATTTTCAACTACCTTGAGGCATAGGATATCGCTTTATCATTCTATATCATCAGACAACCTAATACCTTCTTTGAAGCATAACATAATACCACAAAAAGTTCCCCACTTGTGGGTAAAGTGAGCGCGCGTGCAGTGATAAGCCTCCTTTTGAACTCCTTGAAGATTTTTTCACATTCATCACTCCAAGAAAAATTTACTCCCTTTCGAGTTAGCTTGGTAAGAGGGTTGGACAATCATGTGAAATTTCTCACAAATCGTCGATAATATCCAGCTAACCCCAAGAAGCTACGGATACCCATTACCGATGTTGGCCTCAACCATCACTCAATTGCATCTGTTTTGGAGGGGTCCACAAGAATCCCATTTCTTATGATGATATGGCCCACGAATGAGACCTCATTCAACTAGAACTCAAACTTTCTGTACTTTGCATAGAGCTTCTCCTTGCCAAAATTCTCTAGTACAATTTTTAAATGCTCTTCATGATCCTCCTTGGTTTTGGAGTATATTAGAATATCATCTATAATGACTAACACAAATTTGTCAAGGTAATCACTAGAGACTCTATTCATCAAGTCCATGAATATTTCTAGAGCATTGGTGAGTCCAAAAGGCATTACTATGAATTCCTAGTGCCCGTATCATGTATGAAAAGTAGTCTTGGGGACATCATCCTTCTTCACCCTTACTTGATAATATCCCGACTGCAAGTTCACCTTGGAGACGTATTGTGCTCCACGCAGCTGGTCAAAAAAGTCATCGATTCTTGGGAGAGGATAATTGTTCTTTATCGTGATTTTGATAAGTTCATGATAATCGATGCAAAGATGCATTGACCCATCCATCTTCTTGATGAAGAGGACTGGGGCACCCCATAGTGAAGCACTTGGGAATATAAACCCTTTATACAGATTCTACAGTAGTTGTTTCTACAGAACTTTAAGCTCTACAATAGCCATTCTATATGGAATCTTGGATATTGGTAGTGCCCTTAGTATAAGTTCAATTGATAACTCAACATCTCTTCTTGGAGGATGACCAGACAGTCCCTCGGGAAACAATTCAGCAAAATCAATCACAATTGGAATTTCTTCAAGGATGGTTTCATCCTTGGACTCAATCATCTGAGCCAGATATGCATGCTCATAAGGCAGTAATATCCATGCATGAGATGATGGAGCTAAAGGAGATTCATATTCTTGCTGACACTTGTAAAGAATCAGGGGTCGATTCTCCATATGGAGTGTGATTTCCCTCTCCCGAAAATTTATGTTGGCTCTATATAAGGAAATCCAATCCATGACAAGAATTGCATAAAATTACACTAGAGGGAGTATAACGAGGTTCGCCAGGAAATTCAATCCACAGATTATAACAGGGGAGGACTTATATTCATGGGAAGCAATGATTGCCCCATTTTCCATACTCATTGACATCTTTACTTCCATGATTTGTGGTGGTGCTGGGATTGTTCTACTAAACTTTCGAGATATAACAGAATGTGTAGAACCTGAATCAAAAAGTACGTTCTCTATTCTTGAATGAATAACTAGCGTACCTGTCACCACTTCGTTGTCGGGGTTCACTTTGGTAGAAGTGATGGAAAAAGATCTTCCTTTCCATCTTGGAGGTTGTTGGTTGCCTTCGATAACCCTTGGATTAGGGCACTGAATTGAAAAATGTCCCAGTTCTTTTCATTTGTATAATTGAACAACGCGTTGAGGTTCGAACATAGCGTTCCTCTCCTCTGTCGCATCCGCGGGTCCTTCTTGCCGATAGTTAACAGCTAGCTTCCCTTCTCTTCCACACCTGAAGCATTTTCTTGCCCCTTAAGGCAATTTCCAGGGTGCTTCTTTCCGCACAGTTGGCAAGTGGGGTGCTATATCTTCTTAGCATCGTTGGATTTATCCACCGGACTGCCAGCATTGAATTCCACCCTACGCTTCTTGTCCCCATGATACCCTTGTGATTCCCTGATCTCCATTTCGACCTTGAGGGCACATCGGACAATTTCCTCATAGCTGTCGAATTCACGGATCGGTAATGCTTTCCGCAAGCTAGGCTTGGGCCCACCAAAGAAGCGGTCAACCTTGCATTCGAGGGTAATGAAAAAACCGGAAGCATATCGTGAAATCCTTTTGAATTTTTCCTCGTATGCTCCAACAAATTCTTCATCTTTTTGCTTGAGCGAATGGAAGTCCCTTTCCATATTAAGCTGGAGGGTGCGCGGCAAATATTTATCGAAAAACATCTTCTAGAAATCCTTCCATTCTTACGCCTCGATCTCCTCCTCAGGATTCGTATTTTTTATCAGTGTCCACCATTGATAAGATTCACCCTCCATATGATAAGCCGCTAGGAGAACAGTCTCTTGTTCAGAACATTAGAGGATGGAGAATATCTTTTCAATGGAGTTGATCCATTGTTCAGCAATCATGGGATCAAATGATCCACTAAAAGTAGGAGGCCTTTGTCTCATGAAGCTCTCGACAACGACTTGTTCTTTCTTTGGGGGGGGGGGGGGTTGAACATTCCTCTTAACCCATGTTTCTATTCAAAACTTGTGTTAGCTGAGAGAGAAGCATGACAATGTTCGTTATTCCCGCTCCCATTGGATTTGTCATCTCATTAGTACATTCATCACACTGATCTTCACAATGGTTGTTAGCCCGAGTCCTCCTATTACCTGCCATTGGCTGGAATAAAATGAAATTTAGGGGTAACACATAAAGGGAAATCCAAAGAAAAATGTTGATGACTTATAAATAAACATTAATTTCCTTAACTCATGAGTCTATAGGCTTCAATCTAGGATTTTCATGATCTACTTTGTAACTTATATTCTTAGGGGAATTTTTTTAATTCCATTAATAAGGGTTCATACTAAGCTTATGAATTTATCAAAACATATCCCCCGGGAGTGTCGTAACCAAGAGTGCAGCAAGGCCGGTTGTCATGCACCAGTTCCTGTTCGAGTCTAGCTCAAAGCGGTGTTTTCGTGTTTTACCCCTAGGATATATCTGTGCCAGAGCCGCCTCTACCTGCTCGTATCCAAACAAGGGTTTATTTTATTGATAACCCACTTACTCAATACTCACCAAAAATTAGGTACGTTTTTGTTGTACTTAGTCTTGTATATAAGTCTTTACTAGGGTTTCCTAATCCCAAAAATAACTAAGCCTATCCTCTGATACCAACTATGACAACCCTACATTTTATTAAAACATAAAAATGATTTATTAGATAAAACTTCACTTGATACAACAAAGAAGATCGATAGGTTTAGTGTCTTTGGGGCTTAGGATAATTACATAAATACTTAATACATGAAATACAACATCTTTATTGAAAACCTCCTTTACATTACCACTACATTCCCTCGTACTTAGTATTGCATGTGATAACCTGAGGACATGCATAAGAAAAGGGTGAGCTATAAAGCCCAGTAAGGGAGTACACATGGAATAACATGAGAGTAAAATACATTTTAGATAATAGGAATATCAATATAGAATAAAAGAAACATGAACATAAAGGCATGATAAAGCATGATAATCATAACATGGAAATGTGGCAACAACACTTAACATGGAATTAGCATGAGCCAAGGCTCATTGCACATAAAGCATGAGTAAACCCTAATTGCACATGAAGCACGCATAAACCCTCATTGAAATTGAATTAGAATGAGTCAACACTCATTTCACATGACGTATCATTATACTATACTTTACCCAAAGCATTGGAGTGCTATATGGGTGCACCCTTCTTAAACATTTCATTTCATGCATAAGTGTGCCACATGGATCATAAAACATGGATTCATAAAACATAATCATTTATTACATGATAAAGGAATGTGGAATTCATACATGAAACTATACAATCAATAAGTAAATGTGAATAAAGGTGAATACCCTTGATGGAGAAATAGGCATGGTATTCTCTACACAATGACATTGGCTTAGAAAATCGATGCGATTTCGGCAGCGTAACGACGTGACATAAGAATTCATAAAAATGGTTGATGAGAGAGAAAGGGGTTCTTCATCATATTTACATGTAATGGACAGTAATTAGGTCATATAGATACATGTCCCAACAATTTAAATGAAATTTAGATTCATGATACAAAATTATTGCTTGAATGTAAAAGAAGAGAGAGAAGTTCCTTTCGGAATTTTGGCATAGTAACGGGTGTACATGGGAGGCATTTAATGAGAGAGAAAGGGGTCTCCCATCATTCAAGCAATAAGAGTGAAGTATGGGGGAGGTGAAAAACCATACCCCAAAATTAATAATTGAAATTAAAAGGGAAATAAAACTTAAATAAAATTGACAAAAATGAGAAAGGATGAAAAAACCCTTACTTGGAAGTGTGCTTCCAAAGGCTAGAGAGAGGCTCGTGAGAGGATTATTGGGAGCTTGGGGAACTTTTTCAGGATCCTAGAGAGAGTAGGTCAGAGGTTGGATGAATTCCAAGTGATTTTAGTGAGGATAAAGTGGGAGTTTGGGTGAGTTTATATAGGAAAGGTGAGTGAATTCTTTATTATTTAGGTTTGAGTCCCCTTACATTAAATTAATCCAAACCACAAACCATCCCATGGTTTTTGCCCATGGGTTTTGGAAAATGGAAGAAGAAAACAATATTTTATAAGTCCCAAGTCCGAACTTCTTAAAATAATAAGGTTGCTTATGTGGAGGTGAGTCACACTCCCATGTAAATTAATTTAAAAAGGCAATGTGTTGAATATGTCTTGAGGGGTCCATTAATGCTTTGAAAAGTAAGTCAAAAAAACCCAAAATCACATTATTTTAATGATAAAACATATATTGGACGAACATAAGGATTATGGTATTTTATTACATCACCATTGGGTCATTATGATGTCATAAAACACATTATATATTTAAACGATATTTAATTTTTAACCAAAAATTTGACTATCTCAGAAAATTATGAAAAATTCACCGTTGGATAATTTCGACGTCCTGATTACAAAAATTACATTTATTTTATCTAAAAAAATTTCTAAATATGTTAATTTTCACTTTTAAAATAAAAACCAACATTTCTCGAAAATGCACAGGTTTTGAGAGAAATGGCTTTCAAACCTTAATATAAAAGTTTAATTGCATTCATAAAAATATAAGATCATTTATTTAATAAATATTAATTTTATAATAATATTATTATTTTATTAAAATATTATTTAATTCAATAATCCCTTAATTTAATAAAATATATTTCTTAATTATGTAATAACTAAAAACACCATTTGTACTTTAAAAACTATTTACAATGTATCAAAAATGACTAGAAATTATATTCATTATTATATAAAAAAATAATGTACATGAACATAGTACTAATTATTTGTTACATAACCCCTTAAAACAGCAGCATAAGACCTAAGGGTAAGGTGTGCGATGGTGACCGACTCTTGGGGTGGCTCAGATAACATCGCTCGAGTGGTAATCTCAATCAACTTCTACCTTTCCCGTAGACGGTCCCGTTCGAGATTGAAATGGTGATGCTTAGCTTGGGCTTGGTCAAGGGAGAATCCCAAGGATGCCAAATCTTTTCCGACATCTGAAAAATGGGCCTCGTATGGGGTAGTTCTTCTGGATGAGGCCATCGCTTCCTTTTTCTGAGTAAATTGGTTTTGTTAAAGTCCTATATTTATAATAATCATGTCATCACTGTTCAGCAAATATATTAGAAACGGTGAAAATTATTAACATAAAACCAAAGAAGTTGACATCTTATAAAAAAATTTTATATAAAGACACATTTAATAAGATCAAGAGGGATTTTCTATTAATGAAACTTTGGGTCGTTACACCGTAAGGATAACAATATAACAAAAAATTTCATAAATATGCATAATTTTTTTTGGAAATGTATTAGACTAATACACATGCCTTTTAATCATAAAATTCATCATAACATGGAAAAGATAAATCATATAATTCCATTTACTAATTCACATGGATAATCTACTAGTCGAATAATCTCATGTTATATCAATAGAGAATTTCATAATGATGGAATGCATATTTCCGGACTTCATAACCACATATTCAAGGCCTTGTGCTAAGACTACAAATATGATTTTTTCAAGGCCTTGTTCCAAGACACTAGTTTTTCTTATGAAACCTACTGATGCATCGAGGAGCTAATGCGGGCTCCACCCGTCACTTACTAAGTCCAATGCATTCCTCATATGAAAATATTTAATCATAACCTAAACATTTATATTAAATTAAAACTATCATAAAAAATATCAATACTTTATCCATAAACCATGAATGGTATAAAAATAACACATCCACAGTCAAACTTATCCATAAACCTTTAATAAAATGTGGACAATTTGTATCATAATAAATCAACCTCGATCAAGAATAATATACCGTAAAGGAACTAGACATAGTTGCAAATGATCAATAACATTTTTTGAGAGAAATATAACCTTTTCAAGAAATAATTTAAAATTAACATAATTTATAAAGGATGTAATTTAAAATATATTTTTGAATAAAATTGTTCCACACCACATTGAAACTTTTTAAAGGAACTATCATTTTAAATCATCCATGTCCTTTTAAATAAATCCTTAAAACCATTTTAAAAACATAGACATTAATGAGAAAGGTTTTGAAGAATAATTCAATAAACCATTTAAAATGATGTTTTAGTAAAATATTCCCTTAAAAATAATCCCTTTGAAAAATATTTTATAAAACATGGACAGGGATAAAAAATATGTCCCGGTTGATACTATCGTAAAAACAACCTCGGAAAATAAAGAGATTGTGAAATTAACTGTTACCTTATACTTTTCATTATTTGATGGTATGTTAACCTCATAGGTAATAGTTAAATCATTGTTATTAAATTATACAAGAAATATATAGATAAATATGATATCATATATGTTTCTCTAATATTTCTTTGTTAATTATATTATAGTAGAATCACGGTTTCAGGTGTTAACAGATCAGTTTTCCTTTATATGCTTGGTTATATAATTCATGTTTGTTATGGATAGGATGTATTTAATTCATATCCAGAATGATATTAAGATATTAAACATTATTTTTAATCATAAAATGAAAATTATTCTTGAATTATTATGATGGGGAATGAATCTCATCACGTTCTTGGAGACAGTAATCCATACGTACGCATGGGCGACAATATGATTATATTAATGGCTAAATCATATATAAATGGATGTTATATCATATATGAAGAATCATTAAGATGATAAATTTTTTATTTACATCAGTTATACTCATTATTATACCCGTCCAATTAATGAAGTGTTTGAATAACAAACTACACCACGACGTGGAGACGATAAGCCGTACGTGCACACGTATGGTGACTTAGTCATTTATAGGATGCATAGAATAAGGAATATGGTTGTAAAATATTTATAATAACAAAAAAGATATATTAGGTACTATAGTTATTATTTTTGTTTGGAAACAAAAAATAAATAGGAATCTAAGAAGAAAAGAACATGATAGAGGGTAGTGAAATTATTACCTCTTCATCAGGTGTTTCCTTTTTAGTTGATCAAAAGGGATCCATAGGATGGATTTCAGATCAAATTAAGGAATCTAGGTTGATTTGAGGGAAGTTTGGAGGATATTTGGTCAGGGGGTGGCTGAGCCAAATGGATTTGGAGGTTTTATTTCGAGATATGGGGAAGTGACATTTTATAAGATGGGTGAGGGTCACATTAAGAAAAGATTAAAATATTATTTTATTATAAAATAATTTTCAGTTTCTAAGGGATAAAAATTTATTTAAATATAATATAAGGTGGGTATGGGTTGAAATCCTCTCAAACAATAGGTTTTAGGAAAATTTACGTTACCATATTAACCCTATATTTTAGATTTAACAATAAGTTAAAAAGTTTTACATTTACAATTTCCTATTATATTATTCTAGTAAATGATTAATAAACATACTATATAATTACAATATAACCCCAAGTGATTCATTAATGGAATATTAATAATTATATAAGTCTTTTGGCCAAAAAATATTTTTGAAAAAATATTATATCATTTAATAATATAATATTTGTTTTAAAAACTAATTTGTGTCAATTTTGACATTATTTAGTATTTTGTTTTTGTGAAAGTCATAACAACTTTAATACTTAGAACAAAATACATTTAATCAACCCTTACATGTCATATTCATGTAAAAAATTCACTTATGGAATCAAATCATTCATCTTATATTTATTTTAATATTTATAATATCAATTATTTTTAAATTTCATTATGCAGGTAATTACTATATCATTATTGTGTCATAAATAATTTTAATTATTTAATGTTTAAAAATTATAAATAAAATAGAATTGTTTAGAAAATGATTTTATATTTATATGGAATATTTATATTCGAATTTATATTATGTATAACCCTATATTAGAATGGGTTTAGTTAATAAACTATGAATTTAACACTTTTAACTCTTCTTTAAATAAAATAATAATAAATGTACTAATCTAATGTACATGGGCATAAAGGATCAAATTTTTTTCCTAAGGTTAATTTTGGATGAATTAAACATATCCAATAGAATTAGGACAAGTTTTAGGGTAATTATAATATCATTTTTACCGTTAATTACCCTATTGACTTTAAATCGTGGTAAATAAAAGTCAAAAGATACTATTTACTAAAATATATTTTCATTTTATTGGACCAAATTTATTTACTGATATTAACCGTGTCTCATGGTGTTTTGAAAATCAACTCACAGTAGGGGTAAAATTATGTTTTATGCAAATTTAAAAATGCTCATAGAAGGTGGGTAAAAGACGGTAAAAAGTCCAATAAAATTATATATATAAAAACATATATTAAAATGAATCCATTGAATTACATTGAAAATATATAGGTATTATGTATATATTTTTACCTAAAATAAATTAAAACAAAATTACTAATTATTTAAATAAAAAGGCAGTTTTAATCAATAACGTAGAATTTTCACTATTCATAAAAAATTGAATGCTTTTTGAAAAATAAAACAAAATTCACCCTAAAATAATTTTGATATTCTAAATTAAAAAATGAATAATATTTTACCAAATTAAAATAATAGATGTTTCATTAATTTGTTTAAAATTAAATCTCTGTTAAAACCAAAAAACCGTGTTTTCTTTAAAAAAATAAAAACTATCAGAAGATTGACATGTGTTTATGTCAAAATTTAAATGTAAAATTAATGAAAATGACCTAAATTTTATTAAATGATAAAACTATAATCTCATTATAATTAAAAACCATTCAAATTTATAATTTAATAGTATAAAATTTTTTGATTAAAAAGGTTGTTTTCAATTAAAATTTAGCATCTTTCACTATTCATCAAAATATAAATGTTATTAGAAAAACACTAAAAATTCATCTAAACTAAAGTTCTATGTCCTACTTATAAATATGAAGTTAATTTTGTAAAATTTAATATAACAGTCTCATATATTTCTTTTTAAAAAAGTTCACCATTAGTATGTGGTAAAATTGCATTTTTGAAAAATACTACCTTTATCTGAAAAATTGAATTTGTTCATATATTATGTCAAAGAAACACATAATAGGGGTGTTAAAATCATATAGAGTATATTAGTTTCAAAATAAAGTTAATAATATTTATAACTTCTTTTTGAACGACTAGTTTGGTAAGTTATGGTGTAATTTAACACGGTGTTACGTGTAACCCAAGCTATTGAATTACTTTAATGAGATAACGTACTATGGAATCTTGGAATGTTACATAATATATGTAGGAAATTTTTATTCATGAACAAAATGTTTTTTATGGAAAAGGTAACTATTTTCAAGGGTTTTCATGTTTTCCCATGACTAACATGATTACATAATTTTTAAATCCTTAACAATATTTTTTGTTTCCATTTCTATGTTTTTTTAAATAATTCAAAAGAAATATGAATGAGTACGACATAGAATGAGGTTAAATTATTTACTTTAATATCATAATAAAATAACAAAAATTATAATGAATGATTTAGGGTTGTAAATGTAAATCCCTATTTTAGTGGGGAAAAATGTATCTTGTATGGATGTTTCCAAAATTTTATGTAATTTTTTTCATAATTTTATAATACAATATATCTAAAATTTCACAAGTATATATAAAAAATTAAATCCTTTCTATTAAAATATTATCATATGTTATTAATGTAACAAGTCGCTATAACCACCCCATGAATGTAACTCCATCACACACCTTACCCTTAGGGCATATATCGAGGGAATGAAAGGATATGAATCTTTAAAATAGTATTATAATGGGTAAATTTCTTCTTGAAAATTAAATATATGTTTCTTAAATCCCATTATCCTTGTTATTTTATTTTAAAAAATAAAACAAAGAAATTCAATATCATAAATATATTTTTGGATTGAAAGGAATCATTATTATAATTTTTGGAAGACATATAATTTTAATAAACATTTTATAGATAATATATTTCCATGATATGGTATTATAAAACACAATATATTTAATAATAAATAACAATATAATGTTATAATTTCCGGAATAATTTTTATAAGGGTTATATTATTAATTATTTAATTTATAATTTTATAAATAAAAAGCAACTATCTTTTAAATTTTTAATTATTTATATTTATGAAATATTTCTAACAGAATAATGATTATATTCAAAAGTAACTTCTTGAAATTTGTTTTAGGTGAAGTGTTGTGAATTTTCAAAAATTGATTATTTTTAGTGAATTATTCAAATAGTATTTCTGGTTTTTGATATGTTTTTAACTTAAAAAATTTCAAAAAATTAATTATTTATTAACATATGTGAATCAATTGCCAAAATTATGCTAATTTTCCATTATATTGTATTTTAATGAACAAAAATTAATTTTCAAAACTATAAATAATATTCAAATGATTAAAATGAAAATTATTTTTTAAAAAAACATATTTTTTGGAAATTTTAATTTACCATGCACATAGGTAATAGCAAAAATTTGATTTTTTTAAACATTGATAAACACAATAAACCAATGGATTTAATGTTTAAGTCCATGAGCCAAAATAATGGTCAATCTGATAATTTTCCATTTTCCACAACGTAGAATTCCAAGGGATATATTGAGAAAATTTCTCTAAATACTCTCATATCCACCACATTACCTTCACTCTCACCTAAATTTCAATTAATTTCACCTAATTTACACTATTGGTTTCCTTACCGAGTATTTCTTACGGTTCCATGAACTCCCCATAGGCGTTTTGGAGCTGTCATTCAAGGAAATTGATTATCTTCCCCTCCCTTTATATATAAGTACATATGTTGAAGTTAGAATTCTAATTTAAAAGTTATTATATTTTCTTGAACTTTTCCTCATTCCAATAAAATCAAAATATTGTTCAAACAATAAAAGACTCACATTCTCTATCATTAATAACATTGTATAAACTACATGGTAGAAACATTATTCTATAAAAATAATTATTTTATTTTATATACAAACATTTTTATATTTGGAATACCCATAGCTTTTTATTTTCATTTTTATTTATATAGATACCTTACTTATCAGGTATTTCAATTATTGAAACATTAATTCCTTTATTCCAGGTTAAAAAATGATTAAAATGATATGTAATTAAACACTTTTGTACTCAAGGATTTCATATGAAACTCAATATTTATTCATCATAGGTTATTGATGAAATACTTTTTTATAATATATGGTTTATACAGAACACATGAATTAATAAATATATAGGGGTTTCCTTGAATGTAATTAAATTTATTTATTAAATAATTAATCGTTACAAATGTCATGCTTTACAAAAACAAGGTGAATAATCTAGGTGACTTGTTTTATGACCCCCTGGTGTAAAATATTGCTGATATTATTATGAATGTGTCGTTTTTATATTGTTTCCAAAATTAATGGTTATATATCACATACATATTATAATTATTCTATTTATTTCTTCATGTTTTATTCATTAAAATCCCTCATGTTTTATTTCTTTAGTTTTTCACTTTTTAGGTGATCTTCTCACCCTTTTCTATTGATGTATATTCACATAAAATATATTTCTATGAGGGGAATTATGATATGCTATTAAATTATTATTTAGTAAGGATTTAATAAATATTATATTTCCCCCTTATTTATGTAATTTATTATGTAACTAGTTTCTATGAAAATAAAACTAAAACATTCCTTTGATTTTATTAATGTAATATTTCTTCATGTAATTTTATAAAAAAGTACGTATTTGAAGAAATAATGTTTCTATAGGGTTAGTGAAATTATACATATAGTTTATTGGTTGATAGAAATTCTTTTATAAAATAATGGTGCCACACTCTTCTAATGAATCGAATGGAGATCTTGGGAAGTTGATTGAAATTAAAATGGGAAAAGGGAGTTTCTATAAAAAAGGAATCATTAGATATAGACTGGAATACCCTTTATGTAATGTTAATAAGGGGGAAACCATATTTTTATTCGTTGAATATATTATCAAAATGGGGAGAAAATAAATATTCTCTTCAAAAAATATTTTCAAATTGAAAACCAATACCAAGGGGGAGATTAAAGTTCACGTGAATTTTGAAAAGAATGTGTATTAACTGTTGTCAGAACGAGGAAAGACAATTTGATACAATGAATAAGGTAGGATGACTCCATAGTGTATAAAAGTGAGAGTTTAACTCATGTTGGAAAAAGAAATATGAACTACCAAGGAATTATAGGGGGAAAATAATAGACTGAACATGGTGTGGAATACATGGAAAATGACACATTACTTATGATAGTTATTGATATGGTTTTGATAATTTTTAGATTTGGTACAAGTGTCTATGAAGTATTGGTTACAATATTAATAAAGGAATGAATAATTATTACATTAAACTTATGTTTATGGAAAAATATTATTAAATTTAATTGGACAATAGATCAAATTGGTTTAAATTTTAGACTATGAATATGTAAAGAGTGGAGATACCATCATTGGATTACGTAGCATGTGATTGTGGTATATTTTTTATACACACACATGGATAAATGATACAGAATGATAAATTTTATTTAATCATATCATGAACCAATTTAATGTAAATATAAAAATTTAACAATTTCATATGAAATGTAAGGTTAATATATTTCTTGTGTAAACATAATTCATTCCTTCATATTAATGATTCCTTTAATTTATATAAATATTATCTCAACCAAGATAATTGTATCAATATCAATGTATTGGCCATGTAAGAGTCATTTTTAAACTATGAATACATCATCTAGTGGTGTGTATATATGATATACCTGAATATGAAATAATTCTATAGTTACACAAACATCATCCTCTATTTCTATAAGAATCTTATTGCGCATCTGAGTGAAAGTAGAACAATGTTCTAGATATAGAAACATTATCTCGGTGCTATAAAAACAACATATATGTTGTTTATACATGAGTTCTTTATTTTTAAACTTTATTTCTTATAAATAATAATTATTTCATGGAAATAAGGACTATATTTAGTTTGTTTAAGCATCAACACATTAAGATCTTTGATGATTTATCTAGAATAAAAATTGATGTTTCTAGAATTTTAATTATAATGGGGATATTTAATTGTGATAACTCCTTAGATGTTATTAAGACTATTAAAAATTAAAAACACCTCAAATTATGCATGACCATATAATTTACCTATTGAGTGACTAATCATCAATCTATAGAGAGTAATATCTATAAAATAATATTTTGTTTTGAATTTTTATTATCTAAAATATGTGTTTCTTGGATTTTTATTTCTATTGAAAAATGTGTTGACACCAAATAGGATATTCATCAAATTAAACCTTCAAAACAAAAAATGTTTTCTATGAATAAAGTAGAATTTTTTTTATTCATTATCTTAAATTATAAGAAGAATAATAATATGAGTTGTTTTTGATGTATAGAGATTCAATATGAATCAATGCAGATTTATTCTATATTCTCTCATTATGTATAAGGATATATCCACAAAAAAATTATGTATAAATTATACTGAAATGAAGTAATGTTTTTATTTGGATGTTTTTAAAATTTTTCTATAAAGAAAAAGTATTTAATAATTCTAAATTTTCAAAGGGAGATAAACTATGTAATTAATAGAGATTAAATTAGTGAGTGGAAATGTTTTCATTTATTTAATATCTTCATTTGAAAAAAGAAAATAATGGAACATCCCAAGTTTGGAATTGAAAAATAATGATTTTTTAAATCATTACAGAATAGAAAATTTCTTCGGTTGTCTTATTTATATTTTTTTAATCATTCAAAATTTTGAATTTATTGAAAATAATAATACCCCTATGAAAAGAAAGTAGAAATTGTATATAATATAAGAAGAGTATATCTTAATTTTTTCCCTAGTTTATATGTAATTGAAAGGGTTGTGGGAGAAGAACATATGTGGAGGAATTTTTTTGAAATCCTCTAGAGATTCATTTATGTTGATCGCTATGAGGGGATTGAATTAATTTTACTATTTTTATATATTTATTTACCCTTGAAATTCAACCTCTTGATCTTTTTAATTTTCTCAACCCACTAAATCAATTCTCATATCCAAACCTCATACGAAGTAAAAAAATGTAAAATATTAGCACATTGTATTTCCAACGTTTATCCTGAATGAAATTTCATTTCCATGTTTTCTATACCCCCATCATGAATTCTATAATATTTTTAACAATTTATTACAGACAAGAACAATCTATTCCAATCAACATAGCGTCTATTGGGTTCCCATAAAAAATGAAATTCCAATACATAATATTCTATGTTTCTATAGAATCCAAAATCCATCGGAAGATATTTCACTTATTTAATGATTATCCAATAAATAAATATATTTTTTCTCCCCTTGGATTTTTATGATCCATAACAATATGATCTTCCATAATATGAACATTGTTCAACATAATTGTATTTATACCTCCCTAATTACATTAGAAACACTACTAGTCTTGATAATTCGTCAATATCCTAAGTGAATTATATATTTATTAAAAAATTCAATACTCAAGTTATTATATTACTAGAATACGAACCAATTCTTCTCACCTAGATAATATGAATATCATATTTTGTCAAGTGTTCTCAATAATATTATTAGGACTCCAACACATTATTCATCACTTGAATATAAATTTATATTCACAGAAAAATGAATATTAATTCCCTTTGAAAATAATTATTATTTTCACCATATATTAATTATGGAATATGTAATTTCCTTGGTGGAAGGTTTTTTTCACAATCAAAATTGAATGATATTTCCCCCTATTTAATTCTCATTAAATATCATTAAAAAATGTGTCATTATCTCCATTAAAACAAAATAGAGACTCAGTAGTTATTTATAATAAAATACACATTCATATACCAAATTTTAATGAACAAATACTACATGAAACACTATTTTTATAGGATATTTAATTCATCAATCTCATTATATTCCTATGACTTCATTACTTAACAGTTATGCATCAAACTGAATTCATCACATGCATGGATATATGATCCTTCCAAGATTGTATTAAATTTTCCTCATTAAATATAAGAATTTATATTTCTTCTCATTATTTCATCACTGTGTCATGAATTAATAGTCATATCTGCATAGATTTCATTTTTTGAATAAAAAAGTAACATTTAGTTACCATTTTTCTAGTAAACATATAATCAATCATGTGGAACTATATATATATATTGATAATTCAAGTTCACACAAACCCTATATCAATTATCATCATTATCCAAAATATCCATAAGCCTTGGTATAATATCTTGAAGATTATTTAGGTCCATCCCTAATATGAATGTGGCTCTGCTTGATTCAGGACATAGAGCATCTAAAAATTCTTACACATAGATTGAACATGGTTTCATGTTCTTTTTTAATTAATTTAATCCACAAAATTAGACCACAATACCCACAATAAATTGGCCAAATGAATGGTGAATTATATTTTATCTCAAAAAAGTCCATCGACATAGATGATCTATGCCCATTCCAATGGAATCCCAATATTTATGGAAGATCTTTTTCATGTTCAACACTGTCATGGAAAAGTCATGAAGTTATCACAAATGCTCCATCATCACTAACATTCGATATATATACTATTTTTTCATTGAAGCTTCATTATATTTTTCGTAGAAGGTTAGTATAGAAAATTAATTCTAATCATGAATCATATGATTGGAATTTTATCTTATTTGAATTAATTATCACATGGAAATTATAACATGGATACATGGTGGTTTGTGATTTGAGGTTTTCTAAATCTCTAAAAATGGATGGAGTAGAATTCATAAAAACCTTGATTACCCAAAGGTGTAATGTTTTATTATCTATTTGAACAGATTAAAAATCTAGATCAAATACTGTGGAAAAGAATGTTTTCTAATCATTTTTAACAGGGGAATATAACCCACTATGTCATTGTCCCTCATTGGAAAAAAATGAATGGATTATCCATTGTGATGAATTATTATAACTTAGTATATTTAGGCATATAACCATGTGCACTCTTGAATCCCCTCATACAAAACTGTCATTCCCCATGCATGGTGGTATCTCTGCTACACATTATGCATGCTCTATTCATGAGTTTTTTTTATCAGTGAACAAGCTTGGCTCCAGTGTGATAATGATCGGTTCAAATGAAGACCATAAATAGAAATAGTTTACCAAGATTCCTCCCTATGAAGTGGATTAAATTGGGTCCCCTGGTTCTCCCCAATATAATGATTTTTATAGATACTGTAGACTAACATACTTTGTAAAAAACTATTCGTAATTCAATTTGATAAACTGTCCCAAAAATTCTTCATGCAATGTTTTTTAATGGAATTGTTTAATACATAAACTTCATCAATTAATTATTGTTTTAAACATTTTTATCTTATTAATAATATATTATCAAATGTTGTTAAACATTAACAAATTTCTACAATCTTTATATACTAATTCCAATATGTCTAGGACTTTTGCACACTAGTTTTTAGGATATAGGTCAATATATAACAACTATCATGAAAGAACGTCAATAAAACTATATACTAATATTTTTGTAAAATAGAGTATGAAATAAAATTACATTTTCATGAATCCATAATAATATTCCAATAATTATCATTATATTCATTAATCACATATTAAATAATTGATAACAAATTCAATTCTTACTTGGTAACATTAATATACACATTTGAATTTGATATAAATATAATAATTCACCAATATAAATATATATTATAGGAAGAATTCATTATGTACACATTATTGGAAATAAAATTATAAAATTGGTCAAAGGATCTTTTCATTTCCTTAACTTTATTTTAAAGAACATAGATTCCCTTACCCCATTTTTTATGAGAAGGATGATATCACATGGGTTTCTTGAAAAAGTGATTTTTTTCCGTAATCTAAGTCTATGTTGGAAAAAATTTAGAAAACAATTGAGATAAAAAAGGTTTAGTATGTTGGTCAAAAAATTACATGCATGTGATAACACAATAAAACCCAACTACATTCATATGTAGGGGATATATAAAAATGATTCATTTATTAGAAAAATATAACATTCCCACATCTCAATAAATTATCAAAATAGTTCACATGTGAGTCATGTAACTAACCACTGGACTATTTTTTCATTTAAAAAAATATTTCCCAATTTAATTATGTTTTATGAATGAGTTATAATAGATAATTTTTTTATTTTAATACCTCAATCTTCAAGTTTTTAAATTTACATCGACTTTTTTGATACACTAAAATGTTACTGAAATGACATATTCTTATCAATGTTTATCCATCATTATGGATGAAATTCTATTTCTCAATATAATATTTATCTATAAAATCCATTAAAAATAATATTTATAATGTTTTATAGTAGTGAAATAGCAAACCCCCACCATCCTTTCACTTCATGTTATCTCCTACCACAAAAGATTGCAAGCAATAAGGAGGGATATGTATTTTAATTAGTGACTCTAGGTTTAAGAGTTTCCTCTCAACCTTGATTTATTATTCCTTCAAATATTTTCTTGGTAGTTCCTTTCTTCCTTATTGATATGTTTTATATACTGTAAAAATATTATCATCCCATGAATAAACTCCTCCAATGGAGTTGTTTTCTCCTTTCAATATTCATGGCACCTCAAGTGGGTGAAATTTATTCCAAATGTGTTCCTTGATTATCTTCCTTGACTCATTCAATCATAATAATTTATTCATGGAAAATTGGTCCATCAAAACCAAACAAACTTTCATCAGTCACCCAATATATTTAGGTCTCTCATATTATTTCCAAAATCTATTATTTATTCATGAATTTTATCCATTTTTTAAAATTTTGATTCCATTCACACGATAAGATAATTCACATGATAGTATTTTAACATAATTCTAAATCATTTCTACTTTTTCAAAATATCCTGCAAATACTTAATTATATTTTTCAAATATATTTTGAGTTGATTGATATATATTTCATTTATATATGACATTATTCCTTTACCTTTTATTCCTCTTCTTCGAACCATAACTCTCCATTAGATCATGTTACATTCAAATAAATGAAATAATTAAATAATTATAGAAATATTTATGTATATAACATCTATAAAACAATCAGAACCAATGTATTTTTGATATTTTAAGTGGTTCCTAGAACTGTTTAGTTTTATGTTACTAATGTCCTACTACAAAATAATTCTAATTTTTTCTGAGATTATAATTTCCTTGACATGTTATCCTCTTCCAATGATGGGGAATAATTCTTATTATTTATCATGTACAAGAAACACAGAAAAAATTATATTTTCCCCTATATTATAGGAATACTATCTTACCATGTTGATTTATACAAATATTCTTAAGAGCATGAGAGGAAACCTATTTTCCTTCTACTCAATTGAGGATGTAAACTATTTCATTATTAACCACATTTTTAACTAGATGATACATTGATTTAATCTCATGTAACTCTTCTTACCTTACATGAAGTTTCTCCATGATATCATTCCCTATATTATAAGGTTTTTTCTTTACCAATTAATTATTTCTTCTCTCATTTAGAGTATAAACTTTATCAACATATGAATAAATATTTATTTCATAAAAAACATTAATTTATTCTTGATGGTAATGAATACATTTTCTCCTTCATACTGAAAAAATTATTCATGGGATAGTTTATGGAAAAATATTTATTAAAATAAAATTCCAATACATTTGTAATTTTTTCCTTCTCCTTTTAATTTATCTTTTATATATTTAAAAAATAAGGAAAAAAATGTCAATCAAATGCTTAGAATCCTTGTTTGAAGTTAATACTTTTTCCAGGATCCGAAACATCCAAATTCACATCACCAATACTTCTTTAACCTTTTTTGCGAACCAAAACTTAATACAACTAGTAGATCCCTATGCTATTTGACCAGTGAGATGTGGGGTGAATTATTGATCCCTTTTTTATAAATATCATTACATTTTAAATTCATCATCTCAAACTAGTTAAATCGCTTTATCCACTCAATCAATTCTATATTCCCCACCACATGCGTAGTAAACAAATGAAATAGATAAAACACAACATTTATATAGTACATAATGAAGTCATACTCCTTAAAAAATATTCCCCCTAATATAGACTCTCCATAAAATTCCAAATAATTAAATGAATTTATTATCTATTCCTATCAATATTGATTCAATTGTGTTCCATTAAATAATTTATTTTTAATATGGGATTAGTTACATTCCCATGGATTCTAGAATACTCTAGAGGAGACTTACACATCTTCCACAATGATTCATTAAATTACCATATTCTTCCTCTCCATTAGTTCTTCTATACCCACATATAATTATGATCTTCCTCCATGAGTAAATATAAAAAACATTCCATGTGTACCTCAGCATGAAATTCTATAACAGTACTATTCTAGATATTTCTTCAGCATCTCTTGTGTTTTAGATCTTTCTCAACTATGTGTATCAAATTCTCTAAATACTTGTGATGAATATTAACATGAATAAAATAACATTATTCATCATTTGAAGTTTTTTTATTCATATAATAATGAATATTAATTGTTAATAAACATCATATATATTATTTATATATGTGAATTATGGAATATCAATGACATTTAGTGGTAGATAATATTAACATTGAAAACAATAGGATATTTGACCATTGTGGAGTTTAAATAAATCTCATTTAGAACAAAAAAGAAATTAACAATATTCATATCCCCTAGAGAATTGGTATTCAAATCATGTTTATTATAACTCATTTAAATTCCTAGAACCATTAGACCACAATTATTTATTACATAGAAATTTTAATGTTACAGTCTCAATATTTAACAAAACATATTTACCAAATCATTATGCATAAATAGTTTATCCTCACCAGTATGGATTAATAATCCTTGTAATATGAAATTAATTTTGATTCATGAAACATTAATCTTCATTTGATATATTCCTCTTTAATAACTTTGAAATTCCTTAATATTAAATAATTCATAATGGTCTTTTATTGAATCCAAATGTTAAATATAATTTTCTCTATTTAATATTGGTACATTCATACAAGAATATGAACCATTGTATATATATAAACATTTAGATCTCACCCAATCCATATATCCATTGTCTTAGATATAAAAAAATAATTTTGTCATGGATTTGTCTCAACATGATGGTATCAGGTCAACATATACCTCAAATGTGTCTCAGTTTGATTCTTTTAATGACACGTCCTATATATATCTCCTAAAAACAAAATCATTGTATTGATTTATTCTCATAATTGATCGAATGAACATGGTTACTCCATAATACCCATTGTATTTTGGATATATGCATGGTCACTTATTGAGGATATCATATGAGATAATCTAAATAGAAATACCTATCCATTATAACAAAGGATTATTCCTCATTGAAGATATGTATATGGTTAATGATATCACAGAACATCTGGGATGATCTCATAGAGTCTCCATTATCATTCAATATCGATCCTTGTATTCACTAGCACATGGAAGTTCTATTCTATTTCACGTTCAATGTTAGTACATATGATTCATTCTCATAATAAATCCTTTGATTTGAATTATATAATATTAAAACAAGTGTTTTATGAAAACATAGCAATAATCGAGGGATGATATTCATTGGAGAATGTCTCTAATTACAACAATGTTTCATATTACAAGCCACAACACTTTGGGGGCCAAAGGGTGTGGAAGAAATCATGGATTCGATCAAGAAGTTTTAATAAAGTAGATAATATTATTATCCTTTGTTTAATATCTTTTTAAACATTATAAATATATAAATTATGTCATTGTACATCATTGAAGAAACAAATTTTAGGAAACTTATAATAAATTCTATTTCATTTGCCTATATAACTATGTAACTAGGTCTTCTTCATGAAAATTCAATGCACTACCATTGTACCCCATACATGGTGGTTCTTCCACCACTTCCTTCTCAAACTCCATGAATGTGCTTCCTTTACATTGTGTAATCCTTCCTCTACTATGATAAATCATGGTTCTAAATCCCAGATTGGGTTCGATGTGGTTAACCTGAGTACCCACGTATGTTGTGGATAAACATGGTTCCCATTGTTATATATAGGAAAGCCTAATTTTTTTATTATACATTGAACTAAAACACTTATGAAAATTCTCAAAAGAATTCTGACTAAAAATCTATATCAAATTTTCCTTATATAATATAGTGGCATTATTCCCTTAAAAAGTACATCATCTTCACTTTTATATTATTATAATCAACATAAACCTCTTGAAAATATATTATAAAAATTCCTTCGAATTTAAGAATAGTAAAAAATCAAAATATATTAATTATATTTGATGTTAAACATATATAACAGAATTCCTAGTGATGTAGCCTTAATCATTTCTATTTTTCATGACAACACCATAATAAACATATGGAGCAAGTGGATACATTAGTAATAATGAAATCAAATTATATTCCCATGAATCCATAAGAATCATATAATCATCATCATCATTATCACTAAAAATATACTGAAGTATTGGAAAGTAATGAAATTCATACATTGTTCCTAATGAATTGAGAGAAAAAAACCTCATGAAGAAAAATTAAACGGATAATTTGAAGTAACTATATAATATTGTGATAGATATGATATAGTGGAGATATTGATATTTTTTCCATTAATAATTTAATTTGGTTTTAAAAGATGAAGAAGAAGAAGAGGGGGTATATTTTACACAATTGATATATATCCTAAAGAATCTTGGGATATATTTTCATATGTTTTTTATATGATATAAACTATGCTGTAAATGATTGAAATATTTTTCAAAATATTTTTTTTATAAATATTCTAACTGATATGACTCACGTCCTATGGTTCGAACTTTGAGCTCAATCATTTGTGTAGTTCACATATTATATCTATAAACACTATGTGTTTCCCATTTTATCATAATCCCTTTTACTATTATATAAAAAATGTAAATAAAGTGTTTTTTCATGCATTATAGTCTAAATATTAGTGGTACTCCCAACTACATCTTTTGTGGTTCCCCTATATTAAAAAATAAATACTCATCCCCAAAAATTAATTGTATTCGTATAAAGCTTATCATTTAAATTGAGTAATAATAAATCTCATGGAGTCAAGATATACTAAACCATGTAAAACCGTAAATGTATATCATTACTATAAACAAAATTAATGGAAAAATTCTATTTATAGTATTTTCAATACAAAACCCCTACATGTCAAAAAAGGGGCTTGAATTTGTCATTAATTATCATACCAATCACATCATCTCATTCATCATCATTTTACACCATAATCATCATCAACATAATCATCTATATCATCATAGATTCATCATTATAATCATAATATCATTATCATTTCTTCATCATATTCAACACACCATCATCCATATATTCATCATTATGATGGGTGTTTTAGAATGTAGAACACCTCATATAATTCCAAAATAATTATACCATTATTGATTATAAATTTACACATTGCTTACACTTATCCAGAGTTTGATAAATATCATGAATAAAAATATTAATTTTGATTAATTCTGGTCATTTATACGAAACTCATATACATATACTCTTTTAATGTTTGATCTGGATGAATCAATGTGTTGAAATGAAGAGAACCATAAAAACCCTATCTTTTGTGGAAAATGTAAATCCTTATGTAAATAATTTTAACAATTTATATGTCAGTTGGACCTAGTAGAAAATAACCATTCATTTTACTCATCAAAATATTAACTAAATAATCCATGTGTGTATCTACATCCAAAATCACAATTTCTCATCTTCATCAACATCATATTTCCAAATCAATAAATGAAAGAGACTATAATTTTATAATTGTTAAAAATATTTATAGCGGTATAATAAATTTTTTAATGCTAATATCATTGACTATAATAATATAAAATATATTTAAATGGCTTAAATACCCTAAAAATGACAATTAATGAAATTAAAATATGACCATCTTGTTTTACATGAAAAAGGTATATTTACATCAACTCAATTATTAATACCAAAAATCAATACAATTTTATATACTGCCTCCCAATATTTGGAAATATTAAGAGATTATTTACATATCTAAATATTAAATATGTTGTCGGGGTATTCCATCATTTATTGATATGAAGGAGGTAAACCTGTGGGGATTTTCATATCAACATAATGATTGGGAAGGACCAAACATCCCAAGGTTCCACCTACCTCACTAGAGATAGGATTCCACCATCCAAGATTACCTTAATCATATATTATAATTGGAATGTTACAAATCACATATGCATCATATACATTCCCATTATTCACCAAACCAAAATATTGCACCACTCTCTCCAAGGAACCATAAATATGAATTTGATTGGCGTTTCCTCCATCATAATGACCTCACATAACATTTAAATAGTAATTAATATTTCTGGGAAGGGGTAATTTTTATAGAGGTTAATTAAATAAATGGGTGTGGATTTATATTATTCATATAATTATTTTGAAAATTATACGGTTTGTGAGTGTTTTTTAATCTTCCTCTAAAAGAAAATTTATTTGGGCTGATTTTCTTGGAAGATTAATGGTATTTATTCTAATTCTTGTGATTTTTATACAACGATTAATTTGGAGATATAGACTCTAATATTAATTGTAATTTTTTGGATTCATTTAAATGTTTCCATTCTTATTTTCCTTGTTTATGTCTTAATGAATCATATTTTTAGTCATTATACTATTTTATTGGCTAGTCCCTGTAGAAGTTTTGGCCATTTTTAGAAGTCTCTATTATGTACACATTTACGTTAATGGATTTAAATTTTTTTATATACATCATAGTGTTTACCTATTTTGGGAATATTAAACTAAAAAAATTATATTGATTTTATAAATTTATGAATATTTTTTCTTTATATTGTAAAAGTTATTATTTTTTGGATTTCTCAAAATAGAATGGAATTCTGTTCCACTGGTAATTTTCATTAATATTATATTTCAGATTACTCAGTCAACAAATTTACCAAAAATTGGAATCAAATTTACATTTTTTCCTTATACAAAATTATAATTCATAATTATATCTATAAAATCCACTTAAATTTTAATAATTATCACTTATAAAAATTAAAAATAAACTATCATCCTTATATCAAGAGAATGTATTTGTCATTGCATGGTACATATAAGATATGAGGTATGTATAGTGAAAAATGAGAGGAATTTAATGTGATTTATTGTCGTATTATTCTTTAATTGGTTTATGAAAATATGATTAATCAAAATTTTAGGATCACTCATGCTTGAACTTTGTCGAACAAGCATAATACCACTTATACTTCCAAGAAGGGAAAAAAATTCTTATTTGTTTTTAACAAGTGATGTACATGAAGAAACATGGTGGTACATCCATTTATGGTCATTTATAATAATTCCATGGAAATTTTGAATAGTGATCAGACCTGGGAATAATTTTTTTATATGATCTCCTAGCGCTTTGGTTATAAAATACATAACCAAATTTATGAGTCCTGTATATTACCCAAACTTGATCTACTATTAATAGTGTTTAGAAAATAATTTTGTAAACTATAATTCATAAAATTTATAATTAAATTTACTTGATCATTATATATCATCTATAATTATTTTAGTCCTAGAGAAGAACGTGAGAAGTATGTAATGGAGTCAGAGATAGTGTAGTAGAGTTGAAATTAAGGATAGAATAAATTCATGGAAGATGTAGAAATAGTTTTAGTGTCATAATTATTGTATGAAATTGAATTTTCACAAATTTTTCTATCTTTGGAAATGAAAAAATAAATAAAAAGAACCTCATCATATGACAAATAGAGCTAGTGAGGATAGTGTGGTCTTCACAAAATAGGGTTATCTTTTTATTCATTTTGATTCCATTAATATTTTTTCAAATGAATCTTCTAGGTGGTTTATTGTATAGACTACATTCATATGTCTTCAATAAATATGTTATTTATATCTAATATTCCATGAAATATAGGTATTTAAAGACGACAAATGATTGTAATATTGGCATTATTGGTATGAGTACATTTTGATTAAATAGCACTACATGAAGTACATTGTTTTTGAAGAATGTTAAACATGATATTATTGTGAATTTAATTAAAATTTATACTAGTTTTATTGTGTATTTTTGAGTTTTTAGTAATTTTGTAGATGGAAATTTGATAATGTTAAAATGTTTCAGTGTTTTTTAATGAGGAAAGTATTATTTTATTTTCCAATGGATCAAAGCTATTATATTGTTTAAAACTAAATACTTTGTCGAGTGTAGTGTTTCTCAAAAATTACAGAATAATTTGTCCAACTACATTAGTTTGTAGGTTCTTGGTTGTTTGGAAAATATTAATTCTCTTATATATACAAATGGGGATGAATTAAAAAGGAGTTCCAACTATATGTCTATAAAAAAAGTAGAATTAGTTTTAATATTAATTCTTTAAAATAGAACTCATTGGTACTTGAGTTGGTACATTATAATTTTTGGGTCCTATGATGTCTAATAATATTTGTGGAGGAAATTATTTTGGGACTTCATTTAATGGATATTCATTTAATATTTTGAATTATTTTTCAAGTTCTTTTAGTTGGGTGCATAGTGATTTAAAAAAAATTTAGGTTTTTATTAAGAAAGAAATAAAAAAGAAGTTAAAGAGTGTTTTTATGACAATTGAGGGTGATTATTGTGGGCCTTTTGATGAATATTATTGGAAATAAATTATTCAATTATATAAAATTCCTCATAATAGAACTCCTCTAAATAGTTTATCTAAGTGAGTGAATATGACAATGGTAGAAGAATATTTTGTTTTTACTTTCCAAATAATATTTTAGTTAACATATTTATGTAAGCCTTTGTTTACATCTACATATATTTTAATCTTTTCTCTTATAGTTGTTTTACTGGAATACACTCTAGATTTTTTATGATATAGAAAATACATGAAGTGTTGGTAAGTTCATTTTATGGCTTCAAGAATGTTATTCACATTCTAGGAGATGAGACATCCAAGAAGGGTTGTTTGACAAGATAATGTATTTTTTCTTATGGAAACAATGATTTTTTGTATATATTTATCATTTTTTAATGAAATGTTTCATAAATAATGATGTTTTTTTATTTATGATCATTTAATTAAAAACAATGACTGTGAATAAAATTACAATTTTCTAAATAATAATTATTTTCTATTATTGAGAGAGTAATTGATTATTTTTCATCCCATTCTCCCATTCTTAAAATTATGTTAATGTGGAAAATTATGTTCCACGTGAACTTGAATTATTTTTTGTTTAGAATATTTATGTTGTTTATAATGATCTAGTTCTCAATGATATTTATAAACCAATAGTTCCACTCAACAAATCACTTGGGAATTTTACCACTTCTACTTGGTATTCACCATATTAGTATTTTCTCCTCAATGATGGGGGAAAAATCATTTAATGGTGTAAAGGAAAGTGATTCGAATGTTAAATGTGTTGCATCACTGGATGAGGAGATGAGATCGGTATATAAAAACATCAAATTTGATTTGAGGATGTCAAATATGGGTAATAAATAATCTCAAAATAAATGTATTTATTAGGTTAAAAGAAAAAATCTAGTTTTGTTCCTTTGAATAAATAAACCTTAGTTGTTAAAATTTTTCATCTCAAGAAGGGTATTTTTTTAAGAAATCTTTTTAGGTGTTTTCAATATATATTTCATTCGAGGTGTTGCTGGTTTAGATTCTTGTTTGGTTGTTTGATGTATCTGATGCTATATAATAGACATAAACTAGATTATATAGTTGGTGTTTAATATTTATTAAATCCAGCTATATAATAAAAGAGAAAATTGATGTATGCTATTTGATATCAAACCGGTATGTATATTTTGAAATTATGTTTTTTACAGTGGGAAACCAATGTCAAATGGCTTTATATATTTAAATATGGTTAGAGATATGGATCCAAGGAAGTAAACTTCAAGATATTTTAGCAATACATTCAGGGAATTTGTGTGTTGGTATTTTATATTGGAAACAGTTGTCAATATATCTACCATACATTCATGGTTTAATAATTATATAGAGGCCAATATAAATTTTTTGGATGAATAAATTTATTCATGAGATATATTATAATAAAGATAGATATGTTTTAATTTTTGATAATCAAGGTACAATTTTTTAGGATGGAATCACAATTTTCATGGAAAATTCTAACATATAGATATACACTAAAATTGGATTCATTAGGTCATAGTTTCTAAATAGTTTAAACTCAATAATAATCACCTAGATAATTGGGAGTCAACCATATTGACCATGATTTTCATTGACAGAGAATTTGTGATATTAGAACTGATTACTTGTATGGTATAGATCTTTAATTGCGTTAAACATGGTATTTGTTGTCATCCCTCCTCATATTGGGTCTGTAAATGACATTTTAATAAATTTATAAAGATGAAGGGGTTATGTTTTAGTAGATGTATATCATATGAATGGGTATGGTTTTTCTATCTTCATCTCATGCTTATTTCATAGGTAGGGTTTCATTGTGTTTTTCAATCTACAAATTATTATAAAATATTATGGTTTGCGTATCTTTGAGTTCCATGGGTATTTATTTGGATAATGATGATTGCTCAATTCCTTTTATTTTTGGTAACAACCCATTGATCTATATAGACATATTTCTTATTGGGATATCTTTCTCAAGTTACATTCATTATTTTGATACTTCTTTTAGATAGAATATGTTGGATTTTAATCTTATATTTCAACATTATTACTTTTTAAATCCCTATAAAATTATTAGAGACTCGTTAATTTAATAATTGATTTTTCTAGTTAATCATTTTGGACTTGGACCCATTATTTTTTCACATTTTCTGGTGTTCCTCAATAAAAAAATGAATGTGTTTTCTATTTATTTTAAAAAAATATATTTTTTTATACTGTACATCCATTTATTGTTTTTCAGAATTATATGAAGTTAATGAATAACAATTTTTTATTCATTAAAACTTTTTCATTATAATATTTTAAACTCACCAACTATCACAACATAAATATTTATAATGAACGGTGAATTCCATATAAGCTTCAATATGCAACTCCCCCTATCACTAATTAATTTTTGGACGTAAACCAATATGGTCCTAAGTGAAAGGTTAGGATGGATTGGGATAGAAAAATGTATCCTAATTACTAGTTTTAAATCCATGTGTGGCCCATGAATAATATGGGAGGCCCAATATTGATTCACAATGTCAAAAGTGGATAAATTTGAGCATGTGGTTCCATGTTCCAATGTATAAAATTACTTCCCTCTAGAATTTTTCTCGTTGTATGTCCCCAAAGTGAAAAAAATGAAAATTCATGATATCTAAATATGACAGATTATTGAGTAATGGGAGGACTAGTAGTGTAGAATTTGGTTTTAGGGGAGTATTCTTTATTGCTAAACTAAATCATGCATCAGTTTCCAAAATTAATGGTGGGTGATTTATTATATTGGAGGGGATATTCTATAATGGCCCAATTTTTACATATATATAATACTACAACATTAAATAATATTTATTACATAACTAAACATAATCATGGTAGGACCATATAAGTTTTGTGTCTTTATAAACTAGGAAACAAAAATAACCGGTTAAAAAAACAGCCAATATTATTTTTGTCTTCATGAATGGGTGTGATCAAATTATTAGTAAGGGTAAAAAAGTTAAATATCATTCATATTGTTATCATAAGAAAATAACATTTGAAAATCTTTTCCTGCATATAAAATATCACAATATCATGTCATGGGATGAATCCTAAAAATTTAATTTAATCCCAATAGTCATAAAATAAGACATGAAATTTCATGGAATACAAACATAATCATATAAAATCTTTTCATATTTGTCAATACTCGTTGTCGATACTATTATAGTGGACAAATTCAATTACTAAACTAAGTTCACTCCTCGTTCCAGCCCTGTATTAATGAATTGGATTTACATGCCATTCCAGTCATGTATATCTCGTGAGATTTAAAAATTTACCGAATTAATGGGAGGGAGATATAGGTCCCACCCATCTCATAATGAAACCATTATTTCATGTGAAAAAAGACACAAAACATTTACCATTTCATAACCCATGAAATAAAATGGGGTTTATAAACATCATTCCATCATAGTTGATATAAAACAAATGGATTTCCTAAATAACATTAAATCATAAAAAAATGAAATCATAGAAATAATTGTTATAAAAATGTAACCCTATTTAAATTGATTCATTTTATATGGAAAATAATTTTGATAAAACACTTAAAATTAATTCTTGAGGAAAATATCATTTCTTCTTTGAAAAAGTTTTCCTTCCTCGAAATGAAACAAAATATTAGAAGAATTCATTTCATGTGAAAATAAAATTTTATTATTTTAGGGTAATATTCAAGTAAATAAGGAATAATGAAAGGTTAAAAATCCATTCATGCTGTACAGGTTAAAAAAACATTATTCATGTACTTTTTCTAGAAAATATAAAAAGTAGCTTCGACCAAAAATGAGAAAAGATTCCATTCGTACAATTTAGTTAAAGTTCTCTAATGATTATAATTGACTTTTTAAAATTATATAAGGAGATAAATTTAGTTTTAAAGAAATATTAAGAAAAACATGGATGTGGATGATAATTATACCCCAATAAATACATACCAATAAGAAATCTCGAATAAAAATGATATTTTCAAAGTTATCTCTTACCATAGGTATAATTTTATTTCTATGTATCCAAGGATCTTATATAATTATTTGAATAATGTTAATTTTTTATTATAGAGTAATAATAATTTTTATTTTAACATTTATATTCATATATTCAACCGTTAGTAAAATTTCATTTTTTTTTTCTCATTAATCAGGTATTAACTGATTTATATTCTTATGAATGTTTTTCTGAATAAGTTATTTTACCTATTTTTTGGTAATAGTTACATCATTTATAGAATTATATTAGAATAATATATATCAAATTTACTAATTAAATTAAGGTATATATAATCATGTTTTAATGAAGATCATGTAGAATGAATCACATCGCATCGCATTATGGAGATGGTAGTCCATGCGTACACACGATTGATGATATCCTTCAAAAATTGTTGAATGTTATTGAATTGTATAGTGTATAATATTACAGAATAAATATCATGTTATAATAATCCTATTAAGTTTTTATTTACATCACTATAATTATCCAATTATGATGGTGGAGAAAAATAGATTACACCACAGGATGGAGATGGTAAGTCCTGCATACACATGTGAGGTGATTTGGTTTTTCATAGGGTGGATAAAAGGTGAAATATAGTTGTTTCATATTTTCAAAAACATATAATTATATTTAGGACACTTATTTTATTACATTATAATGAAAAAACTAATGAAGATGAATAAAGAATCTTGAAATAATCGGTAGAAGTGATTACCTCTTCCTCGATGTGCTTCCTCTAAATCTCTTATTGGAGCACTAGAGTTGGTCTTTAAATATGACTAGAACCTCTAGAATGAAAATGGGGATGTTGAGATGGAAAAAGGGAAGGGGTTCCTGATCATGAAGGCTCAAAATGAAGTGAAGAGATGAGGGAGGAGGTTCTCTTTAATAATTGAGGCGGTGGAACTTTGGGAACCTCCATAAATAATAATTTATAATAAAATCATCACTACCAAAAAACCTCCAAAGTGTACTTATTTAGAATCTAAGAAGTGATAGGGTGGTAATATCATCAACCAATAAATTTTGGTCGAATAATTTGGTTAATTTGAACCCTTTCTTTTTAATTGACACTTATTTATTCTATTAAAGTTTAATTGCGGGAATAACATTTTAAATATTTAATTGTCATAAATATTTACTTAAATGGTGATAATTGAAAAAAAATGGATATTTTATAAAATTATAGATCTCATAATTTTCACTTTTTAATTTTTAAATTTTTTTTAAAATTAATTTAATAATATGTTATTTTTATAAAATATCAATAGTGTCAATTTTGAAACTATTCATTTATTTGAATTTACGAAATATCCAAACCTGAGAAAAATTCGAACCAAAATATTTAATAGAATCCTAACATGTAATATTGACCTATAAAATTCATTTAAAACATCAACTAGTACATATTATGTTTATTTTAATAATTTTAAAACCATTTTTTTGATATTTGAGTTAATAAAATAATGTTTACATCACTATTGTGTCATTATTAATGGTAGTTATTTAATCTCTAAAAATTATAAATAAATTTTTACAATGTATGTAAATCTATTATCATTCCATATACTATATATAGTCTATATTATCTCCTAATAATCCTTATATTAATATTAATATACCTATATAAAATGAGATTGTGACATTTTGTCACATTCATTAGGTTTTATTACATTCATGACATATTCATAGGTAAGTGGCCATTAAGTGATTAAATTGAGAAAAAAATATGTTTAGGGTCCAATTTAGTCATCCAATAGCATTGTTACATGTGTTAAGGTTATTTTATAATATTATTTTTACCTATAATTTCCCAATTTACCATTAACCATGGTAGTAAAAATAATTACGAAAGTTACTATTCATAATGCCCAAAAATAAAAGAAGATTATTAACATAATTTGTAAATACTGATTCCAAATAAGGATTACATTTCTAAAAAAAAAATCATTTTCAGAAATTAATTTATAATTAATCCTATTTTTGAAAAGTGAAATAGGTTTTATAAGTTAAAACATTTTTCAAAAGTTTGAATGTTTTTACCTAATAATTCAATTTAAAATTAATTATAACAAACTAAATTACATTTAATGATAAAAATATATTATATTTACACTTTAAAACCATTCAATATTATAATATATACTAATAAATGGTCACTATTAATTATTTTTAATTAATATGTATTGAATATTTACTATTCATCAAAAAATGAAAGTTCATATAAAAATATAAGAAATTATTCCAGAGTAAATTTTTATATCCTGCTTGAAAATAACATTTATATGTTGTTATATAAAAATTATTAATGTGTCAAATTCTTAATGTTAAAGGGGTTCTCTATTCCAAGGTGTAAAATTAAACATTAAAGAAGATGTTTTATACATCAACTAGGGTTTTACTCATACCCTATGACTAAATTATCCATTGGATGAAAATAAAAAAATATTTTATTTAATTACCAAAATAAATTCACTCAAAAATACAAATATTTAATTGATTTATATTTTTTATAAATAATTTATTTCCAAAGAATTAAAAAGTCATTTTCATATGTTAGTTATTATTATTCTCATTAACCTAATAGCTAAGATATAACAGTAACTTCATAATAAGCACCTCTCATGGTTCAATTAAAATCATGATTATTTTCAAAGAATGATATATAAGAATAAAAATTATTTAAAGAAAATATTTCATAAAAACATCCAAGTGTAAAATTCTACCCCCCTTAAACAAATATTGCACTCAAAATTCCTTACTTAGAAAAAATAGATGAGGATACCTATCAAAAATCATATCCTCATGTTCCAATATAGCTTCTTAAAATTGGTGGTTCCTCCATAAGACATTAAGCAATGGAGTGGTATTATTTCATAGAGCTTTTTCCCTACCATCCAGAATCACTATCGGTTATTCCTCAAAAGAAAGAACCTTCTTGAGTTATATGAATGTAGATCTTAGTACATGGGAAGGATTGGGTATATACATTCTTAGGAGTGATTAATGGAATACATCATGAACATGAGATATATTAGGTGTAAGATCCAAACGGTAAGTTACCTTCCCAACATGATCCAGAATTTCTAAAGGACTAATATACCTAGGTTCCAACTTATCCTTCTTTCCAAATCTCATTACTCTCTCCCAAGGTGGTATTCGTAAGAACAACTTATCATGCACTTCAAACTCAAGGTCTTTTCATCAGTTGTCAACATAAATTTTTTGTTGACTCTGAGTGGCTCTTATGAGTTGTTGAATAGAACTAACCTTTTATTCCATTTAATAAACAATATTAGGTCCTAATAGCTATCTTTCCCAAAATTCATCCTAGTAAGTTGGAGTTTTTCACTTCTTTCAAGAAAGTGCTTCGTAAGGATCCATCTTAATAATGGAGTGGAAGATATTATTGTTTGAAAATTACATCAGCGGTAGGTGTTTATCTCAAAAATAATTCAAATCAAAAGGGAAATCTCCCATAATGTCTTATAGAGTTTTAATTGTACCCTCGGACTGACTGTCTATTTGACAAAGATAAGCAGTGCTAAAACATAACTATGAATGTAGAGTATGTTTAGGAATTCACTTGAATGTCGAGGTAAACCTCATATTCTTATCATATATAATGGAATGTGGTACAACCATGATATCTTAACTCTTCCTTTATATATATTTTTTAATGTTGATCATGGGGTAAATCCTCTCTAATAGAAATGATGCGTTCTATCTTCAATAGGTAATCATCATTTACCTTAATTGTGTTATTACTTGTGTATGTTTTGGGATGTCTAATGACAAATTCCATAGTGATTTTTCCCATTTCCATTTATGTAAGGGTAAGGATTTTAACATCCCCTTAGACATGGGTATCCCACCATTAACTATTTGGTAAACCATGTATTGAGAGGGATATTCTGTGGCATTGTTTTTCATTCCATACAACCAGAGGTTCTCCTTTGGGTCCCTGTACATATTTGTGGTTCCAGGGTGAATAGAGAATGAAGAAATATGACCCTCATCCAATATATCATTCTTTAATTATAGTATGGGTGTAATTCAAACCTAGTTCTTAAACCTTCTTATTTCATCACAATCAAGGCTTAGATCATTATCATTTCTCACCTTTTTTATCTCTACATATTCATTATGTGCCTCCTTTATCCTCAACTTAATTGATGGTTGAACACTAATTTGATAAATATAAGATTTATCCCCTTCCAATAAAATATCTAGATCTATCCTTTTCAAATAAATAAATATTGGATCATTGATGATCTAAATCATGGATGAGCTTGCATGGTATTTTTAACTCAAAGCATCAGCCACCTAGTTCGATTTCCTAGGGTGATCATGTATTGAGTAGTAATAATATTTAATATACTCAAACCATATTCATTTGTGAGTATTCATCTCCTTTTGGGTGAAAATATACATAAAAATTTTATTATCAGTATAAATATCACACCTTTCACCACAATGATAATTTATCCATATCTTTAATTCCATGATTACCGTAGCTAACACAAAATCATGAGTTGTGTAATTTTACTCATGAATTTTCAACTACATTGAGGAATAATCTATCATCATATAATTTTGTATGAGAACAAATCATAAACATTTATTGGATGCATCACCTTATATCACAAACCACTCTCCACTATAAAGAAGTGTGAGCACAGGTGCACTACCTAACCTACTTATTAGTTCATTGAAATTCACTTCTTATTACTCCATCTAAACAAATATAACTCCTTTCCAAGTCAACTTGGAGTGTGGATTACATAATAATGAAAAATAATTCAAAAAATGTTGATAATATCCAGCCAAGACATGAAAACATTAAATCCCAGTTACCATTGTTGGTCTTGACCATCTTTCCATAACCAATATTTTTTCAAGATCCATAGATATAACCTCTTTGGAGATTATGTTACCAAAAAAGGAAACACTCTAACGAAAAAATTCACACATTGTAATATTTTCATAAATCTTATCCTTTATCAGGGTCTTTAGTACAATTTTCAATTGATCTTCATATTATTATTTAATCTTGTAGTAGAGCATAATACCATTTATAAAGAATACCACAAACTGATTAATATTTTTTCGAAAGACTCCATTCATTCATTTTGATAGTGCGAGATTAGTAAGACCAAAGGAATCAGTATAAATTAGTAGTCCATACCTTGTACAAAATTCCTTAATTTGTATAACCTCCTTTTTGATCCTTAATTGATGATATTATGAATGAAGATAAATTTTGGAAAAGTATTTTGTTCTGCATAGTTTGTCAAATAAGTCATCAATATAGGGCAGAGGGCATTTATCTCTTGATAGTGATCTTTTTATGTTCTCAACAATCAATGCATAGTCTCATTGATCCGTCTTTATTCTTCTAAAATATAACAGATACTCCCATTGCTGATGCACTAGGACATATGAATCTTTTATCAACATTCTCTTGGAGTTTCTTCGTCAATTAATGAAACTCAATTGGGGCTATTATATAAGGAATTTTTAAAATAGGTATAGCACCTGGTATCAGTTCTATTGAAACCCAACTTCATTATTTGGTGGAGGAACTGAAAATTCTTCCAGAAATACATCATCTAACTCCCTAACAAAGGAAGATTTTTAATCATCAGTTTCTCCCCAACCATTTGAGATAAATAACCTCTATTTATTGGAGTCAAGATCCATGAGACAGATGAAATTTTTACTGGAAGGTAATATACATACTTGAGTCGATAAATGATCATAGACTGATCTGGAATATTAAATGTGACCTTGATTATATGAAAATTTATTTGAGCTCTATATAGAGAATGTTAATCCATTCCAAGAATCACATCAAATTCATCTATAGGAAGGATCAAAAGATTTTAACGAAGGACTTTCCTGAATACATCAACCATAGAAAAATTATAATGTTTTGATGCTACTGGTGTGCCCTTAGAAGTTTTCACAGCTAAATAAACATCTAATTGTTTAGGTAATATGACGATACACATTGAAAACAAATTTGAAATAAAAGAGTGGGTGGATCCATAATCAAATAAAAAATTTCCTACTTTAGAGTGGATGGTAATTATACCTTTTCCCACTTCAATATCGTACTCCACACCTCTTATAGTGATTATATGGGACATTCATTAGTCTTTGTCATTAAGAGTTTGTTTACATAAATCATCATCAATAAAACATGGATTAGGGAACTGATTGGCATAATTCTCGTTTCCCTTTCACTTGTAACATGGAAGTTTAGAATGTGCATTCTATGTATCCTTTTATTTGTTTGCATCAATATACATATTTTTTCAATCACATCAGTATTCAACTGCGTGATGACCTTATTTTCCACACTCATAACATTTACTAGTCACTTTAAGGAAATTACCTCCATGATTCATTACAAACATTGATCATAAAGGAAAACCAATCTTATTTTTAGTGTGGTATTTATATTTTCCTTTGAATTCCATTTTTATTTTCTTATCAAACCCATATGACTAATGGGTTACTCCAATATACATCTCAACCTTGAGAGCAC
Organism: Viscum album; assembly: GCA_963277665.1. NCBI lineage: Eukaryota > Viridiplantae > Streptophyta > Magnoliopsida > Santalales > Viscaceae > Viscum > Viscum album. Next base: position 777,458,981 of record OY728123.1, read on the forward strand.
ATCAAAAAATTTCCTCATTTCTATTAATTTAACTTATAAAGAATGCTCATCCGAGACTTGGTTTAAATTCAATAATTAATCAATAAATTTTACTCTCATGTTGGAAAATAATTCTATAAGTGTACCTTTCAAGTAGTATAATATTTGCTTCTTAGGTACAAATAGATTCATTATTCTTTTTCTTAAGTACAAGTAACTCCTTCTTCATCATTGTTTGAAGAATACAAGGAAATTACTTATTGAAAAATATGTTCATGAACTCATCCAATTCCATGGGTTAAATTTCATCTATTTTCCTCATATTATTGATTGGATTCCACAATTCATCTGCATTGGCCTGCAATCAATAGACTGTTAAGATGAATTTTTCATGTTCACAATATTTTAGAAATGGAAATATCTTTTCAGTGGTACTGATACACTGTTCATACACTAATGGATCATAAGACCTGCTAAATGAAGTTGATTTTTATCTCATGAAGGACTCAACAAAATGTTTCTCCCTAAATTGATCATTTGTAAGTCCTTCTTGATTAATACCTTGAGAAATTTGTGTGAGCATGGATACAAGATTTTTCATTCCAACTCCCATAACATTTAGTTGCTCATGGGGATAATCATTACATTGCCTCTCACATTCAGTATTAACGTGGTTTCTTTGTGTTACATCCATTAAATAAAACAAAAAATCATAGTGTGAGAAACACTGTTTATAACAAGAAAACACATAATGAAGAATACAAATTCCATTTAGAATATTTTTTTATATTAGGTTATTCATGAAAATATATAAAACACCAGTATATGATTTATCATATACAGAGACATATCCTTAGGGTTCTTACTAAGGATCTATCATCCTTGTTATCAATGATTAACTATACCTTTAATATGATACCAACTATAACGACCCATTATTTACATGTAGATATTACATCAAAATTGATGAATATGTATTACATGAAATAACAAAACCACACCAGGATCGTATATGTTTGATGTCTTTAGAAACTGGGAAACATAAACAATCAGTTCATAAAACATCTAGATTGTCTCTTTTTTATTTATTTATTACTAAAATTCTCTTTACCTATCTTAATTAATACCCATCCTCATATCCTGAGGAAAAACAAATATATAAAAGGGTGAGATAAAATTTTTCAGTAAGGGTAATCAAGAAAAATATCATTTGTATAATTATCATTAGAGCATAACATTTGAAAATCATATCCTGCATATAAAAGATCACAATATCATGTCATGGGATAAATCATAAAAATTTAATTTAATACCGATAATCATATAATAAGACATGAAATTTATTATCATAAACACATAATAATAGAAAATAATTTCATATTATTCAAGTGTCATTGTCGAGACCATCAATGAAAATGAAGTCCATTACAAAACCAAGATCACTCCTCGTTTCAGCCCTATATTAGTGAACCATATTTACATGTCATTCAAGTCATGTCTATCTCCAGAGATAAAACATTATACCCAATTCATTGGGAGGATATATAAATCCCACCCATCTCATCTTGAAACCACTATTACATGTGTTGCAAAAACATAAAAACATTTACCACAACATAACCCAATGAAAAAATGGGTTTTTTAAACATTATTCCATCATAATTGATATAAAACAAATATATTTCCTAAATAAAATTACATCACATTTAGAATAAAATCTTAGAAATAATAGGTATAGAAAAATTACCATATTTAAATATTGTCATATTAGATAGAAAATAATTTTTAGAAAACTGTTGAAATTAATTTCAGAGGAAAATATCATTTATTCTAAAATTTTTTTATCCTTACACAAAATGCCACACAATTTTAGAAGAACTCATTTTTTTGTGAAAATAACATTTTATTCTATTAGGGGAAGATTTTAGTCAATAAGGTATTATGAAAGTGTAAAAATCCATTCATTCTGTACAAGTTATAAAAAACATTTTTCTCATACTATTTCAAAAAATGTCAAAAAGTGCCTCATAAAAAAAAGATTCCATTAATACCATTTAGTAAAAATTTACCATTGGATAAAATTGAATTTTAAAAATTATAGTAGTATATACAAAACATTTAAATACATATTTAAGAAACATAGATGTGGATGATAAATATACCTTAGTAAATACTAACAAATAAACAATCTCAGATAAAAATGAGATTTTCAAAGTTATCCCTTACCATTGGTCCAATATACATCGTATATATCCGAATCTCCAATATAATGATTTGAATTATTTCACTAATTTATTCCAGAATCATAATAATTTTTATTATAACATTTACGATCATATTTTCATCCTTTTTCTAGTAACATTTCATTGTTACTCATTATTTGGGTATTGACTACTTAATGTTATTATGCATGTTTTTTTAATATGTTCTTATTCTTATTTTTTGGTTATATTTATATATTTTACATATTGATATTTTTATAATATATATTATATTTATAATTTTCATTGAGTTATATAATCATGTTTTGGTGAAGATCATGTTGAATGAATCACATCGTATCATGGAGATGGTAGGCCGTATGTAAAGATGGGCAATGATATCACTCCAAAATTTCTGAATGGAATTGATGTTTATGGTTTATAATATTTTATAATCATTATCATCGAATAATAATCATATATATTTATTATTTCCATCATTATACCCATCCATGTAAGGCGGTGGTGAAAAATGGATTTTACCACAATGTGGAGATGGTAAACAGTACGTACGCACATGTGGTTATTTTATTTTTCATAGGGTGGACACAAAGTGAAATATTGTCATTTCATAATTATAATGAAATATTAGTATATTAGGGATAATTTAATTATTACTCTAAAATTAAATTACTAATGGATAGGGTGTAGAGGTAGAAATAAGTTTGAATTAATCGGTAGAAGTGATTACCGCTTCCTCGATGTGCTTCCTCAAAATCTCTTCTATGAGCACTAGAGTTGGTCATTAAAGAAAAAAGGAACCTATAGATTGAAATATAGAAGCATATAATGAAATGTGGAATTGTTTGTCTAAACTTGAAGGCTCAAAATGAAGTGAAGACGTGGGGGATGAGGATCCCTTTTAAAATTGAGGTGGGGAGCACTTTTGGAAACTCCTTAAACAAAATTTATAATAAAATAAAACTCTACCAAAAAACCCAAAGTTGGTAAAAATAGAAGGTATGATGATATAGGGTTGTCATATCACAAATATCTAAATTTGGAACAACTTATTTTGTCAATTTGAACCATATCGTTTTAATTGACACATTATTATTTGATAAATTTTTAATTATAGTAATAACATTCTAAATATTTAATGATTTTAAATATTTACATATATGGTTTTAATTGACCATAAATGTTTGTTTAATGAAATTTTAGACCATATAAATAACTGTTAAAATGTTTTAAATTTTTTTATGATTTTTAGATTAATTAATAATTTTTTATTTTTAAAAAACATCAATATTGTTTATTTTTACTCTATTGTTTTATTTGACATTAAATAAAATCTGATACAAAAGACAAATTTGAAAAAAAATATTTAATATACTACTAAAATTTCATATTAACCTAAAAAATTCATGGAGCACAATATTTTGTTCATGTATAAATTATTTTAATATTTTTACAACCATTTATTTGATATTTCAATTTATAAAATAATTTTTTTACCACTATTGTGTCATCATTAATTGTAATTATCTAATATAAAAAAATTATAAATTATTATCAATTATTTAGTTAATTATTTTATATTTCCAGAGACCACCTATCGTCGATATTATTCTCTAGTTATCCATATTTAAAAATTAATATACTTATATAAAATGAGATTGTGACATATTTTTACATTTATTAGTTTTTATTACATTCATGTCATTTTTATAGGTAAGTGGCCATTATGTGATTAAATTTAGAAGAATAGATTATTAGGGTCGAATTTAGATTTCCAATATTATTTTTACACAATTTACAGCAATTTTATAATATTATTTTACTCATAATTACCCGATTTTACATTAACCATGGTAATACAAATAAATACCAAAGATACAATTAATAATGACCAAAAATAAAAGTTTCATATTAACATAATTTGGACCTACTAATCACAAATATGGAATCCATATTTAAAAAATAAAAACATAGATTTTTTAGTAATTAATTTATAATTAATCCTAATTTTGAAATTATTAAACGAGTTTTAAATGTTAAAACAGTGAAAAATATTTATTTTTTTAAATGAATTTAATTTAAAATTAATGAAAATGACATAAATTAAATTTAATTATAAAAATATATTCTATGAATACTTTAAAACCAACAAATATGATAACTTATCCATATAAATTATCTTGATTTAAAAAGTTGTTTTTACTTAAAATTTAGCATATTTTCACTATTCATCAAAACAAGAAAGTTATCGTAAAAATATTAGAAATTCATCCAAAGTAATTTTTGATTTCCTACATCAAAATAAACTTTTTATGTTTTAATATAATAATTATTAATGAGTAAAATCCTTAATTTAAAACGGGTTCCCCATTCAAAGGGGTAAAATAAAACTTTTAACAAAATAAGGATTTATACATAAAAAAGGGTTTTATTCATACCCTATGAATAAAATATTCATTGTATGACAATAAAAAATATTTTATTTCACTATCAAAATTAATACAATAAAAATAGAAATTACATATTTATTTATATTTTTCAAGACTAACTGATAGAAGAAAAATTCATAATTCATTTTCATAAGTTAGTTATAACTATTTTTGCTATCCTAACAGCTAGGATATAATAGTAATTTTATATTATGGGAATATAATGGTTCATTTAAACTCATGATTGCATGAAAATAATGTTGCAATAGAATAAAAATTATTTAATAAAATATTTCATAAAAACATCTGGGGTTTCCCATACTCCTATCGCCAATTGATTTTAGTATGGAACCAAAAAAGGACATCTGTGTTAAACTGATAATTGAAAGGCTTTAGGAAAGGATTTTAACACCACTGACACTTCATGTTGCACCATCACACTTCCTTATCCACTCTACCAACTAGTGCCTCCTAACATAGTTTCCACCGAATTCCATTGATACCAAAAATATCAAAACAATCACTCACTTTATTTATTTTGTAACACACAAAATCATTATATGAATATAACATATCTTGAGTTTCTTTTTATGTTGTTCTGTTTTTAAAGAATGACCTTTCATAATCTTAGATAAGATAGAACTCAAATAGTTGTATGAAAATGTAGTAATCCAATCTTGGATATCATATTAAATAAATTATTTTATTATTAAATATAGTTATTCCTTAAAAAAATCATATATAGATATTGAAAATTACTATGTTCATCATTAGAAGGTGAATTTATTATTGAAGTGGTAACAAATTACAATGTTTTTCTTGGAATCCATGAATTGGAGTTTATTACAACAATTTTTATTAATTGATCCACACATGGATAATTATTTAAATGAGCATTAATTAAGATGTTTTTTATTCCTTTAGAATATATAAAAATTCTTATTTCTAAGAGTGATTTTAATTAGTGTAATTCTTATTCATTCGGAATGTTTTTTTGAGCTAACATTATATTTTTTTTCATTATAAATATTTTTAAAATCTTCAATGTAATTATAAGTTTCAGAATCTTCAATAATTGAGGGATTTTAGGGATAAGGATGTATAGAATTTATAGTTCATCTAGATTGATGGATTCTTATCTTGGAAGAAATATTTCATGAATATTCATATGTGTAAGAGATCTATTACTAAACGGTTTATTCAATGTCTTGTAGGGATATAATGATTAACCTATTAATATGTTTTAAAATTTAGGATACCTTATTATGTGTTGAAACTCACAGATACCTTATATATGTTGTCAATATCTAAATTAGAAATAGGGTTACCTTTTAAAATATCCTTTGATTATTATTATTTTTGTAAACTGATACACTATGGTTAGTTTTTAAAATTTCACAGCTTTAAATTTTCTATTTCCAGAGATTATATTATATTCATCAAATTTTCCTAATCATATGATAGAATTATACCTATTATTTTATCATTATTTTATACAATTTTTATTTTCCTTATTTTCCTTATTTTAATTCCATTTTTAATTGATTTATAGTTTTTAATTCAGATCGATATTAAACTTGAATAAATTTAATATTTTGTATGTATATTTGAAAAATAAAATCCCCAATATTTTTATATATAAATTTAATCATTATGAAAAAATTAGTATCATCATAGGAATAAATATAATTTTGATATTTATGTAATTAGAAATTATTGTTTGTTTATAAGGATATCATTTTAGGCTCCTCACACTAACAAAAATATTAAAGACTTATTTGTTTCACATCAACTTTTACAATTGGAACAAATTAAAAATAAGCTCAAAAAACCATCTCCCTTGGAGGGAGAATATTTTCCTTATAGGTGATATAAAATAATATCATATTTCATTAATGATAGTCTTTTCAATTTTATAATGATAATTATAGTTTACAATGTTTTACAGAAGGTAATTTTTTTATTTTCCCAATTTAATTTATTTCATATCTTGTAATCCATAATGATAAAAAAAATTATTTTGATCTATGAGAATGGAAATCACTAGCCATATGTCTCATTTTTTAATGAAAAATTGAATTTAGAAAATTATTGAGATTTTCCATTTTGAAACATCCAATGTTTTTCAAAATCACAGAGCTATGTTAAGAGATGATTGTCCGGCCTTTTATTTTCTACCAGGAGAAATTGTAACTCAAATGAATCAATATTTAATAAATATTATAAACGAATTTCCAACAATGGGTGATAAAGAATTTTAATAAATTCAATTAATTGAAAATATTATTGATATTATTTATAAATATTTTAAGTGATAGATTACATAAATCAGCGATACTATGCATTTGGGAAAGTTAAATATGGATTTCACACATATTAAATTAATGTATTTTTTATGAAAACATGGATGCTATATTGAGAAAAAGAAGAAGAAAAAGGGAGTATCCATTAACACTATTTTTTATCCCACATTGGCCACTTTAAATATTTTTACATAAACTTATAAATATAATATTTAAAAAAATATATAATCATTATGATCATTGTGGTCTAGATGAGAGAGATATTGAAATATATCAAATTAAATGGAGAATGAATAAGAAAGATAATAATAAAAATAACTTGGAATAATTTTTGAAATGATATGATACACTGACATGAATTGATCGAATCATGAGAAATGATTATCTATATAAGAAATAAGGAATAAGAAATTATACATGATTTTCCTAAAATGAAGAAGAAATATAGAAAATCAATGTGATTTTATTAATTCAAGGTATTGCAAATGTTGAAATATTTTCACATCTAGAGTACCAGTGAATGTTATAATTCTTATTATAGCTTATAAAATGATAGTAGAACTAAATGTCTTGAAAATATTATATTCTTTTTTAATATTATGGAGAATAAAAAATTATACATGGAAAAGGTAAATATTAAATAATTAATAAATATAACTTTATTTTATAATTTTTTAAATAATTATAAAAATTATTATTCAACTTTTGTAAATGAATAAATATAATACATTTGGTGAATAAATTATATATAACATTAGAAAATGATGTATATTTTCCAACTATAAATTAAATTACTAAATATTTAACTCTCATGTGAAAAAGATAATATTATTTTGAATAGTGCTAATTAATTTATTGAAAAAAATAATATTAAATCCAATAAAATAAATTCACAATTATCTACTCAAATTTATATCCTTTCAACTAAATTAGAATAAAGAATATTTTAGATATGAAAATAGTAGATCGAAAATTAAATAGTTTTAATATTGATGATTGTAATTTAGATAATCATAATTTTATTATAAAACATATATTTGAAGTCTATAGTACAAATAAAATTTTTTCAGACTTTTCTTCTATGATGGAAACAGTCGATAATATGTATAACAAATTAATTCCCTATAAATCATGAATTAGGGAATCTATTATATATAAAAAATTCAAATAAAATTATTTTGATCCTAAAAGTGATCATTTTTTTATTAATTTCAAAAGAAAGGTAAATATATCTCATAAATAATGTTCGATGTCTTATCTTTAACAAAGAATTTATTTAGAAATCACCAAGAGTCCTTAAATATCAAATAATTAGGTCAAAGTGAGTTTCTAATATTTACTAACAAAACATGACTCAAGATGGCCTATTATGAAGAACATAGTTCTTATCATTTCCAAGAAAAAGTAGAATACTAGTATGTTAAACAAACAGAAGATGGATTCTAGTTTTTCTTTGAATATGGTGACAAAAAAATCTAATTTAAAAAATTTGAATATGTTGAATGAGTTATGAGTCACATTTAGATACAATTAATATGGTGAAATCATCATAATTAGTGGTGATTATTTTCTAAGAAATAAAATAATTTTAAATGTTCTATATGTCTTAATTTAAATTAAAATGGTTTCTCTATTATTTAATGATTCTATGAGGGTTTTCTTTGTGAACTTCATGAATGTTATGTATTCTATAAAATTTTTTGAATTTACATTAATTTTATCTTTTAATATGCATGATAATATATACATTGTTGACCTAAGAGACTTAGGATATTGAAAATGTGACATCATGGAAATTAAAAGCCACGTTACATTAATGTTTTTCCATGTAATTTTTGTTTTTTCATAATTGTTTTCCTTATTAATGGATTTTGGATTTCTAAAATCTGAATTAATGATTATGGGTGAAGAAACAGACATCATGGATCAGTTGTAGTGCCATCGAGTAGTCAGAATAGTTCCACCAGATAGATGTTATAGGTGGTAATCTATCAAGAAATACACATAAAACATTGGTGAGATTAGGATAATATATTTTCATTTTATGGATAATGTAGTCTCCAAATCATCTGCCTATATATACAATCCCACGAATATTCTGGGGATTCCCATTTGTCCGGACCATTATGATGGCCTTTTTAATTTAATTCTAAATATCCTATTTGACTTATCCTTATTCTTTTTTGACACAAATTCATATATAATATATGTAGGAACTCACATTCAATTTAATTTTCTCTCCCCTTCCCCTATCATCTGTGGTACAATCTTGGATTGATCATTTGGCTCCCAAATAGTATGTTTCATCTATTTTATGTAAAATCCTCTCTTTATCTTAAGATAAATCCTATATCAATGTTGTGATAGAAAAGTTAATTGATTACCATGTGATTTAATATATAATAGTAATTTTATATAAATATAGACATTGGTTATTTATATTTTTCATAATTACATTAAATATTTCTATATCTACAATTCGTGAATTATCCTAATGGTTAACATGTTCTATCCTTATGCCTATGTCACATTAATATTCATGAATCATGATTCTAAAATCATTATTTTGAGGAATTCTGTTTGGATGTAGTAATTATTATTGCATAGACATTGTTCATTAGCGTCTCTTGGAAATTGATTTTGACACACCTGAGGTTGGAAGTACATATCATATAAGGAATTGTATATGGTTGATTGGCATGATTGTCCTGATTGGAATGTTTTTGTGTGAATATATCCATGAGAATAATTGTGTGATATGGTAGGATTTTGATTTGGTATATGGTGTGTGTGTGAGCCCCTTGATAAAAATTCATTTTTTTTATTTTTTTCTATCAATATAATAACCTCTTTTGTATGAATTCTTGATGTATGAAGGATTTTATCTTATATTAATATGAAAATGGATCAAAATGGAATGGTTACCCCCATGAAAAGGATCATGGGATACTACGATGCAGTGATAGTGATGATGGTGTGTCCTAGAGATTAAGAAGTTGTACAATGGCCTTGTTTTTTTGAAATGAGATAGAGTATGGGGTATAATTGTATTGTGTCTTAATCCAAGGCCAATCCAGGGGTGTAGCAGGATTATGACACGACCTAGTAGAGAAAGGGGAATATTGGCCTTGTGAAATAGCCCAAGGATAGTTTAGGGGTGCAAAAACCTCATTAACTAGCACGAGTCTTGATTTTTCATAGGACATGATACAGGATTTGTGTCACCCATGTTGAATGCTTTTCTATATAATCTAATATAATAAACTCCTTCCGTAATGCAGTTAAAGTGGGCACGATAATGGATCGTGGTATCCTAGGAAGTGCATTTTCACCTAGAATATGATCATTTTCTTATTAGTACATTTACATACCATCATCGAAAATGAATTTATATGTATTTTAACATGATGTAATGGATCTGTTGGTGGTTGCCTTCTCAATTTATACACCCATTATGCATGTGTAACTTGATCCATGAAACAATTTCTTGATCAGGGGTTTAGATAATGGAAAGGTCCCTATGTCAGAGAGATGAACTTGTGGAGTTTTATGATAGGGGATATTTTGGGATAGAATCTGAACTATTATTTCAATTTTTTAGTTTATACCCATTTTTTTCAAAAATCAGTTGACTTGACACATTGAGAGTCTTTTTTTTTGTTTATCCTTCTTGCAATTGTTTTATATCATGATTAATTGTTCTCTATTATTCTACTATATTAATAATTACATGTTGTGATTATAGTGTATAGATATGGTAAAAATGGTTATAATCTCTCCACATCACAATTCAGACCCTCGACGTAAGTTTTCAACGTCTTTCTTATACTGAGGCATGCATGAACCCATATGAAAATCATTTCCAAATCTAATGATGCGGGTCACGGAATTATTATGTTGTTTTAGACATAGTTTTATATTATTTTTTCAGGAATATGGTTGGGGAAATTTAGAAAGTATATGGGCTATGTGGGACTTGGGCAGGGGAGTCATATATGTTCTTGGACAGCTCTTATGTAGTGAACCTTCTTTTTTTGCTGATTATATTTCCATTTTTGATTGATGTATTATAGATTTATAATTATCTTGAGTACTATTGTTATTTTCTAGTTTATAGTATTTTTGTGCATTCTAATATCCAAAATTGGCACCTACGGTCACATGTCATGAATATGATTATTATTTTTTATCATTGTAAGTCAATTCATTAAATCTCATAGGAAATATATTATATATGATTACATGATATATATGTACTATAATTTTATTTTATTTAACTATTTATGATATGTTTTTCTATGTGTATGTGGTTGTGACAAACGTAAACATGAAGATGATTTAGTTAATGCCTTTCTTAGTACTATGGGAGTAATTCTTTAAATAAATGCGTAGCCTCTTAGGTTGTGTCATACTAAAATTATATTTTTTGTGTTACTATAATTTAATATGTTTTTTTAGTTCATTATAATGTTTAAGGTTTCTATAACCATTAATTTCTAATTTTCAATAATGCTGACATGACATAATCTTGAAGGAACAACCAGGAAAGTGGTTCAGGATACACATGTAAGAGAGGTAGCTCTTGTAGTGCCTCTAGATGGGTACTATTGTGTAATTGTGCTCAATAAATAGGCTACTCTAGTAGTTTTGGTAGTTTAATTGCTTCATATTGGATTTATTTTTATAGTTCTTATTCTAGTATGTAGATCAAATAGTAAAATGTTCAATAATGATAACAATTTCTATCTTAATCATCCCTCATCTATACATGTTATTGGAGGACCCCAGGATTAAAATTATCTTATTGATATCATTGAGGAAATATTTGATATAGTGAATACTAAATGAAGTCAATGGATTGAGATGGATTCTTTTATTCTTTATGGAACCACATGGAGATGGTGGGGTGTAATTAAAATGGAAGTGAGATGTGATGGTTATAATTTTTAGACCTTCATGAATGTCTTCATTGAGGAGAATTTTTAATATAATAAATATTTATCAAGGTCACATTTTTAGGAGGTTCAACAAGTTATGATGTAAGTTTCTTCTTATATTGAAAATTTAATGAAGTTGCTTCATTTTTATTCTCCTTTTTACTTATTACTAGGCATATAAGGAATAAAATATTTTACATCACTCTTCATCTAGAAATAACATGCCAGGAAAAGAGATTTGAACTGAGAGTTATTTTAAAATACTATGCAAGGACATGATGATTTTGAAGTGTATAGTGGAGGACAAAAATGTATACATTCCTTCACTCTTTAGTGGACTAATGAGTGGGATAGTATTGATGCATTGATATCCTTTTCCAGTAAAATTTTGTGGAAGGATGAGGAGGCATAGTATGGTGTCTATAAGTATTGAAATAAAATAATGGGTTCTTAATCACTCTTTTGGGAACATGGATTCACTCTATGGATCAATTTTGGATAGAGTAGACACTGCCATAAATATTTACCTTCATTATAGAACTGGTTTCACCAATTTGTAATGATGGGTTAAATTATTACATTATTATTTTATGGTGTGGATCTTAGGTTTCAACAATTTTTATGGATATATATGGGATATGGGGTCCTGACACTAATATGGTATCTCATCATTGGGGTCAAAAACCATAGGGTCACTGAATCAAACAAACCAGGAGACCTTGGAGGAGATTCCTGGCACTATCTCATATAGTGTGTATGTTTGGTGCTACATTCTGGCTAGTGAAGTAAATGGACTTTCTATTGATAGTGGATCATTCTGATTACCACTAATTTTTTCCTTTTTTAACACATGATCTTTGTATTCATTTATATATTCTTAATTCATTATTGAATTAGACATTACGTTTAAATTAACTTTTGAATATATTTTTCTCGATATAACTATTGGAATAATGGTATATTTTCTCTATATATTCCTTGAGTTTCTTGTAGTAGTTTTTAGTTATTGATATTTAATTGATCTACATATCTTAGAGATGAATCACTTTGATAATTTTTTATAACACAAAGTGTTTGATCAGTTATATGGAACCCATTGACTTCTAAAAGAGAAGATTATCCAGTAATACACCTAATGGTGATTGTTTTCTTACCTAGATAATGAGATTTTGGGTTAGGAAAAATGAGACTGAACATGAGTCAGTTTTCAGTTATTATAGTGTAGGAAGTGGGCATGGTACTAACAAAATACCATGTTGTAGTTTCCCCCAATTTTCCTCTAGTGGTGTACTGTTACTAGTTCATCTCCAATATAATTTCCCAAAACATTATCCTAATAGAGGAATTGAGTTTTATATCGAAGTCTCACTGGACTCACTATCCACATTGATCCCTCAAAATCATGTGGAACTAAATGAGTTTAAAAATATCAAGGTTCATATTGAGGATATATGGGAGAATTTATTTTTCAGACCACAAATGGGTGATCTATTTATGTACAATAAGATGAAATATGGGAGCATTCACCTATTCATAAAAAATAGGAATCTATATCTGGTCATAATAGTGAATTGATACTAGTTGTTGAGGATAATTTCATTTCTTTATCAATTTTGGGGGATCCCAATGGTTCTCTGTGATGAACTTTTGATCAGGCCACCACTAGATATGGTTCAAAAAATAGGAAGTAACTTTTCCAAGATTTAGGAGTTTTATGGATATTAATAGTATTGTGTAATGCCTTTTGGTTTATAAATTCCCTAGAAATCTTCATGGATTTCATGAAAATGATCTTTCATCAATATCTAGAATCTTTATTCATTTTATTTGTTGATGATATCTGGTTGTACTCAAATACCTCGAGGATGAATGCTTGGAATGTATATATCATGTTGAGTAACATCAAGCCCATCCGCATTATTATAAGATAACCAAGCATAAATTTTGGATTCAATAGGTTCTCTTCCTTTTTATTTTCATTTCTTAAGTGATAAAATCAATTGATCTACAAAGGTTAGAGGATGTGATGCCCTAGAACATGTTTATGATCATGAGTTTTCTATGTCATCTTAGGTACTAACAATAGTTAATTAAGGATTCATTGTGTCTGAAAGAACCAATGAATGATATTTCAAATAAGGGGTTTACATTTGAGTGGTTAAATCATTATAAATAGCCATTCATAGAGGTTAATAGGATATTTGAATCAGTAGATATTTTGATCTTATGTGTTCTTGAGATTGGGTATAATGTTTACAATGATGAATTTGGTGTTTGATTGGGGTTATTTTGTTTCAATGTGATCAGGTAGTTTCTTTTGTGTCTCATCGACCAAGAATCATGAGTATAACTACCCTATGTATGAATTGGAGATAGTGGACATTGTCCAAGACTTGATGTGTTGGACCCATTACCTTTTCATTGTGAGGGTTTTCTCTACACTAACCATAAGAACCTAAGGTATATCTTTTCTAAGTTGGAATTGAATATCATGAAGAGTAGTTGGGTTTTTTAACCTGATTTTGATATTAAGATTGATTATTCTCCAATAAAGGGTAAATTTTCAATAAACTCTTTTAGTTAGAAGATAGAAGAGAAATGAGAGAAAACATCAAAGGAGAAATAGAGACTGAGGATGTAGTTGGATGAATGATTGGTAGGAAAATTTGAGGATCAAGAGGTTACACTATGTTTCTCATTAGTTATCATGTATTCCTTAGAGGACTAGTTGAAATAAAACCAAGATATATATTTTGAGTTTTTAGTGATACAATAATGGTTAGTGCCGAACAAACCACACAAGAATGGTATATATGGATACAATATGATCTACATTCATCGGAAATTAGTGTTTCATGATCAAATGAGGGAAGAGATAATTATAAAATCTTCTTCTTCCTACCTAGTAGTTCATTTGGAATCAATGAAGATAAATTTTGATATTAGATTATGGTTAAGGTGGCCAAGAATGTAGATGGAAAACACATGTCTTGTCTCTCACTATCTCACCTATCAGATAATTAAGGTCAAGAATCTCAACTGAGGGTGATTTCATAAGCCTCTTCCAATGCTAAAATGTAAGTGATATGAAGACACAATTTATTTTGTTAAGGGTTTACCCGAGATCCAAAAATAATTAAATGTGTTATAGATTGTGGTAGAATGGTTACTGAATTTATCACATTTCTTTTTGAGTCGATATACTCATTTGACTAATGAATTTGGAATTCTATATAAACAATATATTATAATGGTATATTTATTTCTTGTATGAAAATTGTATTATCAAGATGCTCTTTTAATTTCAGGTGTTTTTTTAATAATTATAGAAGGTGATGGGGAGTCATTTGAAGATGGGAATGACTTGTGAAGCCAAAACTAATGGGTTCCTAAATAAGGTGATCTAGATTTCTGAAGAAATTCTTTGGTAATGAATCCTAGAATTCAATGTATAATTGGATGATCATTTAGGAATGAAAGGGTTTTTTTTGAATTAACAGTTTCCCATCTTTGATTCTTATTGAACTATTCTAGAATCATTATTAAAGTCATGTCATTAACTAATGTCTTATATTGAGGTAGGTGAGGTAGCTATTATTAGGATAATTATAATACATGATAGAAATGATTTGGTCCTATTGATTAATGAGTACATAATCACTACTAATAGAATGCATCACATTTATTCAAACCATAGGTGATAAATATTGTTTTTGGATGCTAGCAATAAGGTTCTCTTATCAGAGTCATATTGATTGTGGAATTGATGATTATTGAAACAGTGGATGTTGGAACAAAAATTTATTTATTTTTAAGATAATTTAGAGTATCAGAATAGTGGCCTATTTATTGGACCATCTAATATAGTATTGAGGTATACATAACATATTCCCTAGGTCTCATGATGTGAGGTTTGATCCTAATCCTATGCATATGATCGATAATAAGGATGTTGAATTAAAACTAGGTTCTTAATTTATGGATAGAGTGATAATAATATTTGTAATGAAGGGACAGAATTTTAAGTGGAACATGGTACCACATGTTTGAGTATAGTGTAAGTATCAAAAAATCAAATAGAAAACATGGGATCAAGAATTGGATGTTGGGGTGAAATGAACTTAATTATTCGAGCATAACCACTAGAAACACATCTAATGGATAAGAAATCATTATAGGGGAGATTTATAACATTAAAAAAACTAATTCTTGGTATGTTTAATTATAAACATGAATTTTCCATTTTTTCATTTTGTATTCTTATTAGAGGATTTTTAGACGTATGTAATAGAATTTGAAGTTAATGAGTGAAACATTAAGTAGATTGGAGCTACTAGTGTGCCTCTGGAAAGTCAGTATATTTCCACCAGACAAAATAATTAATATGGATGTACTGTAGTATGGGCCTATGTTCTAATATCTATTCTGTTCAAATCCACTAGCCCTTCGATGGATAAGGTAGTTTACCATGCATTTTCTTTGAGCTACCTACCCAATTACAAGGAAAAATCAAACAATAGGTGGGTCCAATATAGCCTGACCATTAAATATTTATTTATAATATCATGATAAAATAACTTTTTTAGACCTCCATCATCTTTTTTAACCTTCACTCATATATAATGTATCTAATATATCTTTTTACATATAATTTATTCTATCATTGTCCTCTCTTTATAGTGTTTGTATTGTATTGATATATTGGATACCAAATGGTATGTTTCATTTGTTGTAGCTTGAATCCATTCCTTTTATTTAGATGTATCACTTATCTAATTCACATTGGCTTGATATATGTGTTTCTTTATGATCTAAGGGAGAATTATGGGTTCATTTTTGGGTAGATTTTTAATGTAGAAACTTTTTATCATTCACTTGAACAAATATAGTTCTACTATAGGTGGAGAATCATATTGAGTTATTTAATCAATATCTAAGAATGCACCAGGTTATTATTCTTGGATATTTATTCTATAATTATAATTTTTATTAATTATTTTTATTCTATGAATATTGTTTTACATAGATTGTTTGGTGGAGGCTCTTTAAAATTGAAGTCGGCAAACCAATAATTTCAATTAAGTACCATTTAGGGACTTTTTATAAGGGTGGTCAGCATGATTGGTTTCATTACCCCTTAATCTAGAGTTTCTAATAATGGTATACTAGTTAAAGAAGAGATATAATGACCATGATGTCCTTTATTCAGTAGGCTTCAAGATGGAAACTAGTATATAGGGTTTGGAAATATCTCATATAGAAGGAATTACCCTCAATTATTTATTATGGATTATGAGATAACATAAGCTATCCACAAATAAACACTATCTTAAAATGAAAATGTGAGAGAAAACCAACCTATAATGCATGTATGACATAAATAGATACCAATCGAGTCTCCAAAAATACCAAAGAATTATGAGGTACTAACTCAATAAAAGAACCAATGATTGCATGAGCAATTTCCAACATGGTCCATGATGTTCTCCTAGAAATATAAAAACTATTTATATATGTATGGTGATCATGACATGTATAATAATTCTGATCATATAAAAGTTATATCAAAAAAATATGAATGGGTATATTAATATACCCATGAAGATATAGAATAACCAACATGCACAGAAATAGGTCAACTTACCTGTCTCATCCTCACATGGTATAATCACTAATTGACACATCAAAAATAGTTATATAATGAGATCCATATCAACAAAGGGTACATAAAACACTTTCCAATTAATATTCAACTCTAATTCCCTAGAATCATGCCCCTAGTAATCCCATTCCTTTTTTAAAGACCATGTACCAGACACATGGGAAAAAATACCAAATCATGGATGAAGAAATGTGGGAAACCCCAAAACATCTAGCCCAAAGACATCTGGGAATCAACATACACTTCCTTCCCTAATACTCATGGGAAACCACATCCACATCCTACAAGAATATTCCTAGGTAACCAAATTCACATCCTTCCATAACAACTAGTATAACTAGAATACTAGGGTATTTTGAACATGAATCACATCAACATTGTTCCCTCCTCTAACCATACTTGACCCCCACTTTTAACCACCGTATAATATAATTAATTCCTATATCTAGTGTACATGATACTTATGTTCTTCACAACTCAATTATATAAGTATTACATGGAAGAGATAGTGGGATAGTGGGGGGTAGCGATCAATATAAAGAAAGCATAGAAAAAAAACGCAAACCCAAATCATTTGGGTGTTGGGTGTAAACAAGAGACTTTTGAGGGGTGCATATAAAAATTAACTAAAAATACATTATAGGAAAAATAAATATAATCAAAAACAAGTTTTCACAATAATAATTCTAACATATTATACTACATAACCATAATGTCTCACAACCTTAGCCACTATGATTTCATCTTTTAAATGCATCATACCACCAAAGAAAGACAAATACACGACCCACGTACCATATTCCGTTAAAAACAAACCATTTATAATTATTTTAATTAATATAAATCTTCACTTAACAGTTCTTATCATTTCATATTTTGATTCATCCAATTCATTTTACATTTCAAACATTACCTTATTCATCAAAGAATAACTTACACCCACATTCATTAGTCATTAAAAACATTGGCCATTCATTATTAATTTCAAAATTTATTTTCCCCTCTATAAGTACAAGGAAACATGACACTAAAACACATAATAACATGTCCATATCATGCTAATGTTCTATTCTTAAAATCTACCACACATTGGAACCAACTCACGTTATAGCCATCACTAATCATATACACCAAAAACCTCATTCACCACACATCACCACCGTAGATTTATCAATGCACTTTCATCACAATTATTTCATTATTTTCAAATGTATTCTCACAAAAATATTATATTCCACAGGGAAAATTTTTACTAGATAGATATAAATTCCCATCCCTTTCCATGTCTAGTGTGTCTAATAAAGCATCATAAAGCAACAATCTAATCTAAAAAACATAATATTTTGAAAAAAAATGACATGTGTTCAGAACAATATTATAATAAATCCCCAGAATAGAAGTCATCTGATTACCCCATTCAATGTTATTTTAAATTTAAAAATTAATTATAACAATTGAGAATATATACACCATCTACGTAAAGGAAAACAAGAGCATGATATCCCCACACAAAAATCCTAAGTGTGAAAATATATACCAATCATAATGAATCTTCATGGATGGGTCATACAAGAACCTAGGATCAGACAACAAAAAAATGAATTCATTACCAATAGATCCTATACAAAGAAATCATCCATCAACACACACACAAAATATAAGTGAAATCCAATGACTATTAACTGAATGAAGAAATATAATAAGAATATATATAGAAAAAAAATATAAGGTTACCCCAATCCAAAGAATTCCAATAAAAATTATTTATGTATAACGAAGGGTTTTGAAACACCTAGGGATGTGAATAGAGAATGGGCGTATAATCATGGGT
The DNA here is from genome assembly GCA_963277665.1 of Viscum album. Lineage (NCBI taxonomy): Eukaryota > Viridiplantae > Streptophyta > Magnoliopsida > Santalales > Viscaceae > Viscum > Viscum album. The sequence goes on from OY728123.1 coordinate 777,478,344, forward strand.
TTTCAAAGTGTCGATGGATCATTTGGAATTTGTAACGAGGAAATAACTAAACATCTATTTATAAAAGAAGCCTGATGGTCTCTATCATAACATGGGGGGATTTAAATTCCCATTGTGGGTTTATAAAAAGTGAGTTCAAAATCCCACACCGATTTTACCATTTATTCCATGCCTTTAAATAAGGGTTTGTGGGGCCACCACAACCTCAAATAGGATGTGGTCCACACCACGATGTATCCTCTATTATGTTTCACAGCTATACACCATTCCCTAAAACTAAATGGGATATTTCTTTATATAACCACACCCACAAACAATATTTTTTGACTCATATTCCCCATTTAACATAGGATCTCCACCAGAGCACCACACATGGCACTATATCATTTGATCAAAACTTCCAATTTCATGTGAGATGAATGCATTCCATTGGACCCACAATCTAATCACCATAAATTTTCCAATGAATTTTCTTAGTTATCATCTTAAAAAATAAAAACCCCAACCCACATGACCACCGCCATGTCTAGAAATGTTGTAGTTCAAACCATGGTGACCCAAGAAAAGAAACATTACCACCTTAATCTTCCAGAACACCCCAAAAATCTCTGTAACATCATGAAGACTTGAGAAACAATTATTTAAATTACCGAAGTGTTTCAACTAATAATTGAAATACATATAAAAAATCCTATTCCTCAATAATAATATCCACTCTTGAAACATATAAATAAGTGGGGTCTAAACAACCACCCTAAGAGAGGCCTATAGGTAGTCTCGTTATAACTAAAACACTCCTGCCTTGTGGCACCAACCTCATAGAATATCCATTTACCAGAAGAATACAAACAAGCATTTTTATCTATACATATCCCAATCTAATGATCACAAAAATAATCTCTCAAAACAACCCCAAGAAAACATATCATGGAAGGACTATCCCTATTTCATGATATTACCTTCTTTGGGAAAAAATAACTCACCTGATGATTTAAAAACTTCAAAAAAAAAGAGGACATGTTTTATGGGATGTTTTGTTCCCTTATTTAAATCATAGAATACATAACAAATAATATTAGTAATGAAAAATGAATATATCATAAATCACAAAGTTTTTGGAATTACATCATTAATAAAAAACAAAACAAGCCTAAACTGAAACAAAATCTAGGTACACGGTAGGAATTTTTGTTTCTTGATCTTTATTACTATATTAAACCCCAAATTAAATCCCTAACACACAATCCAAATGTATGATCCATCCATTAATAACATTATATTAATTATCCTTGTCATTTACCTATCACTCCATGAATTTTAAGTCTTTCTTTATATCCAACCATCCCCAATCAATGAGATGGGATTCTTCATTAAAATATCAATTAAGATGATATATGATGATGACATAACAAATCCTATCAATGGGTTCTTAGATTTACAATGATATTACACCTCACTAGAATACTACAACACCACAAAGGGCATAATGAAATAGGGATAATAATTACTCACCATTTAAAAATTATGCATCACACGATGAGAATAAACCCTTATGAAATTTTTTTCCAATAAAAAAAATCTTTGTGTGTCATCCTAAAATGAACATAATATTTTTTTTCATCATGTCGATTTCTTAATAATCTAATGCAATATCCAAATCTTCTTTTTAGTGATTTATAGAACATTGGGGATGATAATAGATTACTCTCCAACCTGAATTGTGCATAACAGGCATTGACATAGACTCCCATACAACACCTATAATGGAGCCATTTTGATAGATAAATGGTGAATATTATTATAAGAGAACTTGACAATGGAAATTGATTCATTTGAGATCCACAAAAATCCATGATGAATCTTGTCAGAATATCCTCCAACACCCAGATGGTTTGGTTCATCTTTCCATATATCCAGTTAAGAAAGCAGTGTTGATTCATAAATAAGTTCCAAACATATGTCAAAATAATCTATTCACTCGTGAGGAAAATGATCATCCCGGTCTTAAAAAATATACCAAGTAACCCAAAGTAGTCGCACAACTTCATACACATAAATCCTCTCTAAAACATTCATCAAGATCGACTCCCTAATTGGTAAGATGTGTTCCTATAATCTATTAATATCCATGATTACACATATATAATTATATCATCACTATGCCTAGGGTAACAATGTTATTATTTCTATCAATATTTTATCCCACCTCTAGTTAAGGAAATATAAGGCTACAACAACTCAAAAAAATTTCTCTAAAACCATACATCGAGTGACACAAACTATCACTTCTCATTTCATCATGGGATACCAAAAATACAAATTTAATAAATGTTACATATTTACTACAATTGATCACAAATATTAAGGTGAAATTTGATATTCATAAATGAATCAACCAATCTTCTCTATCAAAATTTTTATCCTCCCCTGAACAACATTTGGTTCTGGACATAATCAAACCAGCCCTTAGGGGAATCACCATGGATGATAGGATAACATATCACCACTATATTTAAGTCTCCCCATTATAACTCCTCCTCTTAATATATCGTAAATTATTTCATTGTAATTTAAAACAAGATACCTCCACTATAAATCATCCCAACATCATGGTGCAAGGATTCAAAATCATCCATAACCCTCCAAGCATCATTAGACTATAGAACAACATCCATCCATGACATTATACTAAGCGTGTTAACCATGAAACTCTCCCTTTCCCAATGTGGGAGATATATAAATGTATTGGTATTAAATAAAAAACACGCACCTTCATTTTCTATTACTTAAGTCATTCTTAAAAAAATCACGCTCTTGTGAATGGTAAATAAAAAAAGAGTTATCTGATGAGGTAACATCACCAAAACATCATTTAAAACATGGATTTTTCTAGGTAAAAATAGTGGGAGGAATATTTATGGTCGTGTAGATTAAAATTCCTAGACCATAAGATATCACCACCATTTTTTCCTCATGAAATATCTAAATCCTAGAAAAGAAGTGTCCTTAATAACCTCAATAATTAACCCTTTAGTATCCAATCATAGTACTAGAAAACTGATTAATCTATCCTAAAGGTAGTCAAACATTTCCTAATAATGATCAATCCAAATTAAAGCCTACTATTCAATTAATTGATTTTTCAATAACTCTATATTCTGTGAGCAATAAAACAAGAACCTATTGTAATAACCAAAAATACAAAGAAAACTATGAAATTTCACCACATTACGAGGTGCTGCCTAAGAACCTAATTCCATGATCATTTGAAATTCCATAGCCACACCATAATGATATAAAAAATTAATAAGGAAATAGATCTCCTGTGTTAAAAACATTAACTAGGAAAAATTTATATAGAGTTAGTGGAATCAATGGACCTTTTAGACATATTTGAGATGATCAGAATGATCCACCTTAGACTTCTACTATATCATAATTTCATTGATGAATATGACTATAAAATTGTCCCTGAACATATAGAATATGAATTTTATGATCCCCATGAGCAATGTTGAGGTGTATGTGACACCAAATGGCATACCCATGAACATGAATTAACCATACTATCATCATAAGGATGTATTCAGGATGTATCCCGCTTTAAACAGAACCGATGACAACCATACCATAGGTCAACATTAAAGAACCATGTATCTTCTCTCAAATAATAGAAAATATCATTGAGCCCTAATATAGGGTAATGATTCTTGACCATCATCAAATTCACCAGTTGTTTACCTATAACTTCAAACCCCCGTATACCTTCTTGGTGAAAACACCAGAGCACCCCATCATGAAACACATGGACAGATAAAGCCCTTATGTAACCGGTATTCTATCTTAATACTATTCTCCCACAAATCAAAGAGTTCCATATGATATGGTTTGATTGACAACATAGAATTACCATTTTTTAAATCTATCTCTAACTCAAAATCATATTGAGGGGTAGTGTCACAACCTCATAAGGAAGATATCATGATATTCATAGAAAACTATGGCAGCTTCCACCAATAAACACACAATATATTTTATAAAAATATAATCATTAAGGAAACAAGGGGCTCCACATGCCTATATTATATTAAAGAACCTCATTCATCAATGAAAAAATAATATTTATCATCCATATTTAAGATCCCATAATTACTATTGATGAAATATGTATCCACATAAATAGAATAAAACCAATCAATATTTATGATGACTATTTATGACTAAATTTCTATAAATAAGGGCTCCCCATAGGATAGATGATTCCCGATCATTATTCTAAACCATATGTAGACATCAAATATGAAGGTATAGGCTTAAAAACTCTTATTAAACTCTAGGGGAATGAGAATTAACTAAAAATATAATCCTAGATCACCGAATAAGGATTTTGTAAAGAAGAATTGGGAGTATCCTAATTCAAACAAGTAAACATCAATTTTATTTGATAAAATGGTCATACATATGATGATATTTATCGATTCTATCATCAAAACTCCCCATGCATTCAATATACCATTACCTATTCCATTTCCTTGAAACTAATTAGATTTTATATATCTAAAATCTATGATAGTTCCATGAGTATGTGGTCCATCATGAGGGTAGAATATACTTTCTTCAACTCCTCTCTACTAATGAACTAATGATTGAATCCTCTATTGTTGTTGTGCCCTGAACAACCCACCCAAACTAATCAGTCCTCTCTATGAATTAAGGAACTAATCCTAAAACTTACCATAACTACCATAGGTATGGAATGTTAATGTGAATACTCCTGTAGAAACTCAAAAACCACAAACCCTAGAAAATTCAGTGTAGTGGGTTGTGGAAAACTCTTTTATGGTTGTAACTTTGAAAGATCTGACATCTCAGACTTTATACTATCAATGCTTCCCAATAAGGAAACCAAATTATACCCTATCATGATACTCCTCCACGTGATTTCAAATGCTCATGCACTTTTTCCTTCTTTGGAAATTCCAAATTCCATGGAAATTAAAATTTGGTAATAACGGAATAGATTAAAGGGAAACGTACCTCCTCAAGACACCACAATTTAGCAGCACATTTGGAAAAAATTAGGGGTGAAACAAAACACTATACCTAAACATGCCCCCAAGATCTCCTATAGAAATACACCAATTATATTGATAATACAACTCCATCCTCTTAAACCCCATCATCTCCAATGATAGGAATTATTCTAGTAAATCATTCTATATATATCTTCCCATGAAATACCTACCTTTTTTCAATAACTATAATACTACATCCACTTATGATTCACATCACCTCCCATCAGACTAACTACTGATGGTATCCAAACACAACCCGATCATGGATAAAAAAAATATCTCAAGAACCTCTTACCATTAATCCATTTCTAGATTAGAGAAACTCCCTCACACCTTTCCAAAACCTTTTATGGAAAATAATGTATCACTAAATTAAAATGATCACCATCTTCGGCCATATAGATCCTCTATTGGTCAACTAGGCCATCATTCAATACCTCACTAGCCAAAACCAGATGCATACAATAACTAGAATCCATTGCTAAAAATCCCAGAGAAACCCTAATCATAGTAGTATAGAATTTTATTAATTATTATTGAACTAATTACTTTAAATTTCCTAAAGTTCACCCAACTAAAACATGAAAACATCCCATCATGTTGAATGCACCTCTATTAGGTCTCTACATTGCAAGAGGAACTAGCTCACATTGTTATTTGGTAGACTCAGGGTAGATAAATTTGATCTTAGGGTCCCTAAAACTCTCTGAAATAACTCGTATCCCTATCATATGTAACACATGAAGATAAAATGGAACATTTTCCCACTATAAAATTTAATCCTTATATTTAATAACTCCAATATATATAATTTCACTCTACCTAAACCTCTGATACCAATCTATCATAACCTTCTCCTTCTAGAGGTACACTCATGTGAAAGAATTTAGTATGACTGATAATGAACCCTGAAACATTATTTTAGTAGTCCATATTTTGGAAATTATATCCAAGGCTTTGAAAATATTGCATATATAGAGAATTTCTCTCAATTATTTATTGAGGATAAATATATTGATTAAGTTAAACACAAAATAAATCCACCTAATAAAAGAAAATTAATTCCAAAAACCATAACATATTTCTTGTATAATATAAATTGAAAGGAATAGAGCCCCCCCCCCCAAATACCAATATAAATCCTTTGGAAATGACCCAAAAACATATTCAATATAACGACTAGTATTGTCAATCTTATTCACTGATGTTACCCTAGAAACTAAAAAAATAGTTTTTATATTTGTATATTTTGTATAACACATATACCTAGTAAATAAATACATGTGGTCTCGCATGAACATGTGAAAAGATCATTCTAATGATCTTGTGGGAAGATAGTAGAATAAACATGCACCTAAATGGGTTAACTAACCTATGCCATCTACACCATGGTGTGATCACCACATAACACATCCAAAAAGGTACCATAATAAGAATAATATCAGTAAATTATACTATAATCCTCTTTATTGTTGATATTACACTGTTATTCTCCATCGTTGTATATTATAATCCTCCCATATGTTTCATAAAAACCGTTGATGAAGAATCCTGATAAAATATGTCACATATTGAAAAAAAAATCATATCAAAGACATTTCATCATGCATGAAGACCCATTTGAAACCACATCTCCATATTCCCAAGGTAAACTACACATCCACACCCATAGATGTCCTGCAACACAAGAAACTATATCCAAATCCCCTCATAACAACAATCATTACCAAAATATTTGGTTTTTTGACCATAAAGGATATCAACTTTATTCACTAATCATAACATGAATTACAACCACTATAAACCACCTAATAATATCAACAATAATCACCTCTAGTTTACGGGTCAAATATTTCTATCATAGTTGATTAATATCAATATCACTAAGAAGAGAGAGTGGATAAGTGGGTCAGTCATCAATCTCTCCTCACCATCATGGAATTTTATGAAAAAAACCGAAAACAAAAAACAATTATATTCTATTGTAAATACGTGATTTGAGTGGGGTGTGTATAGAAATAACCTAAAAGTACAAGATTGATAAAATACACACAAGCCAAACCTATTTTTAATAATAAAAAACCAACAGATCTCCCCACTTCACCATATGTTATCACAACCTATTCCACCATTTTCTTATTATTTAAATTCACCATTCTATAAAAAAATAAATATACACTAGACACATCCCATCATTCCTTCCAAAAAAAATTTCATAATTTCCCAATTACCAGACAACATTATCTAAAAAGATTATACATTTCATATTTGGATGTAACCCATTCATTATCCATTGCATATATTGGCTTTTTTAAAATAAATTATTCTTTTCGATGTTCATTAATCATTGAAACTCACCCCATTTCATAATAGAAGTTTTCATTTCCTGTCCATTCTTTAACTACATGGAATCATCACAACACACCATAAAACAACACATAGAAGCTCATCCAAATCATGGAAATGATCCCCAATTCAATGCCAACCCATATCGCAACCACCACACATTAGAGCCAATAAAATAATAAATCACCACACACGTCGTCTTCCACACATCAACACCATAGTTTTATCAAAAGTATTTAATCATAAATATTTCATTATTTCCCAGGTAATCTCAGAAAAATACTATATTCCATGTGAAACCAATATATAAGCTAGATGAAGGCTTTAATGTTTTTCATGTTTGGTGAGATTATTTAAATAACAAAAAAAATATCAATGAAAGTAATATTTGGGAAAATATATATTCTTAAATATGTAATTACATGTCCTATTAAATGTTGTTGGACTCCTCATGTATTAATCATGTTTTAATGATCAAAAATATTATTACTGCTAATTAATCTCAATCTTAGTTGCCCATCGTTCTAATGCTCTTAAGTCTCAATAATAACTACACATCATGTCACAATAATAACAAATTTTATTGAAGTTAATTACTCTCTTTATTATTTACCGGTCTTATTCATGATAACAGATCTCACTTATATTATCAAGACTTTTTATTTATGTTTCAACTTCTCTTACTCTCTAATGATTAAGCTTAATCCATATTCTGCATATTACTATTTAAGTATAAATACAGATATTTGTCTATGTATGGACACACTGTGAAGGACACAATGTGACCCAGACACCGTGAAGGACACACCATGACCCAGAAACTGTGAAGGACACATCGTTATGGACACACCATGACCCAGACACCGTGAAGGACACACCATGACCCAGACACCTTGAAGGACACACTGTGACCCAGACACCGTGAGCTACACACCGTGACATGGAGACACCGTGAACCACATACCGTGAGGACTATACCATGAAGAAGACATCGTTTACATAATCACTGTGACACCATTTCTTAACTTTTTTTTCAATATTATTTAAATAATGATAACAATAATATTTGAGGTTTTTAATGTAATTAATGTTATTTAATGATAGTTTTTGGCATGTAAGGAAACCGTATCTCGTACCTATGAAAAGTGAATCATTCCTACTTCCAGAACTCATGGAATATAAGGAAGATTACGATGCAGTACATGTTCATGTGGTGAAGCAAGAAAAGTGTTACGATACAACAAGAAGAACATACATACGCCCGAGAGTACTGTGCTGAACAAAAAGGAACAATCCTGATCAAGAAGGAGATTGAAAGACATTCAAAGAACTCGCATAAGTTCAATCTAACATCACTGAAGAGCACACGATGAATCAAGAGATCATTTTAACTCCTGTAGAACTCAAAATGAACTTCGACACTCTATTTTTCAAAAGAAAAACCAGAGAAGGACTAAGAATCAATTCTACTGAATCCAACAAGTCTAGAGCCACATTGCTAATCACTAGAGCTTTATAAACTCTTATCTATTCTCTCTGAGTGATTTTTTTATTTACTTTTGAGCAGCGTGGTGTACTTTGTATATCTCTCACACACACTGTCTCATGAATTGAACTAGAGGATATCAAAATCCTTACTCTAAAACTCTGAACTCTTGTTTACCCACATCAACTGTGGAAGAGGTACTTGTGTGGCCTGATCTCTATTTTGTTTCCCATGAAGAACAGTGGTAGAGGTCCCTGTATGTCCTAGACAGTTTTGTAAACTATTTTTAACCCCGATCCAGGGTTTGGATCAAATTTATATAAATTTAAGAGGACTAAGTCTTGGGTTGAGACTGAACCACTTGTTACATCTGTTGTGCATCTTTAGTTTATGTTTAAATTATACAACATATATCGTTTACACTCTGCTGCTATTACTTTGAAATAAAAAAATATTTTAAAGCTACTTTGATAGTTAAATTATCATGTTTTTACACTTATTGTAAATTAGTAGTTTAGTTTAAAAATATAGTTTGATCTTGTGGTTAAATTAACTGAGACCTAATCAATCTCAGTGAATCTAAGTGAACATTTACAATCTGTATAAATTCATTAAAGTTTAACTTGTTTTATAAATTGGGGGATTTTAAAAAGACAATATTTTAAAAAAACTTTTTATTGGATCTCAATTCACCCCCCCACTCTTGAGTATCCACTCCGACCAACATTTGGTATCAGAGGCTGTTTTTGTTTAAGGATTTTTGAATTACTCTAATTTTCAACTGTGATTTTTTTTTCATCTTTAATGATCTTAAATTTATGTTAGTTCTAAATTTTATCTCTTTAATTATACATTCTAAAATATAGTAATAGACAATAGATTAGAGGGTGCTACTACTAACATGCCACCTTTCCTCAATGGTACAAACTATGCTCAGTGGAATCTTAAAATGAAAATTCATTTAGAAAGCATGGGTATTGATATTTGGACTGATATATAATCTCAATATAAAATTCCAAAAACCGAAAGAATATCTTGGGATGAACCTAAAACGACTACCTACAATAATAATTGTAAAGCTATGAATTCCCTATACTATGCTCTAGGAGATGAAGTGTTTAACAGAATTTCTTCTTGCAAAACTACTTTTGAAATTTGGGATACATTATGTGTTTCTCATGAAGGCACAACCAATATTAAAGAAATGAGATTAAATACTTATACTATTAAATATGATAATTTTAAAATAAAGACTGAGGAACCCATTTCTGATATGTATCTCAGGTTCAATGAGATATTTAATACAATAAATTCACTCAGTAATGTTGTTCCTGCAAAGGAAAAAATTATGAGGATACTGAGATGTTTACCAGAATGATGGAGAGGCACATCTGTTTCAATCAGAGAGTCATGTGACATTGCTTCTCTAGCAGCCAAAGAACTTATTGGTAAGCTTATGATGTATGAGGAAGAACTCAATGTAAATAAAGAGGAAGAGGACGAACCAAAATGGAAATCAGTGGCTTTCAAGACTACTGCTTCAAAGAACAAGGACAAAGAAAAACCTCAGATACAAACTGACAGTTCAACAATTGAAATCTCAGACACTGATAGTGATGCTGAAATGACTCAAATAGCCAGAAGGATTAAGAAATTTTATAGGATGAATAAAATTTTCAGAAAATAAAATTACAATGGAAAGTATGACAATAAGGGACATTGGAAGAAGGACTGGAATAAGCCAGATAAAAGTGATGAAGATGTTTGCTATGAGTGCAAAATAAATGGACACATTAAAGCAGACTGCCCAAAGCTAAAATTCAAGAAGAAATATGATTACATAGACAGTAAGTACGAGAAAGCAATGAAGGCTACCTGGAGTGCTTCTAAAGACATCATAGTTGAATGTGAAATGTCTGATTCTGAAAATAATCGTGCCAACATGTGTTTCATGACAAACAAATCTGAGGTAACCTTAGATACTCCTGTGTTAAATTCTTATTATTCTGGAGATAATGCAGAATCTGATTCTGATTCTAAAAACATGACTAGTGAGGAATTATTTGAATATTGTAATATGATGGAAGAGACATGCAATGAACATACGGATAAATACAAATCATCAAAGAAACAGAATGCTCTCACCACAACTGTTAAAACCGAACTTACAATTGAAAAAGAGAAAAATTATCAACTGTTAAAGGAGAACACTAAACTGAAAATGTCTAATGAGAAACATAGAAAGGACTTAGAGAAGTTCAAAAATGGAAAGGATACACTTACTCAAATTCTAGGAATGCAAGTGGCACCAAAATACACTAGTGGAATAGGATACAAACCAGGATAGAGACAATTTACCAAGAATAGATTTATTCCTAAATCTGGATAGAATACTGCTAGTTCTAGTTCTGGAAATCCATATGCTTCAAATAGTTATTCACATAGTTATATATCAATTAAAGTTTATCTTTCAAAATCTATTGATTCTTTAAATTATATGAGAATCGTAAGAAAAATTTGGGTGCCTAATGTTGTAATTGCTAACCTGTCTGGACCCAAGAAAATCTGGGTACCAAAATAATACTCTATCTAAAACTGTTTTGTAGGAAACTTGCTTGAAGAGTTCCCACAAGAAGGTATGGTACTTGGACAGTGGATGTTCAAGTCATATGTCTGGGGATTACTCATGTTTCAAGAGTTTAATAAAGGTTAATGGAGGCTACGTCACCTTTGGTGATAATTCTAAAGGAAAGATCATCGGCCTAGGCCAAATTGGTAACACATATCCAGTTTTTATTTCTAATGTTTTATTTATTGATGGACTAAAATATAATCTATTAAGTATTTCTATGTTGAGTTATGAAGGTTTTAATGTAAAATTTGAAAATGATTCCTGTAATATCTTTAATTATAAAAATGTTTTATTATTTTCTGCTTTATGAAATGAAAATATTTATGCTGTTGATTTAAATTCCTTAGATAAGCAAAATGATACCGGTTTAAATGCTTTTCATAAAGAGTTCTGGTTATGGCATAGGGGATTAGGACACTGTAATATACACTCACTTAGAAAACTATCTAGGATGAACTTAGTTAGAGACTTACCCAAACTTGAGTTTCCAAATGACAAAGTGTGTAATCCCTTTCAAAAGGAGAAGCAACAAAAAATCTCTTTCAACCCAAAGAAAGAAGTCTCAACTTCTCAATCTCTCGAGTTGGATCACATGGATCTATTTGGACCATCTAGAGTTTCTAGAATAAATGTGAAGCACTATATCTATGTCCTAGTAGATGACTTTTCTAGATATACATGGGTATACTTCTTAGCTCACAAAAGTGAAGCTTGTTCTTATTTTATTAAATACTCCAAGTCTGTAGAAAACCTTAGTGGAGTTATGATTAAAACTCTAAGATGTTATCACGGTCGTGAGTTTGAAAATCATGAATTTGAATCCTATTTCTCACACAATGGTTATAATCAAAAGTTTTCTTCTCCTAGGACACCTCAGTAGAATGTTGTAGTAGATAGAAGAAATTTATCTCTGCATGAAATTGCTTGAACTATTCTTAATAAATATGACCTCCCTATTTACTTTTTGGCTAAAGCTGTGAATAAAGCTTGTTATATTATTAATAGAGTCTTAATTAGACCTTTTCTTAAGAAGACCCCATATGAGTTGTGGAATAATAGAAAACCTAAAGTTAATTACTTTAGAGTCTTTGACTGCAATGTTTTTATTCTCAATACAAAAGATAATCTTGATAAGTTTTCTTCTAAGAGTGATGAAGGAATATTTTTTGGATATTATTTAACCAGAAAATCCTATAGAGTATTTAATAAAGAACCAAATTTGTGGAAGAATCTATTCACATCAAGTTTGACGAAACTGATCCACATGAGCCTAAAACCTCACTTGAAAATCTTGAGGAAGATTTCAGTATTCTGGACCTTAATGATAAATCTAAATAACCTTATGTAAAAACATCCCGTTCTGGACATATTCCAGAATCTGCTGCTATGGAACCCGATCCTATAGACGAACCTAAAATTTCTAGACCTACCTTTACTAGATCATCTAGAATTCTAAAGAATAATCCTTTGGATGCTGTTGTAGGAAATCTTGATAGAGGGAATCAAACTAGAGCATATCTAAAGTATATTTATTTATAATATTTTGAAAAATAAACCTATAAGGATTGAGAATGGACAATTTTTTACCCCAATGATTTATAAAAAACATGGAATGACATAATTAGTTTTAAAAATACCAAGTGTATTATTTCTTATAAGAAACACTCACCCCCCTCTCTTCTTTACAAATTAAAACCCCCTTGTTTTATCCATTACCTACCCAAATAACTTCTGAAAATGATTCCTCTAATAATATATCATTTAGTGTGGATATAAATGAAAACAAATAAGGTTTTTTTGAAGACCTAAAGAGAATACCCAAATAAGAGGTATCATTTATAAGTGTGGGTTCGTGGTTTAATTATTCATCCACCTCCTTCAATTCTTATTATTTCATTTTGATATAATGACCCTATTATACTACATATTATGAGATGTTTTTATGTTTTTTTCATGACCTAAAACAATCAATTATTCAATGAAATGGTTAATAAAACCATACATCATTTGTACGGAGGACTACTTCCTCACGAAGAAAAGTCATTCATTTTCCCATTATTTCACCCACTAGTAGCACATAGTGACAAATTTTTTATTTATATATGATATTTTTTATTTGTTATATTATTATAGTTATTTAATAATTACATCAAAGATACCTTCATGTTTTCTATTTTGGGGTAATATGATAACATCGCTTGTGTGTATGATGGACCACCACCTCAAAAAGTGATGTGGTTCATTCATTTTTTAAATGGAAGGTTTTATGGATGTGTTTAATTAAAATATGTGATATAGATGAAATAAAAATAATTCTATAATGATAATATATCAATTAACATTATTTACATTAATCCTACAGGAAAATAATTCATTCAAGTGTATGTATGACCTACCATCACCATTAACAGTGCATTTAATTTTCTATCACTAAATTTTATGGATAACTATAAATACATGTGAAAATAATATATATTATATTTATATTTTTTTTAAATTCCATTAATTATTAAATCATGATCAATGAAATGAGATCAAATAAATATTGAATCCAATAATATTGAAAAACAATGCATGTATTACTCGAAATATAACATTAACATAGAATTTTTAATAAATATTTAATAAAAGGACATAATTAAATCATATATGGTATGATATATTTAATTATAGTTCTACAATATATTTATAATAATATAATTCTTTTTATTAATTAGTTTTTGAAGTGTATGAAAGAATTCAACACTTAATGTATGTGATTTAACTCTCACATTTATTTCATGTGAGAAAAATTCTATATTCCCCAAATGTTTCATTTATGTTGAGTTTATACTAAACAAGAATTTATTTTTTGTTCTTCTAATTTAAATTATTTTAATTTACATATCCTTTTGAGTTTCTCTATTTCATAGGGTTTATGGTTCAAAAGCTACCAAAATGGTAATAGTGTTTTATCTTAATTCTCCATCATTGATATATATGATTATGTTATCAAACTATCTTATATTATGCGGTGTATATATAGCCCCATTAAAATTTCAAATAATCAATTTATTTAATATAATGTAATTTTAAGTTCAATTTTATTTTATTCCTTCATAGGGATTGTAATTATATGATACCATAGTAGTAATGAATTAATGTTACCATCTAATATTTTATTTGGATTGTAATTTATAATGATTTTAATGATTATATCTAATAAAATATATCAAAATATACTCATAAATTTTATTAACCTCTAATTATTAATTATCTTTTCATGTAGTAGTACCATTTTTCAACTCATTAGTACTTGAAAAAATTAAGATACTATTTTTTTGAAAAAACATGCTAGATAAATCATTTTGATCAAAAACACCATTTATTTCCAAAACCAATTTTCTAAAAATGTTTTCAAAAAATAATTTAATATTCATAAATTGATTTTAAAATACATTTTTACCCATGTTTTAATTTTATAAAAATCAATTTAAAAAAATCATCTCATTTTCTAAATAATTATTGTTTGGTTATTATAAAAAATGTGAACCAAATATTTGTTTTCTTAACATACATTACATGAAATGTTTTCCCCATTTTCATGAACACTCAATGAATTCATTATTCCCATAAATTATTTTATATTTATTTTCATTGAAAATGTTTTCTTTGCTATTTGAGAAATTTGTAGATTTAATGTAATTTATTTCAAAATGAAGGAGACTCTAAAGAAGTTTTAATCAATAAAAACAATTTTCAAATTTTAATGGACATTATCCTAAAAAATATTTTATTTTTAAGGATTACTTTATAAATTTAAGGGTTATTTATAAAGAAATGTTTTTCAATATTTTTTTAATAATTTTTAGTTTAACATTTTAATTTCAAGGAAAACATTTCTTCCTTAAGAAATGTTCCACACGACCTTTCAAAATCATTTTCTATATACGATGGAATCCACCGATATTACCCATTAATTATTGGGGATATGATCCTTATATACCATTCTTATTATGCCTTTGAATAGTTTTTGTTTACGATGGAAGGATGTTTATGAAACTCATTTTGTTCTATGAGTTATACCATGATAAAATTCTTACGAAACTTGTAGTTTTTTTCAAAGATATGAAATGATGTAATTATGAAATGATTATGAATCCTATCCCTTTTATACAAGTTATTATATGATTAATTGCCTATAAACCCAATATCAATTAATAGGTTATGTTACAAAGAATTTTTTATGTTCTTATGTCACACGTAAATATGGTTTTTATTATGAAATGGGTTGGAACTATTTGTCCCTCTAATGCATTGGTTAAGGATTTATATCTCATGAGATATAGATGAATATGATGAGAACTTAACCTAGTTTAATATGTTACTTTTTCTTATATAATGTTCTTTTAATTGAATCTTTATCACTTTGATGATTTTGGGAGAGAACCCATTCAATTATGATATCCTTAGATATGATAATTGTCTAATATAGAAGTTATTTTATATGATTATGGTTTCTTAAAAATATATATATTCTATAAATTATATTCCCTCATTAATTATGTTTTTTGATTCCATTATGATTTCTGTTTTATAATGTACTAGTATTTATAAAATGAATCATGATTATGGTCAATTATGTGTAAGTTATGGTTTTCAATTACTAATATCATGATATCATACACTTATGTTCATGTTATACTTTCATATCTCATTTTTTCACACATATGCTTAAAATAAAATCACCCTTTTATATGTTTTTTTTCCTTAGGTTATGAAGTATGCTTTTAGGAGGATATGTTTATGAAGAGCAGTAAATGGGAAGATATATATTAGAGACATTGCAGATCTACCCTGAATTAAGATGGTAGTGTTATATGATTACAAGTAATCTAAACTTGAATATTATTTTGGGTCATGTATGTTTAAGGTATTGAATATTAAACTAAATAGAAGAAATATATATGTAAAAAAATAGAGGTTGCTGTAGTTGGTATCAGAGGAAATGTTTACTCAACCTTTGTAAACTAGGATGAGAAAAAATTGTTGAGATCCCAATGGATATTTAAATAGATAAGTCGAGGGATATATATATATGTATAAGTCTAAGTATGGTTTATGGTATTGGAAAATATAAATGAATTTTGGAAAATGGTAGATCAAATGGTTTCTAAGAAATTTGAAATCTGTTTATACACTACAAGTTGATGTTGCTCTGGAATAGATATACATAAGTTTAATAACATTGAAAATGAAGAATTATATTAGACTCAATGCTCACCAAGTGTATGATGATGTTCCTTGATATACACCTATTTAAACACACACACCTATGGGATATTATTTGGAAATTTAAAAACACTTTATGAACCATCATGAAGGAATAAAATATTTTATGCTTATTAATGGACTAGGATAAAAATAATGTGTAATATATTAAAGGGAATTTTTCACGATTTAGACATCCCATATTCAATTTTTTTGTGATTATATTGTTTTTAAATGATTATTATAGCTCATAGAGTGATTTATTTTATTCAATTTTTCTAACCAAAAAAATTTGTCTTAAAAATGATTAAGAAGAATTTTTTAAATGATAATTAAAATGGAATGATGATTGGAGTTATGCATGTTGTGATTATAATAAATAGATTTAACAGAATTTGATCATCAACATGAAAATTAAATAGAAATTGGATTCTCCAAAATAAGAGAAAGATATAGTTTGTATTGATTTTTGGTAATGGAGACCATATGGGGAATGTGTTTGAGTTTCCTATATATCGAGAATGTTGGATGAAGAGCCCAGGTGTATTCCACATAGGGATGAGAATATGTTTTGATTGTGGAAAATAATGGCACAATGAAAATAACTAAATAAGAAAATTAAAAGTTTGGTTAACATAATGGATTACAATAATGATTTCTCTAATATGTAATCTACAATTTTATTATTTATATGTCGAGTGTATTGGAATTAGGAAAATTAATGTCCAAAGGGGAATGATCATGGAGAAAATCAATAATGTTGTATGAGTAATGGATATATTATTGACTATGGAGAGATTAAAAATTATATATAAATGGAATGAAGTATTAACAAATAATATTGTGAAGAATATATTATAGTAACATTATTATATGCGGTGGATTAATTAGTTACTTATTGGAATTATAATAATATTTTTCCATATATTTTTTTCATTAAGGACTTGATGAAATAAGTTTATTGATTTCAAGGGATTGGAAAATTGATTTAATTTAAGGATTTCTGTAGAGACCCAAAGCTTGACGTACATGGAAATTACATTAATTTAGCGGAATACATAATACATAACAAAAACAGACACACAAGGATCGTAATAGTTTAGTGTCTTTGGAAACTTGGAACGTAATCTTCTAATCATGGTGAAAGATCTTCAACATCTCCCATAAAGATCATCCCCTTTTTTTCTTACCTAAAACTTTTCTTTATATCCTGGGGAAAAGAAAACATAATAAGGGTGAGCTCAAATGCTCAGTAAGGGTAAGCATGGATAAAATAAAACATACCATATACGTTGGAACTTAAAAACATGAACATAATGTTTAAACATCAAAATCTTGAAAAATGACATAAAACATGGAAGTACGTAAGGTATAGATCATAAAGAAACATTAATAATGATAAAATATCAGGGGAATAAAACATGTAATTGTGGCAACCATTAAGCACATGAAATTATTTCCATAGTATCCAAGGCATTTCTCCCAAGACCATCTTAGTGGAAAAAGTCCCTTTCTGAATCGAGTTCACTCCTCGTTCCAATCCTGTATTACTGAACCGGTTTAACTTGCCGTTCTAGCCATGTCTATCTCATGAGATATAAATCATTACCCAATGAATTGGAGGGAGATATAGGTCCCACCCATCTCATAATGAAACCATTCTTACTTGTTCCACAAAATAAACATACATCATTCCTAATAACCCAATAAATAGAATGGGTTTCATAAACATCATCCCATCATCACATATTCCATATAAAACAAATGGATATCATTTCATAATAAGAAAAGTGAAGCCATGTAAATCATAGAAACATGATACTTGAAACATACACATATGAAATAATTTCATCTTAGATGGAAAATGGTTTTGATAAAACATTTGAAATGAATTCTTGAGAAAAATATCCTTTCTTCTTCAAAATCAATTTCTTTTGACAAAACGTCATGCAATTTTAAAAGAAATGGATTTTTTTGAAAATAGTTATGAAATCTTTTGGAGGAAGCTTCGTGAAAATAAGGCTTTATAAAACCGTAAAAATTCCGTTCGTGCCGTATAAGTTAAAAAAACATTCTTCTCGTACTTTTACCGGAAAAGTTAAAAAGTACCTCGTAACGTAATCAAAAGAAAGATTCCTTACATACCATGTAGTAAAATTCAAGAATGGGTAAAAATTACTTTAAACATACATGAAAACTCTTTTATAAAACATGGACATGGATGATAGAAATAACCCCAGTAAATACTTACGAATAAGCAATCTCGAATAAAAATAAGATTCGCAAAATTATCCCTTTCCTTAGGTC
The DNA here is from genome assembly GCA_963277665.1 of Viscum album. NCBI lineage: Eukaryota > Viridiplantae > Streptophyta > Magnoliopsida > Santalales > Viscaceae > Viscum > Viscum album. The sequence continues at coordinate 777,497,440 of OY728123.1, forward strand.
CGATATGCTTCGTATGTTTCTGAACCTCCTGTATAATGATTTAAATAATTTTATTGACTTATTACAGAATCATATTAATTGTTATGATATCATATATGGTTCATTATGACTTTATATTACCCGTTCTTTTGTAAATTCCATGTTAAAGTGCGTTTTGGGTAAAATCGTTTCATTTGTCGTCCATGTTTTGACTTGTAATTATTCATATGATTACTTAGATCATTATTACTTACATAAAGAATGTAAAACATGATTTATACATAATATATATTCAGAATATAAATATATATAATAGATCTCTAAATGGAAACAAATACACCATTCATGGAGACGGTAGGCCGTACGTACGCATGAACGTTGTTTTCGTTTCCTCATTGAATTTAATGGAATTAATTGGATGAAATACATATATATATACATAAATACAGTATCATTATTATGTCATATATTTCATGATTAATTATAATATATACTGTATAATCATTTATGAATGGTTAATCATTGAAAATGAATCTCATCGCGTCATGGAGACGGTATTCCATACGTACGCACGAGCGATGATATCATTCCCATGATCATGTAATTTTATTGGAGTGTATGTATACTATTACAGAATAAATATCAATTTACAATAATCATATATAGTTATTATTTACACCATTATAACCATCCAAGTAAGGTGGTGGTGGAAAATAGATTACACCACGGCGTGGAGACGGTATTCCGTACGTACGCACACACGATGATTTCATTTTTCGTAGGATAGATAGATGGTGAAATAGGGTTGTTTCATAATTATAATAAAATATCAGTATATGAGTGATAATTATTTTATTACTTCATAATGAAAAATCCTAATAATAAGAAGTGTAAGAAAAAATAAAGGTGAACGAATCGGTAACGGAAATTACCTCTTCTTTGAAGCGCCTCTTTGAGACCTCCGCTAAGGGCACTAAAATTGGTCATTGAAGAATACCAAGACAACTATGATGTTCATAGGGAAGTGGAGAAGTTAATTTGGCAGGGTTTGGCCGAGCTTGAAGGCTCAAAGTGGTGTGTGGAAGAGAGGAAGGAGGTTCCCTTTTATAAGGGAGGAGAGGGGCACCTTTGGAATTTTTAAAAATATTAATTTATAATAAATCTAAACCCACTTAAAAACCTCCAAAAATGACTCATATTAAAATATTAGATGAAATATGGTTTTAATCGCATCAACCAATCAAATTTAGACATGTTTGGATCTTATTTTAAACCTTATCATTTTGATTTGTCCTTATTTAATCTATTTAAGTTTATTTGTGGTAATAATATTCTAAATTTTAAATTATAACAAATAATTAGTTATTTGTTGTGAATTTTCCATAAATCTTTAATTAATAACATTATATACCATATAAATTTAAATTTATAATTTATAGATATTTTTGTGATTTTTAAACAATTTTATAATATGTTATTTTTATAAAATAACAATAGTGACAATTTTGACACTATTCATTTATTTGAATTTAAATAAAATATATACAGAAGATATATTCGAACTAAAAGCTTTAATAGATTCATAAAAGGTCATATATATCTATAAAATTAGTGGATCACATTAAATATTTCATATAATATTTATTATTATTTTTAAAACCATTTATTTGGTTTATCTCTTAATAAAATAATTACTACAACATTAATGTGTAATTATTTAATATACTGATTTGTTGCATAAAAAAAAAATCTTATGATGAATGTAAATCTATTATATTTCACAATAATACTTTTACTAGAATTTATCATCTGAAAATCACAATATTTAAATTTTTATATTTATTAAATTATGAAGGTGACAACTTTGGCATCATTTAAAATAAAATAATATAAGTTTCATAATCAATTTTATAAGGATCCAAACGGTTATATATTAGGTAATTGGATTATTAAGGTGTAGATATACACAAACAATAAGTTTTTTTCAGGTGTGTGGGCTTTTAATGGGTATTATTATTTCAATAAAAACTATATTACTTATTTTCCACTTAATAAATAATTTTTGTATCATTAAGGTATTACCACTAATGACAATTATTTAATCCCTGAAAATTATATATAAATTATCATGATTTAGATAACTTTATTATATTTATTGAGACTATTCATTTTCTATGTTTTATTATGTTTATCACTAAATTAAAATTATTATACTTATAAGATTTAAGAGAGTGACATGTTGTCACTTTCTTTGGTTTTAATAATAATTAAATTATTTTCATGGTCAAAAGTCCATACAATGAATCTAATACGACCCCTAGGTTATATGGTTCTACTTTTATCCATCAAATAGAATTTTGGCATGTGTTAGGGTAATTTTTTATATTATATTTACCCTTAATTACCCGATTTACCTTTAACTATGGTAAATAAAATTTACCGTAGTTACTATTTATAATTCCCAAAAATAAAAAGTAGCTTATTAACATAATTTGGACCCACTGATTCCAAATATGGAATAATGTTTTCCAAATTAAATACACAAAATTTGCAGAAATTAAATTAAAATTAATCCCGTTGTCGAAAGAAAACATGGTTTTCTTTAAAACATTGCAAAAAATTGAATTGATTTAACCTACGAATTTAATGTAAAATCAATGCTAATGACAAAAATTATATTAAATTTCTATTATATTTATAATTTAAAACCATTAAATATTATAATTTAACCATATAAATTATTGCGATGAAAAAAGTTGTTTTTAATTAAAATATAGCGTGTTTTTACTATTCATCAAAATATGAAAGTTACCAGAATAATATGAAAAATATATCCAAATAAATTTTTATTTCATGATTCCAAATAAGAATTTTATTTTGTCATATTGAACTTATAAACATATCAAAAACTAGATTTTATGTGGGTGCCCCATCAAAAGGCGGCAAAACAGCATTTTTAGAAAAATACTTATTTTACCCGAAAATTTTATTTTGATCGTATACCATGTTCTAGAAAATGTGTAAGATGAATAATAATGTTATAAAATTCAAAATTTATTTAATACTATTCATAATGTCTAGTTCATAATAATATTATAACAATATATCGTTGTTTAGTAAAACCCGGTATTGCGTACAACACATGCTATCGAGGAAGGTCGTGATTGCGTGTAATGCAAGCCATGTCAGGGTTGCGTATTGTGTAAGAATCCTTCATTGTTTCATATAACAAAATCCAACCATATTTCATTTATACATTGAATATATATATATATATACTCAATGTTGCGTAGAATAACTATTATCAAAATTGCGTGTAACACGATCCAAGAATAGTGTTGCGTATACTGCAAGCTAATACGGTGTTGTCCATAGCACAAGATAATATTGGTGTTGCATACAACACAAGAAATTAATGAAATTAGAAGAATATTTTCCATAAAATCTCGGGGTGTTACTTTCTACCCCCCTTAAAATGAATTTCGCCCTCGAAATTCGTCGGGGTTATAAATGGTTTACTACTCGAAAGATTTTTTAATAGAAACCCACATTGTAAAAAGGAATACCAAAACATGGCATTAAAAACTAAAGTATGAAATGTAATAGTTACCCAAATTAACTCATCACTGGGTTTCCACGTAGGAGAACATAGGTGAAAATATGGATATGGAAGAAAAATCTATCCATAAAGTTCTGATGGAGAGTGGTAAAGAACATGGCTATGAAAAATCCAACAATCACAAAGCTATTGATTTGTAATGATCTAAGGTACCATCTGATTCATCAGATATAATGGAAGTAGGACAACATTTTTGGTTTTCAAGATCGTATCCCTAAAGTTGATGAATTAAAAGAAATATTTGCATGATTTTGGTACAATCTCACTGTTGTTCGTGAATTGAACAATTTCCACTTCATCCCTTAAAGAAATGAAGTTGAATTTGTTATTCGTGATGTGTTAGCAGATCATGTGACTGAATGATGGGTTATTCCATCTCTTTCAAATAAAAGGTTAGAAAAAGTTATAAGTCCATCTTATGGTTAGATTAATCGTATATGGTTCCAAAAATGAACTTATACTTCATATATCATACCGCTTAATAAAATAAAACTAGTTTCTACTAACCAGGGATTTCCTGTAGGTCAGTGGTAGGCGATAAAGGCCGGTCACACTTCGGTTGTGGGTTCGATTCCCACAGCCTTGTCCGACGTTATGGGCTATCTCCCGTCCTACAGGTTGTACTTTTTCTAAAACTATATTACTATAACATCCCATAAATAATATTGAAAAAACTTCTATACTTAAACAATACTAACTTATGTCTAACATAATCCATTCCAATCTTTAGGCGTATCCATAATACAGCAGTCCACTCTTATAATATAGTGAAAACGATTACCAGAGATTTAATACCATCGTGGATCCCCATATATCGTTAGATATGTTTTGTTGGTCACATTCCAAACATTCGAAGGCCTTAATCATGTATTCTCTTGAAAAATGAATACCCATTGAACCTTAGTGAAAACATGAATTCAGTTAAAAGTTAACACTTTACACATACCAAAATCCTCAAAATTCTATATACTCAAACCATGATATCACTTAGTCCTTATATCAATCAGTATCTCATGAATACAATCAAACATCTCATTATCTTCTTATTCCTTCATTATACGCATATCATCAACTTTACAAAAATATCTGAATAACCGTCCATGGTTACTGGTACCATTCAACATATACTTTCAAATACTTTTAGGAAACAAATAGTGTAACAATCCTTAAATGATTCTTTATTACATAGTACCATTAACTATAGAACATAACTCTTGATAAACATACAATCATTCCACAACCTTCTAAAACAACCGACTGAGCATCAACAATTCATTCAACTCATATATCATTTGTATTCTCCTCATCATCATCCACATAAATATTACCCATATGACCATGCTGATTCTCTTCATGAGATTTTCCATTAGGGAATTGGTTTGCATAATGCCCGTACATTCCACATTTAAAACATCTAATCATTGTTGATGTCGTAGCAATACCATTATCCTTGTCCATGGTGTTAACTGAACCTTTTCCTTTGTACTTACTGGCGTTGTGTCCTTCTTTTCCTCACCCAAATAATCTTCCAAATCCTTTGAAACAGTCTCCCTGATGCCTCTTCCCACATGATTTACATGAGGGAAATTGAACTTTCTTTCCTATATGATCATCACGAAACTCCATCTTTCTCTTATTATCTGAGTCGAGAAACTTACCAAAGTTGAGATTATTGATCATATTATGAGATTGATGATTAGGCATAATAACAATTTTTGGACTTCCAAATCCCGTTTCATTTGGTTTCTCATGAAGAATATCATTCCATTGTCCGTTATATCTTCCATTATCATGAATCTTCCTATTTCCAGCCATTTTCTAAAAGCCAAAAAGAATAATGTGAGAGGAAAAATTCATTCTAGGGAAAAAAACATAGTAAAGGGGGAGTACCCTCAATATCTAACAACATAGGTTTAATTCTAAGATCGTTAGAGCAATTCTAGGACTATAACCTATACGTATACTTAACATTAGGGGAATCCCTAGACATACCATAGAAATTTCTCTAGGGATCTCACTATCATTTTCGCATCCTAGTCTCCAATGGTTGACAAAACCTTTCCACTTATACCAAATGTAGAGACCCGGAGTTTGACGTACATGGAAATTACATTACTTTAGCGGAAGACTTAATACATAACAAAAACAGACACACAAGGACCGTAATAGTTTAGTGTCTTTGGAAACTTGGAACGTAATCTTCTAATCATGGTGAAAGATCTTAAACATCTCCCATAATGAACTTCCCCTTTTTTTCTTACCTAAAACCTTTCTTTATATCCTGGGGAAAATAATACATAAAAATGGTGAGCTCAAATGCTCAGTAAGGGTAAGCATGGATAAAATAAAACAAACCATATACATTTGAACTTAAAAACATGAACATAATTTTTAAACATCAAAAGCATGAAAAATGACATAAAACATGGAAGTATGTAAGCCATAGATCATAAAGAAACATTTAGAATGATAAAATAGCATGGGAATAAAACATGTAATTGTGGAAACCATTAAGCACATGAAATGATTTCCATGGTAGCCAAGACATTGCTGCCAAGACCATCTTAGTGGACAAAGTCCCTTTCTGAATGGAGTTCACTCCTCGTTCCAGTCCTCTATTACTGAACCGGTTTAACTTGCCGTTCCAGCCATGTCTATCTCATGAGATATAAATCTTTACCCAATGCATTGGAGGGAGATATAGGTCCCACCAATCTCATAATTAAATCATTCTTACTTGTGCCACAAAATAAACATACATCATTCATAATAACCCAATAAATAGAATGGGTTTCATAAACATCATCCCACCATCACATATTCCATATAAAATAAATGGATATCATTTCATAATAAGAAAACTGAAGCCATATAAATCATAGAGACATGATACTTGAAACATACACATATTAAATAATGTCATCATAGATGGAAAATGGTTTTGATAAAACATTTGAAATGAATTATTGAAGAAAATATCCTTTATTCTTCAAAATCAATTTCTTTTAAAAAAACATCATGAAATTTTAAAAGAAAGGGATTTTGTTGAAAATAGTCATGAATTATTTTGGAGGAAGCTTCATGAAAATAAGGCTTTATAAAACCGTAAAAAATCCGTTCGTTCCGTATAAGTTAAAAAAACATTCTTCTCTAGCTTTTATCGGAAAAGTCAAAAAGTACCTCGTAACGTAAACAAAAGAAAGATTGCTTACATACCATGTAGTAAAATTTAAGAATGGGTAAAAATTAATTTAAACATACATGAAAAATCTTTTATAAAACATCGAAATGGATGATAGAAATAACCAAAGTAAATACTTATGAATAAGCAATCTCAGATAAAAATAAGATTCGAAAAATTATCCCTTACCTTAGGTCCGATATGTTTCGTACGTATACGAACCTCCTGTATGTTGATTTAAATAATGTTATTGACTTATTAAAGAATCATATTAATTGTTCTGATATCATATATGGTTCACTAATGACTTTATATTACCCGTTCTTTGGTAAATTCCATGTTAAAGAGCATTTTGGGTAAAATCGTTTCATTTGTCGTCCGTGTTTTGACTTGTAATTATTCATATGATTACTTAGATCATGATTACTTACATCTAGAATGTAAAACATGATTTATATATAATATATATTCAAAATATACATATATATAATAGATCTCTAAATGGAATGAAATACACCGTTCATGGAGACGGTAGGCCGTACGTACGCCTGAACGTTGTTTTCGTTTCCTCATTGAATTGTATGGAATTAATTGGATGAAATACATATATATATACATAAATAAAGTATCATTATTATGTCATATATTTCATGATTACTTATTATATATACTTTATAATCATTTATGAATGGTTAATCATTGAAAATGAATCTCATCGCGTCGTAGAGACGGTATTCTATACGTACGCACGAGCGATGATATCATTCCCATGATCATGGAATTTTATTGGAGTGTATGTACACTATTACAGAATCAATATCACTTTACAATAATCATATATAGTTATTTTTTACACCATTATACCAATCCAAGTAAGGTGGTGGTGGAAAATAGATTACACCACGGCGTGGAGACGGTATTCCGTACGTACGCACGCGCGGTGATTTTGTTTTTCGTTGGATGGATAGATGGTGAAATATGGTTGTTTCATACTTATAATAACAAATCATTATATTAGTGATACTTATGTTATTACTTAATAATGAAAAAACCTTATAAGAAGAAGTGGAAGAAGAAATAAAGGTGAAAGAATCGGTAATGGAAATTACCTCTTCTTTGAAGCGCCTCTTTGAGACCTCCTCTTAGGGCACTAAAATTGGTCTTTCAAGAATACCAGGACCTCTAGGATGTTTCTAGGGAAGTGGAGAAGAGAATTGGGCAGGTGTTGGCCGAGCCTGAAGGCTCAATGTGGTGTGTGGAAGAGAGGGAGGAGGTTCCCTTTTATAAGGGAGGAGAGGGGCATCTTTGGAATTCTTAAAAATATTAATTTATAATAAATCTAACCCACTTAAAAACCGCCAAAAATGACTCATATTATAATATTAGATGATATAGGGTTGTAATATAATCAAAAAATCAAATTTAGACATGTTTGGATCTTATTTTAAACCTTATCAGTTTGATTTATCCTTATTTAATCTATTTAAGTTCATTTGTGGTAATAAAATTCTATATTTTAAATTATAACAAATAATTACTTATTTGTTGTGAATATTCCATATTTCTTTACTTTATAACATTATAGACCATATAAATTTAAATTTATAATTTCTAAATTTTTTTGTGATTTTTAATGAATTTTATAATATGTTATTTTTATAAAATAACAATAGTGTCAATTTTGACACTATTCATTTATTTGAATTTAACTAAAATATATACAGAATATATGTTCGAACTAAAAGATTTAATAGATTCATAAAAGGTCAGATATATCTATAAAATTAGTGGATCACATTAAATAATTAATATATTATTTATTTTATTATTTTTAAAACCATTTATTTGGTTTATCTCTTAATAAAATAATTACTACAACATTAATGTATAATTATTTAATATACTGATTTGTTGCTTAAAAATTAAAAATAAAATCCTATGATAAATTTAAATCTATTAGATTTCACAATAATACTTTTACTCGAATTTATCATCTTAAAATCACAATATTTAAACTGTTATATTTATTAAATTATGAAGGTGACAACTTTGGCATCATTTATAATAAAATAATATAAGTGTCATAATCAACTTTATAAGGATACAAACGGTTATATATTAGGTAATTGGATGACTAAGGTGTATATATAAACTACCAATAAGTATTGGTCATTTTTTTGTGCTTTTAATGGGTATTAGTATTTCAATAAAAACTATATTACTTAATTTCCACTTAATAAATAACTTCTGTATCATTAATGTATCACCATTAATGACAATTATTTAATCCCTAAAAATTCTAAATAAATTCTCATGATGTGGATAATTTTATTTTCTTTATAGAGAATATTCATGTTCGAAGTTTTATGATTTTTATCACTAAATTAAAATTATTATACTTATACGATTTAAGAGAGTGACATGTTGTCACTTTCTTTGGTTTTAATAATAATTAAATTATTTTCATGGTCAAAAGTCAATAAAATGAATCCAATCCGACCATTAGGTTATATGGGTATTCTTGTAGCCATCCAATATAATTTTGGCATGTGTTAGGGTAATTTTATAATATTATATTTACCCTTAATTACCCGATTTACCTTTCACTATGGTAAATAAAATTTACCATAGTTACTATTCATAATTCCCAAAAATAAAAGGTAGCTTATTAACATAATTTGGACCCACTGATTCCAAATATGGAATACATTTTTCCAAATTCAATACACAAAAGATTCAGAAATTAAATTAAAATTAATCCTGTTGTCGAAAGAAAACGGAGTTTTCTTTAAAACATTGCAAAAGATTGAATTGATTTAACCTACAAATTTAATGTAAAATCAATTCTAATGAAATAAATTATATTAAATGGTAAAAATATATATTTTTTTATAATTTATAACCATTCAATATTTTGATTTTACCATATATATTATTGCGATGAAAAAAGTTGTTTTTAACTAAAATATAGCGTGTTTTTACTATTCATCAAAATATGCAAGTTACCATAATAATATGAAAAATTTATCCAAAGTAAATTTTTATTTCATGATTCCAAATAAGAATTTTATTTTTTTCAAATTGAACTTATAAACATGTCAAAAACTAGATTTAATGTGGGTGCACCATCAAAAGGCAGCAAAACTGCATTTTTTGAAAAATACTTATTTTACTGGAAAGATTTATTTTGTTCTTATACCATTTTCTAGAAAATGTGTAAGATGAATAATAATGTTACACAATTCAAATTTTAGTTAATACTATTCATAACGGCTAGTTCATAATAATATTATAATAATATATCGTTGTTTAGTAAAACCCGGTATTGTGTACAACACACGCTATCGAGGAAGGTCGCGATTGCGTGTAATGCAAGCCAAGTCAGGGTTGCGTGTTGTCTAAGAATCCTTCGTTATTTCGTATAATAGAATCCAACCATATTTAATTTATAAATTGAATATATATATATATATATACTGAATGTTGCGTAGAATAACTATTATCAAAATTGTGTGTAACACGATCCAAGAATAGTGTTGCGTATACTGAAAGCTAATACGGTGTTGCGTATAGCACAAGGTAATCTTGGTGTAGCATACAACACAAGAAATCAATGATATTAAATGAATATTTTTCATAAAATCTTGGGGTGTTACATTCTACCCCCCTTAAAATGAATTTCGCCCTCAAAATTCATCAGGGTTATAAATGGTTTACTACTCTAAGTTTGTTTAATAGAAACCCACATCGTAAAAAGGAATACCAAAACATGGCTTTAAAAAAAAAATGTATGAAATGTAACAGTTACCCAAATTAACTCATCACTGGGTTTCCATGTAGAAGAACATAGGTGAAAATATGGATATGGAAGAAAAATCTAACCATCATGTTCTAATGGAGAGTGGTAGAGAACATGGCTATGAAAAAGCCAACAATCACAAAGCTATTGATTTATGATGATCTAAGGTACCGTATGATTCATCAGATATAAGGGAACTAGGACAACATTTTTGGTTTTCAAGATCATTTCCCTAAAGTTGATGAATTAAAACAAATACTTGCATGATTTTGGTACAATCTCACTGTTGTTCGTGAATTGAACAATTTCCACTTCATCCCTTAAAGAAATGAAGTTGAAATGAATTTGAATTTGTTATTCGTGATGTGTTAGCAGATCATGTGATAGAATTATGGGTCATTCCATCTCTTTCAAAAAAAATGTTAGAAAACATTATAAGTCCATATTATGGTAAGATTAATCATATATACTTCCAAAAATGATCTTATACTTCATATATCATACCGCTTAATAAAATAAAACTAGTTTCTACTAACCAGGGACTTCCTGTAGGCCAGTGGTAGGCGATAAAGGCCAGTCGCACTTCGGTTTTGGGTTCGATTCCTACAGCCTTGTCTGACGCGATGGGATGTCTCCCGTCCTGCAGGTTTTCCTTTTTCTAAAACTATATTACTATAACATCCCATCAATAATATCAAAAAAACTTCAATCCATAAACAATACTAACTTATGTCCAACATAATCCATTCCAATCTTAAAGCTTATCCATAATACTATAGTCCACTCTCATAATATAGTAAAAACGATCACCCGAGATTTAATACCATCATTTATCCCCATATATCATAAGATATGTCTTGTTGGTCACATTCCAAACATTCTAAGGCCTTAATCATGTATTCTCTTGAAAAATGAATACCCATTGAACCTTAGTGAAAACATGAATGCAGTTAAAAGTTAACACTTTCCATATACCAAAATCCTCAAAATTCAATATACTCAAACCATGATATCACTTAGTCCTTATATAAATCATGAGCTCATGAATACAATCAAACATCTCATTATCTTCTTATTCCTTCATTATGCACATGTCATCTACTTTACAAAAATATCTGAATAACCTTCCATGGTTACTGGTACCATTCAACATATACTTTCAAATACTTTTAGGAAAAACAATATTGTAACAATCCTTAGATGATTCTTTATTCCACAGTACCATTAACTATATAACATAACTCTCGATAAACATACAATCATTCCACTACCTTCTAAAACAACCGACTGAGCTTCAACACTTCTTTCACCTCATATATCATTTGTAGTCTCCTCATCATCATCTACATAAATACTACCCATATGACTATGCTGATTCTCTTTATGAGATTTTCCATTAGGGCATTGGTTTGCATAATGCGCGTACATTCCACATTTAAAACATCTAATTATTGTTGATGTCCTAGCAATACCATTATCCTTGTCCATGGTGTTAACTGAACCTTTTCCTTTGCACTTACTGGCTTTGTGTCCTTCTTTTCCACACCCAAAGAATCTTCCAGTTCCTTTGAAACAATCTCCCTGATGCCTCTTCCCACATAATTTACATGAGGGAAATTGAACTTTCTTTCCTCTATGATCATCATGAAACTCCATCTTTCTATTGTTATCTGAGTCGGGAAACATAACAAAGTTGAGATTATTGATAATATTATGAGATTGCTGATTAGGCATAATAACGATGTTTGGACTTCCAAATCCTGTTTCATTTGGTTGCTCGTGGATAATATCATTCCATTGTCCGTTATATTCTCCATTATTGTGAATCTTCCTGTTTCCAGCCATTTTCTAAAACCCAAAAAAATAGTGTGAGAGGAAAAAATCATGCTAGGGAAAACAACATAGTAAAGGGGGAGTACCCTCAATATCTTACATCTTAGGTATAATTCTAAGATCGTTAGCGCAATTCTAGGACTATAACCTATATGTATACTTAACCTTAGGGGCATCCCTAGATATACCTTAGAAATTTCTCTAGGGATCTCACTAACATTTCTGCATCCTAGTTTCCAAAGGTTGACTAAACCTTTCCTCTGATACCAACTATAGAGACCCGAATCTTGACGTACATGGAAATTACATTACTTTAGCAGAATACTTAATACATAACAAAAACAGACACACAAGGACCATAATAGTTTAGTGTCTTTGGAAACATGGAACATAATCTTCTAATCGTGGTGAAAGATCTTCAACATCTCCCGTAAAGATCTTCCCCTTTTTTTCTTACCTAAAACCTTTCATTATATCCTAGGGAAAAGAAAACATAAAAAAGGTGATCCCAAATTCTCAGTAAGGGTAAGGATGGATAAAATAAAACATACCATATACATTTGAACTTGAAAACATGAACATAATGTTTAAACATCAAAAGCTTGAAAAATGACATATAACATGGAAGTACGTAAGGAATAGATCATAAAGAAACATTAAAAATGATTAAATATCCTGGGAATAAAACATGTAATTGTGGCAACCATTAATCACATGAAATTATTTCCATAGTAGCCTAGGCATTGCTGCTAAGACCATCTTAGTGGACAAAGTCCCTTTCTGAATCGAGTTCACTCCTCGTTCCAGTCCTGTATTACTGAACCGGTTTAACTTTCCATTCCAGCCATGTCTATCTCATGAGATATAAATCTTTACCCATTGCATTGGAGGGAGATATAGGTCCCACCCATCTCATAATGACATCATTCTTACTTGTACCACAAAATAAACAATCATCATTCATAATAACCCAATAAATAGAATGGGTTTCATAAACATCATCCCATCATCACATATTCCATATAAATGAAATGGATATCATTTCATAATACGAAAAGTGAAGCCATGTAAATCATAGGGACATGATACATGAAACATAAAAATATGAAATAATGCCATCTTATATGGAAAATGGTTTTGATAAAACATTTGAAATGAATTCTTGTGGAAAATATCCTTTCTTCTTCAAAATCAATTTCTTTTGACAAAATGTCATGTAATTTTAAAAGAAATGGATTTTGTTGAAAATAGTCATGAAATATTTTGGAGGATGCTTTATGAAATTAAGGCTTTATAAAACCGTAAAAAATATGTTCGTGCCGTATAAGTTAAAAAAACATTCTTCTCATACTTTTATCAGAAAAGTCAAAAAGTACCTCGTAACGTAAACAAAAGAAATATTCCTTACATACCATGTAGTAAAATTCAAGAATGATTAAAAAGGACATTAAACATACATGAAAACTCTTTTATAAAACATGTACATAGATGATAGAAGTAACCCTATTAAATACTTACGAATAAGCAATCTCTGATAAAAATAAGATTCACAAAATTATCCCTTACCTTAGGTCCGATATGCTTCGTACGTATCCGAACCTCCTGTATAATGATTTAAATACTGTTATTTAATTATTACAGAATCATATTAATTGTTATGATATCATATATGGTTCACTTATGACTTTATATTACCCGTTCTTTTGTAAATTCCATGTTAAATAGCGTTTTGGGTAAAATCGTTTCATTTGTCATCCGTGTTTTGACTTGTAATTATTCATATGATTACTTAGATCATGATTACATACATGAAGAATGTAAAACATGATTTATATATAATATATATTCAGAATATACATATATATAATATATCTCTAAATGGAAATAAATACACCGTTCATGGAGACGGTAGGCCGTACGTACGCATGAACATTATTTTCGTTTCCTCATTGAATTCAATGGAATTAATTGGATGAAATACATATATATATACACAAATAAAGTATCATTATTATTTCACATATTTCATGATTACTTATTATATATACTTTATAATCATTTATGAATGGTTAATCATTGAAAATGAATCTCATCGCATCATGGAGACGGAATTCAGTACGTACGCACGAGCGATGATATCATTCCCATGATCATGGAATTTTATTGGAGTGTATGTATACTATTACAGAATCAATATCACTTTACCATAATCATATATAGTTATTATTTACACCATTATACTCATCCAAATATGGTGGTGGTGGAAAATAGATTATACCACGGCATGGAGACGGTATTCCTTACGTACGCACGCGTGATGACTTCATTTTTCATACGATGGATAGATGGTGAAATAGGGTTATTTAATAATTATAATAACATATCAGTATATTAGTGATACTGATGTTATTACTTCATAATGAAATAACCTAAGAATAATAATTGGAAGACGAAATAAAGGTGAAGGAATCGGTAACGGAAATTACCTCTTCTTTGAAACGCCTCTTTGATACCTCCTCTTAGGGCACTAAAATTGGTCTTTGAAGAAGACCAGGACCTCTAGGATGTTTCTAGAGAAGTGGAGAAGATAATTGGGTAGGGGTTGGCTGAGATTGAAGGCTCAATGTGGTGTGTGGAAGAGAGGGAGGAGGTGCCCTTTTATAAGGGAGGAGAGGGGCACCTTTGGAATTCTTAAAAATATTAATTTATAATAAATATAACCCCACTTAAAAACCTCCAAAAATGACTCATATTCGAATATTAGATGAGATATGGTTTAAATCGCATCATCCAATCAATTTTAGACATGTTTGGATCTTATTTTAAACCTTATCATTTTGATTTATCCTTATTTAATCTATTTAAGTTTATTTGTGGTAATAAAAATCTAAATTTTAAATTATAAAAAATAATTACTTATTTGTTGTGAATTTTCCATAATTATTTACTTTATAACATTATAGACCCTATAAATTTAAATTTATAATTTCTAAATATTTTTGTTATTTTTAAACAATTTTATAATATGTTATTTTTATAAAATAACAATAGTGTCAATTTTGACAATATTCATTTATTTGAATTTAAATAAAATATATACAGACGATATGTTCGAACTAAAAACTTTAATATATTCATAAAAAGTAATATATATCTATAAAATTAGTGGATCTCATTAAATAATTCATATATTATTTATTTTATTATTTTCAAAACCATTTGTTTGGTTTATCTCTTAATAAAATAATTACGACAACATTAATGTATAATTATTTAATATACTGATTTGTTGCGTAAAAATTAAAAATAAAATCATATGATGAAGATAAATCTATTACCTTTGACAATAATACTTTTACTCGAATTTATCATCTTAAAATCACAATATTTAAATTGTTATATTTATTAAATTATGAAGGTGACAACTTTGGCATCATTTAAAATAAAATAATATATGTGTCATAATCAATTTTATAAGGCTCCAAACGGTTATATATTAGGTAATTGGATTATTAGGTTGTATATATACACTACCAATAAGTTTTGGTCAGGTTTGTGGGCCTTTTAATGGGTATTATTAATTCAATAAAAACTATATTACTTATTTTCCACTTAATAAATAATTTCTGTATCATTAATGTATCACCATTAATGACAATTATTTAATCCCTAACAATTCTAAATAAATTATCATGATATAGATAATTTTATTAGATTTATATAGACTATTCATGTTAGAAGTTTTATGACGTTTATCACTAAATTAAAATTATTATACCTATAAGATTTAAGAGAGTGACATGTTGTCGCTTTCTTTGGTTTTAATAATAATTGAATTATTTTCAGGGTCAAAAGTCCATAAAATGAATGTAATCTGACCCTTAGGTTATATGGGTCTACTTTTAGCCATACAATAGAATTTTGTCATGTGTTAGGGTAATTTTATAATATTATATTTACACTTAATTACCCGATTTATCTTTAACAATGGTAAATAAAATTTACCGTAGTTACTATTCATAATTCCCAAAAAAAAATTGCTTATTAACATAATTTGAACCCACTAATTCCAAATATGGAAGAAATTTTTCCAAATTCAATACACAAAAGTTTCAGAAATTAAATTAAAATTAATCCCATTGTCGAAAGAAAATGGGTTTTTCTTTAAAACATTGCAAAAGATTGAATTGATTTAACCTACGAATTTAATGTAAAATCAATGCTAATTACATACATTATATTAAATGGTAAAAATATATTCTATTTATACTTTAAACCCACTCAATATAATAATTTAACCATATAAATTATTGCGATGAAAAAAGTTGTTTTTAATTAAAATATAGCGTGTTTTTACTATTTATCAAAATATGAAAGTTACCGGAATAATATGAAAATATTATTCAAAGTAAATTTTTATTTCATGATTCCAAAGAAGAATTTTATTTTTTCAAATTGAACTTATAAACAGGTCAAAAACTAGATTTAATGTGGGTGTTCCATCAAAAGGCGGCAAAACTGCATTTTTTGAAAAATACTTATTTTACACGAAAAATTTATTTTGTTCTTATACCATGTTTTAGAAAATGTGTAAGATGAATAATAATGTTATAAAATTAAAAATTTTGTTAATACTATTCATAACGACTAGTTTATAATAATATTATAATAATATGTCGTTGTTTAGTAAAACCCGGTATTGCGTACAACACACGCTATCGAGGAAGGTCGCGATTGCGTGTAATGCAAGCCAAGTTAGGGTTGCGTGTTGTGCAAGAATCCTTCATTGTTTCATATAACAGAATCCATCCATATTTCATTTATACATTGAATATATATATATATACTCAATGTTGCGTAGAATAACTATTATGAAAATTGCATGTAACACGATCCAAGAATAGTGTTGCGTATACTGCAAGCTAATACGGTGTTGCATATAGCACAAGGTAATATTGGTGTAGCATAGAACACAATACATTAATGAAATTAAAAGAATATTTTTCATAAAATCTCAGGGTGTTACATTTTTACTGTAAATAAATCCATTAATATGTTTCTAATATTGAGATAATGATGTTGGGATAATGATATGATTTGTTTTTATAATGTAAATTTGATATTATTGATTTCATTAGAACTAATTCTTGTTTCTTCAGAAAGTTTTTTTATGAATTCATTGATGGTTTTTCGATCATTTTAGGATTTAATGAATATATCCAATAATCACTGTTTTATGTAAAGAATAAGTAAGAATGTTTGTTTTCAATAAGGGTTTATACTAATATTGGTTGCAATAGAATATATAAGGAAGGATTTACATTTTTGGTCAGTGCCAATTGACAACTATGTCATGATGTTTATTGGATTAATGATACATTCATTTTAAAAAATTAATAACCTTATTTATAATGTCTAATATTTTGTTACATTGTATGGGTCATAGGGTTTACCATTTAAGAAATGGACTTTGTGGAAAATTGAATGATATTTTAGAGAATAATGTAATATTTCTCCATAATAATATTCATTCATATTAGATAACCTATGATGACCATTTTTTTTATTATAATTAGGGATATATGGAATAAATTTTAATTATTTATGGATCATAATATCCATGTAATCATCATGCATTCTATATTCACCTTCATTTTATGGAGTAAGAGAGAAAGTGGAAATTTAGAAAGTCATAACCAAGGGGTGAGATTGTCCTTATCGAATAGAATGAATAGAAAAATGACAATGAATTAAAAAAATCATATTATAATAATATTTTATTATATAAATGACACATTTAATTCCTATTTGGTTTATGGTTGGGTGTTTACATACCATATTTGGATAACACACTTAATTATGATGAATGATTTATATCACTCACTATAATTATTTACACTTTTCTTCCATGTCCAAATCAAAAATTACTACTTATGTTCTTCTTTATAGAAACCTAGTTATGTTTTAATATATGTAATATTTATGTTTTCAATATTCCCATTTTACGGTATGTGTTATTAATCATTTTTACGGTGTGGGTTTCATTGAATGAATTTGAGATTGTTAAACCTGTTATGGAAAAGAAGAATTTCGATGGTGACATTCCATTTAACTGGGGTAAAATGTTACTCCATGAGATTTTATGATTTTTTTATTTTAAGGTAATATTTTAATTTTTTCTATTTAACATAACACTTATTATAGCTATAGTTATATGAAATATTGAGTTTAGCTTGCATTATTCACAGAAAGGAGTTTCTTCGATACCGTGAATGGCATGTGACTCTGAGCTTCAGTGAACCAGGAAGTATTGTTATTTTTAAAATATGTTCATGATGACTTGTACATTGAAGAGGAAGGTACGAATAATAATTCCATATTTATGAAATATAAATAAAATTTCATTCTTAATGTAAATTTATTTACTTAATGTAAATAATTAAACAATTTTTCATAATCCAATTTCATTCATCAAAATATGTTATCTTCTAACATGATTATAATTTTTACAATTAAAATCATATAATTTATTTATGGGGATTTTATAAACATTTATTTTACTATATGAATTTAAATTTCCAAATAATTAAACTTGATTTACTTATTGTCAGATTTTTGGATTTCATTAGAAAATATTGATTATTTAGTGAATATTGAAAATATTGTTTCGTGCAATATAATTATTTATTTTAATAAATTAATAAATAAAAATTTCTGTTTAGATTTTAAATTAATAGTTTTATTATTTATTAAAATTTTATCCAATTAATCATTTTGAAACTAAATTATATTATATTTTATTTTATGTTTAATTTTGGGATTAAAAAGGATTTATTTCTAAAAACTATTCTAATGTGCACAAATTTTCCCCATTTTTGTTAATTAAAATAATCTATACAGAGGAATATTTTCAATTGATTTTAAAACTATTTATTCCTAAATTTTAATTTATATTAATAAAATGAATATTACTTGACATATAGTAAATATATAATCAATTCGTTCTTCGAAACAATACACTTCTAAGAAATCTACTTTTTCAGCTTGTCTGTAGGTTTTTTATAATATAATGTTTTACACTATTATAATTTTTTAAAAATATAAAATTAATTTTTTATAAATAATAGTGTAAAAATATATTAGTTTTATTGTTTTCTTCTAAAAAGCATCATTTTCTAACGAATAATGGAAAATAATCAATTTTAATTGAAAACTGCATTTTCCTGAAATTTATTAATTTTGAGAAATTATAAAATTAATTATTATTGGAGTAAAATTATCTCAATAATACATAAACCAACACAATTTAGATCATTATAATCAATTTTATATTTAAATTTCATATTAAAACAATTCAAAAAACATGTATATTTTCTCTTTAAAACCTAGTTTTATTGCCATGTCTATGAGATTATACGTAAACAAAATTTTACCACTTCAATTAATGTATTTTGGAAAAATTGTTACTGTATTTTTAATCATAATTATTGATATTTTATAATAAGTTCCACTCATTTTTGGACAAATGTTAATATTCAAATGAGTAAAAATTGATTATCCCAGTTGTGGTAAAAATGTGTTGTTAGCTGTTAAAAAAGATTAGGATAGAAATAACCTATAAACATGCAAAAAATAATTTTATAGATATATAATTAACATTAAACCTTTTAGGTTTGATAATAGATCAGTTTTACCCTTGTATATTTTGAAAAAAGTACATGTATTTAATTATTTTCAAAAATAATGTTTTTCCTCCCCCCTAATTATAAAAGGTCAGCCCCTCCTCTATTATTCACACCATAAAACCACTTTTTATCTGAAAATACTAACCCTATTCACTTAAAAACTTCCAACCAATAACTTTAGATGGCTTATTTTGGGAGAAAATCCAACCAAGGATAGATTTTTGTTAAACCTAAAGAGGATACCTGAGTAAGAGGTAATATCTATCATTATGAATTTTTTATTTATTCCTCCACATCATTAAATTATTATAATAACATAATGATATAATATAATCTGTATAATAAATATAATTTTATGTTTTCATTATAAATTAATTACTAACAAGAATCTTCAGTTCAATTAAATGGGCTAGGAAATCATCATTCGTTTGTAGAGAGGACTACCACCTCGCAAAGATATGTCATTCGTTTTTCCATCACCACCTCTCATTGATAGATATAATCATAGATTTTTTTTTATTTTATATTTATTATTTTATTATTCTTAAATAATTATTATGACATTCCTAAACATATTAATTCCAATTTTTTGGAAGATGATAATGTCACTCATGTGTACAGAGAACTACCGCCACCAAGAGCAATTTGATTCGTTGATGATTTTTATGAAAGGTATTAAGGACTGTTTTAATGAAAATATGTGATAAATATGACATAGTTATTAATCTTTCATTGTGATATATCTGTTAACATTGTCTATTTTAATCTATTTATAAAATGGACTTCTGTTCTTGCATACGTACGGCCTACCTTCTATAGTAATGATGTATTTTATATCTATCAAAAACATTTATAGATTAATATAAATACATATATAATAAAAAAAATTATATTTATATAATGGATAAAAAATTTAGATAATTAAATCATGATATAATTAATTTGAAAAAATAATAATAAATCAAAACATATGTGAAAAACAAACAGGTTATTACCTGAAATGGACATTAACATTGAATGATTATTAAATGTATACTAAAAAGGCATAAGTGAATAGTTTATTGTAAGATATAAGTATTTATGGTTCATTAATAGATATATAATGTACTTATATTTATTATTCATGAAGTTTTAACATGTATTATGGATGTCTATACTATTGGTTAGGGATTTACGTCTCACTCTTATTTTCTTTGAGACAAATTTCATATTCACCAAATGTTTCTCTTTTGTTGTGTATATAATACCCATAAATAAAATTTGTGATTATTAGACATAAAAATATTTGTGTTAACATATCCATTTGATTATCTACCTTTCATGGATTTTGTGGTTTAAAAGTTACCAAAATAATAACAGATTTTTATCTCAATTTTCCTTCATTGAGAAATATAATTATATTATGAATGTATATTATTCTATAAGGTGTATATAAATAACATTTGACATATAATATCAGGAATTTAAATAACATAATTATAATTTTATTTCCATTTTATATTACTCCTTCATGAGTTTTATGATTCAATTATTCCAATTTGGTAACGATTTTATGTTACCATCGCATTATTTATCAGGATTGTTACTGATTATGATTATGATTATAAAATATAATGAACCATCTCAAAAGAAAATATTGAATTTTATTATCCTCTAGTTTTTAATGAATTTTTCAACATAATAGTACTATTTTACCACTATTTAGAACTTAAAATAATTGATAAAAGTTTTTTTATGGAAAATCATCTGTATTTGTATCTTCGAATAAATATACTATTTCTAAAAAAACCCTTTTTTTGAAAAAATATTATATCAATTTATTTTACCATTAAAAAAAGGAATTATTTAATGAAATTTTTATCTATGGTGGAATGTTTACAAAATAAATTTTAGGAGTATTCATTTTATTTACAAAACTATGGCCATTTATCATTTACTAAAATTATAAAATTAATATTTTTTTTATTTACATAAATGGAATAAGAAAAAAATTCTTGAAATCATTTCGACTCAATGATTTCATTAATCCATTTCAATTTTTCAATGTTACATTCAATGAAAAAAATTTCTATAATATTTTAGATTTGTTTATATATGAAATAAAATATTTCTAAATGAAAGGTATTTTAAAAAGGTTATCTGTTTTTAAAAATGTATTTTTCAAAGTGAAATGAATATTTTCTACATGAAACATTTTAAATTATTTTAAACTATACCTTTATAAATGTTCAAGGTTATTTTTATATAAAATTATATACAAAATAATTTATTAATATTGATTTCTAAAAGTATATTTTAAAGGAAATGTTATCTTCCTCCTGAAATGTTCTATGAAATCATTGAAAATAATTTTCCCTCTATGATGACATTTATTAATGTA
The DNA here is from genome assembly GCA_963277665.1 of Viscum album. Classification (NCBI taxonomy): domain Eukaryota; kingdom Viridiplantae; phylum Streptophyta; class Magnoliopsida; order Santalales; family Viscaceae; genus Viscum; species Viscum album. The sequence continues at coordinate 777,519,916 of OY728123.1, forward strand.
ACCTACTAATTAATATGGACATAAAGCAATTATTACATTCTTATTATTCCACTAAATATAATATTTTAATGGTTGAATGATTTTTATGATACATATTTCTCTTCTACGGGTTACACCATGAATATTTTTATGAAAGATACTTTTAATTCCCCATGATATGATGTGATGAATTGATAAAACTATTATGAATTCTATACATTTAATATAGGTCATGATATGATGAATTTTTTTATGAATCCCATTATATTTTATGGGTATTGATATGATCAATGTTTCATGATCTTATAGAACACCTATATTGGGTTTCCATTATGATACAGTTAATAACTATATCTCCCACCAATGTATTGGTTAACCATTTATATTTCATTAGATTGAAATGACTGGAATGGGTATTGAACTATTATTATTAGGGGAATTTTTCAACTTTCACTCTATTGGGAGTGAATATTTTACACTATGATGGTTTTGGGAGTACACTCATTCAATTATGACAGCCTTGGTAGTGTTCCTTGACTTGTATGAAAATGAATTTCATCTCTTTTGTGTATTTCGAAAATATATGTCTTATGCCAATTTTATGACGTCATAGATCGTGTTCTTTGATTACCTTATTAATCATGTCTTATGAACTTATAGTATTTATTATATGACCCAATATTGTTATATTTTATTTTCAGGGTACGGTTTTCAACTGTTATTGTAAAGTTATAATGCCCTTATGTTCATGTTATGTTTATATATCTCACTTTTTTACACTTACAAAACATGGGGGATCACCTTTAGTTATGTTTCCTTTCCCCAAGTTATTAATAAATGAAATATGTAAAAAAATTCCCTTGTGTCTAAAGGTAATATCATTATGGTATAAAATTACGAACTATCAGGAATTAAGAAGTTTCTATTCCAATTTTCTAAATACACTAAACTCTTCCTGTCCCAAAGCATGTGATATTGTAATTTGTAGAATATTTTTCTAAATGGATATAATATTTATGTATGAATATCTTTATTTGATATAATTATGTAAAATATTATGATTCTAAATTTATAAAATAATATAAAAACCTAATAAATTTATAATTTGAGTTACAAAAGAATTTTAAAAAAATTACCCCAATTTGAATGTAGGAGAGAAAAAATATTCCATATCCGATGGATAATACATAATCATAGAATATGATAACCCCAAAGTACAATCTTATACACTAACACAATATTAGTCACATAAATCTGGTCAAGCCCCATTCCCCAGTGTCTGTAAAAACACAAAGAATACATTGACATGGAAAATCACAATAAATAGAATGAAAAGATGATTGTAGACTATACCTTGTATAATATGGAATGATTCTTTAATAAATTGTGGAAAATAACCATAATAGGAGATGTATTCTAGGGGATAGGCATGTGTACCTGGAGGGTGGGATGATGCATCACATTGAGGTATGGAGAGGGGGAGGGAGAATTTGTTTCTAATATATATTAAGGGTATTATTGGAATTTTTTTTAATTTAATACCCTATAGTAATACACACAGTTTTGGTGCACAGTTTACCAAACAATGAACCAAAATTTTTTACCTCTTAAAAATGAACAAGAAACCCACAAGGATACCTAAATTAGGTTCAATGACTGTGTTATCTATACACACACTGTGCAATATAATAGTAAAAAGTTTAGATCCCTCATGCATGTTCATAGCAGAATTACTCCTCATGATGAACAATATTACTTACATTAAGATTATCAAAATTCCTACCCAAAAAACATGGTTAACTAAAATATATTAAAATTAATTGAATTAATTAATTATTTCCACAGTGAAATGGCTAGTTTCACAATAACACACATTTATATGACAATTTATATAGTGTTGACAAAAAAGGAGATGTAATTCCTGAAATTATGAGAATAGAAAAGTGAAGTGTAAATATTTTCACAAAAATAGTCACTTCTAAAAGATTTAATATTTTTAAACAAATGTTTTGAATGATCAACCTAAATTTCTCTTGAATCAAATGCTAATTTAATAAATATCTTTAAATTAAAAACCCCTAACGTGAAAATGGATAAAAAAATATAGGTTTTTAACTTTTATCGGTATTTAAAAAATATCGTTTTTATAAATATGAATCAACTATTTTCTTATAATATTTACATAAACATTCTATTACATTTCATTAATTTTTTGGAATGAATTAAAATTTCAAAAGAACATATCCTTGAACAATCTTTGAATGAGAAAGGTAATCCATTACTATTCGAAGATAAATTTAGGAACATTTAATCAATGTGAATATGTATTTAGTGGTTTAATCATCCCATATTATTATTGTTTATCATAAGGGATAGGATAAAAAGTCATTAATGTTAATATTTTTTTCTTTCTTCTGTATTTTTCTTTTCATATATATTTCTATTTGAAATGAAAAATTGGGGATAAATAAAATATAGAATTTATTCACATTGAGTATCCATATGTTCGAAAATATATTTTTTAAATGGGTGGGATATAATATTTCAATATAATGAATTTTTATGTTTTTTTAATGAAAAATGGAATAAATTATCAATTATGATTGTTATAGGAAAGTTTCATTTTGATTTCAACACATATTTCCATATATTATTTTATGAAATGTTCATTTCAAAAGGTTGTGTTAGTTTAATCACTAAACAAATTCCTTTATTTAGTTTTAAAATTACAATAAAATTTATATGAAATTTTTAGAACATCATGTAATCCTGAATTTTTTATGTTTGTTCCTATTTAACATCTAGTATCAAAAATAAAAAGGAAATAAATGCCTTTTAGAATAAATTGTTTATTTTAACTACCTTAAAAGATTATATCTATTGGTTTTTTGAATCACCAAAGCAGTTCCTTAAAAAATTTGAGAAGCTATATAATCTTACTATGTTTATTGGTAGAAGAATATGTTTTTGTCGATGTAGTTACAACATAATCTATTTTTTTAGAATCAGACAATTATAGTATGTTACAAAGATGTTTAAAATTTGAGCTTCACCTCAATCATTAGAAGAATGATGAATAATTAAAAATCAGGAATTATGGATTTTTTTGTTCATTTTGAATGTTTTAAATTAAGTTTTGGTAAGAAAACTTCTAATCAGTATATGATTATATTTTATAGCATTTCTATTAATAGGTGTCATTATAAGGTTTTCCATATAATTATCATTAAAATGTATATTTTTGTTTCAGTTTTACTAATACTATGTGTTCGAGGACTTATTAGGAATATAATACAAAGTATTTACAAATCATCTACATCAAGGTATTCTGTTTCTAAGAAGACAGTGCTCAGTAACATCCTTATTTGGAACAGAGATTCTTCTGATATGTTTAGTTGTAGTATTATATGGATTGGAATAAAATATATATAATATGATGTAAAATTTAGGAAACCATATTGAATGTAGATAGTCATATATATGTTTGATAGTGTGTAAAGATCTCTCTTACTAATTAGATTAATCGATTGGTTTGAATATATCCTATAAATTAGTATTTCATTTGATAACCAAAAATGTGAATGTTGTTTTTAAAAATATGTTGTTATAAATTTTCTATTTTAAATGATTATATTATATTAATTTATTTTTCATAAAATTTTAATTACCTTATTTTTGTTGGGTTGTCTATATTTCATACGATTTATATTTCAACTACATTAACTAATTTAAAATGATATTTTTATATATCGTTATTTTTAAAATCTGATGGAAATTAAACATTAGGAAATGATAAATTTTTATATTTAACTATAAAACAAAAATTCACCCCCACCCATGTATTTAATTTTTCATTAAATTCTTGGATAATATTACCATAACAAACATAATGTACCATTATCAAAATAACCTCCTCATTACCCCAAAATCATTGCCACTACACCATTACGGAAAACCCTATGATTTTTAGATATAGAATTATACTACTATGAACTCATAAAAAATAGTGTTATTCACCTTGATTATCTCCCTATTTAGATTTTTTTCATTTCTACGTACCACCAAATCCTAATATTTTCCACTACCTTCTCATTTAAACTCTTTTGATAAACCATGTTCCAATGTTTACCTCTACGAAACAAACCATGACCTTATTTTCGTGATTGTATAGGTGAACCACCATATTATTACAGTGGTAGGGGTGTTGATGTACGACCACACATAAGCTAGAAAAACACCATTAATTATGAACATTATTCTTAAAAAAATCATAATAAATTTAGTACTCAATTAACGAATTGAAAATCTTGGTTTGACCAATAATATATAACTATATAACTATAAATTTCAATTAATTAGTTATATTTGATGTATAAGATCCATATCTCAATTAGAAAATTTTAATTTCATTCTATGAGATAAATTTTTTGGGTTGGTCATCTATATTACATTGAAAATAATGAAAGTTGAAAAAAATAACACATCTCAAGAAATATTATGAAGGTTGATTCTCAATCATCATTTTTGACATCAATATATCATTTTCCCCGAAAAAATACAAAGAACTCCCATGATGGTAAATAGATAATTATATGAAAAAAATTAATATTATTTTGAAAAAAATATTATACCATGGATAACAATGAATTTCAAACTTAGTGGAAACAACTGATACTTTTTCCATATTTTTTATTTTGATTACATTTATGCATTACCAAATTGATATAACAAGAAATTCCCTTTATAATCCATAAAATCCAAAATATATTATTTTCCTTCCATCATATCTAAAAATAAATTTTCTAATTTATATTCGACTTTTAATATGTTACTTTATTGTACTATAATTGAATTGGAAAGTGTAGAAAATTTTCTACGTATATAAAAAATATGTTTTTATAATATAAAAATACCAATGTTTAAAAAAAAGAAAATGCTTAATTTTAAAGGGGTTAGATTTTATTAAAGAATGTAAATAATTATTATACTATTATAGTGGTACAAACCAATTTATTTATGTAAATATAAAACCAATATATCATTATTTATTTCAGATAATAGAAGTGCACATTAATCTGGTACCTGACATTACCCGACTAGATAATGTAGTTTTTTTATTATGGTTATGATTTTTTTGACGTGAAGTAGTGATTTTAAATCTGGATTGATAAATGGGTATTGTTAGAACACTTATCATAAAGTAACCAAATGAGAAAAAAATAATTTTTTTTAGTTTAATTAATAAATATTTTTAAATAATATTAAATATATGGATTTTTTTATTTAATTTGTGTATAGTCAATATTAAAATAATATCTGATTTTTAATTCAAATTTTGTTAAATTACTTATTACAAAATCATTAACTATTTCTTCAAATTATGGAAAATTTATTAAATATATTTACTTAATTATTTTACATATTATTTAATTTATTTATTTATTTTAAAATATAGATATTTTACCACAATATTTCATTAGATTATGATTATTTAAAATGTATTTGATTATTATACGACATAGTGTTATGATTATGAATTTAAAAAATTAATTGTTTTGGGTACTAAAAAATTAAATGGGTTAGGCTTGAGATACCCAAATTTTTTTCTACGAATCTAATTGCCATCTATAGTTTATAAAAACTAAACTTTTTAGACAATAAAAAAACGTAAATTTTTTAATTTATTAATAAATTCACAATTTGTTATCATAAAAATCATCTCTTCTTTTTAAAAAAATATTCTCAAAAATTAAAAATAAATATATTTTTGTTTATAAGTTATCATGAAATTATTAATATTTATATTTTTGATTATGAATTGAAAAAAATAAAACATAATAATTTTTCATACTCAAAAAAATTATTAATATTTAGAAATTTTTAATTTTAAACATATAAGATATTTTTATAGGAATAATCCTTTCCTGAAAAAATATTAAAAAAATATATTGATTTAATATCATTTTTTTAGCCCAAAAATAATGTCAATTAAAAAATTTCTGAAAACAGACATGTTCAATTATGTATTTCTAAAATCCTACAAAAGCCTAGAAAACTAGTTGTAGGATAAGAAATTTGAAAAGTCTATGATCATCTTGAGATAAATATCATGGGGTTGGAGATCATAAATATGATTGTTGATTGATTTGATAATAACGAGGGAATATTATTCAACAATGGAATTATCTAACCCTTAAGAACATGAAAATAACAATGTCTAGAAAATAAGAAATCATTATTTAATAAAAGGATTCCAATATTTCTAAGATGTTCCTCTAATGGGTGGTATGAATCTGACCATTATTCAACCAAAAAATCACATTGATAACCACACTACTTATAAGGGAAATATTTCCATCTATATTAATCATAATATGAGACTAAATGGGGGAGGAACCATCATCTATATCATCTATCGTAGATGATTCATGTGCTTTGGAGTCATAATAATTCATCTATTCTAAACCACCATCTTAAAAAAATAGGCCCAGGGAGAATCATTCCTCTAGGAATAACTATTTATTAATATTTAAAATTATTAATACATGGTTTTATTGAAATAAAATGATTCTTTAGGCAACATGGTTTTATTTACAATGTTTTGGAAAAGTATTTTTTATAAACCTAATTACATCTTAATATTGTATATTTTATACTTGATTTAATAATATAGTTATAAGGGTATTTCTTGTATAGATTAGGGGTTTTCATTTATCTTGATGAAAAAAATGGGATTAGTGGGGCAGGATTATGAAAAAAGGGTTAAATTATTTGGAATATGGGTGTGGGGACGTGTGAACCCCTATATGATAGGAATAATTAATTGATTAATCTTATCCTAAAAAAATTTATTGTATTTTTAATTTTTATTGAATATTAAAAAGTGGCTAATCAGTTCACTTGGTAAATATTTTATTAAAATAATTTCAAAAAATTAAATAATACCAAAAATTCCTTGAATAAATCTGAATATTATGCAACCAATGTAAAAAAAATATGAAATAAAATTTTTCCCAGGGAATATAAAAAACGTAAAAAACACCCAAAAGTAAAACAAAAAAATCCAAAAAATGTATTAGGATTATAATTCACTATAATATAAATAAATTATGGTAATAATATAGATTCCTAGAAAAAATCCAATATATGAAGATTATCATAACCAATAGGGGTTGAATCACATGATGAATCCACCAAAAATATTATAATATTATAATAAAATATGATAACATCGAGCTAAATTCATCATCTAGGTTAATTATGTAAAAATAGAAAAAATGGGGTTATGAAGAACACATATGTTTTAAATGAGGTGCACTTTTAAGGATAGAAGGTTATATATTTATTGAAATTTTCCCAAAAACGGTCTGAATAAGTTTTTTTAGTACATAACCTTCAATGGGAATAATAAAAACTAGTCACTAAAATGAACAATTTCATCATCGAAATCTCTATATTAAAATGTGTTTCCCTATTTTTATTTCTAAGAATATATTAATAAAATTCCATATATTAAACATATCTTCTTAGAGAGAGAACATGAATCCATATTATCTGATATAAGGCAAGTAATATATAATTTTATTTACATATTATTGTTCAAATTAATAATTATAAAAAATATGATGAAAAATATTTTATGAAAAATAATAATAATAATAATAGTGTTGAATGTATTAAAATAATAGATATGTGGTATATATATTTTAATTACGTGAAAAATGTTAAGATATCATCAATATAGTAAAAACAGTAATGAAAAATTTAAACAATGAAAATATATTTCCAGCATGGGTAATTCAACATCAACGCCAGTGATCCAACTAAGCTATAAAAGTCCACTACTCGAAAATAAACCTCTTATCCCCACTTCCATGATGAATTTTATTCCAAATAGTAGCATGAATCCTACTCCTGACCTTGTATTCCAGATTTAGACTATTCATCTCAACACCAGAATTTCTTAATGATGATTTTCACCAATTCACATCTCCTGGTTATTTCCCCCTCTATTCCATTCCACCCATTGTTTTTAGAAATCAACACATTAACACAGTTAGTTGTATAAAAATTTCTCTAAGCCTATCTACTATGTAATCCTTCTGCTAAAATGTTAGTCTTGATAAAAACACTAAACATCCCATTCAATAAAAAACAAAAATAAATAGATAAAATAAATAAAATAATTTTCACTCAAGAAAAATAATTCATATCATAATAGAAATAGGTCAAAAGGGGTTTTTTGTGATACACCTCAATTTGTAGCAATAAAAATTATTTTTATGTTATCAAATTCCGAAAAAAACATACAACTAAGATATTAAAAATATTAGAAAATATATAATATATAATGGAATGAATAATATCAGGATATCAAATAAGGATCAATTTATTTTGATATTATAAAAATAAAAAAACCTACAAGAACAAATCAACACCATGTTATAGTTATAAATAGTGTATACTCTATGTTCAGAATTTCCCTTCTCTTTTAGATGTATTCATATAGTTAATACCCCTCTCTATAAATATTCAATGCCAATATTTCATCTACCAATACATATTAATAATAATTTATCATATAAGGGGATCAGGTGCAGTTAAATTAACACATGTTTCACCATTATTGGACTTCAAAACCACCCATAACTCCTACATGGTTTCCATCGTCACAAAACCACATAAATAACTACTTCATAGAAAAATTCTTATCTTATTATAGAATGAAATTAATTTTAATTTAATCTACCATTAAATAGATGAAATAACACTTTAGTCTGGATTAGATCTTAACATCCATTAAAGGAATATTTTTATTGAATCAATTAATAATAATGTGTACATTTCTGGAAATCAAATATTTAATTTTGACTCATCTCTACATAAAACACCTAAAAAATACCTTACTTATAGACAAAGTGATAATGTGTATTACTTCTCCAGGAAAAATTCATTTTTGAAACACCTCTATCCATTACCCATTATATATTTTATATTCACATCATAATTCTAAATACCCCATTCATAGCTAGTTCGGAAAACTTTCCCCCATATATTTCACAACACCCATATTAATCTCACCATTTTATATATGTAAAAATTCAATGCAAAAAAATCGACTACAATATAGTATCTAAATGGATGAGTTTTTTTCCCAACACATATAACTAAAAATAATAGTTATTGTGAGTAATATATTAAAAAAAATAATGATTTAAAAAAATGAAACATTATTTTAATGGAATATGAAATAATAATGAGAATAAATTGCATTAAATCATTGTTACCATGACAATAAAAAATAGTATATAGTGATATAGAAACCCAAATCAATGAAGACACTGAAGCTCTTTGGGCACTATTTTAAAGTTCATGTATTGTAGAATCAATTTTGAGATCATTAATTACATCACATTTGGCAGGATATGCATCAAATAATGAAACTACAATGAGATAAAAAAATAGAATCAGGGGTGTAAATGTAACACAATTTTTTTTGGAAAAAAACAAATTAAAAAAAACATAAAAACATATAATTAAATGTTAGATAGAATTAAATATTTTTTAAAAGTATCCAACATATATAGAAAAGGTTATCAATATTCAAGGATTGGTGGTGTTTGAATTTAAATATAGAATGGAAATAGACCATGACCATAAAAAATTAATTGGAATCAATACATTATATCTAAATGTAAAATCCCTCAATGATTATGAGAAACATAAGAATATTAAACTCAATGAAAGATATTATATAAAATGAAGGAATGATGGGAATATATATATAATGAGTTAAAACAATGTATTAGTAATTTGATAAAATGATATAACACAAAAAAGAAATTTTTTTAGTGGAATTGAATATCAAATAAAAATACCTCATAATGTGAGAAAAAACTAGTACAAATAATTTTAGTGATGATATACAATAGTTGAAACAAATATACCTAAAAAATAATTAAAACACTAATTTCGCAGAAGATAATTCAACATAATATAATATAAGATGTAATTGGAAAAGGGAAATTAATATCACAACCTCATTTACAATGTTCTTGTAGTAATAATATAGTTTACTTAATGAAACTAACTCGATTATTATGAAATTTGATGATATAGTGAATTATATGCACTATTTTTTGTGGCTTTATTTGTTATTTTTCGGTATTTTAGAATTGTAATAAATCATGTAAATACATAATTGTATAAAAATAGAACATATATGTTGACATACCAATAAAACATATGGAAGGATATACGACATTGTTTATTGTTAAATATGTTCCCAACATTATATGGTTCATTTATGTTTCAACCCCTAGAAGGAGTCTGAAACCTTCTTGCATAGTAGTAGCTAGTCTCCACAGCTACATAATCTATAATATAAATAAATATTATTTGGAACATATATATCGATATATAGTTGTAATGTTTGGTATTTAAATTATAATTTCTAACATATATTTGGTTGAAGCACAATATTGTATTATATCCTGATATTTTTATATTAATCAAGAAATATTGGTTGTGAAATAGAAGTAATGGAAATAATTGGTGAATCAGAAAATGATTGTCGGGTAAATTTTTTTGAAAATTTAATATGAAACTGGAAATAATAAATCTTGGTGAGAAATAAAAAAATTCCAAAAAATTATGAGAATATTGGTGGAGAAACTACAGAGACATCATCAATATAATAGAAATAATTAATCATAAATTTAAATGAATGACATTTTTTATAGATGAATAGTTCGATAACATGAATAAAGCTAAATTTAAAAAAATATTCAAAAAAAAACTGGCTTCTATTCTGAATTAAAAATTTTGGGATAAATAAAATAGAAGATAATGATTTCGGTAATCAATACGAGAAAAGATAAAATGATAAAAATTTAGATGATAATTATAAAAAGCTAGTTAATAATTCCAGAACAAATATATTTCCTTCTATTTGCATATTTTTTCATTCAGTTAATGTAATTTGTTGTTGTAGAGTAAAGTAATTACATTGTCACCTTGTTATGATTCTTGAACTTAAAAATCATCCAACATGTTATTACAAGAAGACATTGACGAATAAAAATAAAAATAAATGTTAATGAATATTGAAATTGGAAAATCGAGATTTTTAATGACACATAAGAGATATTTCATACCATAAAATGAAAAGAAAATTTATGTTTTCATAATAAAAAAACATCATAGATTGATAAAACCTATTTTTCACATGATGGATCCATATCTAAAGATTAAAAAATTCACTAGCTTGTTCAAGAAAATGATGTCACTTATTTAAAGTAAATCTCAAAGGTAGGGAGGAGGAATGTAAATATTCTTGTTGTGGTAAATGATATTCTATAAGAAGAAAAAAATTGATGATTCCTCTGTATAATGATTCATCAAATTCAAACGCATCAAACAAGATACCATTCTATGAGCATATTTATACGGTGGTCAGAGACATCAAAGTTGTGGTGATGAATGTAGGTGACTTCAATAGGATGGGAAGAGAGATTTATCAATGAAGAAAATATTTGATACAACACCTTCACTGAGAATTTAACAATGGCAATAATTAAAAAAATTATAAAAAACAATATTAATCTATGTAAAATATTACCTTGACACCTTTCCGAGGCATGATAGGGACTTTTAGATCTGAGCCTAAATGATGAAAGTGTTCCCTAGGAAATTTATTGGAGGTGTACGATAGGGGAACTGAGTTGAGAGATTTTGGGAATATATTTCGGGAGGATGACCAAGGCAGAGGTGGAGGTGGGATGTATCTGGAGTAGTGGTTGTAGAGTGGGGTTAGGGAGGGAGTAGGGAAGTGACATGATGCTGAGAGATGTGGATAAGTTATTCGGGGATAGAGGTAGTGTCGAGAGGGGGATTCAGGGATGGGGGAAGTTGGGGATGAGGATGGAAATCATGGCTGAGGTAGAGTGGATGCACAAGATGATTCAACCCTAGTTTCTAGGAAGAGTAGGATGATCATTTGTGAAATCAAAGGGGGAACCCTAGGAGCAATCGTGGAATAGAGTGTGGGGTTTTCATTTTTGGAATGAGGAAAACTAATTTTGGAGAGATGTGGAATCCTCAAAGGGAAACATGTAGGAAGAAGGCCCCCTACTTTAGTGTAGATAATATATATGTCATTTTAATAAAAAATAGATATTTTATTATTAAATTTCAATAAATCTATATTTTTTCATAAAAAACATCTAAAATTTTAATAATATTTTTTCATAAATGAATAATAATGTTTTCCATATAAAAGATGTTTTATAAAGATTTTATATATAATTTACTTCATAAAATTTTATTTGGCGTAATAATGAAATAATGAGAATAATATTCCATAAATTTCATAAAATTTAAAAATACAAGATGATATGAAAGTGACATAAATCTGTATAAATTACCTTCAATACATATAATCAAAATTAAACATTCAAATTCCCATAAATAATTAATAATATTGAACCTTGAGTATAGAAACATGGTTATTCATGATATATTTTAATTTTATAAATTCACAAATAATGGTCTCAATTTGAGACAGAAGATCATTCCAATGAGATACTACATGAAATTATTGATCCAAAGCTCAAAAATATTTAGCAGCATTTTTTGGATATAATACATTATTAAAGGATATTATGTATATATATCCCCCTTTAATTCATACTTATATTGGTGCCTTGTGTAATTATTAATTCATCCTAATCATTTCAACAATATCATAATCCATAAATGTTGGGTTAATGTGTTTATGGTCATGGATTAAACTCATATATAAAAATATGTGCGTCGTAAAAAGCTAAGTAATTATCAAGCACCACATTATTTTACAACACAATATCAACGATTCTAGATACATTCGTAACTATATGATTGTAATTTTATAGTGAATTTCAACATCTTTAAACACTCCTTGATTATATACAACTCCACCACACATGAAAATGTTTAATAATAAATTTTAATTCATATTTTCTCTGAAATTATATACCAATAATTAATTTTTTATAAATCCCTCAACTACTGGGTCATATATATACATCTAAAAAAATTATTTCTACTGTTATCTCAACCTAATCACAATCAGGTTCTACCAATCAGATATCATCTTATGTATCCATTGGATATGGTTATTTTCATTCATCTTGAATTGAAGCTGACAAATCATCTTCTAAATTATTTAACCACATCTCATTGGTAGATTAATCCTAGAATGTATCATTGATTAGGGATTATAGATCCTCAAATTATTGAAAATGATGATATAAAGCTTAAGAAAAATCCTTGTTATAATTTCATTGGGTGGCATAATACGTATTCTTGGTAGTAAGGAAACAAAATAATAATCTTGTGGATCAACATTTTCAATTTAATTTTCCTATGTATCATTTTTGATTTGGATGAAATCTATAATTATTATTCCCTCTATGTATAACTCAAGAATGTTTATAATTCCATGATTTATTAGGTTTCATATGGAATAGCAATTATCAATATACAATTGATTTACATCAAACCAAATCCTAAAAATTTAGAATATTCCATTAATATTCGATTAAATAACATAATAAAGAGTGAAATATGATTCTTTCACCCAATGTTTCAATATCAAACATACATACTATAATTGTTTCACAAAGTAGAATCAAATGAGTTCCTATCTCCATCGATGTCAGTCGATTTTGAGATTTTTTAGGTTATCCAGAAGGGTCTCTCTCATTACATGGTTTTCAAGATCCTCGAGTATAAAGAAAATAGATTACAAGAAAATCATAATATATACATAGACTAGTTTAATTAAGTGAAATGATTTTTATAATTACCACTATAATTATGAGTACAATAACACGTTTACATAGGACTTAATGAATATAAACAATATGTCATTATTCATGACATATTTCATAAACTACTTCTAATTTTTCAATAATTGTACGTCTTTCAGAATCCACTTATTTAATTTATTAATTTTTAAACAATTAATGCATATCATTCCAACTCCTAATTATCATCATCTCTTCATGAATAACCAATTATGATCCATTCATAATGGAGAAAAAATGAAACTACATGGTATCCCATAATGTGACAATCATCATGTAATACACCACATCACATTGAAAATTTTTATTCCATGGACCATACTAACATGTACTATGACATAGCCAATTTAAATAATCCATGGTCATTATTTTATCTTCACATTTCAATAAGTCTACATCTTTTACTAAAATCCCCATATATTTAAAACATCATCACATTTTGTCATATTATATGTAACAACTCATGAAACCATATCAAAAATACTTTTTGATTTTTCTATGTCTATTTTCTCTGATATCTATCATTTATTTTAAAATTATTATACATCATAAGTATTTAAACAGAATCCTCAAGAAAACAAATCAATACTTCTCAAGCTAAAAAAATTGTTGGATGTGAACTTTATAAAAACATTTATCTCCTTACATATATCCAAAAACTAATATCACACAAAAGTTTGTATAATAATATAAAAAAAATTTCAAATAAATCAATTAAACCTATTATTTAGAGTACTAAAACCCATTATAACTACTTATACTTCCTTCATTCTCCAAAATGTTCTTAGGTACAAAAAAATATTATATGCCCATGACTAAAAATGTTATTTATCTAATTATTTAGATAAAAACCTTATAACAATTTAATACAACCCTATAATTTACTAGGAATGAATTTATTAATATATAACTTATAATTAATTAATTAATAATAATTAGTTTCTCTTGATAATTTTCTGCATTGACGAATGTATTTGATTTTTTGTCATACTCTAATGGCCTGCTGATTTCTAGTTTAGTAATTTCAATTGAAATTTACATTTTCCATCCTTAGTTATAGTATTTTGGATAATTGTAATTTAGTTAGGAATTTGGAGTGTTTAAAAATTTTAAAAGGTTTTTTCTATCATAGTTTTGGGCATATAAGTTATCTAGGGGGCATAAGTGAACATTTGGTAGGTTCAGGGTCACATTATGATGGAAATTAATCCCCATACACTACTTCATATCATGTACCAGATGGATCATGTTGAAAATGTTTTTGATTGAGGTAGTGACCGTATAAATAGGATTATTTATAATATAAACATTGGTGAAACAATTTGAATATATATAAACTGTGGTATTATACCAATACCTCGGGTCCACTTATGGCATGATTCCCAGTGTCCCACCCTTAACTAGTTTTGGGTTCCCCCTTTCATATTTTTTATTGTAATTTCCAAAAGGGTACAATTTCTAGATCCCCCTGGGTGTCCATTGTCCCATTAGAAAAAATGGTAGGGGAGAATCCCTCTTTTGATCTCCACTTATCCCCTATGATTCCCATTTAATAAGGCTGGTTTGGGTGAGGTTTTCCACTTTAATTGTTTTGTAAATTCTATCTTCTATTTACCCATGACATCCCTTCATTTCAATCAATTAATTTTCATTCTACATATATTGTTTTTGGTGAAGAGATTTCGTAGAATAATTTTATAATCAACCCAATTTTTTAGGCTTTCATGTGTGGTTTGTATATGATATCTCAAAAAGAGGTTTCGTTGTAATTTTTTTATCACTTTTCTTAAGGTATGATTCCTGATCGACTCATTTAATATTTTTAATGATTTTGGGTAAAATTGAAAATCGATTTGTATGTTTGACTAGTGTATATTTTGATTCATTGGTGTAGGTGTGTTCTAGGATTTGACCACACATCATTGCTCCGGTTTTCATCACTCAATGGTCTCCCAATATGTTTATTATTTGTTGTGCATAGTTGGGTTTTTGGTTTTAATTATTTGGGATATTAGTTTGATTATTTTTATTGATTATATTGGTAATTTTGGGTACATTTTAGGTTTTAATAATCTCAAGATGTATTTTTAGATCATTTGTAATGGTATGTTACCCTTACATTAGTATGTCTCTTTTCTATCTTGTGATTATATGTTTTTGTTCCTTCATTGTTATTATTATCTATAAATTTCAATTCTTGTGTTATTATATATATATATTGGTAGATTCTAGAGTTTCATTGAATACTAAATAAGGACCATATATATATCTAAATTATTTTATGTCTATTCCTTGGTCAAACAAGTTATAATGGCCATATTTATGGGTTTATTGATGGGTTGAGTTAGATTTAAAAGAGGAGATTTATTCCTTCCAAAAATATTTTTTAAAATGTGGTTGAACCAAAACTAAATTATAGATAAAATAGTGTTTTAGAAATGGGTACTAAAATGGTATTTAGAAATGTGCAATTGGTTTTCAAAAAAGGATTAATGTATTTGGCCAATGGATGGGTGCATTAAAGACAGTATGTATTGCATTTGGAAAAGGTTTTAAAATTGGTATATGAATAAATTGTCAATTAAATAATTTATGGCATTGATTGAGTTAGTTTTTCCCCTTTGTCCGTGTGTAGGAAATGAAATATTTTCAAAATCAATATTTCTTTTACATTACTTACTTGTCATGGTTTCATTTTATGTTTCTTGTTTAATGATGATGCATGTTATGTGTAACACCACAAGATTTTATGAGAAATATTCTTTTTTCTTTGATGTCTTGTATTATACGCTACACCAAGATTAGCCTACACTGTACGAAACACCGTATTAGCTTGTAGTATATGCAAACCATATTCTTGGATTGTTTTGCATGCAAGAACAACCATCCTCAATAACATGTGTTCTACGCAATACCGAGTTTCACTAAACAATGATATATTGTCATAATACTATTATGAACTAACCGTTATGAGTAGTATTAACCAAATTTTGAATTTTGTAACATTATAACTGTAGACGCCGGAAAAGTCCGTTGTTCCCAAACGAAGCTCCGGATGCGGAAAGCGAGGTCATATTTGGAGTCGGAAGGATGTTTCGGAGGGCCCGGAGGCCTTGCGCGGAATTTGAGAGGCCCGCGCGCAAAGGTGATGTTCCGCGCGCAAAACCCCCGGGATGCGCGCAATGCTCCGGGCCGGCGCGCCGATTTTGCGCGCCGCAGGCCCGCGCGGCTCCCTTTGCGCGCCGTGTCCGATTCCGCGCCCGCGAGAAGAACTTCGCGCTCGCACCTTGGATTCCGCGCCCGGGGTTGCCTATAAATATAAGGAGACCCCCAACGTTTCAAAGGTTGCTGGAAGTCGAAACGTCTCTCGTGCGCGCAATTCAACCCCTTCCGCGCGTAATGACAAACTTCAGGTAACCTCCTTTCTTTCGCGCAAGAAAGCCTCGGGGTCCGCCTTCGCGCGCAATCCCCGCTGGCTCCTTTCATTTGAGTAAAAACTCACCCTAAGGCCTTTGCGCGCAAAAGAACCCGCTTGCGCGCAATTGCCCCCGGGGTGCGCGCAATCCGGCCCGATTGCGCGCACCCCCATCTTTCAAGTGGCCATTCATTAGAGAATGAGCCGTTGCCCCCGCGCGCTATCCGAAGCCCGGAGTGCGCAATCTCAAGCATCCGCGCGCAAGGCGCTGGCCCAATTGCGCGCCAGCCGCCCCGATTGCGCGCCGGCCCGCAGTATTGCGCGCGAAGCTTCCTTTTTGCGCGCAATCTGCCAGGGTCGTCCCCGTTGACCTCCTAAGGGTACCCGCCTGTGTGGCACCCGATGATTCTCATCCCGGGTGCCCGCACCGTGCGTTGTCTTCCCGTGCGGCCCTCCAGGTTCGTGCGAAGTGACATGCACCCATCGTCCGGCAACCTATGCCCAGCATGACGTTAAACTGCACATTCGTCCCGCATGACGTTAAACTGCGCATTCGTCCCGCATGACGTTAAACTGCGCATACGTCCAGCATGACGTTAAACTGCATATGCGTCCAGCATGACGTTAAACTGCACATCCGTCCAAGCTGCACGACGTCAAACTGCCTAGCCCCCATCGTCCGCGCTGCAAGACGTTAAACTGCCAAGTGCTTCGTCCTCAACACATGACGTTAAACTGTACTTCGTCCGGCAAGACGTTAAACCGTCCGCTTCGTCCTCAACACATGACGTTAAACTGTACTTCGTCTGGCAAGACGCTAAACCGTCCGCAACCTGATCCCGTGCTCTGCACGCAGGGTCCCCCCAGTTTGGATGTGGCCCCCACCCGCTCGTCTCTGCAGGGATGTCGGGATTGCCCCTCTTTAGGGACGATTTAATGGGAGTGGCTTTTCCCTACGGGGGCAGGGTATTACAAACCCCTAATTTCTCGTGGGAGGCTGCACATGTGTATCTCCATTGCGCCTCCCCACTGCCGAAGCCAGTAGAGGGTCTGACTGGGATCGAGGTGTCTTCTGCTTTCGGTCCAAGTCCCTTCCAACTGAGTTTTGCAGCATCCGGGCTGCCCCAAGTGCGTAAGTCCTGACAGAATGAACTACGTGGACTTTGATCCCTGTCTTCTATACAGGGTACGTAGGAAGCCTCCCCGAGGTTCAAGCCCACCACCTGGTCGTCCCGGTCGTATTTACGTCCGTTCGTCCATCAGTGGACCCCTCCAGGGTTCACGCTTGCGTTGATTCACCTATGAATCCGCCCCTGTGGGAGACTGCCCGTGTGTATCTCCACGGTGCCTCCCCACAGCCCCCCTTTTCCATTTCCCCTTTTATCGTCCAGCATGACGTGAAACTGTGATCCACCCGGCCGTTCCATCCCCCTCTGTGCGAGGTGGTTCGGTTCAATCCTCCGCCCGGCGGCCTAGACCTCTTCGTGAGTCGGCTTGCCGACGTCCAGCATGACGTTAAACTGTATGCCCGAACTACGTTGACTTTGATCCGTGTTAACGCGCGGTACGTAGGAAGCCCCTCTGGGGTCCAAGCTCTTCACTTCATCATCCATCCTGATCCTTACCCGGGCCGCCACATCCCGGTGGGGTCATGCCACTTCACTCCACTCCACGTTACTTGGGAAGCCGCCCATGTGCTGGCCCCAGCGTCGGAGGTTCCCCGCAAGGGGTTCTGTCATCTGATCCACTTTTCGTGTTGATCGGTCCGATGTCGTCCCCGCTGGACGTTAAACTCGCGGCATACCCCGTGTTAAACACGGGAAGCTGAGGAAAACCTCAGGTGACACAGTTCCCCGCACCTAGTACGGGATGCCTCAGGCCATCATGCCTTCGAGAAGCCCTATTAGGGACGGAAGACAGATGTGCAGAGCCGCAGTGTTACGACACGCCCCCAGCACCCAGAGCCACCCGGCCTTCTCACTGCAGGTTGCTGCCCCGCCCAGACTCCTTGGAACGTCCGGGCGGAAGCAGCGTAATTAACCGGTGTCCATGAAGATATGGCGCCGGGAACGAGATTCACGAACATTCTTAAGTCTATGAGGGAGACCCGGATTAGGCGACGAGTTCCGAGGAGACGTCCAAGGAAGGAGGAGCCGACATCCCATCATCCCGGTTTCGATCAAGGAGCAGACGCCCCTGAATAAGGGACGGATGCCGCCCGCCCTTGGAAAGCGGGACTGCGGGACCACAAGCCGCGCGCCCATCCCCTCGGGTTGACGGGTGCACGCGCGAACGCGTCCTGGCGGAACAGCGTAACCCGACGCACATCCGCACCGAAACAGAAAAATGGTGAACCCGACGTGAATCTCTTCTCCTCGATACGAAGACCGATGGCTTTCAGAGGTGTTGGAAGACCGGCGTGTTGCCCGGCCAAGCATTCAGTCTTACCCGCCAGGGGCTGGGGAAGGGACATCGGGCACTCCGTCTCGCAACGTCGAGGGCCTGGGTTCCCCCCACGGAAGGCGTCGTGGCGCTAATGGTTGGTTGTCGATTCCTTTTTCCTGTCAGTGTTAATGGGTCTTTCTCCCTGCTTTCAGAAATCAGGTCGCCCGATCCAGTGCCCGATCGCCACCCGCCCACTGGCGCAGGGACAGGGGAAACACCGACGCGGCTACTCCGCGCGGTCCCGCCCGTTCCGCAGCCGTCCCAGCAGCCGCAATTGCGGGACGACCACGCCCTCTCTCCCCCTCGGAGGTCATCCAGAGAAGGGTGATCAACACCCTGGTGCGGAGATACGAGGAAGAGGGAGTCATCCCCACTAGGGAAATGGCTCGCCTAGACCTTGAGGAGGCTGCGCCTCGCCACCACCGCCGCCCCCGAGGGCCGCGCAGGGAGGCACCGCTGCCTACCTCAACGTCCAACCGCTTCGGGAGCTTATCCCCGGAGCGCTCTGACAGTTCCCTTCCCTACGCGGATGAGGTGGAAGAGGCCCGGGATCACCCTATCCGGGATTCGCTCCACGGATCTTCGGTAAGGACTCCCGCCAGGCCACGGCGACACCGCCGCCAGGCCTCTCCAGTCGAAGAGCAGGCTCTCCACCTGCCCGCGCCGCTCATCCCGACTCGTCTGTCTCGACGCCAACGTCGGGCACGAGCGGAAGAGGATGCCCACCTTGGGGCTCTAGCAACAGCGGCCGCATCGGCCCAAGCCACTGCTGGCTCCAGTCGCCAGGCCTCTGCGCATCCTGAGCGGGGGAACTCCTATGCCCGACCCGGATCGAGGCCCCGACCGCCCCAGAGGCAGGTTGGGTCGACTCTCCCGGTTGCTGGCACTGGCAGTAGCCACCGCGGACCACCTCGCGGTAGCGCTATTCACCGGCAGGATCTACTCTGTGTGGCCGATCCAGGAGGCATGGGTCATCCCACCTTCCGATCCCGGCCCGGAGGCCTGCCCGGAATCATCTCTCCCCGCGTCCCCTTCGATATCTGTCCCGGTGCCCTTCGCACCTCGGTTCCCAGTCCTCTCGGCCCCAGCACCAGTGCGGCCGGAGGACGCCAGGACAGAGATCAGCCCTGCCCCGAAGAACCACCCAGGGGCAGGAAGGCAAGGCGTCGACGCCGAGGGAAGAATGTTGCGGAGTTCCGGACAGAGATCCGACCGGTTTGCTTCTCTGACTCAGAGGCGGAGTACGATTCGGCGACAGAGCCCCTTCCCCAATCCCGCCAGTCAAGGGCAGGGGTAGGAATGCGGCACGTCAGCCTCGTGCTCCCCGAGAGCGAGATCGATGTGATCCCCGCGTCTCTCCGAAGGTATATCCGGAGTAACGAGGGCCTGGTAGACCCCCAGGGATCAAACTTGCGGTTGGTACCGGCCCCTCCGGAAGTGCCTTCCGTCTCGGTCGGAGAAGCCGGAGACTTTTTCTGGGGACCGACGGTCGAACCACGATCTGGTGCGCCCTCGGCGAGCACCGATGCTACGGCAGGATGTTCGCTCGCTGGCCCGTCCTATCGTGATGTGGTAGCCAGGGCACCGCCACCCTCAGGGGGAGGCCCGGGATATGGAGGCCAATCGGCCTGCTCGCCGTATTCACCGCCGGCCAGCCCGTCGGCCCGGCGGCCCGCCTCGGCACCATTACCAGTTCCCCGTCCGTTCCCAGCCATGGAAGAGGACCAAGGAGATCTGGGTCCCGAGTTTAAGTCGTGGAGCTTCTGGACCGTCCTTACAGAGGGCCACTTCCCTGAGAAGTTTTGGCCAGTCGCAGGACCGGGCTTTGATGCACCCGAATCGCTCACCCCGGATGAGTTCGAGTGCTTCCGCCGAACTCTCCGGGAGACTCACTCCCGTCTTCATTGCCTACAAATTCCATACCCCGGGAGTCAAGCGCACCTGGAGGATATTGGTGAGCAGTGCCGTCAAATTGACCTGGCCATGCTCCCCGCGGTTCGGCACCCCGGGTCATTTGGGCACCACGAGGCCCTCCAACAACGATGCGTTGAGTGTTTTCAAGTACTCCGCAAAGTTATCGAGGAAGCCACTCCCCACGTGTATATCCGTGGATGGGGGCAGTACGCTGCCCTACGCTTCAGTGTGATCCGCCGACAGCCCGATTCGCTGGGTGGCCCTGAGGGTATATCCCCAGGGACAGGAACGGTCAACATGGCTGACCTGTCGGGAGAGGGGAACGACTTGGGACTTCTCGACGGGGGCTTCCCCCCCGAAGACAAGCCGTCGTCAGATCCATCAGTGAGAGTTACTCGTCATCAGAGAAACCTCCTGGGGCTCCCCGCGCCCACTGAAGCACTGACGTTGAGCCGAAACGTCAGCAAAGGAAAAGAGCACAGCGAGGCTATAAAGCCCGCCGACCCATCTGCCTCCATGCAGAGGGCAGAGGAGGATCCCGAGAAGGCTACGCTACGTCAGCAGCTCGCCGAACAGAAGAGGCTGGTTGACCAGCTCCTCGCCGAGCGCGCTGCAGAACGGCGGCCTGACTATGGTGATCCTAGGCCAGGACAGCAGGGGACGGAACAACCGCTCCTTGATGAGACTCTCCCGGGCAACCGTGATCATGCCGTGTTCGCCGACAGGAGAGAGGCCATTGCCTATGGCAAGAGGGCGCGGTATGTTTCGCCACACCCTCCCGAGCGGCGGGACTACTTGAGGGACCCCGCTCGGATTCCTCCCGCTGCCCCAAGGGCCGCTCCGCCCGCCATCCCACGAGCTGCCGAGTTCGACGACCCGGTCGACGACCCGATTGAAGGGCCATGCAATGCGCTCGTGGTTAGAGATCCTCGCCAGGACTGGAACCCATGTCCGGACGATCCGATGGCGGCACTCATTGCCCGTTTGGAGGCCTTGGAGACTCGGCAGGTGGCGATCCCACCGGACGGCAAGCCATACCCAGCATGGGTGGATGACATGCCGGCGCCTCCGGGATTCGGGAATCCCACTTTCGCCCCCTTCAACGGGACTGGAGATCCGCCACAGCATTTAGCCCACTTCAACTCGAGGTGCGGGCCTATGTTGGGGACTCCGGCGCAGCAGGAGGCCGCTAAGCTTCGCTGCTTTGTCCAGACACTGGAAGGGCCAGCATTTGTCTGGTACAGCCAGCTCCCCGTCGGGTCGGTAACCAGCTGGGAGGACCTCCGTAGACAGTTCCTCTACCAGTTCAGTTCCACGACCCGGAAGACAAGTATCGCAGACCTCTTCAAGTGTAAGCAGAGGCCTGATGAGCGAGTCGCGGACTTCGTCGCCCGATGGAAGGGTCTCACGTATTCCCTTGACATGCCATTGACTCAGGAGCAGTTGCTAACAATGTGCGTCGGGAACGTCAAGACCGAGCTGGTCCCTTCCCTGATCACTCAGAATTACCCCGGAGGGTTCAGGGACTTCTCAGACAAAGCTCAGCGTCTTGAGGAAGCCCTGCAACAGGCCAGCCAGGCACACCCGCTGCCTCCTATGATTCCTGCAAGGAGAGCCAGCAGGGCTGAGCCCGCTGCTGTGGCCCAGATAGAGGCTCCCAGGCCGTTGGAGCTGCTGCCGGTGAGGCCAGCTCCACAGCCTCACAGGAATCCGCCTCCACGGGCTCAGTTCCCGGCCCAGCAACGGCAGCCTCAGAACCGGCCGGCCCCTCCGCGTAATGTACCGCCACAACCCAGGCGAGATAATCAGGGTCCACCTCCTCGGCAGGCCCCTCCGGCCCCTCGTCAAGACCACGCTCCCAGAGGCCCGCGATACCTGACTTACTCATTCCATGAGGATCAGGTCCCCGGTTATTTCCGGAGCGCCCTGGAGCAGAGGATTGTGCGACTGCCTGAGTGTTGGAAGCCAGAGGAGGCACATCTCACAGATAACCCCCGCTACTGCCCCTACCATCGGGCCCTGGGGCACACCATCCAGCGGTGCTATGTGTTTAAGGACTGGCTCCAAGACCAGATTAACAACAATGTAATCAGGTTGGGCCCAGCTCCAGCACAGGTAGCGGGCGTATTCGTGGGATCAGATGACGATAGTGGCAACGAGGACGAATGGCAGCTGGTCTCCGACCGCGGGTCCCAGAAGTACAATAACTGGATGGCCCGCAAGATGACCATTCGCGCCCAGGGAATCATCCGTGCGCGCTTGAATCAGCCTGAGCCCCCAGAACCTGTGGGTGCTGCTTCGGCATCGTCGTCCCGGTCTGCCTCCTCCAAGAGGAGCAAACGGCGGCAGCGCAAGAAGGAAGAGCGCGCCCCGCCAGTTCCGCCACTATCCCGTACTCTCGGCGATTTCATGCCCCCGGAGATGGGGGTCCCTCCTCGGATCCGCCCGGTGATGGATGATTCGTCCGATGACGGTATTGGGTACGCTTCGGTTAACACCGTCGAGCTGGTAAATCCCTTTTCGGTTCCCGACGTTGAAGAACACCAGGTGGACCTCCCTAGTGTCCCCGGTCGTCGCCACCGTCGGAAGAACCGCAGCAGCAGGAGTCGTCGGGGCACAGCCGTCGGTACCTCCGGCCAGGCCGTGCACGCCACTGAGACTAGGCAGCAGGCTCAAGATCGAGCTCAGCGTGCGCAGGCCCCCCATTCGGGGATGACGGATTCGCCTCCGCCACTGTTTGTGGTGTGGGACCAGGCAGAACCGCCTCAGCCGCGTCGCGACCAGCTCCGCCCTGCCACAAGTCCATCCCGGCCTCCTGACTCCAGTACGGTGACCATTTCCCGGACTGCGACCAGTGAACAGCGAGATGCGCCAAGTACCAGTCGGCCGCCGATCCAACCGGTAAGGCCCGTCATGCCACCAACCGCAGAGCAACCTCCTGCAACCAGGAGCTCGCGCTTGGCCAAAAAGTATGATGTCCTGAAGCACTTGGCCGACATCCCAGCAAGGCTCTCCATCCTTGAGGCTCTGCGCATGTCATCTGAGATGCGCGAGGCACTCGCTGAAGCCCTGAAGAGCCCCCTCCAGTTTGAGACAGAGGTTGCGGCCGCAGAGGCCTTTCACGCCGAAACGATCGAGGACGCCGAATGTCAGGCGGTTATCTCGTTCTCTGGTAAGGATGAAGACCCTCCTATACAGGGACACATTCGTCCGCTGTATGTCACTGGCCAGTTCAATGGCCTTGAAGTCCGGCGTTGTCTTGTCGACACGGGGTCCGGGATTAACCTGATTCCAACTCGGACGCTCCGGAGATTGGGGTTGTCTGAGGATGACTTGATTCCCTCCGACCTCAGGATCCAGGGGTACGACCGCACCGAGCAAACCCTGGTCGGCAAGATACGTTTGAAGACCCAGTTCGGTGACTTTGTTGCCAACACCGAATTCATGGTAGTCTCTCAGGACACTGCGTATAACGCATTGATGGGCAGGCCATGGCTTCACCTTCACGCGGCGGTTCCCTCGTCATACCACCAATGCCTCAAATACTCCCTTAATGGTCGAGTAGGCGTGCTTCAAGGAGATGCCTCTCCTTTTGCCTCATGTGAAGCCCGTTATCTGGACGCGGACTATTACAAGAGCAAGGATAAGCAGATCCTGGCAGGTGAGGTTGAGCCTGTCGCTGTTGCGAGCGATCCCTGGGCAGGTCTGGATGACGCTTACGTCCTCCCGATTCACCGGTTGGACGTCGCCATGGTCTTGACGGTCCGCGAGTCTCCTGATGAGACGGCCGCGACCGCCCGCGCCAGCACCAGTGGCCCAGCAGGACCTGGTAGCCCCAATGCAGTTGCCAACGCAGTCTCTCCCATGGACGATCCCTCCCCGAGTGGAGAGGACGTGGAAGATGCACCCCCAGCCTTTGAGGAGGGCGTCCCCGCCACGGTCGATGAGTTAATACAGGTGAACCTTGGAACCGAGGCAGATCCAAGACCCACGTTGGTTAGTGCCGCCATGCCCTCTGAGGAGCGGCAGCAGTACGTGGACTTTCTCAGGCAACACCGTGATGTGTTCGCTTGGGGCTATGACGAGATGCCGGGGCTAGATCCTCAGGTAGCCGTCCACCGCCTTGGTCTCCCGGCGAACCATCGCGGGTTCAAGCAGCCTACCAGGAAGATGCACCCATCCCATGGTGCCATGGTTGAGGCCGAAGTTGACAAGCTTATCAAAGCCAACTTCGCGAGGGAAGTTCAGTACCCCAAATGGCTGGCCAACATTGTGCCGGTCAGGAAGAAGAACGGGCAGATTAGAGTCTGCATCGACTTCCGCGATCTCAACCGCCACTGTCCGAAGGATGATTTTCCCCTTCCAGTGACAGAGCTGTTGATTGATGCCACGACAGGATTCCAAGCCCTCTCCTTCATGGATGGATACTCCGGATACAACCAAATTCGGATGGCCCCTGAGGATGAGGAGTTCACTGCCTTCAGGGCCCCCCAAGGTACCTTTTGCTACCGGGTCATGCCCTTCGGCCTGAAGAATGCAGGTGCCACCTATCAACGGGCGATGCACCGCATATTCAAGCCAATCCTCGGCACACTGGTGGAATGCTACGTCGACGACTTGGTTGTCAAATCGCGCCAGCGTCAGGACCATCTCAAAGATCTTGAGAAAGTGTTCAGCTTCCTCCGGTCTCGCTGCCTGAAGATGAACCCGTTGAAGTGTGCCTTTGGGGTCACCTCCGGAAAGTTCCTTGGATTTGTGGTAAAATACCGGGGTATTGAGATCGACCCAGAGAAAATCAGGGCGATTAGCCAGATGCCTCCCCCGGGTACCGTCCGGGAACTGCAAGGGTTCCAAGGCCACTTAGCCTATATACGCCGATTCATCGCGAATCTGGCCGGCAAGTGTAAGCCCTTTTCTCGGCTCATGAAGAAGGGTGCCACCTATGTATGGGATAAAGAGTGTCAGACCGCTTTCGAGGAAATCAAGCAGTACCTGCTTCAACCTCCGGTCCTGATGCCGCCCGTATCCGGAAAGCCGCTGGTCCTTTATGTGACCGCCCTGGAACGGTCCCTGGGTGCCCTTCTCGCCCAGAAGAACAACGAGGGAACAGAGAATAGCCTCTATTACCTCAGTCGCATGCTCCTCGATGCGGAGGTTAGGTATTCCCCCATCGAGAAGAGCTGCCTGGCGCTCGTATTTGCCGTACAGAAATTACGGCACTACTTGCAGCACCATGAGGTACAGTTGGTTTCTCGGGTAGACCCGTTGAAATATATCCTGAGCCGACCTATGTTGACTGGCCGTCTAGCGCGGTGGGCTGTGATTCTCCAGCAGTTCGACATCAGGTATGTGTCTCAGAAGGCCATCAAAGGGCAAGCGTTGGCAGACTTTCTGGCCGCTCACCCGACCTCCGCGGATCAGCCGCTGGATCTAGGCTTTCCTGATGAGACCATTCTCTTGGTTGATCGAGCCGATCCATGCTGGCAGATGCATTTTGACGGTGCCTCCCGGAGCCCCACCGGTAGAAGACTTGATAATCCTAAGCTCAATAGAGTGGGCTTGGGCATCGTCTTCATTACCCCGGAGCGAGCCGTGCTGCCATACTCTTTCCTGTTGTCAGAGGGCTGTACCAACAATGAGGCGGAATACCATGCCCTCATCACCGGCCTCGAGTTGGCTCTCGAGATCGACGTGCCCCGTCTGTGCGTGAAAGGGGACTCCGAGCTGGTCGTTAAGCAGATCAATGGCGACTACGTTGTCAGGAAGCCGGAACTTGTGCCATTGTTGGAGTGCACCCTTCTTCTGATGGCCCGGTTCCCTTCTCGGCCGGAAATTGTCCATGTTCCCCGGTCGCAGAACGGTCGAGCAGATGCTTTGGCCAGCCTGGCTGCGTCACTTGCGGAACCTGAACAGGACAACCTGATCGTCCGCGTGACGCGCCGCAGGCTCATCGCTCCCGTTGTCCCGAAAGAAGATCGCGGCCCGTTGGTAAGTAACCTCACCACGGTTGCCCCTATGCCCGGAGCCCCGAGTACCCCAGATATAGCAGTCGAATCAGCCCGTGATTGGAGGGCGCCTTTGGTTGAGTACCTCCAACATGGCATTCTTCCGTCAGATCGGGCTGAGCGCGAGCGAGTTCGACGCCGCGCATCGCAGTTCGTCCTCCAGAGCAGTCCCGGCCTGGAGCAGATCCTCTACAAACGCGGATTTGATGGTGTTATCCTCCGTTGCCTTCAGGGAGTTGAGATCCCACGAGTCATGCAAGAGGTTCATGCTGGTTCATGCGGCGCCCACCAGACTGGGCCGAAGCTGTCCCACCAGATTCGGAGGTTGGGATACTTCTGGCCCTCTATGATCCATGACTGCATCGAGTACGCCAGGAGGTGCCATGCGTGCCAGGTTCATGCGAACTTTGTGCATCGGCCGCCGGAGCCTCTCCATACCACAAGGTATTCCTGGCCCTTTGCAGTCTGGGGACTGGACGTTGTGGGACCTTACCCGCCGGCGACAGCTCGCCAGTGCCGGTTCATTCTGACCGCCACGGACTTCTTCTCCAAATGGGCAGAAGCGATTCCGCTCAGAGAGGTCAAATCCTGTTCGATCGCTGACTTCGTGACCTCCAACATCATCTATCGATTTGGAGTGCCTCACGCTATCCTCACGGATAACGGAACCAATTTCCAAGCAGCCGAGTTGAAGAAGTTGTACGCCAAGTATAACATCCGCTCGAACCATACATCTCGCTATCATGCGCAGGCGAATGGACAGATCGAGGCGTTTAACAAAACCCTCTCTAACATTCTGCAAAAGATGGTTGGTCAGAACAAGAAGAGTTGGCCGGACAAGCTCCCCAACGCCCTCTGGGCTTATCGGACGACGACTCGCAATTCTACCCAGATTACCCCTTATTCCCTGGTGTATGGAGCTGAGGCCGTCCTGCCCATCGAGATCCAGTTACCGTCCTTGCGCACTGCGGTCTACGACCAGCAAGCGCCGGACAGAGTTGCTGAAGCCCGTCTAGTCGAGTTGGAAGCACTGGATGAGAATAGACTTCGCGCTTTGCACAACTTGGAGAGGCATCAAAGCAGAATGGCTCGAGCTTTCAATAAGAAGGTTCGCCTCCGCTCCTTCCTGCAGGGTGATCTAGTGCTAGCCCTAAGAGCACCGATGATCCCCGGCAGGAAGCCGCCCAAGTTGGAGCCTAAGTGGGAGGGACCTTTTGTTGTCCACAAGGTCTATCCCAATGGCGCGTACTCCCTAGCGACTATGGATGGTGAGCGTGTCACTCCTCCCACCAACGCTAGGTTCCTCAAGCAATACTTTGTCTGAGTGTCCGTTCGTCCTGCATGACGCTAAACTGCGCTTCGTCCTGCATGACGCTAAACTGCGCTTCGTCCTGCATGACGCTAAACTGCGCTTCGTCCTGCATGACGCTAAACTGCGCTTCGTCCTGCATGACGCTAAACTGCGCTTCGTCCTGCATGACGCTAAACTGCGCTTCGTCCTGCATGACGCTAAACTGCGCTTCGTCCTGCATGACGCTAAACTGCACTACGTCCGAGCTACAAGACGTTAAACTGTTCAGCATTCGTCCTGCATGACGTAAAACTGCCACTCAAGAACTACGTGCGGCTTGATTCCCATCCTTATGGGATACGTAGGACCGCCTGAACCCTCGTGTTTCAGGCCCAGCCCCATCCTTCGGGAATTTCCACCCCATCTCGGGCCCTTGGCCCAGTTGCCCCCGGGTGTGCGGCGTATGGTGTGAGTGCGGGGCTATGCCCTCATTCACGTCAGTTTGCTCGTCACGCTGTACGCCCTCCCACGTTTGGGGATGCCTTCTGCTCCCCCCTTCTTTTTTCCTCATCGTCCTGCATGACGTTAAACTGCACTTCAAGAACTACGTATGGCTTGATTCCCATCCTTATGGGATACGTAGGACCGCCTGGACATTCATGTTTCAGGCCCAGCCCCATTTCCTGGGAATCTCTATCCCGCGTTGGGCCTCTGGCCCCCAGTTCCCCTCCTTTTTGTGCGAGGCGTATCGCGTGAGCGGGGGATTACGTCCTCATTCACGTCGGTCTACTGGCCGCGCCGTACGCCTCCCCCGTGTGTGGGACTACCTCACACCCCTCATCGTCCTGCATGACGTTAAACTGCCTTTCCAGAACTACGTATGGCTTGATTCCCATCCTTATGGGATACGTAGGACCGCCTGGACGCTTGTGTCTCAGGTCCAGCCCCGTCTCTTGGTTGATCACGGGGATCTGCCCCCCTTCGGTTGCTCTCAGGGTGAGTCCTCCGACCCTTTCCGGAGATCTGTTAACATGTTTTGGGTGCTTCGGTCTATGACTCGTAGTGTCAGATTCAATCCCGACAAGTCCTGTGTTGCTTGTCAGGCCCCGCGCTTCCTCTTGTTCGAGCCTTCACTCAAAGGGATCCTCGTTAGCGGTTTGGGTACGATGCCTCAGTGCTCTCCCACCGCTCCGGGTCGATTTACCGGCGGGTCTTGGGCCGCAAATCGATATGAATCCTGCGATTGAGCGGTTGATGCTCGTTTGCTTGCCCCGTCTTAGGCTGACGCGATCGGATGTTGTGTTGCGAATGCGTCAGCAACGTCCATGATCGCCATGTCAGCTCTCTCAGGCTCTGAACATTGGTTGCGCAGTCCTCATCACACTCCGCCTTTGTGCGTTGTAGTGGAATCTTGACACTCTTTTCATACTGACCTTCAGTACACCTTTACACGTTAGGCAGACCAACCAAGGTAATGATGTCGTTCGAGGCTCCCATGATCTGAGCACCAAGGATATATGCGGATGTTCTCCCCAAGGGCCATGCGTAGCTGGACCCTCGTCCCCATAAGGAGGGAGGAGTCGCTTGAACAATCGCGTTCTGAGCCCAGTATGCCTGGAGGCTAGCATCTCTGCCCCTCGGGTGATGGACATATGCAGACCCCTATCCCAAGACTCTTCTCCTGGAATCGTGCGTGACCACAGGGCTGGGTATGCTCCCACCTCCGCCGTGTCCGCCGTACCGCAATAAGCGGATTCCTCCCTGGTCCGAACCACACGACCTTAAACTGTGTTGTCTGGTCCTACCACATGACCGTAAACTGTGATCGTCTTGGCCGCCCGACGAGAAAACGGCACTGCATCGTGATGTTCCCCTCAGGGGACACTCATGTTGGGCGCTGGTTAATAACCACGCCATTCATCAATGCCTTCCGTGGCTTGATTATTGCGGCGACGCCAGAGATTTCTCAATCACAGGCATGTCGCCGCACAAAGAAAAACCATTCATCTTTGAGGACAAACAAGAAATATCAAATGCCGCTCCTTTTGTGTGCGAGGGTCAGACCCGCACTCTTCCCCGCGCTGGTGCCCGATTGTGTTGCACCGCGCTTCAAGAACTACGTGCGGCTTGATTCCCATCCTTATGGGATACGTAGGAACGCCCGGATGTTTGAAACTTCGGGTCCAGCCCCCCACCTCTTAGAGATTCCCCCTTCTCTGGGGAATTCGCCGCCTTCAGGTCACCCTCAAGGCGTGTTCCCCGACCCCTTGTCGTGGTCCACCGGTGTCAAGAGTACTCTGGTTTATTGCCAGGAGGGTCAGGATCCGCTTGGTCAGGTTTCCTCCACTTTTCAGGCTTCGTGCTCCCTTTCATTCGGACCCATCGTCTACGCCCTGGGTGGAGCCCCCGTGAACGGTTCGGACACAATGCCTCAGTGCTCTCCCACCGACTCGGGCCGGTACCCCCAATGGCCTCGGGCAGCAAATCGATATGAATCCTGCGATTGAGCGGTCGATGCTCGTTTGCTGCCTCATTCCACCAACGGTTAGTGCGATATTGATGCTGCTTTTCCGCCACGGTCGGCAGTACTCCCATATCGTTACACCGGTGCTCCCGGTCCTCGAGTGAATGGCCGCATGATTCACATTTTCCACCTCCCATTCTGACCAGGCGAAACCTCGACACTCTTGACACTATCCCTCAGTGCATCTTCGCATATCCAGGGGATATGACCACGATGTGGCGTGCTTTGAGTCCTTATGGTCCGAGCTCTAAGACCTTAAACTAAGATCTCTCCTTATGGTCCGAGCTCTAAGACCTTAAACTAAGATCTCTCCTTATGGTCCGAGCTCTAAGACCTTAAACTAAGATCTCTCCTTATGGTCCGAGCTCTAAGACCTTAAACTAAGATCTCTCCTTATGGTCCGAGCTCTAAGACCTTAAACTAAGATCTCTCCTTATGGTCCGAGCTCTAAGACCTTAAACTAAGATCTCTCCTTATGGTCCGAGCTCTAAGACCTTAAACTAAGATCTCTCCTTATGGTCCGAGCTCTAAGACCTTAAACTAAGATCTCTCCTTATGGTCCGAGCTCTAAGACCTTAAACTAAGATCTAGCCCTTATGGTCCGAGCTCTAAGACCTTAAACTAAGATCCTCTAGCCCTTATGGTCCGAGCTCTAAGACCTTAAACTAAGATCCTCTAGCCCTATGGTCCGAGCTCTAAGACCTTAAACTAAGATCCTCCACCCTTATGGTCCGAGCTCTAAGACCTTAAACTAAGATCCAGCCCTTATGGTCCGAGCTCTAAGACCTTAAACTAAGATCTACCCCAAATGGGGTCCTACGTCCTGCATGACGTTAAACTGCACTCTCAGAACTACGTGTGGCTTGATCTCCAGCCTGATGGAGTACGTAGGAACGCCCGGGCATTTCGACTCGGGTCCAGCCTCAGGGATCGATAAGTCCCGCCCCTCCTCGTCGCCGGCCGTCTGGCCTGACTTCGGGTAGAGTGGTGCAGTCGTAATATTCTCCCCGATTCAGCTCGGGATGCCCCATCGCAAGGATGGGAAGCGACGGTTTCCTCGTCAGAGAGGTGCTGTCTGAGAATTGAGGTGACTCACGGCCAGATTAGTGCATCCGCCTAATACGCTTCCCCCACGGTGGCGCAATTTTGAGAGCGTTGGATTCTGTCCGAACAAATCGTCACTTCGCCCCACGCTTCGCATGCCCTGTTGATCTGGATTTTCCACCCTTGTGTCTGAAGGAACCCCAAAGCGGTATTCATGATGACATGTGGTCCGCCACCTGCAATATGAATGATGGCCTTTTTCGGCCCGTCTATTGCAGTTGTTATGGTCGATCCACTGTCCGCCTACCGTCTTGGGCATTTCCTGGAAGGCCGACCGTTGTGGATGTCTGGATTCGGGACACGCGATTCACCCTTTCTCATTTCCCTATGTTCGGATAAAATCTCAACGCCCCTAGCGTTGTCCCGCTCGTGTGTTGGAACAAGTTGGGGGATGATACATTGGTTAGGTCTGAGGTCTCCTTTCCTAGGAATGACCTCCCTCTTTTCTCCAGAAACCCAGGCCCAATTATGGATGCCTGATGCTTGGTTAGCACTCCCGCAAGACAACGAATTGTGGTTGAGCATGTTAAACCAAAAGACGCAGATAAATATGGCGATTCATACAAGTGGATCAAAATATTAAGTAGCGGAAGCAAATGTTCTGGGAATGGCAAAAAACAGCCCTTAGGGATTAGCGTGCTGAATGAGTCTTTCTAATGCCGCTACCCTTTGGCTGGTGGCCTCCAGAGCTGCTTCTCGCTCTCTGCGTGCTCTCTCTTCGTCGGCGGTCGCAGCGCGCAGTTCGTCGATTCTGGCCTGTGCACGCTCCCGCTCGACTTGGAGTGTGACCATCTGCTGGCCCGCCTCCGTCAGCTGTACCTGAGCGTCGATCAGTTGTGCCGATAGTTGCTCCACAAGCTCGGTACATGCTGCGACGAAGGCCTCCTTCTCTGCCGCCTGCCCTTCGAGGCGCCGGACTTCCTGCTCTGCCGCGATGAGCGCCTGCGTGCTCTTCGACATGTCCCGACTTTGTGCGACGTCGGCACGCCGGCGGCTCTCGCGCATCTTCTCGGCCATGAAATCACGGACCGTCAGATGGAGGCGTTGAGCATCAGCTCCCCCGGCACACAGGAAGCGCAGCCAGGTCTGAAGCGATCCCATGCGCCCCAGCCATTCCGATGGGTCTCGCTTGAGGAAGCGCTGGATGCACTTCCACCCCCTGCGTCGCGTTACCCGGCTATCCTCGACCGCCTCCGCGTCCGAGTCATCCATCTCCTCGGGGTCGGCAGGCCGGTAAGCAGGGAAGGCAGCCAGCAGGTCTGCTGCAGGGTCCGCCCCTGGGAGGTCCTCACGAGGGATAGGTTCCCCAACATCCGGGCAACCTTCTTCTCTCTCCCCAGCGGCGCTGACACCCTCGTCAGCCCCCAACCTCTCTCCGGTGGCAGCACCGCCGACGTCCGCAGCCCCTTGATCAGCAGTTGGTGGGGCCGGCTCGGTTTGGGAAGCCTGTTCCGGAGCAGGCGGCATGTCCACCACTGGTCCACTCGTAGATGGCCTGGGTTCGGCAACCCGACGAGCCTCCAATGTTGAGATCACTGCGCGGGGCATGCCATGGTTAGTCACGGATCGTCAATGGCAAGCACCAGCAGTAAAGTAGGGAGACTTACGGGAGTTCGGAGCGTCATCTTCCGCTACCCCGGTCGCCGCAGGAACAGTTTCAGCAGGGGACCCCTTAGCGCTTGTCAATTCGATAATGGGTGCCTGGCCCCCGCCTTGTCCTGCTGGCGCCTCTCCTACTCCTGTTGAGGACGCCTGACCGACGTCCGTGTGCTCCTGAGAAGGATGGAGAAACGGGTTAGAAGCTGCATAAGAGAATGGATGAAGCAAGTTGAGTAGGGATAGAAGCGGACCTCGAGGAGCTCAGTGACATCAACGTTGTCAGAGCCGGCCACCTCGCCGCTCTCCCGTGGGCTCCCCCGATGGGACCTTCCCTCGGAGCCTTCATCCTCCCCCGTCTCCTCCTCCTCATCGGAGTCGTTACTGTCATCTTCTTCCGGCGGCATCTGTTCCGGAGCGGGCTCGAGACCGAGCATCACCTTCACCAGAAGGGATGGCTCCGCACGCTGACCACGTTGGCGCGCGTACTCGTCCATGGCCGTCAGATATGCATATTGCCGGTTGAAGTCCACCCTGTCGGTGATCTGGAGGCGCCCGACCTCTGGCAGATAGATTCCTTCTCTGAGTATCTTTCGCCAGATGACGTCGGTCCCCAGTGACTGCCGCAGGGTCATCCAGGCCGACCACAGCGCCGGGAAGACTGCATCGTGGGAGGGTTCGAGCAGACGCCTCACCTGCTTCCCGGGCCGCTCCTCGACCGCCGCATGTGCCCCCTCTCTGGGCGCCGAGGTCGTAGCGGCAGCCTGCGATGCGCCCGCCGCCGAAGTCCCTGCTCGCGCCGGCCCCGCTGCTTGGCGCGCCTCCGTTCTCCCCCGTGTGGCGGCGCCTCGCCTCCTTCCTTGACGCCCGGTCTCCGCACGGGTAGCCTCGAGCCGCCGAACTAGCTTCCGCAAGAGCCCCTCAGGGTACGCGATGGCCCAGTGTTCGGCGTACTCGGTTGCCAAGCCTGCGTCGATCCCGGTAGGAGGGAGAGTGATGACGTCGCCAGAGCCGAAGGCGACGAACATCAGCCACATCTGGCGAAGGACGCCAGGGTTCGTCTCCTCCCGGACAGCAGTGAATACCCTCTTCGGCATCCGTTGAAGGCACCCGAACTGCCTGGCGAACCGGGTCGGCACGTAAGGCTCGCAGATCACCTTCCCGTCGATCCGAGCCACGAGCACCCCGCCCCGCATGTTCAGGAAGTATTCATGCTGCTCCAACGGACCCTGCCCGTTGTCGATCATCTGGCCGACGGGAGTGGGGAACGGGCTGAAGTTGAAATTGGCATGATTGCCAATCCGAACCCTCACGCCCTCCTCACTGAGGGTCATCGGAGCGACCCCCGCAATGTTCAGCAGGGAGGGTCGCAGGCCGTTGCCCGGAGGACTGATGGCATTTGGGAACGTATACCCACCAAGGTGAGCAGCCACCCAGCCGTGGAAGAACTGAAAGGGCCCACAGATCCTTCGTGGCGACCCCCCTCGTGAGATGCGTCCCAGAATGGCATACAGCCTCGCCAGTACTGGGACCCCGAGGTTGTACCTCTTATTGGCAGCCATGGCGCCCGCCATCGCCAGCGTCGCCGGGCGGACGCCCATCCTCGCATCCCGCACTGGCAGGAGCCACCCGCTCAGAAAGGCGGCCAGGAACGCCGCGTACCGGACGTTCGGGTCCCGGGCCTCGATGACACGGTACCCCCATGAGCGGTAATCGCCCGTCTCCAGGACCCGCCAGTACGACCCGTTCCGGCTCCTCTGAGCTGCGGTCGGGCACCGCTTCCCCCTGCCTGGCATCTTGACCGCCGGGTCATGCTCCAGGAACTGGCCGAACCAATCCTTGTAGGCTATGTCCTTCTGGAAGTCTTGGATCCCGAGCCGCTGCGTAGCCAGGTCAAGCAGATGCCAGGTCAGAATGGGAGTCCGTGACCTGTCCTCCCAGATGTTCTTCGGTGGCAGGAACTCATCGTACTGGTAGCCCTCCAGCGGGATACCTCCGATGCAGTGGATGTCCCAGAGACCGATGCCGACCTCCCCATGGTGAAGATGGAAGGTGTTGGTATCCGGGGACCAGCGAGTGAACAGCTCCGGCCCGAGCTCAGACTGCTGGTAGAAGTGGAACTGCGACGTCCACACCGCCTCGAACAGGCCGATGTACCGCAGCTCCTCTGCGAAGTGATCGCAAGTGTGGCGTACCCAGAACGCCCAGGCCCATTCACTGG
Organism: Viscum album; assembly: GCA_963277665.1. Classification (NCBI taxonomy): domain Eukaryota; kingdom Viridiplantae; phylum Streptophyta; class Magnoliopsida; order Santalales; family Viscaceae; genus Viscum; species Viscum album. The sequence continues at coordinate 777,556,257 of OY728123.1, forward strand.
TAAAGTTGCCCCCAGACCGCAAGTCCCAGTCCTTCAGCCAGCCCTTGGTGTCGTCCGTGACGCTCTGGCGATATATGCTCGAGTAGAGGGCTGGAGAATTCTCCGCAGTAGGCTCACCCCCAACAATGGTTCGCGTCCTCGGGTTCAGGACATAGACATCCAAGTGTCTGGTCTCCCTGGCAGGATGCCCATTGTTGGTGATGTTATAGCGGAGAAGCTCGTCCTCCCGAGTCACCCAGGTCCGCGGCGCATCAACCTCGAACCCTGGCACTGGAACCTCATCCAGGAGGCCAAAGTTCCAGAGCGGCAGGTTGTCTGACAATGGGTATGTCTTCTGGGCCGGCGTTAGTAAGTCGAACAAGGATTGATTGTCAGAAACAATCTCCTTGGCTCCGTAAACCTCCTCGTTCGTCGCCATCTCGGCTCTGCGAGTGGCGGCATCCCCTTCATTTCCTCTGTGCGCGGCCATCTCGGAAGATTCGGGAGTCGTGCGGGTTAAGGGATGAAGCGTGCGGGATCGGACGAGGCTGGTGGAAAAGTTTGAGAGGCGGCGCGCAATCCTAGTGGACGGCGCGCAATCGGGAAGTCCTTCGCGAAAAACCCCGGGTATTCGCGCAAAAACAGAGCGAAGTCCGGACTGTTTTGCGCGACGAGCGAGCGAATTCCGCGCCGGAAAAGGCAATTTCGCGCACGAGAGCAAAGAGGCTTATCGCGCGGAAGGCCAGAGTACGGCACGGAGGGACCCAGTGCCCCTATTTATAGGCGAGGCCGGGGTCCGCGCTGCGCGGAAAAGGCTTTGCGCGACCGCATCGGCCGATTTCGCGCCCGACACCCATTTTTGCGCGCCACAGTCCCGCGTCGCCCAGGACTTCGGCATTCCGGCGTCTCCCTCGGAACCCGATCGTTGCGACCTCTCGCCGATCAGATTCCGAGGGGGGGCTTTTGTAGACGCCGGAAAAGTCCGTTGTTCCCAAACGAAGCTCCGGATGCGGAAAGCGAGGTCATATTTGGAGTCGGAAGGATGTTTCGGAGGGCCCGGAGGCCTTGCGCGGAATTTGAGAGGCCCGCGCGCAAAGGTGATGTTCCGCGCGCAAAACCCCCGGGATGCGCGCAATGCTCCGGGCCGGCGCGCCGATTTTGCGCGCCGCAGGCCCGCGCGGCTCCCTTTGCGCGCCGTGTCCGATTCCGCGCCCGCGAGAAGAACTTCGCGCTCGCGCCTTGGATTCCGCGCCCGGGGTTGCCTATAAATATAAGGCGACCCCCAACGTTTCAAAGGTTGCTGGAAGTCGAAACGTCTCTCGTGCGCGCAATTCAACCCCTTCCGCGCGCAATGACGAACTTCAGGTAACCTCCTTTCTTTCGCGCAAGAAAGCCTCGGGGTCCGCCTTCGCGCGCAATCCCCGCTGGCTCCTTTCATTTGAGTAAAAACTCACCCTAAGGCCTTTGCGCGCAAAAGAACCCGCTTGCGCGCAATTGCCCCCGGGGTGCGCGCAATCCGGCCCGATTGCGCGCACCCCCATCTTTCAAGTGGCCATTCATTAGAGAATGAGCCGTTGCCCCCGCGCACTATCCGAAGCCCGGAGTGCGCAATCTCAAGCATCCGCGCGCAAGGCGCTGGCCCAATTGCGCGCCAGCCGCCCCGATTGCGCGCCGGCCCGCAGTATTGCGCGCGAAGCTTTCTTTTTGCGCGCAATCTGCCAGGGTCGTCCCCGTTGACCTCCTAAGGGTACCCGCCTGTGTGGCACCCGATGATTCTCATCCCGGGTGCCCGCACCGTGCGTTGTCTTCCCGTGCGGCCCTCCAGGTTCGTGCGAAGTGACATGCACCCATCGTCCGGCAACCTATGCCCAGCATGACGTTAAACTGCACATTCGTCCCGCATGACGTTAAACTGCGCATTCGTCCCGCATGACGTTAAACTGCGCATACGTCCAGCATGACGTTAAACTGCATATGCGTCCAGCATGACGTTAAACTGCACATCCGTCCAAGCTGCACGACGTCAAACTGCCTAGCCCCCATCGTCCGCGCTGCAAGACGTTAAACTGCCAAGTGCTTCGTCCTCAACACATGACGTTAAACTGTACTTCGTCCGGCAAGACGTTAAACCGTCCGCTTCGTCCTCAACACATGACGTTAAACTGTACTTCGTCTGGCAAGACGCTAAACCGTCCGCAACCTGATCCCGTGCTCTGCACGCAGGGTCCCCCCGGTTTGGATGTGGCCCCCACCCGCTCGTCTCTGCAGGGATGTCGGGATTGCCCCTCTTTAGGGACGATTTAATGGGAGTGGCTTTTCCCTACGGGGGCAGGGTATTACAAACCCCTAATTTCTCGTGGGAGGCTGCACATGTGTATCTCCATTGCGCCTCCCCACTGCCGAAGCCAGTAGAGGGTCTGACTGGGATCGAGGTGTCTTCTGCTTTCGGTCCAAGTCCCTTCCAACTGAGTTTTGCAGCATCCGGGCTGCCCCAAGTGCGTAAGTCCTGACAGAATGAACTACGTGGACTTTGATCCCTGTCTTCTATACAGGGTACGTAGGAAGCCTCCCCGAGGTTCAAGCCCACCACCTGGTCGTCCCGGTTGTATTTACGTCCGTTCGTCCATCAGTGGACCCCTCCAGGGTTCACGCTTGCGTTGATTCACCTATGAATCCGCCCCTGTGGGAGACTGCCCGTGTGTATCTCCACGGTGCCTCCCCACAGCCCCCCTTTTCCATTTCCCCTTTTATCGTCCAGCATGACGTGAAACTGTGATCCACCCGGCCGTTCCATCCCCCTCTGTGCGAGGTGGTTCGGTTCAATCCTCCGCCCGGCGGCCTAGACCTCTTCGTGAGTCGGCTTGCCGACGTCCAGCATGACGTTAAACTGTATGCCCGAACTACGTTGACTTTGATCCGTGTTAACGCGCGGTACGTAGGAAGCCCCTCTGGGGTCCAAGCTCTTCACTTCATCATCCATCCTGATCCTTACCCGGGCCGCCACATCCCGGTGGGGTCATGCCACTTCACTCCACTCCACGTTACTTGGGAAGCCGCCCATGTGCTGGCCCCAGCGTCGGAGGTTCCCCGCAAGGGGTTCTGTCATCTGATCCACTTTTCGTGTTGATCGGTCCGATGCCGTCCCCGCTGGACGTTAAACTCGCGGCATACCCCGTGTTAAACACGGGAAGCTGAGGAAAACCTCAGGTGACACAGTTCCCCGCACCTAGTACGGGATGCCTCAGGCCATCATGCCTTCGAGAAGCCCTATTAGGGACGGAAGACAGATGTGCAGAGCCGCAGTGTTACGACATGCCCCCAGCACCCAGAGCCACCCGGCCTTCTCACTGCAGGTTGCTGCCCCGCCCAGACTCCTTGGAACGTCCGGGCGGAAGCAGCGTAATTAACCGGTGTCCATGAAGATATGGCGTCGGGAACGAGATTCACGAACATTCTTAAGTCTATGAGGGAGACCCGGATTAGGCGACGAGTTCCGAGGAGACGTCCAAGGAAGGAGGAGCCGACATCCCATCATCCCGGTTTCGATCAAGGAGCAGACACCCCTGAATAAGGGACGGATGCCGCCCGCCCTTGGAAAGCGGGACTGCGGGACCACAATCCGCGCGCCCATCCCCTCGGGTTGACGGGTGCACGCGCGAACGCGTCCTGGCGGAACAGCGTAACCCGACGCACATCCGCACCGAAACAATAATTCATCTTAAACCATTTCTAGAACATGATATGAGAACAAAATTAATTTTTCAGATAAAATAAGTATTTTTCAAAAAAATGCAGTTTTGTCGCCTTTTGATGGAGCACCAACATTAAATCTAGTTTTTTACAAGTTTATAAGTTCAATATGGTTAAATAGACTTAATAATTTCAATAATGTTATAAAAATTAACTTTGGACAATTTTTTAATATTTTTTTGTTAACTTTCATATTTTGATGAATAGTAAAAACACACTAAATTTTAATTAATAACAATCTTTTTCATCGATATAATTTATATGGTTAAATTATAATATTGAAGGGTCTTAATTTATAGAAAGAATATATTTTTACCATTTAATATAATGTAATTCATTATCATTAATTTTAAACTGAATTCATAGATAAAAACTTTTGAATCTTTTGCAACGTTTTAACATTTAAAACCCATTTTCTCAAAGTGGGATTATTTTTAAATTAAATACTGACACTTATGTGTTTTAAATTTGGAAAATATGATTCAATATTTGGAATCCTTAGGTAAAAATTATGCTAATAGGCTACTATCTATTTTTAGACATTATGAATAGTAAGTACAGTAAATTTTATTTACTACATTTAATGATAATTTGGGAAATTAAGGGTAAAAATAAGAGTATAAAATTACCCTAACACCTTAAAAAAATTCTATTATATGAATAAATGTAGACCCATGTCATTTAAGGGTTTGAATAGATTCATTTAATGGACTTTTGACCATGAACATGATGTAATTATTATTAAAACCAAAGAAAGTGACAACATGTCACTCTCTTGTATCTTATAAGTGTAATAACTTTAATTTAGAGATAAACTTAATAAAACATCAAAAATAAATAGTCACTAGAAAGATAATAAAATTATCTACATAATTTTAATATATTTGTATTTTTTAGGGATTAAATATGTATCATTAATGTTGTCCCAATAGTGATGAATAAATTATTTTAATTACTGAAATATCAAATAAATGATTTTAAAAATATCAAAATATTTATTATACAAACAAATTAATGTAATCCATGAATTTTTTTGATTAATATGACATGTTATTGATCTATAAAATATTTTAGTTAGAATATAAGTTCTCGGTGGATTTTATTTAAATTCAAATAATTGAATAATGACAAATTGACAATATTGATATTTTATAAAAATAACATATTATTAAATTGTTTAAAAATAAAAAAAATTATAAATTATAAATTAAAAATTATGTGGTTTAATATATAATAATGTATCTAATTATGAAAAAATCACAACACACAAGTAAGTATTTATAAAAAATTAAAAATTATAATATTATTACCGAAAATAAAATTATATAGATTAAATAAGGATAAATCAAAATGATATGTTTTAAAATAAAATCAAAAGATGTCTAAATTTGTTTGGTTTATGGGATTACAACCATATATTACCTAATATCGGAATTTGAGTCACTTTGGATGTTTTTATGTGGGATTTCAGTTTATCATAAATTAATATTTTGGAGGTTTTCAAAAGTTCCTCTCTCCTCCCTTATAAAAGTGCACCTCCTCCCTCTCTTCTTCACAACATTTTGAGCCTTCAAGATCAGACAAAACCTATCCACTTAAATTCTACATTTCCATAGCAACATTCTAGAGGTATTTTTCTTCTTTAAAGACCAGCATTAGTTCCCTAAGAGGAGATTTAGAAGAGGCACATCGAAGAAGAGGTAATATCTTTTACCGATTCTTTCAAATTTATTTCTGCTTATACTTCATCTTATATATTTTTTTTCATAATATAGTAATAACATAATTATCAATAATATACTGATATTTTATTATAAATATGAAACAATCCTATTTCACAATCCATCCATCCTACGGAAATTGAAATCATCGCGCGTGCGTACATACAGAATATTTTCTACACGTCGTGGTGTAATCTACTTTCCACCACCACCTTACATGGATTGGTATAATGGTGTAAAGAATAACTATATATGATTATTATAACATCATAATTATTCTTATATATTATATCATCCACTCCAATTCCATTCAACAATTAGGGGAATCATATCTTCGCTTGTACATACGTACATATTACTGTCTGCACGATGTGATGAGTTTAATTCTCTTTGTTAACCATTCAAGAATGATTATAATGTATATATAATAAAAAATAATTAAATATAATGATACTGTATTTATGTACATATATGTTTCATTTAATTAATTACATTGAATTCAATAATGAAATTAAAAGAGCGTTCATGCGTACGTACAGCCTACCGACTCCATGAATAGTGTATTTTATTCCATTTATGGATCTATTATATATATTATACAATATGAAAATATATTATATATAAATAATGTTTTATACTCTGGATATAAGTAATCCTTATATAAGTAATCATATGAATAATTACAATTTAAAACACGTACGAGAAATGAAACGATTTTACCCAAAATGTTGCTTTAACATGGTATTGACAAATGAAAATATAATGTCCTAAGTGAATCGTATATGATATCATAAATATTATTATGGTTCTATTAAAAGTTAATAATATGTTTAAAACCACTATACAGGAGGTTCTAAAACATTCCAAGCATATCAGACCTAAGGTAAGGGATTATTTCGTCTCAGTTTTATTTCGTTGAGACATATGGTTTAATCACCAACTATTTCCTTTGTATGGTGTTTCTAATTCCCATTCATGTTTTAAGATTTTTATTATGAATTATATTATATTTACACATTTTTGTAATTTTCATTATTTTATGACATGTACGATTCCACTGATTTTAATTGGTAAGGGATAATTTTTCTAATATCGTTCTTATCTGGGATTATTTATTCATAAGTACTTATTGGGGTTTTGTTTATCATCCATGTCCATGTTTTCTAAAAATTATTTCTTAAAATTTTCATTATTATTCCATGTATGTTTACAATCATTTTTACCCTTTTTGACTTTTACCACATGGCATAGAAGGAATATTTATTTTGATTACCATACGATGAACTTTTGCACATTTCTTGTAGAAACCCAATGGTTGACGTACATGGACATTACATGACATTTTCAGAATACTTAATACATGAAAATATAGATGCCCAATGACCGTATTAGTTTAGTGTCTTTGAAACTCAGAACTTAATCTTCTTATCATGGTGAAGGATCTTCAACATCTCCCATAAAGATCATCCCCTTTTGGTTTTCTTACCTAAAACATTTTGTTATATCCTGGGGAAAAGAAAACATAAATACAGCGAGCTCAAATGCTTAGTAAGGGTAAACATAGAGAACATAAAAAAATCCATAAACATTTGAATGAAAAAACAAGAACATAAAATTCAAACATCAAAATCGTGAGCAAACACATAAACCATGGAAGTATGTAAGGCATATATCACAAATGAACATCAATCATGATCGAATAGCATGGGAATAAAACATTTAATTGTAGAAACCATTATGCACATGTTATGATTTGCATAGTATCCAAGGCATTGCTTTCAAGACTATCTTAGTGGACAAAGTCCCTTTCTGAATCGAGTTCACTCCTCATTCGAGACCTATATCACTGAACCAGATTAAAATACCATTCCTGGCATGTCTATCTCAGGAGATATAAATCTTTACCCACTGCATTGGAGTGAGATATAGGTCCCACACATCTCATAGTGAAATCATTCTTACTTGTTCCAAAACATGAACGTAAATCATTCATCATTACCCAAAGTATAAAATGGGTTTCATAAACAACATCCCATCATAACATAATACATAAAAAAATGGACATCATTTCATCATATGAAAAGTGAATCAATGTAAATTATAGAGACATTATACTTGAAACTTACACATATGAAATAATTTCATCTTAGATGCAAAATGGTTTTGATAAAACAATTGAAATGAATTCTTGAAGAAAATATCCATTATTCTTCAAAATCATTTAATTTTCACAAAATTTAATGAAAATTTTAAAAGAAAATGATTTTTTTAAAATAGTCATGAAATCTTGTAATGTAATATCCTTGAAGATTAGGCATTTTAAAAACGTAAAAATCCATTCATGTCATATAAGTTAAAAAAACATTCTTCTCGCACTTTTGCCGGAAAAGTCAAAAAGTACCTCGTATGGTAAACAAAAAAAGATTCTGTACATACCATGTAGTAAAAGTAAAAAATGGGTAAAAAGGACTTTAAAAATAGATGAAAACATTTTTATAAAACTTGTACATGGATGATAAATACAGCCCCAACAAATACTTACGTATAAGAAATCTCGGATAGAAAACAATTGAGATTGCAACATTATCCCTTACCATAGGCCCGATATGCTTTGTATGTATTTGAACCACCTGTATAATGATTTAAATAATGTAACTAAACTATTACATAATCATTTTTATTGTTATGATATCATATATGGTTCACTTATGACTTTATATTACCCATTCTTTTGTAAATTCATGTTAAAGTAGCATTTTGTGTAAAATCCTTTCATTTATCATCCGTGTTTTGACTTGAAATTATTAATAAGATTACTTAGATCATTATTACATAATTCCATAATATAAAACATGATTTATATATAAAATATATTCAGAATATACATAATAGATCAATAAAGGGAAAGAAATACACCGTTCCTGGTGACGGTAGACCATACGTATGCATTAAGGCTGTTTTGGTTTCCTTATTGAATTAAATGGAATTAAGTAAATGAAACATATATGTTCATAAATAAATTATAATTATTATATAATATCTTTCATTATTATTTATTATATGTACGTTATAATCATACTTGAATGGTTAATCATGGAAAATGAATCTCATCACGTTTGTGGAGACGATACTCCGTACGTACGCTCGAACGATGATATCATTCCAATGATCATGGAATATTATTTAAGTGTTTGTATAATATTTCAGAATCATTATGACTTTAAAATAATCATATATAGTTATTTATTTGCACCATTATACCCATCCAAGTAAGGTGTTGGTGGAAAACAGATTACACCACGGCATGGAGACGGTATTCCGTATGTACGCTCGGTGATTTCATTTTCTATAGGATGGATAGAAGGTGAAATAGGGTTGTTTAATATATATAATAACATATCAGTATATGAGTTATACTGCTGTTATTAATTTATAATGAAACAACTAAAAAAGAAGAAGATTAAGAAGAAATAAATTTGAAAAAATCGGTAACGGGTATTACCTCTTCTTCAACACGCCTCTTTGAAACCTCCTCTTTGGGCACTATTATTGGAATTTGAAGAACACCAGGGCCCCTATAATATTTATAGGGATGTTGAGAAGGGAAATGGTCAGAGGTTGGCCATGCTTGAAGGCTGAAAGATGTGTAACGATGAGAGGGGGGAGGTTCCCTTTTATAAGGGAGGTGAGGGGCACCTTTGGAATTATAAGAAATATTAATTTATTATAAATTCCAACCCCACATAAAAACCACCAAAATAACTCAAATCTGAAGCATAGATGTGATAGGGTTTTAATATAAACAAAAAATAAAATGTATACCAGTTGGGAATCTATTTTAAATATTATCAACAAGATTTATCCTTATTTAATCTATTTAATTTTATTTGTGAAAATAAGATTCTAATTTTTAAATTGTTATAAATAATTACTTATGTGTTGTGAATTGTCCATAATTGGAAAATTTATGACAGTTTTTACCATATAAATTTCAATTTATAATATTTAGATATTTTTGTGATTTTTAAAAAATTTTATAGTATGTTATTTTTATAAAATAAAAAGTGTCAATTTTGACACTATTCATTTATTTTAATTTTAATAAAATCAAAACAGAGGATATATTCTAACAAAAATATTTAATATATTCCTAACATGTCAAATATGTCTAGAAAATTCGTGGGGAACATTAAATGGTTTATATAATATTTATTTTAATATTTTTAGAACCATTTATTTGGTATATCTCTTAATAAAATCATTAGTACATCATTTTTGTATAATTAATTAATATACGTATTTGTTGCATAAAAATTAAAAATAAAATCCTATGATGAAGAGAAACATCATTTATTTCATAATAATACTTTTACTCAAATATATTATCTTAAAATCACAACATGTAAATTGTTATATTTATTAAATTATGAAGGTGACCACTTTGGAATCATTTAAAATAAAATAATATAAGTGTCATAATAACCTTTATAAGGATCCAAATGGTCAACAATTCGTCCCATAGATGTTTAGGATTTTTATATATACTACCATTAAGTTTTTTTTTCAGATTTTTGGGCCTTTTGATATGCATTACTATTTCAATAAAGACTATATTATTGATTTTTCACTAAATAAATAATTTCTGCAACATTAATGTATAAGATAATAAGGTAATTAAATAACACTTAAAAATTTCAAATAAATTACAATGATAAAGAAAAATATTTTATATTTCAAATGAGTAATTATAACCGAATTTATATTCAGCATATTCTTATATTAAAAATAATTTAATTATTAAAGTTTGGGTGAGACATATTTCACTTTCCTTTAAATAAAATAAACTAAAGGTCATAATCAAATACATGTGTTTTCCAATGCATTCCATTTAGACCAAAATATGTCATAGGACTAAATATAATCATCCAATTATATTAAGACAAGTGATAGGGTAATTTTATAATATTATATTTACACTCAATTATCCGATTTACCTTTAACTATGGTAAATAAATGTTTCTGTAGTTACTATTCATAGTGCCCAAAAATCAAAAGTAGCCTATTATCATATTTTGGACCTACTGATTCCAAATATGGAATCCATTTTTCATAATTCAAAACACATAAGTTTCAGTAATTAATATAAAATTAATCCCGCTATTAAAAAAGTGAGTTTTAAAAGTTAAAACATTGCAAAAGATTGAAATGATTTTACCAATGAATTCAGTGTAAAATAAATGATAATGACATACATTATGTTAAATGGTAAAAATATATTCTATTTATACTATTAAACCATTAAATATTATAATTTAACCATATAAATTATTATGATGAAAAAAGTTGTTTTAAATTAAAATATAGCGTGTTTTTACTATTCATTAAAATATGAAAGTTATCAGAATAATATGAAAAAAATATCCAAAGTAAATTATAATATCATGATTCCAAAAAAGAATTTTATTTTGTCAAATTGAACTTATAAACATGTAAAAAAACTAGATTTTATGTAGGATCATCATCATAAGGCGGCAAAACTGCATTTTTTTAAAAATACTTATTTTACCCGCAAAATTTATTTTGTTCTTATACCATGTTCTAGAAAATGTTTAAGATGAATAAAAATGTTATAAAATTTAATATTTAGTTAATAATATTCATAACGGCTAGTTCATAATAATATTATAACAATATATCGTTGTTTAGTGAAACCCGGTATTGCGTACAACACACACTATCGAGGAATGTCGCGATTGTGTGTAACACAAGCCAAGTCAGGGTTGCGTGTAGTAAAAGACTACTTTGTTGTTTCATATAAAAAAATCCAACCATATTTCATTTATACAATGAATATATATGTATATATACACTCAATGTTGCGTTGAATAATTACTATCAAACAAACATGAAATCATTTTTAACACTATCCAAGATTAGTTTTGCGTATACTGCAAGCTAATATGGTGTTGCGTATATCGCAAGATAATCATCATGTAGCGTACAACAGAAGATATGAAAGAACATAAAAAAATATATCTTATTAAATCTGTCAGTGTTACATTCTACCCCCCTTAAAATGAATTTCTCCCTCAAAATTCGTCAGAGTTATGAATGGTTTACTACTCAAAAGTTTTAATAGAAACCCACATCGTAAAAAGGAATACTAAAACATCATTTTAAAAATGGAAGTTTGAATCATAACCATCACCCAATGTAACTCAGCACTGGGTTTCCACATAGGACAACATAGGTGAATTTCTGGATATGGATGAAAAATGTAACCATCAAGTTCTGATGGAGAGTGGTAGAGAACATGGCTATTAAATAGACAACAATCACAAATCCTTAAATTTATGATTATAAATGGTTGCATTTGATTCATCAGATATAAGGTCACTAGGACAACATTCATGGTTTTCAAGATCATTTCCCTAAAGTTGAAGAATTTGAATTTGAAGAAATATTTACTTTATTTTGATATAATCTCAACATTTTTCCTAACTGGAACAATTTCCACTTCATTTCATAATGAAATGAAGTTGAATTTGTCATTCGGGAAGTGTTAACAGACCTTGTGATAGAATGATGGGTCATTTCATATGTCTTAAACAAATGGTTAACAATAGTTATATACATAAATCCATCTATGGTGAGATTAATTGTATATCATTCCAAAAATGGACTTATAATTCAGCTATCATAGCACTTAATAAAATAAAACTAGTTTTTACTAACCAGGGACTTCCTGTAGGCCAGTGGTAGGCAATAAAGGAATGCCGCACTTCGGTTGTGGGTTTGATTCCCACATCCTTGTCCGACGTGACAGGTTGTCACTCGGCCTATGGGTTGTCCTATTTCAAAAACTTTAAAATTCAAGAAATAATATCTAAAAACAAGTTATATCTTTAAATAATACTATCATATGTCCAACACAATCCTTTCAAGCCATTAGGCTTATCGAAAATACATCTGTACAATCTCATAGTATAAAGAAAATGATTACTAGAGAGGTTATATACCAAACATGTGAATACAATCATTTATCTCCCATATATCATAAGATATATCTTGTTGGTCTTATTCCAAACAAGTGAATACCTTAATCATGTATTCTTTGGAAACATGAATTACCATAGAACCTTAGAGAAAACATGAATGTTGTCAAAAGTTAACTCATTCCACATACCAAAATCCATAAATTTCAATATACTCAAACCAAGATATCACTTTGTTCTTATATCAGTCACGAGCTCATGAATACTATCAAAATTTCATTTTCTATTTATCCTTTTATTATGCGCATATCAACTTCTTTCCAAAATATCTGAATAACCTTTCATGGTTACCAGTAACATTCAAAATATACTTTTAAATACATTATAAAAAACAATACTATAACAATCCTTAGATGTTACTTTATTCCATAGTACCATTAAATTACTTATACAACATAACTCTTGATAAACATACAATCATTCCACTACCTTCTTAAACCATTAAAGAAGCATCAACATTTCTTTTATCTCATTTATCATTTTTATTCTCCTTATCATCATCCACATAAAAACTACCCATATGATCATGCCGATTCTCTTCATGAGATTTTCCCTTACGGTATTGGTTTGCATAATTCCCATACATTCCACATTTAAAACATCTAATCGTTGTTGATGTCGTAGAAATACCATTATCTTTCTCCATGATGTTAACTGAACCTTTTCCTTTCCACTTACTGGATTTTTGTCCTTCCTTTCTGAACCCAAATCATTTTCAAATTCCTTTGAAACATTCTCCTAGATGACTCTTCCCACATGATCTAAATGAGAGAAATTGAAATTTCTTTCCTCTATGATCATCATGAAACTCCATATTTCTCTTATTAGCTGAGTCAGGAAACATTCCAAATTTGAGATTATTGATCATATTATGAAATTTATGATTAGGCATGATAACAGTTTTTGTACTTCCAAATCCTATTTCATTTGGTTTCTCATGAAAAATATCATTCCATTGCCCATCATATCCTCCATTATCGCGAATCTCCCTGTTTCCATCCATTTTCTAAAACCCAAAAAGAATAGTGTGAGAGGAAAAAATCATAATCATGGTGGAGTACCATCAATATCTAACATCTTAGGTTAAATTCTAATACCATTACCGTAATTCTAGGACAATAAACTATACGTATAGTTATCCTTAGGGACATCCCTAGACATACCTTAGAAATATCACTAGGGATTTCAGTAATGTTTTCGCATCCTAGTTTCCAAAGGTAAACTAAACCTTCACTCTGATTCCAACTATCGAGACCCAAATCCTGATATACATGGAAATTATATTACTTTTGTGGAATACTTAATACATGAAAAAAAGATGCCCAAAGACCGTATTAGTTTACTATCTTTGGAAACTCAGAATGTAATCTTATAATCATGGTGAAAGATCTTCAACATCTCCCATAAAGATTTTCCCATTTTGGGTTTCTAACCTAAAACCATTATTTATATCATGGGGAAAAGAAAAAATAAAAAGGGGGAGCTCAAATTCCCATTAAGGATAAACATAGAGAACATAAAACAATCCATAATCATTTGAACGCAAAAACTTGAACATAAAATCCATACATCAAAATTTTGAGCAAAGAAATAAATCCTGGAAGTACATAAGGCATATATCATAAAGGAACATCAATCATGATAGAATATCATGGTAATAAAACATGTAATTGTGGAAGCCATTATGCACATGTTATGATTTCCATAGTAGCCAAGGCATTGCTGCCAAGAACATCTTAGTGGACAAACTCCCTTTCTGTATCGAGTTCACTCCTCGTTCCAGTCATGTATCACTGAACCATATTAACATAGCGTTCCATCCATGTCTATCTCATGAGATATAAATATTTAACCAATGCATTAGAGGGATATATAGGTCCCACCAATCTCATAATGAAATCATTTTTACTTGTGCCACAACATGAACAGAAATCATTCATCATTACCCAAAGTATAAAATGGGAATCATAAAAATCGTCCCATCATAACATAATCCATACAAAAAAAATGGATATCATTTCATTATAATAAAATTGAAACAATTTAAATCATAGATACATTATACCTAAAACATACGCATATAAAATAATGTCATCTTAGATGGAAAATGGTTTTGATAAAACACTTGAAATGAATTCTTGAGGAAAATCTCATTTTTTCGTCAACATAATTTTCTTCTCACAAAATTCCATGAAAATTTTAAAATAAAAGGATTTTTTTGAAAATAGTCATGAAATATTGTAGGGTAAGCTTCAAGAAAATAAGGTGTTATAAAACCATAAAAACTTATTCATGATGTATACGTTGAAAAAACATTCTTCTCATACTTTTTCCAGAAAAGTCAAAAAGTACCTCGTATAGTAAAAAAAAATCCTTACATACAATGTAGTAAAAGTCAAAAATGGGTAAAAATGACTTTATACGTACATGAATTTTTATTTATAAAACATGGACATGGATGATAAATATAACCCCATTAAATACTTACTTATAAGCAAACTCGGATAGAAAACAATTGAGATTGCAACATTATCCCTTACCTTAGGTCCGATATGCTTTGAATGTATTTGAACCACCTGTATAATGATTTAAATAATTTCATTGGATTATTATAGAATCATATCCATTATTATGATGTCATATATGGTTCACTTATGACTTTATATTACCCGTTCTTTTGTAACTTCGTGTTAAAGTAGCTTTTTGGGGAAAATCTTTTCATTTATCGTCCTTGTTTTGACTTGTAATTATTTATATGATTACTTAGATAATGATTACATATTTCCAGAATATAAAACATTATTTATATATAATATATATTCATAATATACATAATAGATCGATAAAGGGAATTAAATACATCGTTTATGGAGACGGTAGGCCATACGTACGCATGAACTTTGTTTTCGTTTCCTTATTGAATTAAATGGAATTAAGTAAATGAAACATATATTTTCATAAATACAGTATCATTATTATGTAATATATTTAATTATTATTTAATATATAATCTTTATAATCATACTTGAATGGTTAATCATGGAAAATGAATCTCATTGCTTTCGTGGAGACGGTAGTCCGTACGCACGCATGAACGATGATATCATTCCCATGATCATGGAATTTTATTTAAGTGTTTTTATAATATTTTAAAATCATTATCAATTTAAAATAATCATATATAGATATTTATTTACACCATTATACCCATCCAAGTAAGGTGGTGGTGGAAAAAAGATTACACCACGTTGTGGAGACGGTATTTCGTACATACGCACACGCGGTGATTTCGTTTTCCGTAGGATGGATAGAAAGTGAAATAGGGTTGTTTCAAGTATATAATAACATATCGGTATATGAGTGATACTTATGTTTTTTACTTCATAATGAAATAGATAAAGAAGAAGAAGAAGAAGAAATAAATTTAAAAAAAATCGGTAACGGGTATTACCTCTTCTTCGACACGCCTCTTTGAAACCTCCTCTTAGGGAACTTCGATTGGACTTTGAATAAGACCAGAAACAATAGAATATTTATAGGGAAGTCTATAATGGAAATTTTTAGGGTTTGGCCGAGCTTGAAGGATCGACGTTGTGAAAAGATGAGAGGGGGAGGCACCCTTTTATAAGGGAGGAGAGGGGCACCTTTGGAATTATAAGAAATATTAATTTATAATAAATTCCAACCCCACTTAAAAACCTCCAAAATGACTCAAATACAAATAATAGATTCTACAGGGTTTTAATATAAACAAAAAATAAAATTTATACAAGTTGGAATTTATTTTAAAGATTATCAACATGATTTATCCTTATTTAATCTCTTTAATTTTTTTTGGGGTAATAAGATTCTAATTTTTAAATAGTAATAAATAATTACTTATGTGTTGTGAATTGTCCATAATTAGATAATTGATGAAATTTTAGACCATGTAAATTTCAATTTATAATTTTTAAATATTTTTGTGATTTGAAAACAATTTTATAATATGTTGTTTTTATAAAATAACAATAATGTCAATTTTGACACTATTCATTTATTTTAAATTTAATAAAATAAAAACAGAGGATATATTTTAACCAAAATATTTAATAGATTCCTAACATGTCAAATTTGTCATGAAAATTCGTGGATCACATTAAATATTTCATATAATATTTATTTTAATATT
Source organism: Viscum album (assembly GCA_963277665.1). Lineage (NCBI taxonomy): Eukaryota > Viridiplantae > Streptophyta > Magnoliopsida > Santalales > Viscaceae > Viscum > Viscum album. Next base: position 777,572,933 of record OY728123.1, read on the forward strand.
TTTGAAACCATTATTTGGTATATCTCTTAATAAAATCATTAGTACATCATTTATGAATAATTATTTAATATACTTATTTGTTGCATAAAAATTTAAAATAAAAGCCTATGATGAATATAATCCTCATATATTTCATAAAAATACTTTTACTCGAATTTATCATCTTAAAATCACAACATGTAAATTGATATATTTAATAAATTATGAAGGTGACAACTTTGGAATCATTTAAAATAAAATAATATAAGTGTCATAATTGCCTTTATAAGGATCCAAATGGTCAACAATTCGGCCAGTGGATGATTATGGTTTATAGATATAATACCATTAAGTTTTTTTAGATTTTTGGGCCTTTTTCATATGCATTACTATTTCAATAAAGACTATATTATTGATTTTTCAATAAATAAATAATTTATGCATCATTAATGTATAAGGTAATAAGGTAAATAAATAACACTTAAAAATTACAAATAAATTACCATGATAAATAAAAATATTTTATATTTTAAATGACTATTTATAACAGAATTTATATTTGTATAACCTTATATTAAAAATACTTTAATTATTAAAGTTTGAGTGAGACATATTTCACTTTCCTTTAAATAAAATAAACTAATGGTCATAATCAAATACAAGTGGGTTCCAATGGATTCCATTTCGACCAAAATATGTCATAGGAAGAAATATAATCATCCAATTATATTATGAAAAGTGTTTGGGTAATTTTATAATATTATATTTACCCTCAATTACCCAATTTACCTTTAACTATGGTAAATAAAATTCACTGTCGTTACTATTCATAGTGCCCAAAAATAAAAAGTAGAATATTAACATAATTTAGACCTACTGATTCAAAATATCGAATCCATTTTTCCTAATTCAAAACCCATAAGTTGTAGTAATTAATTAAAAATTAATCTTGCTATTAAGAAAATGAGTTTTAAAAGTTAAAACGTTGCAAAAGATTGAAATGATTTTACCTCTGAATTATATGTAAAATAAATGCTACTGAAATACATTATATTAAATGGAAAAATTATATATTATTTATACTTTAAAACCATTAAATATTATAATTTAACCATATAAATTATTACGATGAAAAAAGTTGTTTTTAATTAAAATATAGCGTGTTTTTACTATTCATTAAAATATTAAAGTTATCAGAATAATATAAAAATATTATCCAAAGTAAATTTTAATATCCTGATCCCAATTATGAATTTTATTTTTTCAAATTGAACTTATATAAATGTCAAAAACTCTATTTATAGTGGGTGCACCATCAAAAGGCAGAAAAACTACATTTTTTTTTGAAAAATATTATTTTACCAGAAAAAATTATTTTGTTCTTATACCATATTCTAGAAAATATGTAAGATGAATAATAATGTTATAAAATTAAAAATATAGTAAATACTATTCATAACGGCTAGTTCATAATAATATTATAATAATATATAATTTTTTAGTGAAACCCGGTATTGCGTACAACAGACGCTATCGAGGAAGGTCGTGATTGTGTGTAACACAAGACAATTCAGGGTTGTGTGTAGTGAAAGACTCCATTGTTGTTGTGTATAACAAAATCCAACCATATTTATTTTATACATTGAATATATATGTATATATACACTCAATGTTGCATTGAATAATTACTATCAAACAAACATGAAATTTTTTTTAATGCGATCCAAGATTAGTATTGCGTATACTGCAAGCTAATATATTGTTGCGTATAATGAATGATAATCTTGGGGTAGCGTATAATAGAAGATATGAAAGAAATTAAAAATAATATATCTTATAAAATCTCGGGGTGTTACATTTCTGGAAAAATTACAAGAAGAATGTTTTTTAACTTATACGACATGAATGGCTTTTTTACAGTTTCATAATACCTTATTTTCATGAAACATCCTCTACATTATTTCATGATTATTTTCAAAAAAATATTTCTCATTTAAAATTAAATGGAATTTTGTGAAAAGAAAATGCTTTTCAAGAAGAAAGGTTATTTTCCTCTTGAATTTATTTCACGTGTTTTATCAAAACTATTTCCCATCTAAGATGACATTATTTAGTATGATTGTGTTTCAAGTATAATGACTATATTATTTACATGGTTTTATTTTTCTTATGATGAAATTATATCAATTTGTTTTATATATATTATGTTATGATGGGATGATTTTTATGAAATCTATTTTATTCTTTTGGTTATGATGAATGATTTAAGTTTTTTCACACCTAATAATGATTTCATTATGAGATGGGTGGGACCTATATCTCACTCCAATTCATTGGGTAATGATTTATATCATATGAGATAGACATGGTTGTAATGTAAGTGAATCTGATTCAGTGATATAGGGCTGGAATGGCATGTAAACCCAGTTTTGTAATGAACTTTGTCCACTATGATGGTCATGGTAGTAATACCTTTGTTACTATAGAAATCATAACATATGCATAATGGTATTCCAAAATTACATGTTTTATCCCCATGCTACTTTTTCATGATAAATGTTTCTTTATGATCTATGCCATGTGTACTGCCATGTTTTATGTCATTTCCCATGATTCTGACGTTTAGATTTTAGGTTCATGTTTTTACATTCAAATGTTTATGGATTGTTTTATGTTCTCCATGTTTACCCTTACTGAACATTTGGGCTCACCATTTTTATGTTTTAGTTTCCCCAGAAAATAAAGAACTATTTTAGGTAAGGAAATAAAAGAGGAAGATCATTATGGGAGATGTTGAAGATCTTTCACCATGATTAGAAGATGATGTTCCATGTTTTAGAAGACACTAAACTATTACGGTCCTTGGGTGTCAGTTTTTGTTATGTATTATGTATTCTGCAAAATTAATGTAATGTCCATGTACGTCCATCTTGGGTATCTATAGTTAGAATTAGAGGAAAGGTTTAGTTAACCTTGGGAAACTAGGATGCGAAAACATTAGTGAGATCCCAAGAGATATTTCTAAGGTATGTCTAGGGATGTTCCAAACGTTAAGTATAAGTATAGGTTATAGTCCTAGAATTAGGGTAAAGATCTTAGAATTAAACCAAAGATGTTAGATATTGAATGTACTCCCCTTTTTATGTTGTTTTCCTAGAATGATTTTTTCTCTCACACTATTCCTTTTGGGTTTTAGAAAATTGATGGAAATAGGAAGACCCATGATAATGGAGAATATAAGGGACAGTGGAATGATATTCTTCATGAGAAACCAAATGAAATGGGATTTGGAAGGAAAAACATCTTTATTATGCCTAATAAAAAATCTCATAATATGATCAATAATCTCAACATTGGTAAGATTCATGACTCATATAATAAGATAATTATGGAGTTTCTTGATGATCATAGAGGAATGAACGTTTAATTTACCTCATGTAAATCAAGTTGGAAGAGGCATGAAAGAGAATGTTTTAATGGAACTGGAAGATGACTTAGGTGTGGAAAAGAACAGAACAAAGTCAATAAGTGAAAATTAAATGGTACAGTTAACAGCATGGACAAGGATAATTGTATTGCTAAGACATCAACAATAGTTAATGGTTTTAAATGTGGAACGTACAGGCATTATGAAAACCAATGCTCTAAGGGAAAATCACATGAAGGGAATTAACATGGTCATATGGGTAGTATTTATATTGACGATGCTGAAGAGACTAAAAATGATATATTAGATGAATGAAGTGTGGGGAAATAAAATTATGAATCTCAGTCAATGGATTAAAAAGGTAGTAAAATGATCGCATTTTTATAAAGAGTAATATATGGTACTATGGAATAAAGAAAAATATAAGGATTGTTAGACTATATTTTTTACTTCCGTATTTGAAAGTATATGTTGAATGGTACTGGTAACCATTAAAAGAGAATGAAATATTTTTGGATAGAAAATGATATGCTCATAATGAAGCTATAAGGAGAAAATAATATTTTTGATAGTATTAATGAGCTCATGACTGATATTAGGACAAAGTGATGTCATTGTTTGAGTATATAGAAATTTTTGGATTTTGGTATGTGGAAAGAGTTATCTTTTGACAGCATTCATTTTTAACTATGGTTCTATGGAAATTTATGTTTCAAGAATATATGATTAAGGTATTTACATGTTTTGAATGTGACCAACATGATATATCTTATGATATATGATGGATAAATGATGGTATTAACATGCTTAGTAGATGACCTCTCTAGTAATCGTTTCCATTATAATATGAGATTAGAAAAATGTATTTGGAATAAGCCTAATGGTTGGAATGGATTAAGTTGGACATTAGACAGTATTGTTTAATGCTAAACATTTTTCTTGAATGTTATAACAGTATTGTTTTAGAAAAAGTACAACATACAGGATGTGCGAAAACCCGTCACGTCAGACAAGTTTGTGGGAATCTAACCCACAACTGAAGTGTGATATGCCTTTATCACATACCACTATCCTACAGAAATTCCCTGGTATATAGAAATTAGTTTTATTTTCTTAAGCGGTATAATAGATTAAGTATAAGTCTATTTTTTGAATCATATACAATTAACCTCACCATAGATGGACTTATGTATATTTAATATCTTATGATAACATTTTTTATGATATAGACAGATAGAATGACCTATCATTCCATCACATGATCTACTAATACTTCATTAATTACAAATTCAACATCATTTCTTTAAATAAGAGTTGAAGTGGAAATTGTTCATGGAATGAGAAATGATGATTTTACACTGAAATCATGTAAGTATTTATCCTTATGAAAAAAATTCATTAACCTTTGGGAAATGATATTGAAAACCAAAAATGTTTTCCAAGTACCCTCATATCTAATGAATCAGATATACCTTAGATCATCACCAATTTATGGCTTTGTAAATATTACCTTTCACATAGCCATGTTCTCTACCACTCTCCATAAGAACTTGACGGTTATATTTCTCTTCCATATCCATGTTTTCACCTATGTTATCTTACGTGGAAACCCAGTGTTGAGTTACATTGGGTAACCATTACATTTCATTATTTAGTTTAAAAATTATGTTTTAGTATTCCTTTTTACGATGTGGGTTTCTATGAAAGAAACATTCATGTAGTAAACCATTTGTATCCTTGACAAATTTCGAGGGAGAAATTCATTTTAAGGGGTGTAGAATGTAACACCCCGAGATTTTATGAGAAATATTCTTTTTTCTTGTATGTCTTGTGTTTTATGCTACACCAAGATTATCTTGCGCTATATGCCACACCATACTATCTTGTAGTATACGCAAACCCTATTCTTTTCTTGTATTTTATGCAAGAACGACCATCCTCAATAGCGTGTGTTGTACGCAATACCGAGTTTTACTAAACAATGATATATTGTTATAATATTGTTATGAACTAGTTGTTATGAAATATATTAACCATATATTTAATTATATAACATTATAATTCATCTTACACTTTTTCTAGAACATAGTATGAGAATAGAATTACTTTTTCAAAGAAAAGATGTATTTTTCAAAAAAAATGCAATTTTGTCACATTTTGACGGTGCATCCAATTAAAATATATTTTTTGACACATTTATAAGTTAAATTTTACAAAATAAACATATTCATTTCAATTAGGATATAAAAATTTACTTTTGATAATTTTTTAATATTTTTTTGTTAACATTCATATTTTGATGAATAGTAAAAATACGCTAAATTTTAATTTAAAAAAACTTTTTTTATCGAGATAATTCACATGCTTAAATTATAATAATGAACTTTTTTAATGTATAAATAGAATATATTTTTACCATTTAATATAATTTAAGTCATTTTCATTAATTTTACACTGAATTCATAGGTAAAAACATTTCAAGCTTTTGCAACGTTTTAACTTTTAAAACCTGTTTTCTCAACAGTGGGATTAATTTTGAATTAAATACTACCACTTATGTGTTTTAAATTTGTATAAATGGATTACATATTTGGAATCAGTAGGTCCAAATTTTCCTAATAGGTTGCTTCTTATTTTTAGACATTATGAATAGTAACTACGGTAAATTTTATTTACTTTAGTTAAAGTTAAATCGGTTAATTAAGGGTAAAAATAAGATTATAAAATTACCATAACACCTTAAAAAATTATATTAGATGAATAAAAGTTGACCCATGTCACCTAAGGGTATGAATGTATTCATTTCATGGACTTTTGACCTTGAAAAGGATGTAATTATTATTAAAAACAAAGAAAGTGACAACATGAACTCTTATATTTTATTAGTGTAATAATTCTTATTAGTGATAAACCTTATAAAACATTTAAAATATATAATATCCTGAATGATAATAAAATTAACTTCATCATGTGAATTTATTTATTATTTTAATAGATTAAATAACTATCATTAATGGTGACACAATAATGATGTAGAAATTATTTTATTGATTGAAATATGAAATATATGTTTTTAAAAATATTAAAATAATTATTATATGAGCAAATGAATGTACTCCATGAATTATTTTTATGAATATGACATGTTAGGAATATATTAAATATTTTGGTTAGAATATATATTCTGTTTGGATTTTATTTAAATTAAAATAATTGAATAATTTTTAATTGACAATATTGATATTTTATAAAAATAACAAATTATTACATTGTTTAAAAATCAGAAAAATATTTAAAATTACAAATTTAAAAATATATGGTCTAAAATTTAATAATTTATTTAATTATTGGTAATTCAAAATCCATAAGTAATTATTTATATCAATTTAAAAACTAGAATATTATTACCGCAAATAAAATTAAATAGATTAAATGAGGATAAATCAAAATGATAAGGTTTAAAATAAAATCAAAATACATCTAAAAATGATTTGTTGATCGGATTAAAACCCTATCTTACCTCATACCCAATGTTGAGTCAAATTTCATGTTTTTATGTGGGTTTTGATTTTATTATAAATTAATATTTTGGAGGTTTCCAATAGTGCCCCTCTCCTCCCTTATTAAAGTGCACCTCCTCCCTCTCTTCTTCACAACATTTTGAGCGTTCAAGATCAGTAAAACCATATCCATTTTTCATCTACACTTCCATAGAAACATACTAGAGGTCTGGGACTTCTTCAAAGGCCAATGTTAGTGCCCTAAAAGGAGATTTAGAAGAGGCGCGTCGAAAATGAGGTAATATCCTTTACCGATTCTTTCAAATTTCTTTCTTCTTCTAGTTCCTCTTATTTATTTGTTTCATTATAAAGTAATAACATTAGTGTCAATAATATAATGATATGTTCTTATAAATATGAAGAAACCCTATTTCACCATCTATCTATTCTATGGGAAACGAAATCACCGCGCTTGCGTACATACAGAATACCGTCTCCACGTCGTGGTGTAATCAGAATTCCACCAACACCTTACTTTGATTGGTATAATGGTGTAAAGGATAACTATATAGGATTATTATAACAACATAATAATTCTGAGATATTATATCATCAAATCCAATTCCATTCCACAATTATGGGAATGATATCGTCGCTCGTGCATACCTACAGATTACTGTCTCCACGATGCGATGAGAGTCATTATCCATGTTAACCATTCAAGAATAATTATAACATATATATAATAAATAGTAATGCAAGATATTACATAATAATGATACTGGATATATGTACATATTTTTTTCATTTAATTAATTCCATTCAATTCAACAAGGAAACGAAAACAACGTTTATGCGTACATATGGCCAACCGTCTCCATGAACGGTGTATTTCATTCAATCTAGAGATCTATTATATATATTATATATTATGAATATATATTATACATAAATAATATATTACATTCTAGAAGTATTTAATCATGATCTAAGTAATCATATGAATAATTACAAGTTAAAACACGTACAATAAATGAAACGATTTTATCGAAAACCTTGCTTTAACATTGGATTGAAAAATTAACTAATAATATAAAGACCTAAGTGAATAATATATGATATAATAAATATTATTATTGTTTTTTACAAGTTAATAATATGTTTAAACCCACTATACATGAGTTTTATATACATACTATGGATATCAGACGTAAGGTAAGTGATTATTTCGTCTCACTTTTATTTCTATGAGACATTTGCCTTAATCACCAAATATTTCTTCGGTATGGTGTTTTTGATTACCATGCATGTTTTAATATTTTTATTAGGAAGGATATTATATTTAATTTTTTTTTTAATTTTCGTTATTTTATGACATGTATGATACCACTTACTGTAAATGGTAAGGGATAATTTTTCCAATCTCATTCTTATCCAGGATTGTTTATTTGCAAGTAATAACTGGGGTAATGTTTATCATCCATGTCCACATTATCTAAAAATGTTTTCATGAAATTTTTACTGTTCATCCATTTTTTAATGTCATTTTTACCCTTCTTTTATTTTACCACATGGTATGGAAGGAATATTTCTTCTGTTTACCATACAATGTACTTTTTGACTTTTCTGGAAAAAGTACGAGAAGAATGTTTTTTAAACTTATACGACATAAATGGATTTTTTACGATTTCCTAACGCAATATTTTCATGAAACATAAACTATATAATTTAATTATTATTTTCAAAAAAATCCTTTTCTTTTAAAATTTCATGGAATTTTGTGAAAAGAAAATGATCTTGAAGAAGAAAGGATATTTTCATCAAGAATTTCGTTCAATTGTTTTATCAAAACTATTTCCTAACTAAGATGACATTATTTAGTATGATTGTGTTTCAAGTATAATGTCTCTCTTATTTACATGGTTTGATTTTTCGTATGATGAAATGATTTCCATTTGTTTTATAAGGATTATTTTATGATGGGATGATGTTTATGAAACCTATTTTATTTTTTGGGTTATAATGAATGATTTATGTTGTGGCATGCATAAGAATGATTTTATTTTGAGATGGGTGGGACCTATATCTCCCTATAATTCATTCGGTAAAAATTTATATCTCATGAGATAGACATGGACGAAATGGCAAGTGAATCCAGTTCAGTAATACCTGGCTGGATCAACCTGTAAACCCAGTTAAGTAATGGACATTGTCCACTATGATGGTCTTGGTAGCAATCCATTGGATAATATAGAAATAATAACATGTTATTAATGGTTTTATATAATTACATGTTTTATCCCCATGATATCTTTTCTGGATAAAATTTTCTTTAGGATATACTCCTTGTGTACTGCCATGTTTTATGTCATTTCTATAGATTTTGATATTTAGATTTTATGTTCTTGTTTTAAAATTCAAATTTATTTGGATTGTTTTATGTTTTACATGTTTACCCTTATTAAGAATTTAAGCTCACCATTTTTATGTTTTATTTTCCCCAGGATATAAAGAATGTTTTTATGTAAGGAAACAAAAGGGGAATGCCTTTATGGGAGATGTTTAATAACATTCAACATGATTAGAAGTTTATGTCCCAAGTTTCTGAAGACACTAAACTGTTACAGTCCTTGGGTGTCTGTTCTTATTATGTATTAAGTATTCCACAAAATTAATGTAAAGTACATGTACGTCAAGATTGGGTCTCTACATTATGCATGTTATCATATATTTATTTCTTTTTGTATCAAAGTTGTTAGTTGATCTAGGTAGAATAAATATATCTCATGGAGGGTATAAATAAATATAAAGGACCCTAATATATACTGAGAGACATCATGACCAGAATGAAGGGTTGGTGTTGAGATATAGAAATGTGATCGAGGAACCCAATAATGTATCTATGTTATGATGTAACCTCAAGGACTTTAGTGGGAGACCTAATATCATGTTTAACCTGTAAATGGTTGGTCTGAGATATGATTTTTGTCATCAACTTTATGACTAAATCTTTTTGTGTGATAATAATAAGACTATAGTTCAAAGGATTGTTCATCAACATGAGTGGACAAACATATTTTTATGGGATGGTTTTGGTTGAATGGAAAACCCAAATGGTATTTGTGTGAAGTGTATGATGTTATGGTTTGAAAAAACCTATGGAAATTCTTTATATTATTTTGGTAATTAATTTTTCTTATTTTTCACCAATGATAATTGGTTTATCCTTGTATTATGTGTTTTATTTTTTTTCAAACCTATAACAATCAACCTTAATGATTTATTCTGTTGAATGAAATATTAACATTGATGTTGTCTGGGGAATAAAATTATATTTATTATTCACCATGTCAACAACTATATGATATAGTGACATTCCCAATATAGGAAAATTAGTTGATTGAATTAACCAATCTATGAGGATGAAATATCGATCATGATAATAATGAGATAAGGGATGAAACTATTGATGAAATAGGAGAACCATGATAAGTTAGTATAATTAAAAGAAATTTTTGGAAGTTATATAGTGATTATTTTCCATGTATGTTGATAATTAAACAAGGAACATGTATGCAATCTCTGAATATTTTTCAGAAACATTCATTTATAAGGTGGAAACATTTCCTGCTGTTTTCCAAACCTTTCAAGTATTAAATGTAGAGGAAGGCCAGTGTTTTGTGAAAGATGTATTTCTAGAAATTAATTTTCAAAATATGTTAAATTCATTGAATTCAAGGAATTTTTGGGTTTTATTTTTTAAAGATTCATGAATGAATGTTTTGTAAAATATGGATGTTGTGAAAATGAAAAATCAAACAAATTACTTGATTATGAAAATTTACAAGGCTAGCTTATTCTTATATGAAGAAATAACGTTTAAAATTACTGGATGAATATTTTCAGGAAAAGGTGGTGGTGATCTTGAATATTTTATGAGTGAGAGGAAACATCTATAAATAATATACTATCCCAATCAATTGATGGATTCAAATGTGTTCATTATAAAATGGATACGAATTCTCAAAAGAGTTTAAGGAATATTTTTCTTGTGGGAATGAATCATTAGAAAAAATGTTCGATGAAGAAAATAATTTTTCATCCTATCCAAGGGTTTTCAAAATTATTTAAAATTATTTATGAATTTCTTTGAGTTTCAAAAAAACTATGATTTCTCAAAAGTATGAAGTTTCGTGAACTTGAAAAAAGATTCCAGAATGTGGTCGAGATAATATGTGAAAGGTTTTTCGGATAAATAGAATGTTATTGGAACATCTTTTTGAATTTTAAAAATGATGTTGGTAATCCATTAATATTGGTTAAATTGGTATTGATAAACAACTACATTAGTCATGTTCACATCTTGTTTGGGAATAAGCATATTGCAGATAAATGGGAACTGCTTAGTGGATATCCAATCAGAAATATGTGAACTAGATTATGGGCCAAAAAACATTCACTCCTGAAGTAGTGAGAAAAGGGAGAGTACAATGTAAATGACCCTTGGATGGATGTGATTCAGACCCTAAATCCTTTACTGGTATTGTTTATATAATGGAGTGATCATTTTCGAATCATTGTGTCGATAAGAATAGTGAATATTAGTAGACATTGGAATATTAAATAAACATTATCATATTCTCATAGGACATAGCCCAATGTGGGTGAACCAAGTAATTTTTTTTGTCCCACGTGCTTGATTTAAATAAATTCTTTAGTAAGAAAATTAGTGCATTTGGATTGAGAGATCATAGATCTATTATGAATAAGGCTATGATAAGCACACCTAGTAATTGGATCATTACATTAAATGTGAACACAAGATTAATCTTATTAATTATTGAGGTCATAATATGTTAGGAAATTGAGATATTAACAGGTACCTGGGGATACATATATGACTTTTATACCCTGATTCACCCCTTCATAACATATCTCCCACTAAATCCCCCCATGGTTATGACAATTTATATCAAAGGAAAGTTCTCTCGATAGGATTTTTTTTCAAACTGATTTAATAAAAATGGTTTTTGGAGAGGAAATTATTTCTTCCTATACAATATACCGAGGAGAAATAATAATAAAAATTTATAAATCCAAAGTAACTTAATATTATGGATTTTTTTTTTCAGAAGTGCGTGATTGAGATAAATAATCCCAAAGGATAAAAAATAGAATTTATGGATGAATCTAATTTTTTATCTACTTGTCCATAAAATTATGTTATAGGACTATCTAAGGATGCTTATCTTCCATGTGATGTCATAACTACTGATGAAGATGGTATGTCCTGAAATTCAATGTTTTACGATATCGACACATCTAATAATATTGATCTGGGGACAAAGGACGAAAAAATGGGGTCGAGAGAGAAGAATGCATCCCAAGTGATTTGTGTTGAAGTGAAGAAAAATGTCGTGCAAAATTTTTATAATCATCATTCAAAGACTTATTAATTTTTCTAGAAATATATGGGAAGAAAATAATATTAATACAAATTAATTGGATGAGTTTTCATTGAAAGTGTGCGAATATTTTTTCAATGACAATATCATTGACTCCAATTAATTTAAACATTTAAAAACTTGGAATGATTAATTCATTGCACATATGACAGATTTGGTTAAGGAGAACCAATTTTTGAGGAAAGTAATGGTGTATAAAAATTATAAAATTAAAATGTTGAGTGAACTGATGAATATACAAAGTAACTTACAAGATGAAAATTAAAATGATTTTGAAAAAAAATAAGATGGTCGCTAAGAAGAAGGTAAAAATTAGAAATATCCCTCCTAAAACACTACTACAAGAGAGGATATAATATCAAATAGAAGAAAGCTCATGTCTGTCGAAGATGACTTTTCAACAGAATTAAATTGATGTCATTATCAAAGATAATGAAGGGAGTCTATAAACAATGAATAATAGGAAAAAAATCCATCTTACATGATTATTAAAATGTGGATCCAGCAAGTGTGTAAATGTAGAGTCAATAATTAAACTGAATCACCTTGCCAAGCATGATTTATATGACTCTCGGAGGAAGGTAGACACTATTTACATATACTATAGAATTACTTTTCACCCCATGACTATAATCCTAGAATCCCATGAACTCAAAGGTAGGATAGAATATATTTCATGAATATATAAATCATAGAAAAACTATACAAGGTATGGTTCTTATTAGATATTCTTTAGTGGTGAGAACTATAGTCATATGGATAGAAATTATAATACAAAGAGAACTAAATGCGATATAAGTGATACCTCTATTCATATGATTAATTATATGAATTTTTTCACTAAAATAATGTTACCTAAGATGATGAATATATATACCATTCTGTAGGAATGGAATGGAGAAAAAAAATATTCATCATGAGTCGACATGAGTTTACTCATAACAACCCTCCTGGAAGGAAGGAAAACAAATAAAGAGAAAAATAAGGTAGATGCTCTCTTTGGGATAGTGGTTGATGAGCATGAAATGAAGGTTCCACCAATTGAAAACATATGAGGTGGATATGTTACCTTTTACAAATCATAAACATCATGCATGCTTCTGTGGGATTGAAAAATGTGCCAAAATTAAAGAGAAGAATAGAATTGGGTGAGTTTTAAAGAAAAGGTATAATAGTATTTTGAATAGATTTTTCAAATCAATAGATGAATAAATGGATTTAGGTATAGACAAGAACATGATTTTGAAATTATAAAAGGACCACATTTTCTACTCATAGAAAAGACACTGTAATGACATGGACTATAATAAATAAAATTATCTTTATGATTTAATTATGGGTATTATCATGTAATATGGTAATAGAAACACTTTCAATTCTTTGGTTTTGTAATATCTTATTTTACATAAATGAAACATACGTATTTTCACTATTGATAATATAGAAATTTAATAGTGGAAACATGGTTAGTATAAATATAGAGTTCTAAAATATCCAATTGACATAGACAAAGAGAGGGACGTCCTCAATAAGGAAAATCGTACCCTATGAAACACATTTATTAGAGAATATTCAGGAGATAAAATCACTAGGATTTACCCTTTCCCAAGGCCATGTAGTCATATAATAATATTATCATGAGTGAAATCAATTATGGGGGAATTTTATTCTCATCGAGATCATGATCCAGACCATGTTCGCTGAACCAACCCATGAAAATATCACAATCTCACACCATACAATCAAAGAATTTTCTAGTATATTAATGTGTTATGAATCAAGACAATAAAATTATTAATATGTATTTAATTTTTTTTAATAATGAATATAGTTTCATCAAATTATTGTATCTTTATAAAGGATTTTTATTTTGATACAATAAAACACAAATAGAATATTTGGGTAATATAAAAATTCAATTAATGCATTTATTTTAATGAATAAAAATATTTTTGATATAAATAATATTTAATAAAAAATAATTATTATATATTTTAATCAAATATAAATGACCATATAATTTTTATGAAGTCAAATGTATTTTTTATAAGGGTTCAAAACTATTATTGTCAAAAAAACCCAACAATTCTCGATAAATGTATATTTCATTTCAAAAGTGGAAATTAAAAAATATAAAAAAATATTTTCATAAAATGAATGTTATTTTTTTGTATCATAAGGTCGAAATTATCCAGTGGTTTTTTATAGTTTTATGAGACTGTTTATTTTGATGAAAAAATTAATTACCTTATGAATTTAAAGTGTGTATTAGGCCTGCATTATAACACAAAATTGATGTAATAAATACAATAAAGGGAATCCCAGACCAAATATATAGTTTCCATTAAACAGAATTTTATTTTATTTTTATTTTAATATATAATAAAATCATTATGAATCCTCCAAAACTCATTATATATCATCATGTTTTAAAACCATTTCCTTAAGAGCATGACTCACTTCCACATAACCAGGGGTATTATTTTATTAATTTAGGCCTTTATACATATAAAATAATTTAAAACACTCCCATTTGGTGGAAACCATGGGAAACCCCGGGTAAGTAAGTGGTTTTGGTTATTTTTATTTAGATAGTCTAGAATCTAAATTTGAGATATAATAAATAAATCCTCATTCATTTCCAAAATAAACTCACATAATCCCTTTTTCCAATTAACTGAAAATACATTGATCACTTCCTTAATCTTCCATACCCTTTTAAGAGTCCTCCTAAGGCTCCCCAAGCTCTCAAGAAGCTCCTCCCAAGCATACTAACACACTAATGTATGGGATCCTCTCTTTCTCCCCTTAACTGAAGAATATTATTCTATTTTTACCATTCTATTTTTAATACATAATTTTGGTGTGTTATTTTCTAAATCCATGATACTTCCCTTATAATGAAAAAAAAAATTATTTAACCCTTAATATCCCATTAATCCCTTTTATTAACATTTATGTTCCCCCGGTAGGATTTCAAAATTTCATCGTGGGATTCCATTCCAAAAATTGTTTATTGAATACTATTACCTTGTTCCTCTCAATAGTGTTTTCCTTTATTAAAATATACTTATTTGATTGAGCAAGTACATGTATTTATTTTACACGCATTGATTTTGTTACAAAATTTGATGAAGTATGATTCAATGTTTTATGATTTATATAGAAAAATTAAGCATAAAAATGAAATTAACGTGACATGTGTAACCAACATTACATAGCCCTCCACTACATTGGATAATTTTTAGTCTCGTGGGATTTCATTTTGGGAAAGTGAGTGAACCTAATTCCTTTATAATATATGTTCCATCAAGATTTATTGGATGATATCCATGAGCAATTCTTATGATACAATGATTTAACTTATTTCCACATTTTCCATGTTGTGTTTAGGAATATCATGCTACATCATGTTTCATTTTTCTGGTTTATGATAATTATTCCTATAGATATTCCTATTTTAGATCATTTTTATTTTCTTTATATTAATCCATTATTATTTCCTTACTAGGCTTCATATTTCATGACTTTATCATGTATGTTCTCTGGTTATCCAATATAGTTTTATGTACCAACTTGTTAAAGATGTTTTCAATAAGGATGTTGAATTACCTATTACTGTTTGTATCAAATGAAATGTTTTTTAATTTCCGGGATTAGAATTAGAAAAATCTACTCTACATTTTTTGGGTAAATTAAATTATATAAATATCCCTAATATTTTTTAATAATAGAGAATGTTGTTTATAATGAAAGGATAACCCTGTCTATACCAAAAAAGTGACGTGGTTCTAGCACATATATACCTAGGGGAAATAACACCAACATGGTGCATTAGGACTGACTCGACATATCTATGTACACAAAAAAGGTTGTAATACACACAAAGATTTAATATCCTTGGGATAATTTAATGAAAATTCATAAGATCATTACAAACCATTATTTAGGGGTGAATTACCATAAGAGTATATCATTGGAAATAGATCATGGATAATATAGATTGAAGCCTAAAAATTCATAAGTTCTGAAAATAAATGTAGGTTATATGTTATCCATTTAATTTCATTTGATTCCTATTTTTGCGTTTAAGAGTTTAAAAATAATCATCCATAATTTCCCTTTGTTATAGCTAATGGATGTAAATATAACAAATCAAGTAACCAATAAATGGATACTAAAATGTCATGAATTCCCCAATGAGATTACAAACCCAATCATAACAGGAATTGAAATAATTTTGAGGATACTCTCTTAGATGAATGTTTTTCTGAATATAATCCTCGATTAAGAGGGGAGAACAAATACCCCTAAGACATATCAAGATAAAAGTTAGTCCTTTATAGGAAAAGGCCTCCAAATTTCAAGTGATAATCTAATACCTTAACCATGGATCAATGGATCAACTCCATTAGTAATATATTATTTTTCCTTCATTGTTTTAAACAAGATTGGGTTCTAGTATATTTTTATCATATGGAGGGTTTAATAGATAAGTGTAGTCATTGATCAAAAATTCGAATCTTATGGAAGAGATCGAAGTGATCGGTATAAGGAATTATAGAAAATGATTTTTAATAAATACATTCCTCACAATATTTGTATTAATATGAAAATTTATTTCCTTTCCATCTATAAAAAATATGATGAATCTGTCATGGTGTTTGAAAAAACACCACAAGATATGCACAACATTCCTATGAATTTTTCATTTCCTGAGAATTCAAGGTTGAAATCATCTTTGGTGGGCTAACACCTATTATACAGAAATCCCTGGAGATCTGCGACTTTGATATCTATGAAGGTATTTTATAGATGTGTCCACAAGATTGAGATGAAGGTCGGTGAAACTCAAGGGAACTAGGGGGATAAGAATCAGAAAGTGGATTTTAATTCTAGAGGTTGATGTAGAAATCTATCGGTGCCAATAAATTTCAACCTCCATATTATCAATGGAGTTTAAAGAAGAAACAAGAATTTTCCTATGGGGTGAAGAAATTCATTAGTTAATATAATGAAGGAAAAATATATAACTATTGGTGACAGGAGAAACCCACTAATGAATTGGAAGAGATTAATTATCCCTTCAAACCTCATGGAATTTTTTATTACTAAAACTACACGGAACCAGTGCACTTTGTGAAAAATTCATGAAGACACGTTTTTTCAGAGGCAACAAATAACCATCAAGGTAGAAATATAGATATTTTTCCATCACAACCAATGAGATGGATATTAAAAACAATGTGGTGATTGGTATGCAAGTTATTCATTCCTGATTTGTGGATATACGTTTTTAATTAGATTTCTATTAATTCATTCATATCATGATTATTTTTAATAACTATTCAATCACCACCCAAAATCATTGATGTATAGATGTTAGTGAAAATGTAATATTTGGAAATTATTGCATCCCTGGTATATATCTCCAAACCTATCTCAATTTTTTGGCTTAAATTCATTATGAACTTAATCATACTTCCATTGGCGGAATTCGATACAATTTTGGGAATGTATGGGATTTCTTTATATAGAGCAAAAAAAATTCCCATGAGAAGGAAATCACTACTTATATTGAGAATCAACCAACAATTATATACATGATCAATGTGGATGAGGAATATCATTTATCACCATCTTCTCATGAAGGGATATTATTTCCCTATGAGCATGAAAATTTAGATCAAGTAATTTACTATAAGGAAATAACAATCCTAAAGGACATGACTATTGTGTTGGAATGATCTATTGTGTTTCCTAAGGAATTTCCTGGTCTTCCTCTGAGAAAATATGTTTAGTTTTCAATCGACTATATATCTAGGGTGTTTCTATTATCTATGAATACATATACAATGATTGTTTTGAAATATTTGGAGCTGAAGAAACAACTAAAAAAGAATCTGAAAAAAGATTTTATATACCCATGTTATCCACCATAATTGAACCAGTCCACTTCATAATGAAGATGGATGTGTCAATGTGCCACTATATTTATTATTGTGAGCTCAAAAAATTCACGATAAAGAATAATTATCCTATTTCTTGGATTGGTGACAAGTTTTATCACCTAAGTGGATCAAAATACTCCTCCAATGTGGATCTGTGATTTAGATGATACCATGTAAGCATGAAGAAGGTGGATATCCCCAAGATTTATTTCCATATATGGTATGAGAACTATGATTTCTTAGTTATTCATTTTAAACTCACTAATTATCTAAAAATAATGATGGACATGATTCCTAGATTCTTTATTGATTACCTGAGAAATTTTTTGGTAGTCTTTATTGATGGAATTATAATATTCTTTGATACCATGGTGGAGCATGAGGAGCATCTGAAAATTTTTCTAATGTTCATGAGAAAGGATAAGATTTACCCCAAGTATTGTAAATATATGTTCTAGTTGAAGGAAACAACATTATTGGGGAATATCATATAATTAAATGGGATATTGGTGTACCATTAAAAAATATAACAAACTGAATGGTGGCCAAGAACAACATCCATGATAGATATCCATAGTCTCATTGAATTATGTCAGTATTGTCGTCAATTTTTAAAATTCTTCTCATGATTTTCAAACCCCATATCTAGGATAGCATTTAAGGGATTCAATAATTCATAGAATGATGAATGTGATTAGATATTCAAGGGGATGAAATATAGGCTAATCAGTATACAGGTTCTTATAATATGCACATGTGGAGAAATTTTAATAGTTTTTAGTGATTCATGTATGAAATGAGTAGTTTTTGTGTTAATAGAATATGGAAAATTCATTGCCTATGATTCAAGGTAGTTGTGAGTTATTAAAAAGAACTACCTAACACAATATTTGGATATGAAAAAATTGATAATAAATCTAAAAATATTGAAGCTTTATTTCAATGGGGATAACTATGAAATATATATCAATCACAAAAGGCTCAAGTATATTTTCATGTAGATTGAGGTGAATATGTTCCAAAATTTTTTTAATGCTTATCAAGGACTGTGAATTATCCGTCCACTACCATCTTGGTAAATAGAAAAAGTGGCCAATATCTATGTAGAAAGGATATAACAATTCAATAATCAATGAGAATTAAGAAGGATCACTTCTTCATAGACTTTCAAATGATGGAAAAGTGAATCATAAAGGGATGAAAATCATTAATCATTAAACAAATGATTACCCGACCATTCCTTCTAGATAGGTTAAAGGATTCTCGAATAGATGTTGTGGGAATTTAGATGACAACGGAAACTATAATGAAAGTAAAATCATCATAGTTGAATGTTAATGTAGAATGTGTCATTAGATTTGGGTAACAACTATGTGTACTAAAAAATCCCGAGCTAAATAACGAGTTGTTTGATGATGCACATAGTTCAATCATCACAATCCAACCAGGAAGCACAATTATGTATCAAGATCTATGGGATCCATATTCATGGTACAATATAAATATAGTGATCATGGAGTATACAATAATATGTCTAGTATTTCAGACAGTGAAAGTACAAAGGAAAAAATATAAGTGGATGATGAAAACATTAAAAATACCAACATGTAAGTGAGAATACATCACAATATAATTTTCACTGGATTTACAAGGACACCTACGAGAAACAACGATATCTATTTTGTAGTGGATCATCATACAAAGACTAAACACTTCATTATGATTTTATCAGATTTATCACTCTATCATCATACAAGAATATATATCATATAATTGGTAAGTATGCATGTAGTACCACTTTTAATAGAATCTAATTTACATCCACTATTCACCGCCATGTTTTGAAATATTCAAAAGCATGATCTAAACACTGAGATAATCATTAGCATATCTTATCACCCTCAAATTAATATCCAATTATAGTT
Organism: Viscum album; assembly: GCA_963277665.1. Lineage (NCBI taxonomy): Eukaryota > Viridiplantae > Streptophyta > Magnoliopsida > Santalales > Viscaceae > Viscum > Viscum album. The sequence continues at coordinate 777,593,180 of OY728123.1, forward strand.
GACTATCTAGACACATTAAAACTTGTTGAGAACATGATCAATAGGCTTCAAATGAGTATGGGACAAACATCTTCCTCTTTTTATGTTCTAAAACAACAACAACTTCCACTTGAGCATCCAAAAGGATACCTATGATGACATTTATAGGAAGAGGTACTAATAAATTCATGATGTGATGATGTTGGATAAAAAATGGATAGGTCTTTAAATGGTTGATGAAATGGTTGAACTTGTTAGGAAAATTCAAAGGAACTTCATGGGTGTTGAGAGTCAAAAATGAGATATGCTAAAAATAATTAATGAGACGTGAAGTTTGATTTAGGAGTTTTTGTATTTCTATGTATATCTCCATGGAATAATGTCATGATATTTGGGAAGAAGGGAATGCTTTTCCTGAGATACATTATTCTTTTTGGTGTTGATGATAGAATTGGAGTAGTGGCCTACAGACAAGCATGCCTACCCATCCTCTCTCATTAACATGATGTAATCCATGTATCTCTTTTTAGAAACTGCAAACCCGAACCCACACATGTTCTCTATCCAGAGGTGGTACCATTGGAGAATTACCCTTCATACAAGAATTATCCAGTGATTATCTTAGATCTTATAGATTATGTTCTATGAAATAATAAAATGCACCCTGTTATAGTGATGTGGATAAAAGAAATAGAAGAAAAACTTTGTAACCAGAGGAGGTGATGAATTGAGTGGCTCTCATATATTTAGGGTTTTAAATGGAAATTTCTAGGTGAAATTTGACTATAGGTGTAACTTTTTAATACCCCAAACTACTGTAAATAAAAGTTCCCCTGTGATTTAATTAAATGTACTGTTATATAATATGGTTATAGAAAAAACATTCACTCCTCCATGTATTATTAAATCCAATTGGGATTAAATGACCATTATGAATCTTTACTATTGATAGTATTGTGTTTGAATAGTGACCAATTGTTTAGTAAGAATATAGAGTTTTAATAAATTCAATTGACATAGAAAATGGATGTTATTGCCTCAACTAATAGTATCATTCCCAATAAAGCCCATTTAATGAATATTGTGAGGTATATAGAATCACACAGATTTTCCCTTGACCAATTCCAAGCAAGGATCCCACAAATTAAGCATGGAAGAAACCATTTATAGTTGATGCTCAATATTATCGAGATCTCATTTCAAACCAAGTTCGTTGAATCACCCCTGGAAATATAACCATCATGAAACTTGCACATGGGGATTTCACTTTTATATTAACGATATATGTATGAAGACCCCATGAAACATGACAATAGAAATTATTTTTTATATAATAATGAATATAATTTCATCCTATTATTTTAACATTATAAATGATTACGATTTTGATACAATAAAACACAAATAATATTTTTGGGTAATATTCAAAGTCAAATATAGGATTATTTTTAATTAATTAATTTATTTTTGAAAAAAATAATATTTTATTAAAATATTATTATGAAATTATATTTATCAAAATTAAAATATTCTATAATTTTTATGAATTCACATGTAATTTTTATAGTGGTTCAAAAACTATTATCTTCAAAAAAACATAGCATTTCTCAAAAAATGTCATATTTATATTAATAGTTAAAATTCAAAAATTTAAGAAAATATTTTGATAAAATAAATATTATTTTTGGAATCAATAAATCAAAATAAATATAATGTAATTTTTTTTCATTTTTTATAGCATAGCCAAACCTTCTTTTAAAATATAAATATTGAATAATTATATAGTGTGAATTATGACATCATAAAGACCCAAAAGCGATGTAATTAATACTCTAAATGGTATGAATGAATAGAAATATGTCTTCCATTCAAGTTAATATTATTTTAGGTTTACTTTATTTATTTTATAAATCCATTATGAAACCACAAAAACTTATAATATAACTCAAGGATTAAAATTATTTCTTTAAGAGCGTGCCTCACTTCCACATAAGAAGGAGCATTATTTTTCTAATTTAGGACCCTATAATTATTAAGAAATGAGAAATAATTCCCATTTTTCTAAAACCATGGGAAGGATTCTGATTATGATTATTTAATTATATAGATTCCAAAACCTGTGTTTGTGAAATGATACAGAAATATTCCCTAATTTCGTATAAAGAACCCAAAAAATATTCAGTTTTACTTAACTCAAATTCCATGTATCATATATTTACTCATTTATCCCCTCCCTAGAGACCTTCCAATGTTCCCAAAATATATCTAGAAGCTCCTCATAAGAATTTGTTTCTTAGAATCATGTAAGGGATAAAATGTTTCTACAATTTATTCAATAATATTCTTTATTTAATGCCATTTTGATCAATTACTAATATTGGTGGAGGGATTTATTATATCCCCATACAACCCGTATGTTGTATAAATTTTGAGACACCTAATTCTCTCTCATAAATCCCTCCCATGAAAATTTATGTTCCCTTATTATGCTATCAAAATTTCTCTCAGAGATTCCATTCCAAAAAATATTTAATGAATACCCATACCCAATTCCTATCATGAGTGTTATTATTTATTGAGCATATACCCATTTTATTGTGGGATTACATTTATTTATTTCACACTCCTTGATCATGGAATACAATTTCATTAAAATTATTTTGTGTTTTATGATATATGTGGAACACTTAAGCATGAGAAAGAAATGAAAGTGATAGGTGTGCATGAAATTATTTAGTGCTTCAATGAATTAGGTATTTCCTATTCTAATGAGACATCATATTTGGATAGGCATTGAAAATGATTACATTATGGGACTTATTCCATCTATATTTCTTGTCCTTTATCATTGACCTTTTTTTAGGATTTGTTTTAAGAAGATTCCACATTTCCCATATTGCACTTATGAATATCATGCAATATAATGTTTCATTGTTCATGTTTATGATTCTTAATCTTTTTAGGATTCTAATTTTCTAACCTATATTATTATATTCATGTTATTTCATGTTTATTCTATTACTATTATTTATATATCATTCTTTTCTTATGAATATTTCCATTTTATCCCATGCAGTTTTAAGTGTGTGCATGTTAAAGAATATTCTAATAAAGAAATTGTATTTCCTATTTTAGGCTGTTATGTAATGAACATAATTCACAAATACACTAGAAATATTGATAATTTGGGCTGTATTAATTGTATCTTTATGTAGTAAATCATGTATTAATGTGTAATAAAGTTTGATGTTGTTATAGATACGCCTGTAAACAAGACATGGTCTAAAAAAGATGATATGTCATGTGAGATTAAATATATCATTATGTATATGTGGGGAAATGGGTCCAATTATAGGCATTTTAGAAGTCCTTGTTGGTAAGAATTCCCAAGAGTGAACAATTTTTTATTTCGACTTTGAATAAATGTAAATTACCAACCCATAAAAGGGAATGTACAATTAAAATGTTCTTAAGGATGTTTTTAGAAGTGAAGTCACTCAAAAGATATGCAGTTACATGGAAATGAGGAAAATTACCATGAATATTCATCTAGAAGATGAAAAAGTTAATGATGGTATGCAATTACTATCAATGAATCCGAAAAGGGGGGAAATAAAATTTGATAATTGAGTGTTGTTCTACAATTGATAGAATTATTACTCCACTTGATGAGGTCAAACAACATATATCCCCCTCTTATAGAATGTTTTCTACTATTTGTGAAGTGTTTCTTGTTTTAGCGGAGATACGATCTATGGGGAATTTTAATCAAAGGATGCAATGTAGTCATGTGATATGAACCTGAATTTCAACTGATTCAAATTAGTATATGAAATTTTTTATTGTATCTTAAATATCAATGAATATGAATTGAAAAAGAATCAAGGTTGTAACGAGAATTCATACTGTTTAAATCTGGAATTTAGAGTGTATATTTCAATTGAATTTATGTGGTATCAAGATCTATGAATCATTGGCGTCAACAGAATCTAGTCTATCTTATGTTGGATATTGAAGATAGAAAAATGGGGAACCAAGAACAGGATGATCTCTCATAATTTATTTATTTTTGATCTAACATGTGATATCATATTATTGTGCTTAGGATATTAGAAGATACCATGGATATACAACCCTTATAATGAATTTCATTTAAATTTTTTCTGAAGATGATAAGAATATTTAGAGTGTATTTAAATGAAAATGTGAAATAGAATATCAGAAAAGAATATGGTATGAGAAACAAGGGATGGTGTATTATATCAGGTACTGGGTATTTTTCTGTTAGTGGCATTGAAATCTGAACAAACAAGACATCATATTATCATTTGGAACTGAGAATGAGTCAATGACCTGAATCATCCATCTAATAAGTATATAATAGAGATGGTATTAGTTTCAAAAAAATTTATCACATTGGTCTCTAGAAATAATAATAAATCTATATGAATTACTTGATAAGAGATAATGTTCTTTGTTTTATAGATATGCTTAGAAGTAAGTGAGTTCAATGGATTGTGATTCGATTATTACCTTTATCCAGTGTTTTTTACATTGAGTCCTTATTTAGTAGTCTTAGAGGTTTTTTATGTCTCTATTCTAATTGGAAACATTACCCACTAAAAATATTATTATAGGAAGATATATCATCAGTATTTTTTTTTAGAAAGAGCATTTTTTCAATCATAAATTCCAAAGTGAATAAATGATTCCATAGAAGGATGGAGTCTATTATCTTAACTGGGGGAAAATTTCTGATATAGTTTTATATTATACAGTTATAATTATCTATCCATTTCATATGAAAATAATATATGTACAAAGGGGGTGGAATATAAATACACATATTCACATTATTGATAAAGGATACAAAGTACTATATCATAATACATGATCTCAATGGTTTAGAAAGGATGGAATATTATATTTTTCAACCTCAATAAGACAAGGAGAGAATAATAACATTTTTAAAAATGAATCCATTATTTAATATGCTACATGATTAAAAAAATATATATTTATTACATATGGTACGATTTATACTTTGGATTGAAGTCAAAGGGGGGAAAAGAAGGATCATGATTCGATGAGTAGTTTATGCCTGTAAATAAAGGATCATGAATCTAAGTGTGTCCCTACCCAACAATACATTGTGGGAGTATGATGTCAAATATATAACTATAATGATGCAAAAAATGTTTATTTAGTGAATATTTATCAAGGAATGAGTTCATGATGGAAACTTGGTCAATGTGGGGTTGAATAAGTACTATTCTCATATTACACACATTATGATGTAATGGATATCGGTCTAAAAATGATTAAGATAATGGTATTTTCAATCAGGGATAGTGGGGTTTGATAATGATTCATTTGGTGGAATAGAGATAGACATAATTTATCCATTGATACCAATTATTATACCCATATTGGAATTTAGAAAGTGGAACCCTATGAGGGGGTGGGGTAAATCTGGGTATGAAACTCATTCACGTATATCCACATACTTGTGAAAATTTTTCTATCCCAACTGATCATGACCTCACTTATTAATAGGGTCACTCTTAGTTTATCCTATCAAGTTATTATCCACTTAACTGGGGTTTTTATCTATGCCTTATTCAGATAAGATCAATGATCCCTCTATCCACATACATTGATTTTCTCCCTAATTAATGTATATAAAGAAAAAACACATGTCACAAGAATTATAATTGTTTCTCCTACACTAGGCTATGTACAAGAATAATACATTGATGTTTACTCAATATCCTGATATCGGATAAAATTATGTTTCCTTGATCATATGATGATTCATCTATCGTCACATAATGCTAGGCTCACTACCATTATAGGATTTAGGGTCTTGATCACTACCACAAAAGGGTAGCTTCCTTTATACTCTCCCTTTTCTAACTATATTATAAGGGAATTCTTTTTGGCTCATAATCTAATACACATTTTTCTTAACTTATTTATAATACACTTATTAGGTCCCATTTATCCTCACCATGATCTTTCACAAACTAGTTCTTAGGATCACCGATGTAGAAATTTATCCTTCCCTATTGAACTGGTCTCCATGGATTAACATATTCTATTGGAAAATAATTCAATATGATAAAATAACATTGTTTCTATACAAACATAACACCTCTTCTGAACCATTGAACCGTATTCCTGAAGCTTTTCTCAAGTTCATGGATCATCATAAATTTGAAAAACTAATATAATTTAATGAAACTTATATCCTTTCAAAAATATTTATAATCCTTTGTAAAACCCCATATATAGTCTAACCCAACCATTATTTATAGAACATATGTTAATATGAATCATTCAGGTAAGAAATACTATCATGAATCTTTATTTTGAATTCATATCCATTTGATAATAAAAAATTCTGGATTCTTAAAATGAGTGTGGTAATTTCTTTTTAAAGATATATCCTAAACTTCATGAAATATTGAATACCACCACAAAATTTTCAGGATAACATTTATCCTTTTTCATGAAAATACCTTTGGGAAACATTAGGGAAATATTCCATTCATGAAAATTTTCATAATAACATAACTTTCTACCTTTTTCCCTTTTAACCTCAAACATAATTTACAAAAAAAATTATTGCATGAATCTCCAAAACATTAAATCACAAAAATTTAATGAATTCTATTCCATTTCCAAATTTTCATTTAGAAGTCTAGGAAATCCATATTTCACTAAACATGGGCCTTCATCTATGATTTTTAGACCAAAAATTTGGAAAACACTAGGAAACAATGACTCCTTGTACAAAAATAAATATATACCACATTTATAGCTTCCATAAATCATTAAAGATTAATTATCTACATACCTAGAAAATAATCATGCGATAATATCAAAATAATAACTTTTTTATCATGAAACCTTATCTGAGTTCCCTTCTTTCCTCAATGGATTCAACCTATCTATCTGTGTTATCATGATCAACATTTTAGGTTCACACATTCCATATTTCAATCCACTGCTTCCATATGTTGGGAATTTTACTATCTCATGCATTTATTTTCATGGTGAATGGTAACGTCAATTTTATTGACCATACAATGTCAATGGTAACTGTACATCTAACAGAACAACTCACCATAGATTAAAATGATAGGTTTGAGGTAATATCTAACTCAAAAAACATGCAAACACCAATTCTCATCGGTTTCCAACAAGCACTATCTCTTACAAAAACTTTATAAAGAACACCACAAGTCTATTCCACCAAAAAACATTAGACACATCAAACATATATTTATGGGTTGGCCATTTACCCAAACCCATGTAACACAAAAATGTTCAACCACTCAAGTGAATGAACTATCCTTGTCTCTATAATCTTATTAGGATCAAAAAAATGTTTCTATTTCTAAGGTGACAATAAAAATAATACATCACATCAACTATATATTGGGTAAAAATGAAATAAGGGAACAAAAAAGGTGCCTAGGATACATCATAAAATAGATACACAATATGGGTTCCCCAATCACATTTCTATCTCCCAACCCCAACACTTAATTCAATTTGTGATGTCTCTCAAAATCTATTAGTGTCATTTATATTTATTTATCCCCTGTCAGAGGATATTGATTTATCTTGATGAACCCATGAATTTTTTAGAAAAGTAATAATCTTAATTCGACTTTCATTACATGCATCATTATAAAACATGAAGCACACAAGGGAAAAAAATTAAAAAAAATTACTACAAAAACCTTCATGATTTGGAAAACATTAAATTTTCCACATAAGGGAAAGTGGGGTATACTCACTCAATAAATCCCTTAGATATTTCATATAAAAATTTAGTTAAATATCATTTTTAAAACCTTCTAAAAATAAATAATATACCATCTAAAATACACTATACCCAAGGAGATCTCCATTAAACATTATTTTGAAAACCAATTTACAATTTTGATAAGTTATTTTACTACCCATTTGTAAATCACCAATTTTACATGGAACATTCATTTTTATAAACTAATTTTTAAAACATATTTTATAATTTAAACAATCTTACCTATAAAATCTAACACTCTCTACTAATAAACCCATTAAGAGGGATATTTTAACTTGTTTGAACATGAAAACACAATTAAAGAATTTAAAAAATCTACTATCCATGTTGAATATCAGGACAATTAAAGCCTATCCAAATGTATATTTATAATAAAAAATTCCATGAATAATATAGACAAATAATAATAATGATGGAATATAAATATAAAATCCCGAGATGGGAAAGAGTGGTAGTAAAATAAATGACACCATCCTGAAATAATGATCCATGGATTCATCCTAAGATTTTCCCAACCTACACTGAATGAAAAACTACCTATATAATTAATAAAACCAATAAAATTAATAGAAAAAAATAAGTAAAACCAAAAACCTCACTATGAAAAACCAATGTTGAACTCAATTAGTGACCAAACATCACCAAAAATTTGTGAAACAGGTTTTGTCCCAATCCCAACACACACCTAGAAAAAAGCCAGAAAATTAACATGAATTTAACATCCAAATCAATGTTCAATTTTTCCCAAATTCATTAAAAACACTAAATTAGTACATTGGTAATCATACCACAAGAAAAATAATGAGAAGTGGCTTGGAAAACTCTTCTCGATATGTCGTCAATGAACCACACATGGGAGGCCCATTTAAATGGATGATTTCGAAATTATTATGTGAAATATCTACTCCCAAACCTTTGATAACAAATAAAAATTAATTAAAAGGCAACAGTGGAGATCAAGGGAGAACAAAAGAGAGACATTACTAAAAATCGAAGGGATAAAATTCTCCCAAACCGACCATATTAAATGAATAAAAAAGGGGATATTTGAATATCAACATAGGGAGTCTCCCCTACCATAAGATCTAATGGGGAAAAGGACATCCAAGTTGCTCTAAAAATATACCATTGGGTATAATGAAATAAATAATATGAAAATTAGGCACCCATCACTAGTTAATGATGTGGTCATAGGGGTCATTCCATGATTGGACTCAGTGTAGAGGGATCATACCACTACCCTTTAAAATTTCAATTTTAACCCCTATGGGCATAGAGTGATTAATCCAAGGTTGATGACCTTCCCTTAAGAAACACCCTTAAAAACATAACCCATATATAACTTAACTAGAAGTTGTGTATGAAAATGAATTTCAATCCTTGAGTCCACTCAATCATTTTCAATACACACTTGAGCTCCCTAGATAATTTATTGGGATAAAACTATTACATAAAAAACACATCTTAGGGATATAAAAACACTTGTAACATTAAAAAATCATAATTTACCAAAATTCCACAACTCTGGAAGCAAAAGAAAAAATTATATTAAAATTAAAACACTGGCAATGAGTAGGTCTTAGAGTGTGAAAAAATGTCAAATTTATTCATCAATGAAGAAAAATTTATCTCGTAGTCATAATTATTAATACTATTTAATTATAAATTATATGTGAAAAAATTATATCCTTGTAAATTATAGGGTTTTATTAAAAACATTCTGTGTATTTTATCAAAATAAGCTGATAAGAAACATTATTGTACCTGGGACTAAATAGTTTTTTGTGTGTGAGAACCTTTAAGAGAATCAATGATATATTAGTGGCTATAATGGGTTGACATAATTTAATTCCTATATTTAATTTATGTCTTGGAAAATGGTCTTATATAATTATGCATATATGTGTGTGATATAGGTTCTGGATATAGGTAATTAGATTCCTTTTTTTATAGAGATCACAAAATAACTTTTTTTTCATTATAAGTCTTGATGCTTTGCCTAAGAACTCACATTACTTACATATGATCAATTATAATGAGAAAAATAATTAAATATTCTACAAAAATATATTTTTAAAATATCGAAAATATATTTTTTGAAATATCCAAATGGATTTTATGATACGGATTCATGAGTTATTTCATATTATATAACATAATGTGAAGTTGTTATAAGTCTATTAGACTTTTAGTAAAAGTTGGAGACATATTGAAATTTTCACATAAAATATGGGGAAAAAAGTAGTGAAATATGCAATGTTATAGTTAATGATAGAATGATCAATGGAACCGTTAAGGTTATTATGTTGTGGTGTATTTCATGGTGATTATCATTTTATGGTATAACATGTGGTTTTCTTTTTATATTTTCCATTATGTTATCAAAATTGGATAGTAATGATGAGACGATGATAATTAGTAGTTTGAATGTTATGAATATATTTTTTAAACATTGAGAAATTAATCATGTTGATTTGGAATGAGATATAATCAATGTAATATTGAGAATTGTTTATGAAGTGTATCATGTATAATGGAATATTTTTGGTATCCTTTGAGTTCTATATAAACCCTTTTCGGTCCATATAGAGTTTGTGATGAGAATAAATCTCATTTCACCAGATAGAACTCATCTAAGTAGATGTAATAATGTTCTTGTAAGAAATCTACTTTAATCTAATGTATCTAAAAAACCATGTCTTAAGAGAGACCCTTCCTGAGAACCCAAAATTTTCCAAAATTTGTGGACATTATAGGAGAGAGGAACACATTTTTTTATCCCTAATGATAAAAATAAAATATTTATGGGTGAGATGAAATAAAATGAGTGGATGTTACATATATCACTCATACTTTTTTGTTCAATAAAATATTAATGTAAATTACATTATTTTAGGATTTGGTATGATATAAATCCATTGAATTTTGATAATTTTTCTTCCCTCTGAAACATAATATATCATTGTAGGTTAAATGTGATTGAATTATACATAGAAGGAATAATAATTGTAGATGATATCCAAATAATTATTTCTACATTGTATAGTTAAAATGAATATTTTAGTCCAATATAGGTGTATTTTGGTTTCTAACAGTCGAGAATACATATAATGTAACCAATGGATATTCTTACAAGGTTTTTTTTTGAAATTGATATGATCAGATTCCCCAATATGGGGATCTTTCATATCCCATAAATGATACATTAAATGAATAATCTGACAAATATATGTTGTTCAATTATTTAGATGATGATGCATCACCATCAATTCATGATGAAGGAAAACAATTATGACCATTAGAAACATTTGGTGATATCCAATCAATATTTCCCAATTGTGATTGGGCTACAATGAATGTAGAAACTATGATTGTAGGTGTACATAGAGGACCCAATAGAAATGTTATTTTTGGTAAATTATATGTATGAATTGAATTTGAGAAAACACATGAATTACAATTTATTATAAATCACTATAATGTGAGTGTGTATTTCAGTTAAACTATGAGGAGTTAAGGAGGCTGATATTCACTATAAAATTTTAACAATATGGTGACGCATTTAAAGCATGTCAGATAGATAGTATTTTTCAAAACATGACGTGTTGGAAAATTAGATAATATTTTACCCCACATGAAATTCAATTTTAATCCTTTATCGTTATGCTATGTGTTGTTTAATCTTATAGATAATTTTTCCACATTCTATTCTCGACTCCTAGGGACCATAAAGCAGTATATTGTTTGTATATAGGATTTTCCAATATCTACTAAAAAAGGGTTAAATATTTTTTTAGATTAAGGGATGACCAATGGTCCATATATTAGAGTGAATAATACCTTTTCGGATGTTGTTCGATCAATCCTGGTCATGTTTTTCCTATTACCATAATTGTGATGATGATTTAAAATCATAATTACTTTATTGATATCCAAACATTCTCCATGAATCTCATAATTTTGTAATTTGAACTCCAGGTTCTAGAATGAATGGTCTAAATTTCATGCATCAATTCTCATTGATTATAAGAAAAATCATTTCAATCTCAAAAGATTATTTTTCATGTTTGAAATTTCATAAGATGGATAAGGAGAAGGATAAATTCTCATTTGAGGGAGAAATTTTTAGAGTTTTTAATATCATCTTGTGAGAATTCTCTTAAGTGAAAGTTTATTGCACAAAAAATCAATAAACCTGAGTCCTTAAATATGTTGTGTTATATAATTAGGGTTAAAAAATTTGTTATTTGGAAAAATCACTACACAAATATTTTATATTCTATATAAACATAAAATGTTATAATAATAATGATATAATTGTTATTATTAATTTTTTTTATTTTTCATTTTGCACAATAGCTTACAAATATCGATGTATCTCATATCAAATACATAAATTGATATTTATCTAAATAGTTTAAAATTTATTATATAAGATTCTTTATAGTTTTCAAATCAACCCATCGATCATGCTCCATATTTATTAAACCTATAATAATAAATATTTAAATAAATATATACGTCTTAATATTCTTCATTCAATAAATAAATAAATTCTATATTAATTATCTAGAGAATAAGTGTTTATTGCTAATTTTTTCCAAACTAAATAAATTTTTATAAGAATATTATATATTTATTACCTTTAGAATAATATATATGAGATAAATAAATATTATATTTATTAATTAGGTAAGAATATTCATTTAATATTCATCCAAAATGCATTCTTTTAAAATAAATAGGAGATTATGCTTATGCATTCTGTAAAACCTGAAGAAATATTATTCCTCAATCTTTAGAATAATATTTATTTAAATATTAAACTAAAATAGTATATAATTGAGATGCTAAATACACGTAGTATGTAACCTTGTAGTGCATTTTCTTAGTTTAATTAGGCGGGAAACACTATTGCCCATGATTAGTACCTTGAAACATATTAAGGCACCAATAGTGAAATAAATCAATGTCGTAATGGATACATCTTCATAAAATTTAAAACTATGTAATACAATCCAATTGATTTCCTAAAATTAACTCGTTGATAAATCAAGATGGTGATGGACTAGATTATATGGTTACTTTTCAATCAAAGAGCATGTTATTTCATCTTTTATTACTACCATGGTAAAATCCATTCTTTACAAATTTATTAACGTATATTACTTATAATTCCGTGAATATATCACATATAACCATAGAAATATGATTTCATGGTTTCCATTGATACATCAATTTATTTTATTGATGATAAAAATTAATTATAATTTAATATATAAGGACTAATACATGTTGGATCAGTGATAAAATAATATTAATGATTTTCATTATAAGAATATGTTTATAAAGATAATATACAAGGGGGTATGTGAATTTTAGTTTAAAATATAATTTAAAAGAATTAAATTAAATAATATAATATGTGTCTTTAATTTATTAATTTATTTTTTCCCTCAATATCACGATCTTAGGAAAAAAGCATAATCAAATATAATACGAATAAACTAGAGTAACTAAATTGGTGTCATAATGGAAATGATTAATTAAAGTACGAATTGTATTCACAGTTTATTAGGATTATAAAAATAAGATATATTGTTTTGAATATGATGGTTAACATTATCATTAAAATGTACAGGGGAAAATAATAATTTCCTAAATAAGAAATAACTATAACAAATTAGGAATGAATTATATCAATTAAAAGAATTATCTCTTTAAACATTATGTGTAAATTACCACTTAAACTAACTAAAGGTATCCATGTTTTATACTTAAAATAATATATGCCATTCTATATCAAGGAAGTCCATCAATATAATTACAAAAATATCTATCTATCATTCCCCTGAATCTCTCGATATGAAGATCATATTAGATCTACTGACCCAACCTTAGAAGCCGTAGATCTGACAGATCCAAAAATATTTCTCCCTACCCTTGAAAGCCCTCGATCATAATCACAGAGTGGACATATAATAAATTAAAAAATAATTATTATAGATACAACCTATCATGATTTCCTTATGAACTCAAAAATCCAATAAATTAAAAATACTTAAGAATAATATGTTAATGCTTCGTACACATCATAACTCGATCACAAATGATAAAAAAATATGAATCAGCCATATACAAACTCTTAAAATAATAGGGTATTTATATACATCTTCCCCATGTCCATATTTTTCATCCAATAGTCATATATTATCTAATTTTATTATAGGTCCATGGACACCTAAAATGTTGACTTAACAAATGATCCCGAATAACAAAATTTATGAAATCATAATTATTTATGATAAAAAAACTTATCTAATAATGGCGAGTTCAAAAATTCATATGTAATTTCTTATGATTTTCATTTATATAATCTTGTTGAGTATGAATATAATGTTTTTCATAACCAGTATTAATAATATTTTTAATACTTTTTAGTACTAATTACAATACGGAATGTATAAAACCTGATCAGTTAAAGGTGGGTTTGATGTTTAGTGTACCCATTCTTTTTACCATAATCATAATGATTAATATAAATTTTAAATCTGAAATACATAATAACTTATTCTAATTATATTAAATATTGTTACTTTTTTTGAAAAAACATACAAAACACCTTGGACCTATGAAATATTGTGTCTATGTGTTTAATAAAGTGGTTTTGTTTTCCAAAACAAAAAGAATAGAAATGTAAGAAATATAATTTCTGACTCAACTCTCTCTCCCATTATGGAAAGCACTAACCAAAAGACATAAATGAATAATTGCATTAAAAAACAAGAAGTATATGTTATTATAAATAATTTTTATTCATATTTATATAATAAAAACAGTAATTCTATAGATTTTATAACTCTTATAAATATGATTTTGAGTATGATTTTGTATACAAATAATCCCCCCTTAGGATAAAAGGCAACCCCTAAGGATTTTATTCTAACCCTTTTTCTAACAATTCTCCATTTTTAAATTTTCTTTTGTATTATTTTTTCAGAGACCTTTCTAATAAAGATATATTTTTTTGTATATATCTTTCATTTTAAATACTTTCTATCTGTGTAGAAAAACTTCTCCCTTCAATGAATATTTATACCCTAAAATAAAATTTCTCATTATTAATTAAAACACCCGCATTTTTATTTACATAAAAATTGGAGAATATATTAAATTTTTTGAAATTTTAGTCTAGAAATAAAAAAAAAACAATATGATGGATTAAAAATTCATAGATAAGAAATAGGAATAAAAATTTATAAAATTTGAATTATAAAAAATCTAGGAACAATGTTATTCAGATGAATATAATAATTCATACATTTCATAAAATTCTAGAAAAATTACAATAGGAGTTCATAAGGAAATATTTAATATTTCTTCATTAATGACTTCAGAGTGGTATTAATTTTATTCAATATTTTTTTTGATATTCTTCTATATTTTCTATAATTTCATCGTGAATCTGAAACCTTTCCTCTTGAATCCAATGTTTCTCAAAAAAAAACTATTCTCTTTTTTTAAAATATTCAACTTCCCTTCATAGTCCTTGATTATTGTTATCTCAAAGTACAACGATCTCATATTTCCATTGTCGGTTATTATCTCTTGAGTTTCATAAACATTTTTATCTTTGAATCCTTCTATAAACATTACCATTCATTCCAAGTATTTTATAAATTGATTATTGTATCCTATAATTTCATTTAAAATATTCATCACACATATAAAATTCTCACCCAAAATCATTTTATTGAAAACAATTTGATGAGACCACTACATAGCATTATATAATAAATTATTATATTTTTGATAAATCTCTTGTAAAATCTTCAAATACACCTCATTATGAATCTCAATTTTTGTTATCATATTTAATGATTCTGATTTCTGATCAATATTTTCCTAAATCATTTCTCTTAAGGATTGAAGTCTTCAAAAATTTGAAAATATGACATCAAGTATCATCAAATATTGAATGATATAATCAACTCCTAAAGAAGTTCTCATATTTATCGTATCAGATTCAACTTTCTTACATTCTAGGGTTTTAATGTGGCAGGTTCCAATTTCGTATTATTTTTTTATCCCTGTATCAAATTCAATATAATATTTTTCACCAAATTCCATGATTTTGGAGAATTCTATTATCATTGTTCAATTTTTTTAATCTTTTACAAGCACTATATTGTTATTCTGGTCTTCAACATATTTGTTGGATGAAGATTTTATTAGTTCCTCTAATTATACTTCCATCTTTGTGTAATAATATATTTTTTGAACGACTTTCCAGTGAAATTGTGATGATGATTCCTCCACTGATTCCAATGAAATCTTATAAAATATGGGTTCTTTTTCACCAAATTATTCATATTGTTCTTCATATTCAACTTTAACAATATCCCTTCTTTATTCTTTAATAATTTTTTAGCCTTTATCTATTACTTTAACCACTTCTTTTATTTCATTTTCCAACACCTCATAGAGATATACCGTTGTTATTATGTCTTATTTTCCATTTTTTTTACTGGTTATGATTATTTTTGGTGAACTATAAGTACCGATTCTTATCAAGTATATTATATTTTACCATGTATTTCGTAGATTGAATATATGTATAAATATTTTTCATTTCCGGAAAATATAATACATCATCGAGATTTTGTTGATCTGTATATGTGGTGGGTTATACTAGAATCATATTTCTTGAGGATTTTATAATATTTTTGACAAATTATCTCATAAATGAACCTCAGTAAACTTATTTTTCAAATTATTTTTCTTTATTCCTTCTTTTAATATATCAGCAGCATGGATTCATAAGGCCTTAGCTTCTTCAGGATCAATTCTGATTACTTGATTCTAGGGTTTACTTTATTTTTATTTTTAATCCACTCATTATATACATAATAATTTATATTATTTGTTACTTATACTTATTCGGTGGATAAGTTACATCATTCCTTTTCTTTTTATTTTTAACTTGGCCAGCTTTCCATGATGGTTCTTCTTTTAAAGCATCACCATCAGATATTTCAATCAACAAATTAGATTCTTCATCAAATCAATACTACATTATCTTTAGTTCATCATCACTGATGTACAATATTTTCACCTTCATTGAACATAATTTAATTGAAATCCTGAAAAACCTCATGCATTAAATAATAAACATATTTATCATAGCTGGAAACATTATAAAATTATACATGATGGATCTAGTATTCATGTTGGGGATTATAAGAATGATGAATCTAATAAGATTTATTTTTCTGATATTTACTAAATATTCCAATTTTAAATCATCATTAACATTAATTGTGGCTCATTTTCTTTTTCATTGAAAATGTAACTATTTTATCCTAAGTGATATTACACGATTTTTGGGAGTCTATAGGGGATCTTTATAAACGTTTTCATCATGAACAAAAAATAATATACAATTTTATTAGTATTAAATGTAACGAGATAATCTAGATTCCTTTAATGTGGTCATATTTCATCCCATTCTAAGGTTATTCAAAAAGGACTCACATGTTTTGTTTAAGATAACTTGTGTCTCCTCTCATTCATATCAAAGGATAAATTTTAAAATCCTTTTTCCTTGAGAAAATTTACAGAAACTGAAAATATTCTAATAAGATTAGCATAGAATATTTCTGAACGTTGTACAAATTCTTAACAAAAATAGATTCGTATTCATAAATATAAATAAAAAATTTCAATGGGATTTTTTTTGTCAAATAAGGTTATTTCTTCTAGCCTTTCATGGAATATGGAAAAAATATTATAATACTCATCTAAATCCAACATATTGGTCAATTGAATGAGAGAATGTTTTTTTTACTAGAAGAATTAATTGTTGTAAAATATTGTACTATAAATCTATTTTCAATTGATGTGGGTCTAAAGGGTCCTTTATATATGATGCCGGGTGATGTTTAGGCTCCAAAGAACATACCCATCAGCTGACATTCAAACTTTTCTAATCTCATAGATGAAATTAATATGAAGAACGAGTTTAAGTATTTTTTATCTCTGGAGGTTTTTTATAAAAAAATTCATATTTTGGATGAATTTGATCAAGATAATTTTTTTCAAATGTATTTAATAATAATTTTATATAAGTAAGATTAATGAAAAAATTTAAAAAACTAATATTAATGGATTTTTTTAGAAATTTAGAGGAAAGAGAAATACCTTCTAGAGTAGAATGTGTTTCCATTATGATTAATTGTTCATTGTAGTATTTATTCAATATAATAGTTTAGATTATAAAACACTGAATATTGACATTTTTGAATTTTTTTATATATTAGTTTTATTTTATTTTTTTTTAATTTTAAGAAAAATAATTTAAATTTTATTTGTTGGGAAACATATTATGATATTTGAAAATTCTAAAACATAATAAAAAAGCCTGATTTTGGAGAAATTTATAACATTTTTAGGGTCTAATTTTGTTTTTGAAAATATTGAACCTAAATTTTTTAAACAGATGTATGTTTGGAAAACACATTATGAAAATGTTTTTTAAGGAAATTTTTAATTTTAGAAAAATAAATTCTAAGATAAAAACATATGTACTACCCTATGAAATGGAGTAACGTATTGTGAAGAGAGAGTTAAAAAGTATTTGGGGAAGATAATTTTTCATTAATCATTCCCAACTTATGACTAATGTATTCCAATCTATTGGATGAAATATGTTTTGGAAAAATATCAACATGTTTTCCTTTCATTTTGAGGAATTGTAATGTGATATATTTCTTAAGTGTGTAATCCCTAAAGAAATGGTGTCTTATATATATGTGTTTAGAACGTGAGTGATTTTTTCAGTTTTTTCCTAAGGAAATGGAACTTTTTTATGACAATGTATTGGAGTTTTTGTAAAACTAACACCCTGATCAATGATTGTGGGTTGCATCCCCAACACTTGACCAAAAAACATTCTGCTACTACATATTTAATTTCACAAGTTGAAAGTGTTGCTGCGTTCTTTTTATTACAGAACCATGAAAACAATGACTCTTCAATGAAATTAAAATTTCATGATGTACTTTACTATCCATTCTACAACAAAAAAATACTACATCAAGAGAACTATCTAATTCCAATGTATTTCTAGAATAACGAAAAAGCCCTAAATCCATAGTCCCATTTAGATAATGAATTTTCTATATTTTTTAGATGAGATTCAATTATTCTAGAATGATATCATAAAAATATTCATATATAAAACAATAGATCTTGGAGACGAGCAGTCAAGTAATGTAAACGTACTATCATACATCTAAGGATTTTTTGATCCAAAAGTTTCCCAACTATGGAAATATCTAAAGTAGTCATGGTATATATGGGAGTACTTATACATTTATTTTTTTAGGAATATAAATTTTTTTGTGCGTTTTAATATACTTATGTTGAGATCTTAAAGTACATTTTAGTTTTTTTGTAATATTTGAAAACCATGAAAACATGTTAAATCTCCAATCAGACTCATCTCAAACACATATTTCATGAGATCTGAAAAGGAATCAGTTAATGATATTTGAGTTGATATGAACATGATTTCATAAAAATATATTTGATGAATCATAATATTGAATGAACTAATTTTATAAAAAGATTCATATCTATAGCTCCAATACAAAAATCGTTTTACAACAAAAATCATGTTAATCTATCATACTATAACACCCTGAGATTTTATGAGAAATAATATTTTTAATTTCATTAATTTCTTGTGTTTTATGATACACCAAGATTAGTTAGAGCTATATGAATCATTGTATTGTCTTGTTGTATACGCAAACCCTATTCTTGGCTTGTGTTGCATGCAAGAGGAACCTTCCTCAATAGCGTGTGTTATACGCAATACTGATTTTTAATAAACAATGACATGTTATTATAATATTATTATGAAAATTAAATTATGAATAGTATTAACCACATTTTTAATTTTATAAAATTATAATTCATCTTAAACATTATCTAGAACATGGTATGATAAGAAAATCAATTTTTGTTTAATGTAAGTATTTTTAAAAAATGCAGTTTTGTCGCCTTTTGATGGTGCACCCACATTAAATCTAGTTTTTGACACATTTATAAGTTAAATTTGATGAAATAATCTTATTAATTTCAATAAGGATATAAAAATTAACTTTGTATAATTTGTTAATATTTTTCTGTTAACTTTCATATTTTGATAAATTGTAAAAATAAGCTAAATTTAAATTAAAAACAAATTTTTTCATCAAGATAATTTATATGGTTAAATTATAATATTTCATTGTTTTAAAGTATAAATAGAATATATTTTTACCATTTAATATAATATAGGTCATTATCATTAATTTTTCATTGAATTTATAGGGAAAAACATCTCAATCTTTTCCAATGTTTTATCTTCTTAAACCCATTTTCTAAAGAGCAGGATTGATTTAAAATTAGATACTGCAACTTCTATGTGTTGAATTTGGAAAAATGGATTCTAAATTTGGAATAAATAGGTTCAAATTGTGTTAATAGTATAATTTTTATTTTTAGACATTATGAATAGTATTTGTGGTAAATTTTATTTACTACAGTTAAAGGTAAATCAGGTAATTAAGGGTAAAAAATAATATTTTAAAATTACCCGAACACTAGTATTAAAATGATTGGACGATTATATTTCATCCTAAAATATACTTGGGTCGAAATGGAATCTATTGGAACCGAGTTAGATGTGATTAAGACCATTAATTCATTTTATTCAATGAATGCAAAATATATCTCACTCAATCTTTTATAAATAATGTATTTTTAATGTAATGTTATACATAATATAATGTCTATTATAAATACTCATTTAAAATATAATTTTTTAATATTTATTATGGTAATTTATTTGTAATTTTTAATAAATATATAATTTCATTAATAGCTTATACATTATTAATACTGAAATTATTTATGAAGTGAAAAATCAATAATACATTTTTTATTAAACAAATAATGCTCATAAAAGGGCCAAACATCAGACCAAAACTTATTGGTTGTGTAACTATAAACCATACTCATCCAATTGTCTTATCTTTGACCATTTAAATCCTTATAAAAGTGATTATGACACTTATATTATTTTATTTTAAATGATGTCAAAGTTGTCAGCTCCATACTTTAATAAATATAACAATTTAAATGTTGTTATTTTTTGATGATAAATTCGAGTAAAATAATTATTATGGATGATATTAAATTTATCTACATAATAGTATTTTATTTTTAATTTTCATGAAACAAATAAGTATATTAAATAAATATACAAAAATGTTGTAGTAATTATTTTATTAAGGGAAATATTAAATAAATGGTTTTAAAAATATTAAAATAAATATTATATGAACCAATTAATGTGATACATGAATTTTTTAGATGTATATGACATGTTTTTAATCTAAGAAAAATTTAGGTTCGAATATATCTTCTATTTGGAATTTTTTTTAAATTCATATAATTAAATAGTTTTAAAATTGCCACTATTGATATTTTTTAAAAATAACATAATATTAAATTGTTTAAAAATCACAAAAATTATTAAAAATTACAAATTTAAAATTATATGGTCAATAATGTAGTAATTTATTTAAATATGGAAAATTAAAAATACACATGTAAGTGTCTATAATAATTTTAAAATTAGAATATTATTACCACAAATAAAATTAAATAGATTAAATAAGGATAAATCAAAATGATAACGATTAAAATAAAATCAAAACATTTCCAAATTTGATTGTTTGATGTGACTACAACCCTATATTGCCTCATATCCAAATTTGAGTCACTTTGGAAGTTTTTATGTGGGGTATTAGTTTATTATAAATTAATATTTTAGAGGTTTCCAAAAGTGCCCTTCTCCTCTCTTATAAAAGGGAACCTCATCCCTCTCCACTTCACAACATTTTGGGCCTTAATTCTCAGCCAAACCATATAAATTTATATTATCAACTTCCCTATCAACACACTTGAAGTCCTAGTGTTCTTCAAAGACCGAATTTAGTGCCCTAAATAGAGGATTAGAAGAGGCTCATCGAAGAAGAGGTAATACACCTTACCGATTATTTCAAATTCATATATTCTTCTACATACTCTTATTTTTTTGTTTCATAATTAAGTAATAACATCAGTATCACTCATATACTGATATGTTATTATATATATTAAATAACCCAATTTCACCTTCTATCCATCCTACAAAAAACAAAATCAATGTGCGTGCGTGCGTACGACTTAGCGTCTCCACACCGTGGTGTAATCTATTTTTCCACCACCACCTTACTTGGATGGGTATAATTTTTGAAATAATGACTATATACGATTATTATAACATGATACTAATTATGAGATATTATATAATTCACTCCAATACCATTAAAAAATTATGGGAATGATATCGTCGCTCATGCGAACATACGGATTACCGTCTCCACGACGCGATGAAATTCATTATCCATGTCAACAATTCAAAATGATTATCAATTATATATATAATAAATAATCAGGAAATATATGACATAATAATGATACTTGATTTATGTAAATATATGTTTTATTTACTTAATTTCTTTCAATTCAATAAGGAAACAAAAAATTGTGTTCAAGCATACGTACGACCTACCGTCTCCATGAATGGTGTATTTCATTCCATTTATCCATCTATCATATATAATTATATTCTAAATATATATTATATATAAATAATGTTTTAAATTCTGTAATTAAGTAAATCATGATATAACTAATAATAACAACAACAACAATTCCTAACACGTACGATAAATGAAACGATTTTAACCAAAACGCTGCTTTAACATGGAATTGAAAAAATAATGGTCAATATAAAGTCATAATTGAATAATATATGATATAATAAATATTATTATTGTTAATTTACAGGTTAATAATATCTTTAAACCCACTATAGAGGAGTTTCAGACATGTACCAAAAAAATTGGACCTAAGGTAATGGATAATTATTCCAATCTTGTTCTTATTCGAGATTGTTTATTCAGTAGTATTTACTAGGGTTATGTTTATCATACTTGTAAATGTTTTCTCAAAAGGTTTTCATAATATGTGTAATATTCTTCCATGTATGTTTAAAGTCATTTTTTCCCTTTTTTACCACATGTTTTGGAAGTAATATTTTTTTGTTTACCATACGAGTTACTTTTTGACTTTTCCAGCAAAAGTACAAGAAGAATGTTTTTTTAAATTATACGATATGAACATATTTAAAAAGTTTCATAAGACCTAATTTTCATGAAGCTTTATCTATAATATTTCATGATTATTTTCATAAAAGTAATTTTACTTTAAAATTCCATGGTATTTTTTGAAAAGAAAATTATTTTGAAGAAGAATGGATATTTTCCTCAAGAAATAATTACATGTTTTTTATCAAAATTATTTTCCATCTAAGATGAAATTATTTAGTATGTTTATGTTTCTTGTATAATGTATCTATAATTTACATGGTTTGATTTTTATTTTGAATAAATGATATCCATTTTTTTTATTTGGATTATGTTATGATTGGATGATGTTTATGAAACCCATATTATTATTTGGTTTATGATGAATGGTTTATGTTTATATTATGTCACATGAAAGAATTATTTTATTATGAGATGGGTGGGACCAATATCTTTCTCCAATGCATTGGGTAAAGATTTATATCTCATGAGATAGACATGGCTGGAATGGTAAGTTAATCCATCTCTGTGATATAGGAATGGAATGAGGAGTGAACTCGATTCAGTAATGGAATTTTTCCGCTATGATGGTCTTATAAGTAATTCATTGGCTACAATGGAAATCATATCATGTGATAAATGGTTTTCCACAATTACATGTTTTATTCCGAAGATATTTTATCATGATTAATGTTCTTTTGTGATCTATTCCTTATGTACTTCCAAGATTTATGTCATCATTCAGGATTTTGATGTTTTATGTTCATATTTTTACATTCAAATGTTTAGGGATTGTTTTTTGTTCTCCATGTTTACCCGTACTGAGAATTTTAGCTCACACTTTTTATGTTTTCATTTCCCTAGGATATAAATAAAGTTTTTAGTTAATAAAACAAAAGGGGAATATCGTTATGGAAGATGTTGAAGATCTTTCACCATGATTTCAAGACTATGTTCCATGTTTACAAACACACTAAACTATTACGGTCCATGGGTTTCTGTTTTTGTTATGTATTATGTATTCCACAAAATTAATGTATTGACCATGTATGTAATGATTGGGTCTCTACAGTTGGTATCCGAGGAATGTTTTAGTCAACCTTTGGAAACTAGGATGAGAAAACATTATTGAGATCCCTAGAGTTATTTCTAAGGTATGTCTAGGGATGTACCAAAGGTTTAGTATAACTATAGTTTACAATCCTACAATTATGATGACGATTATGAATAACTGAGGGTGAACCTAAGGTGTCATAGATTAAAGAATGTGTGACAAGTTAGACATCCATTAAGGGACTTTTTATGATTATGTGGTTCCTCTTTATTTTAGCTGTTTCTTATACAATGGTTTCTGGTTTTAGTCAATAGAGGGAACGTGAAGGAATTTAGTAAAAATTGATTCCAATGAAAAAATTGGTGACTATAATCAATGAAATTGTGTAATTTCTAGTGAGAAAGATATTGTGATTATGCTGAATCAGTCATCATGATATATGATTAACAAGGTGAACTTTAGTTGTATTTCTAAGTCATCAAATAAAAGGAAGATGGACTTTTATGCATGTTCGAATGGTGTAGAACATAGAGGAAGGAGGATTATTATTTTTACATATCAAGAAGAAAGGAAGAAAAACCTTGAGGAATACATAAAATGGAGGGGAATATGTTATCTATGTTGGAAAAAGGGGGATAGAGTGGCAGACTGTTATGGTGTTCAATGTCTTATCTATGGAGAACATGGGCATTACCCAACTCAATGCCCTAGCCTAAGTGTTTTCTTCAAAATTGAGGAAGTAATAATTCCATGCCAATCATTAAAGAAGATGGATTGAAGGGCTTATGTATTATAATTCAAGAATAATGTTGTTGAGGTACATTTATTGTATATTTAAATATCCATGTATTGTTCCTTTGTGGTTTTCCTTAAGAATATGGTTCTGGTAACGATGAAAAGTGATTGAAATATTTTTGTAAAGAAGATGATTTGTTTTTACTTAAGGGATAAGGTGAAAACAATATGTTGGATATTATTAATGATCTTATGACTAATATATGGACAATGTGATATAATGGTTTGACTATATATAAATTTTGGGATTTTGGTATGTGGAAAGAGTTAACTTTTTTCAGCCTTCATATTTTCACTGAGGTTATGTTTATCATCAATGTACATGTATTATCAAAATGATTTCATAAAATGTTTACTATTCTCCCATGTATGTTTAAAGTAATTTTAGAATTTTTATGCCACATTGTATGGAAGGAATCATTCATTTATTAACCATATGAGGTAATTTTTGACTGTTTTTTGAAAAAGTACAAGAATAATGTTTTTTTAACTTATACGGCATGAACGGATTTTAACAGTTTCATAACACCTTATTTTCATGATGATTACTCTTCAATAGTTCATGATTATTTTCAACAAAAATCATTTTCTTTTAAAATTGCGTTGAATTTTGTGAAAAGAAATTTATTTTAAAGAAGAAAGGATATTTTACCCAAGAATTAATTTCAAGTGTTTTATCCAAACTATTTTCCATCTAGGATGAAATTATTTAGTATGTTTATGTCTCAAGAATAATTTATCTATTATTTACATGGATTGATTTTTCTTATGACAAAATAATATCCATTTGTATTGTAAGGATTATGTTATGATTGGATGATGTTTATGAAACCCATATTATTCATTGAGTTATGATGAATGATTTATGTTTATTTTGTGTCACACAAATAAATGATTTCATTATGAGATGGGTGAGACCTATATATCCCTCCAATGCATTGGGTAATGATTTATATTTCATGAGATATACATGGATGGAATGCCATGTTAATCTGGTTTAGTGATATCAGATTGGAACGTGGATGGAACATGATTCAATAATTGACTTTGCATGTTATGATGGTCTTGGAACCAATGCCTTGGTTACAATGGATATAATATCATGTGATTAATGGCTTTCCACAATTACATGTTTTATTCCCATGATATTTTATCATGATTAATGTTCCTTTGTGATCTATGTCGTATGTACTAACTTGATTTATGTCATTACTCTAGATTTTGATGTTTTATGTTCCTATTTTTACGTTCAAATGTTTATGGATTTTTTTCTCCTTGTTTACCCTTACTGAGCATTTCAGATCACCCCTTTTATTTTCTCATTTCCCAAGGATATAAATAAATGTTTTAGGTAATATAACAAAATGGGATGATCTTTATGGGTGATATTGAAGATCATTCACCATGATTTGAAGATTATGTTCAATGTTTCCAAAGACATTAAAATATTATGGTCTTTGGGTGTCTTTTTTGTTATGTATTAAATATTCTGCAAAAGTAATGTAATCTACAAGTACATCAAGATTGGGTATCTACACATACTAGGATCTACGGGATTTTTTATGTCCATATCACAATGTGTTATGTTTGTAAATGTATTCATGATATTTATTATTTTGAAAACTAGGGTATTATTCAACATAAAATCTTGTCCAATCATTTCTGTTAATAAATTCACAATTCATATCTGTTTTAAATTGTTTAAAGTTCATGAATCTTGAAAAGGATAATAAAATATGGATATCATTAGGACTAGCTGTTAGTACATCATTTTATTTACAGTCTATTCCTCCGTGTTGGTTATAACACATAAAAATAAGTATAGAATTATTTCTAAGGATTATTCCATTTTCATCACATTTAAAAAAAACCATTTTACTCTGAATAAAAAATATTCCTTAATTCATTCAACCAAGGTCCAAACATTAATCATCTCAAAAAGTTTTTAGCTCATCTTTAATAGCTTTAATCCAATCATCTTCACCTAAAGACTCATTATGATTCTTAGGAAAAAATTTAGAAATGAAATCTAGATGTTCAATTTCAATCCATAAGGAACTTATAGTCTTAACAAGTTGATCAATATCTCAAATGATAGTGTTCTTAGGATGATTCCTAAGAAAAAAAGTCATGGGTTTTGAAAAGTCTATTCTTCAACATAAGGTAAAAAATATTTTTGAGGAATATATTCAGAATAAAAGTTTTGAGTTATTTCATTATTATAATAACTTTATAAAAAATGTTGAAAATCAGTTTTAGAAATCACATCTGATGAGGAAGTGGGATGAGGTTATTTGAATACAAAATGGTCTACGTCATCAAATTTAGCATATATTATTTCTTCAATAGTACATTGTTTTTTATTAAAAAGATTATATTTAAAAGAATTATTTGAATAACCTAAAAATACATTACCATCAGATATGGGTAGAAGTTTAGGCATGTTATCATTAATATTCATGATGAATAAATTACATAAAAATACATTGAAATAAGTATATATTTTTTTGAATATCCACAACTCAGAAGGAGATATATTAAGAAAGGGTCTAATCAAAATATGATTTAATGTATATATGGAAGTAATAACTAATTCATTGCAAATATTTATATCAATTGAGTATTCACTCAACATGGTTCTTGTTATATCTTGAATAATTCAATTTCCTCTTTCAACAACACTATTTTACTGATGGGTTATTAATGATGAAAGGTTATGTAAAATAAATTTAATAATAATAAATGTTTTAAAATAAAAATTTATAAATTATACAACATAATAACTATGAATAATTATCAAGGGAAGGTTTTCCTCATTTTTGAAATTGGAAGAAAAGTTTTGAAATAACAAAAAGATTCCGAATTATTTTTCAGAAGATAAACCCATGTGTATCTAGTGTAATCATGATTTAAGACATATACATGGTATTATCATAAAATAATTCTAGTTTATTTAGGGACTTGTAAGTCCATTTTTAATAAATTTAATGAATTACTTGTTTAGGCATCACTAATAGATTTAAAATGTGACTTATATTGCTTATGAAATTTATATGGGTCAAAAACGTTTGAAGAATCAAATATTTCTCTCATAGATCCTTAAAATTTATTTTCATAGTCAAATTTGACATGTTTATGTGGTTAATGTTTTCACAAATTCTATTATATAACCAATATTTATCTACTATTACACTAAGGTAAGGTAATTCTTGGATCTTAAGGTCTTTTATGTTATGTGTGTATACATCCTCATGTCGATTAGAAGAATGAATAAATTCGTCTTTGATATTTTATAAAAAACATTTATCTTTCTTAATATTCACAAGGTATCCTTCATGATATAAATTTAATA
This sequence comes from Viscum album, assembly GCA_963277665.1. Taxonomy (NCBI): domain Eukaryota; kingdom Viridiplantae; phylum Streptophyta; class Magnoliopsida; order Santalales; family Viscaceae; genus Viscum; species Viscum album. Next base: position 777,621,442 of record OY728123.1, read on the forward strand.
TTCTTATATGTTCTTCTTATGATCATTAACAAACAAAATATTGATAATACGATTTTTATCAAAAATAACTATGTTAACTATATTAATAATCTCGCATTGATCATTATCTCCAAAAGAAACTTTTCCACCATTCATCTTGATAACCATATTGAAAAACTATTTGTTACAAACCATATTTCTATAACATCCATTATCCATGTACCATGTATTCATATATTTGGTGCTAGGTTTGTTTTCCTAAAAACAAACACATTTGACTTTCAGCACCCAAACATTCTTTGGTCTAGTAGTGTTTGAAAACAAAAACAATTGTATTCCATATTTTTTTTTGAAAAATATTCATTGTCAAAACCATTGATTTATCTTTATATTATGATACATTCTTTTTCTAGTGAGCTGAATTTTTAATTTTTTTGAAAATGTTTAATTTTTAGGAACAAATAACGTGTTACTATAAATTGGTTTTTACAGGTATAACCTATTCTGGAACTAGTCCCATAGAAATGAAATGTTTGGTACATTTTATCATCATTTCATTACCAGTTATAAATTGTGATAAAATTTTATTTATGGATGAAATTTTAGACAACATTTTTACAACTAAATTTTTTACCCTCTTTTGTAATAGTTTTAGAATGTAGTTTATCACAACTATAGTATAAAAAATATTTTTCATAATTTAATTTTTCTAAATCATTATAAATAATATAATTTTCATTAATAGTCATATCATGATATTTATATAGATCTATTATTTTTTGTTTTAAAATTTTTTTTATTGAAATATTTTTACATGTTTATTATAAAAATTACAGTTTTAATTCTCAAGTACTTTATAAAATCGTTAAACATCATCATAAGAAAGAAGAGAGATCATTACTGGCTGGGTAAGATTATTCGTACGAGGATGTTGAATTTTTCTCATTAGTGTATTTTCACTCATAGACATATTGTTAAGTTTTTCAAAAATTCATACCATGTCCATGAAGTAATTATTAACTCTAGGTACTTTGTAAAAAATACCTAATTTCCTCTCATTGGGAAATTCATTATTAGTAAAATTCTCACGTGATTATTTACCACTGACACTCCAAGTGTCGACATCCATTTAGACATTATTTACTTTTCATTTAAAATATTTTTTAGCATTTCCATCAGTGTTCTTATCTTTCCAATCTATATTCTTGTTTCCTGGATATGTGGTATGATGTTTCCATCTTTCATGCATTCATTACAAGTGACAGCATCCTTCTTGTCAATCATATCCTTATGACCTTTTTTATGTTTACATTGGATGTATTTTTTCCCAATATCCTATAAATTATCCATGAATTATTATCTAATTCATTCATAGAATTTTAATATTTTCTTGAATCTTATTGAATAATAATTTTTTTTCATTCTTGATGACTTTAAAAATTTCTATGATGATTGAGTTTTAATAGGCAAGGTTGATCTTGTAGCAAAGTAAACACCACCATTCAACTATTTATATCTCTCATGATCCCTTTTTAATCATCCCTCATACTGAATAAGGATTCTTATCATGTTATAAAGAGTAATATTTTTATCCTTTTATTCTCATAAAAAACTGTTCTCTTGGACTCCAATTAATTGTGAATGATATCTACTATCTTATTAATAAAGTTTTTGACATATAAACCTTTTTCACTAATATATTGTTATATTATAATAATATTCATGAATATATGGTGAAAATTAGAGATATATTATCTAGGTAGAAATTTTTTTTTATAATCATCTCTCAACATAGCTCTTAAGTTTTTATACATCCTTTGAAGTTCCAAAATGTGGTACTTATATTTTTTTTCAAAAAACTGTTTTCATCTTCATAATATGATATTTGACAATAAATTCTTCTTTTCATTGGGAATAAGAATGTTTTTATAACATTATAATTTAACTTATATTCATATTTATCTTGATTTTTAAATGGAGTGACATCCTTATAAATAATTTTCTAGTTCCCAATAAACATCGCCAAATTTAAAACTCTTCTATTTATAATAAAAGTATTCATTTAATCCCTTCATTATTCATAATCAGTACCATAAACAATTAGTGGTATATTTAGATTTAGATTATCTATTAATCGGATATTCATTCTTGTTATCCTTAAAACATTAGATGTATTCTTTTCTTGAAAAAAAATTAGTGTAACATAACTATTATAATAAAAAATTCAGTAACAAAAGATAACAAACATTTCAAAAGAACATAAAATTTAAAATCTCATAAAGTATTTATGTAGTGAAATCATTCTCTAATACCATTTGTTGGATTATTATTGAAAAAATAATTCTAATTGTGATCATTCAAAAAATTTTATATGGTCAGCCAATAATAGTGGTGAATTTTAGTTAATAAATATAGTTTAAAAGAATTAAAATAAATAATGAACTAATCCTCTAAAAATATGTTATCAAACTTAGACCTCATTCAGTTGATTCTAATATCAAAAATCATAATCATACATAATACAATTAAATCTGGGTAATAGAATCGACATCACAATAGATCCGATTAATTAGATTATGAATCATAATCACACTTTCTTATGATAATGCAAATAGAATATAGTATATTCATTATGATGGTAAACTTTACTGTTAATATGAATTGTAGAAAATAAACTTATAAGAAACCTGAAATAGCTATAAATAATAAGAATGAATTATAACTATTATAATAATATTGTAACACCCCAGGCTTCTATGGTACGATTCTCTTTGAATAATGCAATAACATGTATTGTACGCAACATCGACTTCTAACACACCACAACCAATCAAACTAGCCGTTATGAATAGTAATACCCACTTTTTGAAATTTTATAAATTTTATTTTTCACAATGGACTTCATTTATGGATTCGGAGTATCGAAATTAGCCTAGGGTGAATTTTTCGTATTTTTCTGAAAAACATAATTTTTTGATTAATAGTGAAACCACTAAGTGGTAGTTACAAAACTGAATTTTTCATAAAACTTAATTTTACCACTTTTGTGAGTGTAATTTCAAAATTCCGAGAGACATGGTTAATATCAAGGACTAAAATGTGGTTCATTGAGATGAAAATAATTTTTGGTGAATAGTAACTTTTTACTTTTATTTACCACGGTTAAAAGTAAATAGGGTAATTAAGGGTATATATGATATTAATATTACCCTAACACATGTACTAATTCTATTTTAAAAGAGTATCTCGACCAAAAACAACTTTAGGAATAAAATATTATCATTTAGTTCCACTTGGATTAGATTAGAACATTTATTATTATTTAATTCAAAGAAGAGTTAAAAGAGTTAAAATCAATGTTTATTTTCTAAAACATTTTTAATATAGGATTACACATAAGATAAATTAGATTATAAATATTCATTAGAAATATAAAACTATTTCCTACATAATGATATTTTATTTATAATTTTTAGACATTAAATAATTTTATTTATTTATGACACAATGATGATGCAGTAATTACCATAATAGTGAACAATTAAAATAACTGATATTATAAATATCCAAATAAATATAATTCGAGACTTTTTATGAATTAATCTAATTTTATAGGTTAATATGACATGTTAGGAATGATGTAATTAACTTTTTTTGAAATAATAATTCTGTTATGATTTTCACAAAAATCAATTTTCCAAATAGTGTCAAAATTGACATAAAAGAGTTTTTAAAACAAATATTATATTATTAATTGATATTAAATTCATAAAAATCTAAATATTGCCCAAGAGATTTATATCATTATAGGTTTATCATTAATGGAAAACTTGGGGGTCTCTTGGAGGTATATATTATTTTTATTAACAATATAATATAAAAATACAAAGTGACATGGTAAGTGTCAAACTAATTAACTTAGAGTTAAAAATAAAAGATAAAGTTAATATAATGACCCAAACCTGTCTAAATTATATTTTATGACTGGTTTTCAACCCATACCCACCTTAACCTTTAAATAATACACTTTGGAGCCATTATAAACTGAATATGAATTTATTATAAAATAATATTTCTAGCTTTTCCAAAGGTGCCCCTCACCCCTCTTATAAAAGGGCACACCCCCTTCTCATTAATTAACACCGTCAAAGCCTTTTTGTTGGCCCAAAATCTGCCCAAATACTCTCTAAACTTCACTCAATTCATCCTAGAGGCCTTAATTTAGTTAGAAAGCCAACCTATGGATGATTTTTTATCAAATCAAAAGGAAGAACCTGAAGAACAGGTACTGATTTCACCACCATTTTTCAAGTTACTTTCTTTTTCCACTTCTTCTTTCTTTGTTTCTACCTTTATCAAATAATAACTCCAGTATATTATATATAATTTAATGTTATTATAAACATGGTACAACCATATATCAGTATTATATCCATCCTTTGAACGACATGTCACCATACATGCGTACGTACAGCTTACCATCTCCACGTCGTCATTTAATTATTATTCAAAACATTATTATTTTTATGGGTATAATAATGATGTGTAATTCATGTAAATAATAAATATAACATGATAATGATTATGTATATATCATATACCATCCAATTAAATATTATTTTAATATCAAAAGAGTGATATTGTCGCTCGTGCGTACGTACGGACTACCGTCTCCATGAACGCAATGAGATTCATTTTCCATCGTATAAATCCAAGTATAATTCCCATTTGATGATTAATAATACTATCTAAGGACTTGATATCATTATGGATATGAATAATATACATCCTATCCATGACAAACACGGCTTAATTAACAAAACATATAAAATAAAACGAGTAAGTTAACACCCAAAACAACGATGATACTAAGATATTATTAACAAATCAATGTTAAAAGATCTTATATGATATCATATTAATGTACATTATTCTTGTATAATTTAATAACAATTATTTCACCATTATATAGGTGGTTAAACTACACTCAACCAAGTAAAAGTACAAGGGAAGGGTTTATTTTTCAATCTCTTCATTATCCGAGGTTGTTTGTACGTAATAATCTACTAGGATTTCTTTATCATCCACATCCATGTTTCATAAAAATGTATTTCAAATCTTTTTTACTATCTACTAGAATATGGGTTAAATTAATTTATACCCTTTTTGACTTTTATAAGTTGTTTATAAAGGAATCTTTCCGTCATTTTCAAAACAAGGTCCTTTTAACCTTTTCATTAGAATTAAGGTAAGAATGTCTTTTTAACTTATACGGTGGGTGTGGCTATTTTCCACCATTATAAAATCTTCGAAAATTCCCTTACAATCTTATAATAAAATTTTCAAAGTAAATTTTTTATTTTATAATTATGTGACTTTTAAATGATTTCAAAAAAGGGATATTTCTCTCAAATAGTTTTTATTTCATCTATATCAACATCCTTTGATGGATTTTAAGCATATTTGAAGTTGAATTATTATGATACAAAACAACCATATTGTATTGAAGGTTTTGTGATTTTTTTGACTGTGGATGTGTTATTTTTATACAATTCATTGTTTATGGAGAAATTATTGACATTTTGTATGATAGTTTTAATATGAATGTTTATGTTATGTTTAAACCTTTTCATATGGGAATGCATTGGACTTAATATGTGACTGGTGGAGCCCGCTATTGCTCCTCGATGCATCGGTAGGAATCATGAGACAAACTAGTGTCTTGACACAAGGCCTTGAAAAAATCTTATTTGTAGTCTTGGCAGGAGGCCTTGGCTATGTGGTTTTGATAGTCTGGAATTATGCATTCCATCATTATGAAAGTGGTTATTGATATTGCATGTGATTATTCGATTAGTATAACATCCATGTGAATAAGTAAATGGCCTTATTTCATTTTATTTTTTCCATAATATGTTGAAGATCAATTTTAAAAGGCTTTTTAGTTATACATTTCCTCAAATGTTTATTCTTATTTAGGAATGTTTCTGCTATATTGTTATCCTTACAGGTAATTTGAGCTCACCCATTTTTTATGTTTAATTTTTCCTAGGATGTGAAGAAGAAAATTATGAATGACCTATAGGGATAGTATGTGGGGATAAGAGTGTAGACTACGGAGACTATGTTGTTGTAGTTTTCATTTGTATAATGTAATGTGAAACTTTATGAATATATCTAGTGTTTCCAAGGCTACTAAACTAATCGGTCTTTCGAGTTTTGATCATTCTTGTGATCATGCCAATGTTATGTAATAATGCACCGAATCTAGGTAACTGGGGTCGGGGCATTATAGTTGGTATTAGAGGAAGTTTAGTTCAAACCTTGGAAGCTAGATTTAGATAAACTCTGATTAGATCACATAGACCTAAGATGGACTTTGAGGATTAGTATAGAAGAACTTCCTAGAATTTTGGTATTGTAGAGATTTTTTGAGTTTTCCATGAAATACATCCCTGTCTGGATACGAGTGGGTAGAGGCGGCTCTGGCACAGATTTACCTAGGGGTAAAAGCTGAAAACACTGCTTTGAGCTAGACTCGAACGAGAACTGGTTCACGACAACGGGCCTTGCTGCACTCTTGTTTACGACACTCCTGATGGATATGCTTAGGATAACACTCATTTTCATTACAAATCATTTTAAGGGTTTATGAGTATATACCTCCTGAAAGAAAACATTTTTATTATTATGGATTATATCCATAAATAGTTCAATTTAAGGTAAGTGTTTTATAATTATGGAATTATGTATTTTGATTCATAAACTAATCTAGTTTATGACATTGTTTAGAAATGGCAGCTAGTGGAAGAAATGGAAACCATATCAATGTACACACTCCATGTAGGGATTACCCTCCTACTCAAGATAATTATAGTGGAGCTGGTGATGTAACTGGTGTTGATCAATTAATCACAATACTGGGACAACTCACTCAGGTTATGAATAATAACCTTACCCGTATGGAGCACCCTGATCCACAGCGTGGAGGATCAATGTTAGATTGCTTCATGAGGCAACAACCACCAAAATTCAATGGGAGTACAAATCCATTAGTAGCTGATCAATGGATATGTTCCCTAGAGAAAATATTTCAGGCTTTGGGAAGTAGTGAAAGGGAAAAAGTTATCATGGCAGTTTACCGCCTCACTGAATATGTTGACCAATGGTGGACATTGATTCAAAACATTAATGAAGATGATGAATTATCAAATATAGAATGGAGGGAGTTCAATGATCTGTGTGTAGAAAAATACTTTCCTCGAGACCATCAAGTAGATATGGAAAGGAAATTTCCGAGTCTGGGGAAAAAGGAGGATGAGAATGTTGAAAAGTATGAGGCTATCATTACAAGGTTATCAAGGTATACTGGAGATTATATATGTAACCCAAGAATTAAGATTGATCATTTCTTTTATGGGTTAAAACCATTTCTCCATCGAGCATTAGTCTCACAATCCTTCTCGTCGTACGAAGACATTGTCTCATGTGCTATCAAGATAGAGAAAGAATTATCTAAGTCTGATGACTTTAAAGAAAAGCAAGAGAAGAAGAGATCTTCTGATCTATATGGGAATGGAAATAAAAGGAAGAAGGGAAAGTTTGAATATCTATCCTTTGGTAAATTTGGGAAGAAACACCCTGGTACTTGCTTGAAGGGAACATGAGTCTGTTACAAGTGTGGTGAAAAAGGCCACCAAACTCGTGATTTTAAGGGGAAGAAGGAAGCTACCGTTGTCCAATACTACAATTACAGGGAGATGGGACATTATGAAAATTAATGTCCTAAGTGTTAGGGGAACTTACCTCAGAAAACGCCAAGGGATCAAGGCCAAGCTTATGTTATCAGTACTGCTGAAGTTGAAACTCCAAAAGACGTGGTGGCAGGTAATTTAATGGTTTCCTCATGTAAGGAAAATACATTATTTGATTCTATATCATCGCATTGTTTCATATCTTCCCAGTTTTCTAAGAAAATTAGATATTTCGAATTTGATTTAACAAAGGAGTTTTCAGTTAAAACTCCTAAGGGAAGTATCATTGCCACAATGTTTTGTGAATCAGTCCCCATTAGAGCACATAAATGTTATTTATCTACTGATCCCATCGTCATACCTATGATTGAGTTTGATATAATCCTTGGTATAGACTGGATTTCAGACCAGGATGCGAATATTTATTTTAAGATGAAGGAGGTTGTGATTTTTGATGATGATGATAAGGAACACCTTATATTTAGATCATAATAGTCACCACTTAATTCGTATCTAGATCCACCCCCAGTAGATCAACTAAATTCAATTATTGTGGAGGAAGGGGATGAAATTACAGTGGGTGAGGAAAGTAATGTTCCAATAGAGGATGTACCTATTGTGAAAGAATATGTATATTTTTTTCCGGAAGATTTACCTGGACATCCTCCATAACAAGAAGTTGAGTTTTCAATTGATTTAATTCTTGGATCAAGGCCTATATTGAAGACCCTTTATAGAATGGCCATTGTAGAATTAGTTGAACTAAAGAAACAACTAGAGGAATTGGGTAATAAGGGATTTATTTTCCCTAGTGTTTCTCCATGGGGAGCCCCTATTCTTTTTGTTAAAAAGAAAGATGGATCTATGATATTATATATCGACTACAGGGAGATCAATGCTATAACAATAATGAACAAGTATCCCCTACCTCACATTGATGATTTATTTGACCAACTGCATGGAGCTCAATACTTTTCAAAGATTGACCTTCGATATAGATACCATCAGTTGTGTGTGAAGAAGGAAGACATTCTGAAGACAACATTTCAAAACAGGTATGGGCATTACGAGTTTACAGTAATTCCTTTTGGATTGACTAATGCACCCTATGTATTCATGGATCAGATGAATAGAGTTTTCAAGGAATATCTCGATGAATATTTGGTGGTATTTATTGATGATATCTTCTTATACTCAAAAAGCTATGAAGATCGTGAAAATCACTTACGAATTATCATGAAGACTCTGAGAAGACATGAATTATATAGGAAGTTTAGCAAGTGTGAATTCTGGCTTCAGGATATTTCATTTCTTGGCCATATTGTCTCTAAAGATGGAATCTCTGTTGATCCTTCTAAGACCAAGGCAAACCAAGAATGGCCAGCACCTATGAGTATAACTGAAGTACGCAGTTTTATTGGTTTGGCTGGTTATTATCGACATTTCGTCCAGAATTTTGCCCGATTGGCAAACCCATTAACGAAGCTCACACGTAAAGGGGTTAAATTTGTTTAGACAAAAGAGTGTGAAGAATTTTTCTATGAACTGAAGAGATGATTAGTCAATTCTCGTATATTGACTCTACCATCAGGGAATGATGGGTTCATTATTTAGAGTGATGCATCGAAGAAAGGACTTGGTTGTGTCCTTATGCAGAATGATAGGGTTATTTCCTATGCATAACGATAGTTGAAAATTCATGACCAAAACTATCCTACTCATGATCTCGAGTTATCAGCTGTGATCTTTTCTTTGAAGATATGGAGGCACTACCTCTATGGTGAAAAATTTGAGATTTATACTGATCACAAGAGTTTGAAGTAAATTTTCTCACAAAAAAGAACTCAACATGAGGCAAAGGAGATGGCTTGAATTACTAAAGGATTATGATTGTACGATACACTACCACCTAGGGAAAGAAAAAAAGGTGGTAGATTCTTTGAGCAGAAAGGACCATGGAGTTTTGAACAATATCAGAATTGAAAGGGATCCAATTTTCATGGATCTAGTGAAGATTGACATGGGAATAACCAGGGAAGGTGAAACATCAATTCTTTTTTAAATGGTTACCAAACTATCTTTACTAGAAAGGATTAAGAGTTCTCAAACCAATGATGAAGTATTTCAAAAGAATATTAAAGCTTTGAATGATGGGAGATTGAGATACTTTGTGTATGAATATGGTATTTTGAAATTCCGGAAGAGGATTTGTGTTACTGATATACCTGATCTAAAAAGTTAATTGCTGGAAGATTCTCATAGTTCCAATTTCCTTATACACCCTGGGAGGACCAAAATGTATAGAGACTTGAAGGAACATTTTTGGTGGGACAACATGAAGAGGGAGATTGCTGATTTTGTGTCAAGATGTATGGTTTGTCAACAAGTGAAAGCTTTAAGGCAACAGCCTGGTGGAGTATTGCAACCTCTTCCCATACCAGAGTGGAAATGGGATAATATCACGAAATACTTTGTCATGGGACTGCCAAAGACTCCTAGAAGGAACGATGCAATATGGGTTATTGTTGATCGTCTTACCAAGTCAGTACATTTTATTTCTATAAGAGATGATCTACCACTGGAACATCTAGCAAGACTATATATTAATGAAGTTTTGAGTCTTCATGGATACCCCTATCGATTGATTCTGATCGTGATCCCCGTTTGACATTAAGATTATGGAAAAGTCTTCATAAAGCCTTGGATACAGAACATCATTTGAGCACTGCCTACCACCCTCAAACAGATGGACAATCATAACAAACTATTCAAACCTTAGAAGACATGTTGAGATCCTGCTCACATGACTTTCAGGGTATGTGGGATCAATATTTACCTCTGGTAGAATTTTCCTATAACAATATCTTCCATTCGAGTATTCATATGGCACCATATGAAGTGTTATACTGAAAGAGATGTCTCACACCAACCTATTGGGATGATGTTGGTGAAAGAAAACTTGTAGGCCCAGAATTGGTGAAGGAAACGATGGAAAAGGTGAGGGTAATCCAAAACCATATCAAAGCAGCTCAAAGTAGGCAGAAGCGCTATGCTGATAATCGAAGGAAGGGTTTGGAATTTCAAGTCAGTAATCATGTTTTCTTGATGGTATCTCCATGGAAGGGAGTCATAAGTTTTTGTAAGATAGGTAAATTGAGTCCCATGTACATCAGACCTTTCGAAATTCTAGAAATAATTGGGGCTGTAGCTTACCGATTGTCAATGCCTCCAAGTCTCTCCAATGTTCACGATGTGTTCCACGTATCTCTGTTGAGGAAATACATGACTGACCCAATGCATGTACTAACCTATGAGGAATTAGAACTAGAACCCGATCTGTCTTATTGCAAAGAGCCTATCAAGATTCTTGATATGAGAGAACAAGTACTGAGAAACCAGACGACTCGTCTGGTAAAAGTCTTGTGGAGAAACTATAAGATGGAAGAGGCAACGTGGGAACCCCAGGAACTTATGATGAAGAACTACCCGAGTCTTTTCATGCGGTAGTATTATAGAAATTTTGAGGAGGAAATTATTTGAAGGAGGGGAGAATTAACACCCCAAGATTCTACAGTACACTTCTCTTTGAATAATGCAATAGCGTGTGTTGTACGCAACATCGAGTTCTAACACACCACAACCAATCAAACTAGCCGTTATAAATAGTAATACCCACTTTTTAAAAATTTATAAATATTATTTTTCAAAATGGACTTCATTTTTGGATTCGGAATATCGAAATTATCCTAGGGTAAATTTTTGATATTTTTCTGAAAAACTTCATTTTTTGATGAATAGTGAAACCACTAAGTTGTAGTTAAAAAATTGAAATTTTCATAAAAATTAATTTTACTACTTCTGTGAGTGGAATTTTGAAAATCCGAGAGACACGGTTAATATCAAAGGCAAAAATATCTTTCATTGAGATGAAAATAATTTTTGGTGAATAGTAACTTTTTACTTTTATTTTCCACGGTTTAAAGAAAATAGGGTAATTAAGGGTAAAAATGATATTAATATTACCCTAACACATGTGCTAATTCTATTGTACAGGTGTATCTCGACCAAAAACAACCTTAGGAATAAAATATTATCATTTAGGTCCACTTGGATTAGATTGGGACATTTATTATTATTTAATTCAAAGAAGAATTAAAAGAGTTAAAATCAGAGTTTATTTACTACATCATTTTTAATATAGGGTTAAACATAAGCTAAATTAGATTATAAAAATTCACTAGAAAGCTAAAACGATTTCCTACATAATTATATTTTATTTATAATTTTTATACATTAAATATGTTAATTTATTTAGGACACAATGATGATGCAGTAATTACCATAATAGTGAAAAATTAATATAATTGATATTATAAATACCCAAATAAATATAATTTGAGACTTTTCATGAATTAAACTAATTTTCTAGGTTAATATGACATGTTAGGACTTATTTAAGTACCTTTTTTCGAAGTAATCATTCTGTTATGATTTTCACAAAAATAAATTTTCCAAATAGTGTCAAAATTGACATAAAAGTGTTTTTAAAACAAATATTATATTATTAATTGATATTCAATTCCTACAAATCTAAGGATCTGTCAATATAATTATATCATGATAGGTGTATAATTAATGGACCACTTGGGGGTCTCTTGGATGTGTATAGTAGGTTTATTAACTATATAATATAAAAATACAAAGTTACATAGTAAGTGTGAAACTAATTAACTAAGAGTTAAAACTAAAAGATAAGGTTAATATAATGACCCAATCCTGTCTAAATTATATTGGTTGAGTGGTTTTAGACCCATACCCACCATAAACTTTAAATATTCTACTTTGGAGCCATTATAAACCGAATATGAATTTATTATAAAATAATATTTCTAGCTTTTCCAAAGGTGACCCTCACCCCTCTTATAAAAGGGAACTCCCCCTTATCATTAATTCACACATTCAATGCCTTTTGGTTCGGCCAAACTCAGCCCAAATACTCTCTCAACTTCCCTCACTTCATCCTAGAGGACTTACATTAGTCAGAAAGCCAACCTAAAGAGCCCTTTTGGTCAAATCAAAAGGAAGAACCCATTGAAGAGGTAATGATTTCACCACCCTTTTTCAAGTTCCTTTCTTCTTCCAATTCTTCTTTCTTTGTTATTAACAATATAAAATAATAACTCCATTATATTATATATAATTTTATGTTATTATAAATATGTTACAACCATATTTCAGTATTATATCCATCTTTGAATGACATTTCACCATATGTGCGTACGTACGGCTTACTGTCTCCACGTCATGGTGCAATTGTTATTCAAAACATTATTATTTGTATGGGTATAATAATGATGTTTAATTCATGTAAATAATAAATATAACATGATAATTATTCTTCATATATGATATAACATCCAATTAAATATTTTTTTAATATCAAAATAGAGATATTATCGCTCGTGCGTACGTACGGACTACCGTCTCCACGAATGCGATGAGATTCATTCTCCATCGTATCCATCCAAGTCTAATTCTCATTTGATGATTAATAATAGTATCTAAGGACTTGATATCATTCTGGATATCAATAATATACAACCTATCCATGAAAAACACAGCTTACGTAACAAAACATATATAAGAAAATGAGTAAGTTAACACCCAAAACAACGATGATACTAAGATATTATTAACAAATCAATGTTAAAATATATGATATGACATAATATTAATGTAAATGATTCCTGTATAATTTAATAACAATTATTTCACCATTATAGAGAAGGTTAACCTACCCTCAACCAAGGAAAAGTACAGGGTAAAGGTTTATTTCGCAGTCTCTTCATTATCTGAGGTTGTTTATACGTAATAATCTACTGGGATTTATTTATATCCACATCCATGTTTCTTAAAAATGTATTTAAAAATATTTTTACTATCTACTAGAATATGGGTTAATTTCATTTATACCCTTTTTGACTTTTATAAGTGGTTTATAATGGAATATTTCTATCGTTTTCCAAACAAGGTCCTTTTTAACCTTTTCGATAGAATTAAGGTAATAATGTTTTTTTAACTTATAGTGTGGGTGCGGCTATTTTCCACCATTATAAAATATTCCAAGCTTCCCTTAGAAGCTTATATGTAAATTTTCAAAGTAAATGTTTTATTTTACAATTATGTAACTTTTAAGTGATTTAAAAAAATGGATATTTCTCTCAAATAGTTTTGATTTCATCTATGTCAACATCCTTTGATGGATTTTAAGCTTATTTGATGTTTATTTATTATGATACAAAACTTCCATATTGTATTGAAGGTTTTTTGATTTGTTTTAATATGGATGTGTTATTTTTATACCATTCATGGTTTAGAGAGAATGTATTGACATTTCATATTTTAGTTTTAATATGAATGTTTACGTTATGTTTAAACCTTTTCATATGGGAATGCATTGGACATATTATGTGACGTGTGGAGCCCGCTATAGCTCCTTGATGCATTGGTAGGTCTCATGGGACAAACTAGTGTCTTTCCACAAGGCCTTGACAAAATATTATTTGTAGTCTTGGCACGAGGCCTTGGCTATGTGGTTATGATAGTCTGGAATTATGCATTCCATCATTATGAAAGTGGTTATTGATATTTCTTGTGATTATTCGATTAGTAGAACATCCATGTGAATAAGTAAATGGCATTATTTCATTTTTTTTACCATACTATGTTGAAGTTCAAGTTTAAAATGCTTTTGTTTTAGTTATACATTGCCTTAAATGTTTATTTTTATTTATCAAAGTTTCCTCTATATTGTTATCCTTACTGGGAATTTGAGCTCAACCCTTTTCTATGTTTTATTTTTCTTAGGATGTGAAGAAGTAAATTATGAATGACCAGCAGGGATAGTATGAGGGGATAAGAGTGCATACTATGGATACTATGTTTTTGTAGTTTTCATTTTTAAGATGTAATGTAAAATTTATGAATATATCTAGTGTTTCTAAGGCTACTAAACTAATCATTCTTTCGAGACTTGATCATTCTTGTGATCATGCCAATGTTATGTAATAATGCACCTACTCTAGGTAACTTGGGTCGGGGCATTACAAATATTCTCTTTTAATATTGAGTGTATGGTATTCAATATCCCATTCTAAATGTATCCCTTGTTTTATTCTAAAAATGAATTCTTTATTTTCATAGTAAAGAATGACCACAGTACGATGATCGAAATATCTATCTTTGTATCCTCGTAATCCCTAAATACAAAGATATAATTTCTCTTATCTACCTATGATCAATAGCTCTCGAACTGATGGATTTGAATCTCTACCAACCTATAGATGGTATCCCATGATCGTAATCACATTTCATATGAAAAAAACAATTACAAAACAATTATGAAAGAGACATCGTAACCTGGTTTTCCAAAAAACTCAAAACACTAAAATATAAAAAATATTTAAGAATAATATATTAATGCTTGATATTATTTAGATACTTCTAGATATAGAAAAAATGAAAATTAATCTGCCAGCTTTAAAATCATGAAATTATTTTTTATTTATATGAATCTTCCCATAATTCTTCTTGATAAAAAAATGTGATATTTTCACTGATATTTTTAAAGAGCCTTGGACACATGGCACTAGAAACGTCATAATTTTCAGGAAAAATAAAATTTCCAATATTTTATTAATTTACACCATTACATTATAAAAATTATTCCTTATATTAGAAATTTGTTTTACGTGTTTTTATTATAAATATAGTCAGTATGATGTACTTCTTCATGATTTTCATTACTCTAATCTTGATGATGATTAATCTGATATTTATCTTAAACAGTATCAATCTAAAGTTTTAATACTTTTCTGGTACATAATAAATGTTATATAGTCTAACACATAATCTGATAGGGGTGTGTAAAATTTTTATCATACTCATACAAAATACAATAATAGTAATGATGAATACAATGTTTATATCATAAATTCATAAGAACGTATTCTAAGTATAGTGAATAATGTGTTTTCTATAAAAAAATACTAAATCTTTTTAACATAAGAATGATAGAATTTATTTATTTAAGAGAGAGTTTGTTATTTCCAAAACAACGGGAGTAAAAAAGTAAGAGAAATATTTTTTGACCAAACAATACACACATCCATTGATTGAAATATCAAATGGCATATAACATATGTAATTGTTTTTGGCATGTCCATTCACATAACATCCAATAATGGAGATCAATAAGTGTAAACATCATAAGATGATGTATCAATGTATTTGTTAGCCTCCAAAACCTAATAGTAAAACATAATCTTTATCCTATTATATGGAATCTGTATAACAAAATAACATATATTTAATTACATAGTCAAAAAACATCAAGGATATCATTATAACATGGACCTTCAAAAACAATTTGATCTGAATAATAATTGAAGGATATTACCACATTAATTTTACACAAATATAAATTCAGCATGTGATATGGTATTTACTAAGAGTAACATATATATGAATATTCCAGTAGTCAAAATTATTATGTCAGTTAGTTCTAGGTAATCTACTTTAGTGTACTCTCACTTACACTAAATCCATCTTCTTACTACCCTTTCATTATGAACCTGAATATTCTAGGGTATTTCAATAATTTTTGTGTCTGTCAAATTTGGGTTCTTGTTCTACTCTTCATGAAATTATCCCAAGTATAAAATCCATCCAGAGCTGACATCACTATGTATTTAGATTATTGCATCTGTTAAAACTATTACAACTTAACTAAAAACAATACAATAGGAAGAAATGTGATTGAAAATTATAATTAAGATGCATTGTATTCCATAACATACTTAATATATGTATATGTTGAAGCCAGTAGTTGTAATGAAATTTTACATCAAATTTACCTAACATTACTATTATACAAGATCATGTTGATCAAAAGGATAGATAGTTCAATATACCCTATAGAATTAGTATTCGTACTTCCCCAATATCTACAATCACATTTATTTACACCCGCACTTGTACTGTTGAAAATTTATAATTAAAAGCCTATATATATTTCTTGGATCTATTTAATACATTACATATACAATTTACACATAATAAATATCAAATATCAATATATATAATTTCATGTGAGATTTATTTATAATGTTCTATTTAAAATATTTATTAAAAAATCCTAAGAATATCCGATTTTGTTTTTGAACGTCATCATATAAATATTTCATTCCAAATTAAATTGAAATCATATTTTTCTATAATTATATGATCCTTTGTTTTTCAATACATTGTCAATTTATGTATGATAACATGAACTAAGACACCATAAATATATGTCTGTAGATATAATTTCCTAGAATTAGGTTTCTATTTTAATTCACACATAAAGATATCATCCTTAGTCTTAAAAAAATATTAGACAATTCTTTTTTCCATATGTTATCAGAATATATTCGTTGGAAAATAATTGAACACCACTTATCCTCTTATAGAAACATATCACAAATTATTTTCCAAATGAATATTCTAGGAACAACATGTTTGGATCAACAAATTAATTGATATGTAAAACTATCAAACATTATTGGAATTATTTTGTTTCACCAACCATTTTTGTTTTTTTATATAAACATCATTCATAATTCTTCCTCCAGGAATGGTAGTTTGGAAATCAAATAACCCAATAATATGATCACTTAATATTTATAAGACAAGTAATATTCTAATATATTTTTGAATGACAATTGTTAAATGGATGTATCAAATTCTATGTCTATATGTCAATTAAAACCTTTAGTATCCAGTTGAGCCTTTTTAGGAATAGATTATACTATCTATGTTAAGGTTCTCTTCAATACCCACCAACAAATTTATATCAACTTGACAAGATACCAAAATATGAGACTCGTTTATAGTATAGGGAATACATATAAAAATTTATATAAACTCTCAAATCCCTCTATATTTTCATTTTCTACTTTCCTATGGGATTTATTTTTCTTATTGAATAATATATCAAAAGACATTGTTAATTTAAAAAAACCCTTTTTTTAATTTACTACTTAGTTTCTTTTTCAAAATAACCTTCCCCACTTAAATAAACAGAATCTACAATTTATATTCCATGTCATGCATATCTATAGCCTTATCCTGATTTATGTAAAGTATACTCCAAATATCTCAAAAGACAAGTGATACAATATTTTATAAAGAAAGATAGTCCAGAGTAATACCTTTCTATTCTAGGGATATAAATGCCCTTTGTAGCTATATGATAATTTATAGAGATTCTCTTTATATCTTAAATGATGTAAATTTTTAAATAAAGGAAAATTTAAATCAGAGAATTTTCATCAAAGTACAGAAACTAGTCACATATTGGATTTCATTTATAAAATTAATTATATGATACAATTAATTAACATGGTTGACATATAGTTACATGTAAGATGTAAATCTGAAAACATGTTTAGAGAGATATCATGGATTTTCGAAATACATATAAGACTCTTCATAAATCATTCTTGTACAAAAATAATCTCTTCGAAGAGTATGATGTAATGAGACCACCACTCAATATATAAAGATTTATGAACATTTGGTTATGATATTCTTTTAAAATCCCACTTGGATAATCACATATCTTATACAAATGTTTTTCATTTGTCCATTGATCATCTCGAAAAGTAATTAAAGAAATTTTTTAGTGTATAAGAATTTACCTCTAGCTTTACTATATAATAATTCATTTATTCTTTCTAGAATTACTCTGTAATTCTTCATCGATAACCTTATTCTATTTAATAATATTTTCTTAAAACATAAAACATAATATATTCATGATAAATAATTTTCTTAGTTCCATAGAGTCTCAACACTCTCATGGATATACATAAATACCACTTCAATTTTATCTTGAATAAGAATTATCTTTCCACAAATTGTTAGGAGTAATAAATTTTATATTCATCATTCATTAACGATTTTAGAAATATATGCTGGTGGTCTAACTAATTTATTATTTATGTATGAAACTAAATAAATAAATTCATTAAAAACATGAAATAATTTTTCATTATGTATAACTAAACAATAAGAAAAATGATTTAGTTACCCTCAATAAAAAAAATTATTTTTACAAAAATTAGTCCACAAGTTAATGTGAATATATGTTATTTTCATTTATAGTATAAGAATAATCTATTCATAGAAATATATATTTTTTATATTACTTCTGAAATGTTTTTTATACTTCTTTGGGTCATGTATTTTTATAAAAATGTGTAAACATAAAAATTAGAATATAATTCCAAAAAGGTAAAATATAAATATTACCTGAATTGATGAGTATTATAGAATTATATGTATCTATGCACTTTTTATTCATCTCACCATAGTTCATCTCCTTGTGAATTTTCTATCCCCATGTGAAATATATTGTCTCTTTTTATTTTTTATTAAGTATGACTCATTTTTTTCTTTGAAGGATATTGTAATGAAAAAATTATATTTAATTGGTCATTATCAATTTTCAACATGGAATTTCACATCATTCAATATAAGAGGCGAGGAACCAGGTTTCCCCCATTTCCAATGGACACGGTGAATAATAGTGAAAATATTATTTCATGGAATCTTTATTGTATCCATCTCCTAATTATGGATGAATATAGAGTACCTAAGTGATAACGATGATAATATGAGAATAATGAATAATTTATTATCCATATAGAATAATAAAATCTTAGACTAACAAATATACTACACCAATTTAGATGAAACATAACTATCTACAAACTCATATTCTAGTTAACAAACTTATACTTTATTACCTATATAATTCATCTTAAACATCTATTACTCTAAATCAAGTGATAGGCGAATAGATATTATCATGCATGTATCCTTTTGTATATATTACATCATTATATTTTTGGAGATATATAATATAATGATCCAATGGACATGATAATTATCCACCATATATATTATTTAGGAATCCATTACACCCATGCTCGCAAAGTTAGGCCGATGATCTAGAATAGGGGAATCCAATACAATGTATAATATTTTCTCTTATAATGAAGTGTATAAACAATTATACCACGCCTACAAATTTATGCTTGTTGAGACATGATCTATTAAAAATAATTAATTTATATTTCAAATGGTGTATATTTCCAATTTCAGTAATAATTAAAATAATATTTTTCTACTTTTTTTGTAAACGAATTTTTAAATTTTAACTACAAGGTATTGATTTCTATCACACAGAACAACATTTTAGTAAGGTCATGTATGATCATTACCATCTATAGTTCACTTACATGACATATCTTCCTATAAAAAGTTTCATTATATACCTGGTATATGGTTCCATGAGAAAATATGTTTACACTAAATATCATTTATGACTGCAAAACACACATTGAATATTTTTCATGTGTATTGAAATTAATTCATGGGAATTACACAACATATAAGATAACCATTCATGTAATGTTTATAATGAATAAAAAATAAAATTAATTAATAATGAATTTAATTTCATATAGTAATTTCCATATTACACATCTTGTAATCCATACTAAAGACTATATCACAAGGTGTGTACATCCAAATATAGTTTGGGTTGTTTGTTTTTTCATTAAATAATATTTTTCTCTATATATTGACTTAGATTAAAAGGAACATGAACATAAAAATATTTAATTTATTTATTTAGTAAAGAAGTTATTTTAATTCCTTCATGAATATCTTTTATGTTTAGAGTTCTATTGAGTTAGTTCATCACCTTTGAAATAACTATTACATCACAATGTGGAAACTGCAACTCAATGTTCTTTTTTTCAAAAATAAAAAAATAATAATATACAACAACATTTATTTTCATGAAATATCTTAAAATTTTTTATCTTAACCTTATAATATTCCCTAATAATATGTTAAAACCTATTAATAGCCTTTAAAATGTGGTATGATTACCAAAAATCTCACTAAGGGAAATATAAAAAAGATACATCGATACCCTTTAGTTAATGATTTATAAATAAGTCAATAATATTATATATATATATATATTAATTAAATGAAATGAAACACATGTTTGAATTAAATTTATACCTTACCACATTATTTTCAGCAATAATTAATAATTTTTACCACTATACTAGTAGCACAAATTAACTATTGTTACTATTATAAACAGCAAAAAATAAAATGAAACAATTTGGGCAATTTGGAGATATTTAATATAAATATGTAATCTATTTTTAAAAATTAAAATTCTGAATATTGGTGAATTTATTTTTGAACTATACCCACAAAATGAAATGAAAACTAGATTTCTTATAAATTAATTTTATGTAAAAATTATATTTTAATACCAAGAAATTGAATAACATTAATTCATGAAGCATAAACATGGTGTTGTGATATCCACATTAGAAACTAATTTAGAAATTTAATTCTTTTGCGAACAATTCTAACTATAACTACACAACATAGTGGTAGTACGAGGTCGATCACTTGATTAGGGGGATATCAATTATAACTTTAAACTAAATGTCAGGTCTCCCTAATTCGAATAAATTATTTTTATTATAAAACTATCAAAAAAATAAGTAATCAATAGAAAACCAAAAATAGAAGAATAAAGATAAATTGATTTCCATAGTGGTTTTAAAAAATAATAATTCCAATTACACTCACTATATAATTATATACATTAGTTGCAAATCCATCTATTTTATTGATATGAGAAATGGTAGAACTATATAAATCTAAACAAATAATCTAAATTCCACAAGAATAGGGAAATTAGAATAACTAGTATGCATAAAATCAGTTTATAATTATAGAATAATAATCCAATATAGTGTTCCTGAATTATTTACCATTCTGATGATAGGGAATATCCACTACCTGAAACCATAGTTTAGTGATTTGATAAGAAATAGGATAACCATGAATTTAAAAACAATACCAATTGTATAAAATCCAAATTGTATGTCAAGAAGGAAATATAATAGTTTAGTATGCACCCACTTTGACCGATTTCACTCCCACCTATGAGAGATTTCGATTCATCATAGAGTACCATAGGCATATAAACCAATACACCTATAGAATAAAAAAGAATAAAATTATTGGAGAAATATGATGTTATTATAACTATGAATTATTCAATTAATATAGAGAAATATAAAATGGGATCGTACGAATGAAAAACCACAAATGGTGATTGGTTTTTGGGTCAAGACCCTAGAGGCGACCTCTCACTGGCCAAACTCCATCCTGTAGAAATATACATTTTTACTTTAAAAAAACCCTAAATTAATAGTAATAGATATCCTGTGTATGGATTTTTGTTGAGAACCACATTAAACCTCGCAGATATACATATAAATAACATATCCTATAAGTAAGAATTGACTAAATTCATATGGGGATCACCATTCATGTGGTGAATCGTTCAATATCTAAAAATATATTTCTCTTCAATGTTTTGATCTTTTATGGAATGAAATTATTCTTCACATCATGAATTGACCCCGCTCTAAAATCATCAACCCCTCCCTAGTTCCATCAACCATATCCGACCATAAAATCAAGACATGAGTACTTCACAATGTGAATTTAATATTCATGAATAGAATATGAGCTTCTCATGTCCCATTCATCAAATCCTATGTGGATTGGGTATTCTGTTCCATCCAAGCATCATCCATTATTTTTTTATGTCACTTCATTGAAATAAATTATACTTTTACTATCATGTTATCACATATTTTATCATAATGATGGATCTCCATTAAAATATAATTACCTCAGGAATTCATTTTAAAATTACTAAATTAGTGCATAATGAAATCATATATAAAAACCAATTGAAATTTTTTCAAAAAGTAGATATAAAAAAGAAATAGTTTATCAAAAACCATTTTTCAATAAATTTGTAATTCTCCAATGATTGTACCATAGTGGCACAACCTGTGGTTCTTATCAAAGAGTATGCTCACAAAAAAATAATCACTATATTAAATATTATATATTAATTAATAAAAATTTATAAACTAATAAGTATGTGTATTTGGAATATGAAATGAAGGAAATGTAACATATAAATTAATTAATGTAAATAAAAAAAAGAATGAAAGAGAAGTCAAGATTAAGTTAATAGAAGAAAGATGTTTCTATTTTGGGTACATAGTGGTTTTAATAATATTATTCAAAATATATTCCATGTTACATTACTCAATGTAGAGATCAATACCTATTACTCTACACCTGATAGTTTTAATTTTATCAACCTACGCTATGTCCTCTACAAGTAGGTGTAATATATCCCCGATCAATACCTAATCTAATTTGAACCATTTGAGCGAAATAAGTAACTACAAGAAATAAAATTATTAAACTAAGATTAAGAATATATTAGTATAGAATTTGGGGCAATGTCACACCTATTGTGACTTCTCTAACTAAATGCTACCCATCAGTGCTCCGAGCCTGGTTGGCCACATGGCCTAAAGCCTGTCTCCCTATACTCTAGATGTTTCTGACTAGCAGCAAGGGCCTAATTGTGATATTTGTGAGACTATTATCTCTTAAGTAGAGTCTAACATAAAGGAATAAAATAATAATTCAATAGTTTAAGCATTAATACAGTACAACTGATCTTAATAGATGAAAATAAATAGTTTAAATTGTCTAGATGTCTTATCATACCAAATACGATGGTACAGATGGACATAAAATTTATAAAAACCATGACTAAATTAACAATCTCAAAAAAATTGACATCCTAATAAAGGGAATAAAATTTCATTCCTCATAAGAATACTAGTCCAGATGGACATAAATGTTCATACAAGGTAACTCGCCTATGGGGTAGACCTTAATAAAGGTATAGAAGAAAATACATGCGTCAAAACACATATTCCATTACTTAAACAATTGCAAGAAACAATACAGTTCAATTTTAATTCAGAGTGACACCATAATAATGTTTGCATGACGCTCTAGATTATATATACAACTTAATAATTAGAAAAAGGCACCAGAGAACCTACCTTAGGATTATGATAGATATCTCATCTACTATAATAATCCAAATTTCCCTGGTTTGTGAGAAATCCGAATAATGGAAGAAGAATGGAATATTAGGGAATATGTGCATAAATAAAAATAGTGCAATTGATATCTAGTAGAATCAATAAATGATAAAATGGAATCGAGGCATTAACGTTATTGATCTAAGGAGATGAACTATGTTCAAATCGGAGGTCGGATAATGAGTAGATATGAATCACTACTTTAGGAAATGAGGATAGACTTTTCCATGTGAGGATATTTTTTCCATTGAAGGAAGCAAACCATAGGTTTTATATGATATTTATTTAAAAAATTAAATAATATTAAAATACACACAATATGTCTCATATGGTTTAGTCACGTGGGTTTTCAAACTGTGTGGAAATGTACGTGGCTTCCAGTAATTATGGACCATAACACATGATTACACTGCAATGTATTTTAGACCACGTGAGACTCATGATAAACTCTTTTTCAAATTAAAATAAAACTATAGAACTACCATACACACATTCCACCAAACCCACAAGATTTTAACTAAACATGTGACCTCCTTTTTTCATCCATAACACAGGATCCTTAATCTAGACCTGCCCCAAAAACCCTAGAGACTGCCACGACCCCAACATGAATCCATATTAGGCTAAATTTAATCAATTGAACTGAGAATTAAAGGAATATATAATATCATTACCTCAAAAAAGAACAATGTCTTAAATAATTCCCCCTTAAAGTAGTTCATCTCCAAATTTCCCCCCCTGGGGTGGTGATGAAATTTCTGAGAACAACTCTGACAACTATGATCATAATGCAGATTCCCTTTTCTAGGTCCCTTCTAGCAGCCAAACATGATTCATTATCACCTGTACTAAATGAGCAGGAATTCCATAAATAACCTTCATTCATTGAACCATTGTTTTTATAAAGATTCTCCTCAATGGACACATCCACCTGTAACTGAAACACCTTAGGATAAAAATAATGAGATTGCTCTAAATTGTATTGATGTAGTTGAGAAACATGGAATTTTTCCTAAATATCCTAGTACCTATAATGTTACTGTAACAGATAAGCTATTGGGCCGACCCTCTCCAAAATCTCGAATGACTTATCATACCTCGGTGATAGTTTACCCTCTCTCATGATCCTCTTGTGTACAAACCTGAGTGAAATACGTAGGAATACTGGATCCCCAACATTGAAGTGTAGAGGCTGTCTATGGAGATTGGCCTAATATTTCTAATGATAGTACTTAGTATTCCTCCACTTTTGAATTAAATACACATGTTATCTGGCCTCCTAGATAAGACGAGGTCCCAACATAGGTGCCTCTAATGCATCCATCCAACACATGGGTGATCAGCATAGCCTACAATTCAAATCCTCGTATGGAACCATCAGAAAAGTATCCTGAAATATATTATTGTATGATAACTCGACCAAGGTTATATGTCTCACCCATGAACCCCAAACATACTAGGATGTGTCCCTGTAGCATGTCTTCAAGCACCTGAATCATGAAATCTGAATAGCTATCAATTTGGGGGTGGTAATCTATGCCTAGAAGAACCTACATACCCCATGCCCTCTATATCCCATACTAGAAATGATATATAAAATGAGAATCCCTATCTAAAATGGTATATTGTTGGAAACTATATAGATGTAAAATATCATGGATGTAGAACCTCTCAAGACCATCAACAATGAAGGTTTCGTTGATCAGTAGGGAATGTGA
Source organism: Viscum album (assembly GCA_963277665.1). NCBI lineage: Eukaryota > Viridiplantae > Streptophyta > Magnoliopsida > Santalales > Viscaceae > Viscum > Viscum album. The sequence goes on from OY728123.1 coordinate 777,647,026, forward strand.
AGCCTTCATGATCCATTCAACAACAACCCAAATGGCATAATTACCTTGAGGTGACCTTGGTAAAGCCATCAAAAAATCCACCGTAACATCATTATATTTCCACTCAGGAATGGAATTTTTTTTAAATATTATGAATATTCACTAGTGGTCCACCCTTACCTACTATTAGGTGGAACATATGATGAAAAAACTGGTTACATCAATTTTCATACCAGGAATCCTATTATGACGATATAAATCCCCAAAAATCTTGGTGACACTAGGATGCACTACCCTTATAGAGGAATAATAGTCCCACATCATATCATCCACCATGTCTTTTGAAACCCATACATGACCATGTAATCATATAAATTCTTCCTCTTATATGGTCCAACTAGGAGGATGGTCCTCACCTTCCCACTCTCAGATAAAACGTTGCCTTTATAATCCAATTTCTACCACATCCCCACTCTATCTAGTTCAATAGAGGTAACAACTAATGATGGAAGAAAATTTTTCCCTTGATTGTTATGGACCTCCAAGTGCATCTCAGAGAAAAATGCCAAAATATTCCTCTCACTACTAGCTTATTGAACTACCAGTATATGAGTGCTCTTTATTAGTGCATTAGACACTTAATTGCCTTTACCTATCATGTATGCTGGTTTGAAGTCAAATGAATAAAGTTATTCCACCAACCATTGCTACATTATAATCAAATCATGATGTATAAATATGTACTTTATGATTCTATTGAATATGAACAAAACAACATTCTCTCCTAATAAGTAATGTCTCCAAACAATTCAATGTGTGAACCACTATAAAAAATTCAATATCGTGGGTTGAGTAATTCCTATAATGTGGCCTCAACTGCCAAGAAAAAAACAAAACAACTAGACCCCCTATATAAGAATTTCCCCAACACCGATACATGATGCATTGAAGTACACACTGTAACTTCTTCCTAGCTCTAGAAATAACAATATCAGCTATAAAGTCAACCTCCCTTTTAGATACTAAAATATTTTCGTATGGGAATCTCATTATACATACCTCACACCATTCATAGTCAACAATATCAATAGAGTGATTGTGTGTGATAAATATAGTATTAAATGTATGTAGTATCCAGTAATCCCAAAGAAATACCACACCTCAAAGATGCTATTGTGTCCTCCTAGGAAACTACATCCATCCACTTCTCTTGGTCCACTGATACTCCTATATATTTGTTGATATGACCTAGGAATTTAATCTAATCCATCCAAAAGTGGCACTTTTTGAGCTTGGAATATAACTAATTCCCTCATAGTGTTCTAAAAAAATCTAAAAATGTTTGGCATGGTCATGTTTATTGTGATATTAACTAAGATAGCATCCAAGAAACCCAGAAAAACACATTAATATAAGGATGGAACACTCAGTTCATCAATTCAATGAAGGCCACTGACATGTTAATGAGAAAGAACGATGTTACAATATACTCATACAGAAAACACCTAATTCAAAAGGCTTTCCGAGGTATGTTTACTAATCTGACATTCCCTTGGTGATAATAACATATGAAATTAATCTATGACAATACCCATGCTACTTGGATATGATCGAAGAGATCATGTATTTTTGGAAGAGGATACCTTGTCTTAACAATCAAATTGTTCAATTTCTGGAAATCCACACATAACCAGAGTGTATCATCCACCTTTTTCTCAAATGTATCAGGAATCCCCAGGGAGAAGTATGTGGTCGGATCGAAACCTTTTCCACTAAATCCTATATCTATCTTTTGAGATATTTTAGCATAGTTTTAGACACTCTAGAAGGAGTAATGGATATTGAGGAAGCTCTGAGAAGTAGCATCATAGGGTACTCTTCCTCTCCCAAAAAAGGTAAAATTGAAATTCCTTTCGGGAAAATGCCACTGAAATGATCATGTACTGAAGGGAATTCAATCTAACATATTATTTAGTCATCTAGATATAATCTCACTATCTAGAATGTCATCCTTCCTGACCCAAGCTACTCTGGTCCAGCTCGGATTGTTGGGAAATCCCATTCACCCGTGAATAGAAATGATCCACCATTTAGTGAAGTAAAACTCACTCTGTGGTGATAGAAAACTGTAAAAGACAGAAATAAAACCATTGAGTCCATCCCAATAAATAAATCATATCTTAACAACTCAAGGAAGTAATGGTCCCACCAAAATTTACCCCCACCATCCTCAAGTCGGCAATCCATACACTGATGCACATGTTCCATTATCATCCATAAAATAGTGTGTAGCATCATAACACCATAAATAGTAAATACATAGAGCCCAAGACTCCCCATAATAGGCATAGATATGAAACTATGTGAATCCCATGAATCAAAATGTGAATAATATAAAATTACTGATATTTTTTATAGAAACTGTGACAGTAGAATGTATGGTATCCTGCTCTTACTGGTTCTATTGTAGTGCATATGCTTGACCTGTAGTGTAGAAATGTGACACTATTTGGCTACCCTAAGCTAATACAACCTTATTCCTCTAAGAACCCAGGGTCTGTCTACCCTGACCACGACCACCACCTTGACCTAAATTGCATGAAATACTCCATCACTAAGTTTTCAGAGAATATTCTGAACTCTCTACTGAATGTGGATTCTGTGTAGACCCTGACTCACTAGATACTAGTGGAAATGTCCTGCAGAAGCAATTTAGATGGCCTATGGTTCCAAAATATCCGCACATTATTTCATCCAATGAAAACTATGTACTCATATTACCTAGCCTAGTGAACTAGTACCACCACACATGGATACCTAAAGATATGTTCTTACTGCTAGTGACGCTATGAGGATTCTCCAGAAGATGCTTTTTACTATCAATTAAGATATTACTAGATCTAGGTGTTGAACCTCTGTGACTTGCACCTACATATTCCCTTATTTTATGCCATGTGATCCAATCCTAACTCACTATATCAGATAGAAAAGGCAAACTTGAATTAATTAACCTATGATCAGATGTCACATAGTAGACCATCCTTAAATCTCCTACCATTTGATACACCGTCACCAATCAGAATATATGAGAAGAATTATACCTATGTAAAAGAGATTGAATAGCCCCTAAATGATAATGTTCCCTTATTTAGATGCATAAACTAATAGTCTCTATCAGCCATCAGTATCTAAGGATTATAGTAATCGTATAATACTATCTGAAAATTTCTCCATGCCATATCTCAATGATTCTTTGCCTGAGTGTTATCATTTCATCATCTCTTGTAGGAATCACGCATCATTTAAATAGAAAGATTTAAACTCCTCTCAGGAGGAATAATTGAATGATATAAGATCATAAGTAAGGCCTCCACATACGAATTCATTGCATGTGGTCCACCATCCCCCGAAAACATGGGCATATGTTGCTGTTGGAACACTCACACCAGATCTTCTATAGATTTGATTGGCTGTGTTGATCCCTAATAATTTTTCATGAATCACATACATATTTCTAGTAACTTTTCATCATCATGTGCTTCTGGTATAACAGCTGGTTCCACAACTGCCTCAACTGGAGGATCCACTGGTAGCCCATGGTATACCACCTTAGGCATATGGTCGTCTCAACCTCTTGGCATACAACCCGAGGTTGTCAGGGTGTCATACATCGACAATGAAAAACACATACCACATTTCATTATCATCATCAAAGTTCATAAAGACTTTGTGTAGATACAAAACATGATAATTCATAACATTGCTCTAAGAATTCACCCCTCTTCTTACCTCATGGGTCAGGTCTAGGTTCCAAAAAAGTGATAGACTACCAAAATCCCAATACTAAGGCCCGTCCTGGTATAGGTATCTATCAAAATCCATTTCTGTTTCACATGATTTCATAATAATTTTATATTTATCACATCACCTTTCATAAGGGTAAACCATATGGTATTCTAAATTATGATTGGTGGGGGTACATAATCCCTACGAATCAATGCATGTAATCTACATATAGAACAATGTAATACAATTAAAAGTCAAGGCCAAAAAATGATTTACCAATTTCTGATCCTAGAAGATTCATACACCTCAAGGACCATAGCTTGGTGTCCATCCAATATGTACCATAACACATACCAATATTCCTATCACAACAGTTGGCATATATATCACGACATGTGTCACAACAACATGAAATTTTTAATTCTCCCTATATATTATGTAACTATTCATAGAATGAGATTTCTAATAGATTGTTATTTGATGAATTAGAAGTAATACCTTAATATCATAATGTTTTAGATAATATAACCCCCAATAATAACAAAAATAATAGAAAAAACCCATGTCTATAACCCAACAATGAAATATATTAAACTGTAATATATCAAAATTTAAAAAACAAGATTCAATTTGGGGCACCATGGATTTTCCCAATAAATGGCGTAGCTACACTGGGGCACAACTTATTACCAATTCCATTTCATTACTATCCCATTCTATTTTCACCAAATATAAATTAAATCCTAGAAAACACCATCTAATGAAACATTGTAATGCCTCAAACCCGAATTCCACCCAACTGAGATCTGAGCTCGATTGGCCACATGGCCTCAAGAGAATATACCCAAATTCCAGAGGATGAAAACTAGAAGCGAGGGTTTATTTGGGATAGTGGGGAGACTATGAACTCATTATCACAATGTAATATAGTGGAATACAATAAAATTCCAATACTGGAGGTAGTAATGACTCACCACAAAATTAAATTGTAGAAGACAAATAGTATAAATAATCTAGATTTTATATAATAAAAATTATGATACTATATGTTACAAGTTCTAGAAAACATCCAAAATATGTCACACTATAGTAATATACAATAAGAATTCCAAAAGTAAAAAAGACCAAAAAGAAAAATAGAAGCATCATAATTCTCATCTTGGTCTAATGTTCTCCTCAACCTAAGTTTCATATTATGTAGCAGTATGAGGGTGATTTCCATTATTGAAACTGGCAATCATATAAACTATTTTTGGTCCAGAACATTACCAAAACAGTGTGTGAGAGTAAATCCCATAAGGAAACCACCCATGGTTTGTGGAAATCATTCAATGAATATATATAACAGTCACTGTGCAACAATAAAATTAGTAAGCTAGGAATTACTAAAAATTAAACAATAATACAAGCACTGCTTACCATTTAATTTCCATTACATTATACATTTAACAATTAAATTACAATGAATTTATATTTAATAAGATTTATCCTATGTCTGGGATCCCCCATCTAGATTTAGGAATAAAATATGCCTCATAAGGTCATCTAAGCAAGAATAAGTGAAGACAGAATCTAAGCTTGTCATTTTTCTGGGAAGACGTGTCACAAATCATTTCATTTTAATATTCAATCTAAATCTTGATCCTTTCCTTCACATTCCTAAACTATAATTCGAGTATCACTCTAGGTGTATAATCTTCCAACACCCTATAATCCCATCCTAATAAACCTCTCAGGAACCAGGTATAACTATAGGTGTGGTGTAAGTCTATGTAAACTGAACATGTACTTGGACGTCCTATTGAGAATCCCTCGGTATCGCTCATGGAAAATAGTCAATTCCTATTGATCCCATCAATATATGTCCTATAAGGATCCATGATTCACCTTGTATTTATGTAAAACATCTATGATCCCATCCATGGGATCTATAGTTAACTCTGGGCATAACCATGTTTAATCCTTTGATCCCATCCATGGAATTCTAAACTGAATCCATGGTTCACAGAAGGAATAGTGTACCACAGTCACATGAGCCTATCCATGTCATTCTAAATTGAATCTAGGATTCACCCAGGGCTATTTACCATTTCATTATTTGTTTAATTTGAACAATTCGTTAGGAATGATAAGGTAAAAAATAAACGAATCTAATACAACTCACCCTCGGTGGGTGTCTCATACAAGGACCAACCTCATAAGGCCATACCATCCATTTAATAACATGGTCACATTTCATATGACTCACACCACATAAAAATTAAATAGTTACATGGATTTATCATTATTCAACTCACGTGGGTAGGTCAATAGACTAAAGAATTCAATCCAAACATACATAAAAATGTTTAATCATTCAAGGTTCAAGGGGCAATTCAACTATCCTATTCCCTGACCAATTCAATTACAATTTATTTACCATGAAATTCTGTCAACAATCCCTGAACATTTTTAATAACCCTCGACTGGGAATCAATTTCATGAATCATCTACATTCTAGGAAAAACAACCATAAAAGTTCTTCCAAGTGAACACACCCATATGGCGGCCCTTAATCCAGGTATAGAACCCTATAAATCCATCGAAGGACCTATTCCATTACCTAAAAACAATAATAAACAACAATGTTCAATTCCAATTTAAGGAAACAACCTAAAAATGTGTTCCTGGCAATTCGGTATATATAAACACCTTAATAATAAGAGAAACACATGAAACCACCTACCTCTAACTTGTTCTTGATAGATCAACCAATATCAAGCTTTGATTCACCTTGTTTTTGGTAAAATATGAACAATTGACGAAGAATGATATATTATGTCATATGAACCTAAATACAAATACTGCAATCGATATCGAAAAAGTTTATGATGTTTAAAAACGAATCGAGACATTACCGTTGCAGATCCAAGGAGATAAACTGCATTCAAATCAGAGGTTAGATGGTGAGTAGATATGACGTACTACTTTAGGAAAAGAGGAGAGGCTTTTCCATGTAAGGATATATTTTTTTGTTGAAGCAAAACCATCTTAGGTTATATAATATTTTTAGTTATAGAGTTAAAACTATTTTCAAAAACACACAATAGGTCTCACCCTATTTATCCATGAAATTTTTTAAACCATGGAAGAACCATGCAAGGAATCATGTAAGTCTAGAGAATAACACATAGTTACCCCCACACAATTTGTAAAACTATGATAAAACCATGATAAAACCTCTATCAGAGTGTATTAAAACTATAGAGATTCTCATCAACCATGATACCCAACATGCACGATTTCCACTAACCATACAAAATTTAATTTTCATCCAAAACATGGGTTCTAGGTTTTAGAACAGTCGCAGACACCCTACAGAACTCTATCACCACAATGGGAATCCATATTAGGCCATATTTAACTAATAAAACTAATAATTTATGGAAACACAATATCCATGCATCAATGAGGAACCAGGTTCTTACACCACAATTTTGTTAGCCACCATGTAAATATTATAATAATGTCTAAGAAACTATTAAATCATAATAAACTCAACACACTGCCTATTCAACCTTGAACAATCTTTCCCCTTGAATTAAAATGGGATTTAGGTCTCCAAAAACTATCAAAAATAAATGGTAGGAATAATAATAGAGGTAATATAAAATATATTAACAATAAAAATACATATTGCATAAAAAATGTCACCTTACCCCTAGAAATGGATATGATTTGTAATGAGAGAGGATATAAATAAACTATAACGAAAATGGTGGAAATATTTACCCAAAATGGTCCTCCAAATAATTCCCCATTTTCCTACAATTTAATTGAAAAATAATGAAACAGAGTCCTTAATGATGAAGTTCTGATATATCTCTCTCCACCATCAAAATGAGTGCCCCATTAGATAATTTTTTCCAATATTATGATATTTTAATTTAGAAAATATTTTCTGGTCAAGAGACTATTCTTATTCCTATGTGTAAATTTCAAAATCCATCATCACACTGAATGACATAGAATATCGCAAGTCCATATTAAAGGAAGTTGTTCCCTAGGATTTTCTTTTAATACATGTGCATTTGGAGGTTATTCAGGTTGGTACTTTGTGATATATGGGCCCACATTTATATGGGACCATATATCTCATAGTACCAATGAAAAAATGACCAAAATGAACATGAAGGTACTGAACATCCAAGGTAACATCTTCATTTAGTAGAGAAATTTTTTTCACTTTGACGACCTTTAATTTTTTAATCATCCCAGTGTCAAATAGGGAGGTGATATTAAGGATTATTATCTAAACTTATTAAAGGGGTATTTTAACATTTCAATTAAGCACTATCTACTGTAACCTATTTAAAAACATGTTGCATACTATTTGGGAAGATGATAAAATTTTATATTCTTACATCGATGATTATATAGTAGGTATAGATTTGATGGTTTATGCACAAGCATTATAGACTGAAGGAAAAGATTATTCAGACCTGGTTTCTATTGATAACTTAGAGGGAGATCTATTCGAGTGATGGCCTACTTTGGGGGATATATTTTGTAACAACCAAAAATGTAATAAATAAAATTCCACTTTTGATTTAAATAAATGTTTTATTTAGTAATATTGTTATAGAAAAAACATTCACATATTTTAATTTATTATATCCAATTGGATTTAAATTACTATTATTTATCTTTACCATTGACAATATATATGTTGAATATTGATCACGTTATTAGTTTAAATATAGGGTTTTAAAAAATCTTATTAAAATAAATAATAGAAGTAACAACCTCAACTAGTATGATTGTACCCAATGAAGCCCATTTATTGTTGATTTGGAGAGAGATCAAATCTTTGTGATTTTTCATTGACCTAGCCCAAGATGATATCCAACAACTTAATGATGAGAGAAATCATTTATAGGATCTGTTAAAGCACTTCAAGGTTATAACCCAAACCATTTTCTCCAATCCACATCATGAATATCCCACCATCATGCACCATACTCTTTGGGTTTTTTATAGTGTATTAAATGTATATGTATCAAGACCCTAGCGATATGAGTGTGTCAATTATTTTTATAGAATAATGGATATATTTTAATCCTCTAATTATTAATTTGTAAATGAAATTTATTTTGATACAATAAAAAAAATACTTTTTTGGTTAATATTTAAATTTAAATAATGAATTAATGAATTAATGAATTTTTAAACAAGTAATATTTTAATCGAATAATATTATAAAATAATTTTTATCAAATAAAAATAATCATTTAATTTTTTGAAGTAAATATTATTTTTTATTGTGGTTTGAAAAATACAATAATAAAAAACATTCCATATTCAATAATTGTATCTAATTATTTTAAAAGTGAAAATTCATATATTTAGTAAATTATTTTGATAAAATGAATATTATTTATAGAATAATAATGTTGAAATTATCTAATAGTCAATTTTTAATAAATTTCTGACAGAGTTAGTATTTTTGGTAAAAATTAAATACTGTATAAATATATGTTGTGTTTTATAACAACACAATGACCCAAAAGTTATGTAATAATTAATATAAATGGGATAAAAGTTCAAATATATATTTTCTATTTAATGTAATGTTATTTTAATTTAATTTTATTGATTTTTTATAGCCATTATGAATCCTCAAAATCATATAATATGTTTTACAAATTTTTAAATAAATTTTTAAGAGTGAGAATCTCCTCCACAACACCAAGGGTAATAAATTAATAATTTTGTCCCTTTTCCATGTATAATAATAAAACCCACTTCCCATATTTAGTAACCATGGGATGGTTTGTGGTGTTAGTTTTTTTATTATGTAGTGTTCAAAACCAAAATAATAAAGAAATGCCCCTCATTTCCTATATACATCAACACAAGATCTAATTTATCTTCAATCAAACAGCAGGGATCATGTTCACACACTTCCCGCCAATCTCTGTAGTCCTCTCATTGCACCCTCGATCATTTATGAATCACCTCCCAAGCATTTTATGTCACACACTTCTATATGGTATCTTCCACTTTCCTCTTTTATAAAGCACTATATTTATGCATTGTATTTTAATTTTCATTTTATTTTAATGGGATATGATATTCCAAATTCCCTATAATTTCCATTATATTTATAAATTTTTTGAGCTTTTTTTCACTCTAATTAATCCTACCCCTATATTTTTTTACACTCATTACCATGAAAAAATTTCTTAATATTCGTTTATGTATTCATGTTTATTCATTATCTTATGCCTTCAATTTACAAGTTTATAATTTTTGGATAATATTTTTTATTTCCCTATTATTTCACATTTTATTTCCAAATAACTAGAGACCTATTTATCTCAAAAACCATTTTTATTAATTTTTATGTAACTTCGTTATGCTGCCGAAATTTCCCTTTTATTTTCCAGGCCAAACAATTGTGTAGTGGATACCATGCCCACAATTCTATCAGCTATATTCACCATTCTATATCTATAATGATTGATTGGGAACATACATGTACTTATTACACATTCCTTTATTGTGGAATAAATTAATATGGTGAATGGATCAATGTTATATGATCTATGTGACAGACATAAGCATGAGGATAAAATTATCATGATGGGTTCCCCTAGATTTCACTATAGTGCATTTGGTAATGTTAAGTACCATGATACAACATGTTGGGATATTTTTGTACCTAATTACATTGAGGAAGTTATCCAACCACGATGTCTAGTCATTTTAGGATTGACCTATGCTTATGATTCAGATTATATGTTTTTTCCAAATTTTCTATCATTCATTTTTTATTACCATGTAATATCACATATCATTATTCATGTTTATGAATCCCACTCTATTTTCCCCACTAATATTCTTATTGTAGGACATGTATCATATTCTTCATGTTATTCAACGTTTATTATCTTATTGGTATTAATATCTCACCCCTTTTTTATGATTTCCATAGGTTACCTCATGAATTTTTATGTTAATTGAAATATTATGATCTTGTTATGGAGGTTTTAAATAGTTGTTTATAACCCATTTTCTAATTTTTTTGTTATGTCTCTTATTTAAAATGACACTACAATTCCAAACATTTTTGTTTTTATTATGTGAAATTTTATGTAATATAACATGTATTAATTATAAATAGAGTTCATGGTTATTATAGTTGGAATTAGAAGAAAAGTGTAGTAATTTTTAGACTTGAATTTAAAAACTCTATATAAAGCATTTGATATTGGTCTATGTAGAAGAAAACATCCCTAAATTTCAGTAAGTATAGACTATGTTTTTTATTATAAAATTACAGCATAGACTGGATACAATAATTGGGTGCGGTTTTGGAATTGATGTACGAAGGATTAATAACTCTAAAAAGTTGTTTGAGACCTAACTTGGTTTAATCTTTTATATGAAAACAGTCCTTATAGTGCACCTAGTTTGATACTCCCAAAAGATATTATTTGGTAAATTTATAATCACATTGTGAATCATTATTAAGGGAACAAAAAATCTAATAAGAATATAAATTAGGAAATATATAATGGTTAACATAGTTTGAAGCGCTGAAACTCATAAGTTAAAGAGATAAATCGTATTTATAATTTATCCCTTTAATGTAATTATATTCCCATTTGTGGGTTTTCTTTTTTAAAATACACATCTCTATTTTTTATTTTATTTGAGCCAAAGGCTGCAAATAAGACTAATTGGGTAAAAAATCAATGCAACAGTAAATGATATGATTTCAATAATGAGATATCTAATCCAATGGGAGGAGAAGTCATAAGATTTGTCGTGATAGTATTTTATAGGACTCATGTTCTAAATAGAAACCTGGATCTAGAAGATCACCCAAAACACTTAAGAGAGAACAATATATAATTAATAGCTTCATGTGACAATGGACTCCTACTTTCAATGGATCATATTATCATTTACTAAAAGAAAATTGATCAACTCCATTGAGAATAAATTATCCATCCTACAATTTCCAAAGCAATAGAAAGATCCATTGGTTGTTGATCAGAGGGAAGGATAATTTTGTTAGTGGTGGACATTGATCAGGGGTACGAAGCCTAAAGATGAAATCCAAGTGATGGAGTGGATGGAATTTCAGAATTTTTTTTTCAACATGTATTATCCTTACACAATCCAATATAAAATTGAAGGGGATTTACTCACCATTGAGAAAAAATCATGATGAATCTATTGGGTGTAGGAGGAAAACATCATAAGACTTGAATTATACAGCTATTTCTTTTATGTTACCCTCAAATTCAAGGATTACTACGTATTTCTTCTGATAAAATAGATTCTATAAAAATATCTGGTGATCTGTGACATTTATTTTCATGAGGATGTTTTCCAAGGCCGTATAAAATTAAAAATGGAGATTGATGAATCCCAAGTGTATTATGGGGATAATAAGCCAAAAGGAGAGTTTAATTTTGGATCTATGAGGGAGAAATCTAAAAGTGATAAGAAATTTCAACAACCCACCCATCAATGCTGTGGAAAGAATCACAATAGATATTTTATAAGGGGAATGAAGATATGTATTAGGTTTAAGATGGATGGAAAACTTGCTAGTAATTGATGACAGGAGAAATCATCCAATTCAATTATGGACAAGAATTTTTAATTCAGTTTTCAACACATTTTTCATTTCTATATCTTCAAGGAACTAGTGATCTTTTCAAACTATTTTCCTATGAGATGGGTTTTTTAGGAAACCATTAACATCGAAGATATTAAGGGCTATATTTTTCCATCATTATAGATTAAGTGAATCTTGGTAAAGAAGTGGTGATAGGTAAACTAGTTATTTATTCTAGAATATCAAATATACAAAATTTATTCCGGTTTTACAAATTATTTCATATTATGAAACATTAGTATAACTATTAAAAAACCACCATGAAGCATGGAAGTAGATATTTTAGTGAAAAACGAAAATAGGGTAATTATAGTATCCTAGGTATATAACTCCTCCCATATCACAAATTGTTGGATGAACATCACATAAAACTATCATATAATTCCTTTTGTGGGATTTGATTCAATTCTGGGAATGAATTTGATTTCCATATATTGAGCCAATATAAATTTCTGTGAAAAGGAAATCACTCTCCGTAAGTTGAATCGACCCTTAATTTTGTACATGTGGATTGAGGAGGATGAATCATCTTTAACACCATCATCTCAAGCATAGATATTATTTCCTTATGATTGAGCATATCTAGATCAAATTATTGACTACAAATAAAGGATCACCCTCAAAGAACTTAATATTGTGTAGGAATATGATGATGTGTTTCTCAAGGAATTGGATTGTCTTTCTCAACGAAAGGATGTTGAATTTTCAATCAAGCTTATACCTTATTTATTTGAAATAACAATGAATCTGTAATGGATGGATCATGGGGAACCTGAGGAGATAATAAAACAACTAAAAATTAATCTATATAAAGGGTTTATATTCCCAGGTGCTTTAGTATACGGGGAACCATTCCCATTCCTCGTGAATGAGGATTGGTCAATTCACCATTTCATTAATTTTTATGACCTCAACAATATCATGTTATAGAAAAAGTAGCATTTACCATAAAGAGATAACTTATTAAATCATCAATTTAAAGCACAATACATATCTAATATATCTCTTTGGTTTGGATATTATCATGTAATGGAGAAGAATTAATATATCCCCATGGACACTCTTAATTCAAGTTATGGGCATTATGAGTTCTTAGTGATTCCATTTAGACTCACTAATGCTCCAGAAATCTTCATGGATTTAATGAATAGGGTATTTAGATATTACATAGAAAAATTATTGGATGTATTTATAGATGATATCAAAATATACTCCAAAATTTTTGAGGAGTATGAGGAACATTTTACCACTGAGCTAAAGACCTTATTAATGTAGAAGCTCTACACAAAGTACAACAACTATGAGTTCTAGATTAAGGATGTATCATTCATGAGGAATATAATTATTGGAAATTGGATATATGTGAATCCTTCAAGGAAAAAATTAATTTTAGGATGTCCTAGACTAACATCTATGAAAAATATTTATAGTTTCCATAGTGTATATGGATATTATCCTTGATTTGTGTGAAATTTCTAATCAATATCAAACCCTCATACAAAGATAACCCTAAAGGGAGTGATGTTTTTTTGAGTGATGAATGTGAATAAATATTCAATGAGTTGAAAATGAGTCTTATCACTACCCCTCTACTCCCACTACCCATAATTGGGGATAATTTCATAATTTTTATCGATAATTTCATGATGGGATTTGGAATTGTGTTGATGATAAATGAAACATTCATAGACTATGTTTCAAGGTAGTTGAATTTTCTTGAAAAGTAGTATCCAACGCTTGATCTAGAGTTTGCTTCAATGATATTATAATTGAAAATATGGTAACATTATCTCTTTGGGAAAACAGTTAAATATATGTGGACTACAAATGACTAAAATATATATTTACATAGAAAGAGATGAATATGAAGCAATTAAGATGGTTAAAGATGATCAAAGACTATGAATGATCAATTCACTACTATATTAGTAAAGTTAATATTGTGGTGGATGCTCTAAGTATAAAGGCACCAACAATTTTATCATTGATGACAATTGAGAAGGATTTAATATTCATAGAATTAAGAGGATAGACATGGGAATCATAAATTAATGAACATGATCTGTCCATTTAAAAATTATTTCTCAACCAACACTTCTTGAAAGTCTAAAGTATGGAAAAAATAAAATAAGGAAATTTAAAATAAAGTGGAAACTATAATAAAAGGGAAATCCTCAGAGATTAATCATAATGAAAAAGGAATTTTGGGATTTGGGTCAAGACTATGTCTTCCACCAAAACCTATGTTAATGAAGGAAATATTGGGTGATGCACATAGTTTAAATTTATCCATTCACCTAGGAAACACAATTAGGATTCGAGATATCTGATAGAACTATTGGGGAGACAAAATGAAGAAGTAGATCATTGAATATAAATCAAAGTGCCTTGTATGTCATCATGTTAAGGCTAAATGGATGATATGTAAGGGGATGCAGCAGCAATTATCCATACCAACATGGAAATGGGAAAACATCACCATAGATTTTGTCACCATACATCCAAACAAATCCAAATGAAACAATTCTACCTAGGTTATTGTGGACTATCTTACAAGGACTAGACAATTCATTGTTATTTGAGAGGATTTAACACACAATTAACATGCAGGGATAGAAATCAAAGATGTTGTGAGGATACCTAGATTGCCAAAATAAATTATGTCTAATCTAGATCCATGATTATCCTTTATGTTTTTGGAAAAGTCTCAATCATGATCTAAACACTGAGATAAACATCAATATGACATATCACCCTTAAACTAATTTCTAATATGAGCAGAATATCCAAATAGTTGAGGACATGTTAATAGAATTCTGAATTGACTTCAAATGTGGATGGGACACACATTTTATTCTAGTTGAGTCATCTTACAACAAGTGTTTCCACTCAACAATCCAAATGGATCCCTATGAAGCCCTTTATTATTTTTTGTTTTAATACACCAAATTGTTTGTATGATATTAGGGAATGTAATCTTCTAGGTCTTAAAATGGTTGAAGAAATGATGGGAAAGGTTAATACTATTTAGCAGTATATCAAGGATGATTTTAGTCGATAGAAGAGTTATGATGACAATCAATGAAAAGAACTAAAGTTTGATGTGAGAGACATATTATTCCTCTTCATATCACCATTGAAGAATGTGATGAGATATGGGAAGAAAGGAATGCTTAGTCCAAGAGACATTGGCCCCATGGAGATGCTTTATTATAACGGAGTGGAGTATTATTGACTACAACTCCCACTAAACCAATCTCAAGTACATGATGTATTCCATTTATCAGTCTTGAGAAATTACAAAAAAGACTCACTCACATGTACCCATTCATGAGGTGGAAACATTGGAGAATGAACTTTCCTATGAGGAGTAGTTATTGTTGATAAAAAATTTTAGAGAAAAAGTTCTATAAAATACAATGATTCACCTAGAAAAAGTGTTGTAGATAAAACAAATGATTGAAAAAGAATCATGGGAATTAGATAAGGTGATGAGGCAGAGTTACACTAATCTGTTTTAGTATGGGAAATGAAAATTTCAATTTAGTAATTTCTAATGGGGTGAAGATTGTAACGACCCGAACTATTATAAATAAAATTCTACTTTAGATTTAATAAGATGTTTTATCAAGTAATGTGGTTATAGAAAAAAACCTAAAATTATTTTTCATTACTATATAAAATTGGATTTAAATTAATTTTAAGTATATTTACCATAGTTAATATAGACTTTGGATAGTCAAAACATAGTAAGTATTAATATAATGTTCTAACAAATCCAATTGACACAGACAAAGGAAGTGATGATCTCATCTAGTAGGATCATGCCTGATGAAGCCCATTTATCAGAGCTTCTGAGGGAGACAACTATTCATGGAATTTCCCTTGACCATGACCTAACTGAAATATAATATGTTTTTTATGATAGAAACCATTAACTAGAGAAGTTCATGTTTTTCACGATCATGACTGAAACCTGGTTTGTCAAACCAACCCATTAAAGTCAAACCCCATGCACCTTACATTTAGATATATTTCTATTGTGTTAAATGGATATCTATCAAGAACCTATCAATATGATTAATTAAAAAAAATTGAATAATTATTATGATTTCGTCCTTTTATGGTTAATTTTGTTTAAAATAATTTGTTTGATACAATAAATAAAAAATTGTATTTTTTGGTAATATGAAAATTCAATTAATGAATTATTGAAATAATGGATTTTTTAAATAAATAATAGTTTAATGAAATATTATTATTAAATAAATTTTATCAAATATAAATTATTCTATAATTTTTAAGAAGTAAAATGTAACTTTTATTAGGGTTCAAAGACTACTATTATAAAAAACCCATCAATTTCACTACATATCGGTCATTATTTAAATGTGAAAATTTTCAAATATAAAAAATTATTTATATAAAATAAATATTATTTTTTGAATTATAATTTTAAAATTATCTAATGATGAATATTTTATATTTTTTTAAGATAGTTGAATTTTTGTGTGATTTTTTTAATATATAATTAAAACATATGTTTTAAGACTTCAAAATGACCCAAAAGTGGTGTAATAAGTAATATATATGTGTATCACAACCAAATATATGTATTACCATTAAAATAATGTGATTATCAGTTTATTTGGATTATTTGTTTATATATAATGAATCCTCCATGATTTGTAATAAATTTTAGGATTTCTAAAATTGTTTCATTGAGAGTGTGAGTCACCTCCAGATCACAAAGATAAAAAATTTAATAATTTATAACCAGGGTCTCAAAAAATAATTCAAAAAAAAACTCCCTATTTGTATAAATCATGGGAAAACCCATTGGATGGTTTTTGGTTTGGGTTATTTCATTATGTAGAGTGAAAAACATATTTAATAATGAAATCTGCCACATTTCCTATATAAAACCTTCCATTCCCCCATTTCCCTTCACTAAAAATCCAAGGAGCATGTCAAAACTCCTCTCCCCACCCATTTTAGTCCCCCTATGGTGCCTTAGTATTTTACAAAGCCCCTACCAAGCCTTTGGTGTAACACACTAATGTAATGGATTTTACACTCTCCTCATTTATGAAAAACATATTTTATGATATGTTTTTTACATTTAATTTAAATAAGATGGTATATGATATTCAATCTTCCACAAACTATCCATTTGATGTATAAAATATGTGTGCTTCCATTCACTATCATTATGCCTCCCATTATTTTTTTACACCCATTATCATGCTGAAATTTAATTCGGAATCATTTGTCTATTCACATTTCATTACTACCTTATGCATTCTATTTCCATATTTCTAATGTAGGGATATGATTTTACATGTATCTATAACAACCAATTTTATTTTCAAATAACATTAGACCACATTCCCTATCATCTACCATTTTGATAAATTATTATGTAAAACTATTTTCTATTGAAAATTATAAAGGATTTTCCATTCCAAAACGATTATGTAGTGGATATTGTACCCTTTTTTCTGTCAAGGGTATTCACCTTTATGAACAAATAATTTTTGATTGGAAACTAAAATGTATATATTCCACATTCATTGATCTTGGAATGAATTAATACCATGAATGAATATGTGGTGTATGATTTACATGAAACACCTTATCATGATAATGAAATTATTATGATGGGTACACCCAAATAGTGATCTAATGCATTTGGTAATGTTGAATATTGGGATACATCATTTTGGGACATAGGAGTACTTGATTCCATTATAATAAATGGGACACCATTAATTCTTGGTGGTTTATCCTTAACCTATATTTATGATTCAGTTCATTATGTCATTTCCATATGCCCTATGTTTCCATTATGATTACCATGTTATATCATGTCTCATTATTCATGTTTATGATTAACACTCAATTTATGCCACATTGATAATCCAATTTTATAGAATGTCTCATCTTCTAAATGTTATTCCCTATTTGTTCCCATAATGGTCTTTATATTTTACCCCTTATGTTTCCTCCCAGTTTATCTGATGCATTTTTCTATTATTTGGAATATTATTATCATGTCAAGGGAGTTTTCAATAATTTTATATATCCCATGTAAAAAGTGTTCATTTAATGTACCTAATTCCAAATGTCAATAGACTTCTATATAATTTGTGTTTTATTAAGTGCACTTTTATATATTAAAATACATATTATTGTGAAATAAAGATCAAATATGATATATATTTATTTTTAGGGCCATTGAGAAACTTCATATTTTGTTGCTTCATGTATTGAGAAATTAATAATTAATGAGAATAAGTGGTTTTAGAAGTACCATCAAGCACAACATCACAAGAATATGTAGTAGTCGCAATATTATCATCAACAATAGCTTCATTTTCAAAAAAATATTATTGAATAAACAATATTTATGACCCTAGTAGCAGAAAAAACAATTACAGTAGAAAAACCAATAGACATCATTTCTTCTACAACAATAGCAATAACAAAAATAAAAATAAAGTCCCATATTTTTAATGTTATTGTAAGTGTTCTTACAAGGAATGACCCCCTTATGTGAAAACCCACTAGAAATGGAACTTCAATAGTGAAAAATGTATCTCGAAAGATAGAATCATCAACATCAATGGGATTATATGGATGTTGTTGAAGTGATGAAAATATTTAGTGAGAAAGTGGGAAATCATTTAGATCAGAATCAAGAATCAATTTTTATTTCTGATGTGGTATCTTGACAATACTCAGTTCAATTATCATATGGTACCACTATCGTTATTTCTGGACATGTTGAAGATCAAAATTATAAAATTCTTGTATATACATTGGATATCAAGATAAGCATGTTTCGAGTGTTAAAAAATAGCGCTATTGGGCCTGAGGGTTCAATTATATGAATAAATCAATGTAGAAACTTTTCAACTGTAAATGGGTGGCCTCTTACTAGGACTGATCATATTGGTTATGTTTTTACACAGAAAAAAACCATTCGTGCTGACTCCATAGCCATTCAATCAAATTTAGGTGATTTATTCACAAAAACCTCAATAGTTTTATCTTGAACAAAAAATTTTGACATCTACATCATCCAACAATATCAGTGGAGGATGGATGATAATGATCATTAGTAACATTGGAATTGAAAATTGTATTAGTGATGTAGTGCCAAATGTTGGCCCACCACTAAAAACTAGTGGCCCTATGTTTTCTCATAGCGATTCAGATGAAGTTTCCAAGATAAGAATTGTATAATTATAATAGAAACATATCAATAATCAGAATATACTAAAAATAACTAGCAATAAAAATATCCAAATCAACAATATGCTCTTTTAAATTAGAATGCTTTAAGGTTAAAATACAATCTTCTCCCACAAGATAAAACTAAGGCACTGGAAGATTCATTTTGGATGGTAATTATTATAAATGAAATGATCATGTTTTAAAAAATCATACATTCAAAAAGTTAAAAATTAATGTGATATCTTCTGATACTATCAATAGATTATGAAATAAATACTACTCAAATATTACCTAGCTCAATTCCATCATCACCCTAACCCCATACTACTGGGGATACATTACTAATGCCCATGTTGGATCAAAGTATTAGATCATCAATCCCCATGATGATGTTTGGAAAATATATTTTTGGTCCTCTAATTTATCAAAAATAAATTATTGGTTGATAAGGATATTGAATTGTAGGTTGAAATTGAATTTTTTGTGGAGGATGGTTCCTCTGATAATAATTTCGAGTTATTCTTGTCTCATTATGATAATGACACAAGGTATATAGTTGTTCTTGGTATAGATGTTGTGAATGTTTTGATTTTTTTTGAAATCAAATCCATTCAAGAACGAACAAGAAATTTCACCTTCTTCCACTTTTCATCAAATGGGAAACTTATACCCATTTTGGGATGGATAAAACTACAGTTTTGTCATGTATGGATATGTTGAGGTCTAAATCACTAATTATAGAGAATTAATCAATGATTCCGAATGTTCTTTTTATTCCAACCATACCTTATATCCCATATTATTATTATGACCACAAATTCATTGATAGGAATTCTATAAATCCATAATATTCACTACACATGTTTTCTAGGAATCCTAGAGTATTCACGACTTTGGATTTTCATCCAAATAAATAAGATCTCATCTTCTCTTATGATGTGGATAGTGAGATCATATTCTGAAGCACCAATATTGGGAGACTCAATAGAGTGTTCAAGGGGGATACATATCAAATAAGATTTTAACCCCACCTAGGAAGTTATCTTATGAAAACCATGGGTAATTAGTATCCACATGGGCTGCTGAAACCAAAATTTTCATACATACATTGTAGTGACATGTAGTTTTTTATAATATTTGTGTGCTGGGATATTTCAGGTGAGTATCTGGTATCAAATAGGGATGAATCAGTAATGGGGTGGTGACTCGTATATAGAGGGTAATCCATGCTTGAATTGGGCTGTAATAAAAAAATTCTCTTCTTTCTCCATCAATCCATATGTTCATATAATTGGAAATAAATTTTATTTCCAGAATTGTGGGATGGTTTTGGCCCTCAAGAAGTTGGATTTAGATTTTCATCTCGTTCTGTGAATTGAATCCCAAAATTAATGGATTTTTAAAAAAAGTAATTTCACAATTTCAATTTTTATAGAAAACATTTTGGGAGAAATATTGAAAAAAATTTAAACTATGAAAAATACAAAATTTGGACATTTCTAATGAAGGAAAAACTATCTTGAAAACCTAAAAATGTGAGAATTTCCCATAAAATAAAAAATATTGTGCGATTAATAAAATTGAATAATATAACAAAATATGTGAGAATTGCATCCTTATCACTCACCCACACTTATCACTACACTCTCTAGAAATCATCAAATATATGAATCAAAATTAACAAAAGAATAAAAATGAGAAAACAACTAGAATCGTTTCAAAAATTGAATTCAATCTTGTATCATCTATGAAAAAATAAATTCTTTTCCATCCATAAAATATAAATTTTATCAACCTCAATAATCCATCAATTTCCATGTCACATGTACCTCATATTTAATATTTATGTAACTGTTTACTCAAGTGAGATTAAATCTAATCTTATTCTCATACATAGAAAATGCATATACCATCATCGGATTGGGAAAAATACCATTTAACTTATAGTATGATATATGAAAATTAATTCAGTTATGAACAATGTTTTATGTAATTTATATATATTATGGTTAGTGGGTGAGAACATTAAAAAAATAATTTAATAAAAAAAGACGTTGAGATCATAATTACAATGAATGAATATTTAAGTAAAAATGTTTGAAATTAATCCCTCAATTCCATATATAATTTTGAAAAAACACCCCATTTCAATGAAATGGAACATGAACAATGATGTAATTATAATAAAAGTTTTCATTAAAATTATCGATTATCCTTTTTTTATTTCTTTTTCCTTTTTTCTTTTTTTAGAGAATGAATGAAAATTTTATACACAGAATGAATGAAAATTAATGACATTGATTATTAATAGGTAAATAATTATTATAAGTAATAAAAATTAATAATTATATAACATCTTTATTTTTTATATTTTACATTTTTATTAATTTTTATGTAAAAATAGATAATACAAATAAAGCATAATGAAATGATGAATTATGAAACAATTTATCTCTCTCAAATTTCCAAAATAATAAAACACACCTAGAACAACAATTATATTAATCAAATTCTAAATAAATCCCATTAATGGCCCGTCCCTATCAATTAAACATGAATTATCTAGTAATAATTTTATGAGTTTGGATAGGTTTGAGAAATTTGGTATTTAAACCTGTAAAGAAATTCATGGAATATTGTGGTAAAAAGGGTTGAGATAATGGTATGTGTTTCTGTAGAATATTCAAAGCTACTAAAATTGATTAATCATATAAAAATTGCATTATGTACACATTTTGGAAGTGAAAAATAAAATTTTCTACTTTTCCCATAAAATGCAAGATTCTCTCATAAAATATGGGAATCAGAAAGAATATTTCTTAATGGATCAGAATGTCTGAATAGAAGAAATTTTTTTTTAGTCAATGTTTTGTGGGAATGTATTCTAAATTATAGTCAAACTCACACAACATTGTGAAAATAAAAATAAAAGAAAATTTCCCACATCAATAATCAATTATATCAACTCCTTTAAAAATCATGTCAAATCTATTGAAAAAAACTCATATGTGGAACGTCAAATGGGTATTATTTTAAGATTAATTTTCATTAAAATATGTTAAAAAAGTAAACATACTTGGAATATATTAATAAGTTTGAAACTACCCCCCAAACATGTATTGTACTACCCTTTCTTTCAAGTCTATAAATTAAAAATAAGGGAATTAAAATAAGGGAAAGGAATGATAAAACCTGAATTTATTTTGAATTTGAATATTTGAGTTTTTCTCCTATATAATACTAAATAGTATTAGAAATGACAAACAAATTAAACATTATAAAAGTGAATAAAACAATTATAAATGGAAAATATTATAGAAAATTATTTGAAAATTTATATGGGCTCTTTGATTTTACTGACCCTAGTCATGTAGTTTTAGATAGTGATCTCCAATATGAATGTGGGAATGGGTTCTTGGTCTTGAATATCTAGAACTTATTTCTTCTAGTTCCATTCAAATTTCATTGTCCACAAAGGAACTCTAGGTAGAGTAAATTATATCCCTCCCCATGATATGTAATTTGGTTGGTATGTTGTGAAAAGATGAATGATTGAGTCCTCCTCATATTTAACAAATGCTACATTTACATCCATGTATACTAAAACCAGGTCCTCCCTATCATGAACTAAATTAGAAATTTTTCTATAAGAAAAATAATTAAACAATTTAATTCAGTAATATTACCCCATGATTAATTAATAAATAAATCATCTATTTTAAAAAAATATTATAAGACCATTGACCTTTTATGTAAAGGAAAAAAATCAATTTTCGAAGGGTATTATGAAACTTCTTCGAAATCAAGATATAGTTGTTGAGATAATGATTCTTCTTTTTAATATATTTTATAACCAATTACCTTCTCTTTCAAAAAAAATATATCCAATCTTCTTCTGAATCTTGTTGAGCTCCAACAATTTTATTCAGGGGTATGACATATTATTTAACAAATTCCATAAATTTCCAAGGAGAGATGAATGCATCATCGTGTTACATTTTTATGACATTATCGGGTACATCAACATCAAATTTTAGTGGAACCTTCTTTATATATTCCATATTAATTTCATTTGGTTGTAATTATTTCTATCATTGTTCTAGGGTTTTTTGAATGAATATAGAATGGTTATTCAAAAGATTATAAACTCCTATACAATTTTATGTTTAAATTTACCTTATTTCATTGAAAATACTCACATCTTACAAAAATCATAATTAGTAAAATCATATTAAAAATCAATAAAGTGATCAATCTCATCCTATAGAAGGAAATATTTGAAATTAATATTTTTTACTTTAAAAATTTTATATATGATTTTTTTTAATAAAAACCATTTGAAATCTCATAGCCTCCACGAAAATGGAACGAAATTGATGTGAAGTGGATTTTGGTGAACCAACATTCCATTGATTTCTTATTCATATAAGATTTTACTATAGTTGCACAACATAGAGTAGATCTCTTGGTGGCTTCTAACAATCACAGATTCTCTATTATAGATATTATAAATTAACTATTATAAAATCACGATACTAATATAGATGGGGGTTAATTAGAAAATGAAATGAATATAATTTATATTAACTACATAAAAAACATTAAGAATATAATTAAAAGACACAAAAAAATAGAACTTGAAAGTTATTGCTCTTGGGGGTTCATTGTTGTGTTATAATATTTATTTTAAAATACATTCCCAATTATTTTACTCATTGTACAAAGAAAGACCTATCAATATACACCCTATAATTATAATGGTATTAAACGACCATGGGACCTCTAGATCTTTAATAAATATCTTCCAAATCAATAAATATCCCTAAAAATTTAATTTAAATGACAATGATACCAATAATAATAAGAATGTGTGAACAAGGACGAAGAAAACAATATTTTAGTATATAGAGAGACAAACCACCATAATCAAATTATCCAGTAATAAACATTTATAAAAATTCATGAGAAAATCTTATGTATAATAAACTCCAAACACCACCACATCCCAACTCAAACAATAATGATAGTTATTTCCCCACATACATGGATATGAAGTAAATTGGTTCAGGAAACCAAAAATATATTAAAAAATAAAAAGGTGTAAAAAGAATATTTATAAGTTAATATATATTTAAAATAAAAAAGAACTATTATCGAAAGAAAATACACCATTTCCCCATGAAATATGTTATCATTTGGAATGAGAGGGGTGGTACAAATTTATAATGAAATGGGTATTCAGATTTCAATCCAAACATTTCTTCCACATGTCATTTTATTTTCCCCAAAAAATGTCGTTTGAATAAAGTAAAGTGTTATTAATGAAATTTGTTCTTTCATATCACCTCTATCCACCCACAAAACATGAACTCCCTTAAAAAATTTAGGCTACCTAATTACATTTTAAATAAAAAAATATTTTATTTCCTACATGCTAATTGCATTCTAATATTCCAATTATCATTTCCATTAATACATTGAATGAGGCTGAATGTCACATATCTATAGTTGATGAAGTTTTTCTAAAACAAATTCTCTATATACATGTGAAATTTGAACATATTACGTTTTTTTACATGGAGATATATGGACCCATAATTAAAATTATCATGAATTGGGAACATATTTTGAGGCTTATATTGTGAGCTAGTTTAGGTCCTCCAGAATCTTTGTTGAGATTGGAATCCGATTGAATGAAATCAGTCACATGATTTTTGGAATCCTAAACAAACGGAAATTGAAAAGTTCAATCAGGGAAACAAATTATATAAAATAGAATGGAAATTTAGAATAGTTTAAAATAAAAAATAATGGAACATTAAAATTATACACAAAATACCAATAAACTCTTAAAATATGAAAATTCCATTTAAAATAACACTATGGTGGTATTGAAACATATAATAACAAAATAAATGCATGAAATTAGTATCTTCATGAAGACATCAATTATAAATACAATAATTGGATCATGATTAACAAAATGAATAAATGTTGTTTTAGAATAAAATACGAAATAGTATTTTACTACGTAAATACATGAAATTATAATACATTTTCAAATAAAATATATATTTTTCCCTACTCAATTATTAATCAATATTTTCAGAAAATAAAAAAAATTATCATATAATTTTGAAATGAAGATATCTAAAATAACTTTTTTTTTCAAATATACATTATAAAATTTTAAAATTATTCAATTAAATAAAACCATATAATACATATATATATATATATAGTAAGAATAAAATAAATATTTTTTATAGGGAAATTAATTAATATTATTATAGTGAATATAAATCTATAAAATATAATAAATCAATACTAATAATAAACCAAAATTATTTATGTTAACCATTAGTAGGTTGTTACATTATTACCCATTTGTAAATTACATCTACCAAACATTATTCATTATGAAAATAGGTGAAAATATTTCTACTTCATTACCATTTTTGGTTTTAATGTTTGTTTTTAAATAATTTGTTTTCTTCCACAAAACCATAACCTTATAAATCAATTTATTCTAAAATAATTTCTCTATGTGGTAATTAGTATGTAGTATTTATTCCTCATAAGAAATATTTTCCTATAACAAAACTACATTATGGATAAAAAAATGAGATATATATATAATATATTTTCATATAAATTAAAATCTAAAATATAACATGATGATAATATAAACATGGAGGAAAGGACAATTAATCGTAAACTTACCCAACATTCTATATGTTTTTTTGTTGTCATATGATTCACTAACATAACATTCCCTTTCTAGTAAAAAATATTAAAAATTTACATGGATAAACGTTATAAAAAATATAATATCCTAACTCAAAATAAAATATAGCTTCCCTAGTTATCTTCATATATTGCATTCATTCTCTTATCCATCCTCATGTACTTGTAAATCATCAACCCCTTGCCAACCATTTATTTTACTAATTCGGGTCCTTAAAAATTATTTTCACCCACTTCATCTCAATGAGCTAGAGTCCGACACCACTTTCTATATAATGCTACAAATGGTTCCATCTGTATAATGGAATTAAAACTTTTATGAAAAGAAATATTAATAAAAGTCATATTTTTATCCCAATATCCCTGATTATCCATTGAGTAATCGTGAATTATATCATTGAAATTCATAATAATTCTTTATGACTATCAATTGTATTGAGGATGAAAATGTGTATTGAAAATTAAATAGGTTCCCAAGGACGTTTGAATATATTTCAAAAAATTAGAGGTAAAAATGTGATCAGGATCAGATAAAATTAAGAGATGTACTATATTAAATATGATAATATCTTTAGCATAAAATTGATAATATAGATCGAAATAATTATTATCTTGACTGGGAAGAAAATGAAAATATTTTTGAAATTAATTAATAATTACACAAATTTCATCATTACCTCGTGATTTAATCGGTAATCCCACAATGAAATCCATGCATATATTTTCCCATTTTCCTTATTATATTGGAAAATAATAAATCAACCCCTTTAATAAATGAATTTATTTTGTTTACATTTTTACAAGTTAACCATTTCATTGTAAAATAAACAATATCTTTATTTACTCATCCC
Source organism: Viscum album (assembly GCA_963277665.1). Classification (NCBI taxonomy): domain Eukaryota; kingdom Viridiplantae; phylum Streptophyta; class Magnoliopsida; order Santalales; family Viscaceae; genus Viscum; species Viscum album. Next base: position 777,674,302 of record OY728123.1, read on the forward strand.
CATTATAAATATTCCTGGGGGTATATATAAATTTCTTTCTAGATAGGATGAATCTAAAATTGAGTGATATGAGACTCACTAAATTTTCATTCTACAATTGGGGTCACATGAAACAAATAAGGTTTTTCTATATCTCAAAAAATATTCATTATCTCTATTAAATTTATACAACATACCATTCTTAACCAATTCTACCTTTTCATGTAAAAAATATCTCCCTTCTAAGATTTTTTTATCATATAAAATAAAGAATATATCTCTAACACCTAAAATAACTGAGTGATTTCTTCCATGCATAATTTTGAAGGCAATAATCATTAAATAATTAAAAATGGATAATGATATTGATGTATCTTTGTTTATGATAAGTTATATTTCTAACTCAGAGTATAAAATGAAAAAATTTATTTATGTTGTTGGTGATGAATGGAAAATTTGAATACCATTATTAATTTTATTTATCTCCCCTATCTATTTTTCATCTCCTTCTTGTTGAAATTATATTTCAATCACTTATGATCAATATATATTTCATATATTACTCCTTATAAATAATCTATCAAAAATTTAAAACAAATACTACCGCCATGAGTTTAAATCCATTTCTAGGAACAAATTTTTCATGAGGTTTTAATTTACAGGATGTATATGAAATTACCCAGTTATTCTGTATTAAAACACAATCCAATCCGATCAGGGAACTATCACTATAGATAAAACTATAACCATTTCTAGATGCCATGGAGAAAAGAGTTGTTTGAACTAATCTTATTTTAAATTCCTATAAAAATTCATCCCATTCCTGTATCTAAATTAACTTAACTAATTGTAATGTTAACATGGATAATTGGCTTTATAAATATTCAATGTTTCCAACAAAACATTAGTAATATCATACTAGTCCAAAAAATCTATGAATCTCAGTAAATTTTATAGCTCCATTACACACATCAACAAATTTATTTTTAGTAGGATAAATAGTTATTCAATTTTAATTTATGATATATTCAAGGAATGAAATATATCATAAACAAAATAAAAAATTTTAAATATTCCTTATAACTTATTTTCATTCAATATTTTAAAGAAAAATCCTTAATTATTTTTCATTAACCTCATAAATGTTTCAATAATAAAAAATATCATTAATTAGAATAGTCAAATACGTATCAAAATATTCATGGAGTACGCTTTTAATAAGATCAATAAATTCCACTTTGTTATTTTTTTAACCTAAATCTTATGACCACAAACACAAAGTATGCATAGGTAGAAAAAACATTGACATCATAATTTCATCCCCCTTTACATTCAACATAAGTGTACAAGAACATTATATCAACCTTTAAAGAAACAATGATATCCCTAGAGTAGATAAACGATGTCATTGATATGAGAAGAAACAGTTATTCTTAATCGTTATTTTTTAAAAATATCTATAATCAATGAAAATACTCATGTAAATATCATTATTTTTAACAAAAAACAAGATCCCCATTTTTTCATTATATGATGAATGAAACCTTTAACCAGAAATTCATTCAACTACATATTAAATTCCAAAATTTATACTCCAGCCATAATATATGAAGGGTTTGAAATGGTATTAGCCTAATAACTAATTAAACTTTAAATTCACTATCTCGGTCGAGTATAACATAGGGAAACACATCAAGAAAATTATCTAAGAATTCTATTACTACTGAAATATCATTAATCTGAATTGATCCCTTATTTTTAATAATACAGGAACATTTGCTTTAATTTCCACATCATAATAATTTCTCATCTTCATTAAATGATATCAAAGGTATTAACCTATTTTTTTATATAAATGAGAACAGATTTTTTTAAAAAAACTTATTTGGCTCTACAATTTATCATAGCAAGTTAAACTTAAATAAAATACGCATCAAGGATAACATAAAATATTATGATGGGGAATGAAAATAGTATTTCATAAAAAACCCATCCCCAAATCATTAAATGGAATAATTTTTTAAATAACTGTTTTCATAATACAAGAACTAGTTGGTCTTACTGAAATTCATGATTGTTTTTCATGAGGTGATGTTTTTATTTTAAAAAATAATTACTAAAAAAATGAATGAATGTGTAGATCCTAAATAAAGATAGAAAATATAATAATCTAAAATATTTAATTTTCATGTTACCACTTTATTTGATTTCTCAACTTCTTTTAAAGTAGTTGAAAAGTATTTCCCCACTAATTTCTTCTTATACCCTTATTGATTCCCTTCTTTCTAGCTCTTCTTTGGAAATCCGTCTAGATAATGACCCTTTTTATTATATTTAAAACATCTTTCTACCTATTAATCATTATTGGTCTTACCACAACCATTATCTTTTTATATGAAATAATGATGTATTTTTCCAAATTCACCACAATAGAAACACATAACATATTTCATAATACAATCCCCAAAGTGATATTTACCACATTAATGACAAACTAAAAACATGATTTTCTTACCTTCACCTTGTCTGATAGGTTCTTCCCATTTTTCTTCTACATAGATCTCTTTTTTATTTGAATCATAAAATACATGATCATTAAAAAAATTATTTCCACCATATCATCACATAAAACAATGTTATCATAAATTTCAATAATAAATATCATAATCATTAAATTATATATCATGATAACCATAAATTATAAACCCTTGAGGTTATTTAATAATATTATCCTCACCTTTATAGTTAAAAAAACATCCACTGTAATAAAAACTAAATGGATATGAGGTTAACAAATATAAAAATATTATCATTAAAAAATAGAAAATTTTACTTCATTTCAAATGATATTTTAGTTTTATTGATAAAGTGATTTAGTTCATCATAGCTGTATAATTGAATATAAAAAAATTGTACACTTTCACTTAGTTTCCATTTTTTCCACAATAAAAAACCACTAATATATAACATGTTTTCTTTTGCTGACATAGCTTCAAAATTTTCATATTTACCACATCATTGACTATATTCATTCTTAATTTCCTATGAAAAATATTTTAAAACATGACATGATAATAAAAATATTAAAAAGAGACATATTAAAATAATAAATAAAACAATTTAGTCCCTGAATAATCATACAAGTTTTATATTTTCACTATAAAATTTTATCTCTAAACAATAATTTTAAACAATTTACAGTAATATATTCATTACTATTTTCATAAAAACTTTCCTTAGAAATACAAACGGAATAAATAAAATTCCTAAATTTTTCTTTGAAATCATGGAAAAATCAATAATGTTTTTTTATAAAATTTATAAATTTCACCCATATTAAGTATTAAATACATTCATTTAACAATGATCACATTATAATACTTTTTGAAATCGTTTAATTTATATATAAACTCATTTAAATAATATATAAATAATGTTTCTAAATTTGGAAATAATTTTCAAATCACTCTTATTAATGGAATAACATACCTGGTATATTCCTAAAATAATTAAGGAGAAACATAATCGTTTAACTTTTTCACAATACCCAATGCATTAGACTGATATATTAAACCCAGCTGTCCTTTTGTTATAATAAAACCACCCATCCATGGTTTATTATAGAAACATCCCTCATCATAATTTTTTTAGGAAATATAACATAGTTATCAAATACGAAATCAAATATAAAAATATACCTTTCACCCATAAGAAATACATTTATAAATATCGAAATATCCATTCAATTTAAAACCCCTCTAGAAAATACGCAGAAAAATGTAAACATGGTTTTTTAAAAGAAAACATGAAATTTATTAATGGAATACAAAGATAATGTTATTTTAATGTTGGTTGTAAAAACCATTTGATGTGTTATATCTTAATATATGTCAATTCGGTTTCTTTTTTCAAAAAACAATCTATTAAAATTATAAAAAAAATTCATTATTAATGCATTTGAATGAAAATAAAAATAAATATAAAATTTTATTTAGGAGTAATTAATTTCCATCCAAATCATCAATTAAATAATTTATGAATATATGCAATGAATAAAATTATTTAGAAAATAATCCTTTAACAAATTTTAAATAGTTATTTTCATAAATTTTGATCATTAACTCGAGTCCAACTTGAAACGTATGTTTATTATATACCTGAATAATCAAATTATTCCAAAAGGTAACATTAATAAAATTAATTATCATATGTATTATTCATTTAATTTTAATTATTACCTTGTTATATATAATTAATTATTCATTTAACCTCAAGTTGTAGGTTTTGATGGTATTCTTCACATGTGTCCTAAATGAAATTGCTAAGTTGAATATACCAAAAAATCATTATTCCACCATATCCAGAACAATAATCATGAAATAATTATATATTTTAGACATTAATTATATTTTAAAAACCATCCATGAATGATGGCTATGAAAAATAAATTACATTACCATCATTCATATTCTAGGTCATATGCACGCATGGGTAACATTTCCATTTATTGAAGAATAATTTATAAAGAAAGTAAGTATTATTTTATATTAAAAAACATATTATTATATCATAGATATAATATTATTTCATTCAATTTACTTTAATATAATATCCATGTGCTGTGTTCATGAAAAAATATCACATTACTTCGTTGAGGTGGTAATCCACACATACACATGAACAATGCTAAAAATATTCCATTGATGGAAAAGTAAGAATGTAAATGACAGATTTTCTTCATATAATATTAAATATATCTTGAATGTAATATTTATACGTTAAATACATCATTATAAAAAAAATATTGGTAGTTATTAAAAATGATTACAATTGTTCGTGTGGTTGTAGTCCACTATACAAAAACAAAACATCAAATTTAATTAATAAAAGGGAAAAAATTCAATGGAAAAACAACATAGAACAAAACAATGGAAAATCATTGAGCACCTAAACAAGGAGGGACAGAAATTGGAATAGGCTTAGGGGGTCTAATATAATGATTCCCAAGGGGGTTACCCTGAACAATGCTAGCAAACTCAGAAGGAAATGATCCCAAGTTGTAGAAGGAATCAAAATCATTCTTGTGAGTCAACCAAGATGCAAGGAAGTATACTACCTCGTTGTCCTCATTCCATGTATGTAATTAGCTTGTTCTACTACCGATGTTATGTATGAAATTCAATATATGGGGTGAAATTGTCCATAGAGTGGAGCTATGATCTGTAAGAGTATCATAGAGAATTTTTGAATAAGTTTCAAACTCTGAAAAGGGAATTTGTTCAAAATGTTAAAAAAATATCCCATTGAGAAGTTTCCAGCCCCCCCTGAAGGGAGTCTCCTTAACCAAAGTTGGCACAATACGTAGAAACCACACTACCCCCTTGATTTTTAGATCGCCCCACCACCCCTCATAATTCCAATAGAAGATGACCCATAAATATTATGTTTCATCTCTTTAATATGGGTCTCTATAGTAGATCCATATGCCCAATTAAATCATATTATTAACTGCATGAGTTTTATACTTGTATTGATGCACCGACCTCATCAAAGGGACCTCTTACAATTTTTTAGGAGAAACCCTATATCTGTGATCATCCATTTTGTTCCCAAAATGAGACACATCATTAAGAACATATAACATTCAAAGTGGGATATGTTCCTATCCTCCAAGATAAATCTACATCCAGGTGAAAAAATAATACCTCTCACCTTCATCTCTATATCATTAGATCTGACACTATGGAACCTCTTCTTTTGGAAAGAATCTCTCATACATACTAAGGATAACAATATGGTGAACTTTACAACAGATTCCCAAAAAATATTGGTCCAATAACATTGAATGAATAAATGGGATGTATTCTCAATGTAGGGGAGATGGAAACAAAAAAATTTGGAGAAAACAATAATTCCTTTTGGGTGGATCTCCCCATTAATTGGGGTTTTTATGTGTTATAGTCTACAAGTGGGAAAATAATACATATGGGTGTATCCTTGTATAAAATTAGGTGATCCCATAAATCATGAGAATATGGATCCAGAAGAATAAACCCATAGAACTTAACATAAAATGAACCTGAAGAAGTGTCCTTGAAAAAGAACCTTTATAGATCATCTGATTGTTTAATGAGATTAAAGAAATTGCACTTCTCTTTTTATAAGACAACCTGGAAAAAGTTAGGATGATCACAATATTTTTTGAATGTAATATCAATAGTCAGGAAACCATGAAATCCAATAATATATCCCAACTATTTATCAAGATAAAAAAATAATGTATCTTTGTCCAATTATCCATATTTAATGATTAATAAATAGGTGAATATAGCTCTGAAGTGTTCGTAAAAGGTAGGAGGGGATGTTGTTCATTTTATTTAGGTTTTTCCCATACTTCTCTATTTTGAAACATTCTTAAAGAGTACAGCCATCCAATGCCACCCATGAAAACCTCACATGAAGGAAATGGATAATGTTAGTGACACTATGCAGTCTAATATTACAATCACTTATTGGGAGGCCCAATCTAGACTAGGAGGCCCAATGGCACCAACCCTTTAAATGGGAGTCCTTGTTTAAAGAGGTTATGATCCTATTAATATTCTTTAGAAAAATTATTAGGAAATTAGGAATAGAGATAATTTACATGGGGTTCTAGGTATGAACACTATATACTAGAGTGACCCCCCCCCAAGAGAGGAAATGACTTTTCCAGTTGATGAAGAGAACATAGATTTTACACAGCTTGTTATGAAATTTTTTGATATAGATCCTCCTCAATGTAATGTGGGATCTAATTTATTCAATTGTAAGATTCCTAATTCTAATTACCATGTTGTATTCAAATCTACTTGAACATCCCTCCATGGAAAGACTCGAGATGTAAATGCTACTTTTATGATTATTAATATGTTTCCCTCTCCATTTGAAATATTGTTCAATAATTTTAACAATACCCTGGATATATATGGTTCTCTCATTTTTGAAATGGACTTTATCTTCCATGAACATATGGTGAAACATATTACATAAATATAAATGGAAATAAAAAGGTCTAATTGTTCCCTATTGCATATTGGATTTAATAGATCTCCTAAAAGCATCATGGGTCGGCCTGAATAAACATGGAAATAGAGGGTCCCCATATTTAAGACCACAGATAGATTTAAAGAAGCCTTTTATTTCTTCCAATAAAGAAAACCGAGAGCCATGATGAACTCAAACATCTGAAAAAGAGGATGGCATCCCATGAAGATAAACCCTTATTTCATATAACATTGATAATAAAGGCCCACTCAAGTTTGTCATTGGCTTTCTCCATATCCAGCTTGATGTCAATATTCGAACCTTGATATTTCCTATTATTATTTTAAATAATCTATTTGGAAATCCCAATAGAATCATAGATGGACCTACCAGTCACAAAGAATTTTTTTTCTTCCAATATATAGAATGAAAGATGGATACCAATTCTTATGTTGAGCACACTAGAGAGGATTTTTTAAGCTATGATACACATAATTATTGGACTTTATTGATTGAGAAAAGAGGGGTCCATTAATTTGGGATTAAGATCTAAAGTAGTCACACTAGATACCCTGGGAAGGAAACCCACATGATAGAAGTCGTGAACTACCACAATAATATCCACATTTTTTATAGTCTAATAAGCCACATTGAAGGATTGATGAAAGACTTTCGGACTGGGATTGCTCTTAGGATTGTGTTGTACCAGTGCCTCTGATATTTTGTTCTCCACTAGAATAGATTTTAAATATTGTTTATCGGACTTATACACCACTTTTGAAATGTTACCAAAAATAGTGGACTACCCATTTGGATACCCATTCAGCATAGAAGGCTTATGGCCCACTAAGAGTAATTTAAAATGGTCATCAGACATTCCTACTACTACTATATTGTCTATAATGAAGGACCCATCATCATAGAGAACATTTTTATTCCTAATGTTATTTTTTTCTTTAATGAAGGCATAGTAGTAGCCCAAGTTTCTTTCACCCACATGAATCCAAAGGGATCTAGATTTCTCCCATTCCAACCTCACATTAGAGATAACCATATCCTCGAAGAGGATCCTCTTATGAAGAAGGGTGATAAAGATGTCATTATTCTAGCCTATCTCATTACCTTGCTCAATCTGCGCAATATCATGTTTTAAGGAATCTGGATACTGTTTCAATGCAATATGCCCACTGCCCTAGGATTTTATGGAATCTTTCAGATGTCATAACATATTATGAAGACCATTCCAACGGGTACCTTGAACCGGGCATGGCCATGAGGGGAGAACATTCTGATGGTGGTCAAGATCAGAATTCTTATTTCTAGGGAACATGAAGAGATTCCACCCCTCATTCATTGACTACATCAGAATTTGAATTGGAGAATAATTAGATAGAGTGTGAACTAGGTGGGTGATTGATGATTTCTAGAAGGAGGAGATCTCTATCATGTTTGCTAAAGACTATTCAATGTGGCACCATGTTCATATTGGACCCTTCTAATTATTTCACCATGTGAACTTGTACTGTGTGAATCCCAAATCCATCATACCATTATGTACATAAGAATGATGGATTTGTTTCTAACTTGGTGGAATATGACATGAATATCTGTTATAAAATTTATATAATAACATATTAATAAATGTCAAATTCTAAAATTATTATTTTATGATGGTGTAATAATATTTTAATGGGGTATAATAAGTTATCAATTAAAACCATAATTTTAATAAATATACCGCTTCATCCAATAACATCATAATATGGTTTTCTAAAAAAAGGAAGGCCTCAAAAAAAATATTTTGTGATATATGAATGGGTTGGGGGAGGGATTAGCTTGTATATAGTTCCAAACCTGTGTAAGTAATATTTGAGTGAATGATACCTATTATAATTGATGTGAGGGGAACTCTAGGTGTTTCTTAATGAATAAAATTATTATGATTTAATTTTCATTAAAAATGGAGACAAATTGAAATATTTAAAGAATATGATTTTTTCTTGCTATTAATCCTATAATTTAATTTTTTTACAATTTTATGAGCTTTTTTCTCCCTAATGTAATTCCTTTAATCCCGCACTGAAATATTTAAAGTATATGAGTTGTCGTATTTTAATCACAGAAGATAATTATTTAAACACTCCAAATTCATTAAAAATTACAAGATAAAAAATAATTAATTTTTTAAATAACCACATATAATATAGAAATTTTTTATCCCTATCAAAAAATATTATTGATATTAAAATTATGGGAGTGACACATTAGACTTTTTTTGCTACCTAAATATTATGTTGGTCAAAATCAAAGATAAATGAAAAAATGTTCATATTTTCAATTTATATACTATTATATGCCAAATATACTCATATTATGAAATAAAATATATTTTTAAGATAATTTTATGCCTTGTCACACTAGTTTTTACCCTAATTAATCTATTTTACCATCAGTGTGGAAACAAAAGATTACAACTATTACAATTCATAATTTTAGAAAACAAAAAACATCTACTTATCAATTCTATCCCTTATGATACAAAATTTGGATTTCATTTTCATGCTTCTATTTCTAGACCTGTTTGATTTTAATTTAAATTTAATCATGAAAAATTCATTAAGGATTTACTTTTTAAAGAAAATGATTTTTTTGTGTAAAAAAATATTTTACAAAAAAAATCACGTACAATCTCATTTAAATGAAAGTAATTAGATTACGATGAATCCAATGGAAATATATATTGTTTTAATACTAATCCAAAAAATATTTTTAATTTGTAAATAATTGATAAAAATTATAGATTTGAATAAAATCTTAATTTTTCCCTATTCATTGATTAAAAATTAAGTCTTTTCATAAATTTATTAAAAAATAATCATAAGATTATTTAAATATTCATATTTTAAAATTTAATTTAATTATTCCGAATTACCATTCTAAAATTATTAAATCAGGAATTAAAATAAACAACATAATATATGTAGTTGAATTTCGTAGGATTAAAAACATTTCCTTTTTAATGAGAAATTACTTATTATTATTATATTGAATATAAAATTATGTAATTTGATTATTGAATATTAATATTAAATGAAAATTATTTTTTATTACCTTACCTGGGTTGTTACACATATGACATGTCAATCTCGTTGTGTACCAATTCTGTGTTGTCCCAAACTTCATGGTGTGTACATGTAGCTACACAACTTGTGATTCATTTATAGACACACATTTTAATGCCTATGGACATTATTATTTAATGTTTTTAATTAATTATTAAAAAAAATTATATCATACTATACACCATGTAATTCATGTTATATTATATCACTCGACTAGATGTCAATCAAAGATGTTTATTAATTATATTATAAGTAATTAGAATGCATGAATACCTTAATAAATGAAAGGATAATCTATATTGGGACACCCAGTGTGTAGTCCAACTACTCTATAAATTTCGTTATCGATATTCATGTAAACATGTTATTAATACATTTTTTCTAATAACTCCACATATCAAAACCCACCCACTATGCCATGATTTTTATAGATATTTGTTGGGTGGTTGAAAATTTCTACACTCCCATAAAGTTATCAGAATTTAATGTGTGTTTTGTTAATTTATTTAATAATATTTTTTGGGAGGTCTATGTATGATTTTTTTAAAATTTAAAAAAAAATTAAACTCTAGTGTGTTTTACATGGTTTGGATGCATATTTAAACAAATTTTGTAGCACCATTCATGGCGGACTAAATTTTAATATAGCGTATTTTAATAATTGTTTCATGTTTTTATATATCATTAAGTCAAACCATATGGGATTCGCAATAGTCCTACGATGGATGCACAATCAGTGCAAAATTAGGAATCTATGCGACCAAACCATGTGTATCTTCCATACCTAAAAATTAAATTATAATTTAAATCATAAAATATATACTAATCCCCCCACATTTCCCACTCTCTACCCCCATTCCCACTACACTTATTTGAAACTCCCCTAATAGTCATCCATCCCCCTCATGCGTGGAACCCTTATCATGACTTCTGTTATTTTGTATGTTTTCTTTCTTAATTTTTGTGATATATTCCTTGGTTAGTATTTTTCTTCCTTTAAATCTCCATCTTCTTCATATTTAACCCCAATACTTCACGACCATCTCAATTCATTGCATGTGGTATAAACCCAAGGGTATTGGGTTTGATCATTGTTGATGTTATTCCTGTGGGTTCTATTCCAAATTATTGTGGCTAGATCCAGAGATATTCTTCTTTCAATTCGTTAAGGATACACACCATGTGCACTAGTCCATGGAAGGTTTTCCCCATTATTTTAACATTGATTATAGAATCATTAATTTCTTTCTTCCTATATTTATTATTAAATTATGTAAATACTGTATTAATTATATTCATTATGTTTTGGAAGATGAAATTGGGTTTTATGAATTTTTTAAATGGAATGTTCCCGTGATTCTATTCTCTCTTGAAAAACTTCTATTATAATTTTTATGATAAAAATTATTTTGTTACATTTTAAAATAAATTGGGTATGTTAATATCTCCATAAATTTTTAATTAATTTTATAAAAAAATTTAATTAGTTAATGACAACATGAAAGTTATTCTAGATTAGTTGAATTGTAATTTATTTTAAAGCTCCATTGTGAGAATTCTTTTTAGTTATTATCCAAGTTATATATATATATATACAGTTTCTTATATTCATAAAATGATGTGCTAAAATGTGAATTCAATGGAAATTATCTGTATATATATATAACCTAGAATTTCTAAAAGTATTCCATGAATGGTTTTTTATAAATTAGTTATATGATACATCAAATTTCATTTTAGTATCCTTTGATTATAAATATATATGTGGGTAATAATATATATATATCTGTGGGGGGGGGGATAATTAACAAGGTAACTTGTGAATTTGTACAATTAGAAATTTATATATCTATGTGTATTTTAATAATTCCATAAAAAAGTACAATCCTTACGGGTTAAAGAGGTGGTCCTAGAAACCAGCATTCAAAAAAGTCATTTGATAGATATTAATATAAATTGTAATGTACTTGTTGGAACCTTCAACATCAATTAGTTAAATGAGGTGCAAACTATTAGAATCACAAACTATTTTTCCACCTAATGGAATTGGGTCTTTTATGTTTTTCATTTGGGTATGATTTTTTGAAATGGTATTTTTATTGTGTCGTTACCCTCCCATATGGGCCTCTACCATGACTACCCCAATCCCACCTACCAAAGGCCTGGGGCTGGCAACTATTGTAGAAATCATTATTCCCCAAGTGGGTGGCATTTTCCATCATACATTTACAAATGCACACAACTCCTACCTAATGGTACTGGAACGACAAATCCAAGGAAACCATGCCTTCAATCTACTATATAATACACAAATAGAGTACAATGGAAAATAATGTATAGGGTGGAAACCCGAGTTAGTATACTAGAACACAAAAAATCAATCAAAACAAAAGTAACACTCCATGTCCCTAAATCTTGTCTACTTGGTAGCTTGCCAAAAGTGTAGGTGCAGGGTAGATACCTAAATCTATAGAAATGTACCACATCTATCTAACCTCAATGAACACCACTAGGCCTTAGTCTTACTGAGACTCCATTAATGAATTAGTCATCTGCACAAGAAACAACAAATGTTGGAAAAGCCCATGGAAGGGTGAGTAAGACAATACTCAGTAGTGTATGTTGGAACCAAAAAGGCAAAGCACAATGGAAACCCCACAATGGAATTCAAATTAAGATATACTCGAGTATATTCCCATTCATATACCATGAAAATTTTGATATACTGGTCTCATATAATAAGAAGCATAAGGTCGAACCTTATAGCATATACCAGGATTCTCATAGAAGGCTCATGGTGTAACACATAAAATAGGACCACATGCCTCATGATCTCGCATCCCTAATGGAACCTATATGGTGGATACACTCCATCGGGTACATTCTATTATATTTAACTACTGTGCCTAACACTCTAGGTCTATTTATCACAACCATGCACCTGATTTAAGACTAAAACCAAATTGAAGATTCCTTCTCCTCATCACTACACTCTATTGCGGGAGCACGACTCTAGACCAACTTACATTACCTCTGTTTCTCCTGTAAGGAGTGGCCCATGCCTTATTCAATCGAGGAAAAACTATCTATTATATAGTTATCCCTTTCATCAAGTGTATGGGCCTTCTCCTCGCTACTATGTTTGACAACTGAGGGAGCTCAATCTCCAAATGAGGACCCACACCCTACCTGAAATGGGAGTACTACTCTTTTACTAGAGGACCTGCACGTTGGTGCGATACGGGATTACCAACTCTGTCATTTTATATGTTGGGGAAACACAACCTAGTATTAAAGGGGGGTACTAACTCCAATAATAGTGGACACAAACCCTACCCAGCAGGGGATTACCAACTCTATTTGATCATGCGTGGAGGAATCACGCCCAAAAACAGTAGGGGAGTACTGACTCTATTATTATTTTGCTACACGGGACCCACAACCTAGTATGTTAGGGTAGTACTAACCTAATGGTAGAGGACCACTCTCTGGTAGGGCTGGGGAGTACCGACTCTCCCATAAGACTTCATGGAAAGGACCCGCACCCTAGAACGATAGTGGAGCATTGAATCCTACTGTAGAGGAACCTGTCTATATCTAGAATGGGAGTACTGAGTCTATATTAGTTAGTTATATATAACATTATATATATTCTAATAGTGGAGTACAATCTCTATGTATAGAGGACCCGTTCCCTAGCACGGCACGTGAGTACTAACTCTTCCTTTATGAGCTTCACCAAGAACCTATGCCCTAATCCGGCAGGGGGTAAAAATTTCATAGGAAACCAATCAATGGAAAATGAAACCACACTCAATAAATGGAAAGTACCATCTCTACATAATCCCAGGGATAAAGAGTACCCACACCTTGAGTCTACAATGGAGTAACCATCCTAAAATCTCAACATAAGAAACACCCTGATTCTTCCCATAGACTTCCCATACTAGGAAGTCTTACTCTTCTTAACAAATATGATTTATTATAAATTTATATAATACTAAAATATATTATATAAAAAGGACCTTTTCATATGAAGGGTCCCAATTCTTTAGACATCTCATCAAACAGATGCTCTGTTTGAATGTTAGAGGCATTTTTGTGAAATGGGTGGCCAGTGGGGTTCGGGTTCGGTCCGGCCCGTCCCATTGGGTTGAGAGTCCATCTCAGCCTTTTAGAAAAGGGAATGGCTCGCCCAAAGAAACCCAGAAGGCTATTTTATAGGGCCAGATCATTCTGATCATATCCATTTTTTTGAGTCCATTTTGCACCAAGCCATGTCAGCTGACAGGGCCACCCCGTCGAGTAGGTCTGCATTGGAGGACCAGAATTTTTGCACGTGGCCTGACTGCGTGCATCCAATAATGCAGTAGTTATATGGATTGAACAACCCCATGAATTATTTCATCGGTCCTCCCAAACATGACTATATGTGTCTGGTATCTGTCTCATCGGCACACAACCACCACCGGTTGTTCCGTGGACCCCTGTTCGCTGTAGTTTATTCTGAGGACCACTAGATGATCTCTGGTGGCCCATTTTTGAACAGGAAGGAGCCCCACGATTCTTCTATCGTGTTCCTCACTACCAAGGGCTCAATACTATGTTTTAATCCCTTCTATTGGAAAGTGATCAATTTATAAGTATCTCACACCTCGCCTCTATCCATTCATCATTATAATTCATCAATCCTCTGTCATCATTGCACCAGGATTGCTTGCGAAATGATGGACATCTCGCCATCCCATGATGAACGCAATGAATAAAGGAAGAAGGAAGGAGAAAATACAAACAAAAAAGAGAATAATGAACCTACACCGTCTTTCATCACGGAGTTAATTTTCTCCTGTTAGATTATTTAAATGGAGAAAAATAAAAACATATGAAAATATGGAATATTAATTCACCAAGAACAAGCCTAATTAAAACCCAACCACAAGATAAACGATTCATGGGTCATATACCTGGAGTTGATCTGTGTTTTTCATTAAATTTAATAATATGTAATAACATATTAAAACACAAGACCAACATCAAAATGTTATTTCGATGATGAAGAACCTCTCTGAGTTATTTTCATTTGTGATCGTCGGTTTTTATTCTCAGTTCTGATCTTCAAAGTTGTCATAACTACTTCTTAGTTCTCTAGCATTCGTCATTGGAGATGAATCCTCACTGTCATCATTCGTTCTCCAATGAATTCTCTAAGGCTTATTTCCAAGTGGAATTTAACACCTTTCACCCTCTACATTAGATCCTTATTAATCCATTATGTTGTGAATCATGGATACTCATTTTCTATTTCACAGAAATTAAAATTCATTGCATTGTTTCATTAATGAAACTATGTTTTAGTTTCGGTGTGTTATACAATGTCTCACGGAAACAATTTCGAGAGTTAAAACAAAAAATAAAATGAACATTTTTCTAATTTAATTTTTTTTAAGTACAAAAACTATCTTTTCTTCTCTACCCAATCAAATTTATGTTGAGTTCATTTATAGGTAATATAGTCATTCAGGATGCAACATTGCCCTCATATTTTCAATCCGGGTACCCGTTTAAGAGTTTCCCAAACTGCACACCCACCGAATTTTAATTCTCATAAAAAACACTCAAAAACTCACTTTCACACTCGACCAGTTCCAGTCGAGGTTATGCTCCACTTAATAGAACCCCCCCCCCCCAAAGTTCAGCGGTACACTCAAATTTCAGATATGAGTTACCGTTTATGAGTTATAAGGATTTGAAAATAAAATAAGTATTATTTAGTTATTTTATTTATGGCCAAAAATTAACTTCAACTATTAGACCACACCTGACAACATTAGTCCGATTCTAGGAAAATATTTCCATTCTGAGTTCAATAGTTCCCTCATATTTTCAATTTTAGCACCTTTTCATAAGATTTAAAATCTCAATTGCACGTTTAATTAATAAACATTAAAATAAGATAAAGAAAATCCAATCTTGCCACACCGGGTCTTGGAATTATGTTTCATCTAAAAGCCTGGTCTCATTAAATTCCATTTAAATTTGAAAAAAAAATTATTAATTATATTCTAGGACATTACATTCTCCCAACCTTAAGACTTTTCATTCCCAAAATGAAAAATCCCAAACTCAAGGGATAAAAACAGATATCATAAATGATATATGCACTGCTTACAACCACGCATCTTGAGGAACCACTGAGATCATCCAAATTCCTTTCCAACATCTTCTAGGTAGAAATTATGTAAAAATGGGATCATGTAAATTTAACTTCAAAAAGGGGGGAAATCACTATGAACTCTGAAATGTTTGTATTCATGGTGTCTAGTGGTTCACCTCCATTATAGCCTATCATATATACAAATAGAAAATCATAGTTCACATCCACCCATTTATGGATGGTGATAAAGGCTCCAAAAGCTTTAGGCACTCAATGTTTATTCTAAAATTTCTGGGGTATTTATGAATGAAGTAGTGCTACCCATGAGCATACATAGGGTCTTTCAAGGCCCTCTATCTACAAACTTTAGTGGCCACACAACATTCTGATACTGGAACACTTCCACCCTCCCTAGTGTAATATTAGTAGAGTATTGATTTTAAACAACCATTTAATACTATGAAACCATAATGGTGTCTAACTCTACCTCCACAGAACTACCAAAAATAGGACTCTTTGAGAGAGTCCACCATGTGCTGCCTAGGTTTTCCTTTAACTGCTAGGTAAAACCCTTTTTTACCATCACAGACACACTTCATACTTTTCCTTATATAGTAAATACAAGTATGAAATATAGTATTCCGTATAAATATTATAATCATAAGCAATCGATGCCATGATTAAGAGATCCCCACCAAAAGTCCCACCTGAAAGAGTCAGGTCACACTATTAGAAACAGTGTGTTGATCAATGAGTCTCATCTAGAAAGAGCCTCTAAGCCTGAGGTTCAAGTCCACGATCTAGCAGGATCCTCTAAGTGTCAAACTGAATTGTAGAAAAAGGATAACATCCATCACTTGTGTCTATTTTACAAGGAATACAAAATAAAATACTGTTTTCATACATCAAACTTCTCATGTAGCTTCTTTGTCACAATACAAGGTCGCATGTAGCTGTCCTATCCCACATCCTCCAACTATTTAAGACTAGAGTGGACCACCTGGGCTGGTGGTGGAAAGGTTACAAACCACTGACCACCTCATGCTACTCATCCATCTCCTCTACCTTGCACGCCATCTGGCAGATCTCATTGTTCCAATAACTGTCTCTTCCATGGAGTCTCGTATGCCGTCTCCCTCTCAGTAACCAGGAGGGTTGAAGAGACTCTAATGTAACTCACCCGACAATTTCATGCTTAAAACCACCTCTCCTATGTCTGATCTTCTCCTCGTTTTTTCTGTTTGTCCACAAACCTACGTGTTTCTATTCCTGCATGGGTATGCCTCTTATACTGTGATCATGCCACATATCATCTTCTAGCTCTATCTGACGCATATACCTCATAAACTATGCTATAATTCACATCCATCTACTCCTCCTCTAGGTTTATCTCAACCACCAGGGCTCGCTCCTGCACCGAGAATACGTCAGAATGATAAGAAGTGTCATTAAAGCTATGATCTCCATGTGTAGTCCCTTCTCGAAGGTTTGGGCCATAATCATTGTATCTATATTGTATCATGAATGATCCATGAATCTCTATGAGTACTCTGATACCTCTATGCTACACTGTCGTATGTCCAGTGGCTCCTTTATATGCACAGAGCATACTATCAGTGGAAAGAACATCTCCATAAAGAAGATCTTAATTTGAATCCAGGTGATGGTTGCCTCATCATTCACCCATATTTTCGATCTCCACCATCTCCCCACTGAGCCCTGAATAAGGATCATGGCTAATATTGTGATATGGTCAAGATGCGTCATCACCATGAGAATGTATTGCGTAACCATCTCCATCCAATCCTATACTACCTATGGATCTGTACCACATCAGAATATGGGAGGTATCTACCTTTGGACCTCATGTAGCACACTCATCATGCATGTATCCTTCATAGGTAGAGTAGGTATAAATGACTGATCAGTGGGTAGCTTCATCACTAGTGCAACACCAATATGCAATTCCATAGATTTAGTGTCGTGCACTGAAGCCTTGAATTGGGGTAGATCATCATTAAGATCTTGTTATAGGGTCCTATATTGATGTCCTTCAGGTGGCATCTGGAAATATATTAAGATGACCACTGTTAAATATTATATCTAGATCACTGACTCAATAAGGACATGGAGAGCACAACCATTCTAACATGATGCATGTACACATTATTTCCCTGCAACAAGTTTTTTCATGCATCGAGTTGGAAAATAGGTGTCCAGTGTCCTAGTGTATGGATATGTTGGTCGTTGCATATACACTAGAGTCCATAGACTGAATGATGAACTCTAAACAGATAACATTGTTGTCCAAAACCAAAAACGACATACCCATGGTCTTTGAGGTAGGAGTGACCACCTATAATACCAATTTTTCAAGAACCGTCCCCCAGGGCCCATGTCCTGAATACCCTAATGCAGAATTCTAAAGGACATGGGCTGGTGACTACTATCGAATGCATTACCCCAAAATCTGGAGGAATTTTACTAAGTACCTATACAAACACACAAAACTCTGAGACAAAGGTACTAGAATGTAAAATCCAAGGAAACCATGCATGAAATCCGCTAAGTAAAACACAACCACTGTACAATGGAATGTAAAGTACAACATGGAAACCCAAGCCAGTATAAAATCCACCCAAAATGAAAAGAAAACAAAATTAAAACTCAATTTCCTTGAACCTCATCTTTCGGATTTCCTACCTGAAGGTTAGGAGATGCGTAGCTACCTGATGTTATAGAAGTTCACATCGTCTGTCTGATATCACTGAACACCACCAGGCCCTGGTCCTCCTTAGAAACTATCAATGTTTTGGTCATCTACACAAGAAATGACACACACTCTAAAAGCCGATGAAGGGGTGAGTAAAACAATACCTAGTAGGAGACCCCAAAACCACAAAGGTAATGCATAGGATAAAACACATAAATGAATTCACAATCTACTCTACTTAGGTATATTCCCATACATATATCATGAATATCCAGATATACTCATCTCGACCACTATGAAGCATAATGTTTATCCTTATATACAGTACAAGGATTCTCACAGAAGGATCAAGGTGTAACAAATAAACCATGAGTACATGCTCCATGATCTCACCATCCTTGATGGAACCCGTCCTAGGGTTACACTCCATCGAGTACATTCTACTAGGTCCAACTCTAGTTCCCAACAATAGAGGTCTTGTTGTCCCAACCTTGTACCCAATGCATGATTAAGGAAACCCAAGTGGAAAGGCCCACTCATAGTCAGTACTCTCAAATGAGGGAGCACGGAACCAGACCAAAATGAAATACCTCAGTCACTCATGTATGGTGTGTCCCATGGGTTAGACCATCAAGGGATCACTAACTCTTATATACGTATATATTTCAACAGGTGGATGGGACTGCTCCTCGCTAATGTGTTTGAAAGCTGAGGTAGATCCTTCTCCAATTGAGGACCCCCTGTAACACCCCTATATTTTATGAAAAATATTCTTTTAATTTTATTGATGTCTTCTGTTGTAAGCTACAACAAGATTACCTTGCGCTGTAGACAACACCGTATGAGTTTGCAGTATACTGAACACTATTCTTGGATCATGTTACACACAATTTTGATAGTAGTTATTCTACAAAACATTGAGTATATATATATATATATATATTCAATTTATAAATGAAATATTGTTGGATTCTGTTATACGAAACAACTAAGGAGTCTTGCACAACACGCAACCCAGACTTGTCTTGCATTACACGCAATCATGACCTTCCTTGATAGCGTGTGTTGTACGTAATACCAGGTTTCACTAAACAATGATATGTTGTTATAATATTATTATGGACTAGCCATTATGAATAGTATTAACTGAATTTTTATTTTTATAACATTATTATTCATCTTACACATTTTCTAGAATATGGTATGAGAACAAAGTAAATTTTTCGTGTAAAATATGTATTTTTAAAAAATTGTAGTTTTCCCGCCTTTTGATGACGCAGCCACCTTAAATCATGATTTTGAAATGTCTATAAGTTCAATTTGACAAAATAAAATTCTTCTTTGGAATTAGGATATAAAAATTTACTTTGGATAAAATTTTCATATTATTCTGATAACTTGCATATTTAATGAATAGTAAAAATGTGCTATATTTTAATTAAAAACAAATTTTTTCATCGCAATAATTTAGATGGTTAGATTATTTTATTAATATGTTTTAAAGTGTAATTAGAATATATTTTTACCATTTAATCCAAAGTTGTTCATTGGAATTAATTTCACTTTGAAATTGGATATAAACAAGTATCAATCTTTTGATTGTTTTTGTTTCTTAAAAACACGATATTTGTTTTGATAACAAGAATTAAATTTAAAATTAATTAATTCCACTTATATGTTATGAATTTTGAAAAATAGACATCAATTTTTAATTCATAATATCAAATAATTCTTAGGCTGAATTTTTGGTATTTTTCTGAAAAACTTCAATTTTCGATGAATAATGAAACCACTTAGTGGTAGTTAAACAACTGACTTGTTTTTTTTAAAATTAAATTTTACCACTTCTTTTAATTGAATTTCAAAATTCCGAGAGACACGGTTAATATCAAGGACTAAAATATGGTTCAATGAGATGAAAATAATTTTTGGTGAATAGTATTTTTTTTACTTTTTTTACCACGGTTAAAAGTAAATAGGGTAATTAAGGGTAAAAATGAAATTATTATTACCCTAACACATTTCCTTATTTTATTGTATAAGAGTAATTCGACCAAAACCAACCTTAGGAATAAAATATGACCATTTAGGTCAACTTGGATTCGATTAGGACATTTATTATTAATTTATTTAAAGATGGGTTAAAATAGTTAAAATCAATGTTTAATAACTAATTCATTTTTAATATATGGTTATACATAAGATAAATTTGACTATAAATATTCATTATAAAGATAAAACTATTTACTACCTAATGGTATTTTATTTATAATTTTGAGAAATTAAATAATTTAATTTATTTAGGATACAATGATGATGCAGTAATTATCTCATTAATGAAATATTGACATAATTAATGTTATAAATATTCAAATAAATGTAATTTGAGACTTTTAATGAATTAAAATAATTATATAGGTTAATATGACTTGTTAGTATTTATTTAATTAACTTTTTTAGAACTAATCATCCTGTTATGTATTTCACAAAAATCAATTACCAAATAGTGTCAAAATTGACATAAAATAGTTTTAAAAAATATATTATATTATTAATTGTAATTTTATTCATTAAAATATAAGGTTCAGAAAAATAACTTATATAAGGTTATATATATTAATAATAATCAACATGGGGTTCTTTTGGCTTGTTATAGTAAGTTTATTAACCATATAGTGGAAGAAAACAAGAAGACACGGTAAAAGTATACTTCTTTAACTGAAAGTTATATCTAAATGATAAGGTTAAAATATAAACCTAAACTGGTCTAAATTCTATTGGATGAGAGGATTTCGACCCATCCCCACCTTATATTAGTAATAAATCAATTTTTAGCAATTAAAACCCGAATATGACTTTATAATAAAATAATATTTTTAGTTTTTCCAAAGGTGACCCTCTCCTCCCTTATAAAAGGGCACCCCTTACCTCTTTTCTTTACCCCACATTGAGCCTTCAATATCAGCCAAAACCTACGAAATTATATTCTCCACTTCCCTAGAATTATCCTATAGGTCCTGGAATTCTTCAAAGAACAATTTCAGAGCCCTAAAAAGGAGGTCTCAAAGAGGTGCTTCAAAGAAGAGATAATGTCTGTTACTGATTCATTCAACTTTATTTCTTCTTCCACTTATTCTTCTTTAGTTATTTCATTATGATGTAATAACATCAATATCACTCATATAATTATATGTTATTATAGGTATGAAACAACCCTATTTCACCATCTATCCATCATATGGAAAACTAAATCACCGCGCGTGCATAGGTACAAAATATCGTCTCCACGCCGTGGTGTAATCAGTTTTCCATCACAACCATACATGAATGGGTATAATGGTGTAAATATATAACTATATATGGTTATTTTAAAGTGATATTGATTCTGTAATATCATACATACACTTCAATACAATTCCATGATCATGGGAATGATATCATCGCTCATGCGTACGTACAGACTACCGTCTCCACGAACGCGATGAGATTCATTTTCCATGATTATCCATTCAAGAATGATTATAAAGTATATATAATGAATAATAATGAAATATATGGCATAATGAAGCTACTGTATTTATGTATATATATATATATCATCTACTTACTTCCATTCAAGTCAATAAAGAAAGGAAAACATCTTTCATGCGTACGTACGGCCTACCGTCTCCATGAACAGTGTGTTTCATTTCATTTATCTATCTATTATATATTTATATATATACACTGAATATATATGATATAAAAATCACGTTTTACATTCTGGAAGTAAGTAAATAATGATATAAGTAATAATAAAATCAAGAACAACAAGTCTAAACACATACGATAAATGATACAATTTTACCCAAAACGCTACTTTAACATGGAATTGGCAAATGAACAAGTAATATAAATACCTAAGTGAAACATATATGATATAATAAAAATGAATATGATTCTTTAATTAGTTAATGAAATTATTTAAATCATTATGCAGGAGGTTTAGATACATATGAAGCATATCAGACATAAGGTAAGGGATAACTATTCCAATCTCGTTCTTATCCGAGATTGTTTATTCATAATAATTTACTGTGGTTATTGTTATTATCAATGTCCATGTTTCATAAAAATGGTTTAATTTATGTTTAAAGTATTTTTAACCATTTTTGACTTTTAATACATGGTATGTAAGCAATATTTCTTTTTTTAACCATACGAGGTACTTTTTGACTTTTCCCACAAAAGTTCAAGAAGAATGTTATTTTTAACTTATACGGCATGAAATGATTTTTCCGATTTTATAAAGACTTATTTTCATGAAGCATACTCCAAAATATTTCATGACTATTCTCAACAAAATCGTTTTCTTTTAAAATTGCATGAAGTTTTTTATAAAGAAATTGATTTTGAAGAAGAAAGGATATTTTCCTGAAGAATTCATTTCATGTGTTTTATCAAAACCATTTTCCATCTAAGATGACATTATTTAGTATGTGTATGTTTCATGTATAATGTCTCTATGATTTATATGTTTTCACTTTTCTTATTACGAAATGATATCCATTTCTTTTACATGGATCATGTGATGATGGGATGATGTTTATGTAACCCATTTTATTCGTTGGGTTATTATGAATGATGTATGTTTATTTTGTGGCACATGTAAGAATGATTTCATTATGAGATGGATGGAACCTATATCTCCATACAAGGAATTGGGTAAAATTTTATATCTCATGAGATAGACATGGCTGGAATGGTATGTTAATCCGGTTCAATGTTACAGGAATGAAACGAGGAGTGAACTCGATTCAGAAAGGGACTTTGTCCACTAAGATGGTCTTGACAGCAATGCCTTGGCTACTATGGAAATCAAAAAAAGTGCTGAATGATTGCCACAATTACATGATTTATTCCCATGCTATTTTTTCAAGACTGATTTTCCTTATGTACTTCCAATATTTATGTCTTTTATCATGATTTTGATGTTTAAATTTCATGTTCAAGTTTTAGAATTCAAATGATTATGGATTGTTCAATGTTATCTATGTTTACCCTTACTGAACATTTGAGCTCTCCATTTTTTTATGTTTTCTTTTCCCCATGATATAAATTAAGGTTTTAGGTATGAAAAAAGGGGGATGATCTTTATGGGAGATGTTGAAGATTATTCACCACGATTAGAAAATTATGTTCGGAGTTTCCAAAGACACTAAACAATTATGGTCCTTGTGTGTCTGTTTTTGTTATGTATTAATTATTCCGAAAAATTAATTTAATTTCCATGTACGTCATGCTTCGGGTCTCTGCAGTTGGTTTTAGAGGAATGATTTAGTTAACCTTTGGAAACTGGGATGTGAAAACTTTATTGAGATCCCTAGAGATATTTCTAAGGTATGTCTAGGGATGTCCCTAAGATTAAGTATACGTATAGGATAAATTCCTAGAACTATGATAATGATCTTAGAATTTAACTTAAGATGTTAGATATTGACGGTACTCCCCCTTTACTATGTTTTTTTCCTTTTCATGATTTTTTCCTCTCACACTATTCGTTTTGGGTTTTAGAAAATTACTGGAAACATGAAGATTCACGATAATTGAGGATATGATGGACAATGTAATGATATTATTCCTAAGCAACCAAATGAAATTGGATCTAGAGGCCCACATTTAGTATTTATGTCTAATCAGAAATCTCATAAAATGATCAATAATCTCAACTTTGGTAAGTTTTTTCACTCAACTAATAAGAGAAAGATGGAGTTTCATGATGATCATAGAGGAAAGAAAGTTCAATTCCCCTCATGTAAATCATGTGGGAAGAGGCATCAGGGAGAATGTTCCAAAGGAACTGGAAGATGATTTGGGTGTGAAAAAGAAGGACACAAATCCAGTAATTGCAAAGGAAAAGGTTTAATTAACACCATGGACAGAGATAATGGTATATCTAAGACATTAACAACGGTTAAATGTTTTAAATGTGGAATGTAAGGTCATTATGCAAACCAATTACCTAAGGGAAAATCTCATGAAGAGAATCACCATGGTCATATGGGTAGTATTTATGTGGATGATGATGAGGTGACTACAAATTATATATGAGATGAAAGAAGTGTTGAAGCTCAGTCAATTGTTTAAGAAGGAAGTGGAATGATTGTATGTTTATCAAGAGTTTTGTTGTATAGTTAATGGTACTATGGAATAAATAATCATCTAAGGATTGTTAAACTACTGTTTTTCCTAGAGTATTTGAATGTATATGTTGAATGGTACTGTTAACCATGAAAAGTGATTCAAATATTTTGGAAAGTAGATGATATGCGCATAATGAAGGGATAAGGAAAAAATGAAAAGTTTCATAGTATTCATGAGCTCATTACTGATATAAGGACAAAGTGATACCATGGTTTGAGTATATCAAAATTTTGGGATTTTGGTATGTGAAAAGAGTTAAATTTTGACAGCATTCATGTTTTCACTAAGGTTCAATGAGTATTCATTTTTCAAGAGAATACATGATTAAGGTATTTACATGATTGGAATGTGATCAACAAGATATATCGGGGATAAATGATGGTATTCACATGCTTGGTTGGTGACATTTCAAGTAATAATTTTCTTTATACTATGAGATTGGACCGAAGTATTTTATATAAGCCTAAAGATTGGAATGTATTATGTTGTACATATTTTAGTATTGCTTAAGGATAGAACTTTTAACGATATTATTTACGGGATGTTATAGTAATGTAGTTTTAGAAAAAAGGACAACCTGTAGGACGGGAGACAACCCATTGCATCGGACAAGGCTGTGGGAATCTAACCCACAACCGAATTGCGACTGGCCTTTATCACCAACCACTAGCATACAGGAAGTCCCTAGTTAGTAGAAACTATTTTTATTTTATTAAGCGGTATGATAGATGAAGTATAATTCCATTTTTGGAATCATATACGATTAATCCCACTATAGATGGACTTTTGTATATTTGATAACTTTTTCACACTTTTTGTTTGAGACAGATGGAATGACCTCTCATTCTATCATATGATCTGCTAACACTTCGCGAATGAAAAATTCAACTTCATTTCTTTAAGAGATGTAGTGGAAATTGTCCAAGGAACGACCAACAGTGAGATTGTACCCAAATCAAGAACGTATTTCTTATAATTCCAATTTCTTAAACATTATTGAAATGATCTTGAGTACAATAAATTTTTTTCCTAGTGTCCTTATATCTGATTAATCAGATGGTACCTTGGATCATCACAAAATTATGGCTTTGTGATTGTTGGCTTTTTCATAGCCATGTTATCTACCACTCGCCATCATAACTTGATGTTTAGATTTCTCTTCCATATCTATATTTCCACCTATTTTCACCTATCTGGAAACCCAATTATGAGTTATTTTGGGAAATCATTATGTTTCATACTATAGTTTTTAAAATTATGTTTTAGTATTCCTTTTTACGATGTCGGTTTCTATATATAGTAAATGATTTATAACCCCGAAAAATTTCGAGGGAAAAATTCCTTTTTAGAGGAGTAGAATGTAACACCCCAAGATTTTATGAAAAATATTCTTTTAATTTCATTGATTTCTTATGTTGTAAGCTACAACAAGATTAACTTGCGCTATACGAAACACCATATGAGCTTGCAGAATGCACAACACTATTCACGGATCATGTTACACAAAATTTTGATAGTAGTTATTCTACGAAACATTGAGTGTATATATATATATATATATATATTCAATTAATAAATAAAATATGGTTGGATTCTGTTATACAAAACAACGGAGGAGTCATTCACAACACATAACCCTGACTTGGCTTGCATTACACGTAATCGCGACCTTCCTCTATAGCGTGTGTTGAACGCAATACCAGGTTTCACTAAAAAATGATATGTTTTTATAATATTATATGGACTAGCCGTTAAGAATAGTATTACCTAATTTTTTAATTTTTAAAACATTATTATTCATCTTACACATTTTCTAGAATATGGTATGAGAACAAAAAAAATCGGGTAAAATATGTATATTCAAAAAATTGCAGTTTTCCCTCCTTTTGATGACGCACCCACCATAAATCTTGTTTTTTACATGTCTATAAGTTCAATTTGAAAAAATTAAATTCTTATTTGATATCAGGATATAAAATTTTACTTTGGATAATTTTTTCATAATATTCTGATAACTTTCATATTTTAATGAATACTAAAAACACGGTATATTTTAATTAAAAAAACTTTTTTCATCGTAATAATTTATATGGTTAGATTATATTTTTAATTGGTTTTAAAGTTTAATTAGAATATATTTTTACCATTTAATCCAATGTTGTTCATTGGAATTAAATTCACTTTGAAATTGGATATAAACAAGTATCAATCTTTTGATTGTTTTTTGTTTCTTAAAAACACGCTATTTGTTTTGATAACGGGAATTAAATTTAAAAATAAATAATGCCACTTATATGTTATTAATTTGGAAAAATAGACATCAATTTTGAATTCGGAATATCAAATAATTCTTAGGCTAAATTTTTGGTATTTTTCAGAAAAATGTCAATATTGGATGAATAGTGAAACCACTTAGTGGTAGTTAAAAACTGACTTTTTTAATTTAAATTAAATTTTACCACTTATGTGAATTGAATTTAGAAAATACAAGATACACGGTTAATATCAAGGACTAAAATGTGGTTCAATGAGATGAAAATAATGTTTGTTGAATAGTAACTTTATACTTTTTTTTACCACGATTAAAAGTAAATAAGGTAATTAAGGGTAAAAATGATATTATTATTACCCTAACACATGTAATAATTCTATTGGATAAGTGTAATTTGACCAAAACAACCTTAGGATTAAAATATGACCATTAGGTCCACTTGGATTAGATTCGTAAATTTATTATTAATTTATTTAAAGAAGGGTTAAAATAGTTAAAATCAATGTTTAATAATTAATTTATTTTTAATATAGGGTTATACATAAGATAAATTTGACTATAAAAATTAATTATAAAGATAAAAATATTTCATACC
Source organism: Viscum album (assembly GCA_963277665.1). Classification (NCBI taxonomy): domain Eukaryota; kingdom Viridiplantae; phylum Streptophyta; class Magnoliopsida; order Santalales; family Viscaceae; genus Viscum; species Viscum album. The sequence continues at coordinate 777,702,346 of OY728123.1, forward strand.
TAAAGGTATTTTATTTCTAATTTGTAGACATTAAATAAGTTAATTTATTTATGACACAATAATGATGTATTAATTATCTCATTAATGAAATATTGACATAATTGATGTTATAAAAACTCAAATAAATGTAATTTTAGAATTTTTATGAAGTACACTACTTTTATAGGTTAATATTACCTGTTAGTAATGATTTAATTAACTTTTTTCTAACTATTCATTCTGTTATGAGTTTCACAAAAATCAATTACCAAATAGTGTCAAAATTGACATAAAAAAGTTTTTAAAACAAATATTATATTATTGATTGCTATTTTATTCCTGAAAATATAATGTTAGTCCAAATGACATAGATAAGGTTTTTTATATTAATTATAAACTACTTGGGGTTATTTTGTCTTGTTATAGTATGTTTATTAACCTTATAGAGTAAGAAAACAAGGTGACACGGTAAAAGTAAACTTCATTAACTTAAAGTTAAATCTGAATGATAAGGTTAAAATAGAAACCTAAACTTGTATAAATTCAATTGGATGAGAGGATTTCGACCCATCCCCACCTTAGCTTCGAAATAAATCAATTTGGAGCTATTAAAACCTGAATACGACTTTATAATAAAATAATATTTTTAGTTTTTCCAAAGGTACCCCTCTCCTCCATTATAAAAGGGCACCCCTTACCTCTTCTCTTCACACCACATTGAGCCTTCAAGATCGTCCAAACCCTACAAAATTCTCTTCTACACTTCCCTAAAACATCCCATTGGTCCTGGTCTTCTTCAAAGACCAATTTTAGTGCCCTAAAAGGAGGTCTCAAAGAGGCACTTCATAGAAGAGGTAATGTCCGTTACCAATTCTTTCAACTTTATTTCTTCTTCCACATCTTCCTATTTAGTTGTTTCATTATTAAGTAATAACATCAGAATAACTCATATACTGATATGTTATTATAATTATGAAACATCCCTATTTCACGATCTATCCATCCTACAGAAAACAAAATCCCCGTGCGTGCGTACGTACGGAATACCGTCTCCACACCATGGTGTAATCATTTTTTCCACCACCACCATACATGAATGGGTATACTGGTGTAAATAAATAACTATATATGTTTATTGTAATGTGATATTGATTCTGTAATATTATACATACACTTAAATACAATTCCATGATCATGGGAATGATATCATCGCTCGTGCGTACGTACGGACTACCGTCTCCATGAACGCGATGAGATTCATTTTCCATGATTAGCCATTGAAGAATGATTATAAAGTATATATAATGAATAATAATGAAATATATGGCATAATGAAGATACTGGATTTATGTATATATATATATATATATATATATATATATATTTCACTTAATTACTTCCATTCGAGTCAATAAAGAAATGAAAACAGCGTTCATGCGTACGTACGACCTACCGTCTCCATGAACGGTGTGTTTCATTTCATTTATCTATCTGTTATATATATATATATATATAATTAATATATATGATATATAAATCACGTTTTACATTTTGGATGTAATTAAATCATGATATAAGTATTAATAAAATCAAGAACAACAAGTCCACACACGTACGATAAATGAAACAATTTTACACAAAACGCTAATTTAACATGGATTTGACAAATGAACGGGTAATATAAATACCTAAGTGAACCATATATGATATAATAACAATGAATATGATTCTATAATAAGTTAATGACATTATTTAAATCATTTTATAAGAGGTTCGGATACATACAAAGCATATCAGACATAAGGTAAGGGATAACTATTCCAATCTCATTCTTATCCGAGATTGTTTATTCATAAGTATTTACTGGGGTTATAGTTATCATCCATGTCCATTTTTACTAAAAATGTTTTCATGTATGTTTAAAGTACTTTTTAACCATTTTTTAATTTTAATACATGGTATTTAAGCAATCTTTCTGTTTTTAACCATACGAGGTACTTTTTGACTTTTCCAACAAAAGTTCGAGAAGAATGTTATTTTTAACTTATACGGAATGAAAGGATTTTTACGGTTTTATAAAGACTTATTTTCATGAATCTTCCTCCAAAATATTTCATGACTATTTTCAATAAAAAAATTTCTTTTAAAATTGAATGGAGTTTTGTAAAAAGATATTTATTTTGATGAAGAATGGATATTTTCCTCAAGAATTCATTTCAAGTGTTTTATCAAAACCATTTTCCATCTAAGATGAAATTATTTCATATGTGTATGTTTCAAGTATAATGTCTCTATTATTTACATGGTATCTATTTTCTTATTATGAAATGATATCCATTTCTTTTATATGGATTATGTGATGATGGGGTGATGTTTATGAAACCCATTTTATTCGTTGGGTTATTATGAATGATGTATGTTTATTTTGAGGCACAAGTAAAAATGATTTCATTATGAGATGGGTGGGACCTATATCTCCCTCCAATGCATTGGGTAAATATTTATATCTCATGAGATATACATGGCTGGAATGGTAAGTTATTCCGGTTCAGTGTTATAGGACTGAAATGAGGAGTGAACTCGATACAGAAAGTGACTTCGTTGACTAAGATGGTCTTGGCAGCAATGCCTTGGCAATTATGGAAATCATAACAAGTGATGAATAGTTTCCACAATTATGTGATTTATTCCAATGTTATTTTATCAAGACTGATGTTCCTTACATACATCTAAGATTTATCTCTTTGGTCAAGATTTTGATATTTAAATTTCAAGTTCATGTTGTTGCATTAAAATGATTATGGATTGTTCAATGTTATCTATTTTTACCCTTACTGAGCATTTGAGCTCACCCTTTTTTTTATGTTTTCTTTTCCCCAGGATATATAGAAATGTTTTAGGTAAGAAAAAAAGGGGGAAGATATTTATGGGAGATGTTGAAGATCATTCTCCATTATTAGAGGATTATGTTACGAGTTTCCAAAGACACTAAACTATAACAGTCCTTATGTGTCTGTTTTTGTTATGTATTAATTATTCCGCAAAAGTAATTTAATGTCCATGTACTTCAAGTTTCGCTTCTCTACACCCCCACCCTACCTGGTAAGGGAGTACTACTTAATGACTAGAGGACTCATGCTATAGTGTGGCACGAGAGTACCAAATTTATCAGTTCATGTGTAGATGATTCACGCCCTGGTACATCAGGGAAGTATTGACTCATATAATAGAGGACTCTCAACCTACCCAGTAGGGGAGTAACGACTATATTAGATCATGCATGGAGGAATCAAACCCTGAAACAGTAGGGGAGTTCCAAATTTGTTAGTTTTATCTCTATGGGGGACCTGAATCCTAATATGTTAGGGTAGTTCCAACCATAGGCTCGAGGAATCGATCCCTGGAACAATAGGGGAGAACCAACTCTATTGTAGCATGACGTAAGGAGGACATGAACCCTGGAATGGTTGGGGAGTACTGAATCATACAATTGAAGAACCACTACATTCTAGGTAGGGGAGTACCAAATATATATTTTTTAGGTATGAAGGACCCACACCATTGTCGAATAGGGGAGTATCAACTCCTTGAATAGAAGACCCTAACCCTGGCACGACAGGGGAGTTCCAACTCTTCCTTTACAACCTTCTTTTAGAACCAATGAAAAAATATTACTGAGGAGTAACAAATTTGGAGGAAACCACTAAAAGTAAAATTAACCCACACACAATACATGGGGATTCTCATCTCAACCAATGCATATGGATAAGGAGTACCAACGCCTTGAGTCATCAAAGGAGTAATCGTCCTAACATTATATAAATAAACCCTAATTATTTCCCAAGTATTCTCGTACTGGGAGAGACTACTAATGTAACCAAATAGGACATCCTAAAATTTTATAAAAAAACTCATTTCAGTTATCACAAAAGGATCATCTCATTCGAAGGGTCCCAACACCGCTGAGAGCTCGTCAAATAGATGCTTTGTTCAATTGTTATGATCATTTCTTGTGAAACAGTGGTTTGTTGGGTCCGAGTCTAGTCTGACCTAGCCCAATCATCTCTTCCCACAATTTGAGAGGGCCATATACTATGGATCTGATGCATCTGTGCAACATCCTTTCTACACTAGGGGATGATAGTATGTGCTAACACCCCATCTAGCCAATCCGCATCAGCAAACCAAAATTTCTACACGCGTCCTAGCAGCATTCGTCCAGCCACATGGGAGTTCTACGCATCCAAAAATCTAATGGAAGATGTTGCGAGCTATCCTAACTGCTGCTGAGGGATAGAAATATTCATCGAATTGGAAAGCGGCCACCGCTGGTCTCTAGTAGAGAATTGGTTTTTTGTTCTGCGGACCATTAGAAGCACTCTAGTGGTCTGTTCTTCAAACCAAAAGGATCCCCATGAGCCTTCCATTATGTTCTCCACTGATATAGTCTCTAAACTACATTGTGAACCCTTCTGCTGGAAATCTCTATATTTCTAGTATCTCATGCGCCACTTTTTTCCCTCTATCGTTATCATTCGTTGCTCCCATGTCGTCATTGCGGCAATAGAGGTTGTGCAACGACCGTCCACTTGTCTTCCAATGAAGAACACAAAGAATGTAGGAATAAGGAAGGGGAAAATACAAACAGAAAAAATAGGAATGAACCTTCGTCGTCATTTGTCACAGTGTTATTCATCTCCCATTAGAAGGATCAAATGGAGAAATAAACATGGGAATAATATGGAATATTAATTCCCCAGGAATAATCCTGATAAAAACACTCCCTCAAGAGTGACAATCTGTGGGACAACCGGCTTGAGTTGATCCATATTCATCAATAAATTTATGAATGGGGAAGAATAATTTAAAATTTAACCCCTACATGAAAAAGTTCTTTTTCTGACAGAGAACTTATACATGTTGTCATAGTTTGTGATGGTTGATCTCCGGTCTCGGTTCCGATCTCCAAAGGTTTTATTTCCGTTTAATGTTTCACTAAAATTCATCATTGAATAGGATTCCTCATTGTCATTGGTTGTTCTCCAAATAATTCTCCAAGGATTATTTCCAAAAATATTTTAACACCTTCCACCTTCAACCTGGGATCCTTACTAATCCATTAAGTAGCGAATAGTGATTCAAAAGTTTATATTACTCTACATTATGAAGTCAATACGCTATTTCATAAGTGAAAGAGTTTTTCAGCTTCATTATGTTACATGTTGTTTTGTTGAAACAGCTTCGAGAGTCTACACAAAAAATTAAATAGAAAGGATTATTTTATTTTAAAATTTTCTTCAATGTCCAAAAACATTCTTTTCTAGTTGACCCACTTGGATATAAGTTGAGTACTTTTATAGGTAATGTCGTCATTCTGGAAGGAATGGTGCCCTAAAATTTTCAATCCTAGTACCCATTTAAATGTTTCCACAACCGCGCACTTGTACCACTTTAATTTTCTTAAAAACATAAAAATCTTACCATCACCCTCGAACCAATTCAGTCGAGGTAATGCTCCACTTAAGGGATACACTCCCCCAGAAGCTCAATGGTACTCTTGAATTTCTAGTCCGATTTTCAATTTAGAGTATTATGTAATTGAAAATAACATAATTGTTACTTAATTATTTTATTTACAACCAAAAACTCACATCCACTGTTAGCCTGTGATATACAACTTTAGGCACTTTTTATGAGAATCCCAGCATTCTGAATTCAATGGTGCCCTCATATTTTCAATTCGAGCACAGGTTCAAAAGATATAAAATCTCATTCGCACATTTATGTAGTAAAAATTTAAAAAATGTTCAATAATAAATTCCAGACACTCTTGGTCACAGAATTATGTGCCATCCCAAATACTGGTAATTTCAAAATCCAATTTAAATTTTAAAAAAACTATTGCATTATAGGACAATAAAAATTGGTAGTGTAGTGAGTTGAAGTGATGATGTATTCTAATTTTAGTTATCATGGGGTTGAGAATTGGTATTCTATTACCCCTCTTATTTGTATTTTTGATGTTATAATGGAACACGAAAACCCTAGATAGTTAGTGGGGTTTATGAATAAAATTATCCTAGTTAGAGGTATTACGGATCCGGACCCCCTAGTAGTATTACACTAGAATACGAACCTTCAGGATGTTGGTATGTATTGGTTATGAATTTTTCATCCTAATGGTTATATATATTGATCTATATCCAATAGTATTAGGATCCTAGGATTATATAACCTCTATTACTTAGGTTTTCCCAATATGATTTCATTCATCTACTCCTACTTCTCCAGGGTCTTATTAAATGTTATTTTATTTTGATTGTTTTTTCATGTTTAAAATAATATAAATCATGTGCTCTTAACATTCCAATATAATGTTTCACTAACATGTAGTTCCATAGTATTTTCTACAATATTATGTTTAATTCATGTTTCACCTTTTTAAATTTACTAATATGTCTTTCACATTCTATTGTTAAACTATTGTTCTCTACCTTATGGGTACATTAAATAAAATTTCAATTGATTTAGAAACTGATGGTTTAATGGGGCATTAAATTTTTTTATAAAATATTGGAAACCATATTTTCAATTAATTTATTTCTAAACTAGCATAATAATGGATATTTAATTAAATGTTACAATTCTATAAATTTAGGTGGTGTCATAATGAGAATTTTTATGCTCATGTATATATAAATTATATAAGTTTATAGTTCAGCTAATGATATCTCCTCAGGTGTTTGTCTTTCTAGTTTGCAAGGAGAGTGACCAAGAGTCCCAATTTATAGTTTTTAGGTATATCTGTTTTTTTATTTTTTATTTTATATTCGTATGTGGTCCATATAATAATTTATATTTATTAATATGGATGATGGGCATAAATATATGACATATGTTTGGAGGGAGCTATAAGAATCCCCTATTTTATTTGAACAAGTGAATATTAGGTAATTTAGAGGGATTGATTATTTATTTTATTTTATTCTTATATTTTATTTTTTCTATTTATTTATTTATATGTATTTAATTATTTATAGATATTTTATGTATATATGGGTCATACCAACATTTAATTTAGTTTCAATTACTTATTTAAATATTTTTATGGGTGAAATATTTCCCATGTTTGTGATTACTAAATGCCCGAGAACTTGATCGAGCCTATGGGGATCAATAATACAATTTGATCTTTATCATGGACCATTTTCAACATCAAATCGAGGGATATCCTATGTTGTTTCATAAGATATATGATGTGTAAATTTTTATTACAAGATGTGTAGTTGAGTTGATTTTCTAGAATTACTATAATCTTCAAATAGAATCCTTAGGAGTTCCTCATCTATTTCTAATCTTTTTTTGTTGATATGAAATTTAATGAAAATATTTTGTTAACATTATTATTACAGAATTAAAAATTATCATGAAAATTTGAAATCCAAGATAAAATAATAAATAATTATACATTAATGTGTGATTTATATGATAAAAGTTAAGGTTAATAGCCATAGTAGATGTGATTGGACATGTGATCCATAATAATTTTTGGTACATACTTTTTAGAAAATACTCATAAATAGATAAATGAATTCCAAAAATATTTTATGAGAAGAAAATTTAACTTATAATTTTTAATTAATTCATTTTATTAATTACTTTATATTTATAATTCTTTCTTCATTTGTGGATAAAATTAACCTTGTTATAATTCTTAAATTGGGATGAAGAATCCAAAAATATAATTCTTATGAAGATATCCATATGTACTTTAAACATCATTGAATCTAACTGTTGGAAGTAAAAGTAGTAGGAAAGAGGATCCAATCATCCTTATTTTATCTTCATTTATGGAAAAACAATGTTTCATTTTTTTGGAATGATTTTTCTCTTATCCACTCAGTCACTAAAGCCTGGATATTGAGGATAAACACCCGTTCTTGATCGCATTCGCAAGAGAGTTCTCCTCAACTTGTAGAGAATTGTCATGAGGGAATGTGTCTTTGAAAATAATTCACTTAACCATTGAGTTTATATAAGTAGGGATTTATATTTATGTCTAGAGAGTTAGTATTTTCAAAATTTCCCATAACAAATTTCTTTATTCTATGTAAACTCAAAATGTAATGATAATAGTACGATTATTGTTATATTACATGTTTTATACTAACATGTGAATATATAATTCTCTATTATTAAATATGTAAATAAAATATTAATTTACATGATATTAAATAAAATATTTCATTTCCATCCAAGTCCTTAATTCAATCAATCAATCCTCCCTTGGAATTATCAAACCATCATTTACAAATATTTATATAAATAAATCTGTTTATACTATTCATTAATTCAATAAATAAAATTATGTCCAATTTAGAGTGAATAATTATTTATTATTAATATTCATGTAACACAAAATATATATTTACAAATGAATATTTCTTACATAGAATATAATAAGAAAAATAGAAACAAATATTAGTCTTAATAACTGAAAAAAAATATTTTTATTTAATATCCAACTCACATATATTCATTATTAAAACCATATATTAAACTTATCAAATGAACAATTATTGATTAATTATTATTCATTAATATTTAGATTAAAATTTATTCTAATAAATAAATTCATATAAAATTTAGGTGATATTCTTGATAAACATAGTGTGTGACCCACTTGGACACATTCTTAATGGAATTAGGTGAGTTATCCAGAAGTTCATGCTTTTCATCTAGGATGACTTGAAGAAATTGAAACATTAAAATGTTAATATTCTATTTAAATACATCATATAGATTAATATTGTGTAATATATTACCTTTTCCTTGATATATCATCAATAATGATTCATAAATTTGTCATCAACCAATGTGTGGGACTTTTATTTTTATACTATCTAAAATGATTTCATGGATAAATCTACATGGATATGGATTTTTTCAAATAGTTAAACTTAATTAAAATGTCTTTAGGTATCAAATTATTTTTTTAAGTGGAAAATCCATTATTGTATTATTTATTTACTCTATATTACTTATGATGCACACACCATATTCTACATCTACATGATCATTTTTCACAATTGTTTTTTCAATAATTTTTTTTATTCCTAATACACAATGAAAATAATCTCAATTATATAATCCAATAAATATGTCTTCATATAATTATATATTTGGAAATATAACATAAAATATTACTACATATTCTTTGACTGAGACTACACCTTTTCAAAAAAACATTCAATATAGCTTTTTTTGAATGCCCTCCTAAACTTTTCTTTTAGGGATTAACATATGTTAAATTAATGAGAATCAGTCTCAATTTATTATGGGAATTTAAAATATTATATTTAATCGTCAGTTGAAAACTTTTAGATATATGTCATTTTAAAATAAATGAGTCATTTAATATTATTTCCACAGTATACAAGGGGTCTGATTAAAATTGAGAAATTCCATAACCATTTGATTTGAAAATTACTCCAAGGATTTTATTTTATTAATTTTATCTTATAAAATACATATAATGTGATAAGATATATAGTAATGTCAATTTCTGTGATATTATGGTAATCAAATGTTAAAATTAATTCTCTAATTATAGATGAAACAAATTAATGGATACATAACATCTCATTCATTTATGTAGACAAGAAGATCAAATTACCCACACCCAAATAGAATTGTAAATCACTTGTAATAGATCTATGTATGCCCATATTTTCCTTATATTACCTCAATCGACGGTCTAGATTTCATACACATCATACATGGTGTTTAAGCCCTTATCAAGTATTCCTTAATAAAAAACAAGATCAATAATATACATAAACATCATGGGTTAAATAAGCCTTTTGGTTTTCATAAGAATGGTATAAAAGTATCATGTTTCACATGAAAATTATTATTATATCCTTAAATATTGGGATTAAATATAAAATATTCCCCACTAGATTATAAAATACGCAGTGAGAGTTGTGTACTTAGTAGATCATATATAAACAGTCTCATTTTTTCTCTAAAAAAATTAAATATATATATGGAATCTTTCCGATGTTATTCTTAATGTTTTAGCCCAACCTATATTATTCCATGAAGAAAAATAGTTAGGAATAAATCAATTTCATACTTTGAAAATCAATTATAATTTCATTTCATGGAATATATAAAATTAATGTGAATTAATTATAAAATATATACTTTGTTTTTCATAGTATTGTTTCAATAGAAAACACTAATGTGACTCCACTGTGGTGTTTTGAGTCGGTAAGAGCCTACATTACAAATGTATACAGAAATAATGAACTTACCAAAAATACCATGAAATGATCATTGGTAGAGAGGATGGGTGGTTGGGCTCAACTATACCTTTTTGTGGAATCCTTTCCTACATTGAGAGTATAGTATAAAATTAAATAATATTTGTGAGTGCTTCCCAAATCATAGTGTGATACCAGTCACCATTTTAATAATAATAATTCATTGATATTATTTTATGTTAATATCTATTATGTGTTATAAGAAATTATTATTATCATCATTACATAGTGATACTTAGTCTTAAGGTATTATGGTTTAATGGAACATAGTCGTTCTCTTTAGAGTTTGTCTTCATTTTGGATGGTGGTAAGTTTGTGTTGCTTCTTGATCATTACCATTATAAATACTTCTTATATATTCTTATTATGGTAATACAAATCCACATGTGTTGGGAAAACCTAATGGGACACACTATAACATTTAACGGTGTGTATCAAGTACCACTTCAAATTAGTTTAATGTCCCAAAAAATAGAATACTAAGAGAAATTTGTTATCATTAGATAGTGTGGGGATTATGCATGTAAAACCCTTTCAAGATGTTCAAAACAGTAATATATCACCATGAGTATGGGTTTTTGTATTCTTTTTGGGGTTATGTTCCATGGATTTGGATATTGCCTTGTCAATAATATTTCATGAAGAGAATGGCTCACCAGTGAATATAAATCTAGTGATGAAAAATATGGTTACACTTGTAGGGAATATATACTTAAAAGTGGGGTGGGGGAATGATTTTGTTGTATATATTTTCCAACAATGATATGTAATGAAATACTAGATTTTTATTTTTGGGTTTGGACCATATAGTGGAGTCCTAAATACCTCGGTGAAAAGGAATCAAATCCCATGTTATTAGAGGTTCATTATTTGTTGTCATGTGTAAGTATTATACTATAGAGTTTAACATCATACAAAAATGATTTTTGATAAAATATTACATCTTTATAATAGGATTTCTATATATTTTATTTAATGACAATAAAGGAATGAGTGGGAATTATTATTTAGGAAACCAAAATACAAGTGTCTCATTAATCCATTTCAAGTATAAAATTATTAATGTGGGAATGAAATACTAGTTCCTACACCTAAGAAGCATTCCCATGGTATGTGGGACCACCTTCCATCTAACAGAATATAGTGAAGGGTGACTGGACTCATAGGGAATATTTCTGCATTAAAAGGTTGTTTTGGAGATTACACAATTGTTTTCGTTACCCTAATATTATTGTTCCTACCTATTTGAGGATTCAAGTAAATGAGGTCATCAAAGGGAATCATCTTGGTTCTTATTCCTAAAATAGTGGGTTGAATTATCATGGAATGTGGCATGATCCATAGCATTCACCAAGTGCCTTATCTGATCATGAAATGGATACGGTTAGTAAAATAATAGTACATGATACAAGATTGGATCCTCTAATTTCTCTATATAGGACCCTTTCTATTATGGAGATTCATGATTTAATATAACCTAAGGGTTATATAAAATAGAGGGATTAGAGGGAGAATCCTTTGACCAATATACATGATTTAATGGGGTTCACATTTATTTGAATACATTAATACTTCATATCTAGTGGATTTATAGGAGGCCTTGAAAATTGGTTGTCTGTGATGAAGACTCAGGTAATGGGATATTGTTCCATTGATGTCAGATTTAGCATGGTACACTAGCATTGGAGCAGGAATGATTGGTTCACCCATGTGATTTCAAAGGTGTTGATTAATCAAATTCATTGTTAGAAAGGATTATTCTATTGAGTATATTTTATAGGGGTTCTTTCACTATTTTGGGATACAAATGATGGGTTTCCCTAGTGTAGGTCCTAAGGGTTGCTTCACCTTAGTGTAGGTTCACTAATGTGTTTTTTTCCAAATGATGGATCACTATAGTGTGTCACACTTTTGAGGGCTCACCATTGTATGTCACACTTGTGAGCGATCTCTATGGTTCATCCATTTACCTTGTGTAAAGTGACAATAGATACAATGGTCTTTCTTGATGGTTTTATCTATCACAAGAGTCAATTTTTGTTCCCATAAGTTAAATATCTTAAAATTGAATTTCCTTGTACTATCTAAAAGGGGGTTATAGGGAATTGGGTTAAGGGTGCTCTAAGTGACTCTCCCTATTCTAGAAGGTGGGAATCTCATTCACTAATTGGATCTAATGAAATATATGTATTGGAGTGGATGGATGCTTGGGAGCATCGGTTGGGCGAGTCAGGAGGATTATGTATGACTTATATAGAAAGTAATCTTGGGTTAATATAGGGGACCCTTGGAGAAGTTTCTTGGAAAAAACTATATGGTCTTAGGTAAATCGATGGAGCTTATCTCAGGGAATCGTGGCAACTTTAAACGTAGAATTTTATCTAACAAAGGGTGTGACAATTAATTAATCCTATTGGAATGTGATTTTATTTGAATGAAATGGATCATATTTTTAGGTAAATTCTTCTTTGATATGCTAATAATCTTTAGAATAAGAGGGTTATTCAATATTATAGTTCCAGATATCCATCGTAGTGATTTTGTGAAAATTTTTGCACCTGAAATTTTAATGAAGGGTCCAAAACATCTAAAAATTGGTGTCCCAAACTTTGGTATACTTAAAATAACATTATAAGGATATGATACTTCACACACTTATTCTTATCATTATTTTTATCATTCCTAAAAGAAATAATGAAATCAATTTTTCCCCATAATAATATCCCCCCCCCCCATGATAGGATGTAGGGGGATCCATGAAGGACCTATGGTGATGGGGTTGAGTGAGACCATAGTAGAAAAGGGAACTGATGAATCGTCATCATATAGATATTATAATTTATACTACCTTGTAAATGTTTTTAGGAAAAATTCCCCATGTAGAAGGGGCTTCACTGAGGCCACCAGTGTAAGGCCACCTAGGAGAAAGAATATAATTTGATAAATTCCACGTCAGTTGTTTTTATATTTATCTCATCCTTTATTTGCGGAATATTATATAATTATTTTATTTATTGGTATGAAAAATTATATAATTAATTCAGAGGTTTGTGACAGAAATGTCTTCAAACCATGTCTCAAACACCAAGTAAACATCCCTGATCTAGTATATGGTTGCAGCTATTGACTATCGGTATTTTGGTGATTATGATCCCTTCCTTCTATCTCTTATAATGGTCATGAAGAAGCACTATTCGGAAAACAGGAAATCTAATTTCATACCATAATTTAGTAATGGTATATAGAATATAATCACAAACCCTCACCCAAACACATTCCTCTCATGATTTTTGGATTGCATAATATATGAACCATGGTTTCAAAAACCTAATTTTAAATGGAACCTACATTACAAAAGGGTCCAGTTAAATATACTTATCTCTTCATCACTTTAACACTAATATTGAAAATTTCACTCTAATAGTATATCAAAAAATAAATTTTTTCCTCAATATTTTTTCACTCATTCATTACCCAAGAAACTATTTTTGATGAGTTAGACCCATACACTGGGGAGACATCAAATGCAAGATTATGTGGGATTATTTTCAATAAAAAATGTGAAAAATACTAACAAAATTTCTAATATATTCATCCATAGATGTATCCATTTGTAGTTACCAAATATATGTTAATAAAAATAATTTTCAAATTCTAGAGTTATAGATCCTTTAGTTTAATTAAACCAAAACCTTTAACCTTAACCATGATTATGTGGGCATCATCATATAGGATATTTATAAGTTCTAGTGGACACCAATCCTTAGGGTTTTTTATTCTATGTTAATTCCCTAAAATTATTTGTTGGGTGGCCAATAGAGGGAACCCAATTCCACATGATCATTGTTTAAAGATTCAATAAATTCCATAGGGAAAGAACATAATCCCCATATCAATATCATGTTCCATACATGGATTGAAATATTTGTATTCCCTCTTGAATTTGGTCTCACATACAATCTCCTAATCAGATTACCATCACTATGGAGTTGAAGGTTATTTGGAATGTATTAGATAGAACATGGGTGAAGAATATGTGATACATGGGGGTATATAATCATCCCAAAAATACTAATGTAGACTAATCTAGATGGGTTCTCGGCTATGTCATTATGTGGGTACCTTAAATTATTATTTGACTCCCATACTGATTTCATATAGAAAAAATTTTAATTGAATACATGCTAGAAAAAGGGGAAACTAGGGGATTATTTCTTCTATTATTTGAAAAAATTAACCAATTGATACCAAATATCTATATATGGAACACAATCATTTGTATATAGGGTCAAATAAAAATTCTATCAGAATATAAGATTTTTCACATTAACATTTATGACCTTATTAGTGATGTACAACTTCTATGATATAGATTTCTACAATTCATTCAGTTTGTTTTGGGAATCAAATAATTTTCTATGAATAAAGAGTCCACCATAAAACAAATATTTACCTCTTAAAATTTACAAAATTCCTCTATTTTTTATATATTATTATAATTATTACTAATTTTGGGAGTGACACTTATGATATATGGTTATATATGACTACTATTAGGGAAAAAATAATTATTGATCAAGCTAACTCCAGGATCATTTGTGTGGCTTACACACCATAAAAAGTTATACATAAATTATAATTACCTTATTAAAAGATGGTGACACCACTTTTGGACATTATTGAAGAGAATAACACCATGGTTTCCCAACAACTCTCGGTGGTGAAGGCCTAGGAAACCAAAAATATTGTGATCACGCTACCTCCCTAGAATGAATTTTCCATACTATTTTATAAAATTTTAGGCTTGGGGAAATTATTTTTCCCTGGGGGATATTATTTATTAATTTTCATGAGGTCACTACTAATCCTAGATCATACATATAGAGGTAGTAAAATATAAATCCGTAGAAAATGAACTTGATGGATGAGGTTTCATATCTATTGAACCATCCCAAAACTAAATATTCTTAACCACCTAGTGTCAAGCTAGTATGTCCTGATATTCCTACAGTATGAACAATTTTTTGGAAATATCATGAGTATCTAGTGGATTTATAATGGATTTGGAAATACATTAGGAATATGGTTAATAAATCTTCATTTTACATTCTTATATGAAAGCTTAAAAGAACTCCTCTATACATAATATATATTGAAGACTTCCTATTTTTTGTAAAATATATTGCGTCAATGAACACTGATGATATACGAGATGTTATCCAAGGAGGTATATACCTAACCCATCATGTAAAATCAATACTTTATTTTATTTTCAACCTTATAACTATCCCTGTAAAATTTGGATGACATATCAATTATTCTGAGATGTTGGTATTCACTCCTAAGGAAGGCGTTCTTACCTTGAAGCTTGTTAAGGATATAAGAACCTAGGGATATTTTGTGGTCATTATCAACCATTCATAGGAAATGTAATGTAACGAACTCATCAATACTGAGTTTGTATGTTTAATCCTTTATATTGTCTAATTTTCTATACGAAAATCCATTTTGATGCACAAAATTTTGGTTTACTTAATGTGAATATAAATAGTTACATTCATGACTGAGTCTCCTAAACATACTACCCATGATAATTTGGAGGATCTATTTAAAGGAAGTTCAATTAGTTAGGAGAAATTACATTTTTTCAAGGCATTGAAAAATGATTATTGGGTGGACATCATATGAGGGGGATGAGAATTCCTTAATGGAATCTGTAGTGGGAACAATTTCAATAATTCATGTTCCAATGATGGCCAATGGGGTGATGGATATCAATGGATATATTTATATGTTTCTTCAAACTAATGTATAACTATTCATGATAATTGAAATTTCAACCAAAAAAGGGTATTATCTCCCTTCCTCTTGTTTGAATCTTTTAATCATCGATTAAGCATGTGTTTCCTATATCTAATAAAACATTTCCACTTTAATTGGGAGTAATAGAATCAGAAGTAAGTAACCATATCTTCTCCAAATGAAATCATGTTTGGGAATATTTTATGGTTTTTGGTAGAGGCTCTAAGCTAGGCCAATATATTCCTAACATACAAGGTAGTGTCCATCAATTCTCTCGTAATATCATATCGAAACTAATTTGTTACACTCCTAGTGATGATATTAGAGAAAAGATAAAATAAATTCAACATCACATCCTGATTTAGGAAATATGGGTATTTGAATATCAAACCATCCTTGTTTTCATGAAAGTGAACATTTGTTCCAATAAAGAAGGAGGAAAATCCCAATGGTACCTTCAGGGGGAAGAATTAACTACACACACCATCCGCATTCAAGCTATTTCACATCAATGAGAATCCTATTACACATAAGTATATCTAAAAACGAAATTTTTATTAAAAAATAATCTATTTATGTTTAATACATCCAGAAAAATCTAGATGTTACAGAATGAAGATTGAAGATACACCAAAGGCTCTTCAAGGACAGCCAAATATAGATGAAAATTGATTTTACAAGGAAAAAACCATTCCTCATTTTGAAGATGATTATAATATAATACTATCTAATTTTCATAAAATCATTGAGGAATACTAAAAATATATTATAGATATCAAGGAATAATTGGGGGGAATTCAGAAATTTTGTCATTTCATCAAGGGAGACTAAATTGTGTGGATTCCCCAATTAATTACTTTATAATGAATGAAAAAAAATTCTTTCAATTATATTCCATCCTTTCTTTCCTACAGTACTCTGAATATTATATTAATATTATCTGTGAAAACATTTAATAAGATTATTCAAATAACATAGACAATCCTTAAATTTGAACAATAATATATCTATTTTATAATTATTTGTAACACTGGATTCAATGATATTTCATTTTGGGTGGGGATCATGGATAGTTATTCAAATACATACAATTAGTTAAATAGTAGAATTTGTCTATTTTGAAATTAAAATAGTATCCCCATGGTGTTCCTCATGAAATTTTATAGGCATAGGTTCTATCACCAAATACTAAAGTCAATCCATTAATATATAGGAGGTTTCCCCATTGTCATGGCTCACATATGGGTATATATAGAGATCCATCACTACACACTATATTTGATCAATTTTTATCTTTAATGATATGAATTCGTATGATAAGGATCCCAAATAAAATGGTTTGAATGGGGATTCAAATATTCAAGAGGGTTTGAGTCACTTGAATTTATTTCATTATGTATTTCACATCGATCAACTATTCTAATATACTAGGGACAATGAAATCCCATAATATTTTCCTAGTAAATGTGACCTAGTGATCATAGTGCAACATTTATTAGGATCTTATAGTGGACCCCAAAATCTTTTCATATTTTTTTTTCTTTTTAGTGAGACCTAATTTATTCTTAAGCCTCACATGGGGGAATATTAGTCAGTATAAACTCAGTTATTTCATAGGATACAGTATTTATATTTCTAACCTAATAAATAATATGATTTTTCTATTTTAAATGTTAAATTTTTCCTAGATAACTAGAGATGCATGTTCAGTGAGTAGTGAATAAATTTTTTCCCTAGATTACCTTTGTGGGTTTTATCTGAGATAGTTATTTGTCTATTTTTTTTAAGAAAATTCATTTTTTGATAACTAGATCATTGTAGATACTGTTTAAGGTTAGAAATCATGCTTCAAAAGGAATGAACATATACATAGTAACATGAATGAAACCAAACCAATGTGAAATGGGGATCCTAATATATCTAATGTTGACATCCTTGTGGAATGATAGATATATGTTTTGGTCATAGTTCTTGGATTATATATTACTGATGTTTATGGTCAAATATATTTTCCCAAATGTGAGGGGAATAGACTATGTTGAAGGGAAAAGAAAAACATAACATGAATAGGGGCATGATGGAGGATTCAAATACCTTAAAATGAGGTCATAATGTTTATTGTAATTAAGATCATACTATTGTTTCTAGTGGTTTATCCCCAGACAATGAGGACCAACCACAATTTCATGGATGATATATCATATACCTACATTAATTGAGAACATGATGCACAAATGATTAATATTGAGAGTATTAAGTCCACTTTAAAAGTTGTATAACAAGTTTATTAACTCATAACCCAAGTGATTTAAAATACGAATGATGACATGATATAAGAATATTTGGGATGAGAACTATCCCTGATCGAATGACATGTTCTTCTATAGTTGCATATTATAATATGACTATTAGAGGACCATTTTCATATGACAAAAACATACCTCTAGATGGTAAACTATATTGGGGTTACATATATAGATCCCTACATGGCATGTAGAAATAGCCAGATAAAAGTGTCCCTTGATGAAGATTCACTCGATACTGATAACAATGAGATGTTTATGATGATTAAAACATTTAAGAAATTAAGTATGATCCCAGAAAATATATTACTATTGAAAGGTTGTTTTAACATAATGTTTATGTCATTGTGTATTAATAACACTATTGGGGTTGAGATATATGATATTTCATTAATTTGAAGTTTTCCTAAATCAGTCATTTCCATTAGAATAGATAATATTTTTCTAGGTGTATATTATGGGACCCCCAATTTTCTTGATTCTTTCATTTCTGATAATTTTTTTTTGTAATCCATGAATGATGAAGGCTTAGAGAGTAAAGACATTACATTTTATTTGACCATAGTTTATTGTTTTTTAATAGATTCATTTTAATCCACTTTCACTACAACTATAAAGTTATTTAACTATAGTCCATTGAGGTATTGATTTTGAGTTCATACAACTTTAACCAACAAGTGAGATAGTAATGAGGATAAGGGTCAGAAAAGACTTGTTGTGAATGAATGAATCGTTTTTAGTGTATAAAATCTCAACTGTGGGTGATTATAGTTTATGTTCATAGTTCCTAATCCAATAAGTTATGATAAATAATGTTTAATAGCATTTAACAATAGGGGATAGGTTTATGGTTGTACATATTTGAATAACATTCATTTAGAGGGATATTTTTTATGGTAAGGGCCACATTGACATGACATGAATATATTCCTCCATTAATATTAGGATATCCTATATTAACAAGCGGTTTTAAATTTTTTTTATGTTCATGATTCTTATACTATATGAATAAAAGGAAACATAAACCATCATCCTATTAATGATTCAATGTTTCAAAACATCTAAACAACTTTTCAATATATAACTATTTTGTTTTTATTCAGGAATTATTTTTTTCTTTTTTGAGTAGATGATATGAGACACATATGTTAGGGATAATTACTAAAAATATTAGATGTAAAGGTTCATATTCAATGGTTTTAGGGTGTGTGGTGATTAGAGGACTATTTTATTTGGAAAAGAACATACATATGGTCTATGTAATATATTTGAGATGAATATATAGATCCATATAGGGGAATGTATGTTTAACCAAATATATGCATCACAAGAGGACAGATACACTCTATACCAATAAATCTGAATGTATTTTTGGAATTTAAGACACTTGAGGCATGAAGTGTGAATTATTGAATGATATGTCCAAAATGTTTTATGGAAGTACTAGTGACTTTTGTTAACTATTACTATGTTATTAGATTCCATTACAGAGGTGTAATAGTTGATGATTTTCTATGATTGAGTCCAAAATATATGATCTATAAATCGATATGTATCTTGGAAATAAAATAATCATGATAACCATAATTCTTAAATGATACAAGCAGGTTTCTATCATAATGTATGGACTCAAATGTTGTTCCTTTTACTGCCATAGTCCAATCACTCAAATAATGTGTTTTTTAACATCAAGTGATGATTTATAAAATTTCATGTAGTTTAACATAATGCGATAAGGAATCGGATTTCACAAAATTCTACATCACATGATAAGGAATAAAATGTTGTATAGTTTAACATTGTGTGATGAAGAATAAGATGTTATGCTATTTAATTACCAGCTATAAAGAGTCAAATCTCATTCAGTTTACCATTATTCCTGAGGAATTAAATTTCTTGCAATTTAATTTCATACATAAAGTAATAACTGTTTCATTTTAATTTCACAAGGTAGGTATGTATGTTTTATTCAATTAAACATCATGGAATAAGGACAAACACCATAAAATATAACATTAGGTGGAAGGAACATAAATTTATGGACATCAAAAAATATATAGATGGTGCATAATATGATATAGTGTAATCATAATATCAGGTCACCAAATGATTGTTACTCAGAAAAAATAGATAAATTTGGACTAATGTAATGGATCCAAAAATCATTAATATCTTATTAGGATAGGAATAAATCTATAATAAAAATTATAATTATAGGGGCCTTTTTCTTTATCATGATTTAGGAAATCCATTACATTTTGGTTGTCTATTGTATTCATAGATTGTAAATTACCAATTGAAGAGAATATAGATCCATATGTAGAAGATTCACTTTAATAGGATTAGTATATAATTTTTGAAATAATTCATAATTGGGAAAATAATGGTAGATCCATACATCACTAGATACCATATGAATATAGGAATCATATCATATGTACATATTATAAACCCATTGAAAATAATTTTCTCTAGTGAAATTGAAATGAATTGGGTGATAAAATTATAGTGTGAAAAAAATATCATAAACCTTTCATAAATGAAGAGAAAAATTGGATAGTAATTCCAATACTAAGAAGGATTCCAACTGAACATAATAAAATATATCTTGGTTTTACTATATATCTTATTCTTGTGGAAATTAATCCATCAAATATTCTTGTATAGAGGTACTCTATACACATGGATCATTTTTTCTATTCCAAAGGCTTATATATAGATCTAGATTATACATAGAATGTGGTTAATTTTGGTTGAATGAATTTGCAATCGAGACTATTATCATAGATCGAGGCATCCCTACATATCCTGTAATTCTAGTAATAATGTAAAATGTACTTCATGAAAGGCCTCTCCTATATAAATAAAAATTTCATTTCTTGGGAGATAATTATGTTTTAATTAATCAAAAGGTTATAAACATATGTGATCTTAATGGTTATATTTTAAAATTAAGTTGTGAATGGGCATTTTTTGAAAAATTTATTTATGTCTAATCTTGGGATTGTATATGTAGGCTTCACTAAATATACTAGAATAATTTGAATCATAGAAAATGTAGTTCATAAAGGAGGGTATTTTATATGAACATATATCAACGCTCTAATAATCTATTACAACGATTTTGATCATATTTAGGGTAAAAAAACCATTCCAACAATCCACCAAAAATAGTTTTTTGAGTCATCTATAGTTGACCATAAATTGTACCATTTAACACCATGTGACTAGGACCAATTTGCATACCTTTAAATTACAAAAAAAATTAGTCATTATAATAAGTGTGACTCAATAACACCATGAAGCCCAAACAATTCTTGGTAGGTGTGATAGAAAAGACACAACTATGATATCATCCAAAAGTCAAAAAACATCACGATAGAGAGCATTTGAGGTGTATTTTAAGGATTATTTAAGAAATACATTTTATATGGATTTGGACCTCATGATTGTAAATTGTACTAGGAGTGATAAAAGTTCCTATATGGGCCTTTGATAGAGGATCTAAGCATCACTATATATCCTAGAAGAAGATAAAATCATGTTTAACGTAACCCTTATATATATATTGTTAATTTTTTCTTCATTGTAGGCTAATGGAATTTAATATCTATTCATTTACGATCCATTAGTGGATTTGGAAATATTATAATGGTGTAAAGTCATAGTAAGTCAAATTATCTGTATAGTTTGGGGTCATAGATGATTTAACTAAATGTTTTTCATTTTAAATTCATGAAACTAGGAGGAGGATAACATTATTAATGTTGTAAGTTTGGGATTGAAAAAAAAACATTCATATGGGATCCCTTACAAATCTAGTTCTCAAGTTTGATACAGGATGCGAATCTGGTCCATTATGATTCTTTTATGGTCATATAGGGTGTAGTTACACTCATATATATTGATGTCCTTAGATAAGTACCAAATATTATTAATTTAATTTCCTATGTAATAGACTTGTGGTACATATATATGAATGTTATGATTCATAGACCAAGGTATACTAAAGTTTAAGATCATGTGATGGGGGCCTCTACCACATTTCTTAATATCATTAGGTATGGATGTTCACTAAAAACCGTTATTTATTATATTAAACAAATATTTTAACACTCATAAAATTATGAAAAATATTTTCTATTAATATTTTTTTGTTCGAGGTGTAATGTGTTCCATATTCATTATGGCCATGCGGAAAGCATTGTTGAGGTAGAACATATGTATCATCTATGGTTCCTACAATTTTTGTTACAGTTTTTGTCCCTTCTTCCATTGGATAATGTGAGTTTTTAGTGTTATTTCAATCTCCCTATAAGGGACTAAGTTTATAGAAAAAAATCATGAAGTCCCATGAACCATGGTTTTAATGGACCTTTAAGTTGTGTATTGTGTAAAAGAATTTCTCATCAGGATTCTATAAATCATTATATCACTAATGATAATATTTAACTTCATACATCTTGTTTTATTTGTAAATGAAATTTAGGGTAAGTTGGACATCAATGGTTAAGAATAATTATATATCATATGCAAGCACAAATGGAGTTTATTTCATACTAGTGATGGTTTTGATGAGCTATTACTATAGGGAACACATAATTTTATCTAATACTATCTTCATTTCTTTATCCCAAATATTCTATTAGAAACTATATAATTTTTTTAAATTTTTTTTTTGGACATGTCACATCATATTAGTGGGATTAGTGGATGGATTGTAAATTTTATTCATGTTACAAGACTTCCATCTTAGAAAAATATATGTTGGCGTTCTTTGCTGTTAATATCATATAAGTAATACAAAATCATTTTATGATGCTAAACTTCCCAGAGTTGGTAATGGCCATTATAACAACCTGTTTCATTTTTATAACCTTAACCAATTTAGTGATGAATTTTGTGGCAGTAAGTATTTAATTGAACTGTCTGCATAGAGCTGGGGGATATATACCATGAATCCCATTATTCATAAAATGAATGAAAAATATTATCCAATAGTGTGCCATAACTCAAGGGGATAATGAAGGAGTTTGGCATGTATTATTTAGGCATGGAACATTCTGTAATTCTTTTTGTAGTCTTTCATTATCAATGAAAAATAATAGCGAGCCTTATGAATGATTTGGGGGGATGGTAGCCTAATTTTACAAAACAACAAGTTGATGAATAATTATTACATTATAGTGAGGGACTCTCCTCCCTCAACACATTTGAGCATGGGACCACTAGAAACATTTTTAGAGGAATTTCAGATGGTTTGGTATATCGTAGAAGATGATGTTCACTACATGGTGATGTAACTTCACCTTCATGGACCAATCCCCTAGAATAATACCATTCGTGAGATAGTATTTTATTGGAGACATTTCAAAATATCAAATCTAGTATCCTGATTTCAGTGGTTACTTTATTAATTTGAAACTAGATACAAGTGACATCATCCCAATAGACAAAATAGTTTATTAGTAATAGTAAAATACATATAGATATACATCCCATTTTATATTAGTAACAAAATATAAAAAATATAATGAAAATAAATATTCATAATCCAAGAAATTGTTCATATATTTCTTCATAATAGATTATGGAAATAAAAAAGGTAAATTTGAGCACAAATACATAGTAGGGGATAAATACAGTGGAATCTATCATGAGTAAATATGAAATAGTCATTATAGTAAGGTATAAAAATAAATATACATTTCATTTAAAAAATAAATTGATCACAAATAATAATATGGAATAAAAAATTGATGATAAAATAATGTCATATAAATAGTCACATGTACATCAAATTTATCCAAAGAAATCATAACTATTTAAATAAACACATGGATAGTAATAATTCATCTAATAATGATGGGAGTAAAATTCTAGACATCATAAAATTATCATCGAGACCGGATTCTAATAAATTTCAGTCATACAATCGAGGCCTCATGCGAATAAAGCACACATAAATGTGTAAGGTGTATCTTAAATATCCAACTACATTATCTCCTAAGATCCACCAATGCATTGATGTGATATCTATAACTAGTCCACTCATGTCATGCAATAAGCCCAATGAATTTCTCATATATTTAATGATATGATTAATTCATAAAAAAATTCCTTATACAAAAATATCTATATTTAGTAAACAATATGAAATATCAATATTTCCCTAGTGATCTATGTAGAGAAACACCTTATGTATAAATGGTATGTTGTTTTGGGAATATGCATATAAATGATTCAAATAAAATGGATATGTTCAATGGAAAATAATCACAAGGTAATGAATGTTACATGGTAATGTCAATGACCACAAAATTGATCAATAGATAAGAGATCACTATTCATTCATAAAAAGTAGATCATAGAGTGTAATCACATCTCTTGGAGAATAAAATATAACAAAAGTAAACATTTAAAATATGATGTTATTAAAAAAATCCATTGGAAGCATTTATGAGAATCAAAATACTCTAAAAAATCTATGGACATCAAAAATATCATTAAGACAGTATAAATTAAAATGAAAAATTCCTTTTGACTTTTTATAAAGAATGATGAAAAGGACCATTATAGAAAAACATTAGAAAAATTCCTTTAAAACAATTTAAATTTTCAAGGATTACATAATATTTTATTAATAAATCATTTGAGTATATGAAATGTAATTTGGTATACCAATTATGTAAAATATGGACATGAAGAAAAAAATACACCCTAAAAAAGAGAAATAAGGTCAGAATTTATATTAAACTTTTATTTTCTTGATTCATGTTACATAGGGTGGAAAAGGTATAATAATAAATATGGACTACTTAAATATCAATAGGATAAGATAATATATTATATTTTTTACCAATAAATGATAATATTCCTTTAACAAAAAAATATAAGCAATCCCATAAAAATGAGACTATAAATTAAAGTATTATCTCTTTGGTAACTTATAAATTACACACCATAAAATGTGTATAAATGAATTCAAAATTTAATAATTATGAATAAGTATATATTCAAGTAAATTAAATTAAATCCCCAGTATAAACATCCCATAAATGTAAATGGGTAAATAATAACAAATATGTCTCTAGGGAGTGGAAATTATGAAAAAATTCCCTTAAAAATAATGTATAATTGAGGTTAGAGTTAATAAATGCATTGATTATTTGTGAAAAATGTAAATGTTTAAAAATTAGTGAAATGAATACTTGATATAATAATATTAAAATTCACAAAACATAATTCCATAATATATTCCATGAAGTAAAAGTATAACCCAATGAGTGGAAATTGATGTTTGAAACCATTTTCCTCACACTTCTACATTATTGAATATTATTTAACCTTAAGTATAATGTTTTCAAAACTGTCCTTAATTTATAACAGAATCATATTAAATATCATGTTATTATATTTAGGGAATTATTTAATCATCAATTATTTCTTCCATGTTATTTATGCATTAAATATTAAATGTCATCATCC
The DNA here is from genome assembly GCA_963277665.1 of Viscum album. Lineage (NCBI taxonomy): Eukaryota > Viridiplantae > Streptophyta > Magnoliopsida > Santalales > Viscaceae > Viscum > Viscum album. The sequence goes on from OY728123.1 coordinate 777,728,246, forward strand.
ACTACAGGCGTACCCTTACTAAGCATCTTAGATCACCCTTTTCATTCAATCCCTTGGATTAATATACTAAGAACTGTACTATAAAAGTCATTTAGGGACATGATAATTATATAATATTTATGTTCTCAATGGAAATTATATTCTATATTTTATGTTTTCATATGTAATGTGAGTTTAAAGTGTGTATCTAGTTTACAAATATTCTTAAACTATTATGTTATTTGTATATGAACACCTGTATCTAGAGAATAATTAATAAAGTAACCATAAAATCTCAACTACTAAAAAAGGTCTTTATAAACATATATTTTACTTTTCCATCTATTGGAGAATATAGATATCTCTATGTTCCAAGGTAGCAATAATTTTTTTATCTCCTTCATAAAGTGAAATTTGAATTGCGAGACCATCCAATAACTTGAAATATGCATAAATATTTCTTCCTAATCAAGGTATTCTACGTAACTAGTTGAATAATCCTAGTAATAAATATAATAATTCTATGATATAATGAAATGTTTCAATGATGTACTGATGATAATCCCTAACATCGTGTCTTTAACATAATAACATATAGGGGTAAGTAATTCATTTTTAATTGAAAATTTCTCATTAGTTTGATTAACTTCATGTTTTGAGTCACCATTGATGTTGTGGTGAGCCATCTAAATCTGAAAGACTCACTCTAAAAAAGTGACGATGGCTTAATTATATTTCCATATTTCTTTTTCATCTTTATGATAATGAAAACGAATAGAGAGAGAGACTACTTTATATTATGAATAGAAGACAATCCCTAATCCAACCATGTAATATTAAGGGTTTTCAATTTTCATACCTGATGTGATTAGTGAGAAAAATCCAAATAAATTTCACTTATTTATATGTATTATATATAAATAGTAATTCTATATTAGAGAGATTTATAATCAACCTCCCATTCTCAAGGATCGGGTGTGCTATTAAAAATTCTGATAATGCCTACCACTTGGATTCCTATTGAGGAATCAAATAGATATCAATCTATTATAGATTGACATCCCATCACTCAAAATTTCTGATCACCATTGGTATGATTTTAAATACCTTATCATATGAACATTATAGATCAAATGGAAATTGTGATGTGAGATATATTGTGTAAACTTCTACATCAAAAAGATTAATTCCAACAAGTTATTCTAGATATTAGAATACAATTACTTGGTTTCCAACATGGTGTGGATGAGATAATAAGAAATATTTTATTTTCCTATGTAATTATTCAAATCTAGGAAAAAAAAAATCAACTATCTAGGGTCCCAACATATATTAATGGAGGGTTTCCTTCAAATTATGGAAAAGGAACTAGTGTGATTTTAGAGGTAAGTTTTGATGTTATTGAAGTCTCTATGGTAGTTATCATAACATTAGTAATAAACCCCATTAATTATTATTATTTTGATGTTTAGTCACTCACATGTGATATTAGAGACTAATCGCGTGATGAAGGTTAGATTCCCTTGGTGTCCTCTTAATTATTTGATGTTTTTTATTAGAGTAATATTACAAATTCCCATGAAATTTTTAGGGTCAATATTGATTTCATGGCAATGCATATTGAAGCTAAGTAAATTTAATGATATTACACTAAATTTTCATTTCCATGGATTAATTTTAATAATATGTTAATGAATAATTACACGTACGACTTCATTTTAATAAATATAGACTAATAAGTATCTACAATTGATAACCAGTTCATCCAGGTAGCACTCAACAGTTTAAAAACAAATTTAAGATATGATGCATAACATTTTGTTATATATATATATATATGGTTCTTCCAAATGAATGAAATTAGTTTACTGATTTGTATCCCATGGGATTACATGAAAGAATTTCCTAGATTGTGATATGGGTCTATCTGAATCTAATTTGAACATGAGTACTCATCCTTAAAGGAGAGTGCATCAAATCTATACATAACTTTGATAATAATTTCATTTATTGGGATATGGATTTCTCCTTTCCAGGAATTCTTGTTGAGGTATACAATGTAGATATTTACTCTGATATGACCTTATTTATTCTTGATGTTGATGATGATTTCCAACCACTTTTGATATTGATCAATTTAGATGATGTTGGATTTAATTTGTTCATCAAACATAGTCTCTACATTGTAACTAAGATTTTGATGCATTATAATCAATTATCTCATCTATATGAAGTGGTTATCTAGAAAACATAGGTGGTGAGTTTTCACATTGGTAATAAACTGTAGAATCATAGTTTTGTTCCAAGTGAATACATTCTAATTCTATTTTAGGAGAGAGATAAACTATTCTTATTTCCTCTATAGATATGGGTTCACTAATTGGTGAGGGTTGTGGATCCTCTTTTTTTCCAAGACTCATCTATTTGAGTTCATAAATGGTGGTAGATATTCCATCCTCAAATGTTGTAGGGGAATCATGAAGGCCATAATCCTCTTATTACTATTCATTAATGTAGATTTTTCTGGACTATAAAGTAGTATTTTTATATATAGGATAGTATTTGTGGTCATTTCATCTGTATTTAATTTTTAGGAGATGTCATTGTGTATTTAGAATGCATTGTAAATCTCACCATTATCTATGGTACCTAGGATATCTTCTCCTTCCATCCAACAATCATTAAGGGAAGATGAGTTACCGACATGTTGAGGATCACAAGCTATATTGAGTCCTTAGTTGGCTTATTCCAAAAACATGGGGGTATATTTATATCTCAGCGATTATGCAAATATCTATTAAGGTTTTTTATACTAAAAGATAACATTTTTACCCTCGGTTACATCACCTGTGGTGCTTATTCCTTGAGATAAACCATGGACACCATCTTTCCTACTCCCATAAGCTTGAATAACAATCAACATATTGAATTGGTAAATTTATATAGCCCATTAAATTAATAAATAGATATTACATATTAGAATAAGAATATTCAATACATAATATTGTGATCCACACAAAAATCATCCAATATTGTTGTCTTTTGATTCATTTATACAAAAAAACTTCTTCAAAAAAGATATATATCATCTCCATATATGTTTATAATAACTAGATTCCATAAGAGTGAAATCAAAATTAAAACTATTCTTTATGAACAATAGAAAAAAGACCAGGAACTAGTGGAAGCCGGCCCTAAGAAAATTAAATAAAATAGTATGAGAGTTTGGTATACAAGGGGTTATTACATAGGAAAGTGCACAAAACACCACATATATCAGCCTCCAAAAGTGGGGCACAATAATCGGGCATTGTGAAAGACCACATCCCACTAAGATCAATGAGTACCCACTTTTCTAGAGCATCTTCCACCTAGTTGGACTCCCGATAGACTTGAGAATCCACCAGACGCATTTACGTGACCTTGTTGAGAAAATCAACCAATTGAGGTATCACACAACAAGGAAAGGTTTGTGTCTTGGTCTTCAGCACATGAACCGCATACTGGAAGTCAGATTCAATCCTTATACATTTCCAAAAAAACCGGACAGCATACCTGACAACATATATCATGGCCCAAATTTCAGCTTTGAATGTATTTGAAATTCCAATGGCATGGTGGAAGCATCCCTTTACAAACCCACAGTAGGTACGGAACACTACCCTACATCCCGACGTACCTGGTGTGCCCAACACAGCTCTATCAACATTCACCTTGAGACAAGGAAAAATGGGTGGAATCCACTGAATATGTTTCAAGATTCCAGGCTTGCGCGACAGACCTGAAATTTCAAGCTTTCTCAGAATTTGGAGATCATCAACAGTGTTAGACATGGAGACATCCTGGACCATTGAGGCAGAATAAGAATCCCTATAGAAAGCCATAATACCATGATGTACTATGTAATGTGCATCACAAAACAACATTCGGTTATGAGCTTCCCGAATATCTGCAATAACAACAACAACAACCACCAACATCAAGTTCTGAATTTACCCACTGCATTGAGCATACACGATGCTAGACAGAAGGTCCAGGACTGGCCTATAGGTGTCAACCACACTTACAAATAGATACCCAATGTAAGCCCAAAGCTGCTTGGCACGACTACAGTCCATAAAGACATGTTGTATCGAGTCTTCCTTAGCCCTGCTAATTGAACACATAGAGGCCATTTTTAGGACAACCCATTTGAAAAGGTCAATTTTGGGCATTAAATTTTTCTAAATTCACCATATCAAGAATAATCTAGAGTTAAAAATGAATCCATCTTTGAAATGCAGCATCCACCCTAGTGTAGGAGTTAGAACCCCACAAGTTGTCCTGTAAAAATCCCTACAGTTAAACTGCGCTGTTTTGGCATGGGCCTAAATCAGAGTATCAACATCCATGAATTCATATCCATTGATTTCATTTTACACCTGCACAGGAATATCCAAAATAGCAGCATGAATTTGTGAAAGTAAACCCAAGATGGACATTGGGGATGCTACAGTTGGAACATTAAGATCAAGAAGGGGCTGTGTGAGCCACTTTTTTGTCCAACAATTCAAGGTGTAATCCCTATAATCCAAACATTTAGAATACTTCATTATCCTCAGATATAGATTCTTGATAGATTCCAAATATGATGAGGAAAGATAATATTTATAAACATTTAGAATCCTCTTTTTTATTCGATTCGAAAGGAAGTCATCATTAGCTTCATGTGTGATTAGGTTCCAAGTGAATTTCCCAATAAAACCATCATTGAAGGTACAGAGGTCCTTTACCTCAAGGCCCTTGATCTCCATAGGCTTTATGCATTCCTTCTATGAAACTGTAATCAGATTCCTTTCATGGGGTGACCCCATCCATATAAGTTTTTGTACCATGATCTGAAGCACCTTAATAAGTCCTCCCAACCATCTATAAAGGGAGAAGGAATAAACGAACCTCGATGTGTTCACTGAGTTCACCAGGTAGACCCTCCCAGCTAGTGACATAGACTTTCTCTTCCAACTGGCTAGCTGATGTATTATACTAGCAGAAATTCCCTCCAAATATGGCTTTTCACCTTTCCCCAAAACAGTGGGACCCCAAGATATTTTAAAGGAAGTGATCCTCTCCTCACCCCAAGATACCTTACAATACTGTTCCTTTTTCAAACTAAAACTCCATTCCCAAATATGATAGAAGACTTTTCCAAGCTAATGGCCTGGCCAGCCACCTCCTCATAATGAATGTAGAGGGCCTTAGGTGAGTATATAGTTCTCCTTGATGATTGTCCAAGTAATAAGATGTCATATTCATACAAGAGAAGATATGGGGCCTGCCCACTCACACTAGCCCTGATCTGCTTGTACAATCCAATTGGCCAAGGTTGTTGATACATCTACTAAGATAATCCTCTACAAGCCCAAAAAGAATCCCAGAAATTAGATCACCTTGTCTCACCCCTGTTGCACAGAAAAAAACCCTCGAGACCCCATTGACAAGAATTTGCAGCCTTGAAGAGCCAAGAAAAATGTGGATCATGTTCACAAATCCAGAAGACAAGAATTCCTCTTAAGAAAAAAAAACATAAAATCCCATTTCAACCTGTCAAAGTCCTTGGACATGTAAATTTTGATGGCAAATTTCCCTTCTTTTTTCATCCTTCTCAGAAGGTTGACACTCTTAGAGGCCATGAATACACACTTTTGGATGTTCATCTCATGGAAAAATCTAAATTGGTTAACCGTGATAATACCATCAACCATACCACCCATCCTTCTCATACAAATCTTACTAATAAGCTTGGGTATTGTTTTCCTAAGAGCCACCGGCCTGAATTACATGATGTAAAGGGTATTATCTTTCTTGGTGATGAGCGCAATAAAACACAAGTTCCTACCATGTGGCATATAAGAATGATAGAAGAAGTCCCTAATGTCCTGCACAATATCATTCTGCAAAATTTCCCAGTAAAACATGAAATATTTGTTTGTAAATCCATCTGGGCTAGGGAACTCTCCCATTTGAGAGAGAGGAGGGCAGATCTGATATCCTCATTGCATGGGGAAGAAGTTAGGATCTGATTCGACTGATCATCAATGAAGGAGCGTATGTTGTCCACCATACAGTGAATACTGGACAGCCCATTTTCAGAGTACATTCCCTTAAAGTACTCAACCATAGCAATTGAAATCTCATTCTCTTATGTGTAGATATGCCTATCAAATCTAATCACATTGGTCTTTTCAAGCGCCCTCTTTTATTCATGCATTCTATTGAAGAACTTATAATTTCTATCCCCATCCATTATCCACTGCACATTCAGTTGGTTTTTAACCAATCATTACCTCACCATTAAAAGATCATCAATATTGTTATGGGCTACAATTTCCTCTCAAGGCACCCTCAACTACTACCCCTAAACAGTCCGAATCCTGGCCAACTCATCCTCTGATTTCTTGACATTCTCATCCATTTTTGTAAAGGAATCCCTACTCCATTCTCTTAGAAGCCCCTTTAGATGCTTAAGTTTCGCATCCATTCTTTGGAGAGGGCTTCAAATGGCTTCAAGTTTCCATGATTCTAAAACAAGTTCCCTACATCCTAGCATCACAATCCATCCAGTGTTGAAAAAAAATGGTATAGGGGAAAACCTTGTCACCTGAGTCTCAACATTGACAACAGTTGGGTTGTGATCAGAGTGGTGCTTAGTATGTTTTAATCCAGAAACACCATATTCTATAGCCTGATCATCAATATAGACAAAGAATCTATCAATCTTGGAAGATTATTTTCCTTCCCAATCGTATCTACACCATATGAAATCATCGCCAGAAATTTCAACTTGATTCAGATTGCAGAAATCAATACAGTCAGAAATTTCAAGGGTAGAAATCTTATTAAAATTTGTTCCAGTTTTTTTCCACGGGCTTCAAAATAGTATTGTAATAACCAATTAGAAACCATTTTTGATCCATCCTCCTAGAGATGAATTTTACCACCTCCCATAAATCCCTCATCTTGATATAAGAGTTGGAATCATAATCAAAGGACAACGAAATATTCTATCCAGCAATGCTAAAGTTAACTAGAACACTTTGAGGTCCACTGTCAAATGAAGTAATCTGTAGGGTGTTATGCACTAACACTAACAAGTGATCCCTAGAGGATTCATATTGATTTCTGGCCACAAAACTGTATCCTAGTGAGTCCCACCTGAAACCCATCTAGTTATCAAATAGAACTTTAGGTTCAACAATACTGACATACATTGGTTTGTAGGTCAAGATATAATGTCGAAGGGCACTGATTGTGCGGGATTTTCCCAGCCCTTGACAATTCCAATACATAATCCTCATTTCATACAAACCATACCTCTTAACAGAGGTCCCCCATTATTATCCACTGATTCTTGAATGTTCCCTTTTTCCTTTGACCTCCCAGTCCCATCTTTAGGCCATGCCCAGGTACAGTGGTGCTATCATGCTCCTTGATTACCTGTTTTTCCCCTCTAGCTTCATTCTCCATACTAGTACACCGGTTTTGGGCATCATTTTTAGTAGACAGCTCATCCACTCAACCAAAATGACCCACAATAGCCTCACCTGTACTGATTGGGCCTGATTCTGTAGGTAGCTTACCCTCCACCCGTAATGTCTTTCCATCCTCATCTAGCAGCCCAAAAGATCCACCTGCAACAACATCATCACCTGGACTGATTTGATGAGCTCCCTTCACCTGCACCACCTAAATTGCTTCATCCAGCATCCCAAACATGCCACTAGCATCAGCAATCCCATCACCCCCTGCGTTGCCTACATTAGAATGTTGAGCCACTTCCACCTCATCAGAACGAAGTCTTCCACTCAGAGGGATAAAGGTGTTGTTGGACTTGAGGGGAGGATCACTGCCCAGAATCATCCTCCTTCATACAGCCTTGGAGGGGGAGATATAAGTAAAATATCCTCCTGGGTCAGAAGCCATTAGTCGGTCAATGCTGGCATCCCCACCAATTCCATGAAATACTGATAAAGTTGAGTTGATAGTACAATTAGTCCCCAATCCTATGCTCTTCTCCACATTGGCATCATTATGAGGTATGCCATCCACCATATCCCCCAAGAATCAAAATCACCATAGGGAGAAGAAACCACCAGATTTTCATCAACTCGGCCCCCACATCCAAAATAGGTCTACTAAGAACCACATTGCGCATTGAATCCTTCACCGTTGCCATAAAGGAAAAGCCCCCTTTGGCCAGATTCCCCTTCTGCCCAGGCCCAGACCCCTGACCAGCACCATTTCTCTCCAGGTGCTCCATAGGGAATTTTTCCTTCCACTTCCTTCTCCTACACGTTCTCTCATCATGTCCCTTTATCATGCATGAATGACAGACTGTGTCCCACTTACACTCAGCAATTGTGTTCCCAAAGAGAAAGTACCTCAAGCAGAATTTCGGATTCCTCTCATACAAGATATCAAGCTTCATACTGTCATCCCTCATTTTTAGAACAACCTCCTCCACAAGCATGCATGACATGTCAACTTCCACCAAGATTATGGAATAATTCCCTAGCCTCGGGCTTTCTGTCTGTCGGTCCATTTGAATCATATTGCAAACCAAAAATGCAATATCACATAGAATCCTTGGGTGCCATTACAACCAATTTAGTTTATAAATTTTGATCCATATTTGTGTATACATACTACATAAATTCATGGGATCAATGTTTCTATCCCATTCATGAACATTCAGAATCCCTGGGTTCAAGGAAATAGTACATTTTCTCCACACTTTCCTCTTACCTTCATCTCAGGGGAAGACAACATGGTAGTATCCCCTTCCCATCGTGATCATCCTCCAGTCCTCAAATTCCTACAACTCTGCAACCCTTTTAATCAGGTCCTGATATTTCCACAGCCGCTCCCCCTTAGGGATTATGACTCTCGCAATTGTTTAATATCAGCATAAATTTACATCATAACAATTTCAAAACATACATACTATATAACACATAATAATATTAAGTCTTTTTATAATGTTTGGTAGTTCAAAATACATGGATCAAAAAGGAATAAAATAATGTGATCCATGAAAGAATAACAATGGAATAATACATAAGCTTTTGGAATACATTTAAGAATATAAAATAATTTCAATAATCAAGGATCACCTCTAAGACACCATAGTGGATTTTGATTAATGTTTCATTTTTCATGATAGTTTTATTTTAGTAGTTATGATCCATTTGATTTGAAAATGGTTCCTTCGTCTTTCGAATATAAATTAAGATTTAAATATCATCTACATTCATTATACACATAAATATAATCATCCATAACATATATAGATAAAAATTGATTTAAACCATTCATGGAGACGGTATGTTGTACATACGCATATATGTTGTCTTCATTTTCTAATGAAAATAAGGAAACAAATATAAAAAATATCTTATCATTCCATTAAAATAATCAAATCATATAAAACAAATATATTTATTAAATATATCCTTGTTACAATCCATGAAATTTCCCTAAACATATCATACATAAAGAGTATATCAAAATAGATAAATATTAATTACATAACATAATGATCCATATTAAAATAATTTTTTCCTAGTACATTTTGAATTATAGAAACATATGTAATAGTTTCATAGTGGATATATGAAATATGATACAATGTTCGTAAAAACTACCACACTTCATCAACATATCATACACAATACATTTCATCATAAACTGTGTAAAGAAAACATAAGAAAGGGTGATCACAAATTCTCAATAATGGTAATGTAATGCCCCGACCCCAGCTACCCAGAGTCGGTGCATTACTTCGTAACATTGGCATGATCACAGAAGATCAAGTCTCGAAAGACCGATTAGTTTAGTAGCCTTGGAATCACTAGATACATTCATAAATGTTACATTACATCACAAAGTGAAAAACTATAATAACATAGTCTCCATAGTCCACACTTCTATCCTCTTCTGACTATCCCTGCAGGTCATTCATAAAATACTTCTTCACATCCTGGAAAACATTAAAACATTGAAAGGGGTGAGCTCAGATGCTCAGTAAGGATAACAATATTGCGGAAGCTTTCATAAATAATCATTAACATTTAAGGCAATGTATAACTAAAACAAAAGCCTTTTTAAACTTGAACTTTAGCATAATATGGAAAAAATAAAATGAGATAATGCCATTTACTTACTCACATGGATATTCTACTAATCGAATAATCCCATGCAACATCAATAACCATTTTCATAATGATGGAATGCATAATGCCAGACTATCATAACCACGTAGCCAAGGCCTCGTGCCAAGACCACAAATAAAATTTTGTCAAGGCCTCGTGCCAAGACACTAGTTTGTCTCATGAGACCTTCCGATGCATCGAGGAGCTATAGCGGGCTCCACCCGTCACTTATTAAGTCCAATGCATTCCCCATATGAATAGGTTTAAACATATCATAAACCATAACGTAATTGTATCACACAAAACATGCATAAAGGAAACATAACATTTCCACATTTCAATCACAAGATATAAATACAACACATTGATATAATAAAAATGCTTTCAAAACCATTTTCAATACCAAAATAAAAGAAAGTTAAAACTTTTTATTTATTTTTCATTAAAAAAATGATGGCTTGTAGAGGAAGCCGAAACTAAATTAATGGTCACGGCGGCAGAGAAGTCATTGTCGCCGCATAAGTACGGAAAGAAAAACATTCCCTTTTGTCGTTTAGCAAAACTCTTCGTATAAAAAAGATTCCTTTTGAATAAACGTAAAAGTCAAAGGGGTTTATACACCGTATAAAAGAAAGTTGTGTATAAAACAAAATATGCCTCAATGAAAGGGGATTGAGACGAAGTCCTTAAAAAGATCAATTTTTTAAATAAAGTACATCTATAATGTGTATTCACGATAAGTACACATAAATAATGTAAAAATACAATATAGGACATAATAATATCATGACATAATTTGAAAGTAGGAGATTAACCCAAAGAATGGATGTTGGGTTAAGAAATTCCCTTACCTTGCGTCTTGTCTTGACTCGACCGTTCTTTAAAATCCTGAATAATAAACTAGAGTTAATTTATATTTACTTAAGAACCTTTTTCATTTTCATTATTCCATTTATATCACTTATTACCATGTTATGAACATTATTTAATTATTTAAGTTAATAACGGTCGTTTTGTCGATCTTTGGTACTTGAGTCAACAATAAACTTCTTATAATTACGAGTTGTTTATGTGGTAGAATATCCATTATCTCCAGAATTATATTCATGATTTAGATGTCATATATATCATATATATCCATTATATACATTCATTTATAATATTACATAACATTTAGAGGTAATAAATGAAATGCACCGTTCATGGAGACGGTAAGCCGTACGTACGCATGAACGCTACTTTCATTTCAATTTCATATTAAATGGAAAGAAATCATAATGATATAAATGTATAATATAAATCCAGTATAATATAGTGTATAATACCATTTACTCCATCCTTTATACATCCCACATATGGCATTAACGATTTAAATCACTTTGAGGGGGCGGTAGTCCGCACTTCCTAAAATGAAATTATCGCGTTTTACCCATAATGGAAATCATAAAGTATGCCATAAATGAGAAATACGGAAGCATAAGTAAAACATAAACATATTATATATCATATATAAAAATAGTGACATCTTAATGGCCACCTTTGAAGGTGTTATATGAGTGTTGAACAATCATCGTTTCGTGAGGCAGAAATTCGCCATCCACAGAAACCGTATGTTCTTTAACCATTAGATGTAAGTGTGTGTAAGTGTAGCTCGAATACTTCTTATAACAACATCCTAGTATATTGAGGATTCTGGTGTTTTTACAAAATAAATGAATAAAAAGTGTTTAGGGGGTTGGAGAAGAAAAATGAAACAAAACAACATTAGAGAAGACATTACCTCAAAATCGGGTAACTCTTTTTGATTTGAGCCAAAGGCTTCCTTGGGAAGAGTTCTGCCCAATGTGAGGCTTCTAGGAGTAATAGGGGGAAGTTGGTAGAGTATCTGGGCAGAGGTTGGCCGAGTCAAATGGCTTTAAAGTGTAAATGAGGTGGGAGAGGTGGGGGCCTTTTATAAGTGGAGAGGAGGGGCTCTTTTGGAAAGATTGAAATGTTACATTATTACACAATGATTTTCGGATTATAAAGGTCCCACACTTATATAATTCGTGGATACGGTGATAAGGGTTCGAAATATACCCATCCAATTGTCTTTGGACAAGTTTATGCCTTGGATTTTACATTATCTTTTCATATTATTAAAATCGTTAAATAATGAGGTCATCGCTGCATCATAATGATGTCATAAATATTTTAATTTATTTAATGTCTAAAAATTATAAAAAAACTACTATGATGTAGGAAATATTTTTATCTTTCTAATGAATATTTATAATCAAAATTTGGACTTGTGTAACCCCACTTAAAAACTGTTTTAGTAAAACAACTCCTGTTTGTGTCATTTTTTACTTTAACATTAAATAAAAGGTATTTATGTCATTTTCCAACTAAAGTGGCTCCATGGGGTCCCCAAGTTGACCCATGGATTTTCTTGGTCGGACATGACTCATCCAATAGGTGTAGGACAAGTTTCAAGCTCATATCATATTATTAAAACATTATTTTTACCTTAAACTACACTAATTACCTCTAATCGCGATTAAGAACTTAAAAGTTACTATTCACCAAAAAATTATTTTAATCTCATGGAACCAAATTTTACTTCTTAATGAAACCATTTATGTTGGATTTTTGAAAATCAAATCACATAAGTGGTAATATTTCATTTTAACGAAAAATTAGTTTTTAACAACCACTTAGTGGTTTCACTATTCATCAAAAATTGATGTTTTTCAGAATAAGGCCAAAACTTCACCCTAAGCTATAATTGATATTCCGAATTCAAAAATGATGTCTATTTTACAAAATTCCAAACATATAAGTTGAATTAATTAATTTTATAATTAATTCCTGCTGTTACAAAAAATAGCGTGTTTTTAAGAAACAATTTATATCAAAAGATTGGCAATTGTTTATGTCCAATTTCAATGTTAAATTAATTATAATGACCACCATTGGATAAAATGGTAAAAATATATTCTAATTATAATTTAAAACCACTAAACAGTATAATTTATCACTATAAATTATTTTGATTAAAAAATTAGTTTTTAAGTATTTTTCACTATTCATAAAAAATTAGAAGTTATCAGAAAAATACCAAAATTTCAACATAGGAAAATTTCGATATTCCGAATCCAAAAATGAAGTCCATTTTGAAATATTAAATTTCTATAATTTTAAAAGGTGGTTATTACTATTCATAACGGCTACTTTGATTAGTCGCGGTGTTTTAGAACTCGAAGTTGCGTACAATGCAAGCTATTGCATTATTGAATGAGAAGCGTATCATGGAAGCTCGGGGTGTTACATTCTCCCCTCCTTCAATAAATTGCGTCCTCGCAATTTGAAATTTTTTCTTTGAAAGTAAAAGGTTGAAAATAGAAAATACCTTTGTGGAAATCCCTCATCGGAAATAAGGTTAATAAAATTTAGTCTTAATAAGGGGGAAATGGAAATAAGAAAGTCACCACCAAACTATGATCTTGATAAGGAGAACATTGGTGGCAATTAGAGACATATAATTGGAGGGAAAACGTAAATATTTGTAGGGAGTTATTGAGGTCATCAATCACAATCAACTGTCAAATTGAGGGCCTCAAAGCCTTCAATCTATGTTGATTTGAAATATCATCAGTTCAAAAAGACATAAGGTATTAGGATAACACATTATTTTTGTTTTAATATCCCTTTACTAATTTTAAGAATTAATTTATTCATTGAATAAGAGATAGGTATATATATATATTTATGCTTGACAATTAGAGTTTCAACTTTCAACTCATCTTTCACTCAAAAAGATATAGAACTCAAAAATATTATACTTATCCTAATTGTATAAGGTTCCAAATATTAACACATACCATTTAGATTAGTAAAATTATTTTGTAATAACCAGGGACTTCTTGTAGGCTAGTGGTAGGAAATAAAGGCCTGTCGCACTATGGTTGTGGGTTCGATTCCTACATCTTTGTCCGACGCGACATGTTATGCCCCACCCTGCAGGTTGTCCTTTTCCTAAAACTATAGTATCATAATATTCCAAAAATAATCTTCATAAATGCTTTAACCTTAAACAATACTATCCATGGTTCAACTTAATCCATTCCAACCTTAATAGTTATCCAAAATACCTCCGTCCAGACTTTCTCTAAAAGGTCTCTAAATTCCAAAATCAATTGTTACATCAGATTCCCCAAACAAAGAAAATATTCTCTTATTGTCACATACTAAAAATATGATTACCTTAATCATATTACCTTAATCAAAAAGTACTGTAGTACAATCTTTATATATATCACATTATTCTTATAACCAGAATATAATCCTTGAGCCCAAAATCACCAATACATTAATTATTCCGCTTCAACTATAGTCAATGCATAAGATTGTCCTTGATCCCTTGGCCTTTTCTGAGTTATGTTTCCTTGACGCTTAGGACATTCATTTGCATAATGCCCCATTTCCCTACAATTGTAGCATTCAACTTTGACAGCCTCTTTCTTTCCCTTGCAATCACGATCCTGATGACCCTTTTCTCCACATTTATAACAAACTCCCATTCCTTTTAGGCACGTACCAGGGTGATTCTTCCGACAATTATCACATAATGGAAAATCCTTCTTTCCCTTTTTCCCTTTATCTGTCTCTTGTTCCCCCGTTCTCTTCTTCTCTTGCTTTACTTTGTTGTCATAAGACTTAGAGAATTCCTTTTCTGTCTTGATAGCACACGAGACAATATCTTCGTATGATGAGAAGGATTGTGATACTAAAGCTCGACGGAGAAATGGTTTTAACCCATCAAAGAAAAGATCAATCTTACTCCTTGGGTTACGTATATAATCGGCAGCATGCCTCGCTAACCTTGTAAAGTTAGCCTCATACTTTGCGACATTCTCATCCTCCTTCTGCCTCAAACTCAGAAATTTCTTTTCCATATCTGCTCGATGGTCACGAGGAAAGTATTTTTCTAAGAAAATCTCTTTGAACTCCCTCCATTCCATATTCGATACGTCATCATCTTCCTTTGCGTTTTGAATCAGCGACCACCACTGATCGACATCTCCAGTGAGGCGGTAAACTGCCATGACAACCTTCTCCCTTTTTCTACTCCCCAAGGCATGTAATATTTTCTCTAAGGAGTTTATCCATTTCTCAGCTACTAATGGATTTGTACCCCCATTAAATGTTGGTGGTTGTTGCCTCATGAAGCGGTCTGACATTGATCCTCCACGTTGCGGATCAGGGTGCTCCATACGAGTAAGGTTATTATTCATAACCTGAGTGAGTTGTCCCAGTATGGTAATAAGTTGATCAACACCAGTTTTATCTCCAGATCCACAATAATTATCTTGAGTAGGAGGGCAATCCCTACACGGAGTTCATGCATTGATACGGTTTCCATTCCTTCCACTAGGCGCCATTTCTATACAATGGCATAAACTAGATTAGTTTATGAATCAAAATACATAATTCCATACTTATAAAATACTTAACATAAATTGAACTATTTATGGATATAATCCACAATCATAAAAAGGTTTTCATTGAGGAAGTATATACTCATAACCTTTCATAGTGGTTTGTAAAGAAAATGAGAATTATCCTAAGCATATCCCCCGGGAGTGTCGTAACCAAGAGTGCAGCAAGGCCCGTTGTCGGGCACCAGTTCCCGTTCGAGTCTAGCTCAAAGCGGTGTTTTCGGGTTTTACCCCTAGGTACATCTGTGCCAGATCCTCCTCTACCTGCTCGTATCCAGACAGGGATGTATTGCTCAGAAAACTCATAACATCTCTATAATACCAAAATTCTAGGAAGTTCTTCTCTACTAATCCTCAAAGTCTATCTTTGGGCTATGTGCTCTAATCAGAGTTTATCTAAATCTAGCTTCCAAGGTTAGTACTAAACTGCCTCTGATACCAACAGTAACGCCCCGACCCCAGCTACCCAGAGCCGGTGCATTACTTCGTAACATTGGCATGATCACAGAAGATCAAGTCTCGAAAGACCGATTAGTTTAGTAGCCTTGGAATCACTAGATACATTCATAAATGTTACATTACATCACAAAGTGAAAAACTATAATAACATATTCACCATAGTCCACACTTCTATCCTCTTCTGACTATCCCTGCAGGTCATTCATAAAATACTTCTTCACATCCTGGAAAACATTAAAACATTGAAAGGGGTGAGCTCAGATGCTCAGTAAGGATAACAATATTGCGGAATCTTTCATAAATAATCATTAACATTTAAGGAAATGTATAACTAAAACAAAATCCTTTTTAAACTTGAACTTTAGCATAATATGGAAAAAATAAAATGAGATAATGCCATTTAATTACTCACATGGATATTCTACTAATCGAATAATCCCATGCAACATCAATATCCATTTTCATAATGATGGAATGCATAATGCCAGACTATCATAACCACGTAGCCAAGGCCTCGTGCCAAGACCACAAATAAAATTTTCTCAAGGCCTCGTGCCATGACACTAGTTTGTCTCATGAGACCTGCCGATGCATCGAGGAGCTATAGCGGGCTCCACCCGTCACTTATTAAGTCCAATGCATTCCTCATATGAATAGGTTTAAACATATCATAAACCATAACATAATTGTATCACATAAAAAATGCATAAAGGAAACATAACATTTCCACATTTCAATCACAATATATAAATACAACACATTGATATAATAAAAATGCTTTCAAAACCATTTTAAATACCAAAATAAAAGAAAGTCAAAACTTTGTATTTATTTTTCATTAAAAAAATGATGGCTTGTAGAGGAAGCCGAAACTAAAATAATGGTCACGGCGGTAGAGAAGTCATTGTCGCTGCATAAGTACGGAAAGAAAAACATTCCCTTTTGTCGTTTCGGAAAACGCTTCGTATAAAAAAGATTCCTTTTGAATAAACGTAAAAGTCAAATGGGTTTATACACCGTATAAAAGAAAGTTGTGTATAAAACAAAATATGCCTCGATGAAAGGGGATTGAGACGAAGTCCTTAAAAAGATCATTTTTTTAAATAGAGTACATCTATAATGTTTATTCACTATAAGTACACATAAATAATGTACAAATACAATATAGGACATAATAATATCATGACATAATTTGAAAGTAGGAGATTAACCCAAAGAATGGAAGTTGGGTTAAGAAATTCCCTTACCTTGTGTCTTGTCCTAACTCGACCGTTCTTTAACCTCCTGAATAATAAACTAGAGTTAATTTATATTTACTTAAGAACATTTTTCATGTTCATTATTCCATTTATATCACTTATTACCATGTTATGAACATTATTTAAATATTTAAGTTAATAACGGTCGTTTTGTCGATCTTTGGTACTTGAGTCAACAATAAACTTCTTATAATTACGAGTTGTTTATGTGGTAGAATATCCATTATCTCTAGAATTATATTCATGATTTAGATGTCATATATATCTTATATATCCAGTATATACATTCATTTATAATATTACATAACATTTAGAGGTAATAAATGAAATGCACCGTTCATGGAGACGGTAAGCCGTACGTACACATGAACGCTACTTTCATTTCAATTTCATATTTAATGGAACAAAATCATAATGATATAAATTTATAATATAATTCTAGTATAATATAGTGTATAATACCATTTACTACATCCTTTATACATCCCACATATGGCATTAACGATTCAAATCACTTTGAGGGGGCGGTAGTCCGCACTTCCTAAAATGAAATTATCGCGTTTTACCCATAATGGAAATCATAAAGTATGCCATAAATGAGAAATAAAGAAGCATAAGTAAAAAATAAACATATTATATATCATATATAAAAATAGTGACATCTTAATGGCCACCTTTGAAGGTGTTATATGAGTGTTGAACAATCATCATTTCGTGAGGCAGAAATTCGCCATCCACAGAAACTGTATGTTCTTTAACCATTAGATGTAAGTGTGTGTAAGTGTAGCTCTAATCCTTCTTATAACAAAATACTAGTATATTGAGGATACTGTTTGTAGAGACCCGAAGCTTATCGTACATGGACATTACATTACTTTTGCGGAATACTTAGTACATAACAAAAACATACACACAAGGATCGTAATAGTTTAGTGTCTTTGGAAACTCGGAACGTAAACTTCTAATTGTGGTGGAAGATCTTCAACATCTCCCATAAAGATCTTCCTTTTTATACCTAAAACCTTTCTTTATATCCTGGGGAAAAGAAAACATAAAAGGGTGAGCTCAAATGCTCAGTAAGGGTAAACAAAGGAAATATCAATCACATAATTTTCATAAGAACATAACATTTTTTGGAAATCTTAACCTGCAAAAGAGAGCATAATTTCATAACATGGGATAAATCATAGTAGTGAAATGAAATCATAACATAAAACATTACTCATTGTGGCATACACACATAATCATAGAGAATCATTTCTTGTTAGTTAAGACTCATTGCCAAGACTATCTTAGTGGACAAAGTCCCTTTCTGAATCGAGTAATCCTCGTTTCAGTCCTGTTTCACTGAACCGGTATAACCTACCATTCCAGCCATGTCTATCTCATGAGATATAAAATCTTTACCCAATGCATTGGAGGGAGATATAGGTCCCACCCATCTCTTAATGAATCCTTTCTTATGTGTTCCACAAAATCATAAATCATACATCATTGCATAACCCATGTAATAAAAATGGGATTCTTAAACAACATGACATCATAAAACCATTCATATAAGATAAAGGAATTCATAAACATAATTCCATCACAACATAGTAAAATCAATGTAAAAATATGGATAGAAACAGAACCCTTTATTATCTTATATGGAAAATAATTTTGATAAAACACTTGAATTGAATTCTTGAGGAAAATATCCTTTTATCTTCAAAATCAATTTCTTTTCACAAAACATCATGCGATTTTAAAAGAAAGAGATTTTATTGAAAATAGTCATGAAATCTTTTAGAGGAAGCTTCATGAAAATAAGGCTTTATAAAACAGTAGAAATCCGTTCGTGCCGTATAAGTTAAAAAAAACATTCTTCGTACTTTTGTCGGAAAAGTCAAAAAGTACCTCGTACGGAAAAACGACAAAAGATTCCTTTCATATTCTTTACTAAAAACTCACCTAAGGGTAAAATTGGATTTAAACTATTGCAAGTGGATGGAAACAATATTACATATTGAGGGAACATGGATGTAGATGATAAAATACACCCCAGTAAATACTTACGAATAAACAATCTCGGATAAAAATGAGATTGTGATATTTCCCTTACCTTAGGTCCGATTTGCTTTGTTCGTGTCCGAAGCTCCTGTATAGTGGTTTAAATAATGTTATTGACTTATTACAGAATCATATTCATTGTTATGATATAATATATGGTTCAATTATGACATTATATTACCCGTTCTTTTGTAAATTCCATGTTAAAGAAGCGTTTTGGGTAAAATCGTTTCATTTATCGTAGGTGTTTTGACTTGTTGTTCTTGACATCATTATTACTTATATCATGATTTACTTACTTCCAGAATATAAAATATGATTTATATATCATATATATTCAGTATATATATATATATAATAGGTAGATAAATAAAATGAAAAACACCGTTCATGGAGACGGTAGTCCGTACGTACGCATGAACGCTGTTTTCCTTTCCATATTGTCTTGAAATGGAAGTAAGTAGATGACATACATATATATATATATACATAAATCCAGTAGCTTTATAATGTCATATATTTCATTATTATTTCTTATATATACTTTATAATCATTCTTAAATGGTTAACATGGAGAATGAATTTCATCGCGTCGTGGAGACGGTAGTCCGTACGTACGCACGAGCGATGATATTATTTCCATAAATATTGAACTGAATTGGAGTGGATTATACAATATATCAGAATCAATATGATGTTGTAATAACTATGTATAGTTATTCTTTACACCATTATACCCATCCATGTAAGGTGGTGGTGGAAAATAGATTACACCACGGCGTGGAGACGGTATTCCGTACGTACGCACGCGCGGTGATTTCTTTTTCCGTAGGATGGATAGATGGTGAAATAGGGTTGTTTCATACTTATAATAAAATATCAGTATATGAGTGATACTGATGTTATTACTTCATAATGAAACAACCTAAGAAGAAGAAGTGGAAGAAGAAATAAAGATGAAAGAATTGGTAACGGTAATTACCTCTTCTTTGAAGCGCCTTTTGGAGACCTCCTCTTAGGGAACTAAAATTGGTCTTTGAGGAAGACCAGAACCTCTAGGATGTTGCTAGGGAAGTGGAGAAGAGATTTTGGCAGGGTTTGGCCGAGCTTGAGAGCTCAAATTGGTGTGAGGAGGAGGGGGAGGAGGTGTCCTTTTATAGGGGAGGAGAGGGGCACCTTAGGAATTCTTAAAAATATTAATTTATAATAAATCTAACCCCACTTAAAAACCTCCAAAAATGACTCATATTCGAAGCTTAGATGAGATAGGGTTGTAATCTCATCAACCAATCAAATTTAGACATGTTTGGATCTTATTTTAAACCTTATCAATTAGATTTAACTCTAAGTTAAATAATTTAACTTTTACCGTGTCTTTTTGTTTTCTTTCACTATATGGTTAATACACTTACTATAACATGCCAAACGAACCCCAAATTGTTTATTATTAATATATATATCCTTATCTAAGTCATTTGGCCGAACCTTAGATTTTTAGGAATAAAATAACAATTAATAATATAATATTTGATTTAAAAACTATTTTGTGTCAATTTTGACACTATTTGATATATGATTTTTGTGAAAGTCATAACAGAATTAAATGTTCGAACCAAGTTGATTAAATCAACATTAATATATCATAGTAACCTATAAAATTAGTGTAATTCATAAAAAATCTCAAATTACATTTATTTTTGTGTTTATAACATCAATTATGTCAATATTTCATTAATAAGATAATTACTGCATCATCGTTGTGTCATAAATAAATTAAATTATTTTATGTCTAAAAATTTCAAATAAAATATCATCATGTAGGAAATCTTTTTAGATTTCTAATGAATATTTACAATAGAATTTATCTTATGTATAACCCCATATTAAAAATGATTTACTTATTAAACTTTGATTTTAACTATTTTAACCTTTCTTTAAATAAATTAATAATAAATGTCCTAATCTAATCCAAGTGGGCCTAAATGGTCATATTTTATTCCTAAGTTTGTTTTTGGTCGAATTACACTTGTCCAATAGAATTAGGACATGTGTTAGGGTAATAGTAATATCATATTTACCCTTAGTTACCCTATTTACTATTAACCGCGGTAAAAAAAGTAAAAAGTTACTATTCACCAAAAAATTATTTTCATCTTATTGAACCACATTTTAGTCCTTGATATTAACCGTGTCTCTCGGATTTTCGAAATTCCATTCACAGAAGCGGTAAAATTAAGTTTTATGCAAAATTCATTTTTTAACCTACCACTTAGTAGTTTCACTATTCATCAAAAATTGATGTTTTTCAGAACAATGCCAAAATTTCATCCCAAGCTATATTTCATATTCCGAATTCAAAAATGAAGTCTATTTTACCAAATTCATAACATAAAAGTTGCATTAATTAATTTTATAATTAAATCCCGCTGTTAAAACAAATAGCGTGTTTTTAAGAAACAATATCTATCAAAAGATTGACACTTGTTTATGTCTAGTTTAAATGTGAAATTACATCCAATGACCAACATTGTATTAAATTGTAAAAATATATTCTAAATATAATTTAAAACCACTCAAATTAATAATTTATCACTATTAATTATTTCGATTAAAAAAGTTGTTTTTAATTATAATTTAGTAATTTTTCACTATTCATCAAAATATGAAAGTTATCCGAAAAGTACCAAAATTTCACCTTAGGCTAAATTCGATACTCCGAATCCAAGAATGAAGTCCATTTTGAGAGTTAAAATTTCTAAAATTTAAAAAGTGGTTATTACTATTCATAACGGATAGTTTTAATAATATTTTAATAGCATATCATTGTTTTGTGAAACTCAGGATTACGTACCACACACGCTATCGAGGAAGGTTGCGATTGCGTGTAATGCAAGTCAAGTCAAGGATGCGTGTTGTGCAAGCTCCTTTTGGTGTAGCGTATAACACAAGACATTAGTAAAATAAAAAAGAATACTTTTCATAAAATCTCGGGCTGTTACATTCTACCCCCCTTAAAATGAATTTCGCCCTCGAAATTCGTCGGGGTTATAAATGGTTTACTATTCGAAAGTTTCTTTAATAGAAACCCACATCGTAAAAGGGAATACCAAAACTTGGCTTTAAAAACTAAAGTATGAAATGTAACGATTACCCAAATAAACTAATCACTGGGTTTCCACATAGGTGAAAATATGGATATGGAAGAGAAATCTAACTATCATGTTCTGATGGAGAGTGGTAGAGAACATGGCTATGGAAAAGCCAGTAATCACAAATCCATAAATTTGTGATGATCTAAGGTACCATCTGATTCATCAGGTATAAGATCACTAGGACAACATATTTGGTTTTCAAGATCATTTCCCTAAAGTTAAAGAATTTGAATTAGAATAAATACTTACTTTATTTTGGTACAATCTCACTGTTGTTCGTGCCTTTAACAATTTCCACTTCATCTCTTAAATAAATGAAGTTGAATTTGTTATTCGTGAAGTGTTAGCAGATCATGTGATAGAATGACGGGTCATTCCATCTGTCTCAAAAGGTTAGAAAAATTTATATACATAAGTCGATCTATAGTGGGATTAATCATATATGGTTCCTAAAATGGGCTTATACTTCATATATCATACTGCTTAATATGATAAAACTAGTTTCTACTAAACAGGGACTTCCTGTAGGTCAGTGGTAGGCGATAAAGGCCAGTCGCATTTCGGTTGTGGGTTCGATTCCTACAGCCTTGTCCGAAGCGATGGACTGTCGCCCGTCCTGCAGGTTGTCCTTTTTCTAAAACTACGTTACTATAACATCCCATCAATAATATCGAAAATCTTCTATCCTTAAACAATACTAACTTATGTCCAACATAATCCAGTCTAATCTTTAGGCTTATACATAATACTGCAGTCCACTCTCATAATATAGTGACAACGATTACCAGAGATTTAATACTGTCGTTGATCCCCACATATCATAAGATATGTCTTGTTGGTCACATTCCAAACATTCAAAGTCCTTAATCGTGTATTCTCTTGAATACCTTAGTGGAAACATGAGTGCAGTTAAAAGTTAACACTTTCCACATACCAAAATCCTCAAAATTCTATATACTCAAACCATGATATCACTTAGTCCTTATATCAATCATGAGCTCATGAATACTGTCAAATATTTCATTTTCTTATTTTCCCTTCATTATGCGCATATCATCTTTTTTTCCAAAAATACCTCAATCACTTCGAATACCACATTATAGCAATACATAAATATTCCAATACACCATAAAAGTACCTCAACAACATTATTCTTGAATACCAATACATATACACTTCAGTCCATCCACTTCAATGACTGTCCTGGAATAAGTCCTTCCTTGATTTAGAAGTATCTCTTTAGGTCAGGGCATTGAGTTGGGTAATGCCCATGTTCTCCACAAATAAGACATTGAACTCCATAACAATCTGTCACTCTATGACCCTTTTCTCCACACAGATAACATCGGTCCCTCCATTTGAGGTATTCCTCAGGGTTCTTCTTCCCTTCTTTAGAAATCTCAATCTTCCTTTCTTTATGATCCTCAACATGCGAACATGCATAATAGTTTATCTTACTCTTCTTTGATGAATTAGTCATACCACTAAACTTCACCTTGTTAATCATATATCGTGATGACTGATTCGGCATAATCACATTATCTTTATCTCTAGGCATCACACAATTTTGTTGCTCATAGTCACAAATTTGTCCATTGGATTCAATGTTAACCGAATTCCTTCTGGTTCCCTCCATTAACTAAAACACAAAAAGAATTTTGTGAGAGGCGAAATCATGCTAGGGAAGACAACATAGTAAAGGGGGAGTACCTTCAATATCCAACATCTTAGGTTTAATTCTATGATCGTTAGCGTAATTCTATTACTATAACCTATACGTATACTTATCCCTAGGGACATCCCTAGACATACCTTAGAAATATCTCTAGGGATCTCACTAACGTTTTCGCATCATAGTTTCCAAAGGTTGACTAAACCTTTCCTCTGATACCAACTGTAGAGACCCGAAGCTTATCGTACATGGACATTACATTACTTTTGCGGAATACTTAGTACATAACAAAAACAGACACACAAGGATCGTAATAGTTTAGTGTCTTTGGAAACTCGGAACGTAAACTTCTAATTGTGGTGGAAGATCTTCAACATCTCCCATAAAGATCTTCCTTTTTATACCTAAAACCTTTCTTTATATCCTGGGGAAAAGAAAACATAAAAGGGTGAGCTCAAATGCTCAGTAAGGGTAAACAAAGGAAATATCAATCACATAATTTTCATAAGAACATAACATTTTTTGGAAATCTTAACCTGCAAAAGAGAGCATAATTTCATAACATGGGATAAATCATAGTAGTGAAATGAAATCATAACATAAAACATTACTCATTGTGGCATACACACATAATCATAGAGAATCATTTCTTGTTAGTCAATACTCATTGCCAAGACTATCTTAGTGGACAAAGTCCCTTTCTGAATCGAGTAATCCTCGTTTCAGTCCTGTTTCACTGAACCGGTATAACCTACCATTCCAGCCATGTCTATCTCATGAGATATAAAATCTTTACCCAATGCATTGGAGGGAGATATAGGTCCCACCCATCTCTTAATGAATCCTTTCATATGTGTGCCACAAAATCATAAATCATACATCATTGCATAACCCATGTAATAAAAATGGGATTCTTAAACAACATGACATCATAAAACCATTCATATAAGATAAAGGAATTCATAAACATAATTCCATCACAACATAGTCAAATCAATGTAAAAATATGGATAGAAACAGAACCCTTTATTATCTTATATGGAAAATAATTTTGATAAAACACTTGAATTGAATTCTTGAGGAAAATATCCTTTTATCTTCAAAATCAATTTCTTTTCACAAAACATCATGCGATTTTAAAAGAAAGAGATTTTATTGAAAATAGTCATGAAATCTTTTAGAGGAAGCTTCATGAAAATAAGGCTTTATAAAACAGTAGAAATCCGTTTGTGCCGTATAAGTTAAAAAAAACATTCTTCGTACTTTTGTCGGAAGAGTCAAAAAGTACCTCGTACGGAAAAACGACAAAAGATTCCTTTCATATTCTTTACTAAAAACTCACCTAAGGGTAAAATTGGATTTAAACTATTGCAAGTGGATGGAAACAATATTACATATTGAGGGAACATGGATGTAGATGATAAAATACACCCCAGTAAATACTTACGAATAAACAATCTCGGATAAAAATGAGATTGTGATATTTCCCTTACCTTAGGTCCGATTTGCTTTGTTCGTGTCCGAAGCTCCTGTATAGTGGTTTAAATAATGTTATTGACTTATTATAGAATCATATTCATTGTTATGATATAATATATGGTTCAATTATGACATTATATTACCCGTTCTTTTGTAAATTCCATGTTAAAGAAGCGTTTTGGGTAAAATCGTTTCATTTATCGTAGGTGTTTTGACTTGTTGTTCTTGACATCATTATTACTTATATCATGATTTACTTACTTCCAGAATATAAAATATGATTTATATATCATATATATTCAGTATATATATATATATAATAGGTAGATAAATAAAATGAAAAACACCGTTCATGGAGACGGTAGTCCGTACGTACGCATGAACGCTGTTTTCCTTTCCATATTGTCTTGAAATGGAAGTAAGTAGATGACATACATATATATATATATACATAAATCCAGTAGCTTTATAATGTCATATATTTCATTATTATTTCTTATATATACTTTATAATCATTCTTAAATGGTTAACATGGAGAATGAATTTCATCGCGTCGTGGAGACGGTAGTCCGTACGTACGCACGAGCGATGATATTATTTCCATAAATATTGAACTGAATTGGAGTGGATTATACAATATATCAGAATCAATATTATGTTGTAATAACTATGTATAGTTATTCTTTACACCATTATACCCATCCATGTAAGGTGGTGGTGGAAAATAGATTACACCACGGCGTGGAGACGGTATTCCGTACGTACGCACGCGCGGTGATTTCTTTTTCCGTAGGATGGATAGATGGTGAAATAGGGTTGTTTCATACTTATAATAAAATATCAGTATATGAGTGATACTGATGTTATTACTTCATAATGAAACAACCTAAGAAGAAGAAGTGGAAGAAGAAATAAAGATGAAAGAATTGGTAACGGTAATTACCTCTTCTTTGAAGCGCCTTTTGGAGACCTCCTCTTAGGGAACTAAAATTGGTCTTTGAGGAAGACCAGAACCTCTAGGATGTTGCTAGGGAAGTGGAGAAGAGATTTTGGCAGGGTTTGGCGGAGCTTGAGAGCTCAAATTGGTGTGAGGAGGAGGGGGAGGAGGTGTCCTTTTATAGGGGAGGAGAGGGGCACCTTAGGAATTCTTAAAAATATTAATTTATAATAAATCTAACCCCACTTAAAAACCTCCAAAAATGACTCATATTCGAAGCTTAGATGAGATAGGGTTGTAATCTCATCAACCAATCAAATTTAGACATGTTTGGATCTTATTTTAAACCTTATCAATTAGATTTAACTCTAAGTTAAATAATTTAACTTTTACCGTGTCTTTTTGTTTTCTTTCACTATATGGTTAATACACTTACTATAACATGCCAAACGAACCCCAAATTGTTTATTATTAATATATATATCCTTATCTAAGTCATTTGGCCGAACCTTAGATTTTTAGGAATAAAATAACAATTAATAATATAATATTTGATTTAAAAACTATTTTGTGTCAATTTTGACACTATTTGATATATGATTTTTGTGAAAGTCATAACAGAATTAAATGTTCTAACCAAGTTGATTAAATCAACATTAATATATCATAGTAACCTATAAAATTAGTGTAATTCATAAAAAATCTCAAATTACATTTATTTTTGTGTTTATAACATCAATTATGTCAATATTTCATTAATAAGATAATTACTGCATCATCGTTGTGTCATAAATAAATTAAATTATTTTATGTCTAAAAATTTCAAATAAAATATCATCATGTAGGAAATCTTTTTAGCTTTCTAATGAATATTTACAATAGAATTTATCTTATGTATAACCCCATATTAAAAATGATTTACTTATTAAACTTTGATTTTAACTATTTTAACCTTTCTTTAAATAAATTAATAATAAATGTCCTAATCTAATCCAAGTGGGCCTAAATGGTCATATTTTATTCCTAAGTTTGTTTTTGGTCGAATTACACTTGTCCAATAGAATTAGGACATGTGTTAGGGTAATAGTAATATCATATTTACCCTTAGTTACCCTATTTACTATTAACCGCGGTAAAAAAAGTAAAAAGTTACTATTCACCAAAAAATTATTTTCATCTTATTGAACCACATTTTAGTCCTTGATATTAACCGTGTCTCTCGGATTTTCGAAATTCCATTCACAGAAGCAGTAAAATTAAGTTTTATGCAAAATTCATTTTTTAACCTACCACTTAGTAGTTTCACTATTCATCAAAAATTGATGTTTTTCAGAACAATGCCAAAATTTCATCCCAAGCTATATTTCATATTCCGAATTCAAAAATGAAGTCTATTTTACCAAATTCATAACATAAAAGTTGCATTAATTAATTTTATAATTAAATCCCGCTGTTAAAACAAATAGCGTGTTTTTAAGAAACAATATCTATCAAAAGATTGACACTTGTTTATGTCTAGTTTAAATGTGAAATTACATCCAATGACCAACATTGTATTAAATTGTAAAAATATATTCTAAATATAATTTAAAACCACTCAAATTAATAATTTATCACTATTAATTATTTCGATTAAAAAAGTTGTTTTTAATTATAATTTAGTAATTTTTCACTATTCATCAAAATATGAAAGTTATCCGAAAAGTACCAAAATTTCACCTTAGGCTAAATTCGATACTCCGAATCCAAGAATGAAGTCCATTTTGAGAGTTAAAATTTCTAAAATTTAAAAAGTGGTTATTACTATTCATAACGGCTAGTTTTAATAATATTTTAATAGCATATCATTGTTTTGTGAAACTCAGGATTACGTACCACACACGCTATCGAGGAAGGTTGCGATTGCGTGTAATGCAAGGCAAGTCAAGGATGCGTGTTGTGCAAGCTCCTTTTGGTGTAGCGTATAACACAAGACATTAGTAAAATAAAAAAGAATACTTTTCATAAAATCTCGGGCTGTTACATTCTACCCCCCTTAAAATGAATTTCGCCCTCGAAATTCGTCGGGGTTATAAATGGTTTACTATTCGAAAGTTTCTTTAATAGAAACCCACATCGTAAAAGGGAATACCAAAACTTGGCTTTAAAAACTAAAGTATGAAATGTAACGATTACCCAAATAAACTAATCACTGGGTTTCCACATAGGTGAAAATATGGATATGGAAGAGAAATCTAACTATCATGTTCTGATGGAGAGTGGTAGAGAACATGGATATGGAAAAGCCAGTAATCACAAATCCATAAATTTGTGATGATCTAAGGTACCATCTGATTCATCAGGTATAAGATCACTAGGACAACATATTTGGTTTTCAAGATCATTTCCCTAAAGTTAAAGAATTTGAATTAGAATAAATACTTACTTTATTTTGGTACAATCTCACTGTTGTTCGTGCCTTTAACAATTTCCACTTCATCTCTTAAATAAATGAAGTTGAATTTGTTATTCGTGAAGTGTTAGCAGATCATGTGATAGAATGACGGGTCATTCCATCTGTCTCAAAAGGTTAGAAAAATTTATATACATAAGTCGATCTATAGTGGGATTAATCATATATGGTTCCTAAAATGGGCTTATACTTCATATATCATACTGCTTAATATGATAAAACTAGTTTCTACTAAACAGGGACTTCCTGTAGGTCAGTGGTAGGCGATAAAGGCCAGTCGCATTTCGGTTGTGGGTTCGATTCCTACAGCCTTGTCCGAAGCGATGGACTGTCGCCCGTCCTGCAGGTTGTCCTTTTTCTAAAACTACGTTACTATAACATCCCATCAATAATATCGAAAATCTTCTATCCTTAAACAATACTAACTTATGTCCAACATAATCCAGTCTAATCTTTAGGCTTATACATAATACTGCAGTCCACTCTCATAATATAGTGACAACGATTACCAGAGATTTAATACTGTCGTTGATCCCCACATATCATAAGATATGTCTTGTTGGTCACATTCCAAACATTCAAAGTCCTTAATCGTGTATTCTCTTGAATACCTTAGTGGAAACATGAGTGCAGTTAAAAGTTAACACTTTCCACATACCAAAATCCTCAAAATTCTATATACTCAAACCATGATATCACTTAGTCCTTATATCAATCATGAGCTCATGAATACTGTCAAATATTTCATTTTCTTATTTTCCCTTCATTATGCGCATATCATCTTTTTTTCCAAAAATACCTCAATCACTTCGAATACCACATTATAGCAATACATAAATATTCCAATACACCATAAAAGTACCTCAACAACATTATTCTTGAATACCAATACATATACACTTCAGTCCATCCACTTCAATGACTGTCCTGGAATAAGTCTTTCCTTGATTTAGAAGTATCTCTTTAGGTCAGGGCATTGAGTTGGGTAATGCCCATGTTCTCCACAAATAAGACATTGAACTCCATAACAATCTGTCACTCTATGACCCTTTTCTCCACACAGATAACATCGGTCCCTCCATTTGAGGTATTCCTCAGGGTTCTTCTTCCCTTCTTTAGAAATCTCAATCTTCCTTTCTTTATGATCCTCAACATGCGAACATGCATAATAGTTTATCTTACTCTTCTTTGATGAATTAGTCATACCACTAAACTTCACCTTGTTAATCATATATCGTGATGACTGATTCGGCATAATCACATTATCTTTATCTCTAGGCATCACACAATTTTGTTGCTCATAGTCACAAATTTGTCCATTGGATTCAATGTTAACCGAATTCCTTCTGGTTCCCTCCATTAACTAAAACACAAAAAGAATTTTGTGAGAGGCGAAATCATGCTAGGGAAGACAACATAGTAAAGGGGGAGTACCTTCAATATCCAACATCTTAGGTTTAATTCTATGATCGTTAGCGTAATTCTATTACTATAACCTATACGTATACTTATCCCTAGGGACATCCCTAGACATACCTTAGAAATATCTCTAGGGATCTCACTAACGTTTTCGCATCATAGTTTCCAAAGGTTGACTAAACCTTTCCTCTGATACCAACTGTAGAGACCCGAAGCTTATCGTACATGGACATTACATTACTTTTGCGGAATACTTAGTACATAACAAAAACAGACACACAAGGATCGTAATAGTTTAGTGTCTTTGGAAACTCGGAACGTAAACTTCTAATTGTGGTGGAAGATCTTCAACATCTCCCATAAAGATCTTCCTTTTTATACCTAAAACCTTTCTTTATATCCTGGGGAAAAGAAAACATAAAAGGGTGAGCTCAAATGCTCAGTAAGGGTAAACAAAGGAAATATCAATCACATAATTTTCATAAGAACATAACATTTTTTGGAAATCTTAACCTGCAAAAGAGAGCATAATTTCATAACATGGGATAAATCATAGTAGTGAAATGAAATCATAACATAAAACATTACTCATTGTGGCATACACACATAATCATAGAGAATCATTTCTTGTTAGTCAATACTCATTGCCAAGACTATCTTAGTGGACAAAGTCCCTTTCTGAATCGAGTAATCCTCGTTTCAGTCCTGTTTCACTGAACCGGTATAACCTACCATTCCAGCCATGTCTATCTCATGAGATATAAAATCTTTACCCAATGCATTGGAGGGAGATATAGGTCCCACCCATCTCTTAATGAATCCTTTCTTATGTGTTCCACAAAATCATAAATCATACATCATTGCATAACCCATGTAATAAAAATGGGATTCTTAAACAACATGACATCATAAAACCATTCATATAAGATAAAGGAATTCATAAACATAATTCCATCACAACATAGTCAAATCAATGTAAAAATATGGATAGAAACAGAACCCTTTATTATCTTATATGGAAAATAATTTTGATAAAACACTTGAATTGAATTCTTGAGGAAAATATCCTTTTATCTTCAAAATCAATTTCTTTTCACAAAACATCATGCGATTTTAAAAGAAAGAGATTTTAATGAAAATAGTCATGAAATCTTTTAGAGGAAGCTTCATGAAAATAAGGCTTTATAAAACAGTAGAAATCCGTTCGTGCCGTATAAGTTAAAAAAAACATTCTTCGTACTTTTGTCGGAAAAGTCAAAAAGTACCTCGTACGGAAAAACGACAAAAGATTCCTTTCATATTCTTTACTAAAAACTCACCTAAGGGTAAAATTGGATTTAAACTATTGCAAGTGGATAGAAACAATATTACATATTGAGGGAACATGGATGTAGATGATAAAATACACCCCAGTAAATACTTACGAATAAACAATCTCGGATAAAAATGAGATTGTGATATTTCCCTTACCTTAGGTCCGATTTGCTTTGTTCGTGTCCGAAGCTCCTGTATAGTGGTTTAAATAATGTTATTGACTTATTATAGAATCATATTCATTGTTATGATATAATATATGGTTCAATTATGACATTATATTACCCGTTCTTTTGTAAATTCCATGTTAAAGAAGCGTTTTGGGTAAAATCGTTTCATTTATCGTAGGTGTTTTGACTTGTTGTTCTTGACATCATTATTACTTATATCATGATTTACTTACTTCCAGAATATAAAATATGATTTATATATCATATATATTCAGTATATATATATATATAATAGGTAGATAAATAAAATGAAAAACACCGTTCATGGAGACGGTAGTCCGTACGTACGCATGAACGCTGTTTTCCTTTCCATATTGTCTTGAAATGGAAGTAAGTAGATGACATACATATATATATATATACATAAATCCAGTAGCTTTATAATGTCATATATTTCATTATTATTTCTTATATATACTTTATAATCATTCTTAAATGGTTAACATGGAGAATGAATTTCATCGCGTCGTGGAGACGGTAGTCCGTACGTACGCACGAGCGATGATATTATTTCCATAAATATTGAACTGAATTGGAGTGGATTATACAATATATCAGAATAAATATGATGTTGTAATAACTATGTATAGTTATTCTTTACACCATTATACCCATCCATGTAAGGTGGTGGTGGAAAATAGATTACACCACGGCGTGGAGACGGTATTCCGTACGTACGCACGCGCGGTGATTTCTTTTTCCGTAGGATGGATAGATGGTGAAATAGGGTTGTTTCATACTTATAATAAAATATCAGTATATGAGTGATACTGATGTTATTACTTCATAATGAAACAACCTAAGAAGAAGAAGTGGAAGAAGAAATAAAGATGAAAGAATTGGTAACGGTAATTACCTCTTCTTTGAAGCGCCTTTTGGAGACCTCCTCTTAGGGAAATAAATTGGTCTTTGAGGAAGACCAGAACCTCTAGGATGTTGCTAGGGAAGTGGAGAAGAGATTTTGGCAGGGTTTGGCCGAGCTTGAGAGCTCAAATTGGTGTGAGGAGGAGGGGGAGGAGGTGTCCTTTTATAGGGGAGGAGAGGGGCACCTTAGGAATTCTTAAAAATATTAATTTATAATAAATCTAACCCCACTTAAAAACCTCCAAAAATGACTCATATTCGAAGCTTAGATGAGATAGGGTTGTAATCTCATCAACCAATCAAATTTAGACATGTTTGGATCTTATTTTAAACCTTATCAATTAGATTTAACTCTAAGTTAAATAATTTAACTTTTACCGTGTCTTTTTGTTTTCTTTCACTATATGGTTAATACACTTACTATAACATGCCAAACGAACCCCAAATTGTTTATTATTAATATATATATCCTTATCTAAGTCATTTGGCCGAACCTTAGATTTTTAGGAATAAAATAACAATTAATAATATAATATTTGATTTAAAAACTATTTTGTGTCAATTTTGACACTATTTGATATATGATTTTTGTGAAAGTCATAACAGAATTAAATGTTCGAACCAAGTTGATTAAATCAACATTAATATATCATAGTAACCTATAAAAGTAGTGTAATTCATAAAAAATCTCAAATTACATTTATTTTTGTGTTTATAACATCAATTATGTCAATATTTCATTAATAAGATAATTACTGCATCATCGTTGTGTCATAAATAAATTAAATTATTTTATGTATAAAAATTTCAAATAAAATATCATCATGTTGGAAATCTTTTTAGCTTTCTAATGAATATTTACAATAGAATTTATCTTATGTATAACCCCATATTAAAAATGATTTACTTATTAAACTTTGATTTTAACTATTTTAACCTTTCTTTAAATAAATTAATAATAAATGTCCTAATCTAATCCAAGTGGGCCTAAATGGTCATATTTTATTCCTAAGTTTGTTTTTGGTCGAATTACACTTGTCCAATAGAATTAGGACATGTGTTAGGGTAATAGTAATATCATATTTACCCTTAGTTACCCTATTTACTATTAACCGCGGTAAAAAAAGTAAAAAGTTACTATTCACCAAAAAATTATTTTCATCATATTGAACCACATTTTAGTCCTTGATATTAACCGTGTCTCTCGGATTTTCGAAATTCCATTCACAGAAGCGGTAAAATTAAGTTTTATGCAAAATTCATTTTTTAACCTACCACTTAGTAGTTTCACTATTCATCAAAAATTGATGTTTTTCAGAACAATGCCAAAATTTCATCCCAAGCTATATTTCGTATTCCGAATTCAAAAATGAAGTCTATTTTACCAAATTCATAACATAAAAGTTGCATTAATTAATTTTATAATTAAATCCCGCTGTTAAAACAAATAGCGTGTTTTTAAGAAACAATATCTATCAAAAGATTGACACTTGTTTATGTCTAGTTTAAATGTGAAATTACATCCAATGACCAACATTGTATTAAATTGTAAAAATATATTCTAAATATAATTTAAAACCACTCAAATTAATAATTTATCACTATTAATTATTTCGATTAAAAAAGTTGTTTTTAATTATAATTTAGTAATTTTTCACTGTTCATCAAAATATGAAAGTTATCCGAAAAGTACCAAAATTTCACCTTAGGCTAAATTCGATACTCCGAATCCAAGAATGAAGTCCATTTTGAGAGTTAAAATTTCTAAAATTTAAAAAGTGGTTATTACTATTCATAACGGCTAGTTTTAATAATATTTTAATAGCATATCATTGTTTTGTGAAACTCAGGATTACGTACCACACACGCTATCGAGGAAGGTTGCGATTGCATGTAATGCAAGGCAAGTCAAGGATGCGTGTTGTGCAAGCTCCTTTTGGTGTAGCGTATAACACAAGACATTAGTAAAATAAAAAAGAATACTTTTCATAAAATCTCGGGCTGTTACACTGTTGTTGTTACAAAATAAATGAATAAAAAGTTTTTAGGGTGTTGGAGAAGAAAAATGAAACAAAACAACATTAGAGAAGACATTACCTCAAAATCGGGTAACTCTTTTTGATTTGAGCCAAAGGCTTCCTTGGGAAGAGTTCTTCCCAATGTGAGGCTTCTAGGAGTAATAGGGGGAAGTTGGGAGAGTATTGGGGCAGAGGTTGGCCGAGCCAAATGGCTTGAAAGTGTAAATGAGGTGGGAGAGGTGGGGGCCTTTTATAAGTGGAGAGGAGGGGCTCTTTTGGAAAGATTGAAATGTTACATTATTACACAATGCTTTTCGGATTCTAAAGGTCCCACACTTATATAATTCGTGGATAAGGTGATAAGGGTTCGAAATCTACCCATCCAATAGTCTTTGGACAAGTTTATGCCTTGGAGTTTACATTATCTTTCCATTTTATTAAAATCGTTAAATAATGAGGTCATCGCTGCATCATAATGATGTCATAAATATTTTAATTTATTTAATGTCTAAAAATTATAAAAAAAATACTATGATGTAGGAAATCTTTTTAGATTTCTAATGAATATTTATAATCAAAATTTGGACTTCTGGAACCCCACTTAAAAACTGTTTTAGTAAAACAACTCATGTTTGTGTCATTTTTTTACTTTAACATTAAATAAAAGGTATTTATGTCATTTTCCAACTAAAGTGGCTCCATGGGGTCCCCATTTTGTCCCATGTATTTTCTTGGTCGGCCATGACTCATCCAATACGAGTAGGACAAGTTTCAAGCTCATATCATATTATTAAAACATTATTTTTACCTTAAACTACACTAATTACCTCTAATCGCGATTAAGAACTTAAAAGTTACTATTCACCAAAAAATTATTTTAA
Source organism: Viscum album (assembly GCA_963277665.1). Classification (NCBI taxonomy): domain Eukaryota; kingdom Viridiplantae; phylum Streptophyta; class Magnoliopsida; order Santalales; family Viscaceae; genus Viscum; species Viscum album. Next base: position 777,764,081 of record OY728123.1, read on the forward strand.
TCTCATTGAACAAAATTTTACTTCTTAATGACAACCATGTATGTCGGATTTTTGAAAATCAAATCACAGAAGTGCTAATATTTCATTTTAACGAAAAATCAGTTTTTAACAACCACTTAGTGGTTTCACTATTAATCAAAAATTGATGTTTTTCAGAATAAGGCCAAAACATCACCCTAAGATATAATTGATATTCCGAATTCAAAAATGATGTCTATTTTACAAAATTCCAAACATATAAGTTGAATTAATTAATTTTATAATTAATTCCTGCTGTTACAACAAATAGCGTGTTTTTAAGAAAGAATTTATATCAAAAGATTGGCAATTGTTTATGTCCAATTTCAATGTTAAATTAATTTTAATGACCACCATTGGATAAAATGGTAAAAATATATTCTAATTATACTTTAAAACCACTAAACAGTATAATTTATCACTATAAATTATTTTGGTTAAAAAAGTTGTTTTTAAGTATTTTTCACTATTCATAAAAAATTAGATGTTCTCAGAAAAATACCAAAATTTCAACATAGGCTAATTTAGATATTCTGAATCCAAAAATGAAGTCCATTTTGAAATATAAAATTTCTATAAATTTATAAAGTGGTTATTACTATTCATAACGGCTACTTTGAGTAGTCGCGTTGTTTTAGAACTCGAAGTTGCGTACAATGCAAGCTATTGCATTATTGAATGAGAAGTGTATCATGGAAGCTCGGGGTGTTACATGTAAGCCATGGATATATAAATATATCATGAGAATAAGGGTATGGGTACTCGAGAATAACATTAGAAAACCCAACCCTATAATTCGTATATCATAAACATAATTCATGGAACAAATCATTGTAGTTCACAAGACACAAATAATAAATAAATCAAATAATAGAAGACATTATAGAATAACATTGTCATAAGACATAGAGTTACTGTAAACATATAAGAATATAAAAACATATTTCCTCGACACCCATCATGAAAATAATATCATGTTTTGATTGGAATAACCAACCATATACATACTATAGGATTGGTAAATCCTCAAAGGTACCTAGTGTTTGGACTTGGGATAACCTCATGTATACCCTCTAAGTTCATAGAACAAGAATCATTACCTATATGTATCATAGGGAGATATAGGTCTCACCTAACACATAAAAAAGTAAAATTTACCTATTCCACAAAATCAAAAAAAATAAATCAGACTAGAAACCTTGAGAGGAAATGTTTTTCAGAAAAAATTTCATCATTGCATAACCAATGAAAATAAAATGGATTTCATAAATATATATTCATTATAAACATAAACCCCATAGGGAATAAATAATGATTATATCGTTGGATAATATGACAAAAATGGTTAAATTAAATTATATAATGTAATATTATATAGAAAATTACTATTTTGTAAATCAATGGAAATATTTTCTGAGGAATATTACATTCCTCTGAAAATAAGCATTTTAAATTTATAAATTTATAAAATATTCCAAAAATCATTTTTATGTAACCTTTAAAACACATAAATGAATTTTTTAAACATAAGATAATAAACATTAAATACTATTAATATAAGTATATTCATTATATAACATGTCAAATTGTCTATTTATACACCTCATAAAATAATTTAGTTGGATAAAATAACATATTTCAAAAAGAAGACAAGTTTATAAAAAATACCTGACCTCAAGTAATGCATTACTTTATACACCTCAAAAACATATTTATATTAAATATTTAATTATTATAAATATATACAATTTCCATATTTATAAATATATTACTATATATTATCTTTTAGGACCATCAATTACAAATTGATTAACAATTCTGTGTGTGAAATAACATTTCAGGAAATAATTACTTTGTATCTCAAGTGTGTTTTGATTTTTTTATTTTTAGTCCTCTTACATTAATCATGTTTCCATAATATTCGGATTTTTGAACAAGATATTAATATCATATATACTCATTATATATTTATCTATAGTAATCCATACTAGATGGAGAAATAAAATGAAATAAACAACTCAGGGAGATAGTAGGTCATACAAATGCATGAAAGATGTTATAATTTTTTATAATGCTGAATTGAATTAATAATAGATAATATATTACATTAAAAAATATTTTTAATTTTATATATATCAAAAATATTCATTTAATTTAAAAAATTTACCTTCCATGAAATTTTTAAGTGAAACCAAATCATATTGCTTCACGAGGAAATAGTCCACCGTAAAAATGAACAAATTTATTATATCCCCAAAAAATAGAAAGTAAGAAATTATATATAATATAATAATTTATAAAGTATATTTATGTTAAATTTTTCATATATATTAATTTTATCTATCTGTATTACATCGAAGTAAAATAGAAATGAAAAATGCATTAAATCTATTCGTGGTGCGGTAGTCAACCATACACATGAGTGGCATTACTGTTAAACAGCGGGAAAGAATGATATAAGGTGTGAGTGATACTATAAAAATATAAGAATAATTATATAATAAATATGTTTTCTAACAAAAAATAAATCAATATATCCATCCATGAGTGATGGTAATGGAAAACGAATTACATCGGTTTGCGAGGTAGTATTCCACCGCACAATCGAGTGAATGTTTTGATTTCATCTAATAGAGGTAGAGATATATATAGGTCATTAAATTAACATAATAACATATAAATATATATTATATTGTTTTATTATTTTATCTATCATATTTTATGAATATTTGTAGTATGTGAGAAAATAAATAATACAAATGCATTAGTTAATTTATTTTACCAGTTCTTTAAAGAACCTATTTAGGTTTATACCTGAAGCTTTCATAGTGTGGTTTCCAAATGAAAATAAGGATTATATGAAGTGTATATAGATTTTATTAATATATTTGTGTAGTTATTTTCCAAACCAAATGGTTGCACTAGTATGAATAGGTATGGATATATGGTGATCTTTCACTAGTTATGGATAGGAAACACAATAATTTTTTTAGAAGAATAAATTGTAACCATGTTTTTGTCATTCAAAAAGTATAAAAAATTTCACATTATAGAACATCAAGGGATATTAGGATCATATATAGACATAAAATTTATTTTTTTCTATTTTAATGGTCATTTTCCACCTTATTATTTTATTTTGACCCCATGGTGAACGAATTTTAATCTTTATAACCATAATTAATTTTAATATTTTTTCTACTTATTTTTTTCAAATATTATATTTATATTTTTAGATAATAATACTTTTGATGATTCCTAAATGGAATAAGTTTTTTAAAATTACCTTGAAATAAGTGGAAAAATATATTTTCAATGTAATGCCACTGATGTGACGAAAGGGCTGTTTTCCAAATAGAAAATATTCAAAAGATTAAAATGAATTTATATGACCAAAAAAATATGAAATTTGTTAAAAATATAAAATTGGATTAATTATATTATAAATGAACTAAATAATCTTTTAAAATCGTTTTAATATAAAATTAATCCTTATAAATTCTTTTAATTAAAATACATTTTTTCAAAAAAATCATTATTTTAAATATTCATCAACAAACTAATCATTTTGAAAATTTCACAGGACATCATTCCATGATTATTTTGAAATTATGGTATAAGATATTGATATTATTTGATAAAATATATTTTATAAAACTTTTGTAAATCAATTTTAAAATAATTGTGCACCATGTGATAAAAAGTCTTCTTATAAAAATTAATTTATAATGGTAAAATTCAATTTATTCTTATCACATGACTACAAAATAAATTAAATTAATGTTAAAAATTTATTGAATATATAAAATATAAATTTCGTTAAATTAATTTACTAAATGTTATGTTTAAAATTTATTGAGTCAAAACCTATTTTAATGTAGAAAAAAAGTGTTTTTAGAAGTAGATTAATATATTTTTAAATGGTTCTTATTTTCATTTATAAGTAATTTGTCACCATGGATTTCTTTATATATACATATATATGTTTAAAACATATATTTTCTTAAATTAGTAAATCTTATTCATACAAGATATAAAAATGGAGAGGTGATAACTATCTTATTAAAAAAAATATTGTTTTTATATTAATTTTGTTTTTATTAAAACATATTGTTGCATCTAATTCATGATAGATTTCATGTTTCTTGTAACGGAAGCTATCAAAACAATTAAAATAATTTGAAATAAATTATTTCACTAAATATTAGGTTGTAACATTCGATCACCCTTAAATGGATTTTCCCTAAAAAAAATGACACTCCAATACAAATAGATGAGGACACTTCTCCAACAATATATCAAAAGGTTCCCATGTAGCTTTCTAAACACATTGGGTTAAACAAAACAAAATGACAATCTGAGTGTTATTATTTCCCTTAACTTTCCCTTTATGATCCTTGAACTCCACAAGTCATTCCTCATTATAATGATCCTACTCTTGTGGTATGACAACTGAGTTCAGTACATGTGATGGGTTCGGTGTGTATTTTGTCATAAGAGATACATGGAACACATCCTGGAATTGAGAGTGGTTTTGTGGAATAAAAAAATGATAAGTTACAATCTCAATATGATAATTAATTTTAAAGGTAAAAATTTAAATAATGCTAAAATCTCAATTTTATTATAAGAAGAATTTCATCCATTGGTTTTCCAGTGATCAATTTCCACTTCAAATCATACCTGAAAAAATTAATTTGATTTATTCATTACAAAAAATATTAAATTATATTATAACAGTTTTTAATAATGATAAGTCATCCATTAAATATCTAGTTATTAAAAAATCTAAAAGGGATAGAAAAATTTATCAGATATGGATACATATTCATATAATTGAACAATACATTAATCTCTAAACTCCAATAACACCCAAATTCCATATTAACATATTCTAAAACATATTTAACCATAATGGTCATAAAAAAGAGAAAAATCCAAATAATTTTAATTATGTTAACTAAATTTAAAAAATTACATTATCATCAATCCCTCTAAATATATGGAGTATCTCTCAATTTCTCATAATAAATATGTTAATACATTGGTCATGTTTTATTCAAAAACATAGTAATAACCTAAATTACTATGAATCTTCATTGAAAACAATCATCCAACTGAAAATTAACTCTGACCACATTGCTTAATTATAATCACATATTGTGGAATGTATTCCCCATAAACAAAATAACTAGCACTCCAGAAAGATAATATAAATCACATCATCATCAGACCACTAATTTCTTCCAATGTTACCAATACTATCAAATTTATGATATCCATTTCAATCATCTCTTTATCCCAACTAAACATTATTATCTCATCATCAAGAATATATTAACGGTTATATTTCCCTTAATCACATCGTTTGCCATAAATATTACCTTTCAAATAAATCACATTTCATTGTCATCTGTACCATTCAAAAAATTCATTAAAATCTATAAAAATTTGTCTATAAAACAATCCTTATATATTTCTTGATTCATATAAAATAATTCATGAATTTTAATAATTAAACAACTCTATCATTCCACTTCATTCATAACCCATAAAATAGGCTCCATCATCTTATTCCTCAGTATATCCTTTCATTACTATTTAATTATTTGTGTTGTTATCACCAATAGTAAAACCATTAGTTATAAAAAATTATAGATAGTATTCTTGAGATTTTCACCTCAGAAATAAATTTCAATAATTCCTATATATTCCAAGTTTATTATGTCTAAACATTTATCATTTCCTTGGGAAAACATTACTCTCATCCATTTCATTAAATGAATTTTTCATTTTTCATTAAAAATAATATAATTTACATCATTCTTATACAAATATAATATATCTTCCAAATATTTTCCGAAATCCCATTTATTGGTTCTTCTCACCATCTTTGGAAATATAGAATAGAATATTCTTTCTTCCATGGTCTTCTCCATCTAAACTCTTAGAAAACTCTATCTTTATCCTCTTTGCTGAGTCTGATAGATCATTAAGGTCCATGTTGTTAATCAAATATACCGGTAGCTAATAATGAATAATCATAGTTTTCTTATCTCAGTTAATATCCCATTTGTTTTCTCATGTATACATGGATTGTCACATTCAACATTCACCCAAATATTATTAGTTCTCTCCATTGACTAAAACCAAAAATCATTCCACGAGAATTAATAATCTCAGTGGAAAACAACATTATCATGAATATTAATTTATAATAGTTAAAAGTCATAATATCATATTCTTAATCAATGAAACTATGCATTTAACCTTATTCATTTTTTAAATCCTATATGGTTTATAAGAAATTTCTCATTTCCAAATGCTTATCCCTCAGGTGTGTCTAACTAGGTGTGTATGAAGACTAATGCTTATGCACTAGGTAAGGATTGAGCCCTACTCAATGAGAACATTTTGGATTGATTACCTCAAGGTTCAATTATTCTAGAGCAACATCCACTTGTATCCATTAGATAAGAAATGTGAATTCATGAAAACTACTTTCTCTATCCTTCACCAATATTCCTTGATATTTTCTTATATATATATTATCTTTATATGAATCATTGTTCATATCTATAGGAATCTCACAAAAGTTTTCTCATTATAGTTTCTAATGGCATAACATACCTTGATATAATAACAATTGTAAATACCTAAACTTCAAATAAATAAATATCAAATCATAATAGATTAATGTTCATTATATAACATAATAATCTATTCTAGAATATTTTTGGTCAAGTGACATTAGAAACATGAAAGTATAAAAAACTAGTTCATATTTGAGATACATCATCTCTTACTATGTTATTAATAACTAGGAAACTTCATAGAAATATCATTCGTAAGAGAATTCGTCATAACCCATGAAAAGAGTATGTAATAAATGATGAGATCAGGTTTTTTGTAATGGTAAATAAGAGAGATATCAACATATAATGATCATAAGAGTATATGAACATGCGAATAACATTGGAAAACCATTCCCTGCATATCAAAGAGAATAAACATAATTCATGGAATAAATCATAGATTTTTAAAAGACAAATATATTAAACTATTCAATGAAGAATGTCTATGAGAGAAAAACATTGTTATAAGACCTAGATTTATAGAAAACACATAATAATAGAAAATAAATTTCAATGATAACTATAAAAAATTAATAAACATTTAGGCCTTGGATCACTACTTATATATATAATGAACCTCCAGTTATATACATTAACATTACATAACTTTTTCTTAATACATAACACATTATACAATCAAAATATGAGAGATAGTACTTCTCTAGTGACTTTCGAAACATGGAAATGTAAACACTGATATATAAGTGAGCTATATTATCTCTAACTAGGTTCTTCATGACTATAACCCGTCTTATAAAGTCGAACATAATAAATATTTTCCTAACCTACAGAAGACATCATAAAAAGGGGTGAGATCAAATGGTGAGTAAGGGTAAACAAGGGAGATATGCATACTTAATCATGAGAATAAGTGTATGAGAACATGATTATGAATACACCAAATAGGAAATGAATAATAAGGAAATGAATAACATAATCAATGAAAGCACCACATAGGAATAAAACATAGAATTGTTTCAGAAACATGAGTATATAATATGATTTCCATTATTTCCCAAGCATCGATGCCAATACCATCATGGTATTGTAGGTTCACTCCTCATAAAATCTTGCTAGTAATGGTTCACCCCCATTGAAATCATAGTAGCATGAGTTCACTCCTCATAATATCTTGGTAGTCACGGTTCATTACCATGGCCATATTATTAGTCATGTTTTATTCCCATGACCATATTATTCTATCCCATTAGATATAAATCTATATCAAATTCATTGGAGGGAGATATACGTCCACCCCATCACATATTGAAAATCATACATACATTTTCCACAAGATAATAAATAATAAAATCATAATTCATGAATTTAATTTTGTATTATAGAAAAGTAATCATATTATAACAAATGGAAAGAGACCTGATTATTATATAAATGTAATAAAAGTAACATAATTGAATCCTAAAATAATAGTTTTAACTGATATTAAAGATATAACATTTAAAATGGAGGTATACAAATTTCAAAATATAATTTTTTTGCATAACTAAACAAGAGTCTCTAAGAAGATATACTACGACAAAACTATTTTACCAAATTAGTAACTTTTGAAACATTAAACCCATGAAAAAATTATAATAAAATTGATATTTGGATACCCAAGAATTTTTTATAAGATAAATAGAAAACATTACTTGGAAATTCGTACACCATATTAAAGGAATGTGTGGATAACATTTCATATATCTCAAGGAAATAAAAATTGACATTAAATCCCAATACCTTTTGTCTTGACTCTCATCGTACACATTCCAAGCACCTTCATAAAAAAATATAATATTAATATAAATCACTTATATAACTATATTCTTATATTCATGGTTTTATTATAACCTAATATAACCCTCTCATTGACAATCCTATGTTATGGTTTATCATTGGGTACAATTTTCATTATTATTCACTTGTTTCTTAATATGTTATTTAATTTTTATTTATACATTATTTAATTATTTAAAAATTGTAATCCATGATATAAATATAATTTATATATGGTATATGTTTATTATAATAATCATTAGAATATATAATTATGAAAAAAAAAATTCTTTGATATGGTAGGTCGTATGAAAGCAATAACACTATTTATATTTAATTGTCGTGTTCAATGAAAGAAAGTAAAAGAAATATATGTATATATGTGTGTTTATATATACATGTATATCATTACCATATTAGATTTGAGATATCATATATGTTTTATATATTCACTAAAACCATTCTTAATAAAATCTATGAAGTGTATGAACGAATTATATCGCTTTGATGGAGCGGTAGTCCACACATGCTCAAATGAAATTATAGTTTTTCCATCAAATGTAAAGTAAAAAAGATATGATTTTTAAAAGGAATAAAAAATCATAAAGGAATAATTAATATATTATATATCATATATAAACATAATTTCCATCATAATATCCACTATGAGAGGTGATAATGAAAATTGAATAATCATTGTTTAGTGAGGTGGTAGTTCATCGTACACATAAATATTATGTTCGTTATCCATTAGATGAATGTGTTTATATGTTTTCATTTAAAACTTTTCATAAAAATATCCTAGTATGTTTATTATAATGATAGTTTTATACAATCACTAAAAAATGTGTTGGGGGTGAGAGAAAATAAAAGAAAGGACCTGAGAGAAGATGTTTCCTCTTAATCAGGAAGCACATTTTTATTTCTCTCAAAAGGCTTCCTTGGGTTTCCTTCATAAAAAGAGAAGGTTTATCTATGGAAGGGAAGATTTATGGTAGGTATATATTATATATCTATACCCATCTTATGTTTTTTTCGGTTTGAGGATATGGGATTGGTGGTGGACTTTTATAGGGAAGGGAAAGGACTCACATAGAATTTTTGAAAACCAGTTAGGTGTACAATTGTTTTACCTAGGAAAAGTCATACAAAACAAACCTTAATATTAAATTAAGTTATTATCACCTAATAAAAGATAATATATTGGTTTTGGACAAGTAGATAGTTCCTTTGGCCCCCTAGATTATGTTTTCATCCAAAATTAAACATAATTTGACATTAATTATTGTGATTAATTTTAATCACTTTTATTAATAATTTTTGAAAACAATAGATGTGATACAATTTTAATTTATATATTATACTTACTAAAATGGTTTTAATCAATTTTTCTAGAATTTTTTTCATAAAAGTGGAAATATTAATATTAATGGTAATCCTGCAGACATGGCTAAATTATGGGTCATTAATGTAGAAAGAAGTTCATAAGTTTATTAAGTATTTATCTTCAATTAAAAAATCAAATTAATTATAATGACCTAAATTGTATTTATATATTTATAGTTTATCTAGTGTAACCAAAAATAAATTTTAAAAAATAATTTAACTTCAATTATTATTTAGACACATAGATAGTTTTTAACCTAAGAGTAGTTTTATTCACTATTCCGAAAAAATGTTGTTTCCCTAAAAAAATCCAACAATTCACCCTCAGATAATTTATAAATTCTAAATTCAATAATACTGATTATGTTACAACATTTAATTTAAAAATGCATCTAAAATTATTATTAAAATTCTTCACTGAGGGATATTAAAAGTTGTTCATTAAAGAAAAAACTATTATTAAACATATAAAGACTTTACCAAAATTAATATATTTAATTAATGATATATTTTATTTATATAAATATTTTATAAAACAAATTTGAGGTAATTATTAGTTTTCAATTTACAATGTTCAATTTCTAAGTTATTATAATCTCATTTAACTAATTAAAACTAAAAAATGATGTTGCGTAGAAAAATTATTATTGCATGTAATGTACTCCAAGTCGATGTTATGTGTAAGGTATAGAAAATTATTATTCCATGTTACATATTCCTATTAAATTCCATGTGAAATGAATGTTTCAAAAAGTTCATTATAGGAAACATGGTAATATTTACTTTATTTGAAAATAATGGTCTGTGAAAACACTATTTGTTACATTCTGCACTATTTAGGTGAATTTCTCCCTCAAAATTCATCACTCAGGTAAAAAAATAAGGATAATTCAACTTCATCATATACTCATGTTCCTATGTATCATCAACTAACTGGTGATTTCTCTACCAAAATATGACCCGGTGAGTGGTCTTGTTTCATAGAACTTTATCTGCATGATCCCGAATTGGAATAGGTTACTCATCACAAAAAAGATCCTTCTCCTGAGGTATAACCTTTGAGTTCGATACATGTAAACTATTAGGTATATACATCTTCAAGAGAGATACGTAGAACACATATGGACTTGAGAGAGATTTGGCGGATCTTCCAAGTTATTGGATACCCTCCTGGCACGATCTGGAATCTCAAAGGGACCAATATACCAAGGGTTTTGTTTCAGTTTCTTCTCGAATCACATCACATTCTTCAATGGTGAGATTAGTATGAACAATTTTCACCATCCTTAACTTCCTGATCATGTTAACAGTTAACATCATAAATTTTCTCCCAATTTGGAGGAACCTTGATATTTTGTTTAATGGTTCTAGGATTCTGATCTAATTCATCATCAATATTAGTTCCCAATATATTTCTTCCTACCACATCCTTCCTACATGATGGAGATTTACAATTATTTATAAAAAGGGCATCTTAAGGTGTCATATAAATTCATGAGTGAACGCTACTGTAGTAAAAAAACTCAAATATAGTAAGGTGTTGATCCTAGACACCATTGAAATCTAAAGAATAATATATCAATATATCCTCAAGGGTTTTAATTCTTCTTTCAGACTTACCATTTGTCTATATATGACAAAAAGTGATGAATCTCAGTTCTATAACAGGTTTTTGTAGAATAATTATCCTAGATTTTGGTGTAAAACTCAGATCCTGATCTGATACAATATAATTTGGTACTCCATGAAACCTTACCACTTCATTAATATTCATCTAGGAAAGGTGATATTGAGAGAATTATTCTTTGACAGCAATGAAGTGTGTTAACGTAGTAAGGTGATCAACTAAAACCCATATGTAATTGGAAGACATAGAGGTTATGGGTAGCCCAAAGATAAAATCCAATGTGATTTTCTCCCATTTCAGCTCTGGCATGTGTAATGGATGCAACATCACTTTTGAATTATTTACTTTAGCCTCAACTTGTTGGAATACCAAGCACTAAGATACAAACTCTGTGATATCTCTCTTCATTCCATCCAACCATAAGTATGATTTCTAGCATCTATACGTCTAAACACATCCCGGATGAATATAGAAGAAAGAACAATGAGGTTCCTCTATCAACATCTTATTCAAATCTTTTATAGAGGGGACACATACCCAATTACAGAACCTCATAATTCCATCCTAATAAAGGTTAAATTAAATAACATTTCTTTCTTTATTTTTTGGATCTACAACATCCTTATTAACCACCGTAATCATGATTTGGATAGAGGATTTAAACATTCGTAAGTGAAATATAATACTATTACTATTTCGTAGGGATTTGTGACCCATCCTTTGTAAATATAGAAATATTGGATCAATTTTTATCCTCATCAAGGATGATCATGCATGATCCTTATGATTAAAAGCATCGACCCCATTCATTGGTATTTGTAGAACAATCCTTTGTATAATTCTCATGTGATATTCATGATCATTCTTTACCTTTTATGATATAATAATTTCATCTATGAAGACTACAAAAAACTGATCGAGATAATCTCTAAGGACTCTATTCATTAAATTGATGATGACGGAAGGGGAATTTTTATGACCAAAAGGAATCACTATATATTCCGGCCGGACATACCTTATAAGAAATACCATCATGGGTATATCCTCTTTCTTGACCCTCAATTGATGATAAAACGATTGATGGTTAATCATGGAAAAGTATTGATCTCTATGTAGTTAATTATTCAGGTCATTTAGCGGAGGAAGAAAATACTTGTTCTTGATTGTGATATTGTTAAAATCAGAATAATCAATGTAGATTCATATTGATTCATCATTATTATTAACAAAAACAACTGATATACCCCAAGGTGATACACATGGCCAAATTAATCAAATATAAATGTTTTCATGGAGTTTCTTCTTCAATCCGTACAAACTCAATTGGATACATTGTATAAGGAGTCTTGGAAATTAGTTTGGAACCAGGTATGTCTTCCATTGAGAACTCAACATCACGTTTTGGATGAAGGCGAGTCAAATACTACGAAAATACATCCACAATGTCTCGAACAATATGAATTTCATTGGCTTCCATTTTATCAACAACCCTCTGAGATAAAAAACCCTTTTCAATTGTAATTAAGACACATACACTAGATGTAATGTACATAAAAAAATTTACACTTATCATCACATGGAGGATGATCATATGAGGGTTTGAAGTATCAAAATTAAATTCCCTTATTTTATAATTTATGTTTAATGGTTATAGATAAATTCAATCCATGCCTATCATAACATCAAATTCATCCAATGGAATAATGGCAATATTTGTAGGAATAAAATTCCCACAAGCATTAGTTGGAGAGGAATAATTGACTTCAGATGAAATCATCATACCATAAGGGGTTTGGACTACTAAATCAAAATCAATTTTTATAATAATAAAAACCATAGAATATTTTTAGATATTTATAGTGTGTAGATATGGAATCAAATAATACATTATCAGCTCTAGAGTGGATGGTAAGTATACCTTTCCACATGTTGTTATCACACCCCTCATATAAAATATAGACTTCAGGAGATATCCCCTTGTCTCTCGTATTAATATGTTTTTGACGTCATTCATAATCACGATCCCTTGGCTTTGGGAAGTGGTAACCATAATGATCATTCTCCTTACACTAGTAGCACTAATCCATGGGAGGATCATTCTGTACTACTTTTTACCCATTCACAAAATTATCCAAATTCGTCCCAACCCTTCTACAATCAAAATGATGATGGCCTCCCCTTCCACCCAAAAAATATTAACTAGGATTTTTATAGATAATTCCTCTGTGGTTCTTCGAACACCAAGATCATAAAAAGAAGCTAGTTATTTCTCTTAATGCTTTTAGATTATTCATTAAACTCCATTTGCCTCATCATTTCAAAAACATGAGATTGATATGTGACTCTAATCTCCATTTGAACCTTGAATGATCAATGCAAAATATGTTTGTATCTACCAAAGTATCTTTTTCCTATACCCTAATAAGACTTGGTTATAAAGTACATAATATTGTATTGATATATGTTTTGGGTAGGATTATAATTCCTAAAGTGTACCTCACTTGTCACATGAAATTATACTCATATTTATTAATAGATTTTTCATCCCTCTCCTTGAACTCAAGTAACTATTTCTCTATCATAGAACAAATAATATGAGGAAATTAATTATTGAAAAATATATTATTTAACTCATCCCAATATATTGATTCAATTTCATCTACTTTCCTCATATTCTTGATTAGATTCCACCATTTTTCAGCTTTACCTTCTAATCGATAGACTTCAAGAATGAATTTCTCATTTTATAAACACTGGATAATGTAGAATACAATTTCAATAGTATAACACTATTACACAAAACCAAGTTTATTAGAAGACCTACTGAATGAAGTTGGATGTTTCCATAAGAAAGACTCAATATAATATAGTTCTATCATTTGATCATTAGGATGTGCACCTTGAATCATATCTTGAGAAAGATGTATGAACATAAGAAAAAAACAATTTCCTTCCATGTCATATAGAATTCAGTTTCTTAGGAGGATGATCATTTCATTATCTGTCACAGTCACCATTAACATGGTTCCTTTAGGTTCCATCCATTGACTAAAACAAAAATCATTGAGTAAGAAACAATTATTATAATGAGGAACCACATAATCACGAGAAGTTACTTATAAGATGTCTATGTTATTATACATTCCTTAATCTCGGAAACCTTTGGTTTATCCTAGGTTATTCATTTATAACTTATTTTTAAATCCATTATGAAAGTTTTTGATGATTTTATGAATTCCCAAATCATATCACTTTGGAGTGTCAAACCAGGTGTGATGGAACACCCATTTTCATGTACCAAATTACCCTAGTTCAAGCATGAAACATCTTTTCAGTGTTTTTACACATAGGTATATTTTTTATAGTGAAAAATATACATGTAGTATCAAGATATGTATGTATTTCATGGGAAAAACTCACTCAATCCTTTTTAACAAAATCCATGTACATTTTTATATATATTTTTGTATCATTATAATGATCCATAGACATGACCTTATTGTAATCAATATTGTTTTCTCATCTAAGATTACAAAGGATAACATGAAAATTGTTATAATACCAAAAATAGAGACCCTCACTTTTCATAAATTTACATTACAAAAATTTTATGGAATACTTAATACATAATATAAACAGACACCCAATTAATATATTAGTCTAGTTTTTTTGGAAACATGGAAACATAAACACTAAAACTAATGTGAGCTAAGTATTCTACCACTAGTTTCATCTTCATTAAAACCTTTCTTAAACACATCAAACACAATACATATCTTTATAAACAAGGAAAGAAAACATGAAAAGGGGGATCTTAATTTCTTAGTAATGGTAAAAAAGGATATTTGTAAACATAGTAATTAGTGTAAGTGTATGATAACATGATCCTGAAAATAGGATATCCTACCCAATATAGAATAGATCATATACATGAATCTAGGAATAAATCATATAATTTCACAAGACATGAATCATAAGTATATAAAGAACAAAATCCATGAAAGCACAATATAGTGCTAAAACATGGTGTTATGGCTGATGCATATGCATATAATAAATTTTTTAATAACAGCTAAGTCATCGCTTCCAATATCTTCTTTGTAGTATAGGTTCACTCCCCATATTATCCTGGTTGTCTTGGTTCACTCCTATGACCATCTGTATTCCATATGTTCACTACTCATATGATCTTGGAAGTTATGGTTATCTCCCATGTACATATTAGTAGTCAAGGATCATTCCAATGATCATATTAGTCTATCTCATGAGATATAAATCTTTAACTAATGAATTGGATGGGGATATTTGTCCCACCAATCTCATAATGAAATAACTAATTATTGTACCAGAAGATCATAAAAAATCATACCAGCACCCATGAAGTGAAATGTGCATTATAAACATGTAATCATATCAAATCCTTTTTAAAAAGACATATTTCATATTCCTTAACACAACCTTTTAAATGATCTGAGTTTCAAAACCATGTACTCCGTGAAATAGAAATGATTTCCCTAAATCTCATGACAACTAAACATATTACATTTAGAGAAATAATAAGAATGGAAATATTGAATGGTTTCCCAAAAAAGGATTTAGTTACACCACTAGAGGATAACTTAGATGGTAAATAATTTAAAATATCTTTAAAAAACATTTCTTTAGAAAAATATCCTTTATATAATGAAAAATACTTTTAGAACATAAATCATTTTTAAAAAATTTTTTATTTGAATATAGATTTTTAATTTTATAAAGGAATCATTTAAAACCATAAAAATGTATTAAAATACATTTTTCATTTTAATGGTGTTCAGTGGTCCTTTGAAAACTTTTTTGAAAATATTTTTGAAAAATATTTTTTGGATATAATATATTTCCAACTATTGAGAGAGATTCTCATATTTTACAAGAAACATTATCTTCAGTAAAAAAGAGTGGAAAATGGTTCTAATACGTTTGAATATCTATAAAATTAGATTATAAAGAAATTCATAATTTTTATTGAGAGTTGGTTCATAATATTTCTTCGAAATAAGGAAAAACATAAACAATATGGAAAAATATTGATATTGTCTCAGTAAAATCCTATACCTCGATATACTTTTCTACATGTAAGAAATGAAATGTAAATGAAGCATAAAATATCATGGAGAATTTAAATTCCTGATGTATCATTTAAAAATAAAGTATATACACCTTCAAAGAGATTTTATACGCATAATAAAACATGAGTCTCAAAGAAGGAAAATTGAGACAATGTTATTTTACAAATTTGATATCATTTGAAATTAAACCCCACAAATAAATGAACATAAAATGGATATGTTAATATGCATAAATTAATGTATATGATACATATAATATAGTCATGGTTAGTAAATACACCACATATAATGAAGGAGTGGTGAACATAGCATGTATCTCACGGAAAAAAGTTAAATGAAATCCCCTTACCTTCTATCTTGACTATTTTCTTCCTCATTCAAAAAACCTGTTTAATAAATATAAATTTATTATAAGTCATTTATAGAACCATATTATTATATATATGGTTTTATTACGACCATATATTACCCACTTGTAAACAATCCTATGTTAAGGTTTCACTTTGGGTAATATTCTCTTTATTATTAGCATCTATCTTAATTTGTTATTTATTTAGTATTAATACATTATATCATGAATTACAGAATGAAAACCATTATATAAATATAACTAATAGATATTATTTTTCTGTTATAATAATCAATATAATATATAATTATGAAATCTAAACACCGTTAATGGAAATGATATGGTGTATATGCACATGAACACTGTTTATCTCTAATTGACATGTTAAAAGAAAGAAATTAAAAGAAAAATATGTATGTATATATATATATCATTATTAAATCAGATTTACAATATCATATATTCCTTATATATTTACTAAAAACACACTTAATACAATCCATGTAGAGTATGAATGAATGATATCCCTTTGAGGGGCACTAGTCCCCACTTCCTCAAACTAAATAATCGTATTAACACAAATTGGAATGTAAAAAATTATATATGTTGTGAATACAATAAAAAATCATAAATAAATAATAAATTTAATATAATATATATAAATATATTTTATATTATAATTTACTCTATCCTACGTGGTAATGAAAATGGAACAATCATTGTTTAGTGAGGCGACATTTCACTATACACATAAACAGTATGTTCGTTATCCATTAGATGGAGGTGTTTATTATTGAATGTTGAAACCATTACATAAAAAAATCCTTTTATACTGATCATAATGGTGTTTATATAAAAAAATGTTAATAAGTTGGATTGGGTGGAGAAAGTAAATTAAATAAAGGACTTTGGAGAAAACGTTACCTCTTAATCGGGTAACTCCCTTTGGTTTGTACCAAAAGGGTTATTGGATTACCATATGCTCAAAATATGACATAAAAGAGGACGGTATTGTTCTAGGAATTATATTTTTCTTGTATTTTATAATCATAACAGGTTTCAGAGGTTTGAGTATGTGGGAGATGTGGGAGATGTGGTGGCCTTTTATAGGGAAGGAAAAGGAGTGACTGAGAATTTTCCAAAGCATGTTAGGTGTACACATGTTCAAACCAAATAAAGTCATACCAAAGAAAAATAAATCAACAATTAAATGTTTATATACAAATAATTCACACTCATTAGATTTTGTAAAATTTTATAGGTCATTTGGGCCCCTATGATTAAGGTTTCATCCCTAATTAAGCATAATTTGACATTAATCATTGTGACTAATTTTAATCCCTCTTACTAATCATTTTGGTCGACATTTACATGATCCAAATAGAATCTAAATATTATACTGATTAAAATATCTATGTTAATTTCTTTAAATTAAATTCTCAAAAGGGGAAAAATTTTGATTAATGAAATTCTCATAAATGGTAGAAAATTACAGATATTTAAAGTAGAAAGGACTTCATAAGATTATTAGGTTTTTATGATCAATATCAAAATGGAATTTATTATAATAAAATTAGTTGTATTAATATATGTATAATTGATATAATTTTAACTTAAAAAAACTAATAATTATATTTAACCTTAATAATTATATAAATGAAAAGGCATTTTTTAACATAACAGTAGTATATGTAACTATTCATTAAAAAAATGAAGTTTCTCATAAAAATCCAAAAAAATCAAGATAATCTAATATTTGAATTATTAATTCAAAAATGAATTTTTTTATCATCTTCAATTGGTAAATGTGTATTAGAATAATTATTTTATTTTTCAAAGAAATACATTAAAAGTAGATCATTCATGAAAATGGTATTTTTGATCATAAAAGAACATTACAAAAAACATAACATTTATTATCAATATTTATTATTTAAATAATTAAATATAAAAAATAATTTGAAATTAATTACTAATAAACATATTACTAACTATAATAGATATTTTATAAATATCTTATTTAAATAAATGTAGCTAAAAAATGATATTTCATTAAAACATCTTTGTATCATGTAACGTAAACCAAGTCGATTTTCCATGTAATGTAAGCCTAGTTTTTTATGTCTTAGGTACCCCAATTCCATTACCTGTGAATGGAACGTTTTAATTAATACATTTAAATATATAAATTAATAATTACATTCTATGAAAAAAGTCAACAAAAACTCGATGTGTTATAATATACATACTTCAGGCATTGGATAACAAAACATGTAACCTCTGTTCATGCTTGAGATAACTTCCAATTTACCCTATGAACTCATAGAACATTTAACATTAGCCAACGAATTGGAAAGAGTTATATGTCCCTCACATCATATAATTGAAATCATACAAACATTTTCCAAAATAAATTAAAACATTCATCATATCAAAACCCCTGAAAAGAAATCAGTTTCTTAAAATTTTAATCATAGAATAACCCATAAAAAAGAACTATTTTTCAAAAAAAATATTTTCAAATTTAATTTAAACTGATGAAATAAGGAATAAATATGCTGTCGTCATATCATATCCCCATTAAATATTATATAACATCGAATGAATTAAAATTAAATCGAAAATTATTTTTTAAGAAAAATATATTAGAAATTTTATTTAGGAAAATATAAATTCATAAAAAATATATTTTTAAAATTATATACTCATAAAATATTTTAGAACATAATATATTAAAAAATATAATTGAAAACATATAAAGGATTATTTTTAAATCATTAAAAACAAATTTGAGTAAAATATCATTTCCAAATTGAATAAAAATTTCTAAAAAGATTAAAATAACTAAATAATTTTCAATTGAAATATAAATTAAAACATATAATAGAATTATTATATCTTATTGTGGTCTTGTTAGTAGAAAATTAAGAACACTTTTAATAATGACTCATTTCACACGTTTAGTAAATAGAAAATAGGGTTATTTAGAAAAAATATGAAGATTCAATTTCAAATATTTTTTAAAAAGGGAAAACGGTAAAAATTACATTAAAATCTCTGAGAGGAAAATTATAACATTTTTATAAAATTTTTATAAAGAATGTATATATAATAAAGATTTTTTTTCAAATAGATAAATAATGTTTGTTTCATTTAAAAACATTATTTTATAGTCATGAGTATGTAAAGAGTGTATAATTAAGGGAAATGTGTATTATCAGGAAATAACCATAGGAGAATAAATTTCAGGTGTTTCTTGATATATGTTTCATAAAATATCATAATTTAAATAATAATAATAAATAATCCCACTAAAAAAATGATATCATGACATAAAACTATTACCACATTACTAACATTTGAATCGTAAGAGATAGTAAATAATAATGTCAAAATAAACATGAAATATCATGAATTGAAGGATATTAAATATATAAAATTTCAAAGGGACTTTTTATACACATCTTAAAATAAGATATAATCATAACATAATGTACGTCCAAAAGAGGACATATTGGAATGGAAATCCCTTACATTACGTATTAAATTACATTGCACATATTCTTGACAAATATATAATAAATTTATGTTTATTATATAAATGTTGAAAATAATATAATAACATTTATTATTTTATTATGAACTTTTATTCCCATTTTTTGACAAATTGATGTTAAATTAATGTTTTTCACTTTTTCATGCGTGTTTTTATTTTTAATTTTATTTAATCTTACTTTGATAATGGTTATATCATCTAAAGAATTAAAAAATGATATAAATATCATACATATTCATTATATAAGTATTTTCTGTATTCCATTAATGATATAGATGAAAATTGAATTAAACCATTAATGGAGATGGTAGAACATAAATATGAATTAAAGTCATTCTGATATTCGTGGTTGAAGAAATGACATAATTTTATCTAATATATTATCCTTATAAAATTATTTTTATTTAATATATATCAAAAAATTTCATTGAATTAACCCTAATCAACTTCTATTCACTGTGTTAGGAAAAAAGAATCAAATGCCTTTGGGATTTGGTCGGTCACTATACACATGAATAAAGTCATCATATCCCCATGGAATGGAACATAATAAGGTAAATGTGATAAAATAATTATATAAGTATAATTGTTTGAAAAATATATTATATATTAATTTAATACACCCTTATTACCATCCATGTAAACAAAAAATAACAAACACGTCACAATAGTTCATGAGGACATAGTTTTCGAAACATAGAAATGACATTATTGTTTCATAATGGCTTGGAAGGTAAGAAGGTAGGTATGATATTATAATTACATAAATATGATTATATTTTAAATATATTATATTAATAATAAATACATCCTTATATCCAGCTATGATAGATGGTGATGGAAATCAAATAGCATTGGTACGTGAGGTTGTAGTCTGCTGTAGACACAAGTGCTTGTTTTGTTTCACATTTCATGGATGTCGAGATGGATATAGGATATTGTATTAAAATAATAACTTATAATTTTATTTGAGATAAGTTTTATATTATATAATTAAATATGATTTTTATATTAAGGAGGTTAAAGAATAAGTGAAATAAAAACAAATTCAAGAATATTACCTCTTCTTCAGAGAATGTCTTTAGGTTCATAAATAAAAACTCTTTATGTGTGTTTAATAATAAAAATATGTCCAATGGAATGTGGAGATATAATTATGGAAGATATTTGGGTTATTATTTTATGATAAAATTCTTTGTTTATGTGTGAAGAGTATATTATAGTAGTTGGCCTTTTATATGTGGGGGAGTCGACAAACATAAATATTTTCGAAATAATAAAGTTTTACAGTATTTTTAACATTAAACAAAGGATTAAAAATGGATAATTGACAATCCATATAGGATATAAAACCTATATTTATCTATAAATTTTGTTTTTTAAAAGTTTAATGGTTATTTTAACCATAAATTTTATTTCCCCCCCCAGTAAACCCACTTCTAACATTACAAAAATAATTAGTTTTTGTTGTTTTTACTGTTAATTATCATCAAAAATTAATTTTCAATTTTTAGATAATATTAATTATTATTATTCCAAATATTGAATCCATTTCTTCATATTCCAATATCATAACTTGAAAATTTTAATTTAAAATTAATCTTTGAGACGTGATGAGAGCTTAATTTTACATGGATAAAATATTCAAATATTTAAATATTGAATCCATTGGTATGCCTCTGTTCTTAAACTATTACATATGCCACCTACTAGCTACTACAGATGAATAATCCCCATGTTTCCCACATTGGGATTCCATAACTCAATGTAAAAACCTTGATATTTTGTGAAATATTGATATTTGAATAATTTTATTTCATTGATAGCTTGAATCACACACAATAAAGAGTTTAAAGGAACATCATAATATTATTAAAATAGTTTTTGTTCTTCATTATCTAGTAATATTATTTGTGGGTATATGTATGAATAAATTTATTGAGTGAAATTATGATGTTCCAACCAATTATAAATTTATTTTTAAATTCATAGAAAATATTAACACGATTTTTAGTAAGGAAACTTTATTTTTAAATAATTTTCTATAATTTTGTTTATTATTTTTGTCAGAAATATTCTAAAATTATATTAAAAAAAATTAATTTAAATATGTATATCAGAATTATATTAAGTTGAATTTTTGATAATTTTATGTAATGATTGATTTTCAATTAATACTAAAGAATTATTAATTTTCAGGGAAAACATTATTATATTTTAGAGAATATACAATGTCTAATTATATGAAAGTTAGTAAAAATATTTTTAGTTTTTTTAATTAATATAATTAAATTATGATTCTTGAAAAAGATTTGATATAGTAATTTTGTATAAATTCATTTTAAATTTAAAAAGATAATTTCTCAGAAAAAAAACAGATTTTATTATTTTATTCTGTTTAATTTTAAAATAACATCTACAAATTCTATGATATTAATTTTTTAAAATTGATTCAATATATGAAATCATGAGTCATAATTTTAGTAAATACTTCCATTTTATTTTTGTACATTATGAATAGTAATTTTAGTAATGTTTTATTTCCGTGGTAAAGGGTAAATCAAGGTATTAATGTTAAATAAAATGATAAGAACTATTAAATCACATAAATTCAAACATAAATATTATTTTGTAATTATATATCGACAATAATCTCCAAATAGTATAATTTATCACATTTTTTAGCCAATTATATATGATTATTACTTTTAAAATATTTTATTTAATGAAAACTCAAACATACCACAATATTATTTTAAATAAGTGTAAAATTTCAATAGATTTTTTCATAATTATATTTTAGGAAATAATATTTTATCAAAATATAAATGATATATGTTCATTATGTTAATTTTTAAAGTGAATAAATAATATCCTTAAATATTATCACAATGTTGATGGAATAAATATTTAATCAATGGAAAAATAAAATAACTGATATAATAAATATAAAAAGTTGAATACTTCTCTATAATAAACTTAATCCATAAATTTAATATATAGCCATGAAAATTTAGGGAAGTTCTAAAATAATTAGTTCTAATCTTTTTGTTTTATTGAATTTCATAAAGGCAATGTAAGGAATTGTTTCAAAATTAACAAAAATGATATGTTATGAAAATAATATTTCCTTATATTATATAATAATAAAAAAATTCCATAATGAAAAATGGGGGATATAATGTCCAAAAATAATAAATTCTCATTCCATTGTCCAAATGATGAAATTTATGTAAAAACTAGCATATTTTAATACTGAGAATTTTGTTATCAAAGTTAAGAATAAAATAGGTTAACTATGGGGTGGCCAAAATGGTTAGTTTTAAAAATTGAACTAAAACATGTTTACAAATTATATTTTGAGATAATTAAAACCCTATCCCAGCATATGTTCAAATAACATTCGATATGGAGGTATTCAGATTTATATTGAATTTATTATTAATTAATTATTTGGGAAATTCCAAAATTTCCCATTACATTGATTATAATATGAAACCTCCTCACTCATTTAATTACATAACATTGAATCTTATAGATCAACCATACTCCACCAAATTATCTACCACATTTCCCTAGACAAATTTTAGAGGTTTTGGTATTTCCAAAATTCCAAGATCCCATGATAGGAGATGTAAAGTAGTCATTTCGAAGAAGTTGTAATTGTTCCAACTGATCACTTTATTTTTATACTATTCATTACATTATTTAAATCTATGATATCTATCATAAAATAATAAAATTTTTATCATAAATATGATTAAATTTTTATATGATTATAAAATAACAATTATGCACCACCTTTCCCATCAGACAAGACGTAAAACATTATCTCACACATACCTAAAAATTACCATATCAAGAAAGTGATACAATTATCTTTTCATCACCCGACATGATGGATGGTTATTATGATGGTTTAAATTTTATCTTTCATATTTATAATCTAATTACACTTTTGGAATGATGATAGCATGTATAACTTATTATCATCCAATCTTTTTGGAAATTATTATGTATCGGGAGTGTACATATGGAATGCCATCTTTATGATGTGATGTGACTCATTTTTATTTATATTCCTCAATGATAATAATAATGATGATTTTTATTAATATTTATAACATAAATAACATAATAATGATTCTTCAAAGGATTATCGTTTACCTTACTTTTATTTCATCCTTCAAAAATGGGCACAACATTCTTGTGTATGCATGACCTATCATTTTTATAAATACTGTCATTCCTTTTTCGGTGTCCACAACTTATGACTGATAATATATATATATATATATAATAAATAATATTTTTCTAAAATTATTTACATTCATTAAATTATTGTACCATAGTCAATGTATGTGAAATGAAACTAGAAAACTGAAACATGCATGGAAAATGAATGAGTTATCACCCAGAACAATCATTTTAATAATAAATTTTTAATTAATTGTTGATAAGACACTATAATTAAGTAAAAAAATTATATGATGGAAATATTTTCTTGTAATAAATTTGTAATATGTCCATATATATTATATAATATGTTTTAAGTTGAATAGGGAAATGAGAGACTAGAGGTAAAGGTTTATTTCACAAACTCTTCATTATTCAGAATTGTTTATGTTTAAGACTCCATTATATAGTATTTATATTAAATATCCATGTTTTCTTAAAAAAAATTATAGAATGTTTATATATTCCACTAAATTTGTTAAAAATAATTTGTTTTATTGATTTAATTTTTACAGAGTGGTCTTAAAGGATTAATTTCCATTTCTAATTGTGGTTCTTTGTGTGTTTTCCCACAAAAAATTGTAGGAAGTTTTTTTAAAATTATAATTAATAACCATATTTTATTACTGTGATGACACCGTAATAAATAAAAGCCTCTTTTTTAGTCATACCATTTTATTTATAATTATTTATTTTCTATAAAAATTTTAAGGAATTAAAATGAAATGATTTCATAATGGAATGGATATTTTACTCAAGAATTTTTTAAAGTCATCCTTTGAAGTCATTTTATATCTTATATAACATTATTGTATGTTATGTATTCTTCACTAGTATTATGATCCCAATATAACATCCTTAATCTTTCCATGGTTGGTTTATGGTTATGATGGAATGAAATTTATGAATACTTTTCCTTTTCCAAGGGGTATGTTTTGATGATATACTTATGGAACCCAATTTTCCTGATTTCTAATATAATGAATAACTTATTTTATTATGGATAATATATATATATATTTTTTTCATTATGTGACAAATGGTAAATATGTCTCCTTATATTTCAATGGGTGAGGATTTATATCTCACGAGATATATAGTACTAAAATTGGGAGTAAATATGATTCATTAAGGGATGTTATCCACTATGATGGTATTGGGAGTGAACCTTGACTACTATCATGGTTGGGGAGTGAACCCGTACCAATATTATAGTCTAGGAAAATTGGTCAGACTACTAAGGAAATGATTTTCTATGATTATGTGTATGCCAAAATTTCATGTTATACTCTCACGGAATTTGTTTATTGATTGTTTTATGATTTATGTATTAGAAAATTCAAATATTTATTCTATGATTGAATATTATGATCTTAGATATATAAGTTATAAATTTATAGTCTTATTTTGATGTTCATATACTCTTATGGTCCGATTATTCTTATGTAATCATTGTTATCTCCCTTTTGTCCCTTACTGAGCATCTAAGCTCACCCTATTCTTCTGTTTATTTTCCCTCGGATATAATGAAGGGTATTAAGAATTATTTTTTAAAAATGGTTCTAGTTAAAAATAAATTATTATAGAAAATGTTGACATTTTATGAAGAGATTAATTAGTTTTCCAGGTTTTCAAAGGAATTATACCATTATGAATTTTTTTCATGTGTTTGGGTAATGTAATTTATAATGATATAAAACATGTACTTTATATGTATAAAAAACATGGCCCTTATAAAAATTCCATATTCAATAAATATATTTGTACCCAGATCCCATTCCAAAACTCCATCATAAGGTGGAATAGAAAAGAAGACCATGCAATCAGGGATTTCACTATGAATTCCCTTCTCAAAATTTTTCGCCTAGAATAAACCCTCTCACATCCTATCTAGGGAATAACATGTAGCATTAGTAAATCTCATGGAGTACTCTGAAACTTTCATATCACCCATGTATAGCATAAGAATGACTTAAATCCATATAGAGCGTAATAATGAAGGGTAATACTTATTATAAGACTACTGCAATATGTCTATCCATGAGACACTCATGTAAACATGTGTATACATCATCAGGCTCCACCAGCACCCTTCAACTCCATGAAGATTATTGGTTGTTAGAACAACCATCCCATCGGTAGGGGACTAAACAAGCATAAAAACTCATACCACTGACTCAAGAAAATCATACACTATATAAGGTTCTGGCTCACTATAAATCCTCAATAATCACTATTACATGGAATTTAATAGTATTTTATTCTTATATGCATCATTATCATGAACGATGGGAAATATATGCTATCCCAAGTGTTTTTTATCCTCTACCATGACCAATGGTGTAAACACCTCATGGGAAGGTTGTTAAAATGAGGAATCATCACTCAATTGATCATCCTCATGATATCATACCATCATCCTAGTTATTGGTCTTTATAGAGGGATCTAGAATTTTATCAATACATATCACGATTATATGAGAATATAAATGGGGAGCTATCTCTTGTAGGATTGGGATGTCAAAAAACACAATTATATAGGATGCATGTACAATTTCTTTCAAACACCCAATTCCTTAGAATTCCAAGTAAACTTGTAAAACATTATATTCTTAGTAAATATCTATTTCAGTGTGCAAAAAAATATTGGGTTCCCAAGATTGAATTCCATACTCAATACATCCTGTCACTATTTCACTAATTTCTATGACCCATCGTCACCATGGGTTTAACTGCAAATATTGACCCAATGATGGACTTCCTGGATACCCCTCGTTCATGACCAGGCCCACTAGGGACATCATGGAAAATGACAAGATGATTGTGTCACCACAAGACAACCAAAAAAAGTATAGGGGATGGAGATAAGAACCGACAAGAAATTAACTGAAATAGGAGACCATTGAATAATGTACATGTATTCACTAATAGAACAATATATATGTAAAATTTAAAATGAATAATAAAGGACAGAAAAATTTTGAGTATAGAAAAGAATAAAATAACCTTTTTGGAATATGTGAGAGTATAAAAATATAAAACGCAATAGTGAAGTGGTATAATACACACCCATATTGAAAATATGTTCTTACCTAAAAATTAATAAGAAAATGGAAAACTGATGAGGGGGCACCCCTTGGTCTCATTTTATGACAACCAAATAGAACCAATTCCCCCAAGTGTTTGTATTAACTTCTGAATTCATCACTGATATTCCTATAATCATCATAATACATGACACATGTAGAAAAATCCTATGTGTGGCTGAGTATAAACCTATCATGTTGGATGGACTGGAAACCGTAAAGGGAGAAATGGAAGGATGAAATAGTATTTATCTATAACCATAAAAATAATGAAATGAAAACCCATCATATATGATCATAAAGTAACCCATATGAGAGAGAAAGGAGATCTCCATATTCACATCCCACTAAGAATGATGATTCTAGGTAATTCTCCAATGTTTTGTCTTAGATTCCCAACATCACACACAACAAGAAAAAAAGAATCTATGTGGAGTGGCCTACTCCATGTTATGATTCTCAACAACTAAAGGAATACTAACTCCCTTGGGGGGTTCCACTCACTGCCATTTCTTGTAAGTGGGGGATTACAAATCTATAGATATAAGACCCACACCCTATAATAGTATAAGAGATAACCAACTGTACATATTTATAGAGTATGGGGTACCGATTTTTTGGGTTGACAAGGGAGTTTCAAATCCCGATATTACTATAATAACAATGAATGCTCAATATAATCATATATACATCAGTAAATGAAAATTACCATGTGTATCACCTCAATTCATATATATGATGCAAAAAACAAAGGCACCGTTTCATTTTTCATGTGATTTTACACAGTATAGACTAATAATGGGCCAAAAAATGAGTTTAAAATAAGGATATAAACAAAGTTGATGATATTGTGTGTAATTCATAGCTTATACCCGGGGATGCAGAGTGTGTGACCATAGTTGGACACCTAGATATCTCCCAAACTACAGAGAGCATGGAAAGACATGACAGACTATATACAGTGTGTAGTTGGTACATGGCTTGTCTTGGCCACTATGGGCCATCCCATGTCCTTCTACCTCACACATGTGTACTTCATACCATTCCCATGAATAGTGTCCATGTATGGGTACCCTAGCCATGTTTGAGTACACATTAATGCATGTGTACTCTACTTGTTATCTTGTGACTAGTAATGTCTGTTCCCATGCATACCTGGGGTATATGTTGAGCCTATATCACTGGTCCACAGCCTATATATGGACTATAAATGGAGGATGATACGAATCATCTACTAAAACCATAAGTACAATAACCAAGGGATGGAATGACACATGAACATTGAATACATGGCATGTTCGTATATTTTTTTCCAAAAGTCAATTTCTCTTCGCATGTCTCTCCCATAAATCTTCATCCATTGTCTCCACCTCTAATCACATTAGAGAGTGTAGATAATGGGTTTACCATGATTGATCCATTGATAGTGGATGAATTCCTGCTACCCAAACCTCATATGGTCCATCACGTCACATGAAACATCTCCCATGGTTGAATCATGAAATACCATTCTCTAATCCAAGTCAATATTAACCACAACCCACATCTCACCATGATATATAAGTAAAAAATTATCCACACATTGTGCATGCATTTTCTAAAAATTCAAGGATTTGATCACACTTGTATCCAATCCAACAATGTAGAACAATGAACCAATGTGAAAATAGATAAGAACATAAATAATGGTTGTTGAAATTAAAAAGAACCATGTGAATCCAATGTTTCTTGATGTGATATCCAAAAAATAATACATAATCATGGTATTTAGGGGTGAAATCAGGGGACAATAAAATAAATAAATTTTCATGTTCATGTAAAGAATGGGTAATAAAAGATAAATCATATAGATAATTAAATAGATTCATATCAATTAATTGAAACGTTCAAATAACAAATTAATATCCCCAGCCCAACTAGTTATCATTTTTTGGTGAATAAAATGTCTTCTGGTGATGCAGATGATGTTCCTATTGAGATTTTTCCTTCCTATGATTCACCTTGATTCGTTCAGTTCTAGTCATTAATCCACTAATGAAAATATAGTATTCAACATCCTCATATGGTTATTCTATGGATATTTGGATAAATCTCACCAATCAATATACTGAGGAATTTATATATTATAATTAATTCAATTTGAATTAAAATTTAAAAAATTATATTAATGGATTTATTTACTAAATGTACCCACCAATGGACATCTTCTATAAAACTCCTAATCTCAAACAACAATATTTATTTCCTTGGGTAAACCATGAATTTCAAATTGATCCATGGACATAGGTTTTCCATAAAAGTATTCAGACTTTTTTAAAACCATTTATTCTAAAATTATTTGTGTATATGATATAATAATTACAAATGATTTAATATATAATTTCTAAACAACTTCGGGCCTTGGAATCATGTTCTCACTCAACATCTGACTTTGAAAATATTTCATAAAATTTTAAGAACATTTATAAGGGAAAATATATTCATTATAGCTATATGGCTCTAAAAAAATAACATTCCACCAAAATGAATGTTTAACTCAATAACATTTGTTACCATCTTTTGTAACTATACATCTTCATTATGTTCCTTTTTAATCTTCACATGGAAAGATAGTTGAACACTAATTTAATAATGACATGATTCAACCTATTCCATTATGATTCATATATCCATCATTTTAATATCATTATGTTTTTAATATTTTGTAATCTTAATCATATAAAATTTTTCATGATCTTTTCAACTTAGAGCATCTTCTACCTTGTTCACTTTCCCATGGTTGCAGTGTGTTGAGAAGTCATAGTATTTAATCCACTCTATCCACCTTCATTGAAACATATTAAACTCTTTTTGAGAGAATATATACCTTAATTTTTTTATCATTATATATATTACACATTTCTCTATAAATTTAATCCCTTCACACAAGTAATGCAAAAAACTTTAATAGATTGCTAGAAAACATTAGTTGGAAATTGTTTTTCATGACCCATCAATTTTCATAAATCATAATATATCACCATATGATTATTCATGTTTATTCATAATAGTCCCTTATTTATGTATCAATAAATAAAATATATCCTTTTTTAGTAGATGTAAATATAAGAACTCATGTGTTGACTAACCTTTTCATCAGTTCCTTGAAATTGTATTCTCATTTATCAAGCATGAGAAAATCAGATCCCAAACAAATTAAGTATTTCTATAGAATATAAATCTATAATAAAATATATATACAGAGTATATAATATCCCACCAAACAAATATATCTATAGATCTCAGGCATAGTGGTTTGTATAGGACAACTTTCAATGTCTACCATCTTTGATCAATCGACTGGTATATCTTTGCTTTATATTATATGAACCAAAAATGACACATTCTATTGCGAAAATCGACACTGGTAAAATTTTTATATATCTTATCATTCCATAAGGTCATCATTAACATATTCAAGTGATCTTAATGTTATTATTTCTCTTTCATTATATAAGAATATTATCTTTAATTACTAACAAAAATTGGCCAAGATTGTATCTAAAAACAACATTCATTAAATCCCTAAATATTGTAGGGGAATTATTAAGAACAAATAGCTTCAATAAAATTTATAGTAGTCATACCTCATACTGGTGGATTTCTTAAATATTGGTTCCCTTTTTACCATTAATTGATATTATGGAGATCAAGATCAATCATGGAAAAATAGAGATCTCCTCATAATTGATCAAAAAAATAATCAATACAATGAAGATGATACAATTTGTTAATTTTTATATTGATATGTTTATAATAATAAATAAATAATTTTATTAAAAACATTATTCTTAAAAAATAATAGTTTCACCCCCTGGTGAAACACATGACTACATAAATCCCTTATCATGATTCTATTTTACTTTCTTGTTTTATTCAAGCAACTCAATCTGGTAAATTCTCTACGAATCCACTAAAATGGTTTTTGTGCCATATATGATTTTAATTGAAAAATATATTTAATTATTTAGAGGAAG
Organism: Viscum album; assembly: GCA_963277665.1. Classification (NCBI taxonomy): domain Eukaryota; kingdom Viridiplantae; phylum Streptophyta; class Magnoliopsida; order Santalales; family Viscaceae; genus Viscum; species Viscum album. Next base: position 777,795,874 of record OY728123.1, read on the forward strand.
AAGAGGAAAATATTCTAGGAAGACATAAATAAATTTTCAAATAATAGTAATATCATTTAAGTTGAGATTATCCCCAACCATTTAAATAAAAATACATTTTCAATTAGAATTTAGAACCATATAATGGTTGTAATTTACATTTTATGTTCAAATTTATCTTGTAGTGATTTCTGATAACATGTTGGGTTGAAATTTCATGCAATAATATTCTTCCAAAGAAATTGATAGGCGATTTATATAAATAAATACACTCCAGGACTAAGAAAATATGAAATTAAACTATAGGTAGAATAAAATGATTTTCAAGAAGATTATTTTCACAAACATCAATCAGTGAAGAATCATATAATTTAGATGTGATCATAGTACCATTAGGTTTTTCCACTACTAACTCAACATATAATAATTTATGTTTTATTGTAATACTCTTATAAAAATAATTAGTTACAATAGTTTGGGTAAATCGAGAATCAAATAATATATTAAAAGTGCTAGATAACATGGTAGGTGTACCTTTCACCATTTGGTGTAGTTTTTCTCCATCATTGGATAACTTCTTCCTCCCATTAATTTCGAATTTTATTTCCTAATTACCTTCCTCTACAAATATTAAATATTTACTAGACCCTATAATATAATATCCTTGATGTTTCCATCCACGCATTGAGTATAAAGAAAATCATATCTTATTATCTATATAGTTTTTGTTATTATAATTTCATTTTAATTAAATCAATATTTACTTACAAAAACAATGATATTGATGAATAACATCAATATCTATTTCCACCACAATATCAAATATATTGAAATATTAATGGATAATAAAGTCTCATATAGAAAACACCCTCCAGGCACTTGGTTTTTAGAAAGGAAAGATTACATCATTCTCACTTTAAATTTGGATGATAATACCATAAGCGTACCACACAAGTCTTGTAAAATTTAACACAATTTTTACTCATGAATTATTCATTCTTATACATCATTTTGATGAATACATTCCATATTTTCTCATAATGAATATGTGTAATGTACTTATAAAAATCTATTTTACTAACTCATAACACTCAATAGATTCAATTTCATTATGTTGTCTCTTACTGTTGACAAGTGACCACTATTGATCTACTTAAAATTCACAAGAACAATCTACTAAAATAACTATTTCCAGGTTTTGAACAATAGGGAACTGAAAATATAATTCTGATGGTATTAATAAACTTCTCAAAAACTAGTGTATTTATGGTCCCACTAAACAAGATGGATGTTTCATCTTTAGGAACTCAATTAGATGGTCTTCTGTCCACTTTCATGTTTTGATGCCCAGTAATATTAATGTGTTGTGAAAGTAATTACAAGAATATAAAGTAGATTTTTTATTTCATCTCCCTTAAAATTTGGTATCTTGGAATGTAAATCATTTCATTTAAGTTACATTAAATATTATCATTGTTTATTGAGGTTCTATCCCTTAACTAAAACAATAAATTATACGTTGAGAAATACAAATCATAGTGAAAGATGATATAATACTAAAATATAATTTATAGGTTTTCTAATTTAGGGAGAATTATTTTAAATCAATTAAACCTTAACTTTTACAGAGGACACTCATTATAATCATAGATTTAAATTCATTATTATGTTTCATAATGAAAAAGTGAATTAACATAGGTATCTACCATGAGAGGGTCAAATAATGTACATATTAATTCCACACTAACCATTATCTAGAATGATGTTTTAAATATAGTTGATAAACTATTTTTGGGTTATTATCCAAACATACATCAATGTGAAAAACCACATCCAAATGTAGTATCCAGAATGGGATGTATTTCTATGAAAAACACAATTGTTTCTTTATAATAACATAGGAAATTCACAAATACATAAGATTATCAAAATGTTTTGTAATATTTTTTTTCTTATAAAAGTTTATAAAGGTAACTAAACCTTAATATAATACCATATATATCAGCCAATAAATTTCATTCATATATATTTCATCTTAATAAATGAATATTAAATACATAAAATTTTGACTTGTTCCATAATCATATTGGTTCGGTGTCCAAGGAAACATTGATACATGAAAAAACTAGTTCATAAAATATCTACATCATCCCTCACTTATTTATTCTTCACTATAACCCTTAATAGTCATATCATACATAAAACCTTTCTTTTTGACACATGGAAAGGAAATATAAGAACATGTGATCACAAATCCTTTGTAAGGATAACCATGGGACATACCATGATCACTTAACTATATCATGAGATCAAGGGTACATGAACGTGAGAATAATAATTTGAAATTTTACCTATTATATAATATATCATAATCTTGAGTCATGGAATAAGTCTTAGTTGTATATAGGACATGAAAAATAAAGGAATTAATGAACATAATCCAAAAAAATAACATTCTCATAAGAAATAAGTTATAGAATACACATAAAAATATTAAATAAGTTAATTATAAAAATATAACCTCTAATAATATAATAGTGTTTTGGGTACACTCCCTAAACCATTATATACCTATTCATGGTTCACTTCTATGACATTAATATTTTAAAGAGTCAATTACTGAATTGGGTTCAATCCCAATTCGAGTGCTTAATATCTCATTAGATATAAATCTTCCCCCAATGTTTTGGAGGGATATATAATTCATGGACCATAATCACATGATCATAAAAAATTCATACTATGTGAAATAAGATCCGTAAAAAATAATCATATATCTTAACCCATGGAAAACAAATGTGTTTCACAAGAATTTAAGAATTTATCATAGCATAACCTATTGAAAAAAATTAGTTATATAAACATATTATCTTCATAATCATGAACCATCGAGAGTAAAAATATTGATAAAATCCTTGGAATGTATCCACAATAAATCAAAATTAATATAAAATTATGTTATCGTAAATAGAAATTTCTATAGAATATCACATGGAATATTTCTTAAGGAAAATACTATATTAGTTTCGACCCACTTAATAAAAAAATATAAATTAGAAATAATATTAATAAAAAATAATAATTTTATTGAAGGATGTAATCATTTAATTAAATATTCTATTCTATGAATGGTCAAGATAAAGGTAAATATCATTCAGTCTGAGTATAGAAAATCAAAAAAGTTTCTCAATTTTTTTACAAAAATTAAAAAGTACATCATTATAAAAATGAATTGATAATTATATTTAAATCATTTCTTAAAAGTTTAATCTTGGGAAAAAATTAATTTAATCTTCCATAAGTGAAAAGTATAAATATTAAATAAATTATTTTTTTAATCATAAGAAACAAAATATATTTTCGACTGAAGAAAGAAAAAAAGTTTATTTTACTGAGAAAAATAATTTTAGAAACTTTTGTTTTTTAAAAGGAGAAAATATTATGAAAAACTATAATACCTATAAAATAACTAATTGACAAAATAATTAACTAGATTTATAATTGATCAAGAATAAAAAATTATCTTCTAAAATGTAATCCTAAAAATCCTAAAAAATAATTTAATTGTAAAATAAATCAGTTACCTCATGTCTGACTTAATTTGAATGTTCTATAATAAATTATTTAATAGATTAAAATTTATTATAACTCTATGGAAAATTGATGTACAAACTTATAATATCATATATTATCCACTTATAATAATTCAATGCATATTATTCAACACATCCTAATTAATATTTACATTTTCTAATGTTAAGTATTTTATTTTTCATGAAGAGTTTATACTTGGATCTTCCAGTTATTTTAATATGATCATGGTAACATTATATATGAAAAAGTAAAAAAATATCATATATGTTGATTATATACATAATTACAATCATCCATTGATTATAGAGATTGAAAATTGATAGTCACTGTTTATGGATATGGTATGTCGTATGTACGCATGAGCACAGTTTTCATTTTCATACAAAAATATGGAAAGAAATTTATTAATTATTTTATCATTTTATATCCATAAATATATCATAAATAAAAAAATATAAATTAAATCTATCCTTATTTCTAACCAAGTAATAAAATTGATGAAAAATAACATTGCATCATGGAGGTGGTAGTCCACATGTACACATAAGCTATTCTATCATTGTTACAATCTAATCTCTCAAAAGATACCCCTCGAGAAATGGAAATGGAGAAATGAAAATAATGACCCCATGAGTCCCACCTTTAGAAGGAATCATGTTGGTTACTAGCACAAAGTGTATGAAAATATCACAATATGTGAGGCATTACCATTTATAAAAAAACAAGACTAGAGATAAGATGAATCATCCAAAAACATCTTCAAGAAATGAATATAACATAACAATAAATAAAACATCCCACAATGGATGTGTAAATAGAACTTATGGAAATAGAAGTCTCTGATGTAAAATCCAATAAGTATAGCTAAAGCAGTGACACAACAAGAATCATGGATCTAAGCTAGTATGGTCTATCATGGTCTGTGAAAACCTCCAAGAAACGTGGAAATTATTTTATATTCAAAGGCTGAGCATAAAATTATACTTAGTAGGAAAAAAACAAGTCCCTAATGAACATTTTATAGAATCATACTAATGTTCCAATAGGAAAACAGCAAAACCAAAAAGTACCTTTACGAGTATACAAACCATCACAACCTCACCATGGAATACTCACCAAATCAAAAAAATCCAATTAACATAATATAAAGTATACCACATTTATAATATGGTACACTACACAAATTTCCCACTGAATAGTCGCTCTCACACCCTGAAAAAATATCATAGGGCTCCCACATCTACTAAATATAACACATCCCATCACACATGTACACACATGTGACTCACAACACATCCCACCTACACACAAATGGGCATCTCTACACATCCCATCGCATCTCTAAGACACCATGTAAATCACATAAAAAATAAAATAATGCACTAACTGGACTCCAGGAATCACAACCTATTCAATACCTACCTCTCCTAGAAGAGGGTGAAGGGGATATTGGGTGGCCATCCAGCCATCCTCCAACTAGGATATTTGTAAAGGAACCCCCGCATGACTATACAGGTGTTTCAATCATAGTGATCAACGACGGTTGGGTGACTATAGAAATCAAAATGAAAATACTAGTATATATATAGTTTGAAACACTCAATCCCAACCGATGGGTTCATAAGAAAATTAATCATATCACAACACCATCAATTTTTGTGCCACCTCTAAACTTATAACTCCACACAATAATCCACATGCCTCATTTCACATTTCCAACCAATATAATTTAATCATCCCATTATTTTCATTATTTAGCATCGAACACATTTAACTGCACAAAAAACCATTTAATTCTTCAATTACCATTCTTATTTCATTCACCAATCAAATCCAATCCATTAAAAAAATTATTATTAAAAATTTATTTATTCCATCACTACTTGTGAATATAGAACAATGAAAAAACATTCCACAAATAGCTCAACATTTTGTCACCTCCCCGCCCCAAAACCACAACCCAAAAACTATCACCTCACCACACAAAAGGGAAGATCCACAAACTATCTATCCCACATGCCCCAACCACACATCACCATACCAAAAGAAAACCCTCAAATCACAACACATCCAGATCCATTTACAAATTTACAAATTGTATTTTATCACATTCCACATTATTTTTAGGGCATTATCGCATATTCCAAAATCATAGGGAAACCATTTCGTTAGATAGGTATAGGTAATTTAGAAATTTTGAATTATGGTGATATCAAAATAGTCAAAACCATAGAAGAAATCACATAAGATATATCCAATGCAAACAAAGCCCTCAAAATTGATAATTTTTATGGATCATCTACCCCAAACAATAACAATATCACAAAGACTATCAAATATTGAAAAGCATGGGAATAAACTCCAATTACCCCTTTTTATTAAATTAATGTAATCTTTATCATTGATTATGCTAGAAATAACATAATCCATAGATGATCAAATGTAAACCCCTCCCACATGATACACCAATAAAGGGAAATGAGGGAATCCCTACCTCAGGGAATCTTTTTAATTCACTTCACACCACTAGGCAAATAAGAAATCATTCGAAAACAACAATTGCACAAGAATCATGAAAATATAGCCAAATAACACCAAAGGGTGGTAAAAAACAACCCAAAAGAACCCCTACACAAAAGAAACACCAACATAGAAGATCCTTAGGAGAAGAAGAGAATAAAATACAGTATAATGAGAGGATAAGTAACCATAGAAAAAAGATAGATCACCAACAAAAAACATAGGGATAAATAGATCCAAGACTGAGGAAAGGGGATAGAATAACACCTTAGGGTGCCTAGGGTTCTCCCAAAAATAAGAATTGGAGGATCCTTGTATAAATGAATAAAATTTCATAGGGAAAATATTTTTAAAACATCACTAGATAAAGGGATTACACGACATGTAATCCCATTTCACATTTTGTAATACCTGGTGTTTTGTTTCACTAAAAAAATTTCTTCATTTTATTATTGAACCCCAAAAATCTATACATAATTAACCATCCCTATAAAATCCATGGAACTAACTTTTAAAACATGGAATATACTTACATGATGTGTAATTAATGCAGTAGTTCTACTGCACCCCAATTTTCCACCAAAAACTCCTGAAACCTCCATTGAACACCTCAAAAACTCAATAATGGTAAAGTAATAGTACATGAAGGCACATACCATTACATAAGATTAAAATAAAATTATTATCTCTATTTAAAATAAAAAACCCAGCCAAAAATAAAAGGGATCCGAACAACCACCCCATGAGATACCTCTCATGGATCTCATTATACCTCAAACACTACCTACAACTAAACACAACAACCAAAATGGTCACAAAACACACCTCCCAACCATAGATCACGTCCCCTCAAAAAAATTACACTACCACACATCCACTACATAGAAATATAAACCTCCAAAAACCCCAAAGATGAAATCTCTACAACCAATGAACCACACTATGCTGAACACAAGAATAGAAGAACTCCACCTTCCATGTCAAGATAATATTCACTTAGGGTGGAACTAACTAACCCACATGAGTTTAATCACATCATTGTTAATGCAACTTAATTATTATTCTGGTCCACCCCTTTTCATATATTTGGACTTCTCACAAAACACACCACACACATCATAGAAAAAGGAATATATCTCATCTCGTTAAACAACAAGGTCTCCAAAATCACATTAAAATTCAAAATAGATCAATGAAAAACTAAAAAATGGGGTACATGGCATGCATTATCATATCTCACTCCTATGCACTCTCCCTATACCAACCATGAATCAACAACATATGAACCTAAGGAATTTCCAATCTGTTAAGAACCTTCTCTTGATGATTCTGGATCTGTACTGATCACTCCATAAATATCATGTCATCCTTGATATCAAACACTCCCCTATTAAATGTCATGTGAGTAATCATGTAGATAATGAAGATGCTGAGAGATGCGGAATACATCTTGGGTCCTATCCAATTTTGGTGGAAACTCCAATCAATATTCCACCCAAGAAACTTTCCCCAACACCTCAAAGAACCAAAAAAACATGGGAGAAAGCCTAATTCATATGTCAAATATCCATTTCCCATGTCGAAGGGAATCCTCCAAGAACATGTTTTCCCTAACCTCGAGCATTAAGGTCCTCCTCCTATGATTGAAAAAAGGAATCTACCTTTATAGAAATACTTTAATCATATCAGGATCAATTTTATGTATATCAATTTTACTCTGTACCACATTGGGACAATGAATGGTTTTCTCCCTAACCACTATCCACAATGATAGGTAATGCATGATGTTTTGTAAAAATCCACAAAGGGAGACATGCCAATGAAATATAAATAGCCATTATTATTAGAATACACCACCATGGGAAGGTATTAAACCCTAGATCCACCAAATTCCAAGATGCACAACTGCTACATATCTTCCAATATCTGGATAGGTATTTCAATCTTCCCCTCTATATATGGTTGGAAGGCAGTGATGTAGTGTAACATTATTCCAAAAGAAAACTGATATCCCCTGCCAAATTGTGAGGTAAAATTTTCCTCCTGGTCTATTATAACGGATCTCATAACCCCATGAAACATCACCACATAATCTAATTAAATACTACCCAATGAATCAGTTATGTCTGGCTACATGATTGCTAAAACGTGGGACGATTTTGTCAATTGATCCACTATAACACATATAGCATCACAACCTCTCTGATCTCTAGGTAACCCTATTACATAATCCAAAAATAGATATCTAATTTAAATTTATGATTATCCAATATCTACAATAATCCACCAGGAGAAAGATTCCTGGGCATTACCTTCTACTAAACCAGAATGTTTTCCACAAACTCAGCCACTGCCAGTTTCATCCTAGTCCACCAAAACTGTATCCTAATGTCACGGTACATCATGTATATTCATGGGTGTACCACCAAAGGTTTGTTATGAAACTCATAAATACCACATTTCCCATCACTACAAGAGCAAGAAACCGTTCAGGTAACTATACCCAATTCTGACCATCCTCGGGCCATACCTCTAGAGCATCACAATGGCCAAAACAATCACACAACACCTCTAGCTCTGAGTCTCCCAACTGAGAATCTTCTACTTGCTCAATCCAAGAATACCTCATCATAATTTGAAACAAATAACCTCTAGAACCATCCACACTTGTATCTATGATCATGGATTCCAACTACTCCATTTTTCCCCAACCATCCCCAGACCACCAAACAACACCCTTCCGTAACATCAAAGTCAATGTTTCAGCCAATATATTTTCAATTCATAAGGTGTAAGAGATATCAAAATCATATTCCTGAATAAAATCCCTCCAAAATCATTGTATCATGTTTAGATCACGGTGGGAAAAGAAATATATCACACTTTTGTGATCCATGAAGAACAGAAATCACTCCCCAATGAGGAAATGTCAAAAAAATTATTATAAACACCACTACTACAAGCTCCATTTTTGGGAGGAATAGTTATGATCATGGGGGTGTAGCTACCTAGACCCTTAAGAGATCACTTTCCACTACTATATCATCATGCATCCATATCCTTTAAATAAACCATCATAAAATATCACAAACACCACACACTCCCCTGGAAGCTGAAGCCTTAGAGCACTAAATAACTTCCCCTTCATGTAATCAAACACTACTTTTCACTAATCATACCACATAAAATCATGGTATTTCCTAGTAAAATTTGTTAATGGAGCTATAAATCAAGATAAATATTGAAAAACAACTTTTAATAAACTAAAAGACCAAGAAAACTATTAACCTCTGCCAAATTCTTTTGTTCTTCCCAAGATAAAATAACGTCAACTTTTGATGGGTCTACTAAAACACCCTCTTGAGTGATAACATTTCTGAGTAAATTCAGCTATCGTGTCCAAAACATACACCAGTAAGAATTTCTCTATAGCTAGTGGTGTTTAAGAACATCCACGATGTTGAGCAATGTATTGTTTTCAAACAATTCAAAATAATGTTTTTTAAAGGGGGAGATTATTTTAAATAATACTCTGTCTCTTTATGATGATTTTGATGCTCACAAATACCCTTAATTTTTTACTAATTATTTCGTTGAGTATTTTTCAGGAATTTATTTTATTTATTTATTTCATATAACGAGATTTCATACTTCATTTATTCCGAGATCAATTTTAGCGCATTCTGGAATCACTGTAGCGCGAGATCAATTTTAGCGCGTTCTGGAATCACTGTAGCGCGAGATTAGTTTTAGCGCGTACTGGAATCATTGTTCATACCCTACGTTGATGAACGTAACGTATGGATGAAAAGTTTACTTTTTATGTTAAAAGAAACGTATGGTTAAGGAACCTTACGTTATTTTGAAACGTATGGTTAATGAACCTTACGTTGTTGAAAAGTATGGAAGAAGAACATTACGTTTGGAAGGAACCTTACGTTTTTGTTGTTGGACAAGTATGGAAGAGAAACCGTACGTTAGTTTTCAGTGTTGAGTTTTTTCTCAAATGTATGGATCATCAACCTTACTTTTATAATCAACCGTACGTTCTTTGGAGAGTTGAAGCAAGACAAAGTATGGATGATCAACCCTACGTTTGAATGCTGAAGAGAAAGTATGTATGTTCAACCTTACGTTCTGAACCTTACGTTCTGAACCTTACGTTTGTGAACCTTACGTTTGTGAACCCTACGTTTGGAGCCACGTCATCAACCCTACGTTTGGCATCGGGATATTTTTGACAGACGATATTTTCTTTTGCATTGGTCAAACAGGCGGATTATTAAGCGGATTTCGAGCCGATTCTTAAGTACGACTTTGACTGAATCAAAGACGATTTTCAATGGATTAATGATTGATTTAAACGGAGCTTTTTATGCCGATTCTTCTGGGGAGTTACAACGGCTCTGTTATTTCATTTTTTTTTTAATATCGAGAATCTAATGGAGATTTTCATGGATCTATTTATGCGGAAGATTTTCTCAGATTTGAATATATATGTTCTATCTTGGAAACTTCGGATATATATATACACAGGAAAGTGTATGAAATATATAGATTGATCTTTTAACGAGCAAGAAACAGAGACTGTGTGAAGGCGTTCTTTTCTGGTGATCGAGAAGAAGTGTAAAACCTTTATTACCGAAGGAAGATCTTGATAGCAGATTCACGTGTTCTACATCGACTATCTGTTGTGAATCTACTGCTGCTGAAGTTGTGAAGTTTCTTGTAATATCTATTGCAACTGGATCGACTCAGAACTGTTTTGATTACAGATCTTTATTTTCTGAAGACGACGATCTATCTACTGTCAATTTCATTCTGTTGCAATTGTGAAGAACAACTGGAGAAGTGTTTTCTTTATCGAAACCCTTTTTATTTTTGAGTGATCAGCTTCTCGTTCTAAGCTGTGTGGGTTCGTGTTTGAACCAGGAAGCCTGTGTTTGCCGAAACTTGTAAAGGTGTCAACTGCCTGTACTCAATTGTGAACAGGTCTGTGGAAACGAGGACCAGATAGTGAAAATCGCCAAGCTCGTGGATTTGAGCGTTGGTGGAGTGGACTAGGGGCCTTCTGTTCCCCGAACCACTATACATCTGTGTGTTCATGCTTTTACTTTTTCCGCTGCATATTTAATCGTGCTAAAGCATAGTGGACAGAATTTGTCTAAATTGAAGAGATTGTAATAATTTTGAAAAGACACAATTCACCCCCCCCCTCTTGTGTGTAATCTGTAGATTCAGATCCAACAATTGGTATCAGAGGAGGAGCTTCTTATTTTTAACGTCTTGTCAAGCTAGAAGTATTTAAAGATTATACATAGTGTATCATGGATGATACGAGAGAGGGAATGTCAATGGTCAGAGCACCTTACTTTAATGGAGATAATTATGGCTGCTGGAAATCACGTATGATTATTTATCTGAAAAATCTTGGTTACAAAGTCTATTCAAAGATTCTGACTCCCTATAAAATTCCTGAAAATCCCGATACATGGAGTGCTGCTACAGAGGCTGAGTATGACATGAATTCAAAAGCTATGAATGCAATCATTTGTGGTCTAGGACTGGATGAATTTAACAGAGTATCTCAATGCCCGACTGCATATGAAATGTGGCAAACAATAGCTGTTTCTTATTAAGGAACAGATAATGTAAGACAGATGAGATATGCAACTGCTAAATTAAAATTCGATACTTTCAGAATGATTGAAGGAGAGAGCATCACTCAGATGAATGGAAGATTGACAGAAATTGTCAATAATATAACAGCTCTAGGAGAACCAATCAAGCAGGCTGATCAAGCATTAAAGGTACTGAGAGTACTTCCTACTCGATGGAATGGAATCTCTGCAGCAATCAGACAATCAACTTCTGTTAAAGATCTAACTATGAGAGAGCTGATTGGTACATTGATGATGTACGAGGCTGAAATGCAAGATGAGGTAAATGAGCATAAATTCTACATAAAAAGGGAAAATACTGCTTTGAAAGTGACTTCTCAACAAAAGGATAGAAAGATGAAGAACAAATAAGTAAGTGCTAAATCAGAAAGCTCTGATTCTTCAAATTTGGATGAAGAACTGGCTCAGCTAGCCAGAAAATTCAGAAAGTTCTATAGTAAGAAAAAAAAAGACTTCAAGAAGGATAGCAAGGAAGTGAGATGTTATGAATGCAAAAAGAAGGGACATATCAGACCGGATTGCCCAAAATTGAAAGATGCAAAGAAGAAAAAATTCTTCAAAACAGATGATTATGAGCAGAAAGACAAGAAAGCTATGAAAGCTACTTGGAGTGTTTCTGAAGACTCAAGTAATTCTTCTGAATCAAGCTCAGAGAAGGAGGAAGCCAATTTAAAAGCAAATATGTGTTTCATGGCTGAAACTGATGAGGTACACTCATACTACTCCTCTGACTCAAATAATGAATCAAACTCTGAAACAAGCTTCTCAAATAAAAAACTTGCAGCTTACTGCAATATGCTTGAAGAAAGGTATGACTCATTATTTAAAAAATATAAATCTATAAAGAACTTGCATAAAGCTATTTTAGATGAGAGAAATACTTTGCTAAAACAACATAAGGAATTAATTGACAAATACAACTCTGCTGACTCAAATAAAATTAATTTTGAATCAAAAATAAAAACTCTACAGGATGAAGTAGAATCTTATAAAAAGGCTGCATTAGTTTTTACAAAAGGAGAAAACGCCTTAAATGAGATACTTGGAAAAACTGTAATTAAAAAGGAAAGGTTTGGAATTGGAAGTAAAGGAGAAAAACCTAAGTTATACAAAAATTATTTTGTTCCTAGCACTAAACAGGTTATTTAAAACTTCTGTGGAATAAAAGGTCATATAGCTAAAAATTGTTTTCTAAGAAAACCTCACATATGTGGAATTAAGAAAGCTTATATTTCCAATGATCTATATGATTCAATCAATTTTAAGAAAACAAAGCAAATCTGGATACCCAGATCACTACTTGCTAACACTCCTGGACCCAACAAAATATGGGTACCAAAGCAATTTGTTTGAATGTCTTTGCAGGTAGCAGGTCACCAAAGAAAGAAAGAAATATGGTATATGGACAGTGGCTTCTCAAGACACATGAGTGGAACTTCAGCTAATTTCTCTTCTCTTACTCGAAAGGAAGGAGGACTTGTCACCTTTGGTGACAATGCCAAAGGAAAGATTATTGGTATTGGAACAGTTGGAGATCCAGAGACAGTCTCAATCAACAATGTACTTTATGTACAAGGGTTAAAACACAATCTGATAAGTATCTCTCAACTCTGTGATGATGGATACACTGTTGATTTTACTAACAATGGTTGTACTGTTTCTAAAGATAAACTGTTTATGTTTAGAGAACCCAGAACTGATAATGTTTATACTTTGGATTTGTATTCCTTGTGTAAACAACAAGTAAACTGCTTAACTGCTAATATAAGTGAATCCTGGATCTGGAATAGAAGACTTGGTCATTGCAATATATATGCTTTACATAAATTATCTAAGAAACATCTAGTTTCTGATTTGCCTAGTCTCAAATTTGAAAATGACAGATTCTGTGATGCATGTCAGCTTGGCAAGCAACACAAATCATCATTCAAATCTGTTAATAAAGTTGCTACAACTAAACCTCTAGAACTTATCCATATGGATTTGTTTGGACCTTCATGAGTAGCAAGTTTAGCTGGTAAATTATATGTTTATGTATTGGTTGATGATTATTCTAGATTTACTTGGATTTTATTTTTGAAATTTAAAAGTGAAGCTTTTAGTTTATTTGAAGGTTTTTGTAAATCTATACAAAATGAAAAAGGTTTTAATATAATCTCATTGAGAAGTGATCATGGTGGAGAATTTGAGAACCAGGAATTTAATTCCTTTTGCTCCAACATGGGTATTAAACACACCTTCTCTGCTCCAAGAACACCTCAACAGAATGGGATTGTAGAAAGAAGAAATAGAACTATTCAAGAAATGGCTAGAACTATGTTAAATGAATATAGCCTACCTATATATTTCTGGGCAGAAGCTGTTAATACAGCTTGTTATATAATGAATAGAATTTTAATAAGACCTATTTTGAAAAAAAACCCTATGAACTATGGAATAACAGAAAACCTAAAGTAAATTACTTTAAAGTTTTTGGATGCAAGGTTTACATCTTGAATACCAAAGATAATCTTGGTAAATTTGATCCAAAATCTAATAAAGGTATTTTCTTAGGATATTCTGCAACCTCCATAGCTTATAGAGTCTATAATAAAAAGTCAAGGATTGTTGAAGAATCAGTTCATGTGAAATTTGATGAATCTGATCCTTTTGAGAAAAGGATAGAACAAATAGATGAACCTGATTCTAATGAAAACATGAGACTTGATAATTTAAAGAATGATTTTGAAAATGATATAAAAGAAATTCAGTCCAGTTCAGAAGAACATGACACTGATGAACCTTTGAATGTAATGCCTAGACAGTCTAGAACCTTAAAGAATCACCCTTTAGAATCTGTGATAGGTGACTTAGAGACTGGTATTCAAACTAGAAGAAACCTTGGAAACATAGTTGAATTCTCTGCTTTCCTATCCCAACAAGAACCTAAGACCATAGAAGAATCCTTAGATGATGAGAGCTGGGTAATAGCAATGCAGGATGAATTGAACCAGTTCAAGAGAAATAAGGTTTGGGAATTAGTTGAAAGACCACATGATTATCCAGTAATAGGAACTAAATGGGTCTTTAGGAATAAACAGGATGATCAAGGGATAATAACTAAAATTAAATCAAGATTAGTAGCTAAAGGATATAATCATGAAGAAGGAATAGATTATGATGAGACCTTTGCACCTGTAGCCAGGTTAGAAGCCATTAGAATCCTTTTAGCCTATGCATCTTATATGAATTTTAAATTATTTCAGATGGATGTTAAATCTGCCTTTTTAAATGGTTATTTAATGGAGGAAGTTTATGTTGAGCAACCTCCTGGTTTTGAAAATTCTCAAAAACCAGATTCTGTTTTCAAACTTACTAAAGCTCTTTATGGCCTTAAACAAGCACCTAGATCTTGGTATGAAAGACTAAGTCCTTTTCTTTTGAAAAATGATTTTACTGTTGGACTGGTAGATCCAACACTCTTTAAGAAAACTGTGAAAAATAATGTTTTCTTGGTTCAAATTTATGTTGATGATGTAATTTTTGGATCAACCAATAAAATTCTTTGTCATGAATTTTCAGAATTAATGCAAAAAGAATTTTAAATGAGTATGATGGGAGAATTAAATTTCTTTTTGGGTCTTCAAATATTTCAAAAAGATTTTGGAAATGTTTTAAATCAATGCAAATACATTACTGATTTACTTAAGAAATTTGGACTTGAAAACAGCAAGCCATTTACAACTCCTATGTGTACTAATATAAAACTTGATTTGGATGAAACTGGAAAATCAGTGGACAACAAGTTATATAGAGGTATGATTGGTATTTTGTTATATCTTACTGCTAGTAGACCAGATATAATGTATTCAGTATGTCTTTGTGCTCGATTTCAATCAAATCCCAAAGAATCCCATTTAACTGCTGTTAAAAGAATTTTTAGATATTTAAAAGGTACTATTTATCAATCTCTGCTTTATTCAAAAACCTATGATTTTAATTTAATTTCATATTCAGATGCTGACTTTAGAAGCTATAGATTAGATAGGAAGAGTACTTCAGGAACATGTCACTTTTTAGGGAAGTCTTTAGTATCATGGTCTAGTAAGAAACAACACTCAGTTGCCCTGTCAACAGCCGAGGCAGAATATGTGTCTGCAGGTAGTTGCTGTGCACAGGTGTTGTGGATGAAAAACACTCTTATGGACTTTGGATTAAATTTCAATAATATACACCTATTTTATGTGATAATACTAGTGCAATTAATATTTCAAAAAAATCCTATTAGTCATTCTAGAACTAAGCACATTGATATAAGAAATCACTTTTTAAGAGATCATGTGTTTAAAAAGGATATATTTTTAGAATTTGTAAATATAGAAAATCAATTAGCAGATATTTTTACTAAACCACTTCCCACGGCAAGGTTTGAATTTATTAAGGGGGAGTTAGGTTTATTTAATTTTAAATAGTTTTTTTTAGAATCTTATTCTGCTTTCGAATTCTGCTTAATTTCTGTTTCTCTCTATAAGTAATTTTATTTTGTTTTAAATAAAAGTACTGATTAGTGATTACATGGGAATCAAGGCTGTTAGAACCATTTCACCTTCTAAACTGCTTCAGCTTTTTCGGAAACCCTTTCGAAAACCTAAAACCGCACATCTGCTCCAAAACCCTTTTCTGAATCTTCAAACCCTAAACTTACGAACCTTGAGAAATCGTTGTTGGAATGGCAAAGACTAAGCGTCCAGATGAAGCGGAGAGCAGTGCTGCAAAGAAACCTAAGGTAGTTAGTCGGAAAATACTACAAGGTAAAGTCATAGATTTAGAGTGGCTGTTTGAAACTAATTTACTGTTGAAGCAAGCGTTGTCGTTTCAAAGCCTTGAGCAAGCTTTTAATAGTGAAAATTCTGAGTTTCTATATGAGGCAGAAATGAGACATTTCTTTAGAACTGTTCAGTTTAGCCTTAGAGATACAGAGGATAGTTTATTGGCTCAAATAGAGGATAAGGACTTTTCAATATCATCTGTAGAGATAAGTCAAATTCTTAACTTCCCTCATGAAGGAGTTTTTCATTTCGATTTACAGAATATTGGAGATTCTGTACATAAGTCTGAAGACATTATGTCTTTTCTGTTTGGAACCAGAGTGATAAAGAAGATGTTTATTAAGGATTTGGAGCCCGATCAGAAAATTTTGGTAACATTTGTTCAGACTGGTTTCGCACAAAGAATGGCTGAGATGGAGAAAATCCTATACCCTGACATGTACATAATGTATCTTGTGATGTGTGATATTAAGTTTAATTTTCCTCAGTTTATGATAAGATATCTGAGTTACTGCTGTCAGAGTGAGGCAAGAATGACCTTTTTCCCTTATGGAAGGTTCATTTCGTTGTTTTTGTTTAAAAGAGGAATGATCAGATTGGTAGATGCTGGGGTGAAATGTCACCACAGTAATGTTTTTAATGCTGGAACTTTGAGGAAAGTAGGATACTTCTGGAGCACAGTTAAAGGAAAACTCTTACCTGTTGGAGCTGAGGAAAACTCAGAGAGTGCTCAGGCTCAACCGGCTAAGTCCAAGGAGGGACAAGCAGAATCAAGAGTTAGTACAGTGGCAAAGAGAATTCGTTTTGAGATGGAGGAAGTTGAGGAAGAGAGAAGTCAAGAAGGACTTCAATCTAGAAGGAAGAGGTCAATTGATGAAGAAATTATCTCTCCTGCCTTGAAATCCTCTGAACCGTTATTTTCTTATTCATTTGTGAGAGAAGCTGTTGTGGAGCAGACTGCACCGATAGAGGAACCAGCAGCTCAAACAGAAACTCAAAAAGAACCTCAATCTGCTGCTGTGGCTGTTGAAAAAGTAATTCAACAAGAACAACTTATGGAGGCAGTGCATGGTGAAGAAGTGGCCCGACCTCAAGATTTACATGAAAATATTGTTCTTGACCAATCAGTAGAAGTCAGAGAGACTACTATTCATGATGAACATACTTCTGAAGCTAATACAGAGGTACTTCAGGAAGATTTTTCAGTGGAAGAGTTTCAGGCTTCAAAAGATAGTTCAGTGGATCAACCTTGTCAGGACAAGGACAATGAACAGTCAGATGCAGATTCCTTACCACTTGCCCTGCTTCATCAACCTAATTCTGGACATGAGAATCGAGCACAGGGTGCCCCTGATTCGAGAAAAGAAGATGTTGTTGAGTTGTACAAGCGTATCTCTCAGTTAGAATCTGAAAATGTTAGTCTCAGAAATTCTCTGAACTTAGAGCAGTTGAAGTTTCAGAAGCTGAAAGAATGTACTGTTTCAAGACAGGAAGTAGATTTGTTTAAGACTGATATGCTGCATGATGTTGATCAGTTAAAATCAGAGATAGTAAAGAAAGATGATTTGTCTGAGTTGAAGATTTACCTGGAGAATAAATTTGAGTCTGTTGCAAACAGTGCTGTGAGTGTATCAGGCTCTTCACCTGAGTTAATTCTGAAATTTCAAGCAATTATTGCAGCAATGAACAATATGAGTGAAATATTACACGATCTTCAGTGTTATAGTGCCCCTTTGTCAGTTTTTCTAGATAATCAGAGATTTTTAGTGGATCAGTTGACATCTGGAGAGCAACCGATTAGGATTCTTTTGAATCAGTTATCAGAAAAACTGGCTCTTTTTGTTGAAAAAGAAGAAAGAATGCATGAGTTTTTCAGAGTTAATTTGATTGAAGATATTCATATGACTCAAGAGAACAGAGATCTTATCATAAAGTTAGGAGATGGGATGATGAAGAGGCTCAGAGAACAGTTTACAGAGATAAAGACCACGATTCAAAGGAGATAGACACCTTTTTCCCTGTCTTATCTATGAACCTTGATTCCTCTCTATATCAAAATCGTTTATATATAACAGCTTGTGAATGAAAATTCTTTTCTTACTTCTTTTTTGTTTTGTTGTTTATTGATTTATGATTGAGTTAGCCAGTATAACAAATTAACTTATTCATACACAGTTAATTATAGCATTTACTTGTAGTTCAGTGCAATATTGAATGTGTTCAAATCCGTAATTTTTCATTATTATTGATATCACAAAAAGGGGGAGAATTTGGATAAACACAACCTTTAAATTCATTTGTTTCCTATGAAGAAATTTGGATATATGGGAGAATTTGGATATATACGACATTTATCTTTTATCTATTTTTAGCTGAAAATTTATTTTTATGGGGGAGAAATTTTATTATAGATAAATATTGTTTTAATCCTTTCAAAATTCTAAAATTTTATAAAACTAATTTTTCAATAAAGATTGCAATGAAATTAGTTCTATTATTTTATGGGTTTTGTGATCATCAAAAAGTGGGAGATTTTTGAGCAATGTATTGTTTTCAAACAATTCAAAATAATGTTTTTTAAAGGGGGGGATTATTTTAAATAATACTCTGTCTCTTTATGATGATTTTGATGCTCAGAAATACCCTTAATTTTTTACTAATTATTTCGTTGAGTATTTTGCAGGAATTTATTTTATTTATTTATTTCATATAACGAGATTTCATAGTTCATTTATTCCGAGATCAATTTTAGCGGGT
Organism: Viscum album; assembly: GCA_963277665.1. NCBI lineage: Eukaryota > Viridiplantae > Streptophyta > Magnoliopsida > Santalales > Viscaceae > Viscum > Viscum album. The sequence goes on from OY728123.1 coordinate 777,815,213, forward strand.
TCTGGAATCACTGTAGCGCGAGATCAATTTTAGCGCGTTCTGGAATCACTGTAGCGCGAGATCAGTTTTAGCGCGTACTGGAATCACTGTTCATACCCTACGTTGATGAACGCAACGTATGGATGAAAAGTTTACTTTTTATGTTTAAAGAAACGTATGGTTAAGGAACCTTACGTTATTTTGAAACGTATGGTTAATGAACCTTACGTTGTTGAAAAGTATGGAAGAAGAACATTACGTTTGGAAGGAACCTTACGTTTTTGTTGTTGGACAAGTATGGAAGAGAAACCGTACGTTAGTTTTCAGTGTTGAGTTTGTTTCTCAAAAGTATGGATCATCAACCTTACTTTTATAATCAACCGTACGTTCTTTGGAGAGTTGAAGCAAGACAAAGTATGTATGATCAACCCTACGTTTGAATGCTGAAGAGAAAGTATGTATGTTCAACCTTACGTTCTGAACCTTACGTTCTGAACCTTACGTTTGTGAACCTTACGTTTGTGAACCCTACGTTTGGAGCCACGTCATCAACCCTACGTTTGGCGTCGGGATATTTTTGACAGACGATATTTCCTTTTGCATTGGTCAAACAGGCGGATTATTAAGCGGATTTCGAGCCGATTCTTAAGTACGACTTTGACTGAATCAAAGACGATTTTCAACGGATTAATGATTGATTTAAACGGAGCTTTTTATGCCGATTCTTCAGGTGAGTTACAACGGCTCTGTTATTTCATTTTTTTTAATATCGAGAATCTAAAGGAGATTTTCATGGATCTATTTATGCGGAAGATTTTCTCAGATTTGAATATATATGTTCTATCTTGGAAACTTCGGATATATATATTCACAGGAAAGTGTATGAAATATATAGATTGATCTTTTAACGAGCAAGAAACAGAGACTGTGTGAAGGCGTTCTTTTCTGGTGATCGAGAAGAAGTGTAAAACCATTATTACCGAAGGAAGATCTTGATAGCAGATTCACGTGTTCTACATCGACTATCTGTTGTGAATCTACTGCTGCTGAAGTTGTGAAGTTTCTTGTAATATCTATTGCAACTGGATCGACTCAGAACTGTTTTGATTACAGATCTTTATTTTCTGAAGACGACGATCTATCTACTGTCAATTGCATTCTGTTGCAATTGTGAAGAACAACTGGAGAAGTGTTTTCTTTATCGAAACCCTTTTTATTTTTGAGTGATCAGCTTCTCGTTCTAAGCTGTGTGGGTTCATGTTTGAACCAGGAAGGCTGTGTTTGCCTGAAACTTGTAAAGGTGTCAACTGCCTGTACTCAGTTGTGAACAGGTCTGTGGAAACGAGGACCAGATAGTGAAAATCGCCAAGCTCGTGGATTTGAGCGTTGGTGGAGTGGACTAGGGGCCTTCTATTCCCCGAACCACTATACATATGTGTGTTCATGCTTTTACTTTTTCCGCTGCATATTTAATCATGCTAAAGCATAGTGGACAGAATTTGTCTAAATTGAAGAGATTGTAATAATTTTGAAAAGACACAATTCACCCCCCCTCTTGTGTGTAATCCGTAGATTCAGATCCAACACACAATAGTTATGATGATCTCAGCTCTATCCTTCTCCGTTGTTGAGTATATTAATATATCATAGATTAATACAATGAAAAACTGAAACCTGAACTCACGAAACATGGAATTTTTAAGCTCCATGAACTTGACTGGGGAGTTATTATGTTCGAATAGCATAAGTACAAACATGAAGTTCCCATACCTACATCTGAAGGTAGTGTTTAGGATATCTCCCTCCTTCAGCCTCCACTAGTGATATTTTGACTGTAGATCGATCTAAAAAACAAACTCCCCACTCTCACCTTCTTAAAAAACATCTTTCCACAGAAGAGGGTATTTATTTTTGATAGTCCCTTGATTCAACCTTAAGTTGTCTATGCAGTAACTCATACAAACATATAACTTCTTGGAGAAAGACACTAGATAACCCCACATTGACACACTGAGGCAGATAAACCCCTTCCTCATCAGATCATCTATTTGGTTCCTCAACTACCCCTACTCAAAAGGTATTATTCAATAAGGATCTATCAGAATTGGAGAAGCACCATACTACATGTGTATCATGAACTCCATGTGAATTTGAGGGGGTACCGTCACTACATCATTAGGTAAAACATCCATGAACTACCCAAGGGCCCAATGAACCTCCACTATCTCATCATCCAATGATTCATATGAAAACTCATCCAATATGAAAAGAAGTGGCTCCAAATTCCAACTGCCAACCTGGAAACTCATCTCATCAATGAAGACCACTCAATAGACATCCACATTCGAAAAGACAAATATCCTCTTGAAGAAGTTGATAATAATATTTACAGATTACAAGCAGTCGATGATGAGGATGACATCATATGCCTACATCTGTAGTTGGAAGATATCTCCATGCGGCTTATGTGGACCCACCATCAATCTACATCGCAATAATAAATCAAACATTTGGGCCTATCCTACATATGGTATACTAAACACCATGGTATTGGCAACCCTCTCTATATATTTTCCAATATCATAACCTAGAGATCGTGAAACAATGGAGTGCGATGTTCTGAAATCAAAAAAGGAACAAACAAGAGTAATAAACAAACTGATCTCACCTCTGGAGATCTCTAGCCCCTCTAGAACTGCTACCTCCAATGCATGCTACAAACCACTCCTAGCTCCCCTTCCACTATGCTAATGACCCACCCTATTACCATTATATGTTTTTTTTCCTAAAAAGAAGGAATATCATAATCCCAACCTGTACCTTCTCCATCATCCCGTGGTGGAGAAAAAATCTACTAGCCCTAGTGCTAAAATGGTCTCACTAGAAATTTATTCTATGGCTGGTGCTAAACCTATCCACCTCCAACAAACAGATCTTGGGGAACACCTGTTCACTTGCTATTGTAATGTCTATGAACCCCACAACCAAAACACAATAGAAAAAATATCTTAGTATGATCATGGAACCGACTAGAACTATAAGGTCGGAAAGGAATATGTTGAGGTAGCCATCCTACCAATAGGACCCTCTAGGGTATTGGTATCTGAGACCTACCACTAAAAACCCTTCCCCTTGAGTAACCCTACTTGTTACCTTCCCATAGAAAACCAACTCTCGAGTGCATTTTCTCGATGAAATATTCATTCTTCTAAAAATCTATATACATCCCCAACATAAAAGAAGTAACTCCATAGTTTATATAAGGATGTAGAGAATAATCATTAAATCTTGCACGATACTCCTCATCTAGAAAATGATATGGGGAAAAATGAATGTCCAGAAACTTAATTCCCTTCTCCCTCATTGACATTCTCCCCAACTTAAGAGAAAGATGCTCCTACCTCTTTACTTTCTTCATGGTCGACGAAAGGAACTCTACATGGAAATAAATCTAAAAATATTCCAACTAAATGTCTACATTCTTCCACATTCCCAAATATATAATCCATCACTGATGTGCATATCCCCTCATCCAACTAACTTCCAATGGGACCCAGTACTACATTGGGGATTGGAACAAATTGAAAGTGATCTTGAGAACCTTGGAATAGCTCTATATCTCTATATATAAAACACTACACTCATACATTTTTAAATCATTACACTATAAAGAACGTAAATTCCTCTCCCAATGACCATTTTTCTCAATGGAATCAACCCTACAATGATAAACCAGATCCACCTAAAGTACCTCAACTACCTGGACCATATGAAAATGAAAAATACAATCCATAGATAAAAGGGAAATAATGATTTCCTAATCCTGATAGTACAATGTTTTATTATTATTCATTTCAATTTATTATATTAATTCAATCCATTTCAACCATTCCAAAAATAAAACAATTAAAACAAGAATACAAGTAATTATTATTCATGTTCGATTATTAGGTCTCTACCCTGCAAGAAGACCCATATCAATTGGACATTCAATAAGATCAAAGTCTGTGAATTGGGTCATGGGGCATAAATATCCTATTTCCCATCTATTTTCCATGTCTTATGTCAAGTTCCAAGTTTAAATAGAACTATTTCCATACCACCCATTTAAATCATCACTATTCTAAACTCAAAACTATATCCTATCTCTCAAACATTACCCCTGATACCACTCTATCCTGGCCCCCTCCCTCCAATGATAACCCTCTTGGGATGGCAATGGTGAATAAGAGATAATGAACCATGGAGTCCCACCTTCACTAGGCCCCTCGATTGTGACTAGCACCAAAAATATAAAATTCTCACAATATGGGAGGCATTAACATATATAAGAAAACATTATCATATATAAGATGAATCATCTATAAAAACTCCATGACATGAATATAAGAAAACCAAAAAATCATCCCAAAATGCAGTGTAAAAACAACTGATTTAAATAAAACTTCTCTAAATTTAATAATTTATAGTAAAAAATAATTAGAAACACAAAAAATGTCAAGAATATAATCTATAAAGGTCTAGAATAGTCTTCAAATCCTCTTGGTAACCCAAAAATAGTTTTATATTTTTAGGGTGAGCATACACATATACTCAGTAGGGAAAACTGAAGTCTCTAATGCACATGTGAATGAAGATTTCTGATTCACCTATGAGAAATAAGTAGAACAATAATTCACCAATATAGGTATACTAACCATCCCAACCTCACCAAGACACACTCAAAAAAATGAAAGACAAGTAATATAATATAAAGTAAAGAACATAAATGATAGGGTACCCCAACTGTATTTTTTCACTGATTAGCTACTCTTTTACTACAATGTAAGTTGTCATTAAGTTCCCACATCTTCTTAATAGAACACATAACATACCAACAACACACAACTAGGACTCACAACACAACCCATCCACACAAACATAGGACTCACAACACATATCACCTTCACACACCTGGTCCTCAAAACAAATCCCACTCACACACACATGGGATTCACAAAACCCCACATCTCATCATAAAAATGCCTAGGAAGTCAAATCACAACTCATTGTATTCCCTAACAGACCTCCAGCCATCACATATTGTAAAATTAATACCACACCTAGAAGAGGGAGGAGGGAAGAGCTGGTGGCCGTCCAGGCATCCTCCTATCTGGATGTTGGGAAAGACAACCCCTATTTGACTATGCAGTTGTTCGACACATATTGCTCACCCTAGGTTGGGTTTGTATAGAAATAAAAAAGAAAATACAAGTATTTGTGTATAGTATCAAACACTGAAGCCTAACCTATGTGCTCACAATAAAACGAAGTAGATCACAATGCTGTTACATTTTCTACCACCTCTAAATACATAACACCACAAAATAAACAACTTACCTCATTTTTAATTTCCAACCAATTTAATTTAATCGTCCCATTATTTTCATTAGTGATCATCAACCATGTTTAACCACACAACCCTCATTTAATAATCCATTAACCATTTTCATTCCATTAATCAAACCTACCCAATCCCTTCCAAACATTTTTAAATATTTATTTATTTATTCCCCCAATACTCTGGAATCTTGTAAAGAAAAACCACATTCCACAAATATATCAACATTATGAAACCACACCTCCCAAAACACCTGACCAACAAACTATCACCTCACCATCCCAAAATCAGGGACCAAAAAGTATCTCCTCATTACCCCAAAGTCACCACCTAAAATATATCATACCCACATTACTTCACCACACATCAAAAACCTACATGAACAACCTCATGTTACAACACATCAAGATCCAATTAAAAATTTACCAAGGGGATTTTATCACATTAAACATTATATCAGGGGTGTTATCACAGCAAAAAAAATATTGGGGCCACAATTTCATTATCCATGTATATTTAAGTAACCAATTTCCATTTAGGGTGATGAAAATATAATCACATATAAAGTAGAAATCATAGTTGATATATCTAGTGAAAACAAAGACCCCACCGACGTACATTTTAAAGAGGGCATTAAAAACAATAAATCAAAATATCACAAATAATATCATTGCTATTAAATCTTGAAAATCACACCCCATTTCCCCATTCAATTCAATTAACAAATTATTTATCCTTTTCTCAGATAGAAAAAACATAATACATTGATAAAAAAATAAACTGCTCTTACATGATACACAAATAATGTTAAAAAAGTGAATATCTACCTCAAAAAAGCATTCCAACTCGTTTTTAACCACTAAGTTAGGAAGAAACCAATGAAATAAACTATTTAATATGAAAATTATGTACCAATATACACCTCTCTAAATGGAGGTAAAAAATGAAACACAAATGCACCCCAAACCAATGAAACAACACCACAATAGATCATCAAGAGAAGAATGGAAGAAAAATGTGCAGAAAAGGGGGATTAATCCCTCTATATTGTAGATGGATTTCCAATGAACAACCACTAGGATCAACAAAACTATGAAGGAGGAAAAGGTATTGAAGAATACCTTGGGCTACATAGGGTTTTCCAAAAAATTAGATAAAGAAGGAAACACAACAGAATGATTGAAAACTATGGTAGAAAAGAATTTTAAATTTTCATTAGATTTGGTTTTTTCACAACATATAATCTCGTTTCACATCGTTGAATCATTGGAGTTTAGTTTTGCTGACAGGGGAATCACCTTTTTATTATTTAACCCAAAAAATATACACATCGTGAACAAGCCCCAAACAATCCATGAAACATACTTTCACATTGTGTAATCATTATTCACATTGTGTAATAAAGATAAATGACATGAAATTCCAATAGTAGTTCTGATACACCTCCACCTTCCACCAATCAAATCCCAGAACCTCCCCCGAACACCTCAAACACTCAAAACCGGAAAATTAACAGACCAGGATGGCATGAACCATTAAAATAATTTTATATCATATTGGAAGGTAAAAAGATAGTTATGATATTATAAATACATAAAAATAATTATTTCATATATAAAATATATAAATAGAAAATCTTTAATAATAACCATTAATAAAATTTAGTGATGGAAATTGGATTGTATCACTACGTGGAGGTGGTAGTCCACACATAGGCATGATACATTCACTTTTCATTTTTCATAAAATAGGGTTAATAATGGTGGTTAAATATAAATAATATCATAAAATTGGTTTTAATATATTTTATTTATTATTTTATGATTAATTACAAATATTTAGAGAAAATATAAGAAGAAATAAATTGAAGGAGTTTGTGTATGATGATTTCCTATTATTCAGTAGGACTCTATTAGATCCCATTTTAAGGATCATTGGAATGTCATTTAAAGGAGATAATAATCTATAATTAATTTAAAGGGATGTTTATACTAGAATTAAATTGGTTTTTGTTTATCATGAAGGTTGAATGTTGTGTAAATTGGAGAAAATATGGGTTTCCTTTTATATGCGGTGGAGACGACCACATAAAATTAAATAAAATATTAATTTACAGTAATAAGATACTTAAGATAAATTATTAAAAATGGATAAATATTTTATGATGGTATAGAATTATTTTAATATATGTATATAATTAAGGATTTCAGAAATATTTATTGGAAATTATATACTTATCTCATTGTTTAACCCCTAGATAAACCAGTTTTATCCTTAACCACGATGAATATTTTTTCTATTTTTACTATAGATTCTGAACAAAAAATTATTATGGCCTCATTAATAAATTTTAAAATTATTATTCTAAATTTGAAATCCATTTTATCAAATTCAATTAAAATAATTGGTAGAACATAGTTTAACATTAAGCATTAAAGATTATGGAAAAAGTAGTTTTCCTATAATAAGGATTTCATAAATATAAAATTTATTATACCAAAATCCAACTTAAATTTAATTTAAATAACCATAATTTTATTATTCATAATATAAACTAACTAGTTTACAGCTCAAAAACATTATATAACAAAATTAAACACTGTAATTATTTAATAAAAGAAGATATTTTAAAATAAAAATAAGCATATTTAATAAAAATAAATATTTTTCATTATTAATTAAAAGATAAATATTTAGAAAAAATTATCATATTTCACTATAAGCTAATTTTTAAATGATTATTTCAAAAATGAAGTTCATTTTGTAAACTATTCTATCTAAAATTAGAGAAATTAAATTATAATACTTGCTCATAAGACCCAATAAAAACCATTTCAGAGGAAAATTTTATATTTAAGGAACATAATGACCTTACTAAAAGAAGGTTATTTATCTATCAATATATTTTATTTATATAAATCTTTTTTAATTTTTTTTTAGAATATTATTCATGGTAATTTAAAAAAATTAATTACTAGGTTATAATTGTATACTAGATTATAGTTCATTTAGACTAGGGGTTTCATGTCTCGTATGTTATCACATAAATTTAGTTTATTTGAAGGAAATTATTTCAAAAAATAATTCAGTGTTACATGAGAAAACCCCTTAGACCCAGGAATATCTCTAGGGTTGGATTTTATACCCAAATAAAATCTACGGGAAACACATGATCCTTATCAATATTTCCCCGAGGGTTTGGTAGAGAAGAACCCAATCCTTTTGGAACATCGACTTGAATATCATATGAAATAATATTTTATTTTATATCCCCCCTTATAGAACGAAATTATTATATCAGAATTCACAATATTAATAAGGGAAATTTTCTCCATATAGTAATCTAGCATTTCAGTTGGCAAGGGAATATAGGTATTGATGGTATGATGACTGAACTAATTCATTCCTACAAAGACATGAACATCCCGAATGGACAATAAATCTTGTTTACTACATAATTACCATAACATTTAGGTTATATAGGAGATAGTTGAATAAAAATTTGAGTTTGATCTTTAGATATTGAATTTTCTGATTTCTTCATACCCTAAATGGTCTATTTTAGTGGGGGACATGTCATATTCACCATATCCCAAGTGCTAAAGAGTTTTGACATGGATGAGATTAATCCAACATCAATGATTAATTAAATAGTTATGCATATCAACTTTAATTTTCATTAATGAGAATTATATGACATGATCAATAATTTTATAGTGGCCTCATAATCCTTGCTTTTAAATGAGATTGTTATTAGGCTTCCCCTGGGGAAATCTTTACCTAATTTACCACTTCCATAGAAACATTGGATTCAATATATATAGGGATATTAAGGGATATAGTATGTTCTCCCCTAATTTTTTAAGGGGTGGTATTGATAAAGGATTGAATTTTTTTGGAATGATATATTGCTACCTCATTACATATTACTTTTCCATGAGGGATGAGCATTTCTCATTAGGTGGTAGATATTTAACCTAAGACTTCATGTCTGGGTCATTTAGTGTAGATAGATTTATTTCCTTAGTGGAACTCAATGGAATATCTATCACTGGTGGGTTATGTTGATTTAGAATTCTTGTGTTCCTACAACGATCATATAGGTTCACACCTTCCAAATGATCTTCCGAGACAATTTTATTTAAATGAATATTAAATATACCATGGTTGACTCCATGTTATTTTTGGGCTCAATAAATCACATCCCATTGAGTATTAGATGTATATATAGCTTTGGTTAGGATTTATCATTAATGTTATGATATACTATAACCATTTATTCAACAATTCCATCATCTTTTGAAGCCTCTTCCCCCTTATCATAGAATATGTTTGTAGAATTTAGGGTTATATATATTCTTATTCAGAGAATAAATCTTCCCAAGTAATGACATTAATTGATCAAAAATTTGACTCTTTATTTGATTATGGTTCTACATAATAGGGAATTGGACACAATCAAAATGATGGGGGTAGGGAATCATTGGGATTCATGACTAATTTTGGTGTTGGTTTAAAATCATCTTCTTAAAACCTATTCTTCATCCTCTAATTATGACTGCCTTTAGAGGATGGATTTGAAAAAAATATCTTCTAAAATGTAGAAATAATTTGTGGAAAAATGGATGATTGAGTTACACCCTTAGGATATCATGTTCCTAATATATAATATTTCGATTCATCTTTTATTAATATTTCATTCATTCATCTATGAGACATTTTTTGATCCATCTTTATTCTGTGATTTGGTAGTGGACACATATTATGACTACTTTAGAGGCTTTCCAAGTGTCTCCTATTAAAAATGAAAAAATTTCAATAGTAATTAAATATGAAGTAGTCTTAAATGTTGTGGCCTATTATTAGTGTAAATAGTAATATTTTTCTTGATCACAGAGGCTAGATTCATTATTTTTCCTAGACATATAAAACATGAGGATATTATATTATAAGGACTTTATTATCTAGATGGGAAGATTATATTTTTGGAACGAGAAGGTTTTTCCTCTTCAGGTAACTTAATATAGGAATTCTTGTACCACAATAAATTAAAGACGAGGGTGGTTTTCTATTGTTTTCACTCTATGAGATGTGATAGGAAATATTAACTTTTTCATGGAAATGTATAAGTTACTAATACTTATTAATATATGACATTAGAATCATGAAATCTCCCTATTTAGAAGGAATAGGTCATGATTTCACTTCAGTTCTCTGAAAAAGATCCAATTATTGTTGTACCATAGATTACAACTCCAAAAATACAACTAGATAATTAAACATGATTAAATGTGTACATATAAGATCATATCCTTTTTTAGGAATGTCCCTCTTTGATTTTTTTCATTTAACCACTTTTTGTTGGGTTATTATTCGTATTTGGACCTTGGTCGTCGAGTCTTATTCAAAGACAATGAGATTTTGAGGGGGAAAATGACCAAAGGTTTAGGGAAGTGTTTTCTTTTTAATTAAAGGATTCTAGGTATAAGTGTGTTAAAGGGATTATGAGTTTTCTACCTGTGTTTAGAAGGATTCGTTTGTTGTTATAGATTTTATATTGAATCAATGTTTAAAGCTACTTGTATGACAATTACAAATCATGTTAATGTATTAAATGAATTTTAATTTCCACCTTGAAGATACCTTGAAATGAATACAATATGTGAACTGGGTTATGGTGTGTACTATATTAATCATTGTGAATCTACATTTCATGATCTGTAGTGCTTGGGAAGGGTGAAATTCACTTGAGGTGATAATACTTTTGGAATAAATCATAAATTGAAAATTAAAATCATGAAACGGTGTTACACACTATGTATTTCATATGAAGTACAATTATATATTATTTTTGGCATATAATATTTTTTTCATTCTAATCACACCATTATTATCTCAATCCCTAGATGAGTATCGGGTGATTTTAGAGAACCGTATTCCTTTATGTAAATCCCATTTAAGAAATTTATCTCAAATGACTTATTTTTTGCGTTTTTCCCTCCTATTAATTTTTTCTCAAATTGTGGTGGTGGAATAACCTGATCTTGATTGGTTTGGTTTTTGACCTAGAAAATAATTAATATAGGATTCTTCTTGGGCTCGTTCATCCCTTCATTCATGTAAGTGTTTCCTATTGGAGTAATTGTTTTGATCTCTAGTGTATGGTAGGGTGTCTAAAACCTAACCCTATTTTCTATTTAATATTCAAGTCTATGAAATATTATGAGTGATACAACAAAACATGTGAATTAATTAATTGATTGATGAATAGAGAGAAATTAAGGACCAAATTGATCTTTTGATCCCTTTGGATTCAATAGTGTTGTGACCTGGATTGTGGCTACCTGTTAAGAGAGTGAGCCCATGAAATAAATAATGAATTTTAAAATGGAATAACTTGTGTTTATATTGTTTTTAGAAAACCTCTCATTTCATCATATAGAATAAATTTGGTAATGGATTATGGTAATTGAAATGAATTATATGAAATGATAGTTTTGGTTAAAAACTACCATCATAATGGTTAAATACCCACTTCATTAATGGTTGGTCAATTTAAATATAAATGATAATTTATATAACTAACCACTAATATTTATGATATGATATATTTAAATATTTTCAGTTATTACATGTTTTGTAAGTATTTTTCTAATTTTTATATAGTAGGCTTGTACTATTTTCATGTTCTAATGCTTCTATAACAGGGATAGACCAGTTTGATACTGTAATTATTATATATCATGATTGGACCATTACATAGATATATGGATTATATAGAAGGCCTAGCATGGGTTGATGAAATTATTATAGTAAGGGTAATGCCCAAGATTCTGGAATTCTTATATTAATTCCATGACTCGAATGCTAAAATTATTATTCATGGATATTTTCTTGGTTATTAGTTTATTACATGGATTTGTGGATATGGTTTGAATGGTTGTGCTACATGATCAGAGTTATTTCAAAATGGTTTAGCATAATTATGATTATTATATTATATCAATTTATTTGTTAATTTACATTCCCATTGCATTATTTGATGAACTTATTATCATATTGTCTCTATTTAGACATGGTGGATTGTACCCACTAAATTTTATTCAAACCCTATTCTGGCTCCCATTTGATACCCATGAATAATACATCTATGGTTTTTTGGATAAAGGAAAGGGACATTATTGTTGATCTCCACTTTCTGTATGGGCGGGAGTGTAGACATAGAACCAACAGGGGGTTCGAGACTGGGGCCTTTTGAGATTCTTGGTGTTTTTAATTATTTTATTTGTGTTGTTTTCAAACTAATAGTTTGATACGTTTCATAATTTCATTACATGGTTCATTATTATTAGGTTTATTTGTTCCACCTTTTACATTGATGATATATATTCTATTGTTTCTTCTATTTGAGTTACCCTGATATCTAGTTTTATTAACCTTTTTATTGTATATTTCAAGTATAAACTAGGGGGCATCGTCCCACTTCTATGTTGATCCCACACCACTTATTTTTTGAAACCACTGGTTTATGGGGAGGTGTTCTGGAGGTCCCATTACTGACTTTTTTTTTCCTGATGAGAGAGTTTCTTGTTTGGGACCCTAGAAACATGGCATCAAAGGCATCAACATTTTATTTTATATTTCATTTCTATTTAGTAATGGGTGTAAGGAGACTAGGATGTGGAGAGACATGGTAATATGCTTATGTATGGGAGTTTCTAAGCATTGTATGGTAAAAAAATATGAGTTCTTTGGGATGATATTACTGTTTATAAAGTTATCTTGTTACAGATTGTGTTATATTACCAAGGGTGATTCACATGTTGTGTGATGGTATTATTCTAAAAAAATTTACTCATGACCTGGTATGGAATAAGTTGAGTATAAATGCATCTAGATCGGAAAATATGTGTGTATATAGACATTTATTATTCATGGTAAGGACAAATTTATTGAATTTGAAATATTGTTAGGTAGGAACTATGAAATATGATACATGATATATATGATAAATGATAATAAATGAACTGGTATGTCATACTAAAATACTTGTAAGGAATTTTTAGAGGGACCATGATTTTTTGTTACTCCTTGGTAATCATATTTTTAGGTTTACCTTATTTTTAATAAGTGTTCATAGTATTTGTTTTTCTAGTGAAAATGATTCCTAGTTGAATTAATGTTAAGCATCAGGTGGATAGAAATAATCATCCTCCTAACACATCTGAACCACATCTTCTTATACCCAATGTGGATCGAATGAATGTAGATATTTTTTATTGTTTCCAAAGGGTTATGAAATCAATTGAATGAGAGACTATTCTCACAATGTATTTGATATCAGAGGTAACAAGAGAGTTTCAACTGTAGCTTATTCGTAAGTTTACTATGGAGGAAGGCCCCCATATAGCTGAGTTCTAGATAATGTCAGTCCAAACAATCTTCAAGAACCTCGAGAAACCCCTTCACAAGAGGGTGAATCTGGAAACATATATGATTCATTTACATATCGATCAGGGGTGTGATATTCTAGACAAATATGGGATGTTAGATGAGTTATACTAGAAGGAACTCGAGGAAATGTTCCTAATAAACATACATCAATTGATGTTGAGGGATGATAAGGATTCGGAGTTCATATACAAGAGGTAGGAAGTTATGTCAGTGGTGTACTACACTAGATGTTTCACAAACATGAATCAGTTTATTTCCCCTATGTAAGATGATGAGATCTCCAGGTTGGAACATTTTCAGGATGAGACTCACTATGAGGCCATGTCATAGGTGAATTCATTTTACTTGTGTAGTTTTATATATGTGATGAATGAAGCACTCACGACAAAATGGAATCTAACAAAGTCCTTAAGCACTAGCTATGCTATCTTAGTATGGTGGTCTAGGATCTCACATTCATATAAAATAATGAACATCAATGAAAATATTCTCCAGAGAAACAATGGGTAGAACTATCTTGGAAGTGGGTATCCATATCTGGACCTCATTATTTTGGATTGATTGGAATGTGGGCAGTTGTCCAGCAAGTGGCCTTAGTGTATGTACCCTAATTTGGAGTGTCATTATTGTGGTTTCTTGGGTCTCCTATAGATGTGTTGTATGGGCCTACAGCTGCAGAGAAATTTCATGGGATGAGGACAGGTATAATATTCTAGGAAGGATTCAACCACCCCTTAGCAGATAAGTAGTTGGAGTTCCTTGGGATGTATATGTCGATGCAGTGGATGTGGTACCCTATGTAGGAGTGGATGTATATGAAAGCGGAATAGTACAAGGGATTAATACTAATGCTCTGGGAAGAGGGGCTAGTTAGCTACACATTTTTAATACTACTCTGGCTAGAGTCGATGTAGGTACTTCTACCATCAAATGTATGCATCTTATATCATCAACACTTTCTTTTGTTTTTTATATAAGGGAATCACATTATTTTTTAACTACACATTTTTCAAATGGTTTGGGAATTGTTTTGGAAATCCAGGATGGTTTTTTTACTTTCAACATAGAATTTGGGGAGTGGTCAGAGAATATCGAACATTGCAAGGCATTTTCTCTATATATTAGTGGTTACCATTTCTTTTGGGAACAATTTGTAATAGAAATGATAGGATTAAATTTTATTGTTGGAATGGATTGGATAGTTATATACTAGGATCATATTGGCTGTTAATGGATGTGAGTTAACTTTATGTCTCCAATGGAAGTCATTTTTTCTCACCACGGTGATTGTGAACTTCAGGATAGTCATATAGGACAAATTTATTGTAGATTATATTTTATCATGGCTCAGATTTCAAAAATTGTTCTAGATTATTGGGGAATATAGTTGTATATTTTCCTCCACTTATATTACATTTTTTAAATTTCCTTATTAAAGAGTTATATGAATTACCTCTTAATAAAGTGATCATGTTCCTGATCGATTTGGAATTGGGAGATGATCTAGATTTTATCGCTATTTATAGTATAGAACCAACAGAACATGGAGAGTTGAATGTTTGATGGTAATATTAAGAAGAAAAATATTTCACATTTGATAGTATGTCTCCATTAGGTAATATATTTCTTTTCTTCAAGAATGAAGATGGGATATTGATATTATGTTTGTATTATCTGATATTGATCTACAGGACATTGATGAATCGGTATACAATTTCATGCATCAATGATCTCTTTAACCAGTTAGGCGGCTCCAAGATCTTATCTAATATTGAATTGAGATTAGGATACCTTCATTTGAGGGTAAGACCATCAGAGATATCTCATTATTATTTTAGGATCATGAATGTCGTGTATGTGTCTGTGGTAATGCCGTTTGGTTTTTGAGTGCAGTAACAGTGTTCATGTCCTTGAAAAATCAGATATTTCATTCCTTTTTGGATTAAGTGTTTGTGGTTTTTTGTCGATGACATATTAATGCAGTACTAGTTAGTAGATAATCAAATTAAACATCTTGAAATAATCTTGAGTAAATTGATAGAGAATCATATTTACACAAAGATATCCAGATTTAGTTTATGGATTGATAATGTGTACATCTTGGTCTGTTTAATATCATAGAAATCAGTGTTAGTGGATCCAATAAAGGTATTATCATTGGTATATTGGGAGCTTCATAAAATTTTCTTTGATATTCAATGTTTTATCGATTTAATAGGTTAATATCTGAACATTATTGATTACTTCCCCTATTTTGAAGCACTGATGTACTAGATGACTAAGAAAGGTGAGTTGTTTGCTTGGCTATGTGATTCGAAGATATATTTTTAGGAGTGAAAGAGAATGGAGGCCTATGCACTAATTCTCACTTTACCTATTTTGGGTAAAGCATTACCTTGTACTTTGAATCATATAGAGAAGGACTATAAGTTTTTATGATGTAGATAGATTGTGTATTTTCCCATGTCTCTATATTTTATAGACTGCATAAGAGGAGTTACCCTCATCACATTATTATCTTTCAGCGATGGTACATTCCTTAAGATGCAGGATACATTATCCTTTTGGTTAGAGTTTTTTTGTTTACATGGTCTATAGCTTCATTAGGTATGTATTCTATCAGTGGGGATTGTACCTCTAGAAGAGGAGGTTGGATGAGTTTCTTTCGTAATTTAACATTGATTTGGGTCATACAATGGTAAAGGAAAATGTTGTTGATAGTTCTTTGAGTTATAAAACGTTTAAAGATGAAATGTTGGAGTCTCGTGAGGAGTGGAGGATGATGGAACTCTTTAATGACATGCATCTTGAAATTAAATAGTCATAGGGATGGGTAGATTTAATTTTACATATGTTATACCTTTTCTTATTGACCAGATAAAGACAGATCAGTTATCTATTCTAGAGGGATTTACTCTGTGAGATATCTTATATTGTGGGGAGAAATAATTAAGAGGGTATCTCAAAAGCTGAAATTATTTTATTTTGTGGTAGAGTATGTGTTCCAATTATCATTCATGAGGATCTGGTGAGGGAGTTTCATGCTTCTAGAATGGAAGAAAACCATGAGTTTATATTCTTTTCATGATCTCCATAGATAAAACATGTCGTTAAACATGAATAAACAAGTTGTGGGATTTGTGATGAGGTGTTTCTTCTATCATCTAGTGAAAGTCGAGCATCATAGGATTGTAAGTCTTTTTCATCCTCTCCCATTCCACACTAAAAATGGGAAAACATCACTATGGATATATTGACAGGATTACCTATGAAACATTATGTTAACAAAATATTACTTATGATCATCGATCATCTAATAAAGGTATCCCACTTCATTCTTATTAGGATGGCCATCACTTTTGTTTTCTGGTTAGTGTTTACGTGAAAGAAATAGTTTGTTTTAATGGTGTTCCAATTAGTATTGTGTCATATAGTTATCCTTGTTTCACATTTCAGTTTTGTATGGGACCTCAAAGGGATCTAGGAATATAGGTTCTTCTGATTATGACCAATTATCCTCAGACTGATAGTGAATCTGAGCGAACCATTTTGATTTTGGAGAATATTTTATGATCATGTGTTTTGGATTTTAGTGTTAATGGGAGAATCATATGAAACTAATTATGTATTAATATAATAAAAAATTATATTAATAATTATAGATCGAACCATTTATGGATAGTTATAGAAATATTTTAATTTTTCAAGATTTTTGGATTGATATATGTGATTCGTTGATGGTTATACCTAGTCTCATAGTGGTGAAATATGAAAAATATTAGTTTATCAGGAGGCATTTGTTGACCACACTGAGCATTAAGAAATATTATACTAACCATTAGAGAAAACCATTATATTTTTATGTGGGTCATCATGTTTTCTTTCTATTGTTTACTTCGTTGGCGTCACACTATATCAAGAAACAGGGAGTGCTAGTGCCCACATTTTTCATTCCATTTATGATAGTTGAATGGGTTAGTATAGTGCCAAACTGAATAGACCTTTCATAGTGCTAGAGTTCAATGCCTGACATATTTTACACATCACAACTTTGGATACATTGTCCATAACATTTTCACTTGGTAGAAGTCAAGTACATTATGATTTTTTGTAGATGAGTCCATTAAGGATCATCCAATATAGATTGTTTACCATACTAAGATGTATATCTAGGGAATGAATTTACCTCTATTTTGAGTGAAGTGGTGGTATGATCATGTTCATGAGGTGACTTTAGAGAGATATTCTAATATGAAAGCACAACGACATGATTTTTTGGAAAGACACCACATTGATTTTCTTAGTAACTCATTGATGGTTTGTTATATGATTGGGGAATTTTAATATCCTTTGTTTTCTAGGTACTTCACTCTTTGAGTTTTTCATTGAACATATTTGGGTTTGTATTTTCATCTTTTTAAAAGCATGGTGGTCTAATCTCATTTCAAGATAAAGATCATTGTTTGGGGAAAATGACATAATGTCCAGGGATTTATGTTTTTTGAATTAAGGGATTCTATGTAAAAATGTTTTAATGGGATTATGAGGTTTTTCCATGAGTTTAGAATTATTACAATGAGTTTTTTTAAGTATATTTGTATGTAGGGCTTAAAATTCCAATAGGAAATGTTTACAATGTGTAAATGTATTACATGCCATTAATTCCTACCGATAAGATTTCATGAAATGAATATTGTCCATGAACTAGTTCATGGAATGAACTATATTAAATGCATTCAATCAATGTTATGTGATATTTATTTTTCTTGCTGGATGAAAATCTCCCATGGTGGTGAATATTTTAGTGTATCACTTAAATTTAAATTACACTACATGAAATGGGATTACATGCCATATATTTCTCAGGCTGAGCGATTTTATGTCATGCTATGTTCACGTAATTTTATTCATTCTACATGAATCCTTACTCTCTAAAGACCTACAAGAATTATAAATGATTTTGTAGAACCTTACTCTTTTATTAGCATCCCTTTCTAGTAATCAATCTTTTGTGAGTTTGTTTCAAATTTTTTCCCTTCTTTTCCTTTGTTCTTTGGTTATGTTAATGGAAAATCATGATCTTAGTTGGTTTGGGAGTTGAACTGGATCTTGTTTGATAAATGTTTCTTCTTAATATTTTATACACCTTCGTTCATGTTGGTGTTTACTTTTGTAAGTGTTACATTGATGACCAATATAAGGTAGGGGTCTAAAAACTAACCCTATAGACAGCTTAGTTGACAAGTATGTCCAATAATGAGATTGATCCAAAATAACATGTGAATTAATTAATTGAATGATTAATGATAATAAATCATGGATTGGATTGTTCCTCTGATTAATTTTCAATCAACTGGATTTGGACCTACCATGAGGAAACATATTGGTTGACTGAACCCCTAAAAATATATTGAATTGGCTTATGGCAGAAAGTGTTCATAGAATTATATAATAACACAAATGATTTCTTGATATAGACTCACTTTCATAATGTATTATGATAATTTAAAAGGATATGTTGATATGACATTATTGGTTCCAAACTATCTTTTTATTGGTGAAAGACCTCCTTGATAAATGAATTTCCAATTAAAAAAAATTAAAGCATTAGACATTGGTGATTATGATATGATATTGTGATAACCATGATGTTATGAATTGTGTTATGATTTATTTCCTATATATTATATAGTAGACATGGACCAGTTTCATTATTTAACAATCATATAGAAGTATTTCTAAAATATCATGCAATAATTATGATATATGTGGGCCTCACATAGTTTTATAATATAATTCTCATATAGAGGGATGGTTATTGTTGGAATGGTTGTGCAACATGCTTAGATATATTCTGGTATACTGAAAAGGTTGGTTGATTATTGCATTATATTAATTGGTTAACTAATACACATGTTGGTAAATTTATTTCATGCACCTATTATTTGAATTGGTTTTATGAGAAATGGCGGTGTTGACCAACTATGTTTTACTCATAGACTATTCAAGATGTCGTTTGGTACCCAAGAAGATTACATAGATATGGGTTTGGATAAGGGAAAGGGACCTTTATATTGATTGTTTCTTACTGGATATTCCATATTTTGGATAAAAACCCATCATGGGATTTGGGAATAGGGACTTTTGCGACTCTTTGTGTGATTTGATTCTTTTATTTGTAATTTTTCATATATAAATTTCGATACAGTTCTGTCGATCATTACATGATTAATTATTATTGGTTTTACTGGTGCATTCATTGGAATCCTGGCAAAATATTTCATAGTTTATTCTATTAAGGTTAATCTAATATTTTTTATGTTTATTTTTTTCCATTTTATTGTAACTCAGATCGATGAGGTATAACATCTCCACAATATTATTCCCACTGTTAATGCTTATTAGAAACCTATGATGTATGAGGGGGACCCCTTGAGGTATTATTACTAACTTTATTTGGCAATTATAGAGTTTTTTGTTTATGGGATTGTAAGATTATGAAACTCCCAACATCTTATTTCTATACAAACCATAAAATTTTTCTCTTATTCGAGTATCATAACATTTGATTAGGTTAGAGCATTCCATCTAGTGATGTGTTGGAGGACCTCTAATTTTTTCTCTACATACTATTTGAGAGATAAAATTCCATCATCATCCTTAGCCTAGTGTTTAATTAATGGAGTAACTAAAAATTAATATCATTAAAAAAATTGATATACCATTATGGAAATCTATTATACTATAGAATTGTTTGTCTCACTATAAATTTCATTAAGCATCAGAATTTTACTACCACATTCTGATCAAGTGTTCCAATCATATGGCTGCATCTAAATAAGAAATTTATCAAGTGGTTCTCAATATCTCCTATGAAATTGAGTGTTGGTAAGGTGGTATTACCAATGTTTTTGAGAAAGAATAAGAATCCAATCACTGAGAATATTTATTTATTTCTGATAATATTTGGTAACATATTAATTATCTAGATTACATTAGGGTGGTGACTTAAGGATAAATGGGGTAGTACAGTCTCATCTAATCCTATAACAAGATTAGTAAGAAATTATTTATATGGTCACCCCATATATATTGGATGTTCACTCCCTATTCATGCTAGACCTATGTGACTTTTCAAAATTAAGGAATGCTGTAATTACGATGGTAGAAACTCCTATTTTTCCTCAACCGTAGAGTATTGGTAATATAGTAATCTTGATATATAGAAACAAATATGATCATTATATAATCTTATGTGATAAGTATCCCCTTTTGGTTTGATTGTGGATAAATGTTCTGTAATTATTATATATTGTTCTCGTGTGAAATATTTCCCTTGATAACTATGTAGTATGTTATTTTAGATTGAAAATATCAACCCCATACTATATTAACATCTCTTTAGTGTAGATTACATTCATTCCATTAGAATTTGATTGTGATATATCCACGCCATTCCATGTGTATTTACCTAAATCATGTTTTTGTGGTGGAAACCAAATATTTATATCTTCAATGTTCAAAGTATACCTCTTATGTAGGGTTCACGTTATTTACTAATATGTTTTGGAATAAATAAATCATAGGTAAATAAATATTCATCTTTTTTTTAGTTCTAAGTCCATATCCTAACTCTTATTATCCCATGTGACATTCCCCAACACACATCAAATAGTAAGAATCACTTCATCACCATCTAGGAAATTAAGTGAATCTTCTTTCTTTATACCCAATTTAGTGGGAACATCATGACCCTCCTTTCAATCTACCCTCATAGTGGATAAATTTAGATTAAAACCTATTAGTGGATTAAAATTTTCCACCAGGAATTCCCCTGTATGTGATTTTTGGATAGTGATATTGAGGCAGTTCCAAAAAAAATACATTCTGAGAATTGCCTAAATAATAGGGTTGTTTCTTGTAATGGGAGTAATAATAGGGGTAATGGATGTTAAAGGTCACTACCTAATCTAACACCCCGAGCTTCCATGATACGCTTCTCATTCAATAATGCAATAGCTTGCATTGTACGCAACTTCGAGTTCTAACACACCGAAACTAATCAAAGTAGCCGTTATGAATAGTAATAACCACTTTTAAAATTTATAGAAATTTTATATTTCAATATGGACTTCATTTTTTTATTCCTAATATTTAAATTAGCCTATTTTGAATTTTTTGTAATTTTCTAAGAACTTCCAAATTTTTATGAATAGTGAAAAATATTTAAAACAACTTTTTTAATAAAAATAATTTATAGTGATAAGTTATACTATTGAGTGGTTTTAAATTATAACTAGAATATATTTTTACAATTTTATCCAATGGTGTTCATTATAATTAATTTCACTTTGAAATTGGACATAAACAATTGTCAATCATTTGATATATATTGTTTCTTAAAAACACGCTATTTGTTGTGACAGTGAGAATTAATTATAAAATTAATTAGTGCAACTAATATGTTTGGAATTTCATAAAATGGAAATCATTTTTTAATACGGAATATCAATTATATCTTAGGGTGAAATTTTGGCATTGTTCTGAAAAACTTCAATTTTTGATGAATAGTGAAACCACTAAGTGGTGTTAAAAAAACTGATTTTTCGTTTAAATGAAATATTACCACTTCTGTGGTTTGATTTTCAAAAATACAACATACATGGTTTTCATTAATAAGTAAAATGTGGTTCAATGAGATTGAAATAATTTTTGGTGAATAGTAACTTTTAAGTTCTTAATCGCGATTAGAGGTAATTAGTGTAGTTTAAGGTAAAAATAAAGTTTTAATAATATGAGATGAGATTGACACATGTCCTAACCTTATTGGATGTTCCATGGCCGACCAAGACAATCCATGGGTCAACTTGGGGACCCCATGGAGCCACTTTAGTTGGAAAATGACATAAATACCTTTTATTTAATGTTAAAGTAAAAAATGACACAAACATGAAATGTTTTACTAAAAAAAAATTACATGGGGTTATACAAGTCATATTTTTGACTCTAAATAGTCATTGGAAATCTAAAAATATTTCCAACATCATAGTATTTTTTTTATAGTTTTTAGACATTAAATAAATTAAATTACATATGACATCATGATGATGCAGCGATGACCTCATTATTTAACGATTTAAATAAAATGGAAAGATAAAGTAATATCTAAGACCTACACATGTCCAAAACCTATTGTATGGGTGTATTTAGAACCCTTATCACCTTAGACTCGAATTATATAAGTGTGGGTCCTCTAAAATCTGAAACTCATTTTATAATAAAGTGACTTTTCTTCACTTTCCATGAGTGCCCCTCCTCTCCTCTTATAAAAGGCCCCCACCTCTACCACCTCATTCACACTTTCAAGCCATTTGGCTCAGCCAAACTCTGCCCAAATACTCTCCCAACTTCCCCCTCTTACTCCTAGAAGCCTCACATTGGGCAGAACTCTTCCCAAGGATGCCTTTGGCTCAAATCAAAAAGAGTTACCCGATTTTAAGGTAATGTCTTCTCTAATATTGTTTTGTTTTATTTTTCTTATCCAACCCCCTAAACACTTTTTATTCATTTCTTTTGTAACAAAATCAGTATCCTAAATATACTAGGATGTTTTTATAAGAAGGATTATAGCTACACTTACACACACCTACATCTAATGGTTAATGAACATACGGTTTCTGTGGATGGCGAATTTCTGTCTCACGAAATGATGACTGTTCTACAATCATAAAACACCTTCAAAGGTGGCCATTAAGATGTCACTATATTAATAAATGATATATAATATGTTTATGTTTTAATTGAGGTTCTTTATTTTTCATTTATTTCATACCTTTATTATTTCCATTATGGGTAAACGTGATATTTTCATTTTAGGAAGTGCGGACTACCGCCCCCTCAAAGTGATTTGAATCGTTAATACCACATGTGGGATGTATAAAGGATGGAGGAAATGATATTATATATGATTTTATACTAGAATTATAATATACCTTTATATAATTATGATTTCATTAAATACAAAATAGAAATAAATGTAGCGTTCATGCGTACGTACGGCTTACCGTCTCCATGAATGGTGCATTTCATTTCTTACCTCTAAACGTTATGGAATATTATAAATGCATGTATATAATGGATATATATGATATATATGATATCTATATCATGAATATAATTCTGGATATAATGGATATATCACCACACGAACAACTTGTAATTATAAGAATTTTATTTTTGACTCAAGTACCTAAGATCGACAAAATGACTGTTATAAACTTTAATAATTACATAATGTTCATAACATGGTAATAAGGGATATAAAAAGAAAATGAACATGAAAAAGGTTCTTATGTGAATAGAAATTAACTCTAGTTTATTATTCAGGAGGTTAATGAACGTTCGAATCAAGTCGGACACTAGGTAAGGGAACTTCTTAACCCAATTTCTATTCTTTGGGTTAATCTCCTACTTTAAAATTATGTCATGATATTATTATGTCCTATATTTTATTTTTACATTCTTTATGTGTAATTATAGTGAATACACATAATAGATCTATTTTATTTAAAAAAATTGATCTTTCTAAGGGACCTCGTATCAATATTCTTTCATTGAGGCATATTTTGTTTTATACACAAATTTCTTTTATACGGTGTATAAACCCCTTTGACATTTACGTTTATTCAAAAGGTTTTCTTTTATAATTATTTGATTTTTAATTGGTTTCAAAAAAATGATATTTCTCTCTAATATATTAAAATCTATTGCAAATGTATACGTATTTAACGCAAGCTTAAAAATGTTTTCAGAAAACCCGACTCTCGTGTGTGGTAGACAGGAAGGGATTGGGAGTGGACCCATCATGGCCTGTAATTAGTCGAGCAGTCTCAGAATTAGTTATTTTATTTTTAGAATCTTGCATAATGTTTTCAAAAAAACACTGGAGTATATTTGAGCAATTTTAAACGTATGTATCTTCTAAAAAAATTTCATCGGTAGGTCCCATGAGACAAACTAGTGTCTTGGCACGAGGCCTTGACAAAATCTTATTTGTGGTCTTGGCACGAGGCCTTGGCTACGTGGTTATGATATTCTGAAATTATGCATTCCATCATTATGAAAGTGGTTATTGATATTGCATGTGATTATTTGACCAGTAGAATATCCATGTGAAGAAGTGAATGACATTATCTCATTTTACTTTTACCATATTACGTTGAAGTTCAAGTTTAAAAGGCTTTTGTTTTAGTTATACATTGCCTTAAATGTTTATGTTTATTGATGAAAGCTTCTGCTATATTGTCATCTTTACTGAGCATCTGAGCTCACCCCTTTCAATGTTTTAATATTTTCTAGGATGTGAAGAAGTATTTTATGAATGAACTGCAGGGATAGTCAGAAGAGGATATGAGTGTGGACTATGAAGACTTTGTTATTAGTTTTTCACTATATGATGTAATGTAAGACTTATGAATGTATCTAGTGTTTCCAAGGCTACTAAACTAATCGGTCTTTCAAGACTTGATCTTTTGTGATCATGCAAATGTTACGAAGTAATGCACCGACTCTGGGTAGCTGGGGTAGGGGCGTTACAGTTGGTATCAGAGGCAGTTTAGTACTAACATTAGAATCTCGATTCAGATAAACTCTGATTAGAGAAGATAGCCCAAAGATAGACTTTGAGGATTAGTATAGAAACAGATTCCTAGAATTTTTGTATTGTAGAGATGTTGTGTGTTATCTGAGAAATACATCCATTTCTAGATACGAGCAGGTAGAGGCGGCTCTAGCACAGATGTACCTAGGGGTAAAACCCGAAAACACCACTTTGAACTAGACTCGAACGGGAACTGGTGCACGAAAACGGGCCTTGCTGCACTCTTGGTTACGACACTCCCGGGGGATATGCTTAGTATAATTCTCATTTTCAATACAAAACACTATGAAGGGTTATGAGTATATACTTTCTCAAAGATTTTTTTTATGATTATGGATTATATCCATAAATAGTTCAATTAGTGTTAAGTGTTTTACAAGTATGTAATTATGTATTTTGATTTACAAACTAATCTAGTTTATACCATTGTTTAGAAATGGCACCTAGTGGAAGGAATGGAAACTGTATCAATGCACGCACTCCGTGTAGGGATTGCCCTCCTGATCAAGATAATTATTGTGGATCTGGAGATTCAACTGATGCTGATCAAATTATTACCATACTGGGACAACTCACTCAAGCTATGAATAATAACCTTACTCGTATAGATCACCCTGATCCACAACGTAGAGGATCAAGGTTAGACCGTTTCATGAGGCAAAAACTGCCAACATTTAATGGGGGTAAAAATCCATTAGTAGCTGAGAAATGGATAAAATCCTTAGAGAAAATATTCCATGCCTTGGGGAGTAGCGAAAGGGAGAAGGTTGTCCTTGCAGTTTACCGCCTCACTGGAGATGCCGATCAGTGGTGGTCGCTGATTCAAAACACAAAGGAAGATGATGACGTATCGAATATTGAATGGAGGGAGTTCAAAGAGCTTTTCCTAGAAAAATACTATCCTCGTGACCATTGTGCAGATATGGAAAGACAATTTTTGAGTCTGAGACAAAAGGAGGATGAGAATGTCGCAAAGTATGAGGCCAACTTTACAAGGTTAGTGAGGTATGCTGCAGATTATATATGTAACCCAAGAAGTAATATTGATCGTTTCTTTGATGGGTTAAAACCATTTCTCCATTGAGCATTAGTCTCACAAACCTTCTCGTCATACGAAGATATTGTCTCGTGTTCTATCAAGACAGAAAAGGAATTCTCTAAGTCTTATGACAATAAAGTAAAGCAAGTGAAGAAGAGAACGGTGGAACATGAGACAGATAAATGGAAAAAAAGAAAGAGGGATTTTCCATTATGTGATAATTGTGGGAATAATCACCCTGGTACATGCCTAAAAGGAATGGGTGTTTGTTACAAATGTGGAGAAAAAGGTCACCAGGCTCGTGATTGTAAGGGAAAGAAAGAAGCTATCAATGTTGAATGCTATAATTGTAGGGAAATGGGTCATTATGAAAATGAATTTCCTAAGCGTCAGGGAAACTTACCTCAGAAAAGGGAAAAGGATCAAGGACAATCTTATGTTGTTACTACCGTTGAAGCAGAATAACTAATGTATTGGTGCTTTTGGACTCATGGATTATATTCTGGTTATTAGTATAATGTGATATATATATAAGGATTGTACTGCAGTACTTGTTGATTTCAGTAAGGTTTTACTATGATGAAGGTAATTATATTTTTATTATGTGACAATAAGAGAATATTTACTTTGTTTGGGGAATCAAATAAATTGATTTTGGAATTAAGAGACCTTTTAGAGAAAGTCTGGACAGAGGTATTTTGGATAACTATAAAGGTTGGAGTGAATTAAGTTGATCTTTGGATAGTATTGTTTAAGGTTAAAAAATTTATGAAGATTATTTATGGAATATTATAATACTATAGTTTTAGGAAAAGGACAACCTGCAGGGTGGGGCATAACCCGTCGCGTCGGACAAAGCTGTAGGAATCGAACCCACAACCATAGTGCGACAGGCCTTTATTTCCTACCACTATCCTACAGGAAGTCCCTGATTATTACAAAATAATTTTACTAATCTAAATGGTATGTGTTAACATTTGGAACCTTATAAAATTAGGATAAGTATAATATTTTTGAGTTATATTATCTTTTTGAGTGAAAGATGAGTTGAAGGTTGAAACTCTAATTGTCAAGTATAAATATATATATACCTATCTCTTATTAAATTAATAAATTAATTCTTAAACTTTAGTAAAGGGATATTAAAACAAAAAATGTGTTATCCTTATACCTTATGTCTTGTTGAACTGATGATATTTTAAATCGACATAGATTGAAGGCTTTGAGGCCCTCAATTTGACAGTTGATTGTGATTGATGACCTCAATCACTCCCTACAAATATTTACGTTTTTCCTCCAATTATATGTCTCTAATTTCCACCAATGTTCTCCTAATCGAGATCATAATTGGGTGGTGACTTTTTCTTTTTTCCTTTCCCTCTTATTAAGGCTAAATTTTATTAATCTTATTTCCGATGTGGGTTTTCCACAGAGGTATTTTCTCTTTTCAACCTTTTATTTTCAAAGAAAAATTTCAAATTGCGAGAACGCAATTTATTGAAGGAGGTGAGAATGTAACACCCCGAGCTTCTATGATACGCTTCTAATTCAATAATGCAATAACTTTCATTGTACGCAACTTCGAGTTCTAACACACCGCAACTAATAAAAGTAGCCGTTATGAATAGTAATAACCACATTTTAAATTTATTGAAATTTTATATTTCAAAATGGACTTCATTTTTGTATTCCTAATATTGAAATTAGCCTATGTTTAATTTTTTGTAATTTTCTGAGAACTTCCAAATTTTTATGAAGAGTGAAAAATACTAAAAACAACTTTTCTAATAAAAATAATTTATAGCGATAAGTTATACTATTGAGTGGTTTTAAAGTATAACTAGAATATATTTTTACAATTTTATCCAATGGTGTTCATTAAAATATATTTCACTTTGAAATTGGACATAAACATTTGTCAATCTTTTGATATATATTGTTTCTTAAAAACATGCTATTTGTTGTGACAGCGGGAATTAATTATAAAATAAATTAATGCAACTTATATGTTTGGAATTTAATAAAATAGACATCATTTTTGAATTCGGAATATCAATTATTGCTTAGGGTGAAATTTTGGAATTGTTCTGAAAAAACTTCAATTTTTGATGAATAGTGAAACCACTAAGTGGTAGTTAAAAAACTGATTTTTCGTTTAAATGAAATATTACCACTTCTGTGGTTTTGATTTTCAAAAATCCGACATACATGGTTTTCATTAAGAATTAAAATGTGGTTCAATGAGATTAAAATAATTTTTGGTGAATAGTAACTTTTAAGTTCTTAATCGCGATTAGAGGTAATTAATGTAGTTTAAGGTAAAAATAATGTTTTAATATTATGAGATGACCTTGACACATGTCCTACCCTCATTGGATGTTCCATGGCCGACCAAGACAATCCATGGGTCAACTTGGGGACTCCATTGAGCCACTTTAGTTGGAAAATGACATAAATACCTTTTATTTAATGTTAAAGTAAAAAATGACACAAACATGAAATGTTTTACTAAAACAATTTTTACATGGGGTTATACAGGTCATATTTTTTACTATAAATATTAATTGGAAATTTAAAAAGATTTCTTACATCATAGTATTTTTTTTATAATTTTTAGACATTAAATAAATTAAATTATTTATGACATCATGATGATGCATCGATGACCTCATTATTTAACGATTTAAATAAAATAGAAAGATAGTGTAATATCTAAGACCTACACATGTCCAAAACCTATTGGATGGGTGGATTTATAACCCTTATCACCTTATCCTAGAATCTTATAAGTGTGGGTCCTCTAAAATCCGAAACTAATTTTATTATAAAGTGACTTTTCTTTACTTTCCAAGAGTGCCCCTCCTCTCCTCTTATAAAAGGCCCCCACCTCTACCACCTCATTCACACTTTCAAGCCATTTGGCTCGGCCAACCTCTGCCCAAATACTCTCCCAACTTACCCCTCTTACTCCTTGAAGCCTCACATTGGGCAGAACTCTTCCCAAGGAAGCCTTTGGCTCAAATCAAAAAGAGTTACCCGATTTTAAGGTAATGTCTTCTCTAATGTTGTTTTGTTTTTTTTATTCTCCAACCCCCTAAACACTTTTTCTTCATTTATTTTGTAACAAAACCAGTATCCTCAATATACTAGGTTGTTGTTATAAGAAGTATTTGAGCTACACTTACACACACCTACATCTAATGGTTAAAGAACATACGTTTTTGTGGATGGCGAATTTCTACCTCACGAAACGATGACTGTTCAACACTCATAAAACACATTAAAAGGTGGCCATTAAGATGTCAATCTATTTATAAATGATATATAATATGTTTATGTTTTACTTGAGGTTCTGTATTTTTCATTTATTGCATACCTTTATTATTTCCATTATGGGTAAACGTGATATTTTCATTTTAGGAAGTGCGGACTACCGCCCCCTCAAAGTGATTTGAATCGTTAATACCATATGTGGGATGTATAAAGGATGGAGTAAATGATATTATATATGATGTTATACTGGAATTATAATATACCTTTATATCATTATGATTTCATTAAATATGAAATAGAAATGAAAGTAGCGTTCAAGCGTACGTACGGCTTACCGTCTCCATGAATGGTGCATTTCATTTTTTTATCTCTAAACGTTTTGGAATATTATAAATGCATGTATATACTGGATATATATGATATATATTATATCTATATCATGAATATAATTCTGGATATAATGGATATATCACCACATGAACAACTTGTAATTATAAGAATTTTATTTTTGACTCAAGTACCTAAGATCGACAAAATGACCGTTATAAACATTAATAATTACATAATGTTCATAACATAGTAATAAGGGATATAAAAGGAATAATTATCATGAAAAAGGTTCTTAAGTAAATAGAAATTAACTCTAGTTTATTATTCCAGAGGTTAATGAACGGTCGAATCAAGTTGGACACGAGGTAAGGGAACTTCATAACCCAATTTCTATTCTTTGGGTTAATCTCCTACTTTAAAATTATGTCATGATATTATTATGTCCTATTTTGTATTTGTACTTTATTTATGTGTAATTATAGTGAAAACAAAAAATAGATCTATTTTAGTTTAAAAAAAATGATCTTTCTAAGGGACCTCGTCTCAATCTTCTTTCATTGAGGCATATTTTGTTTCATAAACAAATTTATTTAATACGGTGTATAAACCCCTTTGACTTTTACGTTTTTTCAAAAGGTTTTATTTTATAATTATGTGATTTTTAAATGGTTTCAAAAAAATGATATTTCTCTCTAATATATGAAAATCCAATGCAAATGTATATGTATTTAACGCAAGCTTAAAAATGTTTTTAGAAAACCCGACTCTCGAGTGTGGTAGACATGAAGGGATTGGGAGTGGACCCATCATGGCCTGTAATTAGTCGAGCAGTCTCAGAATTAGTTATTTTTTTAGAAGATTGCATAATGTTTTCAGAAAAACATTTGAGTATATTTGATCAATTTTAAACATAAGTATCTTCTAAAAAAATTGCATCGGCAGGTCTCATGAGACAACTAGTGTCTTGGCACGAGGCCTTGACAAAATCTTATTTGTGGTCTTGGAAGGAGGCCTTGGCTACGTGGTTATGATAGTCTGGAATTATGCATTCCATCATTATGAAAGTGGTTATTGATATTGCATGTGATTATTCGACCAGTAGAATATCCATGTGAAGAAGTGAATGACATTATCTCATTTTACTTTTTCCATATTATGTTGAAGTTCATGTTTAAAAGGATTTTGTTTTAGTTATACATTGCCTTAAATGTTTATGTTTATTGATGAAAGCTTCCGCTATATTGTTATCCTTACTGAGCATCTGAGCTCACCCCTTTCAATGTTTTAATATTTTCCAGGATGTGAAGAAGTATTTTATGAATGAACTGCAGGGATTTTCAGAAGAGGATATGAGTGTGGACTATGAAGACTTTGTTATTAGTTTTTTACTTTATGATGTAATGTAAGACTTATGAATGTATCTAGTGTTTCCAAGGCTACTAAACTAATCGGTCTTTCGAGACTTGATCTTTTGTGATCATGCCAATGTTACGAAGTAATGCACCGACTCTGGGTAGCTGGGGTAGGGGCGTTACACCTAACATGGTAAAAACCAAATTCATTTGAGTAGGTGGTAGATAATATCCTATCCCTAAGATTTTTGGCTAACCTAATCCTACCACCACCACTACTCTATATTTATGAGGATTCATTGACCTCTCGATTGGGGGTTATGGTAAAAATTCTCCTAGGACTGTGGGCTTGTGGTTATCTTGGATAACTTCTATAGAATATTCCAAATCTGTATTTTTGGATTTTTTTTTGGATTTCACTTGGGAAAAATATAGGTGAAATTAATTTTCAAAATGTTAAATGTTCAAAAATGGATGTTTTCACATGGTTTTGAACTCTTCAATTCTTAGATGAAATTATTATGCACCTATTTTGGGGGAATGGTGAAACTCGTTATTAATAGAAAATTACCTTTAGTCATGACTCCTTTTCACTATAGAAGAAGACTTATTTTTTTCTCAAACTAACTAAAATAGGATGTACTAAATCCCAAAACCTATGTCATAATAATGAAATTTTAGGGTGTACTATATTTTTTATTCTACTAATCTGAGAATGGGGTAATGTAAATTTATATTTACATGAACCATCCCCATATATTCAAATCCTATTGGGAATTAGTGATTATTAGTTGGGAAGTATTTAGTTTTTAGAGGCATTAATTCCACGTGTTCTTATAGTTATTCAATGATATCTAGTCCTGATCTGTTGAAAAATTATATACTTCAATCTGATGAAAATGTATTATTACATCTTGATTATGGTTTCCATAATTATGATAAGGAATATTGTGGGATTTTAACTCATGAATGTGTTTCTATAACATTTTTGGAAATAAAGGAATGAAAAACAATTTCAATACATATATGATATCATATTAGGATGTGGAAATGGGAGATGACACAATAATTAGTGTACAATCAACTAATTTTATCTACATGTCCATGATATCCATATAATCACTAATGGAATGTTATTCCAACTGTCTACCAACCATTGATTTTTCCAAGAGCCTTATCAGATGAGGGTTTACAAGAGTCCAATTAATTATTCTGATGTATGCATTAAAAATAGTGGTATTGAAAATGAAATATCAATGATGGGAGTCATGTTCATGGGTGTAAACATCCCTGATTCATTGACCAATGTTTAGTATAAAGGAATTATTAAAATATATTCAATAAGGGGAGAACCATAATGTCATGATGAAATATCATTATAGGTAGGATAGTTTTGACGTATATGGTATTCCTCTTGTGGGGAATTCCCCCATTGATACCATTCAGTTAAATTTAAATGGGGGACCTTCTTACATGATGATTTTCTTACAATAAGGAGTATTTTCATAGCTATAATCATGCGATAAGTTCTCATTATCAACACATTTTTTTCTTGTGAGAAGGACCTTTGTGGAATGTTTTCTTGGGGGAACCTCCAAACCTACTTAAAATAGATTCATTTGATAGGATATCTTTTTCTAAATTCTCTCTCACTATTTGTTGGTGAGTTAGTTGACTCTCCATCCAATGTAGATATCTATTCTAGGGCATCAATAACATCAACAATGATCAATAAAAAGTTATGGGACTACATGTGGGTTATTTTTTTCCTTTGGAGGGATCTATTTATAGTGAAAATTTATGTCCTTATAGGATAAAAGTACTCGTGGAGAACTCCCATGTTATAGATATAGGTTGATGATAGCATCAACATTTCCATATACGAATATGGTTATGTCCGTTGTTTTCTAGTTGGATATGTCAGTGGGATCAATAAGATAGTATGATAATATGTTACTACATTTTAGTGGCCACTAATATGTACTATTGGTTTCTTCAAGTTGAAGGATATTTGTGATGTTCACCTTCTATAAAATTAAATGAGAAAGTTTTTATAGGCCTACTATAAATATGTGTGACCTTTATCCCAATTCCATGTCTCTATTGTAAAATGTTGATGGTATTAATTAATGGGGATGGGATATGATCCCTATATTGAGTAACTTTGGGGGAACAAAAATGATTTTTTTATCATTGAATGGAGATGGGATATAGGCCTACTTCTAGGTGATCTCTAAAATATTATGACTATAAAATTTTAATCTTTATATCAGGATATACTAATAGAATTATAATATCTGTGTAGGGATATTTGTCATTCTATCTATTTCGAAAAAATGTAGTGATTTTATTTTATAAATCAAATAATAAATTATTAAAATGAATCAATGTAACTGGAAATATTTCTATAATTAAATCCTCCAATAACCATCCATATATGACAAAAGACTTCATATTTACTATCAAAAATATGGGCCCACCCCTTGTTCAAAGCCAGGATATGAAAAAATTCTCATAATACTACTAGATTTCACTATCAATATTTTTTGATATTAGAAGGAATGATTTACCTCTATTCATTTAATATGTATAGATGGGGTCAGTCTTAGTGAACATAAATATGGGTCAGTTCAAGGTGTTGTTAGGTATGTTATCCTAAGTAATCCCTCCCACGGATTTCTCAGTACTGAGTTATGGGGACTGAAGTATCATTAGAATCATCCATATTGTAGGCCTGAGAAAATATGGCTACATATAATTAATTATGGTTATGATGAGGGGTAGGATCCCTTATAGAAAATTCCATAACAACAGTGAGATTACTATCGACATCATGATTCAACTATATAACATAATAGAGGTACTAATTACCACACTCTGATGGGAGGACCCCAAAATGGTATTCCCTACTAATAGACACCATTAGAATTGCCACAACTTTCATATTATTGGATGATATGTGAGGATTTAGTTCTTAGACATCTCACTCACTGCCTCCAATGTTGTAACTATACCATTCTGGTGATACTACCTCACTAACTCATTGATCACCATGAACTAGAGGCAGTACCAGTGATTTTTTCATTCCAACTGATCAGATTGTGAATTATGGAGTAACTAATGAAATATGGAATCTTATTGAAAACTATTTTATCACTTTATATAAAATTTGATTGCTCTTTGATTTCAACATTTTTTTCTGATGTAATCACTAGAAGTAACACAATCAATATATTTTGAGTCAGTGTTGGCCTAATTTCTAAAGGGAAGTGGTTACTGTATCTTTACAAGTGACACTATGGAATGTGTTTTCGTTGAGAGGAATTGAGGTTGGTCTCATAGACACCGTTTTAGGGGGAATTATTTCATAAACCAAGACTCTCTTATATATTAAAATCATATTTGTGAACCGTTCACGTATCCCAATGCAAGAAAAGTAATCCCTATGATAACAATTGGTTATTAACATCTATTAATGTGAATAAATTTTTTATGACATATGTCGTAATCAAATTTTTATTAAATATATATTATTATTATTTTTAATCCATGGTTTAAAGCCACATAGTTGGGAACATTGGAATTCTTCACTATATAGGAAGGCATTAAGTGTTAGCAGTGTTGGGATCAGTCCAATAAGAAGGACATCTCTTATATCCATATGAGTAGAATCAAAACCCATGTAGTCTAGTTCTAATTAATGGGATGTACTGTAAAATTTATGTTCATTAGATATTAAAAACATGCAAGTGTTTTAACATTATTTGGAATGGAATAATAAGAAAAAGGTTCATATAAATGGATGGTGTGTGGCCTACAATTGAAAAAAAAATTGTGGTTGACCATAAAGTGAATATAACCCAATTATTAAGGGTTCATTTTTGGTTTGTGGGGATATTTCCCAACAAGAGGGATATTTCATACATGTAAATATGGAAGGAAGAAGATGTATTTTTTGAGAATATAGCCCTATTGAGGAACGATATGGTAAATGATGGAGGGAATACAACCATCTTGTTGGGGGGATCATTTCATCAAGACTATGGAACAATTAAGTGATTGATTGAAATATTAGGATTGTATGATTGGGATTGGACCTCCTAGATTCATCCAATGTATCTTGATTAATTTGAATAAATTCTCATATAGTTCATTCTACAATGTTTATGGTCATGTGGATGGACTATATGATGCAATTTTATTCCATGTAATAAGAACTAATCATGATTCCATATTTATAATAACTATGTAGTCTGTGTGATGAAAGGATACAAAAAATTAGATTGAGTGGGGTATACACATGAATATTATCTTATGGTTTCAACTCATTAATGAATTAATTGGATGAATCATTATTTTTATTTATGATGTAATGATGCTTACATTGAAGGATGAGGAACATGATATGTGTTTCCTCCACCTATTTGTTGGTGGATAGTGAAGGGTGACTAGACTCATGGGGCATATGGAGACATGAGGAATATTTGTTGGGGATTTAATATATGTTATTTTTCCCTTGTATGAGTGTTTTGTAAACATTAGTGACTCATATTGATGAATCCATTAGTAATATTGATCTTGGGTCTTAACCCAAACAAGGATTCTCAAATTCTAATGGATTACGGAGTGGACCGCAATAAACACCATGTTCCTAGGTCAATATTGCTAAATCAAAAATTATAAAAATCATACTACATGACTATGTAATGGATTCTATAAGGTTGATATAGAGAGGAAACTTTTTATCATGGGAGTATATGAGTATAAATAAATTAATCATAATATTATTTGAGTGGGAGAAGTAGTAATTACCATTTATAATGGGAATTCATGGTTAAAATGGCTTAAAATTGTAGTGAATATCCTAATACTATATGACTACTTCTTTTTTGGGAGGCCCTGAAAAATTGATTCCATATTAGAAGACCCAGGTAAATGGAATCTCTTCTAATAATGTCAGGTTTAACATCAATCCCATATATGGGAGTGTGAGAGGATGGTTCACCCTAGAGAGGGATAATGGTTTTCTTCTCCAAAATCAGTTATAATAAAAATGTTTTATACCTATTATAGTGTATAGGGGTTACATCTTTAAAGATCGGACTAACAGGGATGGCTCTTTTTATTGTAGTTATTCGTTGTTTCATTCCTCTAGTGAAGGCTCCCTATGGTGTGACTCCCTTGTGAGGGATCTATATGGTGTATCACCCTTGTGATGAATTTCTAGGGTGTGTATCCCAAGTAAAGGCTCTTCAAGATGTGTCCATATTGTGAGAATATTATAGGAAAAGTTGTACCTTTTCCTAAGTTTTTCATAGATGAATCAATTACCATTATATTATGTTAATTACCATAGATTTTTATTGTTATAGTCTATGTACCAGAATTTCATAAGACATGGGGAAATAGAGATCTATGTGTATCTCTCTAACTCTATATCACTTCTAGATGGTGTGATTATCATTCTATATTGAGATCATAAGGTGTATATTTATAGATAAAGATGGAGGTAAGGTCACATGATCTATGAATGGTAGGATGTGCATCTAGGACTAGGTGCATGTTAGGTAACACGATTAAAGCCTCATGGGAATACCGTTATGGTCACAACCAGAATTATGGGGCTTCTTCTGGGGAATAATTGACTCTTTATCCTTAGTCCATTTCCCATGAAGGGATTTACAACATGCTGTATTAAATTTTATAATCTCAATATATTTTATGATTATTAACAACAACATGTATAATCACATATATAATAATATCACATATGATATAATTCTTACCATTTAGTATGTTTGTTAGAAATTTAATATATTGTTAAATGAATTGCATATCTTTATTATTCTTTATATATATATATGTGAAAATCTAAGAGAACACTTCCTCTAAAATCGTATCGTGTGACATATATGAATATATCCATTCTAAATAATAGTGAGACTTATAATTCATATTCTTTATATTCAAATATTTTTCGAAATATGAAAATTATTTATTTCAAGAAAAATAAAGTGTAATTTTTTTAAATTATTTTTAAAATTTCAAAATTCTTTCAATATTAACCATTATCATCATAGAACTTTTCTATTAAAATTTTTCTTTGAGGTCTTATGGAATCTAATGAAACACATTACATTAATATATTTCTTTACTAACATGTCAAAAACTATTTTAGGATATAATGTGACATTCACTAATTTACACTAACTAAATGTAACTATTAACATTTATCATTATTGACATTATTAAAAACATTTAACATATTAATTGATATTCACTATGTATTTTGACCAGTTTATCCTTTTATATGTCACATGGTTTATTTTCTATGTCCAAAAATAATCCATATAACCTTTAAGAATAAATATTCTCTCAATAATATCATTCAAAGATACATAAAGTCAACTATTTTTAAAAAGTAACACTTATCTCAATATGTGGGAATGTTGAGAAATTAAACTATCCACTACCATATTGTCACATCATGTCTTAGAGGGGTCCATGCTATGACTTCCCCATGCCCTCATCCAATAGGCCAGGGGATGGTGACTAGAACTGTGTAGGTATATCAATAACATGGGAGGGTTTTCTAAAGTATCTGTACACACACATACATCTTCAATCACACATCTGCCGAAATGTAAAAGACCCACTAAATAAAAAAAATACATACATACAACAAATCCCAATGAACCAAGTACAATGGAAGTAATGTGAGGAT
The DNA here is from genome assembly GCA_963277665.1 of Viscum album. NCBI lineage: Eukaryota > Viridiplantae > Streptophyta > Magnoliopsida > Santalales > Viscaceae > Viscum > Viscum album. The sequence continues at coordinate 777,853,403 of OY728123.1, forward strand.
AGTATGATTGGGCCAGAATAGAAGGACACCAAAAACTAGAGTCTACAAACTATAGAGTCTAACTTGTAAGAACAAAGAAGTAAAGAGACTTCTACACATGGCTGTAGGAAAACCTCGGCCTATTTGGATCTCAGAAAGGTCGGTATGGTCCTAGTCTTCCACTAACATAGTGAAATGGGTGATCTTATGCATAAGACATGATAGGTGTGGGTAATTCACGTGTAGGGGTGAGTATAACAATACTAGAGGACCCTAAAACCACAAATAAATAGTCACATAAAGGTATAGTCATCTCTACACAAAATACATCTACTGAACATATATCAAGAGAAACATAATCCCGATATACTCAAAACCCAAACCCATAGTCTAGAGACAAGTCACGCAACTGCATACCCCCACTAGGGATTCAGTTCGAAGAATCTATGAAGCCCTCATCCTAGAGAACTAACTCCATGAGACTGATATCTCTGATGAAATACGTCAATGAAGTATCGTTTTTCAAGAATGGTCATGAAAGATAGATACACTCATTCTGGGAGAACACACTCTTATGTGGGGAATGATCACGACAAACAGATGAGGATCATTTTTAGGGCCTCTACAGATACCGAGAGTCATCTAGAGTCACCTGGTAAGTAGGAGATCAACATCCTATATGATTATTCATGTTGATAGCTAACTCTACCTAGGGTCATGAATGAATATAGGATCTCACACTAGGACACTCAACGGGATACCTGGATCTATCTCAGAAATTCTTGTTGAAGGGATGATAATCATGTGGATGGAAAAAATATCTAACATTTAATGGAATGAGAAAATAGGAATCTCACCCAAAAGAACTTTTCCCAAATAATGTTGTATGATATTATCAATCCATGTTCCAAAATATAAACGACACGTAGAAAGGGTCACACACCATGTCTTGCGACTCCGGGTACTGCCCGTGTATAATATCTCAAGTCATAGGGAACATTCTATGTTGAAAGGAAAGTACATGGCATATATGGAGGACCAAATGTTGTGTTCAAGTAACCAATGACTTCTCTGTGTACGACGTCGTGTTCCCGTACAAGCCTTCAACCCGTATGATCCAGGTCGTGTAACCGGTAAATGGGGTAACCCATGAAGATGACTTGGTCTGGAAATATGGTGGAGTACACGGTTGTGTACTCCACGCCATGTACATGTATCACCTAAGATACACACCGAGTCCGATGTATTTGCCTCTTCCCTACGGTGTAGGATCTACATGCCGTGTTGTGAAGCCATGTAGTCCATCCCGTGTCCATGCACATTCTAGGATACACACCATGAATCGAGGAAGGCCCCACAGGATGTGTGACAGAGGTCAGACATTGTGTGATAGAGGTCAGACACCGTGTGATAGAGGCCACATGCAGTGTGATACTTGTTTGTCTCATGAAACCATAGGTTCCACAAATTTGGTCCCACATGGTGTGCTCCTCAGGCTACATGTCGTGTGTTCTAAAAATTTCCAGAAACATTGTCCCTTGTCGGCGCACCACTGGTGATGCTCCGCTCCATGATCTGGCTAGCCGATTTTCCATAAAATCACGAGTTTAGGTTTCCCCGACAACAAGAAGCGGATTCCATCTCTTTCAGGCCTCCTATCGGCCTTAAAAACACATTCGGGTTCACCCGTATGATGAACACTCAATGAATGGGAAGTCTTGAACCATTCTAATCCATCTTACACTATAGTCATCAAACATCTACTAGGTCATCACGATATCATATCTCAATTATTGGATCATTGTGCCAATAAATGGGTGTACACCAATTCATTGTTTGTATCCCCATGGAGAATGTAAAGAATCCAGGGAAGCAGGAAGAATAAACAAGACAACAAGGGGGAACTAAGCACCAACATTGTTCGTCATGGAGTTAATATCACACTGTAAGATGTTTTTATTGTGGAAAATTGAAAACATCAAAATGTGACCAACAAACTTCCAAAAATGAACCTAATAAATACCTCCCATAAGAAAAATTATGGGTGGGTTTACCAGTTCATGGGTTCATCCGCTTTCATCATTAAAATAAAATAACAGCGAAGAAAACAACATAAAATAATAACCCCTACCACAATAAGGTATTGATTGTTGATGAAGGAATCAAGTAGCCGCCACCACCAAGATCCTTCAACTATATTGGAAGAGCGATTCACACTTTTGATTCAGTGTCATTCATTGTCCACAGTTCTCTCCAGGGCTCTAAAAATTCCAAAGCGTTTCTCTCAACTTTCTACTAACAATCACATTCGATTAACCTATTAAAAGGAGGGAACATATTTCAACTATTTTTTATGTTGTTGCATTAACGATTTTTCATTTCTATTTTAGAGTCATTATTTTGTGTCATTAATTATCAAAAAATCATACCTTTAATTGCGCTTCAGTGAGAATTTCCAAATAAAAGTAAAAAAAATATCATATTATTTTATTTTATTTTATTTTATTAAAAACGCCTGAAAATTATCTTTTTAACTCGATTCACGACGGTCAAGGATATGCCCATTTCTATGTAAAGTCTTCTATTTGGATACAACGGTGAGTTTAGATTTTTAAACTAGGCATCCGTTTAGAAACATCTACAACCGTGCACATATGTGAACTCACATAACATAAAACTGTTCAAACCACTATTCTAGGCTCAGGAGGCCTCAGGATGACTTGTTGTCATCAGTATTGGTCTGAAACTATATAACGACCCATAATTTACATACATTATTATTACTTAAGAATTGAAGCACACTTATTACAACATATAACAAAACCAAGAAAGGACCGTATAGGTATAGTGTCTTTAGAAACTGGGAAACATAAACAACTGGTTCATAAAGAATATACTTTTCCTCCCATTTATTTCATCATATCTAGAGTCCCTTTTTGGAATATTCTACTTAATAAAATTATTCCTGACCTGGGGAAATAAAACATACAAAAGGGTGAGCTCAAATTCTCAGTAAGGGTAAACAAGAGAAATATCAATCACATCATATATATAAGCACATAACATTTGGGAATCTAAACCTGCAAAAGAGATCATAATTTCATAACATGGGATAAATCATAGTAGTGAAACGTAATCCCAATAATCATAATGTAAAACATGAAACTTTTTGGCATACACACATAATCATAGAGAATCATTTCTTATTAGTCAAGACTTATTTCCAAGACTATCTTAGTGGACAAAGTCCATTTCTGAACCGATTTCACTCCTCATTTCAGTCTTGTTCACTGAACCAGTATAACCTACCGTTCCAACCATGTCTATCTCATGAGATATAAAATCTTTACCCAATGCATTGGAGGGAGATATAGGTCCCACCCCTCTCATAATGATACCACTCTTATGTGTGCCACAAAATCATAAATCATACATCATTGCATAACCCATGTAGTAAAAATGGGATTCTTAAACAACATGACATCATAAAACAATTCATATAAGATAAAGGAATTCATAAAAAATATTTCCATCACAACATAATCAAAACCATGTAATAATAAGGATAGAAACAGAACCCTATATTATCTTAGATGGAAAATAATTTTGATAAAACACTTGAACTCCATTCTTGAGGAAAATATCCTTTCTACTTCAAAAACACTTTTCCTTTCTTAATATGTCATACAATTCTAAACTAAAAGAAGATGATTAAAAATAAACTTCAAAACTTGTAAAGGAAGATTCTTGGAAATATTGTTTTAAAAATCCATTCATGCCGCATAAAAAAAAATTCTTTTCATACTTTTGTCGGAAAAGTCAAAAAGTACCTCGTACGAAAAACGACAAAAGATTAATTTCATATCTTTTACTAAAAACTCACCGAAGGGTAAAATTGGATATAAACTATTGTAGAAGGATATAAATATTACATATTGAGGAAACTTGGATGTGGATGATAAAATACACCCCAGTGAATGCCAAATTATAAACAATCACGGATAAAAATGATATTGAGATATTTCCCTTACCTTAGGTCTGATATACTTTGTACGTGTCTGAACCTCCTGTATTATGATTTAAATAATGTTATTGACTTATTACAGAATCATATTTATTTTTATGATATCATATATGGTCATATTCTTAGCTTCTTAGTAGTAATATTTCATTGCTACTTGTTATTCGGGTGTTTATAACTTTTTGTTCTTATGCGTGTTTTGTCAAATAAATTCTTATTCTTATTTTTAGGTTATAGATTCCTCATTTACAGAATGTTATTAGTGTAATATATATCATATTAATTTATTCAATTCATTTATATAATCATTATGAAATGAAGATCATGTAGAACGAGTCGCATCACATCGTGGAGACGGTATTCCGTACGTACGAATGATTGATGATATCATTCCTATGATCGTGGAATTGTATTGGAGTGTATGTATACTATTTCAGAATCAGTATCACTTTATAATAGTCATATATAGTCATTATTTACACCATTATACCCATCCAAGTAAGGTGGTGGTGGAAAATAGATTACACCACGGCGTTGAGACGGTATTCCGTACGTACGCACGCGCGGTGATTTCTTTTTCCGTCGGATGGATAGATGGTGAAATAGGGTTGTTTCATAAATATAATAAAATATCATTATATGAGTGATAATGATGTTATTACTTCATAATGAAACAACTAAATAAGAAGCAGTGGAAGAAGAAATAAAGATGAAAGAATCGGTTACGGACATTACCTCTTCTTTGAAGTGCTTCTTTGAGAATTACTTTTAGGGCACTAAAATAGGTCTTTGAAGAAGACCAGAACCTCTAGGATTTTCTAGGGAAGTGGAGAGAAGAAATTGGCAGGGGTGGCCGAGCTTCAAGGCTCAAAGTGGTACGAGGAAGAGGCGGAGGAGGTGCCCTTTTATAAGGGAAGAGAGGGGAACCTTTGGAAAAACTAAAAATATTATTTTATTATAAAGTCAAGTTCGGTTTTAAATAGCTCATAATTGATTTATTTCGAAGCTAAGGTGGGGATGGGTCGAAATCCTCTCATCCAATAGAATTTAGACAAGTTTAGGTTCCTATTGTAACCATATCATTTATATTTAACATTAAGTAAAATAATTTTACTTTTACCGTGTCTTCTTGTGTTCTTATACTATAAGGTTAATAAACTTACTATAAGAATCCAAACGAACCCCAAGTTGTTTATTAATATATATAACCTTATCTAAGTCATTTTTCTGAACCTTATATTTTTAATAATAAAATAACAATTACTAATATAATATTTGTTTTAAAAAACTATTTTATGTCAATTTTGACACTATTTAGTAATTGATTTTTGTGAAAATCATAACAGAATGATTATTTCGAAAAAAGTTAATTAAATCAATACTAAAATGTCATATTAACCTATGAAATTAGTGTAATTCATAAAAAGTCTCAAATTACATTTATTTGGGTATTTATAACATCAATTATGTCAATATTTCATTAAAAAGATAATTACTACATAATCATTGTGTCATAGATAATTTAAATTATTTAACGTATTTAAATTACAAATAAAGTACCATTATGAAGGAAATCTTTTTATCTTTATAATGAATATTTATAGTAAAATTTATCTAATGCATAACCCCATATTAAAAATGATTTACTTATTAAACTTTGATTTTAACTATTTTAACCCTTCTTTAAATAAATTAATAATAAATGTCCTAATCTAATCCAAGTGGGCCTAAATGGTCATATTTTATTCCTAAGGTTGTTTTTGGTCGAATTACATTTGTCCAATAGAATTAGGACATGTGGTAGGGTAATAATAATATCATTTTTACCCTTAATTACCCTATTTACTTTTAACCATGGTAAAAAAATAAAAAGTTACTATTCACTAAAAAATTATTTTCATCTCATTGAACCACATTTTACTTACTGACATCAACCGTGTGTCTCGGATTTTCGAAATTCCACTCACAGAAGCGATAAAATTTTGTTTTATGAAAAATTCTGTTTTTTAACTACCACTTAGTGGTTTCACTATCCATCAAAAATTGAATGTTTTCAAAAAAATACAAAAACTTCACCCTAGGCTAATTTCGGTATTCTGAATCCAAAAATGAAGTCCATTTTGAAAATTAAAATTTACAAAATTTCAAAAAGTAGTTATTACTATTCATAACGGCTAGTTTTAATAATATTTTACTAGCATATCATTGTTTAGTGAAATTCGGTATTGTGTACGACGAAAGCTATTGAGGAAGGCCATGGTTGCGTGTAAAGAAAGACAAGCTAGTGTTGTGTGTAGTGAAATATTTCTTTGATGATTTATATAAAACAAAATATTTCTCATAAAAGTATCAGGTGTTACATTCTACCCCCCTTAAAATGAATTTCTCCCTCGAAATTCGTCACTTTGTAACAAACAAATGAGGATACCTCTCCCTCATCATATCTTCAAGCTCCCATGTAGCTTCTTCTAATTGGTGGTTCCTCTATAAAACTTTCACCAAGCGAGTGGTCTTGTTTCGTAGGACTTTTTCACTACGATCCAGAATCTCTATCAGTTGTTCTTTATAAGAAAGATCTTGCTCTGGCGGTACAACTTCTGAGCTGAGTACATGTGAAGGATCAGGTATATAATTTCTCAGGAGAGATACATGGAACACATCGTGAACTTGAGAGAGATTCGGTGGAAGCACCAATCGGTAAGCTACCTTTTCAACATGATCCAGTATTTCGAAAGGACCGATATATCTATGGCTCAACTTCCCCTTCTTTCCAAATCTCATAACCCTCTTCCAGGGAGATATTCGTAAGAACACTTTATCACCCACTTCAAACTCTAGGTCTTTTCTTCAGTTGTCGGCATAAATTTTCTGTTGACTCTAAGCTGATCTTATGTGTTGTTGAATAGATCTGACCTTTTCTACCATTTTATCAACGAGATCGGGTCCTAATAGCTTTCTTTCCCCAACTTCATCCCAGCAAGTTGGAGTCCTGCATTTATTTCCATAGAGAACTTCATAAGGAGCCATCTGAATACTTGAGTGAAAACTATTATTATAATAAAATTACACCAAAGGTAGGTGTTTATCCCAACCACCTTTGAAATCCATAGAGCAAGCTCTCAACATATCTTCTAGAGTTTGAATTGTTCTCTCAGACTAACCGTCTGTCTGAGGATGATAAGCAGTGCTGAAACTCAACTCTGTATCCAGAGTATGCTGAAGACTTCGCCAGAACTTCGAGGTAAATCTCAGATCCCGATAAGATATAATAGAAAGTGGTACTCCATGTAATCTTACCACTTCCTTAACATATATCCTGGCAAGCTGATCTAGAGAGAAATACTCTATAATAGCAATGAAGTGTGCAGACTTGGTAAGATGATCAACTATGACCCAGATAGCATTATTGCTTTTGGATGTTTTAGGAAGTCCTGTGACAAATTCCATAGTGATGTTTTCCCATTTCCATTCGGGTATGGGTAATGGTTGTAACATCCCCTTAGACTTATGTCTCTCAGCTTTAACTTGTTGACAAACCAAGCATCGTGAAACATATTCAGCAACATCTCTTTTCATGCCATCCCACCAGAAGTACTCTTTTAGGTCCCTATACATCTTCGTGCTTCAAGGATGAATAGAGAATGAAGAACTATGAGACTCATCCAGTAACTCCTTCTTTAATTCGGGGATGGTAGGAACACAAACCTGATTCCTGAACTTTATTATCCCATCACAATCAAGGATGAATTGAGGAACATTTCTCACCTTCTTTTGTAACTCGACATCTTCTTTTTGTGCCTCTTTTATCTTCACATGTATAGATGGTTGAACATTCATTTGAGAAAGATAAGATTTATCCCCTTCCATTATAATTCCAAGATCCATCCTTTGTAAATCCATAAATATTGGATCTTTTGTGATCCTCATCATGGATAAAATGGCATGGTCTTGTCGACTTAATGCATCCGCCACCTTGTTTGCTTTCCCAGGGTGGTAATGAATTGAGCAGTCGTAATCCTTAATCATCTCCAACCATCTTCTTTGGTGCATATTCAGCTCCTTTTGTGTGAAAATATACTTTAAACTTTTATGATCAGTATAAATATCACACCTTTCACCATAAAGGTAATACCTCCAAAATCTTTAATGAAAAGATTACCGCAGCTAACTCCAAATCAGGAGTTGGGTAATTTTTCTCATGTATTTTCAACTATCGTGAGGCATAAGCTATCACCATATCATTTTTCATAAGAACACCCCCCAAACGATTCTTGGATGCATCACTGTAGATCACAAACCTTTCTCCACTATAAGGCAGTGTGAGCACAGGTGCACTGGATAACCTTCTTTTCAACTCCTTGAAATTATCTTCACATTCTTCCGTCCAAACAAACTTAACTCCTTTCCGAATCAACTTGGTGAGTGGATTATATAATATTGAAAAATCTTTCACAAAACGTCGATAATATCCAGCCAAACCAAGAAAACATCGGATCTGAGTTACTATTGTTGGTCTCGATCATCTTTCGATAACCTCTGTTTTTGATGGATCCACAAATATCCCCTCTTTTGAGATTATGTGACCCCAAAATGAAACCTTTTGATGCCAAAATTCAATCTTGGTAAATTTGGCATAAAGATTCTCCTTTCTGAGGGTCTTCAATATAATCCTCAAGTGATCTTCATGTTCTTCCTTTCTCTTTGAATAGACAAGAATATCGTTTATAAAGACTACCACAAATTGATCAATATAGTATCTAAAGACTCTATTCATCAGATCCATGAAGATAGCAGGGGAATTAGTAAGACCAAATGGCATCACTATAAATTCATAGTGTCCATACCTTATACGGAAATCCATCTTTGGTATATCCTCCCTTTTGACCCTTAATTGATGATACCCTAAACAAAGATCAATCTTGGAAAAGTATTGAGCTCCACGTAGTTGGTCAAATAAGTCATCAATGCATGGGAGAGGATATTTGTTCTTGATAGTGATCTTGTTAAGTTCTCGATAATCAATGTAGAGTCTCATTGATCCATCTTTCTTCTTAACAAATAGAACAGGTGCTCCCCAAGGTGACACACTAGGGCCAATGAATCCCTTATCAAGATTCTCTTGGAGTTTCTTCTTCAATTCTTGCAACTCAATTGGGGACATTCTATAAGGTGTCTTTGAAATAGGAAAAGCACTCAGTACGAGTTCTATTGAAAACTCAACTTCACAATTTGGTGGAAGACCCAGTAATTCCTCCAGAAAGACATCATCAAACTCCCATACAATGGGAATATTCTTAATTGTGAGTTTCTCACAAACCATTTGAGATAAATAACCTTCATTTAGTGGAATCAAGACCCATAAGGTAGAAGGAATTTCCACTGGAAGGTTATGTTCATCCTTGCATTGATATACGATCATAGAATGATCTGGAATATGAAATGTGACTTCCCTTCTTTGGAAATTGATATGAGCTCCAAAAAAATAAAGCCAATCCATGCCAAGAATCACATCAAATTCCACTATAGGAAGGATCACAAGATTTGCAGGAATCACTTTCCCACAAACTTCAATCGGGGAAGAATTATAAACTTTTGATGCGACGGTTGTGCCATTAGGGGTTGTCACAGCTAACTCAACATCTATATGTTGAGGTAATATGGTGATATCCTTAGAAAATTCTTCAGAAATAAAGGAGTGGGTGGATCCAGAATCAAATAGAACATTTGATACTTTAGAGTGGATAATAACTGTACCTTTCACCACATAGTTATCGTACTCCACATCGCTGATAGAAATTGCATGTGACTTTCCTTTGTCTTTATCCTTAAGAGTTTGTTGACTTTGATCATCATCATCAACCCTTGGATTTGGGCATTGATTGGAATAATGCCACATCTCCTTGCACTTGAAACATTGAAGTGGAGTAGGTTCATTTTGTGTATCCCTTCCTTTTTTGCATCATTAGACATCTTCTTCCCATCATCGTGGAATTCAAATGCCCGATGACCTTCCTTTCCACATTTGAAACATTTACTTGTCCCTTTAAGATAACTCACTCCATGTTTCTTTCCACACTTTGAGCATAAGGGAAAGATCATCTTCTTTTTAGTGTGCTCTTTAGATTTTCCTTTGAATTCTATTTTCCTCTTCTTATCAAACCCATATGACTGATGGGTTACTCCAATTTCCATATCAACATTGAGAGCACATCGAATGATTTCCTCATAGCTATTGAAGTCCCTTATCGATAAGGCCCTTCAAAGACTTGGTTTTAAGCCACTAAAGAATTGATTGATCTTACTCTCAGGTTGGATAATAATACCAGAAGCGTACATTGCAAGTCTTGTAAAATTTGCTTCATAGGTACCAATAGATTCATCATCCTTTTGCTTCAGTTCAAGAAACTCATTCTCCATCTTTGTTCGTAGAATACGAGGGAAGTACTTATTGAAAAATATGTTCTTGAACTCGTCCCATTCCATGGACTCAATTTCATCCCTTTACCTCAAATTCTTAATAAGATTCCACTATTGATCAGCATCACCTTCCAAACGATACACTGATAAGATGACTTTATCATGCTCAGAACATTGAAGAACTGAAAATATCTTTTCAGTAGTACTAATCCATTGTTCAGCAACTAATGGATCAGTAGACCCGCTGAATTAAGGTGGACGCTGTCTCATGAAGGATTCAACAGAATGTTGCTCCTTACTTTGCTCGTCTGGAAGTCCTGTATGATTTATAGCTTGAGAATGTTGTGTGAGCATGGCTACAAGATTTTTCATTCCAGCTCCCATAACGTTTGGTTTCTCAGGGGGAAAATCATTTCATTGCCCGTCGCATTCCGCATTAACATGGTTTCTTCGGGTTCCAGCCATTGACTATAACCAAGAAGAATAGTCTGAGCAACACTAATTATAATAGGAAAACCACATAATCAAGAATAAAATTTCAAACCTAAGGTCTTATCCTAGGTTATTCCTAGCCTTTTCTAAAACACTAATATTGTGTTCTATGGTTAGACTTATCCTTAGGGTTCTTACTAAGGCTTTCACATCCTAGTTTCCAAAGGTTGACTATACCTTTCCTCTAATACCAACTATAATGACCCATACTTTACATACATTGTTATTACTTCAGAATTGAAGCACACTTTTTACAACATAAAACAAATCAAAGAAAGGACCGTATAGGTATAATGTTTTTAGAAACTGGGAAACATAAAAAACTGGTTCATAAATAATCTACTTTGCCTCCCATTTATTTCATCATATCTAGAGTCCCTTTTTGTCATATTCTACTTAATAACATTCTTCCTGACCTGGGGAAATAAAACATACAAAAGGGTGAGCTCAAATGCTCAGTAAGGGTAAATAAAAGAAATATAAATCACATCATATATATAAGCACATAAATTTTGGATATCTTAACATGAAAAAGAGGTCATAATTTCATAACATGGGATAAATCATAGTAGTGAAATGTAATCCCAATAATCATAATGTAAAACATGAAACTTTGTGGCATACACACCTAATCATAGAGAATCATTTCTTATTAGTCAAGACTCATTGCGAAGACTATCTTAGTGGACAAAGTCCATTTCTGAACCGAGTTCACTTCTCGTTTCAGTCCTGTTTCACTGAACAAGTATAACCTACCGTTCCAGCCATGTCTATCTCATGAGATATAAAATCTTTACCCAATGCATTGGAGGTAGATATAGGTCCCACCCATCTCATAATGATACCATTCTTATGTGTGCCACAAAATCATAAATCATACATCATTGCATAACCCATGTGTTAAAATGGGATTCCTAAACAACATGACATCATAAAACAATTCATTTAAGATAAAGGAATTCATAAAAAATATTTCCATCACAACATAATCAAATCCATGTAATAATAGTGATAGAAACAGAACACTATATTATCTTAGATGGAAAATAATTTTTATAAAACACTTGAACTCCATTCTTGAGAAAAATATCCTTTCTACTTCAAAAACACTTTTCCTTTCTTAATATGTCATACAATTCTAAACTAAAAGAAGTTGATTAAAAATAAACTTGAAAACCTGTAAAGGAAGATTCTTGGAAATATTGTTTTAAAAATCCATTAATTCCGCATAATAAAAACATTTTTTTCGTACTTTTGTCAGAAATGTCAAAATGTACCTCGTACGAAAAACGACAAAAGATTCCTTTCATATCTTTTACTAAAAACTCACTGAAGGGTAAAATTTGATATAAACTATTGTAGAAGGATATAAATATTACATATTGAGGAAACATGGATGTGGATGATAAAATACACCCCAGCAAATTCCAAAGTATAAACAATCATGGATAAAAATGAAATTGTGATATTTCCCTTACATTAGGTCTGATATGCTTTGTACGTGTCCGAACCTCCTGTATATTGATTTAAATAATGTTATTGACTTATTATAGAATCATATTTATTTTTATGATATCATATATGGTCATATTCTTAGCTTCTTAGTAGTAATATTTCATTGCTACTTGTTATTCGGGTGTTTATAACTTTTTGTTCTTATGCGTGTTTTGTCGAATAAATTATTATTCTTCTTTTTAGGTTATAGATACCTCATTTACAGAATGGTATTAGTGTAATATATGTCATATTCATTCATACAATTCATTTATATAATCATTATGAAATGAAGATCATGTAGAACGAGTTGCATCACATCGTGGAGACAGTATTCCGTACGTACGCACGAGTGATGATATCGTTCCTATGATCGTGGAATTGTATTGGAGTGTATGTATACTATTTAATAATCAGTATAACTTTATAATAGTCTAATATAGTCATTATTTACACCATTACACCCATCCAAGTAAGGTTGTGGTGGAAAATAGATTACACCACGGCGTTGAGACGGTATTCCGTACGTACGCACGCGTGGTGATTTCTTTTTCCGTAGGATGGATAGATGGTGAAATAGGGTTGTTTCATACTTATAATAACATATAAGTATATTATTGATACTTATGTTATTACTTCATAATGAAACAACTAAAGAAGAAGAAGTGGAAGAAGAAATAAAGATGAAACAATCAGTAACGGACATTACCTCTTCTTTGAAGTGCTTCTTTGAGACCTACTTTTAGGGAACTAAAATAGGTCTTTGAAGAATACCAGAACCTAGAGGATGTTTCTAGGGAAGAGTAGAGAAGACATTGTCAGGGGTGGCCAAGCATGAAGGCTCAAAGTGGTGTGAGGAAGAGGCGGAGGAGGTTCCCTTTTATAAGGGAGGAGAGGGGGAACTTTGGAAAAACTAAAAATATTATTTTATTATAAAGTCAAGTTCAGTTTTAAATAGCTCCAAATTGATATATTTAGAAGCTAAGGTGGGGATGGGTCGAAAGCCTCTCATCCAATATAAGTTAGACAAGTTTAGGTTCCTATTTTAACCTTATCATTTAGATCTATCATTAAGTTAAATAATTTTACTTTTACCGTGTCTTCTTGTGTTCTTATATTATAAGGTTAATAAACTTTCTATAAGAAGACAAACGAACCCCAATTTGTTTATTAATATATATAACCTTATCTAAGTCATTTGGCCAAATCTTATATTTTTACGAATAAAATATCAATTACTAATATAATATTTTTTTTAAAAAACTATTTTATGTCAATTTTGACATTATTTAGTAATTGATTTTTGTGAAAATCATAACAGAATGATTAGTTCGAAAAAAGTTAATTAAATAAATTCTAACATGTCATATTAACCAAGGAAATTAGTGGAATTCATAAAAAATCTCAAATTACATTTATTTGGGTATTTATAACATCAATTATGTCAATATTTCATTAAAAAGATAATTACCGCATCATCATTGTGTCATAAATAAATTAAATTATTTAATGTCTAAAAATTACAAATAAAATACCATTATGTCGGAAATCGTTTTATCTTTCTAATGAATATTTATAGTCGAATTTATCATATGTATAACCCCATATTAAAAATGATTTACTTATTAAACATTGATTTTAACTATTTTAACCCTTCTTTAAATAAATTAACAATAAATGTCCTAATCTAATCCAAGTGGGCCTAAATGGTCATATTTTATTCCTAAGGTTGTTTTTGGTCTAATTACACTTGTCCAATAGAATTAGGACATGTGTTAGGGTAATAATAATATCATTTTTACCCTTAATTACCCTATTTACTTTTAACCGTGGTAAAAAAGTAAAAAGTTACTATTCACCAAAAAATTATTTTCATCTCATTGAACCACATTTTACTTACTGACATCAACCGTGTCTCTCGGATTTCCGAAATTCCACTCACAGAAGTGGTAAAATTATGTTTTATGAAAAATTCAGTTTTTTAACTACCACTTAGTGGTTTCACTATTCATCAAAAATTGAATGTTTTCAGAAAAATACCAAAATTTCACCCTAGGATAATTTCGGTATTCCAAATCCAAAAATGAAGTCCATTTTGAAAAATAAAATTTTAAAATTTTCAAAAAGTGGTTATTACTATTCATAACGGCTAGTTTTAATAATATTTTACTAGCATATCATTGTTTAGTGAAACTCGGTATTGCGTACGACGAAAGCTATCGAGGAAGGCTGCGATTGTGTGTACAGCAAGCCAAGCCAGTGTTGTGTGTAGTGAAATATTCTTTTGATGATTTATATAAAACAAAATATTTCTCATAAAAGTCTCGGGTGTTACAAACTAATTCCATATAATATTTTAAACATAATACATGTAAAATATAATTCACTAAATTCTCCCCATATTGGGGATATGCATCCCTAAAAATATAAAACATGAACTACCCAAAAAGATATGGAAATTGGGCATGGATCTGAACATCCCACTCCCACATGCTCTTGTGAAGGTTCCCATGCTTCGACCGAACATGCACCTAGGGATTTGATCACCCATAAAGGATAATCCCCTTCCAATCCTTGATCTCAACTAGGTGATCAACAACGATTTCTCTATCCAAGATGTTCAACTCACCCCAGTCGATGATGTGTGATGGTTTATGAACGAACCTCCTTAGCTATGACACATGGAAGACATCATGTACCTGGTGTAACTGTGGTAGTAGATCTTGGTGGTACACCCCCTCTCCAACTCTGTGCAACATTAGAAAAAGACTGATGAACCTCGTAAACAATTTTCCACCACAGAAAAATCTCTTCTACCCGCGTCGAGGTGAGTCCCTAAGGAAGACATGGTCTCCCTCCTCAAACTACAGAGGTGCCCATCACCTATCAGCAAAGGAATTCTACAGGCATTGTGGAGTCTTCATTTTCTCTTGGATGATCTACACATTCTTTGTGGTAGCTAAAACCATCTATGGACCCATTAGGGCTGACTCTTTGGGGCCGGTTCACTAAAGTGGTGACTGACAGGGTCTCCCATATAAGGGCTCATATGGATCCATACCAATGGTAGAGTGGTAGATACTATTGTTCGCAAACTCCACCAGTGGTAGGTGGTCCTCCCAACTGCAACCAAAGACCATGATACATGCCCGCAACATATTCTCCATAACCTGAATGGTCCTCTCAACTTGACCAACTATCGGGGATAGATTACTATCCTCAAGCTTAGCTGAGTCCCTAAAGACTCTTAAAATCCCTTCCACAATGGGTATGTGAAGTGGGAATCTCGATTTTATAATATTGGAAAAGGGACTCCATGAATCCAAACTATCTCCAACATGTAGAGGTGTCCCATGCTCTCTATGGAACTCTGCTCCCTGATAGCTAGGAAGTGGGCCGACTTGGTGAGTTGGTCAACCATCACATAGCTGGAATCAAGACCCCTAAGCATATGTGGTAATCCCATCACTAATTCCATTAATATTTCATCGCACATCTAGTATTGAACTTCCATGGGTGATCTAACCCTGCTTGAATCTAGTTTTCAACCTTCACCTACTAGCACATAAGGCATCGATAAATGAATTATGCGACTTCTTTATTCACACCTGACCACCAGAACTACCATCAGAGGTCCCTGTACATCTTCTCATCTCCAGGATGTACCACCAAGGGGGTGTATGAAAATTTCTCAGGACATCCTCCCACAGTGACACTCATACAATAGTGTGTCCTCTGAAAAAAATACATGCTCCCCACCTTCAAAATATCCACCAGGAGCATGTCCTGTGGATAACTAAGCCTATAAAGCCTCATAGTCCACATCCCAAAGATGGGCCACCCTAACTCCATGCTGTAGTAGAGGGGTGAAAACCATCGAATGAAGGTAATATACATTATCTATTTCCATGAATGACAACAAAAAATAGTTCAAAAACTCTGTATCCTAATTTAGTATCTACAGACTTGATCTCTTGCTGAGAGAATCTTCCACAACATTCCCCTTCCCAGGTGTACAAATGATCAAAAATTCATAACCCTAGAGTAATTATATCCATTACCTCTGACCCAGATTCACATACTTTTCATAGAATGTGTATTTGAGGTTCTTGTCATTAGAGTAGACAATAAACCTCTCACCCATATGGTATTGTCTTCAAATCATCAATGTGAATACTACTGTTGACAACTCGAGATCATGGGTCACATAGTTCTCCTCATTAGGCCTAAGTGGGAATGAACCATATGCAATCACTACTTGTCTCTTAATCATTAAACAGCCAAGCACAACCCCTAATGAATCATAGAAAACTATTTACTTGACACCCTCCTCCATAAATCTCAAGATCAGGGCACTCGTCAAACTCTCTCTCTACTACTCTAATTTATGTTGGCACTTCTCCATCCACATGAAGGGTTTCTTCTTCGTAGTTAAGGAAATCACTAGTGCTGATATTTTGGAGAAATTAGGAATGAATCTTCAGTAATATCCTACTACCCCATGGATTATCCACAACTTCATCACACTCTAAGGTGGTTCCATGATAACACTACCTCCACCTTGGATGGGTCCACAGATACACCATCTACTAAGAAGAAATTTCCTAGAAAGTGGACATCCTGAATCAAAAACTAGAAATTTTGAGAGATTACCATAAATTCAGTTATCTCAATATACGTCTAGAATAATCTATAGGTGTCTCATGTTCTCACCCTCTAATTCCGAGTACACAATGTTTTCATTGCTGAAAACCACTATGAACCAATCTTTGTACAGCAGGAAGATCCGGTTCATAAGTCCCATGAAAATTGTGTGGTTGTTCATCATTATGAAAGGAATCAACAAGTACTCATAGTGACCATAGATGAATCTAAAAGCCATATTCGTTAAATCCTCATCTGGTACTCACAACTGGTGGTAACCTGGACAAAGGTCAACCTTCGAGAACAATTCTGCCCTCTCAGTTGATTGATGAGGTCTTTGATCCTCAGTAGTGGATACTTATTCTTCACCATTAACTTATTCAAGAACTGGTAATCCACTCACAACCGTAATATCTTGTCCGCCTTCTTCAAAAACTAAACTAGGGCCTCCCTGGGTGAAATAATGGGTCTTACGAATCCCTTGCACTACAAATCCATCAACTGCACCCTCAACTCAAAAAGCTCTGTGGGAGCCATCTTATATGCTGGTTAGGATTTAGTTGTCCTATCAGGGTGTAATTCGATATCGAAGTCGATCTCCCAATGTAGAGGTAGTCATGGGACATATTTGGTAATGTCTTCCTCGTACTCCGCCAATACTCCTGGGAACTGGAATCTCACAACATCTACTGCTCATAGGGTAAGGCTTGGAAACTCATGAGTGATTGGTTGCACCCTCATATGCATGATCCCAGTTTTTTTCTGCTTGGGTCCCCCTTTCACAAAAAAATGAAATCCTTGTCCCATCCCTGCGGACACACCACACTCTTTTCCTAAATTATTCAATATGGGCATGGACTGAATATAGCCAATCCATATCGAGAATGATGTCATAAGGCCTCAATGCTACCACCGAGAGGTTCCAACTGAATCTCTCGCCTCTGAGTGAAATATCAAGCTGTCTGCAATGATGAATGATCCAAGAGTATCTTCTTCGTTGTTTCCCCATTCATAGTGGTTATGTAAATGACTCTAATGGAATCTCATGGTTTTTCATAAGACATGTTCTGAGAAGGAATGACTAGAACCCATGTCTATAAGTACGGTAGATAAGGTAGAAACGACAAAAATCAAACCTCGGATCATCCCTGGAGTCTCTGGGTTGTACACCGTGATCACATGTAGTTGTCCCCACCCCTATCCCCAATATTTATAATCTTGGTGATTACTTCCTGGGGGTGGTGGTGGACGTAGGGAGAAGCATCTGCCACCACCTGTAGCTCTACCTACTCCTATGCCACGTCCACCTCATGCCTTGTATGTCTACTCTACTCTCGGAATCTACCCTGGTGGTCTATCCATAGCCACTCTATCAGCAGCTCAACAGGTCATACAATATCTTGAGAGATGTACCCTACCATCTAACGAGTAGTATTGACTCTCCCTAGGATATATGGATCACACCCGAGAGCCATGGACTGTCGATAACCAATCGCGGATTCTCCTGTGACATCTCCCATGTCCTGATCGCTATGCCTGACGTCAACTCCCTACAACTGAGGTCGTCAAACCTGTTTGCCTATTGCTGACCGCTGTTGGATGTCTCTCCATTGAAAAGAATCTCTCAATCACCATGTCACACTCCATCACCCCATCATAAGTATAAATTCATATAGGCATGACACAATATTAGATGTCCAATTGTAGACCTCTCTCAACGTTCCGAGCTCCGAAGTACTGATCCCTAACCATATCCACCAAGTAACTAGAAAGTTTAGTGAACCTCGAAGAATAGTTTTCCACCGTCAAACTACCCTATTGCAGTTGAAGAAGCTACTGAATGCAGACTTATATCAGTATAACCGAATAGAACTCCTCCATAAAGAGTCACTCATACTTTGTCTTTGAAATACTCTCTTTGTTGAGAGTCTGTGTGGTCAAACTCCACCATTCTCCCACTAAACCCAGAAGAAGGTTCAGTCCTAGGGTTTCCATCTGATCTACTATTTTCCTCACTAGACAGAAAACTCTAGTCCTTTCCTCAATATAGTCTCCATCCAACTGATGATCGGGCTCACCTCGGAACCTGATGGGTCTCTATCTCTGGATCTTAGCGAGAGCGCTCAGCCTACTCCCCTTGTCCTCTGGTACTTTAGGAACCATGGGCTGCTCTACTTGTGGTATAACAGGTGCACCAAATTGAGGTAATGCCTAGAGAACATGTCCATATATCGAAGCCTCATCACTGAGGGGGACACTGTCATTATCATGCTGCTAAATCCTACGAAGGATGCATCGCAGAGGCATCCTATAAGGAAACAATATGTACCATGGATAATGAGTATTTCTGGATAGCTCAAGCACAAAGGACCTATAAAATAAAAATCCTTCATATATGATGCAAGTACCATTCTTTTACTTCCCTTCAACTAGTGTTTTCATGTACCCATATGAAAAGAAGGTTATTAAAGTCATGGTGTATGGATACGTAGGCTACCCAATCCCACACTAGGATTCCTGTCCTAAAATCTGTTCTAGAAACACTTTCCAATATTGTCCTAAATTGAAATGATAGACTCTTGGTCCTATGGTAGAACCGACCACCTCTTATACCACTTTTTCATGACTCATCCCAGTGGGGCCCGTGATGTGACTCCCCCAAGGCCGCCTCCAGAAGGCTAGGTCCTGGTGACTAGCATCGAGTATGCCTATCACTAAAATGGGAGGCATTTCCTATGTACCTATACACATGCACACATCTCCAAGCCCACAAATGCTGAAAGGTAAAAATAAACAAAGGAAAAAGAATTCATGCATACAACTAAACCCAACCAACCAAGTATAACGAATGTAAAGTGAGGAATGTAAAATGGTCTAGAATACAAGCCCACTAAAAAGAAGTGTTTTCAAAATACAATGTCTAGCCAGTTAGAACAAATAGTTATAGAGACAGCTAATCATATATGTATGAACACCTCAACCTGTAGGGAACTAAGAAATCTCATTCTAGTCCAGTTCTACCATAGACTCCATCAAGAGGGTGCTCGTATTCATAAGACCTGACATGTGTGGGAACAACCCATGTAGGGGTGAGTATAAAAATACATAGTAGAGGACCCAAAATCTACAATGAAATACTAATTTTTAAGTATATTATGATCTACATAGAATATGTCTACGGATACTATATCAAGAGAATCAAAATCCGGATATACTCCAAACCCAGACCTGTATTCTAGAGAGATTACATAAAACATCATACCTCCATAAGGGATTCAGTTTGAGAACTCCATGATGCACTAGTCTGGGATAACACACTCCATGAGTCTGATAGCTCTGATGATGTTCGTCAGAGAGGTACCATTCGTCAAGAAAGGTCATGAAAGCTAGGTACAATCATTCTAGGTGAACACACTCCTGTGGAGGGAAAGGTCATGATACATATATGAGGATCACTACCAGGACCTTGGAGGATACCTCAACTTATCTAGATTCACCTGATAAGTAGAGGATTGGCATTTTGTATGATTAGTAATATTCATACCTAACACTACCTAGGGTAAGGAATAGATAGAGGATCTCACTTCATCCCTCTCATAGGGATACCTATCTATATCTCTGAATGTCCTACTGAAGTGATCATACTCTTGTTGATGGAAATGATACCTGACCTACTAGGGAATGACATAAAATGGAAACTCACCCAAAACAAATCTTTCCCAAGTAATGATGGATGAGAGGATCATGAAATGTTCTATAATAATCATGGCCTGTAGAAAGGGTCACACAACTTGTCTTGTAACATCAGGTACTACCCTTGTATAATAGCCTGAGTTAGAGGAAACATTCTATGTTTAAAGGTATGTACATAGCATGTAGGGATGAACACATTGCGTGTCTGAGTAACCGAGGTATGATTTGTGTACAAGCCCATGTTCCAAATCACAACTTCAACCAGCTTGTGACATCTTCTGTAACCGGTACATAGTGTATCCCATAGAGCCAGCCTAGTCTAGACATGTGCTGGAGTACATGGACATGTACTCCACCCTGTGTCCATGAATCTCCCAAGAAACAAGATAATCCCTGCGTAACCACATATTCCATGCTGGGCAGGACCTACACGCCGTTTCGCAAAGCTGTGTAGTCCATCTTGTGTCTGTGTACTTCCCAGAATACATGTCGAGCTTTGGGGATGGGCCCACATGCTGTGTGAAAGTGGTCACATTCCATGTGATACCTTTTTTCTACTAAAACCCTTTCCCCCACAAAGATGGTCACACATGTCCTGTTCTTCGGGATACATTCTTTGTGTTCTTTAAATTTCTAGAAACGCTACTCCTCAATGGTGCACCTCCGGTGATGCTCTGATCATTGATATGGCTGCTCGATTATCATGAAACTCGAGGGTTTAGGTCACCCTGACATCCCAACGCTAATTTTTTTAGTTTCAGGCCTCCGATTGGATCCAAAAACACATTCTCATTCACCTTCGTACAACACACTTGATGAATGAGATATCCACAACCATTCTCATTCGTCTACCGCTATCATGTTTGCACCTCCACAGGGTCATTACAATGCTAGATCTCTATTTTGGGATTGTTTCACCATGAAATGGTCATGTAACATTTCCTTTTTCGTATCCCTATGAATAAAACAAAGAACTCGGGGAAGAGGGAAGAAGAAACAAGTCAACAAGGAGAAGAGAGCACACAATTTCATTCATCATGACATTAATGCCCTCCCATTAGAAGGACTACACAAGGAAAATGAAAAACATGAAAACTGAAAAAACAATCTCCCAGGAATGAACATGATAAATCCCTCCTACAAGAATGACGATGAGCGGGTCAAAAGGTTCTTGGGATGATCATGATTTTTCATTAAATACAATGAACATGGAATAAAGAATCATTAAATATTAACCCCTACCTCTAGAAGGATTCAATTGCTAATGAAGGACTCATGCTATCATCGCTCCCAAGACACTTCAAATCTGCTTGTTCAACAATTTTTAATTTTTACTCATAATCATTCGTTTTTAGATTTTTCTCAATGGATCTAAGATTCCCCTAGTGTTTCTCTCAACATTCTTCCAACGACCTCATTGTAATAACCTATTAAATGGAGGGAAAATGTTTCACCCTTCTGTTACGTTGAGGAATTAATGAGCCGTCATTGTTGTTATAGAGTCATTATGTTTTGTCCTTAAATATAAAATATGTTTCCCTGTCATTATGCGGCATTGAATGTTTCAACATAAAAATAAAATAATCTTTTGAAATTATTTTATTTTATTAAAAACGTCTCAAAATTTACTTTTTCCCTCGATTCGCATTGGTCGAGGGTAGGCCCATTCATAGGAAAAGACATCATTCTAGACACAACGGTGCCCTCATATTTTTAATCTAGGAATCCGTTAGTAAAATTCCACAACTGTGCATACATTCCAACTCACATAACATAAAAAAGTTCAAACCACCATTCGAGGAACACTAGGCCTCGAAAGGATGTGTTTTCTATGCCTTTGGACTTGATGTAATTACATATAACATTTATACCATAATACACAGAGAATATGAGAAATTACACACATCATATATGTTATTATACATTTTTAAGTGGTATTCTAAAAAAGTGGAATTATTATTTAAAATATTCCACATATGGTGGTGGGAACTCCTTCCCATAATATTTTAACTAATATTGTGAAAAATAACTTTTATAAAGGATACACATATTTTTATCCTTATATTATTCCAAGAATGATAAAAAATTTCATGAATCATAAATCTTGTGTATTAAAAAAATCGTCTCAAATTGTTCATAAAAATCATTATTAGTAAAAAAAATTATAACATAAGAGTAATAAGAAAAAAATGAACATCATTTTTTTTGAACCATGTAATCATCAGATAATATTTTGAATCCAAAGTATTCATAATGGCAGCATTTTCTACAATATATGCATTATAACAATATACTTCATCAATATATAACTTGATTTTAAAATATTATTTTTTACAACATTTTTATGGTATCCATTTAGTTTCATATAAACCTAAAAATAGAATAATTGATTTACATAATAGTAAAATTTGAAATGGACATTCCATGGAGTTTCAAAATACTCCACTTTAATTTTGGATAGTGTAGAAACATTAACCTCCATCAACATTATTCATTTACATTTCAAATAATTTTAATTTCTACTTGAGGAAATTTGATTATACCATACAATATAAATATATTTTTCCATTTTGAACATGTTTCAAATTGTACAATTGATACAGAACCGTGACCTAGAAGTATCATCATAAATTCATATATCTCCAATTCAAACAAATAGGAATGTTTAATGATACCAATTATACTTTCAGAACCTTTATAATAAACTAATTCCTTAACCATAAAAAGGCTTGAGGAAATCTTTCAACCATTATAGGTGATAAATTCACTGAAACATATTTAGTACATGAGTGGAGACTAATGTTTTATAAGTAAATTTTGATAAAATTATTTTAAACCCTTAAAAAATTATTTAGTCTTCACATGAGACTATAGACACACTTATTTTCCATTTTCAACATTTGGTTTCTTATGAAGGTATTACTCTAACACATATAGTATTCACGTTTTACTCAGAAATAATTTTTACATTTCAATATAAGACAATGTATTTTATTTCTCTAAGATTTTCCATCTCATTTATTAATCTCAAAATCATATTGGATGATGATATAATTATTTTATCAACAAAAATAGGTTTTATCATTTCAGTGTCATTTTTTATATTCATTTATTATAGAAATTTGTTAAATCATCTATGCTTAAAGGTAATACATCACCATGTAAGTATATTTTTTGTTTTAAAAAAAATTCTATTTATAGTCAGTCAGTCCATGATGGATAGGGTCACATAATGAAGGAATTCCATAGATAAGTATTTCACCATGAGGGATTTTCCACGTGGGATCCATAACATGTCATAACTCGGGCCACACCATGATGTCACATAGGAAATGAGGTAGTGGTTTGATGGTGGTGTGTCATTTTAGGACAACGAATGTCAAAATGAAACATTTCCACCCACAATATATTGAATCATCATCTATTATTCAACCCAAATTTATTTTAAAATTATTTTGGACCCTCTTCAGACTTCTTTTTCATCATCCAATTAGGGGATAACCAAAAGAGATTCCACCCTTCTCCTCTAAGTCTCTAACACCCTTTTTCATCTGTTTTAATTAAAATAAGAAGTTTGGTCAAATTTTAATCCTCTATTTACATTTCACTTTCGTTTTACTATGTATATTAATTTTTTATAAACCCTAATATCAACGGTGATCATATTTATGGTTTTAAGTGGCATTAATTTTGGTTTTTGGATGTATAGAGTTTATCAAAGAAAATTTCCTTTGAGTTTTTGCATCTTACAATGAAGGTGTTATATATTGGATATTTGGGTAGGTGTTTATATATATAATTTTTCATATCATGATGTCTTTTAGTTTCTTTAAAATCATTTCTTATTTATCTTCACCTCTATGTGTTTCCCTTTTTATTGATTATCAAATAGTTTTAATGATTTTGAAACTTGGAAAGAAGCTATTTATAGAGATTCCAACTATCTATTTCAAAATGAATATTTCTACATTTCAAATGACTATTTGAATTCCCTAAATAACATTCCAAGTGAATATAAAATGTTTTATATTTCGGATGAACACAATTTTTATTTTAATATTGGAATGAAATGGTCATTATATGGCCTGTAAAGAATATATTCATGGAATAATTTTTCATAGGGTTTTGTAGGACATGGTTTTACATGGCTAGTAAAAAGGCATAATTGATACCCTATAAAATTGTCACATTGATTGTTATGAGAGCATCATATGACCCATGTTATTTTCCTTGTAATGGATTTTACCCTTTATATGATATAATAAATTGATATTTATGATACTTTTTTGATGTATAAAATGGGATGTTTCATGTGAGGGAGTTTGAGGAGGGATTATATTAATTTCTTAATAACATTTTATTCATGTAATGACTAATAATTTAGTATTTCCTCAATTATTATTTGGTTATGTAATGGGAATCTAGTTATCTATGTGAGAGATATTAATTTTTGTTTCACTAGTAAGAATACATACTAGATAGTGTCCCATAGTGTAGTATATTTTTAGGATAAGGGAGTTAAATTCATGAGTCTGTAGAGAGACATTTGTCTTTTTATATATTAAGAATGAAAAAGAGTCGAACAATTGGTTCCATGTAAGTATTTTTATCATTCTCTCACATTAGAAGATAGGATGTTTCCCCAAAAACTTATTCACATGGGGAGGATATTTTCATGGGGCTTCCCATTGTATGATTTATTGAATCCTCTTATGAACATCATGTTTTTTGAAACCATTTATTCTATCACTTTCAAATTAAATCAAATATATATAGTGGTTTATGATTGATCCATATTCTCATATTTTCATGGATAGATTATCTTTTTGAATGGTTTTCAATTAAATATCTATATGAATCATTTTAATAGAGAATGTTACTTTTATTTATAGGGTTTGGAAAATGGTTTCAAAAATGAGTAAAGGGATTTATTCTTTTTTCATGAATTTATAAGTCCACATTTAAGAGTTTTAATGTGTTATAAATAACTAATTGGTTGCTCCAATACTTTTTTTAAAGAGAACCTTACTTTATGGAAGAAGACATATTATTTTTTCTTTATATAATTTTCTAATATAGAAAACATTATTTTATAAATATACTATATGTTAATATTTTTAAAATGTTTTATAAAATTAAAAGAATAGACACTTTAATAAAATTCTATAGGGAACCTTTAATACACACCCTATATACCAACATGTATGTGTGTAGGCGATTTTCATGCTATTAAAAATATATAGCTTATAAAATTTATTATAATACAATTTATTATGTTTTTAGGATGGATGCGTTTTTATGTGAGGATTGACCTCATGTCCCAAGGCGGTGATTTGTATAATTCATGAAATTTTGGTATTCTTTTTCATGTTTTTTATCGAGCTATTTAGAATGTGGATTATTTTTATTTTGGTTTTCATTATATTAAGACCATTTCCGAATTTAATCTAATATTGTATCTATTGATTTTTGGTAATAATTCAGTCTTATTGGGATTATTTTAATATTACAGCCTACTTTATTGAATACCATTTGTAACTACTTATTTTACATACATCGTAGTCCAATGTATAGAAACACCATTCCATATTTTGAATAATGATCCACTAATTTATTATTTTTATTTTATGCTGAAATCATTACCAAATTGCTAATTTTTTACATTGAAACTAGTTCCCAACTCATTGTGTTTTGTAATGCACTATGATCCTTGTTTTTGGTCAGTTTGGGTATCAATAATTGGATAACTGAGCTGGTTTAGGAAATAATGTTAATAGAGAACCATATTTTTATTAAGATCAATCATGGTAGTATAAAGATAGAAATATGACATGGTAAGTGGTAGGTATTAAAATATTCTAGGTATCAAATACTCATTCAGTGACATTCGTTTTTGTGGGTAGTCAATATTTATGTCCTGAAAATGATTTCATTTTTTATTATTTTTATGGTGGTTCTATAAATGGTGTGTTTTATGGGATATTTTAGTAGTTTCCTAATTTTTAAGACTAAAATAGATGAACAAGGATAAAATTGTCTCCCTATAGGGTCTGGTAAACTGTGATGACTCGTTGTGAATGGTTTTAAAGACTATATATAAGATAACACATTTCCAGTGAACTATCAACCAAACCATGTGGTCGAACTAGACACATCTATGAACCTTGATGAAACATATTCAATATCCTGAGTTGTATTATAATTTCTCATTAATTGATTACACATATTATAGATGAATTAAATGTGGTTTTAATGATTTTTTTATAATTTTTTACTTGAATTTATTCAATGTTGTTTGTTGTGTTTTTTATAAGTAGTGATTCTTGTTCTTTTAATGGTTTTTTCCACTACCTATAGTTTTAATATTAAAATATAATTTTGAAAATTTTTTCATTTTAAAACCATTTTTTTTGTGGTTGTTAAATCAATTCTTATTTACACACTTCATCTTCAAATGTGGTTTGTGTTAAAACTAAGAAAAATCAAGGGGATTTAATTTATTTTCAAATGGTAAGTTATTGTAATGTTTTTGTTATTTTATAATGATATTTTTTGGAATTTTATTTAGATGTTTACAGGTATAATTTAGACCTTTTTTTAATGTGAATTATTATGTGAATTTTGATTTTGTGATAGATCCCTTTTGTTTTTATTCAGTCATTTAATTTAATTTCTTGAATCATGAATTAATTGGTTTCATATTTTAATTTATTTAGAGTATTAAATGATTAATAGTTATCAAGAAATGTTAGAGGTTTTTAATAGGGATGATACTCTTAGAGATTCCTCTTGTGTGATCGTACATGTTCTTGACTCTACCCACACCCCACTGAGTGTTGTGGATTTGTAATGTTATATGTTAAAAAAATGTATCGAAGAATTCTTGATTTAATATTGAAATTATTATAATCGTAATCAAATATTTCTTGAGGTAGTGGAATGGCTTGAGATTATTTATGAAATATTAAATTCTTAGGATTGACATAAAACATTATATAGTGATCTATGATTTACAAGGCATAAATATTTCTTTTATCCCATGATTTAAATAATTCATCTCACAAATACTCGAAACCCCCAAAGAACAAAAGGTTTAGTGTCTTAGATATTAAGTATATAAATATCTTATTTTATAATATTAGAAAAAAATCCATAATTATGCATTATATACAAATTTATAGATATCTCACATGTTATAGTCATCTTCAAATAATTCATAATGTAATCATAATAAATGGATGATCTTGTATGATTATTAAAGGAAAAACATGTCTCAACATGGAGGTGAAAACAATGGAGATATAAATATTAAAATAAAAGATCATTTGACTATATACAATAATCATAATAAATGTTAAATCAACATAAGATCATAAAATGTTCATTGAGGAATCAAAAATTATGTGACATGGATAGAAACAAATATCAATAGAAAAATAACATAAGAGAATGAAAAATATTATGGAATACATTAAAATATAGAATAATGATGAAAACATAAAATTTAATGGAAACAAAATGCATGTTAAAAATTTTACATAACATGATGAATTAATTGAATATGTGACACAGACAAAGGAAGAAAAATCTTGTGAACGTATTTTTCATCCAATTAACTCAAAAACATATGTAAAAATGAAAAATGTATCAAATTCACACCAAAAACATGTGAACAAATATTTTTCATCATTTTCACATAATAACTTCTGAAAAACCATACAATATCTCATTCACATTACGAACCCGTGATCAAATATTCCTACATCTCATTAACACAAAAATCTGAATAAAAAAATCATATTTAATCTCATTTATGAAACATTACATTATCTAATGTCATATTAAACACAACCAATTCATAAGAGGATGATATTGGAAACAACCCATCAATATTCACATATTTCCCAGCCATTAGAAAATAACACATTGAACAAATCATAATAAATCTATGGAAAAATAATGGGTTTCTAATAAATTTCAAAAATATCACATAACCTAAATGTAATAAATCTTAAAATGTCAAAAATCTCACTTTTTTTAAATAAATCATTTCACTATTAAAAAAAATTTTCCCAGAACATCATTTCATGAAAGGTAATCCTTAGAAGGTAAATAGAATTGAAGATAAAAAATATAATTTTTAAAAACATTGACATGAAAATTTCTTTCAAAACCCAATTTTCCAAAGGGAAATAGAATAATTTACAAGACCTTATTTCGAAATAAAATATTATTGAAAATGTATAATGTTTTAAAAATTGGGAAGAAAAAACACATTAGAAAATTTTAATTTTAAAAGAATCATTAATAATGAATACCTAAAATATACATAGATATTTCAAAAAGGGGATGTGAAAATAATTTAAATTCTTTTAATTTTAATGAAAATTTAAATAATGGATAATTGAAAAGGAATAGTGTTTTCAAAAAATATAAATGAAAATATTTTAAAATAATTTTATTAAAAGAATATTGAATAATTGGACCTTGAAGAATACATATCACTTTAAAATAGTTATGTAAAAATACATTGCATACATTTTCTTTTAAAAATAATCCTTATAATGTATCCCTGAAGGAGATATAATATTTTCAAAAAGATAAGTGAAAATAAAATGAACACTTTTAATTTAGAAAAATATTGAGTAATATAACCTCGAAAAAGAAATATTTTTTCAAAATAGAATGTGAATAAAATAAGAAAAAATTTAAACTTAAAATAAATATTTAACAATTGAATGATGAAAGTGACTTAAAGGATATCAAAAATGTTGAGTAAAATATTAAACATTTTATTTCGAATGAATGGATATATTTGTTACTATTTTGAAATGACATAATTAAGAAATACACATCATTAAAAGGTTAATGAATAATTTTATTTAAAATGAAAAATTAATGAAAAAAAATCATTGTAAAAAAAATAGTTTGTATATATACATGTGAATGTAAATTATTTCTGGGATTTAAAAATATGGATATGTACGAAAACATAATTAAGTGAAATGGGTATTATTATTAACCAAAATGAATTTTTATATAACTACATAATAATCAATGAATAATACATTTGTGTGGAAGATAAATTTTCCAAGAAAAGAAGGTGAATATAAATCATAACATAATAATAAGTTCTAATAGATCAATCATGAAATTTGATATTTTGAGAAGAGTTATAGTGACATAAGTAATATATTTTATTAATATAGACTCCTTATAACCTTTGTAACTTTTTTCCAATACCCCATGATAAATATAACCTTAGATATAACCTTTAATATCATGAAATATAATATTATCATGATAAAAATAAGAAATTTGGAGTTTTAAAATTCTCAAAAACTGTAAAATAAACTATGGTTATATCATAATAATTATCAATTGAATCAGATTGGGGACATAGAAATCTCTATGACCAGGGTATAAATTCAACAATAAAAACCCTATAAAAGGGATGGAAAGGAACTAAAATTTAAATAACATGATTAAAACAGAATTAATATATATTAAATAGCTATTTTAGGATTGAATAATATATAAATTTCTGTGAAAATACAAATTATTTCTCAAGGAAGGGAGATTGAAATTATATCCATTACCTTGTTCCCAGTTTGTTTGGTAAACAATCATTAATTCTAAACTAATAATATTATGTTTATTAGAAAAAAATTTAGAAACCATATTATTAATTATATATGTTGATATGAACCAGTTATTATCATATTATAATTATTTATCATATATTTTCCTTGATTATATTAGTTCCTTGACGTTATTCAGTTAATTTTTCCATAACTCTTTTTGACGGTTGACCTTTATAAAAAGAGTCAT
This sequence comes from Viscum album, assembly GCA_963277665.1. Taxonomy (NCBI): domain Eukaryota; kingdom Viridiplantae; phylum Streptophyta; class Magnoliopsida; order Santalales; family Viscaceae; genus Viscum; species Viscum album. The sequence goes on from OY728123.1 coordinate 777,883,974, forward strand.
AAAATAGTTTCATATCGAGAACCATAATAGTTTTTTCATTAATTTTATAATTGAAATAATCTTTTAAAACAAAACATGATGGGTGGTGATGATAAATGAAAATCATTGCTAATGGAGGTGATAGATCACATATACTAAAGAATAATGATTCCATTAATTAATTAATGGGAGGTAAAATGATAAATTATAGTATATATTTTTGTAATAATATCTTAATTTTTGATATCAAATGTATTCATTTATTATATTATTTTAATACTCTATCAATTGGGAAGTGTTGAAAAATAGAAGGCATTACTTTGTGAAGGCAGTAGTCTAAACAATACACTAATACGTTTTTTGTTTTTCTTAGTGAAATGAGAGTAATATATAATGGTTATTAAATTAATAAAATAGAACATAATTATAATTATGATAATTATTTATATTTATTTTAGGAATATAATAAATTTGGAACAGTAAAATTATGGATAAAAAATTAGAAAGTGTAATACTAACATTATAGTCTTTATTATTCATTAGAAAAATACATTTAATTAAAGTTGTTAATATCAATTAGTCTATATACTATCAAAAGATAGTTTGAGTGACTTTATTTTTAGGATACATCATTTTATTTTCAATGAAATTTCTAATGGGAGGTGAATGTTTTAAAGGATGTAAGTAATCACCTTTTATTATGGATGAAAAGGAATCTTTTTGAAACTCCCTTTATATATTAATAACTCCATGACATGTTTCTCCTATAAATTACTCCAATGATTCTAAATATATGAGTGTGAGATTTCTTTGACTATAATGGCACAACCATATTTTCCCCAAATGTTTTAAACATATTTTAATCTTTTTACCATTATGCTTTTACATTGTATTCAATTATGATTAAACTATGTAAATAATTTTTAACCATGTGATTTTATGCTTTATTAAAAATTTAAATTTAACCATATAATTTTTTTTGGGGTTATGGAACAAATATTAACCCATATATAATCAAAATAATTTTCTCTATTTTATAAATTTATCATTTAATTTAAAATATATATTCTGAAGAAGAACAATTTTGGTAGAAAAATGACACATTGAACATTATGGATTCAAAATATTATTTATTATTGATTTCCTATTAAATTATTTATAATAAATATATTTATGTAATTACAAATAAATATCATATTCATTATTTAATGTCTTTTGATTTATTTTATTCGATTGATGTTTCATTGTTTTAAAAAATTTAAAATAATTATTTCCCCGTTATCATGGTAATTGGCATTATTCCTAATAATCTAAATTTTTAAAAAATAGTTATTTTTTCAATTAAAGTATATAAAAATTATTATCTAAAATATAATGATCTGTTTGTTAAATTAACTTTCAATCTTTAGAGAAAATAATCTTATCTTTCATGCATGGAATGCTTCAATTTTTTTTTGTAAAAGGGAATTTATATGCATAAATTTTATGTATATGAAAAATGTATCAATGATATTTATTACAATTATATTGAAAATATTATAATTGTATAAATATGTGTAATCTGGAATTAAAATAAATTGAAAAACCAATTTATGTTCGTTAATTCCATTAAATAATTAGATAATAAGTAGATCAATAAATGATAACATGATTTTATTAAATCACATTCAAGAGTTTTATAAATTAATACACTATTTTGGAAACAATTATTATAATTTAGAAATATTTTTTTGTATATCAAAAATACATTAAAAATTTATATGTTATATAAAATTTATTTTTTCAAAAAAATTGGTATTATTTATTTTTCACATACAAACCATTAAATTTAGAAAAAATAATAAAAACATCACCTTATGAAAACATTAATGTGATGAAATCGAAAAATATTTTTTTATAAAATTAAAATTCTAATATTTTTAAATCTTAATTTTAATATAATAATAAAACATACAATGAAATTAACATTAAAATATTAAAAATTTCAATAATAGAACATATTAATATATTATCTTCTAAAGGAAGTAATTTTTAATTATTTAAAATATTAGAGTTTTTTATTGATTTTAAAATAATGGTTTTTTCAAAAATGTTCTGGTTTTTATGTTAGTTGTGGTGTGTAACATAAGTTGTAGAACCTTGAATTCATTTTATAGGATATAAAATCTCAAGTTTTTACATGTTAATGAAAAAATCTATTGGGTGCTCGTTTGATGGAAATATCCTAGTGTGGTTGTAATGCCCCAACCCCAGTTATCCAGAGTCAGTGCATTATTGCGTAACATTGGCATGATCACACAAGATCAAGTCTCGAAAGACCGATTAGTTTAGTAGCCTTGGAAACACTAGATACATTCATAAATGTTACATTACATCATAAAGTGAAAAATCATAATAACATAGTCTCTATAGTCCACACTTCTATCCCCTTTAGACTATCCCTGTCGGTCAGTCATAAAATATTTCTTCACATCATGGGAAAAATAAAACATTGAAAGGGGTGAGCTCAGATGCTTAGTAAGGATAACAATATAGCGGAAGCTTTCATAAATAAACATAAACATTTGAGGAAATGTATAACTAAAAAAAACCTTTTAAAAATGAACTTCAACATAATATGGAAAATGTAAAATGAAATAATTCCATTTACTTATTCACATGGATATTCTACTGGTCGAATAATCACATTAAATATCAATAACCACATTCATAATGATGGAATGCATAATCCCAGACAATCATAACCACGTATCCAAGGCCTCATACCAATACTACAAATAATATTTTGTCAAGGCCTTGTTCCAAGACACTATATTGTCTCATGAGACTTGCCGATGTATCGAGGAGCTATAGTGGGCGCCACCCGTCACTTTTTAATTCCAATGCATTCCCCATATGAACAGGTTTAAACATATTGTAAACCATAACATAATCGTATCACATAAAACATGCATAATGGAAACATAACATTTCCATATTTAAATCACAATATATCAATACGACACATTGATATAATAAAAACACTTTCAAAAACATTTTCAATACCAAAATAAAGGAAAATTAAATCATGGTATTTATTTTTCATTTAAAAAAAGTTATGGCTTGTAGAGGAAGCCGATACTCAATTAATGGTCACGGCGGCGAAGAAGCCGTTGTCAACGCATACGTAAAACAAGAAAACATGCCATTTTTTCTTTTAGTAAAACACTTCGTATAAAAAGATTTCATTTGAATAAACGTAAATGTCAAAGGGGTTTATACACCGTATAAATGAAATTTGTGTATAAAACAAAATATGCCTCAATGAATGGAGATTGAGACAAAGTCCCTTACAAAAACCATTTTTTAAATGAAAAAGATATATTATATGTATTCACCATATGTAAACATAAAGAAACTATAAATACAAGATAGAACATAATAATATCATGACATAATTTGAAAGTAGGAGATTAACCCAATGAATGGAAATTGGGTTAAGAAGTTCCCTTACCTCATGTCTGACTTGACTCGATCATTCTTTAATCTCTTGAATAATAAACTACAGTTAATTTCTATTTGCGTAAGAACCTTTTTCATGTTAATTATTCCTTTTATATCACTTACTACCATGTTATGAACATTATGTAATTACTTAAGTTAATAACGGTCATTTTGTCGATCTTTGGTACTTAGTCAAAAATAAACTTCTTATAATTACTAGTTGTTCATGTGGTGAAATATCCATCATATTCAGAATTATATTCATGATTTAGATATCATATATATCATTTATATCTAGTATATAAATGCATTTATAACATTACATAACATTTAGAGGTATGAAATGAAATGCATTGTTCATAGAGACGGTAAGCCATATGTACGCATGAACGCTACTTTAATTTCTATTTCATATTTAATGGAATGAAATTATAATTATATAAAGGTATACTATAATTCCAGTATAATATAATGTATAATACCATTTACTCCATCCTTTATACATCCCACATATGGAATTAACGATTCAAATCACTTTGAGGGGGCGGTAGTCTGCACTTCCTAAAATGAAATCATCATGTTTACCCATAATGGAAATCATAAAGGTATGCCATAAAAGAAAAATAAAGAATCTTATGTAAAACATAAACATATTATATATCATATATAAATATAGTGACATTTTAATGGCCACCTTTGAAGTTGTTATATGAGTGTTGAACAATCATCGTTTCGTGAGGCCGAAATTCACCATCCACAGAAACAATATGTTCTTTAACAATTAGATGTAGGTTTGTGTAAGTGTAGCTCAAATCCTTCTTATAAAAACATCCTAGTATATTAATGATACTATTGTTGTTACAAAAGAAATGAATAGAATGATTTTAGAGGGTTGGAGAACCATAATAAAACATAAGAACACAAGAAAAAACACTACCTTTAAAACGGGTAACTCTTTTTGATTTGAGATCAAAGGCTTCCTTGAGAAGACTTCTGCCCAAAGTGAGGCTTCTAGGAGTAAGAGTGGGATGTGGAGAGAAACAATGGGCAGGGGTTGGCCAATCCAAAGGCTTGAGAGGTGTTGGTAATGTGGTAGAGGTGGGGGCCTTTTATAAGAGGAGAGCATGGGCACTCTTGGAAATTTATAAAAGGATACTTTATTATAAAATGCTTTTCTGATTTAAAAGGTCCCAAAATTATATATTTCGAGGATAAGGTGATAAGAGTTCTAAATCCACCCATCCAATAGGGTTTTGACATGTTTAGGTCTTATATTTGACATTATCTTTTCATTTTATTTAAATCGTTAAATAATGAGGTAATCGCTGCATCACCATGGTGTCATAAATAATTTAATTTATTTAATGTCTAAAAATTATAAAAAAATATCATGATGTAGGAAATCTTTTTAGATTTCAAATGAATTTTTATATTCAAAAATATGACTTGTATAACAGCATTGAGAAATTGTATTAGTAAAACAACTCATGTTTGTGACATTTTTATTTTAACATTAAATAAAAAGTTTTTAATGTCATTTTCCTACCAAAGTGGCTCCATGGGGTCCCCATGTTTACCCATGGATTTTCTTGGTCGGCCATGAATCTTCCAGTAGATTTAGGATAAGTTTCAAGGTCATTTAATATTATTATAACATTATCTTTAACTTAAATTTCACTAATTACCTTTAATCGCGATTAATTAAACATAAAAGTTACTATTCACCAAAAAATATTTTAATCTCATTGAACCACATTTTACATCCTAATGAAAACCATGTATGTCGGATTTTTGAAAATCAAATCACAAAAGTGGTAATGTTTCATTTAAAAGAAAAATCAGTTTTTTAACTACCACTTAGTGGTTTCACTATTCATCAAAAATTGAAGCTTTTCAGAACAATGCCAAAATTTCACACTAAGAAATAACTGATATTCTAAATTCAAAAATGTTTTCTATTTTACAAAGTTACAAACATATAAGTTGCATTAATTAATTTTATAATTTACTCCCTCTGACACAACAAATAGCATGTTTTTAAGAAACAATACCTAACAAAAGATTGACAATTGTTTATGTCCAATTTCAATGTTAAATTAATTCTAATGAATACCATTGGATAAAATATTAATAATATATTATAATTATAATTTTAAACTACTAAATAGTTTAATTTATCACTATAAATTATTTTGATTAAAAAAGTTGTTTTAAGTATTTTTCATTATTCATAAAAAATTGAATGTTCTCAGAAAATTACAAAAAGTTCAACATAGGATAATTTCGATATTACGAATACAAAATTGAATTCAATTTTGGAATATAAAATTTCTATAATTTTAAAAAGTGGGTATTACTATTCATAATGGCTACTTTGATTAGTCGTGGTGTGTCAGAACTCAAACTTGCGTACAATGAAAGCTATTGCATTATTGAAAGAGAGGCGTATCGTGGAAGCTTGGGGTGTTACATTCTCCCCTCCTTCAATAAATTGAGTCCTCGCAAATTGAAATTTTTCTTTGAAAATAAAAGGTTTAAAATAGAAAATACCTTTGTGGAAAACCCACATCGGAAATAGGGTTAATAAAAATATAACATTAAAAGAAATAAAGATAAGTACAAAGGTGTCCCGAGATAGCCCATACTAGGATTCAATGAAAATATGGATATGGAGGAAAAACAAACCATCATGTTCTGATGGAGAGTTGTATAAAACATGATTAGGAGAAAGTTAACCACATGAAAATCACAAACTTGTGATTGGTTAAACGGTCATTGAATCTCCAGTTGGAAAAGTTAACCGACAACGTTTTTGTTTTATGTTAGCTTTAATAATGTTGAGGAATTTATTTAAGAGATTTACTAAGAATGTTAGGAAATATACTTACTTGTCATGTAGACATTCATTCTTTAATTAATGTTTACCACAAACCCATCTTTCACTCCAAATGGTAACAGAACTCAAAAATATTATATTTATCCTAATTGTATAAGGTTCCAAATATTACCACATACCATTAAGATTTGGAAAACTATTTATAATAACCAGGGTCTTCCTATAGGCTAGTGGTAGGTAATAAAGGCATGTCGCACTATGGTTGTGGGTTCGATTCCTGCAGCTTTGTCTAACGTGACGGGTTATCCCCCGACCAACAGGTTGTCCTTTTCCTAAAACTATAGTATTAAAATATTCTAAAAATAATATTCAGAAATGTTTTAACCTTAAACAATACTATCCAAGGTTCAACATAATCTATTCCATCCTTTATAGTTATCCAAAATACTTCTATCCCACTCACAGTCCAAATTTTACAAGGAAGGTAAATATAATGTAGATCCTTTTTTTTCGCGTAACAACATATGAACACCTTTATCATGTATTCTTTTAAAACACTTCATCATCCTGAATTACCATAAATCCTTATTGATTACATTCATTATCCCTTATTCCATATTGAATACTAGATATACTCATTCTATCCAAAAATGTATACAAATCATTAATAAGTTTCAAGGAAGGTAAGAATATCCAATATAATTTATCCAAATCAATCATGTATTATTCCAAAATCACTATCTCAGTATCAGATCCATATTATGGTTTATCTTTATCTCAACCATATATTTTCCAAAAATTTAACCATCTATGGAGTGACTTTTTTTGGTTCCACACAATCTCAAGTCCTTGATGAAATAGTACTGCAGTACAATCCTTATATACTCCATAATTATTATAACCAGTACATTATTGATACAACACTCAAATGACAAAATTCTTTAATAACAACATAAGAACACTAATCATTCCTCCTCATATGTGGTAGTATCATAACTTGATTATTACTTAATAACATCATTTGAGGCATACTCTGATCATTTGGACATTGGTTTACTTAGTGTCCCCACTCCTTGAAAATGATGCATTGTACATTGTAAACCTTTTTCTTAACCTTGCAGTCACGCACTTTGTGTCCTTTTTCTCCACACTTATAACAAACTCTATTTCCCTTCAGGCAAGTTAAATGGTGATTCTTCCCACAGTTATCAAATATTGGAAAATTCTTCTTTTCCCTCGTCCCTTTATCCATCATTCTCTCTTCCATCCTTTTCTTCTCTTGCTTCCCTTCAAAGCCAGGCTCATTGAATTCTTTACTTATCTTTTGAAGACATGATACTATTTCTTCATATGTTGAGAACACATAGGAGATTATTTCCCTTCTAAATGTTGGCTTAATATTGTGAAAGATATGATTCTTCTTACTCTTTGGATCATACGTATTGCTGGAGTTCACATTCCTTCTACTGGGCACCATTTCTATACAATGGCATAAAGTAGATCAGTTTATGAATCAAAATACATAATCCCATACTTGTAAAAAACTAAACATAAATTGAACTATTTATGGATATAATCCATAATACTAAAAATGTTTTCTTTGAGGAAGTATATACTCATAATCCCTTCATAATGGTTTGTAATGAAAATGATAATTATCCTAAGCATATCCCCCGGGAGTGTCGTAACCCAGAGTGCAGCAAGGCCCGTTGTCGTGCACTAGTTCCCGTTTGATTCTAGATAAAAGAGGTGTTTTTGGGTTTTACCCCTAGGTACATCTATGCCAGAGACGCCTCTACCTGCTCATATCCATACATGGATGTATTGCTCAGAAAACTCACAAAATCTCTATAATACCAAAATTCTAGGAAGTTATTCTATAATAATCCTCAAAGTCTATCTTCGGGCTATGTGCTCTAATAAGAGTTTATCTAAATCTAGCTTCCAAGTTTAGTACTAAACTGTCTCTGATACCAACTGTAATGCCTCGACCCCAGTTACCCAGAGTCGGTACATTATTGCGTAACATTGGCATGATCACAAAAGATCATGTCTCGAAAGACCGATTAGTTTAGTAGCCTTGGAAACACTAGATACATTCATAAATGATACATTACATCATAAAGTGAAAAATCAAAATAACGTAGTCTCCATAGTCCACACTTCTATCCCCTTCAGACTATCCCTGTAGGTCAGTCATAAAATATTTCTTCGCATCCTGGGAAAAATAAAACATTGAAAGGGGTGAGCTCAGATTCTCAGTAAGGATAACAATACAGCGAAAGCTTTCATAAATAAACATAAACAATTAAGGCAATGTATAACAAAACAGAATCCTTTTAAACATTAACTTCAACATAATATGGAAAAAGTAAACTGAAATAATTTCATTTCCTTATTCACATGGATATTCTACTGGTTGAATAATCACATGAAATATCAATAACCACTTTCATAATGATGGAATGCATAATCCCAGACTATCAAAACCACGTATCCAAGGCCTCATGCCAAGACTACAAATAATATTTTGTCAAGGACTCATGCCAAGACACTAGTTTGTCTCATGATACCTGCGGATGCATCGAGGAGCTATAGCAGGATCCACCAGTCACTTATTAAGTCAAATGCATTCCTCATATAAACTGGTTTAAACATATCGTAAACCATAACATAATTGTATCACATAAAACATGCATAAAGGAAACATAACATTTCTTCATTTCAATCATAATATATCAATACAACACATTGATATAATAAAAACACATTCAAAACCATTTTCAATACCAAAATAAAGGAAAATTTAATATTGGTATTTATTTTTCATTTCAAAAAAGTTTTGGCTTGTAGAGGAAGCTGAAACTCAAATAATGTTCACGACAGCGAAGAAGTCGTTGTTGACGCATACGTACAACAAGAAAAACATTCCTTTTTTTCATTAAGTAAACCACTTTGTATAAAAATATTTCTTTTAAATAAACGGAAAATTCAAAGGGGTTTGTACACCGTATAAAAGAAATTTATGTATAAAAAAATATGCCTCAATGAATGGAGATTGAGACGAAGACCCTTAAAAAGATCATTTTTAAATGAAAAAGATATATTATGTGTATTCAACATATGTACACATATGGAAACTATAAATACAAGATAGTACATAATAATATCATGACATAATTTGAATGTAGGAGATTAACCCAAAGAATGGAAATTGGGTTAAGAAGTTCCCTTAACTCGAGTCCGAATTGACTTGATCGTTCTTTAATCTCCTGAATAATAAACTAAAGTTAATTTCTATTTGAGTAAGAACCTTTTTAATGTTCTTTATTCCTTATATATAACTTATTACCATGTTATGAACATTATGTAATTATTTATGTTAATAACGGTCATTTTGTCGATCTTTGGTACTTGAGTCAAAAATAAACTTCTCATAATTACATGTTGTTCATGTGGTGAAATATTCATCATATGCAGAATTATATTCATGATGTAGATATCATATATATCATATATATCCAGTATATACATGCATTTATAACATTACATAACATTTATAGGTAAGAAATGAAATGCACCGTTCATGGAGACGGTAAGCCATACGTACACATGAACACTACTTTCATTTAAATTTCGTTTTTAATGGAATGAAATTATAATTATATAAATTTATAATATAATTATAGTATAATATAATGCATAATACCATTTACCCCATCCTTTATACATCCCATATATGTAATTAATGATTCAAATCACTTTGAGGGGGCGGTAGTCCGCACTTCCTAAAATGAAATCATCGCATTTACCCATAATGGAAATCATAAAGGTAGGCCATAAATGAAACATAAATAATCTTATGTAAAACATAAACATATTATATATCATATAAAAATATAGTGACATCTTAATGTCCACCTTTGAACGTGTTATATGAGTCTTAAACAATCATCGTTTTGTGAGGCAGAAATTCGCCATCCTCAGAAACAGTATGTTTTTTAACAATTAGATGTAGGTGGGTTTAAGTGTAGCTCGAATACTTCTTATAAATACATCCTAGTATATTTTGGATACTTTTTTTGTTACAAAAGAAATTAATATAATGATTTTAGGGGGTTGGAGAAGTAAAATAAAACATAAGAACACAAGAGAAAACTGTACCTTTAAAACGGGTAACTCTTTTTGATTTGAGCTCAAAGGCTTCCTTGGGAAGACTTCTGCCCAAAGTGAGGCTTCTAGGAGTAATTTTGGGATGTGGAGAGACAAAATGGGCAGGGTTTGGACGATCCAATGTCTTGAGAGGTGTGGGTAAGGTGGTAGAGGTGGGGGCCTTTTATAAGAGAAGAGGAGGGGCACTCTTGGAAAGTTTTAAAAGGCTACTTTATTATAATTTTATTTTAAGATTTAAAAGGACCCAAAATAATATATTTCGAGGATAAGGTGATAATATTTAGAAATAAACCCATCCAATAGGTTTTTGACATTTTTATGTCTTAGATTCTACATTATAGTTTCATTTTATTTAAATCGTTAAATAATGAGGTAATCGCTGCATCATCATGGTGTCATAAATAATTTAATTTATTTAATGTCTAAAAATTATAAAAAAATATCATGATGTAGGAAATCGTTTTATCTTTCTAATGAATATTTATATTCAAAAATATGACTTGTATAACCCCATTTAAACATTGTATCAGTAAAACAACTCATGTTTGTGACATTTTTATTTTAACATTAAATAAAAAGTTTTTAATGTCATTTTCCTACCAAAGTGGCTCCATGGGGTCCCCAAGTTGACTCATTGATTGTCTTGGTCGGCCATGAATCATCCAGTAGGTGTAGGAAAAGTTTCAAGGTCATTTCATATTATTATAACATTATCTTTACCATAAATTTCACTAATTACCTTTAATCGCGTTTAAGTAAATTTAAAAGTTACTATTCACAAAAAAAATTATTTTAATCCCATTGAACAAAATTTTACTTCTTAATTGCAATCATGTATGTCAGATTTTTGAAAATCAAATCGCAGAAGTGGTAATATTTCATTTAAACGAAAAATCAGTTTTTAACTACCACTTAGTGGTTTCACTATTCATCAAAAATTGAAGTTTTTCAGAACAATACCAAAATTTCACCCTAATCTATAATTGATATTCCGAATAAAAAAATGATTAATATTTTAAAAAATTCCAAAAATTTAAGTTGAATTAATTAATTTTATAATTAATTCCCGCTGTCACAACAAATAGCGTGTTTTTAAGAAACAATATATATCAAAAGATTGACAATTGTTTTTGTCCAATTTCAATGTTAAATTAATTATAATGACCACCATTGGATAAAATGGTAAAAATATATTATAATTATAATTTAAAACCACTAAAAAGTATAATTTATCACTATAAATTATTTTTATTAAAAAAGTTGTTTTAAGTATTTTTCACTATTCATAAAAAATTTAAAGTTCTTAGAAAATTACAAAAAATTCAACTTAGGATAATTTCGATATTACGAATAAAAAAATTAATTCCATTTTGAAATATAAAATTTCTATAATTTTAAAAATTTGGTATTACTATTCATAATGGCTACTTTGATTAGTCCCATTGTGTTAGAACTCGAACATATGTACAATTCAAGCTATTGAATTATGGAAAGAGAGGCGTATCATGGAAGCTCGGGGTGTCACAGTGGTGGAATATTATGGCCCCATATTAGCTACATGAAAATATATCATAGGAATTATATAATATAATGTTAATTCAATATAATTAACCTATATTTGTGAAAGGGTAGAAATATATTTAATTTATGAGCCCCCATCCAGATGAATTAATGGTGAATCAGTATTCCAATCATTTATCAAATTTAGAATAATTTTCTCCAAGAAATATGTCAATTTTTCTAAGGATTATAGATTAATAGGAGGGTGAATTCATTTGGTTATAGGATCATTTTTTATCTATAATTACATATTATAAGGATATGGTTGAATTTAATGTATCATTGGAAGCATATTTGATGAAGAAACATGTGATTAGTGATTCCTCAATTCTATTTAATGATAGTGTGGATCTTACCTTTAGTGTAGATATAATTATTTATGAGATAGAGTTTAATGGTTGGGTTAGTGAGGGTAATTATTCTTATATACCTATGATTTTTTTATCAATAATAGACGTTTCATGTTCTTCCATTCTGGGATCGTTGGTGTCATAGTCCCCCATGCTTGAAATCTCTTAATAAATATCTTATATGGGTTTCTATTTATCATATTTTGGGATACTATAAGTTGAATTATAAGATAAATAAGTCTTGGATTTTATCTATACGTGAATAATTTTTTCTATAATGTTTTAACTCTATTATAATAGAAATGATTGAATATTTTAACGTAATTGTTTATTGGTGTTTTATTTGACTACCACCTTGATTAATAAATAATATATACTGGTTTATTTTATTATTATATTTCATTGTGGTTTTTTAGTCTTCTTAAGGAAAATGTGAAATGTTATCCTCTAGATGGGAATTGAATATTGGTGAGTTTCTCAAGGAAATCCTTTGGTATGTGATTTGGTAACATGGATGAGTACTATACCAGTTATGTTTTATTCATTAACTAGTTCCAAGTACATATTCATTTAGGTTAATGATAGGACAACTCCCCATGAGAGTGTCCCAAGTATTTTACCTTAACATTACTGAACCCTTATTAGATCCCATGTTGAACTTATTGAGTCCTATTTTAGTTAATTTATCTCATATTTTTATAGGTTTTAGTATATCTATTAACATTTTTTTCATTTTTATAGGGTTTCTATTCTTTTGTGGTTTAAAATTTGTGTCTTGAGTTCCTTTTTATTATTGGATGAATATTATTTACCTTGGAGATATTTGGAGTACTAATTATGTTTATGAAATCTTTTTCATAAGAGTGCTCATTTCATGTCTCTCAATTTTTGATAAATAATAAATGGTCAAGAGTACTATATTAGTTATCTATCTAATTTAGTTATGGTCTTCCCTTATTTTAGGGACTTCTGGTGTTTATTTAAAGACCCTCCCACCTATGATTATTCGTGTACATGATTCAAATTTTTCTTTCTATAACCATTTACCATGAATTTTTGTGGGAATTCTGACACACATATGTCACTGTATAATTTACTTTTAATTAAATTTATTCTATTTTTATATTTTTAGTTGTTAACAATCATATATATTTTTGGTGTTTTGGTTTCTAGGTGAGAGACACTTTTCATGTATAGAGGTTCATGCCCTAATAGGTTGTCTACAATATGACCAATGTGTTGTGTTTGGAATTAATATATATTTAAAGTTGGTTATGACTTAATTTGCAGTTTTAGGGCAGAAATGGGTTTTCATGGATAATATCATGTTTTCAATGGTTTTTTATAATAGGTGTAACCTCCCAGTATTTTATTAATGGCATTTCACTTATGAATATATTATTGTTTTATAAAATTTAATATAATATTTAATAACTCACATTAATGAGATTATAAAACAAACGAAACATAATTATATGAATTTAAATACTAATTTTATATAAAAATACCCATTAAGAGCTGAAAGTGTTACAATGGGAGAAAAATATGGAAAATAAGACAATAATAATCGAAATTGTTTGAACTTGTCAATCACCAAGAATAATCATAATTTTTTACAACACTACAATAATGCAGCAGAATTTCTGTAATGAAATAGGAAATCTAGAATGTAAATATATATCTTTGATAGAAAATAGAAGTGAATGCATAATTTAGGAAATATAAGGTACTAATAATAATTAGAAATTCTGTATTTCCATTCACAATCTAGCTGTTTGAATTGTAATATGACTGTTTGTATACTAATCTGATTGTTATAAATAGTAACCTAGCTATTAAAATAGTATCCCCACCTATTAAAATTTAAAATAATATTTAAGAGTAATTTTAAATGAGAATATTTTTTATCTATACAATATAATTTGTAATAATTTTTTTTAAAATGATAAATTAACTATTTTTATTTTTATAAAACATAAATATTTTAATTGTACTTTTACAAAATATATAATTATTTAAAATAATTTTTCCTCCAAAAATTTATTTTAAAATTTAATATTAGTAAGTATAATAAGGAAAATTTAATTTTATGAGACATAAATTAATTTTTCAAATGGTATGAAATTTCATAATAATTTCAAATTTGTTATTTTTTAAATAATAAAATATGTTAATTAATATTTAAAATTTTTATATATATAAATATATTTTCATAAAATGGAAATCTATTTGGGAATCTGCACATTTAAAATAATTAGGGTAACTTTTTGTAATTTTGTAAAGACCCGGAAATTTCAAGGAAATTGTTTTTCTTCTTAATTTTCTTTGAAATTTTACAAGAACGCAGTTTCTGACGGCGCCTGATTCCGAGGCCCGGTGTGCCCGAAATTAATTTCCGAAGTTTGGCTCGGGTACGTTCAGTGAACGAGCGAGCAGGTTTTTCTATATTTTGAACTGGTGCCTGGAATCGAATTCCGAGGGCACCGATGGAACCGCAGCGCCGGTAATTGCTTAGGAACTCCTGTTTCGGAGTTGCATTTACACGAGTGTTGATAATAAAAATTGTGGAAGTTTATTTTATAATTACACTACAATTTTTATTATTTTACTCTAAGTGTTAGCTGTTGATGGAAGTTGGGTAACCACCCAACCTCCCTTGGGAGGTTATGAGGGTGGTGGGGCCCAGACAAACCCCAACTCTTCATATCCTCTAAAACCCCCCTCAACTCCCACTTAAATTATGTTAACTTAAGTTATAACCTATGAATTAAATGTTATGAGTTTAATGAGGTGAGTTGTGTGTGGTTATTGAATTTCAAACTCATGAAATTAAAATGTGTTGTTGTGTTAATAAAATAAGAATGAGTCTTATTTTATTTTTTTGGTTAGAGTTTTGTCATCTTGAGAGAGTTGGGAAGCATCTTCTTCTTCTTCTTCTTCATCTTCTTCAACATTGACGAAGAACGCGAAGAACACCATTCGTCAACGAAGAACATCTCCGCCGAAGAACATGGTTCTTCCACGATTCCGTATCCGCGACACAACGTTCTTCTTCCACGTCATCTCTTCCACGACAGTTTTCCGCGACGGAATCGCCATCAACGACTTCGAATTCCGCTTCGCGACGTCGACGTTCTCCCGCGACGCCCGACCTCCGCGACGCTTGTCTTCCGCGGGTCGTTGACGAACACCGTTCCTAAACCGAGGTAGGGTTTTTAATTGAGGATAATAATACCCCCTTTTCCCTCAGATGTTTCCTTTTGAAAATAAAGAACGCGGATCAACTCAATATTAAGTTGATCCGCGGGAAGTTTGGTTATGGGATGATTATTCTTGATTGCGGGAAATCGGTAGGGGTTTTATTTATTAAATTGTTCGTGAATACCAACTTGACGAACTTTGTGGATTTTAAACCAAATGTTATCGAAAAATGTGAGGGGGTCGGACCGCACAAACACGCCCGACCCTCCTCCTTATATTTCATGTTGGTTCCTTGTGGATTGAAACGGGAAAGGCGTGGTGCCGTCGCACCTCACGGAGTCATGCGACAACGAAATGCGGGGTGCCGTCGCGCCGCGCTGTGAAAATAAGAACAAGGACGTGACGCCATCGCGCCGCGTCGGAAAAACCCGAAGACATCTGCGGACGGAGTAGGGCCACGGCGAAGGGGCGCGGTGCCAGCACGCCGCACCGGAGAACCACGAAGACGGCGCGTTTCGTTTTTGACGTTCGGATTGACGGGCGATGACAAACGAGGCCGCAAGGTAATTGTGAGGCCTACACAGTGACGGTCGGGCCCCGAGAGGACCATAGGAAAAGACAGCCGGAGAAACGGACCAGCAGAGCGTGTCCGGTGGTCCGCAGAAGGATGCGGCGGCGCCGGCGCGCCGCCGGAATACTGCCGGCGGCGGTTGCCGCCGGTATCAATTAGCCACGAAGAGGTGGCGGCCGCGCGCACCCCGCCGCTCCGTGGCGACCGTCCGGCCGGTCGGACCGGACCGGACCGAGCCAGACCCGACCGGGCCGGGTCGACCCGGTTCGGCCGACCCAGGGGGTCGGGTCGGGTCGGCCCGGGCGCAGACCCCCCGTTTTCGGACCACTTTCGGTCAAATGCCCATACCATGAGCTGTAGACCACCGATTGACACACCGTTAGTGGAAACACGATCCTTGGATCGAGGCGGTCGTTTCAGTATATGGCACTCAAGGTTTCGGAGAAATTTGGGTTCATCCGGGTTGGTTCGTACACGAAACCAACCGGGCCCTCGGAGCGGAAACGCTCGTAACTTGAGTTCCGGACGACCAAATGACGTGCCGCTAACTTTTTTGATTTCCGCTAAGTGAGAAGGATCATTTGGCTTACTTCGCTCGAGGTTTGGATGCCGTCGGAGTGCGTTCGGGTTGGTTCGTACACGAAACCAACCGGGCCCCTGGAACGAAAAAGCCAATAACTCACAGACCGGGCGTCCGATTGACGCACCGTCTATCTCGTTGTTTTCCTCTTGTTGTGACGGAACTTTTGGCATACTTCGCCCGAGTTTTGGATGTAGTTGAGATATGGCCGGGTTGGATTTTACCCAAAATCCAACCGGGCCCCTGGAACGGAAAAGCTGATATCATTCAGACAGGACGCCCGTTTGGCGAACCGTCAGCGGCGTTGTTGATCTCGTCGAGAAACGGTCCCTATGAGTATACCCTATGAGAGTTCGGGGTACAGTTGAGATACAGCCGGGTTGGTTCGCTTACGAAACCAACCGGGCCTCGGGGACGAAAAGGCTAATAACTCACAGACCGGGCGTCCGATTGAGGCGTCGACTGTTGCGTTGAGACCCCTATGACGAGGCGGTCCTTGAGATACTTCTTCATGGGACTATGAGATACTTGGAGTATCGACTTTTAGCTCGTGGAGCGGACCCTCCCAGAGACGAGCGTACGGAGTATGGAGACCGTGTAGCCGGCAGAGACCTGAAGACTGCTTGTCTGATTCGATTCGGAGTGACTTACGTAGCCCAGTGGGGAACACTACTTTGTGAGGTGGTAGACCCACAGCAGAGGAGCACTACTATGTTAGGTGGCAGACCCGCGGTACTCGACAGGAGGAGTACCTCTGTAGGCTATGAGAGGGGAGCACTACTGTGTTTGGGTGTCAAACCCCGGCGGGAAGCACTACTATGTGAGGTGGCATGCCCGCGGTACTCGACATGAGGAGTACCTTAGCAGTCTTAGGTTAATGAGAAGTACCTCGGAGTCGTGACAGGACCACTATACACTCCAGAGACGGACCTCTTCAGCAGTTACAGTTTCGATAATGAAAATCCTGGTTTGAGCTGAGACTTTTGACCTTTTTGTTTACCTCATGATTGAGATGGGTCACTTGATAACTTAGGTATATGTATGGGAATATACCTGGGTAGTGGTTATCCGTTGATTTAATGATCTTGGTGTTTTCCTCATGATTGAGATGAGTTACTTGATAACATAGGTATATGCATGGGCGTATACCTAAGTAGAGGTTATCTGTTGAGATCTTCTTTGTGGTTATCCATGTTGGTTTTAGTGAGACCTTGAGGGTCTCAGGGTCCCTACTGAGTATATTTATACTCACCCCTTCACAGGATATGCCCGCACCTCGTTGTGTTGGTTGCAGACGATGAGCAGTGCTGAAGGAGGCCGAGTGTTCGAGGACTGGACGGTACCCAGAGGTGGACTACACGACGAGTCAGTACCCGGAGGTGGACTACACGACGAGACGACACACGGAGGAGGTTGACGAGCGAGAGCGTTGAGGAGGCTATCTGTACCTACCATTCATGTAGGATTCGTGGTGGATGATCCAGGAGCTGCGCCATCTGTACCTACCCTTCAGGTAGGATCCGAGGAGGATGACCCAGGAGCTGCTTCCTTTCATCCAGCTGTTGTCTTTTTCTGTTGTACTTTGTTCAGTTGTAGTTGTACTTCCTTTTGTGTTTGTATTCTGGCCCATTTACCTTTCATCACTTCTCTTTGTACTTAGTGTTTTACTTCCGCTTGTACTCTATGGTGTTTTCTTTACTTTTATAAAGGCAATGCCTTCCCAGTTATCGGGATTTACGCCTTTGGTGCTTGTCGCCAGCCCCTGGCCTATGGAAGGCGGGCTTGGTGTAGTCACGGCACGGGCCCCGAGGACGGGTCGTGACAAATTGGTATCAGAGGAGTTTGGTTCTACCACAGAACTTATAACTCTGATGTTTCTTTCTGTGAAGAAATAGTGTTAAGAGTACCGAGTGTGGTTTTCAGTTCAGGGAGTCCGGTGTTGGTGCTGGCGGCCGATGTATCCATACACCAGGACCCTGAAAACTGATTTCCGACTTTGTTCACGAAAACACTGATTGCGTGTGTGTTTTCCAGAAGTTTTATTTTAATGTCAGCTCAAACCAGGTCAGATCAACAGGTATAATCTTTTGACCGTGTCACATTGTTTCTTTTAGGATACCTCCCCATGCACGACCAGCTAGAGCCCCGAGAGTGGTGCATACTAACAAACCACCGAGCGACAAGGCCTCAGTACAGGGCCCTATCCCAGTTGAGGCATCAGCGGAGGCACCATCGGTACTACTACTCGTTGGGCCACCGATGCCACCAGCCCCAGAAGCAGAGGATGCACGTCGCTTGAGCACACTGCATGAGTTCCAGCCCCAAAGGCCACCCAGGTTTCAGGGAGGGACGGACCCGCAGGCGGCTGAGGATTGGCTGGAGGCTATGATGAGAGTCTTCAGGCTAGTGGGGACGCCGATAGATTTCATGGTGAACCTTGCTGCCATCCTTCTTCAGGCAGCAGCAGGCAGATGGTGGAGCCTGATGCTTCAGATGCATGACGAGGAGACACTTCTATGGGCAGACTTCAAGAGACTATTCCGGGCAGAGTTTGTACCAGCCACCCTTCGAGCGGTGCGTATATAGGAGCTACTTCAGCTGCGGCAGTGCAGCATGTCAGTGGCTCAGTACTCAGCGATATTCACAGAACTCTCGTGCTACTCCACAGATATGGTACGGGACCCGTTCTTCAGGGCCTGAACCTTTTAGTAGGGGCTCAGGCGGGAGATCAGAGCTTTGGTTGTATCGCAAAACATTCCGACGCAGAAAGGAGTGTTGGAGAGAGCTCTCTTAGTGGAGAGTTTCCTTGCTGAGCAGTCTCCAGCAGTAGGACCCACCACTAGCCGGCATGCGACAGAGTCTTCTATAGCGGGCAGTAGACAGATGATGCAGGGGTCTAAGAGGACCAGACCTACAGGTGGTCGACCGCGTGACTTAGTGTCGGTAGTGTGAGGCACCAAGGGAAGTGATAGAGCCAGACGTGCCATAAAGTGTTACTCCTACGGTGAAATTGTTCACATAGCACATGACTGTCCGACCCGCCATGCAGTTGACCAGCAGTTAAATGAAGAACCTCCAAGGCATAGGCAAAGGTTCGATCAGAGAAGACCGCAGGGGACAGGAGGACATGGGAGAGCTCAGCTTCAGGCAGCTGAGGCCTATGGTCATGGAGCTCCGGAAGCAGATGGACAGGAGCGGGACTAGCTTCCGACCAGGAGGCACTTGAACCTGTTGCTTCTGGATTTTTTGATGTTTGTCTGTAGTTGCTTTGTGTCTTGTATTATGAGCTGCAATAATAAAAAGACACTTATCTTTGTTTTCTTTCCTGTCCTTTTGTTTGGTTGATACTGAGTGGTCCTGGTTAAGACTATTGACTTGACCCTCACATTCGAGTTTTCTTCTGAAGGAGACCTAGTGACCACACACTGATGCCGACAATGTGACTCGACCCATGGAGGTGACAGTGACAGTAGGATCTCTTGGTAGTTATGTCGAGGCCTTACAACGTCATCCATGGCATGAATGCATCATTCATGTCAGGATTGACTGTATTAGGAAACAAATGTGGTTCATCCGGGGGATGAGACCAGATTTCTTTTATCGGCAAGATAGAAATCATAGCAGCTCTTGTGAGACTAGAGAAGTTACAGGTCATCCAAGAGCGGATGAGGACGGAACATGGCCGACGGAAGCCTTATGCTGACAGGACTTGGAGGCCTCTAGAGTTCGAGGATGACCATCACGTCCTTATACGAGTCTCACCTCGACGAGGATTGTGGAGATGTGGCAAGGGAGGCAAGTTATCTCCGAGGTTCAACGGACCTTTCTAGGTCCTCAGCTGGGTAGGCAAGGTGGTTTACCGCTTGACCCATCCACTTCAGTTGCACTAGGTGCATGATGTTTTCCACATATCTCAACTGAGGAGATACGTGCTCGACCCTCCGCATATCATCGACCATGAGGAGTTGGACGGTGGCGATGAGGTGACTTTCACGGAGGTTCCAGTGGGGATCGAGGATCGACAGGAGTGTATCCTATGAGGACGATCGATTTCTCGGGTGAGCTTTCATTGCCAGTATGAGAACCTCCAGGTAAGCACATGGGAGCAGAAGGCTCAGATGCGTGCTATTTACCGCTTTTGTGACCCTAGTTGTGTTGAATATTTACAGGGACGTAAATCCCTGAGGTGGGAGTAATGTAAAGACCCATAAATTTCAAGGAAAATTTTTTTTTTCTTAATTTTCTTTGGAATTTTACAAGAACTCAGTTTCTAACGGCGCCTGATTCCGAGGCCCGGTGTGCCCAGAATTAATTTCTGAAGTTTGGCTTGGGTACGTTCAGTGAATGAGCGAGTGGGTTTTTCTATATTTTGAACCGGTGCCGGGAATCGAATTCTGAGGGCACCGATGGAACCGTTGCGCCGGTAATTGCTTAGGAACTCCTGTTCCGGAGTTGCGTTTACACGAGTGTTGATAATAAAAATTGTGGAAGTTTATTTTATAATTACACTACAATTTTTATTATTTTACTCTAAGTGTTATCTCTTGATGGAAGTTGGGTAACCACCCAACCTCCCTTGGGAGGTTATGAGGGTGGTGGGGCCCACAAGAACCCCAGCTCTTCATATCCTCTAAAACCCCCCTCAACTCCCACTTAAATTATGTTAACATAAGTTATAACCTATGAATTAAATGTTATGAGTTTAATGAGGTGAGTTGTGTGTGGTTATTGAATTTAAAACTCTTGAAATTCAAAAGTCTTGTTGTGTTAATAAAATAAGAAAGAGTCTTATTTTATTTTTTTGGTTAGAGTTTTGTCATCTTGACAGAGTTGGGAAGCATCTTCTTCTTCTTCTTCATCTTCTTCAACCTCGACAAAGAACGCGAAGAACACCGTTCGTCAACGAAGAACATATCCGCCGAAGAACACGATTATTCCGCGACGCCATATCCGCGACTCGACGTTCTTCTTCCACGTCATCTCTTCCATGATGGTTTTCCGAGATGGGATCGCTGTCAACGACTTCGAATTCCGCTTCGCGACGTCGACGTTCTCTCGCGACGCCCGACCTCCGCGACGCTTGTCTTCCACGGGTCGTTGACGAACACCGTTCCTGAACCGAGGTAGGGTTTTTAATTGAGGATAATAATACCCCCTTTTCCCATGGATGATTCCTTTTGAAAATAAAGAACGCTGATCAACTCAATATTAAGTTGATCCACGGAAAAGTTTGGTTATGGGATGAGTATTCTTGATTGCGGGAAATCAGTAGGGGTTTTATTTATTAAATTGTTCATGAATACCAACATGACGAACATTGTGATTTTTAAACCAAATGTTATCGAATAACACGAGGGGGTCGGACCGCACAAACACGACTGACCCTCCTCCTTATTTTTCATGTTGGTTCCTTGTGGATTGAAATGGGAAAGGCGTGGTGCCGTCACACCTCGCGGAGTCATGCGACAAGGAAATGCGTGGTGCCGTCGCGCTACGATGTGAAAAGAAGAACAAGGACGTGACGTCGTTGCGCCATGTCAGAAAAACCTGAAGACATCCACGGACGGAGTCGGGCCACGGCGAAGGGGCGCGGCGCCAGCACGCCGCGCCGGAGAAACACGAAGAAGGCGTGTTTCGTTTTTGACGTGCGGATTGACGGGCGATGACAAACGAGGCCGCAAGGTAATTTTGAGGGCTCTGTAGTGAGGGTTGGGTCCCGGGAGGACCATAGGTGAAGACGGCAGGAGAAACGGACCACCGGAGTGCGTCCGGTGGTCCGCGGAAGGCGGCGGCGGCGCCGGCGCGCCGCCGGAAGACTGCCGGCGGCGGTTGCCGCCGGTATCAATTAGCGGCGAAGGGGTGGTGGCCGCGCGCACCTCGCCGCTCCACGACGACTGTCCGGCTGGTCGGATCGGACCGGACCGAGCCAGACCGGACCGGGCCGGGTCGACCCGGTTCGGCCGACCTAGTGGGGGGGGGGGGGGGTCGGCCCGGGTCGGCCCGGGCCCAGACCCCCCGTTTTCGGACCACTTTCGGTAAAATGCCCATATCTTGAGCTGTAGACCTCCGATTGACACGCCGTTAGTGGAAACATGATCCTTGGATTCATATGGTCGTTTAGGTATATCACACTCAAGGTTTCGAAGAACTTTGGGTTCGGCCGGGTTTCTTCGTACACGAAACCAACCGGGCCCTCGGAGTGGAAACGCTCGTAACATGAGTTCCGGACGTCCGAATGACGTGTAGTCAACTTTTTTGATTTCATCTAAGTGAGACGGATCTTTTGGATTACTCCGGTCGAGTTTTGGATGCCGTCGGAGTGCGGTCAGGTTGGTTCACACACGAAACCAACCGGGCCCCTGGAACGGAAAAGGCAATAACTCAAAGATCGGGCGTCCCATTGACACACCGTCTGTCTCGTTGTTTTCCTCTTGTTGAGACAGAACTTTTGGTATACTTCGCCTGAGTTTTGGATGCAGTTGAGATATGGCCGGGTTGGATTGTACACGAAATCCAACTGGGCCCTTGGAACGGAAAAGCTGATATCTTTATGATAGGACGTCCATTTGACGAACCATCAGCGTCGTTGTTGATCTCGTCGAGAAACGGTCCCTATGAGTATACCCAATGAGAGTTCGGGGTACAGTTGAGATACAGCCGGGTTGGTTTGCTTACGAAACCAACCGGGCCCCGGGGACGAAAAGGCTAATAACTCACAGACCGGGCGTCCGATTGACGCGCCGACTATTGCGTTGACACCCCTATGAAGAGGCGGTCCTTGAGATACTTCTTCGTGAGACTATGAGATATTTGGAGTATCGACTTGTAGCTCGTGGAGTGGACCCTCCCAGAGACGAGCGTACGGAGTACGGAGACCGTGTAGCCGGCAGATACCTGAAGACTGCTTGTCCAATTCGATTCGGAGTGACTTACGTAGCCCAGTGGGGAGGACTACTTTGTGAGGTGGCAGAACCACAGCAGAGGAGCACTACTATGTGAGGTGGCAGACCCGTGGTACTCAACAGGAGGAGTACCTCTGTAGGCTATGAGAGGGGAGCACTAATGTGTTTGGGTGTCAGACCCCGACGGGAAGCACTACTGTGTGAGGTGGAAGGCCCGCGGTACTCAACAGGAGGATTACCTCAACAGTCTTAGGTTAGTGAGCAGTACCTCGGAGTCGTGACAGGACCACTGTACACTCCAGAGACGGAGCTCTTCAGCAGTTACGGTTTCGATAATAAAAATCCTGGTTTGAGCTGAGACTTTTGACCTTTGTGTTTACCTCATGATTGAGATGGGTCACTTGATAACTTAGGTATATGTATGGGCATATACCTGGGTAGTGGCTATCCGTTTATTTCATGAACTTTATGTTTTCCTCATGATTGAGATGAGTTACTTGATAACTTAGGTATATGCATGGGCATATACCTAAGTAGAGGTTATCTGTTGAGATATTATTTGTGGTTATCCATGTTGGTTTTAGTGAGACCTTGAGGGTCTCGGGTTCCCTACTGAGTATCGTTATACTCACTCCTGCACGGGCTATGGCCGCACCTCGTTGTGTTGGTTTCAGACGACGGACAGTGCTGACGGAGGCCGAGTGTTCGAGGACTGGACGGTACCCGGAGGTGGACTACATGCCGAGTCAGTACTCGGAGGTGGACTACATGACGAGTCAGTACCCGGAGGTGGACTACATGATGAGATGACACACTGAGGAGGTTGACGGGCGAGATCGTTGAGGAGGCTATCTGTACCTACCATTCAGGTAGGATTCGTGGTGGATGATCCAGGAGCTGCCTCATCTATACCTACCCTTCAGGTAGGATCCGAGGAGGATGACCCAGGAGCTGCTTCCTTTCTTCCAGCTCTTGTCTTTTTCTATATTACTTTGTTCAGTTGTAGTTGTACTTCCTTTTGGGTTTGTATTCTGGCCCATTTACCTTTCAACACTTCTCTTTGTACTTAGTGTTTTACATCTGGTTGTACTCTTTGGTGTTTTCATTACTTTTATAAAGGTAATTCCTTCCCAATTATCGAGATTTACGCCTTTGGTGCTAGTCGCCAGCCCCTGGCCTATGGAAGGCGGGCTTGGGGTAGTCACGACACGGGCCCCGAGGACGGGTCGTGACGAATTTTCTAAAATATATCAATTTTTAGGTAATACTTAAATATGGTAAAATACTCTAATAAACATTATTAGCTAAATACATGATTTTTTGGTCATTCATTCTATAAGTAGCCATTACGTCAAATATAAATTCATAATTTAATGTATATAGTCACAATAATCAATACTATTTATAGTCTTCAGCTAAAAAAGTAAACTAATAAATATAATATTCAAGAAACACCCCTCTCTTCCCCTTATAAATACCACCATTCTCCTCAGAAATTATAATTCTTCTTCCCTTCGAATTTTATACCCAAATAAATTCCCAATACTCTACCAATTCTTTGTACATATTGTCACAAATAAATACCAATTTAATGTTCTTTAAGGAGTTTTCAATAATATTAAATTCACGAAGTTATATTCTCAAAATGCTTATTTTTAAATTCATTTTGACTTCCACCTTCTCTATACCTCCCTCATAAGACATGGAATAATAAAAATTTTTATTACATATATATAGTATAATTTTATATTGACAGTGGAATATCTATCATCCATTCTCCAATGTTATCCTTGTATTAAAATAACCATTTTATATATAATTTTGTTCACTGGATTCATGGAAGATGAGAATTGTTTTCCATTACCTCCTTAAATGTTGGTTGAATAAGTATTATTATGGATAAATAAGATAATAATAGTAATTTTTTAACATAATTCATGTTCTAGTTATAATATATAGGCATAAAATTAAATAAAATGAATCTAGTTCATGAAGGTTGGTAAAACCGCCACAATGAACTAAATAAATAATGTTAATATTTTTACATAGTGAATCATCAATATATCATAACAAAAAATGATATCTAAGACAATTTTAATTTATGGAATAGCATGAATTCAATTTAATTTAAATTCTAGAGGTATATTTCCATTTTGAATTAACTCCTATAATTATTCACAAGATATCTGACCATGAAACCATGAAATGAATGCCCTCACATGAAACGTTGAAATTTTCCTTGCTAGTAGGAGAATGCCCAAAAGCCCAACATGAAGGTTTTCTGAAATTGGGGAGCCTGAGAGCGTGTTATCTAACAATAATACCACACATGTGTGGATGAGATCCCAGACCATAAAAAAGTAAAAATTTATTTTCATGAGTAGCGCAATAAGCTTGAACATATACAACCTTATACCCCACTACAAATTGTGAATAATGTACACCTATGAGTCAAGGAGAGAATTTCTTTGTGAATGAGGTGAGACATTAAAAATGGGACTAGAATATTCTTTTGCATCATGTAGTGGATAATATTTGAATTGTTTTCCACCACCTCTAGGTTCACAGGTTGAGAGTGGAAGAGTTCAATACCATTCATCATAGCACAAGCCTCTAAGACAAGATAATCCACCTATTTGTAGCCTTCACTAAAGGCCATAACTGTACTCCCTGGTGATCATGGACAACACCACCCACACATGATAAAGACAAAATTGCAATATCCAACCATGTTGAGAATTTATCCACTTATTATAGGCATCCATCTAACCCATCTACCCTTACCAATATAATCATTTTAGTGATATATTTTTCATTTATTATCCATTATTATTCTAAAGGAGGATGGACACTCCCTTTTTTTAACAAGTGGATCCGGATTAATGATCAGACATCTAGTTTTGATCATTATTCCCATATTTTAATTCAATGTTACATCATTCTTGATTTTTACCCTTAAATTATTTTAATTAATAACGGAATATTTTATAGATAACCATTCTTTTATAGCACTTTTTCTCAATGAAAAAATTGTACGTACTATTTCTATAATATTCTTTAACTAATTTATCAAAAAAGTACTATGAAATTTAATTTCTGTACACAAATATTTATCCTCTCTCATGAATATTTTCCAAATGGGATCCAATGTATGTGACCTGTTCCTGTGTACCAAAATATGAATGCCCAAAATATTAAATTCCTTATTCTATTCAATATATTTATGAAATTTCCTTTGACTATGATATGAGGAAATATTTTATTACCCATTTATTTTCATTGGTAATTATAATTTTTATGCATTACGATTTATTTAGTTTTTTTGACCACATAACAATGTTCATGTTATGATGGGTGAACCTGGATTTCATCAAAATATATTGTGTAATGACATTTTCTCTAGATAAATTTTGTATGGGATTAGGAAGTGAACAAAATCCAAGATGTCACTTATTCCACCATGTTATATTGTTTTGGTTGTTAGAAATTACTAATTATTATTAAATTTTTTATGTATTTTACACATAAATATGTTTCTATGATATTTGGATTACATGTAATTTATGCCATTAATTTATGTGATTAATCATGAGGAGTACCTTTTTTGATTTCAAATCATGCATTATGACCATTCAATTGTGCTTCATTAACAATTTTATACACATAATCTTCTTTATATCTCACCCATTTTTTTATATATTCCCCATGAAATCCTATATAGTTTTTGGAGCTCAAAGATATTTAATATATCATTATATTGAATGAAAAATATAGCTAATGTTTTGGTTTCTTTTAGATATTTTATGAATCTAGTCTTACAAAGATAGTAGTCCTCACATTCATTAGGTAGTGTTTATTGGATGTTAGTGATAAAAAGTATGTAATAATTTCTGTAAAAGGATTTTTTCACTATAGTTAGTATCATAGAATGGACTAGTTGTTTCTAGGGATTGTACTATAATACATTAGTGAGAACTTAATGGATGTGGATAATTACAGAAAAATATCGTAAATTTTTATGAAGAATATCCTGAGTAGTTTAAATGATATTATATTCTAATTTTGATACTATAGGTGGATATGGATCTTGTATAGATGTGCCTAGGTTTAATAACCATTAAAACCTCATATATGGTACAAACACGGTTGTCACATGATACATGAAATATAAGCCCTACTACACACCTCTTTTGACATTCTCTAGGATTCTTTTGGGAAAATACACAAACATTTTGTGAAAAATTATGAAGGAATTAAATATATTATTAGCCTAGAAAAAATTATAGGAATCATGACATGGATAACCTTTTTTGAAACACAAAGACTTGTATATTATAATGTTCATGTAATTTATAATTTATTTCCTCAAATATCATATTATTACTATTTCAATGTTTATATGAATAACAAATTCACATTCATAAGCTTTTTTGGGATATATTAAATAATAATATCCAAAATAAAATAGTGAATGTTGTAATCATTATCCATTCATGATATTGAAATTTCCTTTATTATGATAGTTCTATTCATTATTTCATACCTTAAATGTTTAGTAGAAATACTTGAACACCACCTCAAAACATGTGGAGAAATATATATGTTAGAGTAGTAGAAACAAATTGGTGCATCCCATATATATAACTAATCTCATTTTCAATGTATATGGACTAAACCTTATAGAAAATATATTCTTGCATCCATTAGTCTATTCTCATGATATATTCTATTACATTCCCTCCCCAAGAACCAAATTTATTAATAACTAATTAAATTTTTTATTAATTAATTATATTTTCTTATCACATATACATAAATAAACATTATTCTATTTTTATGTGATAATTTCCTAAGAATAATTGTGACATTGATAGGTCATAGTAGTTCCTAGTTATGGTGTGAATATAATGGTTCCATAAAATTATTCATGAACCATGTTTTATGGTCAGATGATATTGTCTTATGGGACATAGAGAATAAATTATTTTTTAGGTAGGAGGAACATAATACATGGGACGCCTTATCATGGGGTTTTCCTATGGTAGTGTCCAATAAATGAGGTTATAATAACATAACCATCCATTTTTAAATCCACATTTCCCTTTGTGATTTGATATTATTATATGCAGACATGTTTATTGATCCATGTAATTTATGATTATTAATAATGGATATCAAGGCTTTCACACAATGATGTTTTGATGAAACCTATGAAAACATATTTTTTTGACTAGGTATGGTCTGTTGGGTGGGTCAAGAGTGATATTGCTTTAATTCATAAAGTAATAAAAGTTTCTTCCCTTTTGTCCTCTTATAGATGTAGACCTTGATAGGAGGTCGGATGACATTTCAGTGTTTACTAATTTCCCAATGTTTGTAATGAAATATTTCTTGATGCTATCTTCGTTGGTTGTGGCTAACATAATTGGGAAATAGAATAATTGGGTCACACACAAATTGTATCAGTATTCTGAGTTAAAATCATGTAATTAATTTAACACATTCGAAAAAATAATATTTATTTAGTTTTAGTAGATCATTATAATTTAATCCCAATTTATTAAAAATATAAATTTAGTGAAATTATTATAATAAATAACATTTTTCATGATTGGAATTATAATTATTGTTGTATCTATCATAGGATAATGAAATGACATTTATTTTATTAAATATCCATTATTTGATGATTGGTAATGGTGGATGAGGGAAAGAGGGCCGAGTATAATGGATTGAATAATATAAATAATATTTATCTATATTCATAAATTATTTTTCATGTAATTAAATTAATAATAAAACTATTATTATTAATAGACATGGGGAAATTTTAGAATATTAATGATGTGTTAGAGATTTTGTTGGATTTTCCAACCCTAGATCACATATAATCAATATCTTATTGTGTAACATAAATAATAAAATTTTCTTCCACAATGGAAAAGAAGCGATTTGATCAAGAACTTGAAATATCTCTCTTCTCCTTAAATCTAAATAATTTCAGGGAACCCCAAGGGTTTTTCATCCTTTGTGAAGAAAGATTCTACGACCAACCATGGACAATGCAATGAATCAGGGTTATTTGTTTTATCACCCATTGGTTCTACAGTGCTGATTGGGGACTATGGTGCATGTGTGGATTAATGCTAAAGGGATTCTATAGTTGAATACAAAACAATAATGATGTTGAGATAAATTTCATTCCATAATATCATCTAAAAAATAATAATTACAGGTTGAGGTAATTCTATAACTTCTCATAATTTAATTATGAATAAGATGTGATGATCCTCTCCCTATGGTTTCACCATATTAATGTTGTATATTTAATCTTCTAGTTTTATTGTATATGTTCTCGTGATCATTTAATGAAATGATTACATGTGATTTATGACTAAAATCCAAGTTAGTCATACATTCATTATACAATCCCTATTTTCTTAGAACCTTCCAGTGGTATCAGAGATACCACATGTTTAATTCATAATTTTTTATTATTTGTTAATTTATTTCATATGTTTGTGTTTTCTATTAAATAACTAATTTGTTTTAATAATATTACATTGTCTTCAATTATTTTTTTTATTCTATATATCATAATCAATAATATGATAAGAGAAATGTGTAGAAATATATCTATATATATATATATTTCTAGATATATTTCAATAAAGATATATCTAGAAATATATCAAGAAAGATATATCTAATAATATTTCTAGATTGATATCAAGAATGATATATACACAAGTAACTAGATAGACATATCAACAGATATATCTTGACATATATATAGATTAATTTATGTTAAAATATTTCTATATAAATATATTGAATGATATATAGTGATATATCTTGTTAGATATATTTAGATATTTATCTAGATATTGATACCAAAGGATTTATCTGGAAACATATCTAGAAATATATCTAAAAATATATAATTGAAGATATATCTATATTGATATATCAAGAGATATATCTATATATATATATCAAGAGAGAGATATATATATATATCTATATATCTATATACAAATCTAAATAGGTATATCTAGGAATATATCTAGAGGTAAAAAATTTTTTTGATGGAATTACCATATATTTAATTAATTAGATTAATTCATTGCACATTTTCTTAATTAAAATAAATTAATTTTATTTATTACACGATTAAAAATTTGAGCTATTTTCAGGATTATATGTGTATGATAATGAGAATAAACCATCCGTTTTGTATAATTGGTTTCATTTAATTTTTCATTTTATTATTGTTAAATTAATATTCATGGTCTATGATTCATACCTTCCTTATTATGTATCAGTATGCATGCCCATATATATTTTTATGAAAACCCCAATTATGCAATCCATGGGGTCCCATAGACTACATGTGAATAAAATATTATGTGAGGGAGATCCTAGGAAAGTGTAGATGTTACGAGTCAATAATACATGGATAAAAAAATTAATGAAAAATAGAAGAGAAATTTTGGAATGCTCCAACATGATCCATGATATGATTCATGGTGTTTTCCCATTGTGTCAAGGGTTAGTATACCACCTCTAGAAAAAATAACCAATCAATGAATCTGATGAACTTGCAAACTAATATTTTATTTTTGTCTGTTCCATGCTTAATTATCTATGTTTTCAATGAAACGTGATCACCAAAATGTTTAAGTAATAGTAATTCAAGATGGAATAAAATAAAATCATATTATCTTTAGATATTTTCGGATACGTGGTTAATAAATTTAGTTAAATACATTTATTATTAAAAAGTCATGTAAAATTAAAAAAATGGGGCTTATGAAAATGAAAAAAATCACACAAACTAAAATATTAAGTCAAATTTTACTTCCACTAGTTATGTTAGAATCTACCACATAGTTCAATGTACTTGACTAAATCATGTTGGGGTGTCTTTAAATTACTTTTGAAATATCATCCTGATTTTTTCAGTTTATTTAAAATAGTTTACATCAAGGGTTGACATTTAAAACAATATTTGGTTTAACTATGTGGTAAAGGATAAACAAATATTAAAAAAATTCAGGATTAGGGGGCCCACTCAGTAGATTAAGGACCTATGAGTTAATTTAGTTTCTAAGTAATACATATCTAAAACCCTTTTAAATATCTTAATAGATTCTCGAATGGGTTTTGAGAACTATATGTATTATTACTCCATAATATCTAAGTGAAATGATATTCTGAAATTTATTGTGAGGTCTATTAGGGTTCATAAAATAATGGTAGGTTACTGGAATTTAATAAAAATTAATTTTTTTATATAATTTCTATAATCAATATAACTAAGAATAATCTAATAATAATTTTTAAGAATTGAATATCAAATAACATTGACAGTTTCACTACGATCAATTCTATATAAGGATAAACTAATCATTGGTGTGAATTTTTGGGAATGGTATTTCCACTTATGCATTATACAATGCCAAAAAATGAAATTATATGCACTAGAAACCCGAAATCGAAGTCACTTTCAAAATATGCTAGTGATGAGGTATAATCAATCTATTCCTTTCAATTGGATGATTCAATGTACTTGTAGTGTTTTTTGATATCCTCTATATGCAATGTTTTTGTAATAGAATATGAGTAAATTCATGCGTATAAATGTTTTTCTCACCATAAGGATCTCAATCCAGATAATGAGATATCAATGTGACATGATATCTCACAAAATTTATTTACATGAAATTTGGGGGTTTTGGCCCTATATAGTGAATATATAGTAATGATAATTAGCTATATTGGGAACCTATACATATTATGTTTTAAGACCCTCAGAAGCTAAACATAGTTCTAAATATATCTAAACAACCTAAAAACATCTCCAGTTTTATTTTGAATTATAATTTGAGAAATAACATGAAGAAACTTTTGGGAATTCTTCAACTTCTTCACCATGTTGATAATGTCATAGAGAATGACAAACCCAATATTGTTATTGTTAATATATAGACGAATAACATGAAAAATGTGCAAAGAATCATACCAAGTCTAAGGATACTGAGCACTATCATTCCATGTATAAAAATATCAAGAGTCAAGAAATGGAACAAGAGGTAGTATGTTTTCCTATGGAATGAAGTTCTATTGGAATAGAAACACCTTCAATCCAAATAATCTAAGGTAAGGATCATTTCAATTCCTTATTTAGTGCAATCATTGCATATCAACAAGTATTGTATCACATACTACCTATAGTTATGACATGTCTATCAAAACATAAGAATGATATATGTTATGTGATATTAATAAATATGATATGAATTTAAGGGATTCTGTTGGAGTGAGGTTGGCCACTCTATTCATTAGACACTACCATCTCATGTTTCTAAAAGGGTTAATTTCTTCTTTGAATAATGGATATTATAATTCTAGTGTACCAAGAACATAATATCCCTTTATTCTTTATATTTTGGTTAATTTAATTTTAGTGTTATAGATAATGGTTTCTACATTTATAAATATTGAATATGTTATGGTGTGGAACAATTGAATAATTATTTTTATTTATTAAATTAAAAAAACCAATTTTTTTTAATCGATAATGAAACTCAAATTTGGGACTCATATGGTACACAGTTTTGACCTCATTATCAATGTAATGTAAATGAGAATTTTTTGAAAATGTTCTATTAAGACGGTTACATAGATTCTGTTGATCTTAAGACACATAAAATATGTCAAACAGTTTTACAATGTAATATGACCAAACTACCATTTGGTGGAAAATCTAAAAGAGCTGTAGAGATTCAGAATTTGGTAAACACTAATGTGTGTGGTCCTTTTAAAATAATTGATATTGGTGGATTTTTATATTTTAATAATTTTTCCATTGACATGAGTAGGTATGGTATTATCTATATGTTTATGGATAAGTTTCAATCCTTTAAAAATTCAATGAGATAAAAAATGAAGTTGAGAACCATCTTGGATAAAAGATAAGAAAACATATATATGATTGAGGTAGTGAGTATTATAACCAATATTTCATTAACATTCAACATGAGAATGAAATTTTATCTCAACTAACCCCACCATATATACCATTGTATAATGGTGTTTGTTAAAGGATGAACCATACCTTGTTAAACATTGTACGGTTAACGCTGAGTCATGCTAGAATTCCATTATCCTTTTAGGGAAATACATTATAGAAATCATTATACATATTGAATTGCATACCCACTAAATTGGAAAATTTTATTCTCTTTTAGTTTTGGAGATGAAAGATTCACATTTTTCACATGACCAGGCATGTGTTATGAGGAATTTTTTAAGGATATATCAAGTAATAAACAAGAAACCATAGGTAGGAAGTGTATGATTGTAGTGTGTCATAAGGAAACTAGGGGATAATAGATATTCAACAATTCTAAGAAAAATGTGTTTGTTTCATGATGGGTTATATTTCATGAGAAGGAGAAAATATTCAAGGAGGATAAGGGGAGAAATATTTAATTCTATTATTTTTATGTGAAAGATAGTCAAGATTTTGAATAAGAACCAATTTCAAATGAGATATAGAATATTTTTTTTTCTGAAAAATAGTTGGTCCACACGAGTGTTATAGAGGTGACATAACTAGAGAGATTTTGTTCTACCATCACTGATGATTGTGACTCATTCTTGGTTAATGATAATGAACCTCCCCCTACAAAAAGGAAATAGTGACCCCAAAATCTATAAGATAATATTAATCGATGAATTCTAAGATGGATTCTATGTATATAAAAAATTTTGGATTATGATCAATCCACCATTTGATGTAAAAAATATTGGTCATAAATTTGTATTCAATAGAAATTTATATATGTCAGTAAATGTAAATACCTATAAAGAATAACTATTGGATAAAGGGATTAGATCATGTGATGGAATTGAATATGATGATTCATTTTCTCAAATTTAATTTCTAAATTGAGTAGAATTTTTTTCACTATAGAATATTACCTTTAAAATTTGAATAGGAAAATTCATGCAAAACCTTCTATATTTATGGGAAATTTTAATAGGATGTGTATATTACTCAAATAGAAGTGTTTCTGAATCTTGGAATTTCCAAAATTCAATAACTGTGTTGGAAATACATGTTTGGATTAATTAATGAATCTTGGCAATGTAATATTCAATTAAATGAATCCATAATAGAATTTGGTTTCATTAAGAATTAATGTGATCCATGAATTTACATATAGATTAGTGAGAGAATTGATTTTTTCATATTAAAATATGTTATTACCTAAAACTGATTAGAAACAATATACTATATTCAAAATAGTATAAGGAACAGTTCATCAGTTGCTTCTCTATGAAGTACGTAGGTGAAATAGCCTACAAATATAGGGATAAAGATCATGAATAATAGATCTATGATTCTTCTAAAACTAATTCATGGGATAAACATTGGCATGATATACAATTGGTTCTATAAGGAATAATTAAATATGGGATTTGTTATAGGATAAAATTTTATACATCTTTCCAACAAAATGATTCATCATACAAAAGAGGAAGGATAAAGAATGATTAAGATCTTACATTAATCAGCAATATGATATATCTTATTTGTCTTGTTACGAATGATACATGATATTATTTATGCTTTAATCATGGTAGTTAGATATCAATGATATCCTTGTGAACATCATTGGAAAAATATTAAGACAATCCTTATATATCTAACGAAAACTAATGAAATGTGACTAGTGTATGGAGTAGATGAAGTATGAGTCATTAGAGTTTTTACCAATGATTTTTTATAAATATAAAAATATATGAATCCATGATCATGATATATATTTTTATCCCTAGAGTATCTTTGTGCTGGAAAAGTTTTAAGTAGTTGGATTCCAGTAATTCTGTAGTAGAGTCTTTGTATATTCTGACTTTTGATGTAGTAAAGGAAGTAGTATGGGTTCAAAAAAACTTATTGGATCTTGACATAATACCTAGTAGTAAATACAATATCAGAGTTTAGTATGATAACACTATAGTGGTGGATCTCTCCAAGGATCCATGGTCACACAATATTAAAAATCACATACTTCATATGTTTCATTTCTTGAGGGTTTTTTCTCAATGAGGTATTTTTATGATGGCTAGATAATCCATTTAAGAATATATTACAGAGACCATAATAAAGGGTTTAACTTAGTATAAGCATGAGTATCATGTGGGATGTTGTGTACTAAAATCTATTGTCTATTATCTCTAGTGAAAGTTGGATTCATCATGATATTTATATGCAGTAATGTCTAGATAATAAATTTCACATTGATATTTCATACCAGTTCCATAAAAGGATTAGAACATATAGGTTACATAACATTATTCATGAACCTTGCTATATGCGCAGATTATATTGTATGATGTGACACATAAAATATAAACTATCAGATTTAGGAGTATCGTAATATATTAATACACCTTCTCATGGAATTCTCCTTTAATAATCACTAAAAAAGGTTATAAGAATAGACCTGTCAAATATGAAATCTATATTTCCATGTTATATTGGATATTCCTATATGTATACTTGTGTTTTGGTAATTAAAATTTAATATTAAAATTTTTTTATAACATGAATCATGAACATGGATGTATTGATAAGAACTATGATATCATATGTTTGCAGATAGGTAGGGTAATTAGGGTTTATCATGAGTGATATTACATTAATGTATAATGTGAGAAGGTATTTATCCTCACCTTCCCCTTTATGAAGTAAATATCTCATTCCCATTGAAATAGTAAAACTAACTATCTAAATCCATGACCATGGTGTTCAGTCAGAGTGTAAAATTTCAAAAAGTCAAATAATCATTCCTTGAGAATTTAGATTTATGGCCTCGATATGAAACCTTCTTGATTAGAGATATCATAATAAAAGGATTATAGTACATGGTAAATGATTACAGAAGATTAGTTGTTGTTCCTATGTTAACATCCTTTTTTATTAATATCTTTTGATGTTTCTGGATTCCATCCTTGTACAATATGAGGTTACACCTGATGACACTAAGAATGAGGCCTTAAGGAACACATAGTATGTGTATCCAAAATCAGAGTTAAATTAAAGAGGATAATTTTACATATTAAAAAATATAATATTTATTCATGTTTGGTTGATAATAAAAATTTAATGAAAAATTACTAGATATACAAATTGAGTGAAATGATAATAGTAAGTTTTAGTTGTCATGTTTGGAAAATATAATATTATTTCATTTATCATTGAATAATGTGGTGATATTTAATGAAATAAATATCAATTAATTATGCATTGAAAAAAGTTGATGATGAATAAAAGACTAAGTTTAATTGTCTGAATAATATATATTATTTTTAATTATATTTTTAATGTGTTTTTAATTTTGTGTGATTAATAATGTTAAAATTATTCTTAATGTACATGCTTCAATTTAAGAATATTAATGATGGTTGGGATATTGTGTGAGATTTTACAACTGAAAACCATATACAATAAAATTCTATTTATATCTATCTTTTTATTCACTTGGTCAGAACAATGGGTAATGTTACATTGGAACAAGTCCTATAGAGCGCTCTCCATTCCTTCTCTCTCATTATTTTGATAAAACAATGAGGATTCTTCATCCGTTATGAAGATAAATATTACAATCAACCATGAAAAATGAAAGTGATCAGGATTGGATGTGCTAGTACATAATAGTTCTACTATGTTGAGAAAATATTATAGTGCACATGTGGATCAATTCATGATGGATTCTACAAATGAACCTATATCATAATGATGGATAAATGAATTTCATTCCAACATATCATCAATGATATAGGAACTGCAATTTGAGGTATCTCTATATATAATCATCACATAATTATGAATTACATGTTCAGATCTTCTCCATGTGTTTCAAGCATATAAATGTAGTCTAGTTAACTTATTATTTTTTTCATGGACTCAAGACCGTGTAAAGAAACAATTACTAGTGGTTTAATACGAAAAAATAAGTTTTTCATACCATAAAATCATTATTTTTTATGCATGAAACATACATATTGTCCATGGATAATATTTCTATATATAAATCATACATCAACTGTCCACATAGGGAGGCAACACATCACCTCATGACCCAGACTATTATTCTGTATAACTCTAAGGGGGAGGTCTGTAAAAAACATGACCTATTATCCTAATGTCTATGGATAATTTTTTATATTGTGCTAGATACCAGCGATTGTGTCCCCAAGGGAAGAATATTTTATTTTTCATGAAAAACTAGATATATAAATGAAATTCACATTAAATTTGGAAACATAAAAGAAAAAATTGAATATTATTTGAAAAAAACATTACTCCATTTTTATACCCCATCATATCATATCATAATACACATACTATAATAATAAGAAATGGAAACATAATAATGGGTGAGATCTATTTCTTATTAAGGGTATGCATACACTGTAAGATATGATAAATAAATTATGAAAAATCAATATGGAAAGGTAAAAAAATAAACACAATCCATTTAATCAACAACATGAACATGAATAATAATATCAAAGTAATAAATTATATCAAAATAATTTTATATAACTAATAACATGATCTTGAAACATATCCATGAATATTCAAAAAAATAAAATAATCACATGGACATTAATAACATATATCATAATTAAGAAATGTATAATTTCAAAAATCATCACCATATCATTATGGCAATGCACAAATACATCTTACATATATGGATAAGGCCACATCAAAATAAATAATATATTTTTTCTCATGAGACCTGGAGAGGCATAGGTGTCTATCGATCTCCCTTCCCGTCACATTATATGTCCAATAAATTCCTCATATTAATGGGGAGAAAAATAATTAAAATAAATATATATATTGAATAACTTTAATACTAAATGTTAATAATTTACCCAGTCAATAATCATAAACAACATTGACATTCATATTAGAAAACTATCATACATGTGATAATAATTTCCCCAATCAAAAAACATGATAATTAACCATATAATGTTACACGGGTAATGGTATAAAATATTTCAAATCATCTAGAGATATAATAAGGATATTATCATTAAGAAATACTACCAAATTATTATAATTTATAAAGAGGGTCATTAACATGATGAATATTAATATTTCATAAATTCCATTACAAACATTATTGAGGAAAATATCCTTTTAAAAGTTATTTTTTTAGAATATTTAGAAAAAATACCATTTTAAAATAACCTAGTAAAATTGTAAAGGATTTATCAAGGAAATGGTTTTTCATGGAAGTAGGAAATTTCATACAAGAATATTAAATTAAATCAAAGATTTTTTATTTATTTTTAGTTAAGGTAAAACATTAAATAATTTATAAAATGAAAAGAATATTTATTAAAAAACATTTTTTAAATGTAAGAAACGTGTATTAATATCATTAATAATTTGATTTGTGATTTTTAAAAATAGTTTTGAATATACTTTTACAAAACGTGCAAATGGTTGAAAAATGGATTTCAACAAAAGAGAGAAATAAAGTTTACTTTTCTTAAGTATATTTTCTCAATACTTTTTTTACCAAATAGAGGTAAATTGTAATATTAGGTGAAAATTTCATGAATAAAACAGGGTTAACAATAATTATTATTTTATTTATATATATATCATTGTATTTCATTACTAGAAACACAACAATAATTTATCCTGATAAACAGTGAGACCAATATAAAAAACCCTTAATAATTTATTAAATTTTGAATAATAAGAACCATAAAATAAAGGAAAATATATGGAAATTTATATACCATATTCTACATGATATAAATCTCTAAATAATTTCATGGGATTTATGTACACCATATAAATGAAATAGGATTTGAATATGGCATACACCTCACTGAATTATATATGAGAGGACAATCCCTTTACGTAAGTGTGTCTTCTTCATATGGGTTTGTACCTCCTATATTATTAATATATATTTGTTAATAATTTTTTATAAACATAATAATTTATTTCATCCCTTAAATTATTTTCCTATATTATTTTATGACATGTTTATTAATAATTCCTTCTCAAAATCATAGTTTCAGGAGATAATTTTATTCCTTCTAATGTATTCTTTGGTTCGGAAATTTCATTCAACTTTTCATTGATAATGGATCTATAATTTTAATAATTTTAACCTTGAAAATAATATCATACATAATAATAATATAATTTTTAATAATATTGAAAAAAATAGGATATGAGAAAACTAGTTACATTGTTCGTGGAGATAGTAGGTGATGCGTATGAATAGACATTGTTTATATTTTCCTAATAGGTAAAATTTAAGAAAGGATAGTAATATTTCACCTTTAAAGATAAATTATCATAAAAATATAAAAATATGTTGCATGAGATCATAAAAATATTCATTCATCAATCATAGAATATATCATAATAAAGAAAATAAGTTTCATAAATATTTCATTGTAACTAACCTACCCATAGAAAAATAAATGGGTTTATAAGAACCATCCATAAAACATCATGACCATAAGAAATATAGAGAAATAAAAACTATGTTACCATAATATCATATCATTAATGAGGAATAGACATCCTTAAAATATAGTTTAATAAATGGGGAAAACATTAAAAGATCATTAAATAATTTTTTAGAAAATAGTCAAAATATTCTTTTCATAGGGTTTCAATAAAATATATAAAATTATAGAATATTTAGAAACATTATTTTATTGAAATTATATATTCCATCTACTAAAGTAATAATTATAGAAAATAATGATAAGGAAATATGTAAAATTCATTCATGCGGTAATTTTTAATAGAGAACATTCTTTTGAATCATTTATAAAATTTCAAAAGTGATTCATACATTAAAAATTAGAAGGGATTAATTTTAAAAATATTAAAATAAAAACAATTGTAGTAAAAATAATACTCTCATATATTTATTTCTAAATAAAACTATTTTCAAATCATTTTTAATAATATGGAAATTGAGGAGAAATATTCGTGGACAGAAATGTAGAAATAATGTCAGATTTCTATAAAAAATAAGTTCTCAAAAATATTATTAATAATAGAGACTAAAATGGTACATATAATATGATATTATATAAATAATTAGGGTCGAAATAATTATATTATATTAAGTATATGAATCAATTAATTTCCCTCAATAGAGATTTAGCATAGACCTTCCCGAAAAGAAAAGACATTGTAATGTAAAAACATAACTCAGGTATTTACTCATTTTTATACAAATTAAATCTTATTTTATATTAAATATATATTATACATATATTATATATCCATATTAATATAAATATTACTATATATAATTCTATTAAAATTTAAAATTACCCTTTGATTAAATTTTTTTAATCAAAATCAATATTCATTTCAAAATTGATCTATTTTGTATGCATGTTTCAGTTCAACAATTATGATCATTATAAATTGTTCATTGATTTTAATAAAAAAATTATATTAATGTAATAATTATTATTTTTATTAATTATATAAACATTTATAACCAATCTTATATATAGGTGATGAAAAATGTATTACATCACTTCATGGAGAGTGTAGTTCCTACTTACGCAAGAGTGATGTTTTTTACTTTATAATGGATGAAATAAAATAATAGTATGAAAAAATTCACATTAAATAATCATAATAATATAATAAATTTAATATTTATTTATCAAATATTTCCATATTATGATCCATGTATTTACAAAATGAAAAACTAAACTCATTAGTTTTTGGAGGATATAGACCATAAGTATGCCCAAGTGACATTATCATTTTCATATATATGAAATGGAGATTAATTATTTCTATAACATTAACATAAAAAATATAATAATAGTAAATATATTAATTTAATCATGTTAAATGAATATATAACATATTATAGAGTTTTAAGAATATATGATTATCAAAATGTTCAGTAAGAACAAATACCTATTCTTTAGGTATCCACCTTTGAAAAGAATCTTAAGGATTATAGGATGGATCTATTAAGAAGAACTTGTAGGATCCCGGGACACCCTGAGAGGGGAGGGGTGAATCAGGGTGACAACTTTTTCTTTTAATGTATAGGATCTTGTTCCCATGTGGGTAGGAACTTGTAAAACCTGTATGATTGATAAGTTTAGAATGCAGACACTCACATGCAGAGAGAAGACACAACACTTTTTACTGGGTTCACCACTAAGGGCTACATCCGAGGAGCATACGCCAATAGGTTGTCGGTCGTACCAAATTCCACAAATCTTCAGTAGTTGTAGATTACACAGTTTTGGGAATAGACACTCTGTCCCAGGCTCACTGCCTTTACAAAGGTTCATGGATAGCTCACTGCTTCCCTCGGGTCACTCCCATTGACTCCCCCTGGATCACTGCCCTTGGTGAAGTCCCACTTAGTTTATAGACGTGAAGGTCTCTTCAATAGATTTGGATTTAAGTCTTTTCCTCTGCTCAACATGAGACTCTGCTTGCATCGATGTTCCAGAATATATGCACTAGAACGCACAGAACCACAGAACCGGATAACCAGAATGTGTAGACAAACTTTACTGACAATTGCACGCAACACCAACCCTTTGCGTGCAAAACCTTCCTATTGCGTGAAAAATTTACTTTTCACGTGGAAAAATATTTCTCGCAAAAATACCATTTTTCGCGCAATAGGATCTTTTATGTGCGAACCCAATTTTTACGTGCAACTCTTCATTTTTCGCGCAATCTGAAATTTTTCGCGCAACTCCGAATATTTCGCGCAAGCCCTTTTACGCGATCCATTTTCACGCATCAGACCTCAGATCTTCTCTAAGTCTTCAACCCCCTTGAATAAAGGGGGTCACCTCATATTTATAGGCCATTGAGACCCCCCACACGCAAAATCCCCTACGGCGCGGAAAACCTCTCATCTGGTGCGTAATATTTTGCGCATGTATCGTTTCCGCGCACCTCTCCAGATATTTCACGCAACCCATGCCTTTGCCATTTTTCGACGGTGTGATTCCGAAACACTATTTGTGGAAAAAATTCACTCCGCTATTTCATGCACCATGATATTTTTCGCGCCCAGCTCAAGTATTTCGCACACAGCCCTTATTTTCCACGCAACCCATGCCTTTGTCATTTTCACCAATCTGATTCTGAAACACTATTTGCTCGAAAAACCTCAATCCACAATTTCGCGCATCCCGCTGTTTTCCGCACCCAACTTAAGTATTTCGTGCAAGCCTCTTATATTTCGCGCACCACTTCCTTTTTGTGCGAACATCCTTTTTCAGACAATCCATGTCTTCATTTTTCGATTTTGAGGCCCAAAAATTTGGCAAACACTGCGAAACAACGCCACCATCAATACTGTTGTCTGCTTGAACTGTATGATTCCTTTTCTAGCACACATTCGGAACTTCCACTGAGGATTGATAGCAAACACAAACCAAACTCCAATTCCTGCATTGAACAGCCATGGTTCCAATAGAACCCCACA
This sequence comes from Viscum album, assembly GCA_963277665.1. Classification (NCBI taxonomy): domain Eukaryota; kingdom Viridiplantae; phylum Streptophyta; class Magnoliopsida; order Santalales; family Viscaceae; genus Viscum; species Viscum album. Next base: position 777,927,171 of record OY728123.1, read on the forward strand.
CAATGGTCATGGATAAATAAATTATAAGATTATTTTTAAGATCATATTTATTAAGAAGGCTTCATGTACTATGGATAATAGATGGGATGTGGTTCCCTTTTATAAAATAGAGGAGTGGCACAATTGGGATTGTTAAAAATATTAAAATATAATAATGTCATGATCATGGGAATATGGGTAAAAATTAGATCAATATATAATATGTGATAATATAGGATATAAATCCATTTGTCTAATAGTATTTCTATATGTTTTTATTCCATTTTAATCCGTATCTATTTTGATTAATCCCTTATTAACCCCATTAACCATTGATGTTGTAATGAATTTTTACCTCAGTTACATTTAAAAAATTACCAAAATGAAATTGTGATCATTATTTAAATTTGGAATTATTTATTAAAATATATTTATTATTTTTTTAGATTACATTTCTCGAAGTCGAAAAAATACATTTTTAAATAATGTCATGAAATGAAATAAAAACTGTTATTAGAGAAATTCATTTTCTTGCATAACACATAATTTATTATTATTCATTGACTAATAAGAAACATATATTTATGTGAATACTTTTATTGAATAAATTATCTACAAAAAGTATTAAAATAATTCAATAAAATTTAATAATTTTTTTTATTAATATAAAATACATTATGCACAATGAAAACAATTTTTAAATAAGTATATCTTTTTACAGTAAATTTCTTTAGTATTCAATTCTAAAATAATTTATATTCAATGTAAGAATGATTAAAAAAAATTTATTGTTAGGTTCCTATATTTTTAATATAGATATTATATTTTAAGTGATCAGGACATAATATATATATATAAATAAAAATTATCTGGAAAAAAATTATCATATAAAATATGATGATATTTCATGTGACATTAAAAATAAATAAATTATTTCCTATAAATTAATAAATAAATTTACAATCAGGATATAATTTATAGATATATTCCATAATAACATAATCCTATTCTTAAACCCTAATAAAATGATTATATTATAATAGTCACATTTAATAATAAAATTTCAATAATATATTTTGGTTCAAAAATCATGGTGGTGTGTGTATTGAAATTTATCAAACACCTAAATATTTCTGAATAGAAATACATCTCAAAATTTATGGTTGTTACATTCTTTCCCCATATAATAATCTACCCCTAAAAATAAAATCAATCTTATACACAAAACAAAGGGTACTTCTTCCTTATAACATCCTTGGGTTCACACATGACATCCTCAAAATTTTTATTGCTCAAAATAAAATTAATGAGGAGCGTAGTATAGTTTCACAGAACACTATCTATATTATCTATGAATTCCATTGGTTCTTTTATATAATAATTATCAGGCTACAGTAGTATATTTTCAATGATTACATCATATGAAGGAACATTTTTTTCTTCTTCAAATGTGATATAGGGAACACAACCCGAACCTGAGGGACATTTTGTCGAATCACCATGTGATTATATATTTACCCGATAAAATCTAGAATCCCAAAGAAACTAATATATATTATCTCAACTTTAACTTTTTATAAATCTTATAACCATATTCTAGGGATATTTTTTGTATACATAACATGATTCTAACATCAATTTCTAGATCTCCCTGGAGACTATAATCATAAATAATATACATAATCTTAGTTGACTTGATTTGAATCTGAATGGATCCAACCTTCACTTCTCACACCTTAGCTAACTCATGTATCAATAGATTTATTTCTCCAACATCATCCCAGCACACTACAATTTTTTACTTCATATAATATATATCTTAACAAGGATCTATATTAATGATTGAGTGAAAGTTAATATTATATGTAAAATCATCCAGAGAAAGGTTTGGAACCCAAATCACCTAGAAATTCATATAATGATATATCAACATATCTTTTAGGGTTTCAATGGTCCCAAAAAATTAATCCTCTATATAAGGATAATATGAATCTCTAAATCTCAATTACATATTCAAATATAATGGATTAATTCCTTATAATATCATATTAAACTTTGGATCCAAATCAGATATTATTTGGAGTAAAACTCTTTGAAAAATTACCTCATCCATAACAAATAAAATCAACATCGAAATATTATGTATTATTAATGAAATGTGAGGATTTAAATGTTGATCGACTAAAATCCAAATATCAGTACATCTTTTAGGTGTTTTGGGGAGTCTTAATATGATATTGAATGTGATGTCCTCTAATATACATTTTTTGTGGGTAATGTTGGAAAAATCTACTTATACATATATTATTCATCCAAAACATAATAAAATACTAATCATTGAGAAACATACATTATAATTTCTATTTTCATATTTTTGCACTAAAAATAATCTTTCATACCATGTATACACCATCATACATCAAGGATTTATAGAGAATAATGATCTATTCACAACATCCAGTAGATCCTTCATCAAATCATTCATTGAAAAAACACATAATTTTTTCCTAAATGATATAATTCTATGACAAAAATGGTCAAACTCAATAAAATATCTCACCATATTATGTAGTTCTATATCATCTTTTGATGACTACTTAATCCTCAAAAAGATGTATGGTTGACCATACATATTGAAAAGATATGACCGTACCATTTCTTTTTGATTTCAAGATTCATCATCTACAATTATAGAAATATTAGATCTCTTTCCATTCTTGTCAGGGGAAAGAAGAATTGTTCTTCTAGCATAGAGAATTAGGGACTTTTTTTACATTTCTAGTGTAGTAATTTATATTGAAATAATAATAATTTATGAAATCAAACAACAAATTTTGGATTATAGTAAAATTTATAAGTAAATATATACCCAAATATTTTATGATTATTATATATATCACAACTCTATCTATATGGAAAATAAATTAATACATTTAATAAAATATTTACCATTTCTAATTCTAAATTCGGATTTGGATAATTTATATCATGGAATTTAAGTTATCATGAGGAATAAGATATCAAATTATTAGGCGGATACATATCAAACCATTATTTTTTGCATCATTATACATAAAAAACCCCTAATTTAAAATATGGTAGTGTGAGTAAAGGTGCATTTACCATCCTTTTTCCCAGCTCTATGATATTTTCATCACATCCATTAGTCCAATGGTATATATCACTATTGTATATAAAATCTATTAGTTCATTTCATATCCATGATAAATTTCTCAAAATGAATAAATAGTATCGATCCAACCTATGAAAAATACATATTTTTATCACTATTTTGGATCTAAGACACAATTAACTAACATATTTGATTAATATATTGTTAGATATTCCCTTTCATGAAATTATAAAATCCAAGAATAAAACTTTTTATATCATGAATTCACAATTTATAAATATGGTATATGTATGACCCTTTGTGAAGGAGATAAATATAGTTATGAAATGGTCTTAATACACTACCTTCCAACTAGAATTTATAAAAATATAAGCTATAAATACTACTAAAAACTTGGCAAGGTAATCTAAAAGATAATACTTATTAAATCCATCAAGATAGTAGAGGCATTGGTAAGTCCAAATGGAATCGCTATAAATTCTTATAATCCATACAACATACAAAAGTATATCATGGGTTTATATTCCTTCTTGTCCCTCAATTGATGATATCTTGAATGGATTAAAAGCATGCAATACAATTGATCTCTACAAATTTGATAAAAAATTTCATAAATATGGTGTATTGTATACTTTTTATTTAAGGTGATTTTCTTATGATCTCAAAAATCATGGTATATATTCCTTAAAAATATTTCATATTAAAAATGGAATAGGTGCACCCTATGGTGTCATAATTAGGAGTATGAAACATTTTTCTATAATATCATGGAGTTACTTATTTAATTCCTAAAAATCTATTTGGGTCATTATCTTTGTATTTCTTAAAATATGTGAAACTCTATGTATGAGTTCTATTGAAAACTCATTATCATGATTCTGGGTGAGTTTGAAAATTCGTCAAGAATTACATCAGAATATTTGAAAAATAAAATAAATATCGTCAATGTTATGTTTATTTATATCTATTTGAGATAAATGATCCTCATAAATAGGTAATAAGAACCATTTATTGCAACTAATTTCGATTTTAATCTCAGGTTTATACATACAATGATGGAAAATCATACATTGACCAAGAATATCAAATGTGACTTCCTTTCCTTATAAATTTATATGTGATATTTATAAATAGGGATAATAAATTATTTAAATCACATAAAATATCACCGTAAGAAGAATAATAAAATTTTCATGAACATGTTATTACAAACATAAATGAGAAATCCCTTCCTATGGAATAGAGTAAAAGTATTCCCTAATTTTTATAATCCATTTCATTAACTGACCAAACATATAATCATCCATGGACTTAGAGATTGTCCAATTATTATGAATTCAACTTTGAAAATAACCATATTCACTACATTTGAGATAATGATATATTACTTATTCCTTAGTATGGAATTTATTTATATCCCTAGAAATCATAGTTTTTCCTCAACAAATAGTTTCACTACTCATTTATTTTTAACAAATAAAATATCATCCAAATATATTGATACATTTCCATGGGTTCTTTATCCCAAATTATTGAAACATAAAATATTGAATATTTTTTCTCCCATGGTCATCATCACGTGTACTCTATGAAAAAATATTTCTATATTAATAGGTGTTCCAAAAAAATCATTCAAGTTGAGGTTATTAATCATAATCAAAATAGATGGTTAGGAATAATGATGAGATTTTTTATTCTATCTTCTATCTCGACAAATTTCTCATTTGGACAATAACGACATTTCCATTCACACATATTTTTAACTTGGTTCCTCCTAATTTCAATAATTTTATGACAACAAAATTCATAGTGATATTATAACATCAATAATAATATTATATAATCAAAGGATTATGAATAAAAATTTTATGATGTCTTAAATTATGATATCTTATTTAATCCAATGAAACATTAATTTCAAATAATATCATAAAATAATATCATAACTATTAATAATTTTTTCTACTAATTATTCATAATATTTTATAAAAAGAAAGAGATTTAACCAAATAATACCTCTCCTGAGCACCCAACCCTGAAAGAATTTATAAATGTTTTCATACACTAGGAGATAATTGAGTTGATACAAAACCATCCATTGTTGAATTATTACACCTATTTTAATTGATGTTATAGCATTAATACACTTGTTTATATTCATAATGGAATTTAATTGCAAGGAAACAAAAAAATATATACATTACCAGGTATAAAGGATATTATCATACATTGAAACATATCCCTAGGGTTTTCACAAATTTTTTCTAATATAAATTACAATAAATAGGATAACACAACTCTAATTAAAAATAGTTTGACCCCATCATTACATATATAAATATTACAACATTAAGATGTATAATAAATATATTTCATAATAATAGAAACCATATAATTTTAATGGTTTAGTGACTTTGGAGACTATATACATAATAACATTTTTTCTAGAAATATCTTTAAAATATCCAACAAATATTCATCTAAAATTATACACCTACTATACAAAAACTATTTAATACCATTATTCAAAACCCTGGGAAATGGGAACATAATAAAATGTAATCATAGAACCTCTGTAAGAGTAAATTTATGATATATTTATTAATGATCATAAGTGAAAATAAGATAATAATAATGGTATAATAGAATAATACTAACTTTCGAAAGTCAAAACTATTCTTTTGAAAATCATTAATCATGATTCATGGTAAATTTTTTCCCATAAAAAAAAAGATAAGTCATTATGGTTTGGAAGAATCAATAATAACTCATGAGCCTTGAGAAACTATCATAAGGAGAATAGAAACTTATTTTGAGTAAACATAAACATATAAAATCATTTTGTTGGAAAATATTCACTTCTATGACAATCAGAGTATTGAATCACCTATATTTTATTGAGTTTACTAATAATTCCATTATTCTATTACATGTGGTTCACTACTAAGACAATATTAGTGGATGGAGTCATCCATTAAACAAAGTTTAATCATTGTTCCCATATATATTAGCATTGTAAATATCTACACTTACCAATTTTATTAGAGGGATATATTGTTCTGGGTAAACCATTCACATAATATAAACAATATATAAGTATCCCACAATATCATAAAAATATCCATTGGTTGATCATAGTGTAACCCAAGGAAAATAAATATGTTTCATAAATCTTTCAACATTACATAATTTAATCATGGGAAGGAAAATAGTTTAATAAAATTATCCTTAAAAAATTCTCCTCATAAGTAATACATAGGGAAACATTGATGGAATTAAAATATCATATCTCCATGTAATCATAAAAATCTATAAAGTTGTCTATATAGATAAAAAATACATTTAAATTTTTTTTTAACATTCATTAAAAATTGAAAAAAATATTCTTTTTTTATTTCATTAAAAATAAAAATATCATGGAATATTGAGAAAACTATTTTCCTTTAAAATAACAACGGAAACATGAGATGAATAGTTAGATCAAATAATGGTATTCACTGTAGTAAAATTTAATCTTGTAATTTATTTTAAAGTTAATTGTTTTCAATATTTTTTAAATGTAATATGTGAGTCCAACATTAATCATTTGGAAATAATAAATGTATTAATTTTTAATAAATTAAAAATTAGTAAAAAAACAATTTACAAAAAATTATGGGTAGATAAATAAATCTTTAATTTTTTCTAAGAATGTGGACATAAAGAGGAGATGTTCTCGACACCAAGATTATAAATACCATTTTATTTTATTAAAAGAATTTTATATATCATTTTATGAATTAAAGAGTGTGAAATTTTAACAATACATCATAATTGTAGAAATAACCATAGGATAATAAAATATATTGGGTTTAAAGTATAATTGTCATATAATTTCCCTCATTATATATTTGACATATACAACCATGAAAAGAAATGTGATTGCCAAGGAATCCTTATCTTACTTCATTTCATTATATGTAAATATTATATATAATGAGTAAATATATATTTTAAATATATTACATATCCATATTAATATATATATTATTATATATATTATTATATATAATTCCCTTAAAATTCATAACTATCATTTTATTAGCAGCTCTTAATTAAAATCATAATTATTGTGAATAATATTTTTGTTTCCTTGTATATTTCAGTTTGGCAGTTTTATTCCTTGAAATATAGTAATGTTTTTATTATCCTTAAAATTTTAATCTTGTCATAAGTATCATATTTATTCGCTATATATAATTCTTGATTCATTTATATTACCTAGTGATGAAATATAAATTACATCACTACGTGTAGATGGTAGACTATATTTATGCATGGGTGGTGTTTTAACAGTTTGATATATAGATTGAAAGAAAGTAACATAATAGCTTAAATTTTTTGAAAATAATTATATCATAAATTTAATATATATTTATAATTTTTATAATTTTTATCAAATGTGTAAAATGGAAATAAAAAATTCTTCCCATAACCTCATAAATATGGTCTCCCACACATACACATGATCGACGTTATCATTTTCCATGGGATGGAAATGTTGAAGAGAATGGTTATACCATTAAAATAAAAATACCCATACAAAAAATATAATCACTGAATAATTTTAATATTTTAATAGATTTTTTTTATGAGTTATATGATAAATAAAACCAAAAAATATCAATAAAAAAATATACCTCCACTTATCGTATCCACATTTGTACTGAAATTTAATGGATGTTGGATGGATATTTTGGGTAAAACATCACCTCAAGGTCAGGGATAATAATTTTGTTTGTGTACATTGGTAGATTATATAATGATATAGGATTTTAATACATATATATTACATGATATTTATTAAATATTCATAATAATTCACAATCAAGTTCTTGAAGACAATAATAGTGTAATTCCTTTGGAATCATGGAAACAAAAAAAACTAGTTCATTGGTGCGATATAAAATCTCAGACTAATATCATCATATCTACAACCCCTCTTATAAAAATAATACATAATAAATATCATTATAAACAGGATAAGTAAAACATAAGAAAGGGTGATTTCATATTTCTAATATGGCTAAATAGTTGAGATATGTGAGCATAAAAAACAAAAGGATATGAGAACTTGATAATTATATTTAGAAACCATACCCTTCATATAAAAGATCTTAATCTTGAGTAATGTAATAGAGACTGGTTATTCATATGACATGAATCATTAGGGAATCAAATAACATGATCCTTGATTGTACAAAATTAGCATAACTCATAGACTTCTAGAATACACCTATTCATATAAAATATAATGTCAAGGATACCCAAAATGAAATTAAAAATATGTTATGATTAGTTAAATCACTATGTTAACTAATTAATTCATTAGATGGAATCCCTTATACCTACTTTTAGGATTCGTCTAACCAAACATGTCACATCCTTTTTTGATTGTGACTGACATCCCATGTACCCTCATTTTTAGACTTGTGTTATCCACTCTTGTACCCTCTGAGATCGTATCATATTTATTATTACACAATTTAGTAGTGGTAGATGTAGGACCCTCAAAGAAAATAATGGAATCCTTTTTTATTTGTGCAGAAGGATGATAAAAAATAATAATCATATCATAATCCATTTAATATAATTGGTTTCCTAAGAAATTAATTATATCATAACCTATGGAAAATAAATATCTTTAATAATAATTTAATCATTTGATCATATAATAACCCTTGGTGAAGAAGTGGGTTTAATAAGAATTATTTCATAAAGTATCACATGGGAGAGAAATGGGATTCATAAATATCTTGTCCTGATAAACCATTCTATGAAAGAATAATAATTTTATCCTTTGTACATATCAATTTAAAATCAAAAGTTACATCAAAGGATATCATCATAGATGAAGAAGGGTTTTGAAATATCACTTGGAACACATCATAAAGAAAATTACCTTTCGTTTAAAATCACTTTTTTTAAACAGAAGACATTTTCTAATTCTTTTTCACTGAAACTATTAATGAAAACTAAAAAATAAAGCTATAAAAATAAATTAAAACATTTGTATAGGTTAATAAACTTTTTGAATTGATAAAATGTTTTAAAAATAAACTAAATTTTAAATTTAGTTTTAATATTACCATGAATACTTATAATATTAGATTAAAATAAAATAATGTGTATTACTATGTGATGTTTATTTCATGTCATACATGTTAAAAAATATTCAATTCACATTATTTAGTAAAATATAAATAAAAATAATTTGGAAAATAACATGAATATTCCCATAAAAATAATTCTTTAAAAATAAGTTTTATAGTAATAATTTATTTTAAAAATCATAGGTGAACAAAAAAATATTTTTTAAATCATTCATAAAATACATCGTTTTTGAAGAAAAATGATTTCTAATCAAAGAAGAAATAAAGATGGATTTTATTAAAACAATATTATCAATTAGTTTGTGTAACAAATATTTGTAAAATGTTAATAAATCATTAAAATATAATTAATAAACATAGGATAAAAATAAATGATCTTCTTGAGATATATTTCATAATATTTTATCATCAAATTTAGAATCATAAATAATCTTAATAAATGATGACATTGTAACATAACATCATCACAATTTTGGAACCATTAAATCATAATCCCCATAAAGGAATAAAAAACATTTAATGTAAAATAACATGTGGTGAAATAAATTCTAGATATTACTTGTAAAATGGATTTTATATACACCTAATGAATGAATATACAAGTATAACATAACATGCATCTCCAAGGTAGAAAATTTTGAAAAAACATTATTACTTATTTAGTAATATACGAAATCAAAAGTGAAATTAAATAATAATATCATATTAAACCTTAAATATAATTTAAATAATTATATTTAAGATATTACATGTTAATGAATATGTATATTCACCAAAAAAGGAATGACTGGTGAATTTTCATGTCACCCAGAAATAAAAGAGACACTAGTGTTATCTTACCTTAATTCCTGAATTACACTATACACATCTATACCTCCTATATAATAAATATACTTTCATTAAAAACTATTAAATAATAATATTTATATATATCATTCCATAAATAATTTAATTATATCTTTTTACTAATCAATTATTAACAATTATATTTTAACGTTATGTTTTGTGTAATAACATCTTTGTTTTTCATATATATTTAATTTTTTAATTTTTGGTCCTTTAATTTGATTCAGGTTCCTTAATCATCTTATTTTTAACCATGTTATAAATATCATAAATATTCTGTATATATTTATTTATAATAATAAAAAAATTATTTATATCAAAAATAAAATACCCTATTTATGGAGTTTGTATCCCATACTTACATATGAATGTTGTTTCCATTGTTTTTAAAGAATGAATAAAAGAAATTTAAATGATATATTATCCATAAATAATCCTTGTTATGTAATATATAATTTTTTTTAATCAAGAACAACCTTATTACCTTCCGCGTAAAAAGTAAATGAACCACATCTCATAGTTAGCATGCAGTCCCTTGTAAACATGAGAGAAATTTTTATATTCATGAAAATATAAATAATTAAATTATGTCTTATATAAAAATTTAATAATAATAATAATATCATAAATATAATATATAATCAATAAATCCAGCATTATTTCCAATCCTAATAAGTGGTGAAGGAGAAAAATGAATGGCATCGGTTTGCGAGGTAGTAGTCCATAAAACACATAAATAATGATTTCGTAAGTCATTATATGGAAGTTAAAATGTTTTTAGGTAATTAAAAAAAAATAAAAACATATAATTATATATAATATAAAAAAAGTATTATATAATAATGCTATAATTATAATTAGTGTAGGAGAATGATGGAATAAAACAAAAATGCTCGTTGTTAAACATTACCACTTCTATTGTTTATCCTTCTAGGTTTTCCTGAAAAATATTTCAAGGATTTATTTTGATAAAATATAATAATTATATTATGAAGGGACATAAATTTTAATTTATATGTGGAACTCTTGGATGATTCAAAAAAAAATCAATGGGGTAATAGTGGAGGAAAAGAAGTGTTCTTTTATAAGTGAGGGGAGTGGCACACTAGTAATTTTTCGAATGAAACAATTCCCCAAATTTTTTTTTCTTATATGATGTCTCTAATAATTTATTATTATTTATTATAGATGATACAATGTCCATGTATTGATATCTATTTGGTTTTTGATTTTTTTTATTCTTAACCATTATCCCTTCCGTTTAACCCCACCCCTCAAACCAAGTTTCACCCTAACAATAGTGAATAATATCTACTGTGATTTCTATTCATTTTGGAAAATATTATGTTAAAATTTTTAGAAAATATAAATTATTATGAATAAAATTATGGAATATATTTTAATAAATTTAATTCGTAGAAGTGTGAATTTTTAATTTAAAATTAATCCCACTGATGTGATGACATTGCATATTATCAAAATTAATAATGTCAAATGTTATTAATGTTTTTATTTAAAAAATAAATATTAAATATATAAAAATGTCCTAAAATTTTATAAATTATGTTTAATTACTATGAACCCAATTTAAATTATAATTTATCATTATAAATAAATTAAACTTAGAGGAATTTTTTAATTAAAAATCATTATTTTTAACTACTGGTCAAAAAATGTAACTTTTTAAAAAAATCCAAAAAATGATCCATAAGATTATTTTGAAATAAGAATATAAAAAATAATTTTTATTTTATGGAAATTATTTTCTAAAAGTATAAATTATTTTTTTTATTATTGTTTACAAAATAGAAAAAAACCATTTTTGGATAAAATTTGTTTTTTTGAAACATAAAAAGAAATTACTAAAAATTTTGGTTTTTAATTAAATATATTTTCTCTATGTAAAATCAATATAAAATATAATTTAAAAGTAGTAATTGTTACTCATATATATATGTTGGATGGATATGTTACACCAGTTGAATTTAAATAATTATATGAATAATATATCTTGGTTTTTTTAAACTCAGTGTCATGTATAATACAATACATCCTAGGAAGTAATATGGGAATAACCTCTATGATATAGAGAAAAAACCTATATCATTAATTTCTCTTTCATTTCAAAAGGTAATATGGATGGTAGGAAATATTGAGATCTTATTTTGGAAGGATCAGTTGGTAACTACACAAATCTATTTTCCTGGGTGCCCAATACCGAATATTATAGTGCATGAGGAGATAGAATATCTGGTCATCCTAAATGTATTAATTAATGAAGACCATTTTTATCTATCCAAATACATTTTATTGTGCTCTACTTGAGATTATTTATTCTTTTTATCTGGTTCTAAAAGTAATTTACCTATATCTACCATTCGATTGTCATACAGATTCCCCTACCAATTATCCGGTGGGGGAGATCATCTAGAATGAAAAGGTGACTATTAAAATATTACATCATATATAGAGGATCAAGATAAATGAATTTACTAGTGATATTTTGATTCAGTCTAGAGGGATATATCTTCCCTATAAATGCAAGTGTTTACATCTCTAATAGTGGAATCAATGGATCATTTTTTTAATGGTGTGTGGGAAAAGTCATTATGGAATTTCATTAGTAGTGTCATGGATGTTCATACCAAAATCGATTCCTATGATTCAATCATGGATTCATGTTTATATTTGTACGTGATGAAATATATCCCTATAATGTGATTATGTCCTTTCAAAATTATTTTTGGTCAATTTGGGTGGGATGTAATGTTTTGTTGCGTGGTATTGTGGATATTCTTCTGAACATCCTCCTTCATCATTTACATAATATAGTAAGGGATTATATTGTTGATATTCATCCTGAAATTGAGAATAAAGTTCTCTATAAATTCCAAATAAGGATTCTTCACTTTGGTACTTTCATCTCACAGACATTTAGGGGTAACTGGGTCCATTTTCAGCCAACTATATCTAGGTTTAAATTAATCACATATGCTACTACTTAAGGAAATGTCATGATGGGATGAGTGGTCATGCAAGATCCTAGAAGTTTGGTTATGATAACCTTTCTACTCAGTATGGTCATGGATCATCCCTCAAGGTCAAGGAAAAGGAATTTTTTCATGGCTTAAATTTGTGTCATGAGAGAAATGGTTTGATCTCAAATGTTGAACTGGATGTTGATGCTTTTTTCAAATATATAGAGCAAACAAATGCAACCCATTGGTTGGTTTTCTCGGTGGTTTTTTCTTCTTCTCTCAATTTTTAAGGTTATGTATATTTCAAATACATATAAGGATGGTAACATGATTGTAGATTCTCTCACATTGCATGGATAGAAAAAAATTATTTGGAAATCTACACCTCGGTAAGAATCCCCCCTTCCATTAGTATATGTTTCGTTATTATTTATGATTAGGTTCTGAATTTTTTCTGTCACCTTGACTTTATTTTTATTTTATGTTTTTTTCTCCATTTTTTGACACTCAATTTATTTTGAAAATTTATAAATTTATTTTTAAAATAATTTGTGTCTAACAAAATCTATCTGAGAAATTTAATTTATTTGAAAAACATTAATAAAAACTCTTTTTATTACATTATGTCACCTTAAAATGAATTACTACCTCAAACTATGTCACTCTAATTCCAACAGATGAGGATACATGTACCTCATCATATCCTAAAATTCAAATCTACTATCCTCAAACAAGTTGTGTCACCAGAAAACAATGACCAGTTGAGTGGTATTGTTTAATATAAATTTCTCTATAAGATAAAGAATCTTAACCAATTTTTTATCATAATAAATCCCTTTCTATTGAAGTATGATATCTCAGTTCAGTACATGTGAAGGGTTCATTATGTACTTACCCATGACATATACAAGGAACACATAGTGTACATGATAGATATTTTGTAGAAGCACAATGAAACAGGATAAAATCCTGATATAATCAATAATTTCAAAGGGATTGACATAGGTCATAGTTTCACATTCTTCCCTAATCTCATAAACATAGTCCATGGATAAATTCTTTGAATCACTGTCACCAACTTAAAATTCTAGATCGTAGTTTTGATAATCAGTATAAGAATACTTCTGACTATGAGCTACCTTGATGTTTTTTTAATAGATCAATCCTTATTTTTAATTTCATTGCCTATCTTAGGTCCCAATAACATTATTTATTCAATTTAATTCTATGACATTGGATATTTACATTTCTTTATAAATTTCATTTTTAATGAAAAAACTAAGAGATGAATGACTATAAATTCCGTGATTAATGAAATTGAATCAATGAATACAGACAACAACAATCATGATTGAACCAAAGAGAAAAGATCATCACAAATAATTTATAATTAATTTAATTAAATAATAATTACTATTATTTATTTCTTTCTTATTTGATGGATCTGGTAAGAGATCTACAATATACCTTCATTTCATTGTGGGAATCATGTGTAGATTTCATCTAGCAGTGGTCCACATGTGTTCTAAGAATCAAAAGATGTCACTAAATGAATTTCCAGGTGCATGCATGATAAATCCTTGCACTTGAATCCTCTTCCTTTGTTCACTAAAATAATTTCTTCCAAATAATTATCCTTGATCTTGTAGAGGATTATTTCTCTCCATTATTGGGAGAGATATTCAATATGATAGATATAAATATTTTGATATAATTATCCAATTCTATTTTGTAAAAACATAAGTAAAATGAAATTGTTTTGTTGAGAAAATAATATAATCGGGTCTATATATCTATAGGGTTTTAAAAAAAGTAATTTCACAAGTATCAATAACTAATTATTTAATCCTTGTGAAAAACCAATTTCAAATTATAATTATAATATTATTTCTCAACATTATCTTAGCATGGGAATTAAAATTTAATATTATTTAATAAAAAAATATTCAGCATTTTTTTGTCACCAGACCTAAAATTCCAATCTGTAATTCTTCCATAATATTTATTAGACCTTGAATAATTTATATTTATTTATTAAATAAATATAAAATATTATTTCAAAATAAATAAATACATATTTTATTCACTACATATTTATTAAGTATTCTACTTATATTATGTCCTCTCGAATGACACGTGATGAAATAAATATTACCGAGAAAACAAGAATAATTATTAGACCTGATGTGATAATAATATTTATTCAACATCCCAGAAAATAAATAATAATATATTATGTGACATAGATTCTAAATACAATTATTGTGTGACCCTATAGTCCTTTTTTCAATGGAATTAGGAAAAGATTCATAAAATAAAAGGTTAGCATTTGAAAACATACTAAGACACCCATAGAGAACGAATATAATTTTGAAAAATAATAATACCACATAAGGATGCTAACTATTTTATTTAATACATTTCTCACAATATCTCAAATGAAGCAGGTTGCAGGCGGGTGCCCTCAAAAAATGTGCTCGATGTATTTTTCTTTAACATCCCAGAAATAGGACTTGTTTGTAGAACACAATGGAAATTTATTTATTCAACCTAAAAAATTTCTATCAAATGGAATAGGATATTAAATTTTATTAAAGAAAAAAAGCGTGAATCCCATTATCAAATTATTCATTCATGAAATATTTCTTGTCATGTACCCAAAGTATCTTATGGTTTTAAAAACATTTGTCATCCAAGTTTTATTCAATACATTAAACTATGGAACTCCTAATACTTATTAATAGTAAATTTTCATTCTATGTACCAATACCCACATCCACATATAGGAACATATAATGAAACATATAAATGTTAATTTCCTACTTGTTGGTCCCATATTCATAATATCCTAATAGATATTCCCCTGAGCGGACCACATGAGAAGTTTCCTCAAATTAAAATGAGCTTTACCCTAGATATCATGTATCATTTATGTCCTTAAAATGATATCATTCAGCTGTAGAACATTTATTTAAGAATAATGTAATATCACATCTGGGTTCTCATTATAGTAGCGAACTTCTATGACTTTTTAGCGCAACAACTACTCTAGGGAAATTATCACATACTATGTTACACAAAAGAACAGTACTGGTGTGATAAGTAGTTATTTTCCAAACAATGAATAATAGTTATTCTGATGTATACAAATGTATTTTCTGGGGCACTAAATCAAACACATACCTCACATGTCATGTAAAGTTTCCTCGTAGGTACCAACATATTCATTATCCTTTTTTATAATCTCCAGGAACTCTCTCTCCATTTTGATATGGAGATTATGAGACATGTACAAACTAAAAAATAATGTCTTGATCACATCGAAATCCATGGAGTAAATGTGATCATATTTCCTAGTATTCTTGATAATATTCCACCATTGATCTACTTCTCCTTCAAATAGAATACAAACATAATGAATTTTTAATGGTTCAAATAGTGGGTAATGGAAAATATATATACTATGGTACTGTCCAATTTTCATTAAATATAGAATCATAAGACCCACTGAATTAAGTTTGATTGTTCCTTATATAATAGAATTTACCCCCTTTTTCAGTTGGATATCCAGCATGATTCATTAATTGGGAATGTTTTTTTATCATAGAAATGATATTTTATTTTCTATCTACTATAACATTTGGAATCCTGGGTGGAAAATAATTTCATTATTTATCTCACTCAACATTAACAAAGCTCCTTGAGGTTCCAATATTTTAATAAAAACAAAAATAATAGTATATGAAACAATAATTACGACGGGGAACCAAAAAAATAATGAAAGATAACTTATTAGATATACGAATCAGAACAAATTATATGATTAATGACAGCTTTGTTTTATCATAGTTCATTCATATTAATCCTCTATTAAAATATATCATTGTGGATCATAAATATTTTGTGAATTTCGCAAGAATATAGGTCAAGAGTGTCAAACCAAGTGTGATGCAAGACCCATTGTCATACACTCGGTAATGACCATGTTTATCTGAATGAACAATTTTCAGATTAATTATCCATAGGTCCCTCTATTCTAGAGCCACAAACACTTTTATATGTAGAATGAGCTATAATATCATTGAATTCACTCACAATATACTTTACAAAAATTCTAGGACATTTTCCTATAATTTGAATCATCCTAATACTTCTCTTTAGATACAACATGTGACATATCCATAGAAATATCCCTTTGGATACCACTAAGGTTTTGTCATTGTAGATTCCATTATTTAAACTAAAACTATCATATGATACCAAATATAATGATCTTAGCATGTCATACATAGATAATACATCATTTTTAATGAATATTCAAAAAATTACACAAACATATGCATTCAGAGAATAATTGTTCAGTGCCTTTGAAAACATGGTAACATAGAAAACACATTCATAGGCGAGCTACATAATCTCCCACTAAGATATTAAGATCTAGTACCCATATAAGAAATATATTACATAATTAAAATCATCATAATATAGGTAAAGTAAAGATAATAAATGGTAATCTTATATTCCCATTAAGTGTTAAAATCTAGATACGTAAGAATAACATGGACATAAAATTATGATAACATGAGAATAACATTTGAAAAACATATCTCACAAATAAAATACCATAATACTGGTTCATTGAATAAATATTGATAGATCAAAATCGATGAATACCAATGGAATTAAATAACACTATATATGAGTGCATAAAATTATCGTAAAGAAAAGATGAAGGACCCCAGAACACCCTGAGAGGGGAGGGGTAAATCAAGGTATAAAATTTTTATTCATAAAGCATAAAAACTTGAAAAACATTAGTTGCAACCTAATAAACACGATTGATAGTTATGTGAATCAATTATTAAATTCACATATAGAAAGACAACATAGTATTTTTTACATGGTTCCCCAAAAAGGGCAAGTCCATGGACCTTACACTGACAAATTTTTATCCATACTTAAATCCACTAATCGTCACTAGATGTGGAATAAAAGTGTTTTAACATGGTCACTCCATGACATGTTCACTGCATTTACATTGTTTTTGGAATATTTCATTGCATCCTGTATATCACTTATATCGAATCCCCTTGCTCACTTCATTTACTGAAGTCTAACTCAGTTTACTAACATGAATGTCACTTCAATGGTTTGGCATAATGTATTTTTCACTGACATAGAACGAGTCTATGCATTCACTATTGAACGTAATTGATGATATGTGAAAGCATTATTCACATTAAACCAAAATTTTCTAAATTACCTTTCAAGAAGCCCCCTTCAAAAATCCCCCATCACATCATGGGAAAAACTACCTTCGTAAAGAAACCCTACCTTCACGGAAGAAACTCCTTACCAAAGCTACCAATGTTAACTCATTAAACCCTACTATAACGAATCACACATTTCCCAAAACCATTAATATCATTAAATACATTACAATTCTTTTCGCATGGCTCAATATTACATGGAATGACAGTTTGGTGAAGGTACCAGAGCTTCATGAAATCAGAGTGATTTTTCATATTTCCTTGTAAAACATTCTTGTCGTGTGTAGAGAGGAAGCCTCATATTTATAGTCTTTATAGTTCATGATGCTCTACCACCTCTGTATGGATATTTCTGATCTTTCATATACATCTATATGTTGATCATTATCTCGTGAAGATCCCTAGATATTTGTTATTCCTGATTCTTTTTGTACCTGCAATGATTTTCTTGAAAACCATTGTGTTTCCATAAAGCTCTAATTATATTAATTTGGGAGATCACTATCACCATTCGTGATGCTAAAATTTGTAATTATTCATAATTCCTTTTGTTGTCTCATAGAGAAGTGTTAGATTTCATTATTCTATTGTAAAATGAAATTGGATAATCTGATCATCACTAAATTCATTCCTTTACTATATTTTCATTTGGAAATCAAAACAATACACTTTTCGCAATTGTATAAATCCTCCAAAATTTAGAACTAAAAATTCAGATAAGAGTAGGAACTAAAACTGCCTTCAATACTGTTGTCTTATAAAATGTTAGGATCCCTTTCCATGCACAGTCCGTGTCCTTCCATATAAGGATTGACAAAAATACACAAACCAGGAAACATTTACTTTAATTGATAGCCTTGGTTACCACAATATATTTGTGGAAGACAGATAATAATAGGGGAACAATGATATCAAAAATACAAAAACCAGGCAACATTTTTATTTCACATATATCAAATATATTCATTAAACCCATCGTTATTACCTCCCATGTAAATCTTGAACAAATCACATCGCTTCGTGAGCTGATAATCATTCGTCCCCTCGAGAAACGTTATCGTCTTCCCACAAAATGGTGATTATGAAGTTATGTGTGATCTTATGATTATAGGGGAACAATGATATCATAAATATTAAATATAATTAATAAAAAATCACATTTCAATCCTTTAGAGGTGGAAATGGGAAATATAATGACAAGGGTTCATGAGGCGGTCGTTTTCCGTACACACGAATGATGATTTCCTAACCCATTTTATGAATGTAGAGATTTTTTTAGGTAATTATAATAAAATTAAAATTAAAATTTTATTTAATATACGTATTTTATTATCTAACAAATTTATAATAATAGCATCAAAATCACTTTATGATGAAATAAGACAAAAATTCCTGTTAGGGAATGTTACATATTCTTTAGGTATCTTCCTTATATTTTCTCCAAAAACATTCCTATGAAATATTTATGTCCAAAATAAGGCTTATAGGATGGTATAAAGGAAAATTTTAAGGTATTTGGATCGGTATGGTATAATTTTTTTTTTGATTGTGTGAAGAGTAAATAAGAATGGGTGTCCTTTTATATGTGTGGTGAGTGGAACCCTTTTTATTTTGGAATGAATAAATTCCAACCACTATTTTTCAGGAAAACATTGTTTAATAATGGACCATTATAGATATAAAAATTGATAAGGTCTAAATATGTCAATATTGTTGATTTTTTAGATGTTTTAGGATATATATAACCCTTTTATTTTTCAGTTTACTACATAAATATTTATATTTACCTTAACTGTGGAAAATAATTTTAATTTTTTAGTATTACTTTTTAATGAAATTTATTTGACCATATTATATAAGATTAAATATTATGATTAATATAAGGAATCTATTTTTAATGTTTCCATTAAAAATGTGATAAATTTTAGTTTCGAATTATCCCCATAGACGTGATGAGAATGTTAATTTTTTAGAGAAAATGTCCAAAAGTTTAAAATGTTTTTTATAAAAATTCACAATGAAATTAATTGAAATGACATAAATTGTATTAATGAATACATTTTTCAAATAATTTTACTTTTAAAAAAAATTATAACGTTATTTATCTGTATAAATAAACTAAATGAAAAGGTTGTTTTTCAATTAAATTTTTTCATTTTTTCACTATCCATCAACAGAAAAGAAAATGTTTTTTTAAAATAACACTAATTAAGAATAATATTTTTATATGGTTATGATTTAAAAATTTATATTTATTTATTTCAATAAATATTATAAAACAAGAACAAATTAATTTAAAAACAAAACTCACTGACATGATGACAAAGCAGGTTTTCGATAAGTGTATTTTTTCAATCACAAGATAACATTATATTAAATATATCTAATAATAATAATTTTATTAATGTAAATTGAAATATATTGATATATAATATATAAAATTTATTTAATACCTGACACATTAGGGATTATTTTAACTCATCAAAATTGTAATATTATATTCACTTTAAAACGGTTTTTAGAAAAATAATTTAAACCCACTAATAAACTTATAATAAAATCCAATGTCATGTTCCTTCAAAAATTATTAATTGGTTTAAATATTAATAAATTATAATTATTTTAATTTTTATCATAGTTTTGTTTTAAAATTACTTAATTCATTTTAAGAAAATGATAGTTTTATAAAAATTTGTATTTTCCTTATGTACTAAGAAGTCAATATCTTTCAAAAAAGTCCCCAAACATCACCATATGTTTATTTCAATATGATGATTCAAAAAAGTTAAGTTAAATGTACTAAATAATTTTTTACAAATATCTATAAAATAATATTAATATATTATAATAAAAATAAACAAAATACATTTTTGAAAAAAAAACTTATGTTTGAATATTATAATCACATTATAAAATATTTAATGATTATTTACAAAGATTTTATTAATAAAATGACCTTTTATAAGCAATTTTTTGTGTGTATATATAATAATGTAGTTAATAATAATCAAACCCAACTATTTAACAGAATGTTTATAATTTTCATATTTAAAATAATATTACTTCCTTGCTTGCTAAAGCATGGTGTCCTGTTTGACGCACGAAATCGAAGAAACACTGTATTGTGTATAACACAAGTTAAATTAGATGTTTTGAAATATATATATATATATAATTGTAAAAAATTGGAAATTATTTATATTTAATATTGATACATTTTTTATCCCTCAAAAACCATCCTTGATGTTTTTAGAAGAGATCTATGGTTGGTTTCTCAATGTGGAGGTAATATAAAAATCTAATAGTTTTTCTTTTACTTAATTTTTTAATTTTTTATATTTTTTCCTAACCATTAAAAAATTATTAAATACATACAAACCAAATCCTAGGACATTTTATGATTATTTCATTACATTTTTCCATCTCTATCCATGAAATATATGATTAATGTATCTCTTGTTCGTATATGTA
Source organism: Viscum album (assembly GCA_963277665.1). Taxonomy (NCBI): domain Eukaryota; kingdom Viridiplantae; phylum Streptophyta; class Magnoliopsida; order Santalales; family Viscaceae; genus Viscum; species Viscum album. The sequence goes on from OY728123.1 coordinate 777,949,000, forward strand.
GACTACCACCTCCACCAAGAAATTTGCGTCATTTTTATTCACCGATTCACATTGATAGTTACAATGATGGATTTTTTAAATATATAATATTTTTTTAATAATATAAGTTTTTTTTATAAATGTTAATTACTATCTAATTTTATTTCATTCCATCCATTAAAAAAGATAATAATCACTTGTGCATATATATAGACAACAATTGTAACACCCCAAGACTTCACAGTGTGTTATTTCTTCAAAATAATTCAATAACATGCACTACACACAACACCGTGTTCCAGCGCACCCTGACTTACCAAACAAGCCATTCAAAAGAGGTTATGAATAGTATTAACTAAAATTTTAAACTTTATACTATCCTTATAATTTTAGAATCCATATTATGAGTTTCATAGACATAATGTAAGAAAATATTCATTTTTAGTATTGTACTTTTACAAACTTTTAATAGTGAACCCTTTTTAAATCCAATATTTTAAACTTATATATATTCAATTTGACTAAATAAATTTACTTTTTAGAATGGGGACATCAAAAAATTTACAATAAAAACATCCCAAGCTTCCACAGTATGTTTCTCTTTAAATAATGCAATAGCTTGCATTGTACACATCTTCGAGATTCTAACACACCACAACCAATCAAACTAGCAGTTATGAATAGTAATACATTCTTTTTGAAATTTTATAAATTTTATCTTTCGAAATGGAATTCAATTTTGGATTCGTAATATCGAAATTAGCATAGGGTGAAATTTTGGTACTTTTCGGATAAATTTCATATTTTGATGAATAGTGAAAATTACTAAATTTTAATTAAAAACAACTTTTTTAATCAAAATAATTAATAGTGATAATTTATTAAATTGAGTGGTTTTAAAGTATATTTAGAATATATTTTTACCATTTAATACAATTTTGGTCATTGGATGTAATTTCACATTTAAACCAGACATAAACAAGTGTCAATCTTTTGATAGTTATTATCTCTTAAAAACACGCTATTTGTTTTGACAACGAGAATTAATTTTTAAATTAATTAATGCGACTGATATGTTCTGAATTTGGTAAATAGACATCATTTTTGAATTCATAATATCAAATATAACTTAGGCCAAATTTTTGGTATTTTTCTGGAAAGTTTTATTTTTTGATGAATAGTGAAACCACTAAGTTGTAGTGAAAAAACTGAATTTTTCATAAAACATAATTTTACCACTTCTGTGAGTGGAATGTCAAAAATCTGAGAGACATAGTTAATATCAAGGAGTAAAATGTGGTTCAATGAGATTAAAATAATTTTTGTTGAATAGTAACTTTTTACTTTTATTTTCCACGGTTAAAAGTAAATAGGGTAATTAAGGGTAAAAATGAAATATTACCTTAACACATGTCCTAATTCTATTGGACAAGTGTATCTCGACCAAAAAAAATCTTAGTAGTAACATATTATCTTTTAGGTCCACTTGTATTAGATTAGGTTATTTATTATTATTCAATTCAAAGAAGAGTTAAAAGAGTTAAAATCAATGTTTATTTACTAAAACATTTTAATATAGGGTTAAAATAAGATAAATTCGATTGTAAATATTCCTTAGAAAGATAAAACGATTTCCTACATAATGGTATTTTATTTATAATTTTTAAAAATTAAATAATTTAATTTATTTATGACACAATGGTGATGCAGTAATTACCTAATTAATGAAAAATTAAAATAATTGATAATAAAAATACACAAATAAATGTAATTTGAGACTTTTTATAAATAAAAATAATTTCTAGGATAATATTCCATTTTAGGATTGATTTAATTAACTTATTTTAAAGTAATCATTCTGTTATGATTTTTAAAAAAATCAATTATTGAATAGTGTCAAAATTTACATAAAAGAGTTTTTAAAACAAATATTATATTATTAATTGATATTAAATTCCTAAAAATCTGAGGATCGGCCGAGATACTTATTTCCTGATAGGTGTATCATTAATGGACCACTTTGGGGTCTCTTGGATGTATATAGTATGTTTATTAACCATAGAATATAAAAATACAAAGAGACATTGTAAATGTGAAACTAATTAACTAAGAGTTAATACTTAAAGATAAGGTTAATATAATGCCCCAAACCTATCTAAATTCTATTGGTTGAGTGTTTTTAGACCTATACCTACCTTAAACTTTAAATAATACAATTTGGATCCATTATAAACCGAATATGAATTGATTATAAAATAATATTTTTAGCTTTTCCAAAGATGCCCCTCACCCCTCTTATAAAAGGGCACTCCCCCTTCTCACTAATTCACACATTCAAAGCATTTTGGCTCGTCCAGAACCTGCCCAAATACTCTCTCAACTTCCCTCACTACAACCTAGACACCTTAGTTTGATCAGAAATCCAACCTATGGATCCCTTCTGATCAAATCAAAAGGAAGAACCTGAAGAAGAGATAATGTTTTCACCACCCTCTTTCGAGTTCCTTTCTTCTTCAACTTCTTCTTTATTTTTTATTCCTATTCTAAATTAATAACTCTAGTATCATCTATATACTATGATGTTATTATAAATATTGCACAACCATATTAATTATTATATACATCATTTGAATGGCATGTCACCATACGTGCGTACGTACGGCTTACCGTCTCCACATCGTGGTGTAATTGTCATTGTAAAGACCCGTAAAATTCAAGGGAAATTTTTTCTTAATTTTCTTTAGAATTTTACAAGAGCGCGGTTTTAGACGGCACCTGATCCCGAGGCCCGGAGTGCCCGGAATTAATTTCCGAAGTTTGGCTCGGGTACGTTCAGTGAACGAACGAGCGGGAATTCCTAACTTTTGATCCGGTGCTCGGAATTGAAATCTGAGGGCACCGATGAAACCGCAGCACCGGTAATTGCTTAAGAGGACTTTTCCCGAAGGTGCGTTTGCTGAGGAGGAGATGTTAAAAAAAAGGGGAGTTAAATGTGAAGTAATAAAATTGTGTTACAATTTTATTTCTTATTCTAAGTTGTTAACCTATGTGTGGAAGTTGGGTGGGACCTACTTGTTGTTAACTACCCTTGAGAGAATAAAGGTGGGGTGGGGCCCACACGAGCCCAACCCCTCACCTTCCCTAACTCCTCTAAACCCCCCACTTAAGATGTGTAACTCATCTTAACCTTTAAACTTCCCATTAATTGGGTGACTTTCCCTCTCCTCACTTTAATCATGCCAACACACTAATCCAATTAATGGAATTAAGTTTTTGAATTTTGAACTCATAGAATGACTTAATAAAATAAGAATAGCTTATTTTATTTTTGGGGGTTAGTTTGGTTGTGTTGAGGTTTGGAGGAGAGAGCTCTAAGTCTCTTGAAGAACTTCATCTTCTCCGGCGAAGAACGTCTTCATCCTCAACGAAGAACGACAACACTTCGTCAAGGATCATCGACTCGGCGACCCGGTATCTTCGGACCCCTTCTTCCTCCTCGGACCTTCTTCGTCGGCAAACGAAGATCCGCCAACGTCGTGTCTCTTCGGGCATAACACTTCGTCAACGGATTTGACGAACGACGACCGCGAAGCCCGACCTCCGCGACGCCATCTTCCGCGGGACGTAGACGATTCTTCGAATCTTAAACCCGAGGTAGGGGTTGTTGAATTCATTTTGGTTTCCTTATTTCTTTTCTTGCTCGTGGATCACATGTCTACGTGAGACATTTAAATATTTTATTTAAGTGTTATTGTTAACGCGAGGGGGGCCGGACCGCACGAACACGGCCGAACCCCCCTCCAACGTTCATGTTTATTCATGAGGGTGGAAGCAAGTAGCGTGGTGCCGTCGCACCACGCGGATGATCGTACAATTAATTTACGCGGCGCCGTCGCGCCACGCCGAGGAAAAATCTTCAAGAACGCGACGTCGCCCGCTTCCGCCGCCCGCCGCCGCCGCCCGCCGCCGCCGGCCGCCGCCGCCGACCGCCGCGCCGCCGCCGCGCCGCCCCGGGGGGGGGGGGGGGGGGGGGGTCGGGCCGGGTCGGCCCGGACCCGGACCCCCCATTTCGAACCAGATTTGGTTTTTGGCTCATAACTTGAGCCTCGGACCTCCGATCGACGAACTGTCAGCGGCAACGCGATCCTTGGATCGAGACGGTCGTTTCGGTATATCGCACTCAAGGTTTCGGTTTACTTTGAGTTCGGCCGGGTTGGTTCGTTCATGAAACCAACCGGGCTTTCGGAGCGGAAACGCTCATATCTTGAGCTACGGACGTCCGATTGACGCGCCGTCAGTCGCGTTGTGTTCCTCTTAGTGAGACGAATCTTTTGGCATACTCCGCCCGAGGTTTGGACGCAGGTGGAGTACGGTCGGGTTGGTTTTGCCTTAAAAACCAACCGGGCCCCGGAGACGAAAATGCCAATAACTCTCAGACCGGGCGTCCGATCGACGCGCCGTCTGTTGCGTTGAGTTCCTATTGACGATACGGAACTTTTGGATACATCAACTCTGGTCTTCGTGACAGTTGATGTATCAGCCTCTCGGCTCGTGGAGCGGACCCTCCGAACGAGCTTGCTTTGTGCGGGAACCCTAGTGCTGGCTGTGACTATTCTACTGCTACGACTGCTACTGTGACTGCGACGACGACAGTACAGAGATCCTGTGTGGATTCGACGACGACAGTACAGAGATCCTGTGTGGATTCGACGACGACGACTACAGCAATCAGCGATCCTACGTGGATCAGTGCTACAGGTTCTGTGTGAGCCCGATCCTGTGTGGGTCCTTGCGCTCAGCGGTTCTGTGTGAGCCAGCGCCTACAGGTTCTGTGTGAGCCCGATCCTGTGTGGGTCTTCTGCGGGGGTTAGTTACCTATCGATCCTTCGTGGGTCCGACGACTTAGATGGATCAGTGATCATCTTTATCGTCCTTGAAGAAGTATACCTGTGTGAGCTGAATCCTGTTGCTTTCCTGTGTGTATTGTGTTGTGCAATCCTGTGTGGATTATGTTTTGCTTTCCTTTGTGGAATACATATACTTTCCTGCGTGGACTGAGTTGTACTTGGGCTCGGAGGTTGGAGCGTATTTTAATTGATGACTTAGGTATATGTATGGGCATATACCTAAGCAGTGTCGGTTGTTACTTCGTGATTGTACTTTTCTTCGTGGTTTATCCTTTGTGGATTTGAGAGACCTTCAGGGGTCTCGGGGTCCCTACTGAGTAGCTTATACTCACCCCTGCACGGGCTTTGCCCGCACTACGTTGTGTTGGTTGCAGACGACGGACAGCGTTGACCTTAGCTGAGGCTTGCAGAGCGGGACGGTACCCGGAGGTGGACCACTGGGCGGGACGTGCTCGGAGCGGACGGCGGGACCCGTGGAGCAGAGGAGCTATCTGTACCCACCCTTCAGGTGGGATTTCCAGTGGACAGCTCGGAGTAGTGGCTTTTACTTTTCAGTTGCTGTTTTTCCCTTTTCGAGTTGTACTTTACTTTCAGTTTGGGTTTGTATTCTGGCCCATTTACTTTTCCGCACTTTCAGTCGTACTCTGCTTGTTTAGTGTTTATTTTCCGCTTGTTTACTCTGTGGCGTGTGTTTACTTTTCAAAGGCAATGCCTTCCCTTTTTACCGGGATTTACGCCTTGGTGCTAGTCGCCAGCCCCTGGCCTATGGAAGGCGGGCTTGGGGTAGTCACGGCACGGACCCCGAGGGCGGGTCGTGACAAATTGGTATCAGAGGAGTTCGGTTCTACTGCGAACTCTGATCTTTTCTATGTGAAGCAATAATGTTTAGCGTATTGAGTGTGGTTATCAGTCCAGGGAGTCCAGTGTTGGTGCGGCGGCCGACGTATCCGTACACCAGGACCCTGACTTCTGATTTCCGACTTAATGCACGAAAACATTGATTGCGTGTGTGTTTCAAAGTTTTCTTTGTGATTACTTATATCAGCTCACCAGGTATACTGTTCTAACCGTGGCGCACCTGTTTCCTTTTCAGGATGGCCCCACGACGGCAGCCAGCTAGGGTTCCGAGAGTCGAGCGAGACGACAGCCCACCGAGCGACGAGGCCTCGGTGCAGGGCCCTTTTTCAGTAGTGGCACCGGCGGTAGCTTTACCCGCTGATCCCCCGATGCTTCCAGCAGCAGCCGCTGACGATGCACGTCGCCTCAGCGCACTGCATGAGTTTCAGCGCCAGCGACCGCCCAGGTTTCGCGGGGAGAAAGATCCCCAGGCAGCAGAGGACTGGCTGGAGGCAGTAGTTCGAGTGTTTAGGCTAGTGAGGACACCAGCAGACCTCACGGTGATCCTCGCTGCGAGCCTACTACACGCAGCAGCAGGACGATGGTGGAGCTTGATGCTCCAGGTGCACGATGAGGCATCTCTACTTTGGACGGACTTTGAGAGCCTCTTCCACTCGGAGTTCATCCCAGCCACCCATCGTGCGGTGCGTATCCAGGAGCTTCTACAGCTGCGGCAGGTCAGCATGACGGTCGCTCAGTACTCGGCGAGATTTACCGATCTCTCGCGCTACTCGACCGACATGGTACGGGACCCATTCTTCCGGGCCCGGACCTTCGAGCAGGGTTTGAGACACGAGATCAGGGCATCGCTGATCTCCCTTAGCATACCGACTCAGACAGGAGTACTGGAGCGGGCTCTTCTGATCGAGAGCTTCCTTGCTGAGTCTACACCAGCACAGAGATCCACCGCAGGGCGGCACGTGGCAGAGTCATCCGCAGCAGGCAGTCGACGGATGACTCAGGGGACCAGACAGACCAGACCTTCGGGCAGACGATCTCAGGGCACTGGCTCAGCAGTGCGGGGCACACAGCGCGGAGCCAGTCTTACGAGAGGCAGACAGTGCTACTCGTGCGGCGGGCAGGGCCACATGGCTCGTGACTGCCCGACCTGCCGTGCTGAGGAGCAGCAGTCAGTTGATGGACCACCGAGGCAGAGGCAGAGGGTCGACCGTGGCTGTCCGCAGGGAGGAGGCGGACGAGGCAGAGGAGCTGGACGAGCAGCTGGTGGTGGCCGACGCTTTGAGGCTCTACCACCACCACCACCAGGAGGTCCACCCCGACCACAGGGAGCTGGCGGGCAGCGACAGGCACAGCTCCAGGCAGCATAGGCCTACGACCACGGCGCACCTGAGATGATTCGAGGTACTATCTGTGTCTACTCCACCCTTGCTGCAGTTCTTATAGACACAGGAGCGAGTCATTCTTTCATAGCCGCTGCCCTTGTTCGGAGCTCGGAGATTCCGACAGAGCCGTTGGCTCGATCCTTACGGCTAGAGACTCCTACGGGAGCAGACTCGACGATTACGCACTGGTGCCGGCAGTGTGAGCTTACTCTAGGAGGCGAGAGCTTCGGCTGGGATCTTCTTGTAGCAGCGTCGAGGCCTTACGACGTCATCTTGGGCATGGATTGGCTGTCTACGGTCCATGCACAGATTGACTGTTTTAGGCGCAAGGTGCGATGTGTACGCACCGACGGGAGCAGGTTCACCTTCACCGGCGAGAAGGGATCCTTAGCAGCACAGGATGGACTTCCGCGGAGGAGAGGACAACCCATCACTCATCAGTTGGCTAGCCTTATCCTTGGAGCAGTTGACGTGCGGAGTCCTGGTTTTCCTGCAGTGGTGGATCAGTTTGCGGACGTTTTTCCCGACGACGTTCCAGGGCTACCTCCTCGCAGGGAGGTAGACTTTTATATTGACTTGTACCCCGGGACAGCCCCGATATCCACTCCAGCATATCGGATGGCCCCCGCCGAGCTTCGAGAGCTACGGGTACAGTTGGACGACTTGCAGGGCAAAGGATTCATCCGACCCTGTGTTTCACCCTGGGCTTCCCCGATATTGTTCGCCAAGAAGGCGGACGGGAGCTTGCGACTTTGTGTTGACTATCGTCGCCTGAACCAGGTGACAGTGAGGAACAAGTATCCGCTACCGAGGATTGATGACCTCTTTGATCAGCTCAAGGGAGCACGGTGGTTCTCGAAGATAGACCTCAGGTCAGGCTATCATCAGCTCAGAGTCAGAGACGAGGATGTGCAGAAGACGGCCTTCAGATGTCGGTATGGCCACTATGAGTTCTTGGTTATGCCTTTCGGTGTAACCAATGCTCCAGCAGTGTTCATGGCTCTCATGAACAGGATCTTTCAGCCATACCTCGATCGGTTTGTCGTGGTCTTCATCGACGACATTCTGATTTACTCTACGACAGAGGAGGAGCACGCCTATCACTTGCGAGTTGTTCTTGACACACTCCGAGAGCACCATCTTTATGGTAAGCTCTCGAAGTGCCAGTTATGGATACGTGAGGTCCACTTTTTGGGACACGTTATCTCTGAGGCGGGAGTTGCAGTGGATCCCGCGAAGATTGAGGCTGTGTTAGCATGGGAGCCACCCAGGAGCGTGACTGAGGTTCGGAGTTTCTTGGGACTAGCTGGATACTATCGGAGATTTGTGCCGAATTTCTCCAGAGTTGCAGCATCACTCACTGCTTTGACGAAGAAGGGGAAACCCTTCGTGTGGTCAGACAGTTGTCAGCAGAGCTTCCAGGAGCTGAGACAGAGATTGACTAGCGCACCTATCTTGAGGTTGCCTGAGGAAGGAGTAGGGTACGTAGTCTACTGCGATGAATCAGGGACCGGACTCGGATGTGTTATGATGCAGGAGCGGGCAGTGATCGCCTATGGATCACGACAGTTGAGACCGCATGAGCAGAACTACGCTACCCATGACCTGGAGTTAGCAGCAGTGGTCTTCGCTCTGAAGACATGGCGACATTATCTGATGGGCGAGCGCTTTACAGTCTTTTCCGATCATCAGAGTCTCAGGTATATCTTCTCGCAGAAGGACCTGAACCTGAGACAGCGACGATGGCTCGAGTTCCTCCAGGACTATGACTTTGAGATAGTCTATACTCCTGGGAAGGGGAACGTAGTAGCCGATGCCCTCAGCAGGAGGACAGGCATTCAGCTACTTGAGGAGGCGACGGAGCAGCTAGCCTCTTTGCAGATATCTTTCGTGGATAGAGATGGAGCAGCCTTTCTTCAGTCTCTCACAGTCACTCCTCCACTACTGCAGCGAGTCAGGGAGGCACAGCACGGGGACGCTGACTATGAGACACGGCGTGCACAGACATCCTCGGGACAGGCACCTGATGGTTTCTCCCTTGGAACAGAGCACGACATCCTTTTCAGAGGACGTACCATGGTACCAGTCGCATTGCGAGAGGAAGTGTTGAGAGAGTTTCACACTTCTCCTTTGGCGGTACATCCTGGAGTGGCGAAGATGTACCAGGACCTCAGACGACAGCATTGGTGGCCGGGCATGAAGAAGGCTGTAGCAGAGTTCGTTTCTCGATGCCTCACCTGTCAGCAGGTAAAGGCAGAGCATCAGGTACCAGCAGGCTTGGTACAACCCTTGGAGGTTCCGGAGTGGAAGTGGGACGACATATCTATGGACTTCGTGACTGGACTTCCACGCACTTCCAGAGGTCACGACTCCATCTGGGTGATTGTTGACCGACTCACCAAGTCGGAACACTTCTTACCCATCAGAGAGCAGGGCTCGGTGGAGAGCTTGGGACGTCTCTACGTTCAGGAGATTGTGCGGCTCCACGGCGTGCCATCATCTATCGTTTCCGATCGAGATGCCCGCTTTACTTCCCGGCTTTGGAAGGGGTTACAGGAGGCATTCGGGACGCAGCTACGTCTTAGCACAGCTTTTCACCCTCATACATATGGTCAGACGGAGAGGACCATTCAGACTCTCGAGGACATGCTCCGCGCATGTGTCCTCGACTTTGGTCGAAGCTGGGAGGACCACCTACCCTTGGTGGAGTTCGCGTACAACAACAGCTACCACTCCACCATTGGGATGGCACCGTACGAGGCGTTGTACGGCCGACCATGTAGATCTCCTTTGTGCTGGACAGACCCTGGGGAGTCAGCACTGGTGGGACCGGAGATGGTCCAGGCCACGACAGAGAAGGTCCAGGTCATCCAGGAGCGGATGAGGACAGCTCAGAGCCGGCAGAAGTCATACGCTGACAGGGGGCGGAGGCCACTGGAGTTCGAGGATGGCGACCACGTCTTCTTGCGGGTCTCACCTCGACGTGGTATTCAGAGATTTGGCCGAGGCGTCAAGTTATCTCCGCGCTTCATCGGACCTTTCCAGATTCTCAGCAGGATTGGTGAGGTGGCTTATCGCCTGGCTCTACCACCTCAGTTGCACCAGGTGCACGACGTCTTCCACGTATCCCAGCTGAGGAGATACGTGCACGACCCGACGCACATCATTGACCATGGGGAGCTTGACGTTGACGATGGGGCGACTTTTACGGAGGTCCCGGTGGAGATAGAGGATCGACAGGAGCGGGTCCTGCGTGGGCGATCGATTCCTCTTGTGCGCATTAGATGGCAGCACGGGAATCTCCAGGAGAGCACATGGGAGCGGGAGGCTCAGATGCGTGCTCAGTACCCTCATTTGTTTCCCAAGTTTTTGTTGTATCTTTACGGGGACGTAAATCCCTGAGGTGGGAGTAATGTAAAGACCAGTAAAATTCAAGGGAAATTTTTTCTTAATTTTCTTTAGAATTTTACAAGAGCGCGGTTTCAGACGGCACCTGATTCCGAGGCCCGGAGTGCCTGGAATTAATTTCCGAAGTTTGGCTCGGGTACGTTCAGTGAACGAACGAGCGGGAATTCCTAACTTTTGATCCGGTGCTCGGAATTGAAATCTGAGGGCACCGATGAAACCGCAGCACCGGTAATTGCTTAAGAGGACTTTTCCCGAAGGTGCGTTTGCTGAGGAGGAGATGTTAAAAAAAAGGGAGTTAAATGTGAAGTAATAAAATTGTGTTACAATTTTATTTCTTATTCTAAGTTGTTAACCTATGTGTGGAAGTTGGGTGGGACCTACTTGTTGTTAACTACCCTTGAGTGAATAAAGGTGGGGTGGGGCCCACACGAGCCCAACCCCTCACCTTCCCTAACTCCTCTAAACCCCCCACTTAAGATGTGTAACTCATCTTAACCTTTAAAGTTCCCATTAATTGGGTGACTTTCCCTCTCCTCACTTTAATCATGCCAACACACTAATCCAATTAATGGAATTAAGTTTTTGAATTTTGAACTCATAGAATGACTTAATAAAATAAGAATAGCTTATTTTATTTTTGGGGGTTAGTTTGGTTGTGTTGAGGTTTGGAGGAGAGAGCTCTAAGTCTCTTGAAGAACTTCATCTTCTCCGGCGAAGAACGTCTTCATCCTCAACAAAGAACGACAACACTTCGTCAAGGATCATCGACTCGGCGACCCGGTATCTTCGGACCCCTTCTTCCTCCTCGGACCTTCTTCATCGGCAAACGAAGATCCGCCAACGTCGTGTCTCTTCGGGCATAACACTTCGTCAACGGATTTGACGAACGACGACCGCGACGCCCGACCTCCGCGACGCCGTCTTCCGCGGGACGTAGACGATTCTTCGAATCTTAAACCCGATGTAGGGGTTGTTGAATTCATTTTGGTTTCCTTATTTCTTTTCTTGCTCGTGGATCGCATGTCTACGTGAGACATTTAAATATTTTATTTAAGTGTTATTGTTAACGCGAGGGGGGCCGGACCGCACGAACACGGCCGAACCCCCCTCCAACGTTCATGTTTATTCATGCGGGTGGAAGCAAGTAGCGTGGTGCCGTCGCACCACGCGGATGATCGTACAATTAATTTACGCGGCGCCGTCGCGCCACGCCGAGGAAAAATCTTCAAGAACGCGACGCCGCCCGCTGCCGCCGCCCGCCACCGCCGCCCGCCGCCGCCGGCCGCCGCCGCCGACAGCCGCGCCGCCCCGGGGGGGGGGGGGGGGGGGGGGTCGGGCCGGGTCGGCCCGGACCCGGACCCCCAATTTCGAACCAGATTTGGTTTTTGGCTCATAACTTGAGCCTCGGACCTCCGATCGACGAACCGTCAGCGGCAACGCGATCCTTGGATAGAGACGGTCGTTTCGGTATATCGCACTCAAGGTTTCGGTTTACTTTGAGTTCGGCCGGGTTGGTTCGTTCACAAAACCAACCGGGCTTTCGGAGCGGAAACGATCATATCTTGAGCTACGGACGTCCGATTGACGCGCCGTCAGTCTCGTTGTGTTCCTCTTAGTGAGACGAATCTTTTGGCATACTCCGCCTGAGGTTTGGACGCAGGTGGAGTACGGTCGGGTTGGTTTTGCCTTAAAAACCAACCGGGCCCCGGAGACGAAAATGCCAATAACTCTCAGACCGGGCGTCCGATCGACGCGCCGTCTGTTGCGTTGAGTTCCTATTGACGATACAGAACTTTTGGATACATCAACTCTGGTCTTCATGACAGTTGATGTATCAGCCTCTCGGCTCGTGGAGCGGACCCTCTGAACGAGCTTGCTTTGTGCGGGAACCCTAGTGCTGGCTGTGACTATTCTACTGCTACGACTGCTACTGTGACTGCGACGACGACAGTACAGAGATCCTGTGTGGATTCGACGACGACAGTACAGAGATCCTGTGTGGATTCGACGACGACGACTACAGCACTCAGCGATCCTACGTGGATCAGTGCTACAGGTTCTGTGTGAGCCCGATCCTGTGTGGGTCCTTGCGCTCAGCGGTTCTCTGTGAGCCAGCGCCTACAGGTTCTGTGTGAGCCCGATCCTGTGTGGGTCTTCTGCGGGGGTTAGTTACCTATCGATCCTTCGTGGGTCCGACGACTTAGATGGATCAGTGATCATCTTTATCGTCCTTGAAGAAGTATACCTGTGTGAGCTGAATCCTGTTGCTTTCCTGTGTGGATTGTGTTGTGCAATCCTGTGTGGATTATGTTTTGCTTTCCTTTGTGGAATACGTATACTTTCCTGCGTGGACTGAGTTGTACTTGGGCTCGGAGGTTGGAGCGTATTTTAATTGATGACTTAGGTATATGTATGGGCATATACCTAAGCAGTGTCGGTTGTTACTTCGTGATTGTACTTTTCTTCGTGGTTTATCCTTTGTGGATTTGAGAGACCTTCAGGGGTCTCGGGGTCCCTACTGAGTAGCTTATACTCACCCTGCACGGGCTTTGCCCGCACTACGTTGTGTTGGTTGCAGACGACGGACAGCGTTGACCTTAGCTGAGGCTTGCAGAGCGGGACGGTACCCGGAGGTGGACCACTGGGCGGGACGTGCTCGGAGCGGACGGCGGGACCCTTGGAGCAGAGGAGCTATCTGTACCCACCCTTCAGGTGGGTTTCCAGTGGACAGCTCGGAGTAGCGGCTTTTACTTTTCAGTTGCTGTTTTTCCCTTTTCGAGTTGTACTTTACTTTCAATTTGGGTTTGTATTCTGGCCCATTTACTTTTCCGCACTTTCAGTCGTACTCTGCTTGTTTAGTGTTTACTTTCCGCTTGTTTACTCTGTGGTGTGTGTTTACTTTTCAAAGGCAATGCCTTCCCTTTTTACCGGGATTTACGCCTTGGTGCTAGTCGCCAGCCCCTGGCCTATGGAAGGCGGGCTTGGGGTAGTCACGGCACGGACCCCGAGGGCGGGTCGTGACAGTCATTCAATAAATTATTATTTGGATGGGTATAATAATGATGTGTAATTCATATAAATAATAAATATAACATGATAATGATTCTGTATATATGATATACCATCCAATTATATATTATTTTAATATCAAAATAATGATATTGTCGCTCACGCGTACGTACGGACTACCGTCTCCACGAACGTGATGAGATTCATTCTCCATCATATCCATTAAAGTATAATTCTCATTTGATGATTAATAATAGTATCTAAGGACTTGATATCATTCTGGATATGATTAAGATAAATCCTTTCCAGGGAAAACATGTCTTACATAACAAAACATATTAAATAAAATGAGTAAGTTAACACCAGAAACAACGATAATACTAAGATATTATTAACAAATCAATGTTAAAAGATCATATATGATATCATATTAATGTATATGATTCTTATATAATTTAAAAAAAAAATTATTTAACCATTATATTGGAGGTTAACCTACCCTCAACCAAGGAAAAGTACAAGGTAAGGGTTATTTCACAATCTCTTCATTATCCGAGGTTGTTTATACGTAATTATCTACTGGGATCTCTTTATCATCCACATCCATGTTTCTTGAAAGTGTATTTCAAAAAATTATTACTATTTTACAGAATACGGGTTAAAGTCATTTATACCCTTATTTTACTTTTTATAAGATTTTTATAAAGGAATCTTTCCGTCATTTTCCAAACAAGGTCCTTTTTATCCTTTTTGACAGAATTAAGGTATGAATGTATTTTTTTTAACTTATACAGAGGGTGCGGATATTTTCCACCATTATAAAATTTTTGATTCTTCCCTTACAAGCATATAAGTATATTTTCAAAGAAATTTTTTTATTTTATAAATATGTGACTTTTAAAAGATTTAAAAATGAATATTTTAAGATTTTCTGAAAGGTACTCTTTATCAAAATCATAATTTTAATTGTTTTAAAGATTTAACATTCTAAATATTTTTAATTAATGTCGATGTTTTCAAAATGATTTTAAGGATTTAATTATATGGACTTGAATGTTTTGAAAATATATTTCTTTTCAAAAGTTTCGAAGAGGTATGGGACACTTTGATTAAAAAAAATATCTATTAAACTACTTCCTTAATAAATGTGTGAATTTTAAATGATATCAAAAAATATTTCTCTCAAATAGTTTTGATTTTATCTATGTCAACATCCTGTGATGGATTTTAAGTTTATTTGAAGTTGATATATTATGACACAAAACTTCCATATTGTTTTTTAGTTCTTGTGATGTGTTTGACTGTGGATGTGTTATTTTTATACCATTCATGGTTTATAGATGCAGTATTTACATTTCGTATGTTAGTTTTAATATGAATGTTTATGTAATGTTTACACCTTTTCATATGGGAATGCATTGGACTTCCTTGATATTGCATGTTATTATTCGATTAGTAGAATATCTATCTGAATAAGTAAATGGAATTATTTCATTTTATTTTTTCCATACTATGTTGAAGTTCAAGTTTACAAGGATTTTGTTTTAGTTATAGATTTCCTTAAGTGTTTATTCTTATTTATGAAAGTTTTTGCCATATTGTTATCCTTACTGGGCAATTTAGCTCACCCATTTTATATGATTTATTTTTCCCAGGATGTGAAGAAGTAATTTATTAATTACTTGTTGGGATAGTATGAGGGGATAAGAGTGTGGACTATGGAGACTATATTGTTGTAGTTTTCATTTTATGATGTAATGTAAACTTTATGAATATATCTAGTGTTTCCAAGGCTAATAATCTAATCAGTCTTTCGAGACTGGATATTTCTTGTGATCATGCCAATGTTATGTAATAATGCACTGACTCTGGGTCTCTAGGGTCAGGGCGTTACAGTAGGTATCCGAGGAAGTTTAGTACAAACCTTGGAAGCAAGATTTAGATAAACTCTGATTAGAGAACGTACACCTAAGATGAACTTTGAGGATTAGTTTAGATGAACTTCCTAGAATTTTGGTATTGTAGAGATTTTGTGAGTTTTCTGAGCAATACATCCCTGTCTGGATACGAGAAGGTAGTGGCAGCTCTGGCAGAGATGTACCTAGAGGTAAAACCCAAAAACACCGCTTTGAGCTGGACTCGAACGGGAACTGGTGCACGACAACGAGCCTTGCTGCACTCTTGGTTATGACACTCCCAGGGGATATGCTTAGGATAATTCTCATTTTCGTTACAAACCATTATAAAGGGTTTATGACTATATACTTCCTCAAAGGAGAGATTTTTATGATTATGGATTATATCCATAAACTATTTAATTTATGTTATGTGTTTTACAAGTTTTGGATTAGGTATTGTTATTCATTAACTAATCTAGTGTATGCCATTGTTTAGAAATGGCTCCCAGTAGAAGGAATGAGAACTCCAGCAATTTACATGATCCAAAGAGAAAGAGGGATCATATCTTTCATGGTCTTAAGAAATAATTTATAAGTGAAATATTCTCCCATCTATTATCATCATATGAAGAAATAATATCATGTGTTTATAAGATAAGTAAAGAGTTTACTGAGTCCTACGGATTTGAAGGGAAGTAAGAGAAGAAAAGGATTGAAGAGGGAAAGATGGATAAAGGGAAGAGGGAAAATAAGAATTTTCCCATATGTGATAACTGTGGCAAGAAATACCCTGGAACTTGCCTGAAAGGAATGGGAGTTTGTTATAAGTGTAGAGGAAAAGGGAACAAAGTACGTGACTTCAAGGGTAAGAAAATGGTTTCAAATGTACAGTGTTTCATTTGCAAGGAGTTTGGACACTACGAGAACCTATGTCCCCATCATCAAACTATACCGAAAATGATGCTATTGGATAATAATCAAGTTATGATACTACCACAGATGAAGAGGAATGATTAGAGTTCTTATATTGATTATGTCATTTGAGTGTTTTATCAACAATGTACTTGTTATAATAATTTTGGAGTATATAAGGACTGTACTGAAGTACTATTTCATTAAGGACTTGAGATTGTGTGGAACAAAGAAAAGTGACTCAATAGAAGGTTATGTTTTTGGAAAATATATGGTTGAGATAAAGATAAACCATAATATGGTTCTGATACCGAGGTAGTGATTTTAGAATAATACATGATTGATTTGGATAAATTATATTGGATATTCTTTACTACCATGAAACTGATTAATGATTTTTATATTCCATCATTGTTGGGGTTTACAAGATTTTTTTGATTTAAATAGTATATCTATTATTCATTAAGGAATAAGGGATCATGAATGTAATCAATAAGGTTTTATGGTAATTCAGGATGTTGCAGTGTTTTAAAATAATAAATGATGAAGGTGTTCACATGTTATTATGCGAAAAAAGGATCTTCATTGTGTTTACCTTCCTTATATATTTTGGACTGATGTATTTCAGATAGTTCTAGTTTGGATTATTTTGTATTTCCATAAAAGGACAACCCGGAGATCGGGCGGCAACCCATCGCGTCCGGCAAGGCCGCGAGAATTGATCCCACAACCAAAGGGTGACAAGGGTTTATCACCTACCACTGACCCACGTGATGTCATAGATTGAATAATGTCATTTTTTTAATGTTTCTTTTAGATAAATTATAAATTCATTTTTCTAACCCTATACGAATAGGATAAATAGAATATTATTTTCATGTTCTATTATCTTTTAGAGTAAAAGATGAGTTTGTGGAAAAACATAGTTAAAAGATGAGACTCTACTTGTCAAGTATATATTTTTCTACTTCTCTTATTCAATAAAGAAATTAATTATTATACTGTAGTGAAGGGATCTTAAAAAAAAGTGTTATCCTAATACCATATGTTTTGCTGAACCGATGGTATGTTAAATTATCATAGATAGATGAATCTAAGGCCCTCAATATTACACTTGTTTGTGATTGATGACCACAATCAGTACCTATTAATATTAACGTTTTTCCTCCAATTATATGTCTCAAATTTCCTCCAATGTTCTCCGAATAGAGATCATAATTTGGTGGTGACCCTTTCATTTCTCATTTCCTCTAATTAAGACTAAATTTTATCAACCAAATTTTTGAAGTGGGTTTTCCTAGAAAGATATTTTTTGTATTCAAAATTTTATTTTTGAAGAACAATTTCAAATTGTGAGGACACAATTCATTGAAGGAGGGGAGAATTTAACACCCCACGATTTCATATCATGTTATTTCCTCAAAATAATTCAATAACTTGCACTACAGGAAACACCGAGTTCAAGCGCCACATGACGTACCAAACAAGCCGTCCAAAATAGGTTCTGAATAGTATTAACTAAATATTAAACTTTATATAATCCTTATAATTTTAGAATCCATATTATGAGTTTCTTAGACATAATGTAAGAATAAATTCATTTTCAGTATTTCACTTTTACAAACTTTTAATAGTGAACCCTTTTTAAATCCAATATTTTAAACTTTTATATATTTAATTTCACTAAATAAATTTACTTTTTAGAATGGGGACATAAAATAATTTACAATGAAACATCCCAAGCTTCCACGGTACGTTTCCCTTTGAATAATGCAATGGCGTGCATTGTACGCAACTTCGAGATTTTAACCCACCACAACCAATCTAACTAGTCGTTATGAATAGTAATAAATAATTTTTGAAATTTTCTAAATTTTATCTTTCGAAATGGACTTCATTTTTGAATTCATAATATCGAAATTATCTTAGGGTGTAATTTTGGTACTTTTCAGATAACTTTCATATTTTGATGAATAGTGAAAATTACTAAATTTTAATTAAAAGTTTTTTTTATTCGAAATAATTAATAGTGATAAATTATTAATTTTATTGGTTTTAAAGTATATTTAAAATTTATTTTTACCATTTAATAAAATTTTGGTCATTTTATGTGATTTCACATTTAAACCAGACAGAAACAAGTGTCAATATTTTGATAGTTATTATCTCTTAAAAACACGCTATTTGTTTTGACGACGGGAATTAATTTTTAAATTAATTAATGCAAATTATATGTTCTGAATTTGGTAAATAGACATAATTTTTGAATTCATAATATCAAATATATCTTAGGCATAATTTTTGGTATTTTTCTAGAAACTTTCATTTTTTAATGAATAGTGAAACCACTAAGTGGTAGTTAAAAAACTGAATTTTTATAAAACTTAATTTTACCGCTTCTGTGAGTGGAATTTAGAAATTCTAAGGGACACGGCTAATATCCTCGAGTAAAATGTGGTTCAATGAGATGAATATAATTTTTTGTGAATAGTAAATGTTTTCATTTATTTACCACGGTTAAAAGTAAATAGGGTAATTAAGGGTAAAAATGATATAAATATTACCCTAACACATGTCCTAATTATATTCGACAAGTGTATCTCGACCAAAAATAGTCTTAGGAGTAAATTATTATCTTTTAGGTCCACTTGTATTAGATTAAGACATTTTTTTTATTTAATTCAAAGAAGAGTTAAAAGAGATAAAATCATATTTATTTACTAAAACATTTTTAATATAGGGTTATAAATAAGATAAATTCGATTGTAAATATTCATTAGAAATACAAAACGATTTCCTATATAATTATATTTAATTTATAATTTTTATTTGTTAAATAATTTAATTTTTTTATGACATAATGGTGATGCAGTAATTACCTAATTAATGAAAAATTAAAATAATTGATATTAAAAATAACAAAATAAATGTAATTGGGGACTTTTTATATATAAAAATAATTTTCTAGGTTAATATAACATGTTATGATAGATTTATTTAACTGGTTTAGAAGTAATCAATCTGTTATGATTTTTACAAAAATCATTTATTGAATAGTGTCAAAATTGACAAAAAAGTGTTTTTAAAAAAAAATATTATATTATTAATTGATATTAAATTCCTAAAATCTGAGGTTCAGCCAAGAGACTTATATCAAGATAGGTGTATCATTAATGGGCCACTTAGGGTCTCTTGGATGTATATAGTATGTTTATTAACCATATAATATAAAAATACAAAGAGACATTGTAAAAGTGAAAGTAATTAACTAAGAGTTAATTCTTAAAGACATGGTTAATATAACGACCCAAACCTATATAAATTATATTGGTTGAGTGGTTTTCGACCCATCCCAACATTAAACTTTAAAGAATCCACTTTTGATCCATTAGAAACCAAATATGAATTTATTATAAAATAATAGTTTTAGCTTTTCCAAAGGTGCCCCTCACCCCTCTTATAAAAGGGAACTCCCCCTTATCACTAATTAACACATTAAAAGTCTTTTGGCTCGGCCAAACCCTGCCCAAATACTCTATAAACATCCCTCTCTACAACCTAGAGGACTTAGGATGATCAGAAAGCCAACTTCTGGAGCCCTTTGGATCAAATCAAAAAGAAGAACCCGAAGAAGAGGTAATGTTTTCACCACCCTCTTTCAAGTTCCTTTCTTCTTCAACTTCTTTTTTCTTTGTTATTTCTATTCGAAAATAATTAATCCAGTATCTTATATATACTGTGATGTTATTATAAATATGGTACAACCATATTCAGTATTCTATCCATCCTTTAAATGGCATGTCACCATACCTGCGTACGTGCGGCTTACCGTCTCCACGTTGTGGTGTAATTGTCATTCAATAAATTATTATTTGGATGGGTATAATAATGATGTGTAATTCATATAAATAATAAATATAACATGATAATTATTTTTTATATATGATATAACATCCAATTATATATTATTTTAATATCAAAATAATGATATTTTCGCTCGTCCGTACCTACGGACTACCGTCTCCACGAACGCGATGAGATTCATTCTCCACCATATTTATTCATGTCTAACTCTCATTTGATGATTAATAATAGTATATAAGGACATGATATCATTCTGAATATAATTAAGATAAAACCTATTCATTACAAACACGGCTTACATAACAATACATATAAAAGAAAACGAGTAATTTAACACCTGAAACAATGATAATACTAAGATATTATTAACAAATCAATGTTAAAAGACCATATATGATATCATATTAATGAATATGATTCTTATATAATTTAATAACAATTATTTCACCATTATAATGGAGGTTAACCTACCCCCAACCAAGTAAAAGTACAAGGTAAGTGTTATTTCACAATCTCTTCATTATCCGAGGTTGTTTATACATAATTATCTACTGGGATCTCTTTATCATCCACATCCATGTTTCTTGAAAGTGTATTTCAAATCATTATTACTATTTTACAGAATGTGGGTTAAAGTCATTTATACCATTGTTTGACTTTTTATAAGATGTTTATAAAGGAATAATTCCGCCGTTTTCCAAACAAGGTTCTTTTAAACCTTTTTCACAGAATTAAGGTAAGAATGTCTTTTTTTTAAACTTATACGGCGGGTGTGGCTATTTTCTGCCGTTATAAAATTTTCGAAACTTCCCTTAAAAGATTATAAGTATATTTTTAAAGTAAATGTTTTATTTTATAATTATGTGACTTTTAAATGATTTCAAAATGAATATTTTAAGATTTTCTGAAAGGTACTCTTTATCAAAATCATAATTTTAAATATTTTATAGATTTATGTTTCTAAATCATTTTAATTAATTTCCATGTTTTCAAAATGATTTTAAGGATTTATTTAAAAGGACATGAATGTTTTGAAAAGATATTACTTTTCAAAATTTTCGAAGTGGTATGGCACACTTTGATTCAAAAATCTCTTTTAATGTACTTCCTTAATAAATGTGTGACTTTTAAATGATTTCAAAAAATATTTTTCTCAAATAGTCTTGATTTCATCTATGTCAACATCCTTTGATGTATTTTACATTTATTTGATGTTGATTTATTATGATACAAAACTTCCATAATGTTTTGATGTTTTTTTGATATGTTTGACTGCAGATGTGTTATTTTTATACCATTCGTGGTTTATGGATGTAGTATTTACATTTCGTATGTTAGTTTTAATACGAATGTTTAGGTTATGTTTAAACCTTTTCATATGGGAATGCAGTTTACTTAATATGTGATGGGTGGAGCCCGCTATAGCTCCTCGATGCATCGGTAGGTCTCATGAGACAAACTAGTGTCTTGGCACAAGGGCTTGACAAAATCTTATTTGTAGTCTTGGCACGAGGCCTTGGCTATGTGGCTATGACAGTCTGGCGTTGTGAATTCCATCATTATGAAAGTGGTTATTGATATTTCATGTGATTATTCTATTAGTATAATATCCATGTGAATAAGTAAATTTCATTATTTCATTTTATTTTTTCCATTATATGTTGAAGTTCAAGTTTAAAAGTCTTTTTTTTAGTTATACATTTCCTTAAATATTTGTTCTTATTTATGAATGTTTTGGCTATATTGGTATCCTTACTAGGCATTTGACCCCACCACTTTTCTATGTTTTATTTTTCCCAGGATGTGAAGAAGTAATTTATGAATGACCTGAATGGATAGTATGAGGGGATAAGAGTTTGGACTATGGAGACTATATTGTTGTAGTTTTCATTTTATGATGTAATGTAAACTTTATGAAAATATCTAGGGTTTCAAAGGCTACTAAACTAATTGTTCTTTAGAGACTTGATCTTCCTTGTGATCATGCCAATGTTAGGTAATATTGCACCGACTCTGGGTATCTAGGGTTGGGGTGTTACAACAATCTCAAAGATGTGATTTCATTAATTTTTTATCCATAATTTTTATATATAGTAATATATTATATATGATGATTATTTAATATTCTAATTACATAATTAAAATTCCAGATAGTTTGTATATATAATCAATGTACAATAACTGGGACCGTGAAACTGGAATATTCCTAAAAAATGAAGTAGTTATCAACAATAAGAGTTATTTTAAGAACTGATTTTTAAATAATAGTTGATAATATATTATAATTAAATCATCTACCAAATAAATTATATTACTATTATTCAATAATATATATAATTAACATATATTTTTTAAAAAATATAATAAGATATTTATTAAGAAAGAAAAAACTACAGGTAAAGGATTTAAATTACACCCTGAGATTTTAGAATATCACTACTATAAAATTTTCCTTTAACATCACTGAATAAGACATTATTAGTACTTAAAATAAAATGAATACCCAGGAATGGTTGAAATCTCTATTTTGTTATAATTTCTTGAATATAAAAGATAAATAAGTCCTTTAACTACCCTAAAAAGCCATGATAAAGAACTTTTTTATCATTTCTTTTAGAAGCATAGATAAAGAAAACAAGTCATCGGTGAATTTATTTAACACTAATAAAGGTATTTTTTATTAGGACAAATAAATTTGATGAGAATGGAATACATTTTCTGTTTCACTAAATGAACTGATAATGGAATAATTAATCAGTTCTTGTAAAATCCAAGAAAAGGAGGGCACTATCCATGCATTTAAAAGAAATGAAAAAGGGGAACACAACAATGTGATGTTACAATAGACTAAAATTCTAGGAACATGGAATACTAGAGTTCCCTATAAAAGCACATTGGGACATCTTATATTTAACTAGAAATTTGTTTAATTAGTTAAAATTAAATTATATTGAAGACATAAAATTTACAATTCAAATATAATGAAACCACTGTCATAATGAAAAACAACGCAGTTGTATAAATAAAAAATCAACTATGTTCGATAAATATAATTCTACTAAATTATTATTTTTTATTTTAGTTAATGTATAATGAATTTAATTTACAATAAATTTTTATTTTAAAAAACATTTAGTCACACAATGAACATTGTGCATCAGATTGAGTTGCAGTTGATTCATGCATGTCACACCATTATTATTCATCATCATGAAACACATCTATAAAAGTTAACTAAATAATTATAGAATAAATTTTTTATTGAAATTAATTGATTAATAGTTGATCAAATAATGATATAAAATCATGGATCATTTTCTCATATTTGGCATTGTGATACGGGTTTTAAACCAAACTGAAACATTCATATTGAAAACATGTGCATTGAGTAATACTAGTCATACAATGTATGAAATTGATGTGAGGATGATTCCTACTCATCTGAAATAACATATGGATCATTCTTCTAATGTATCAAAATAGTATGAATGAATTTCTTTGGTTTTGAGTATGTCACTTGTATTTTTCACTAAAATTTTATTTTAAAATGGAACAATGCGCATTGAGTCATATCGGCCACATAGTAAGTGTGTTTTATGTGAGACTGAATCCACGACATCAAAAATTTATTTTTAATATTTTTAAAAAATTATCATGACAATTTGAGTGTGTTTTCTCAGTTTTCAATGAATTACATGTTTTGAACTAAAATATTAATTATTAATTGATAAAAGACACATTGAATCATACTGGTAACATCGTATATCAGATTGAAGTGAAGACTATTTATACAAATAAAAAATGACTAATCTATCATTTTTATAAAGTTTGAAATTAATCAAAATGTTTTTTCTCAATTTTGAGTATGTTAGTTGACTTTTGAACTAAAATTAGTATCAATTTTAAATAAAAATACACACTTGGATTCAATCCAGTTACACCATGTGTTGGATTAAGGTGATACTAATTCCTACACGTTCCAAAAGATATATGAATAATTTTATTTAAATCATTAAATCAATATAAATGTACTTTCTTGGTTTTGAGTATGCCACTTATCTTTTTTACAAAAATTTTATTTTAGACTAAAAACATGAAATTTGTGTCCTACCAGTCACATCATGTGCGGGTATTATGTGAGACTTGTTCCAACACGTCCTTAGTGAATTATGAATTATTTTCCTAAATTATCTAGATAATACTAATTTCTTCTTGGTTTTCATTGAGTAAAACTTTCTTATACTAAAATGTTAAATTTAAACTCATAATGAACACTTTGAGTCATACCATGAACATCATGTATCAGATTGAGACAGGGATCATTCAAAATTCTAATGAATGATTTATAAATTATTTTCTTAAAGGATCAAAAAAAATAATGTGTTTTATCAGTTTTGAGTATGTTATTGGTATTTTTATGTAAAACAAATTTCAAATTTAAAGATGAATACAAACATGGATTCATGATGGTCTCACTGTGTATCATATTATGGTGAGGTTGATTCATAAACATCCGAAATTACATATGGATAATTTTCCAAAATTATCAAACAAATTAGAATTCAATTTCATGGTTATGATTAGGTAACTTCTTTTTTCAACTATTATCTCATTTTAAACTGTAAATTTGCAATTGGAGTAATACGAGTTACATCATGTGTCAGTTTTTCATGGGACTAATTCCTACACGTAAAAATTAACTTATAAATAATTTTACTACATTATATAGAAAATAAAAACATGTTTTTCATTTTTAGTGAGCGAATTCATATAAATATAAACATCATGTTTTAACTATTAATGGAAACTTTGAGTTCATATCAACCACATCTTGTATCTTATTGAGGTTCTATTGATTCCTACACTAAAAAATGACTTAAGGGTTTTTTCATAAAGTAAAAAAAAATTAATATTTTTTTAGTTTTTGAGTATGTGATGCGTCTTTTGAACTAAAAATTAAATTATAAACTAAATATATACCATTAAAGTCATATAGGTCACACCATTCATCAAATTATATTGTAGCTAATTATGTATGTGATGTGTGATTTTATTTGAACATTGTGCATGAATCCAAAAAATAATAAAATGTTCAATTTTGATTAAAAAACCCCCATGCTTCCTAAAATTCCTCATCCAAAAAAGAACAAATTCTATTTTTTCAGGATAGATATTGGATATTGAAGGAAAACTATAAAATCCCAAAAGAACCATTAAAAAAATATATTATATAAAAATGATGAGGAAATTAAATTCAAAATTGTAGAAAAAATGGTAAAAAATTAACTAAAAAAGTTGTAGGAATTTAACTTTTGATGATGGTTGTATACATTTTTGACACATATCCATTTTTTTGTTTTCTTAGGTGCATCATTAAATTTTAATATTTCACGATCATGAGAAAATTCAAACAAACCACCCCAACTAGAGAAAAATAATTCACTAATTTAATAAAACAATTCAATTATTGGTAATACTATAAATAAAAAATTAAACATAAATATGAAATAATACATTAGTAAAATTTAAATTTTACACTTCAACCATACAATTCGAGTCATACCAGTTACAACATGTATTTAATAGATGTGTGGTTGATTTCATAATGTTTTTTTTTCTAAATTCATTCAATTTTGTATGTCATCCAACTATATTGTAGTTTGATAACCCAAAATTTTAATGCATTGAAGATTAAAAAAATTACATCTTCATTAGTGAATCATTCTTGTTGAGTGAATGATTATAGTAGATGAATGAATCATCTTTTTTGAAAAAAATAATTTATTCATAAATAAAATTTAACATTAGGGTAATGATAATAACATTAATAGGTATAAATAAAATAAATATTTACATATGATTTTTTATGAAACATAATTAAATATATCTTACCCAATAACCATCATAGAGATTATAAAAACCATGATAAACTATTTTCCATCTTTGATAGAAAAAAAACTATTATGGGACCCATTTTTGTATTTTCGTAAGATACCTAACCCCATTTTATATTGTTTTCGGGCACATGTTGGGTCTAATGAATCTTTTCATCCTAAAAACATTTGTACAATCTAATTTATATTCATAATCATGTGGTGTCCAATCATTAGATTACCTTATTGTGTTCGATCACAAACATTTTTAAAGTTATATGGGTTCTTTTTCATTGAAAAAAAAATACCACACTTTGAGTAAAAAAATACTTCAACTTCCAAAAATAGCTTCATGAAAAATATGTCCCAAAAATTTAATCAATTATTGATTTGAGTTAAGATAAGTGATATGATCCAAATGTTTTTTCCATCATGATCCTTGGTCCAACCAAGGAATAAATGATCCTTAAAAGATAAATGTATTGTTCAGAATATTTCTAGGATTTTTTAATTTATTGAGGCTTTATAGTCTAATATGATGATGTTTTCCACTTATAAGCTTGAATCTACATACAATAAATAGTGTAAATTTGTTTTTAAAGAAAAGAATATTGATAAACTATAGTTAAAATAATAAAACAATATGTTTAACTAGCATTTATATTCTGATATGATGGACTTGGGAATTTCATTGGAGTTTTTATTCCTCATCTAGGGTAACTAGACAGTCATGGATTATGTTAACTAGTTAATCAAGCTTGGTTACATTTCTCCTAAGATGTTTTTGAATGGTATGTTAAAATCCCACTACTTATGGATGTGATTTTTGATCGGATATCTAGTATAAGGTATTATTATCAATACTCGAATCATATATTATACTCATGTTCTAAGACTTTATGGTGGATATTTATTAGGTTTATATGTCCTGGAAAATTGATGCATATTTATTCATATTTTAATTATTGGTCATATTTTTGAGTAAATAAAAAATCATTATGAACCAATAATATGATTTGGTAGTGGATCAAGGCACCAATACTTTTCTTAACATCTAAATCCATTGTTTGTGGGTCTTGAATCTATTATTTTCTTTTTGAGGATGGGAAAACATGATATTCTTCCATTAATCACCTAATAAATTTTCATTTTGGTAGAAATTGGTCCATCTAAAAATATTTTTATGAGATAAACCTTCCCATATGTGTGGTGTGGGATCATAATATCCTAAGGGATCTATAGTTCAATTTGTTACCTCCATGGTGGAATTATTCTAATATCTTGGATCTATAAGTAAGAGTTACTTTTCATAGGGGATGAATTAGCTGAGGAATGAGTCCTGGGAAAGTAGTATACCCTAGCCTGAATTTGAAGTACTGTAGTTTCCCAGAGTGGGTTAGGTGACTATAGAATCTTTGTAAGGGACAATGACTGTAAGAGGTGTCATTATTTTTTTCATCTATGGATACTTAGATATATGATTCATGATCCTCTCTCCCTTTTATAACCTCCCATATTTTTAATTATTTAATCCTCCTTATGATATTATATCATACATCAGTGAAATAGCTACTCTTCTTGGGAATAACTTAAAACATGGGGTTTAATGTCATTCATGATTCATCTCTATATATGAAGTCGTGTTTCTATGGGAATATCTTATTCTATAAATGGCTCTATTCCTCTGATGGATTGTATCATCTATTTCAATGAGAATTGGATTTAATGGCTAGCTAGTATGGATATATACTTACCTATCTATGTAGATTGTTGGGTAAAATATAATATCTATTAGTATATATTCATTATTAAAGATTCTGGGATGATTTTTTCACATGGTTAGGGTGATGTGTTTTTACAGGGTTTTTGTGTATTTTTTCTTTAGTAAAAATTGGAGTACACTATGGATTTGGTTCATAGGGCTTAGAGAAGTTCATTTCCTTCATATAATATGGATCCATACAAATTGAAAGTTTAGAAGGTTTTGTTTTATGACATGTAATCTAGGGATTAATCTGTGCTGTTATATCTATATGGGATTCTATTTTTATATTTTCTGTGAAATATAATTGGACTCAAGAATTGTTCATTGACCACAAAAAAAATTTAATCAGTTCACTATTAAGAATACATACCCCATATCTCATATCAATTACTATTTATTACCATTTGAAAGGGGATATGTGGTTGTAAAATATTATCTTTTATTATGAAATCAGTAGGGTAGGTTGATGGGCTCATGCATTCCAATAACATAATTTAGATGTTGATATGTACATTTGATAAAATCTAGTGATGTCATTATGTGTAACCAATTCCCTAATTGAATTTATGGAAATTGTAAAGATGATATTTTAGTAATACCATGACTCCACGATGGTATTTTTGGATGATATTTTTATCAAATTGAAAACCTAGTTTGAGCATTATAATCAATTGAATATCATTTTGGGAACTCATAATTATAATTTTCTTTATTCAATTTATTCAAAATTTATATTTTGGATCTATAAATTTTTATTTGGGAGAACTGTTTTATTTATAAAATACATATTAGTTTTCTATGAAATGGTTTGGGTTGTGATATCATGATAATACCAGCAAATTTCAATAAGTTACATCACATCATGGGTTGATTAGGCTATAAATAGTGATTTATCAATTACTACTCTATTATTAAATCTTCCCCAACTACTCTCACTTGGATATTATTTTAGTTCCAATGGATCTTGGAATGTAAAATCAATTTTGATGCGTTAATTTGGTGACTAACATATAAACCTATTCTAATTAATCCTATTTTCATATAAGGATATGTTATTAATGATGATTTATAGGGAATAGGTTTCGATTTTACCCATATGTTGGTAAATTTTTTCTCAGATTATGCTTCTAGTTATCTTTGACTACATGAGAGTAATTAATAGACATGTGTCTTAGAGTTATCTATTGTCAAGAATTGTTTCATGTTTTCATTGAAATACCTATTTTAATAGATATTTATAATGTATTCTATTCACAATTGTTTAATATATTTCATTTATTAAAAATATTTAAATCTTTGAAGGGTATGTGTGTGGAATACACATAATCATTTTTATATAATCTCTCTAATCCACCAAAAGGTGAATTTTGTCCCTGAAGATCCTAGTAGTGTATTTCCTTTTTAATATTATAAAAACTATTATGATGAATTGAAACTAATGATCTTTTCATCTCAAATTAATTTAGAGATGAGATGGGAGAATTATATTATGTTTATTGTTATTATTCTTTTAACACATTCATTTCATGATCCTATCAATAGGAAAAACCACGGGTTGAATATTGCTAGCACATTAGAGTGATTTTAAATAGGGGAGTTACAATATATGGATCACCTATATCTCCAAGTGTAACCAATAATTTAGGTGATGGTTTTTATATCATTATCTATAAGGATTGAAATGATGAAATATTTCCTCCACATTAATGAGACATCGATCAAAGAGACAGAGAGATGTATTATGAATTAAAACAATAGTACTGTGGTGTTTGAATTAGATATGACATAACATATTTTTTATTATGAGGTAATACCTACTAAAGAATTTAGGTTATGATTCATATTTAGTCACAACCCAAACCAAGCTAGGGATAGAGATACAAGTACACCAAGCCAGCCTCTATAGGCTAGGGGTGGTGACAAGTGTTGAAGGAATAATTAACTCGGGGATCCCTTTTACTAAATACCGATACACTTGAAAAAAAATGCTCAATGAAAATGAAGGTTAAAAAAAGAATAAATGAAACAATTATATAATATTACCAAGCATACATGAAAATCTAGAAATTATAAAAGTACAGTAGTGTAAACTAAATGCAACGGGGAAAAAATCGCACCTGACTGGAAATGTTTCCCAACATATGTAAATTTTGAAAATTAAATACTTTGGAGATCCCAAACCAAGAATCCCATGATATTCCTACCCTACATGGTATAATAACCATGTATCTCTATGATTCTTTGAAGTCACATTCAACTATTCTATCATCTTCATAAAAGACAACATGTTCGGGCAATGTTCGTGTATTAGTGAGTATATAAATACCTATTAGGACACCTCAGATGATAAAGGGGGGAAGTAATAGATAAAATATAAGCGGAAATATTAGATATAACCAGGTATAATGAAAGAGTACACCTCAACTAAAATATAGAGTGATGGTAACATCATCCAACAAACAAGGGGATTAACAAAGTGAGAAGATAAACTACTCACCGAGTCTTCTACTAAGAAAATATCTCCTTAAATGAAAGGGGATCAAAATCTCCAAAAGTATGGTGATGAACAATATTTCCCTTACAATTTCCCTTATTGTGTTACTTTTGGTTAGAAAATGGTAGAGTGATTGGGGGAATTCCATGATTCAAGGAAATTATAAAATTTAAAGTTCAAACCTCATTCATTCATTTCATTGTGCACTAAAGTTTGATTGGAAACATCTTTCTCTGAATATTCTTCTGAATTGAATCCATGTTCTGTAGGATTTAAAAGGAAGACATTGATTGCATTCACTGATGTGTAATTCATTGCAATCCATCTATCACTATTTTTTTGAGACTTTATTTACCTATATCCATTGTGAGGTCTAGTACATTCCCTTTCTGGTTCTCTAAATCCTTTTTGGAAGAGATTAATTTGAAGGGAATATAATTATTGTTTGCTTTTGTGCATACATAATGATGTTACCGAATCATGGGATGGGTTAAAATACTTGGAATTTTTATGGTTTTCCTTATAATCAGGATAAGACTAATATTTACTAAGGAGGTTGTCATTAAGGTTATAAATCCCCCTCCCATAGGTCTATGGCTATTAACATTTAACATTCACAACTCCTCAAGTATTGTTTTATTTCCTTAATGTTTGAGTTGAAAATGGCTCTAGACTAAACAATTGGGGTCTCTCCTGAACTAGCATGGATTCTGTTGTTGTTTCTTCAATTCTTATTTTGTAGAGTTGTATATGGACATGTGAAGGGTTCATTTTTTGGTATGAACCCGATTCACTTGATTCCAATGATTGTTTCTCTATATAAGACATTTTCACTATATGACGACTGAAATACCCAAAATTTGAGGTCTTCTTAATATTCAATGATTCATGATGGAAAATTATCTCAATACACTTATCCCTCCTGTCTAGACATCAATGAATTTTGGTTGGGGGAAATTGTTTTGAGAATATCATCGATTGTAAATAGAGTCCAATTTGTTGATCCGTCCTGAAGCTATGACATTTGTGATTCCACATCATATGGGATTTATGGTATGAGAGATTAGTAAAATATAACATTATGTGTTTAATACATCGCCTAATATGAACACCATAAGGGGATTTTTTGATCAGTTTTCATAATATTTTTAACACATGGAGGCATCTGCATTCAAGGGAACCTTTCTTCTTTTTGAACATTGGATTTCGTGTAGCTAGGAGAGATGTAAAGTCAATTTGGATTTGCATCCCTTCCATCACCTTGACATGACTCAAACACTCATCATATTTTAATGCTTTTATTCTCATGTAATGATGATTTTTTCATATATTTAGGTGGATTGCGTGTATAAAATATCCAGAAAAGTCCTCTGGAATGATGTATGACAGGTGGCTAATGGCCATAACATGATGGGTATTGTATATTTATATAGCATTTTTTGCATGTTTATCATTCCTTCTTCAAATATTTTTGTAGGATCCTCATCCTAGTCTGACCCAATTGGATGTTCTCCTACTACGTTATCATAGAAAATAGATCTATAGGGACTTCCTTTGTCATATTAGAAAAAAGGTGATCTAAAGGGGGTTCAGAGAATTTATATCTCAATGGGTTATCTTTAGGTAAGAAAGGATTTCAATTATTAATTATAAGGAATTATTCATAACTATCATTGTTTTCCCAAGTGCCTTATGGTAGTATGGAATTCTCATCACAACATTACCAAGGAGAGGGCCCTTCAGAGGAAGTAAAGCACTACTGCAGAGAGATCTTTCATTGTGAATTCAATCATGGGGAGGAACACCATGGTGAATTAAAATTTACTGAATAACCACTTGTTAATTTATTTTTTATCTACATGGAAGGTTATCATGACTCTCATTGGGTGATAGCCTCTCGAGACCGATCATGTTATG
Source organism: Viscum album (assembly GCA_963277665.1). Lineage (NCBI taxonomy): Eukaryota > Viridiplantae > Streptophyta > Magnoliopsida > Santalales > Viscaceae > Viscum > Viscum album. Next base: position 777,981,266 of record OY728123.1, read on the forward strand.
GTCATCAAGAAGCCATTCATGGTAAGGGTCTCTGGAGTTCCTTCGGAATTAATGAAACATACCATATAATTTTATAATAGTAATATATGATGATGAGATTCCATGGATTATAATCTTAGGTATTCAAGGACTCATTCATTAAGTAGAGATGGATCATAGATCAGATCTTAATTTTCTAGTCATCTATGGTGAGGATTTCTTTTGGATTCCTTTTCTTTCTAATGATTGGGGCCAATTTCTAGGGGAAGTGGTTATCTGGGGAATGGATTTGTTCCCAACATGGAGTATCCATTAGGATATGCTGATTACCTAGTATTGGAATGAGGTATGTTATCATTTTAGTTATCTGTATATTGCAAGGGACTATTCCCCATGACCTTCCGTGACAAGAGAAGATGTGTGTGTCTAATCCCTGGTGAGATGTAGATGGGTCACCCAATTTATGTGTATGGATATGTGTCTCCATCCATCTAACATTATTGTCATATCGATTATTATGATTTGGCTGGTCTGTAGGGTGTGGGTGGGAATTTGCGACTACGCTTTCACCATATTCTAGTTATGCTTGGTGACCTCTACAATTGGAATGGGGATATATTCTCATTCTGTATCTCTTAGAGGAGTTTTTGCCTACTATTATCCACCATTTACTACCTATGGATATATATATATATATATATTACATAGTTGTGACAAAAGATATTTAGATCTGTCCCCTTGTTTCCATCGATAAATTCTGACTGATTTCTCTTGGTGTTGATAGAGGAAACATTAGGGAAAAATGATATTTGTGTGTAGATCTATGAACATTTTCATGGTTTTCCACCTAATTTTAATGTAAAAATTATTTTAATATTTACATAAGAGGATAATGGAAGGCTTAATGTATGTGGTAAGTTATTTGTGCCTTCTCACAATTTATAGTCGAATTTGATAAGAGAGATTTTTTGTGCATGATGGTGTATGTTTCTGCCTATTATGTGCCACCATATTTGGTTAAAGGGATTATTTAGGTGCTTAAAAAGAATTTAACTATTAGTATTGATTAGTTTGGAATGTTTTATGTTCCTACTCTCCATATTCCACTATATTTTAATAGTGGGATTACTTTGATTCCACCAAGATAGTCTACTTGCTAACAGAATTAGGGAAGACGGTTGTATGTTAATGCTCAATGTTTTCCACCAAAGTTATTTTTTTATTATTTGGAGGTAAAACAGGTTTTGTCCGAAACCCTTTTGACATAATTCTTCCCCTAGAGGGGCAAATTTTATTCCTAGGTTTGGATGAACTAGGACAGACTGCTGAGGATGGAACCCCCATCATGTGGAGGGTTAACTACCATAAGACACTAGAGGTGGTGACTATTAGCATTATCCATTTAAAATGTTACAATTTTCCTATGGACGAGGTCATCCATTGAATATTAATCAACCAACATAAGATAATGGAGGGACTAATAATTTTTTTGTAGGGACAAACTCTTTAAATTGTTAAAGATGGTGATATAGGGAATTTGTTTCTTGATCAGTGGCCATATCTAATCACACAATCAGTGGACATTCATGAGATTAAGGGAAAATTTCCAGGCTCCATGGTCTGAATTATTCCATCTTGGTGATACTTCATGACAATTTCATTCAAGAACCAATGTTGAGGATGATTGGTTGGTGATGGAATCATCTTCTTAGATGAAGATTGAGTATGAATGGTACTCAGGGAATTTATATATGGAATATAGAAGGACAACATTAGAATGGAAAGAGTTTTCATGAAATATTCATTGATATATATGAAAATCAAAAACATGTAAATTGTATCAAAGAATCATCCCATTTATATTAAAAAATGAATGATATATTTTCTTGTTTGGATGTTTTTTTATTTTGGGAGAAAAGGGAGCCTAAATGATGGATGGTCCCTTTTTCTTTGATAAGAATTAATATTGGGTTTAGTAATTTTGTTTCTTCCCTAAATTACACATGGAATTTGTATCTTTTAACATGGTGTTGGTGTAAAAACATTTATGTAAAACACATAACGACATAATTTTCAGGTGGTTTACAATGGGGTTTATTCAAGGAACCAAAAAGAAAAAATGGATTTATATGCATGAGGGACTTACTTTTAAAGGAATACACACATTGGATAATTTTTATAGTAATGATTGTGAACTCACATTGGTTGATAGGATGGGAGGTCAGTCTCATAACACCTTTTTTGGGTGTAAAGTTTTCGTACCCATGGAATCTCTTATTTGTTTAAAATATTTCCGTGAATCCTTCATTAATTACCACGTATTACATGGGTCACACTTGAATTGACAACAAATTATTATCATGTATAGAATGTAGAATAATATATATTTTTCTGAAATTCTTCATCAATAGGGATATCTGTAGGTATATTTGGTTATCTATTGATGGTACCCTCTTTTATACTAATTAAAGATTATTTGGTTTTCATTGTGATGATGATAGATTTCAGCCACATAGTAGGGAACAAAGGAGTGTGTCATTATATATGGTGAAAAATGTTTTCTTGGTTGTAGGAACAGACCCATAAAATAGGATTCCTACATATCCTTTTGAAAGGAGTTGTAACCCACTTAGTTCATTCCACTTAACAAGACACATTATATCATTTATGGGTGTGTGATAAAGACTAAACCATGCAGTTTAGCATCATGTTGTGAGGATGTCTAGGTGCAAGGTTCCTAGTGAATGTTTGGCATGGGACTTATTCTAAAACAATCTAGGGAACATGGAAGGGATATGGTCTCCTAGTATAGATAAAAAACTTATAAGTATTGTGTCTTAGAGAGAATATGGTTGATTTGGGTTGTTAATTTTGGTCCTCATTGTGGTTTCTGAAGTATCATATTTGAATAAGAATCAAATCACACATAATTCGGTTGTAATGATCTATCCATACAGAGGCCCTCTAAGGGTTTTTCACATAGGGTATTATGGTCCTTTGAGAGGATTAACTTGAGGATTATTCTGTAAAAGGATTTCCTAGATTGGTTGGGTATTATTAAAAAAATTGATTCCCTGTTAAATGTTCCATGAGGGATGTCATAACTCATGGTAGTTTGGAGGCATGTTTGGGTCTTACACCTAATGAGGAGTCCCATGTATGAGTATGGTGATTTTATTGGGAAATATACTATGAAGGAGGCCAGTGATTGAGTTGGGACGTAAATGTGGAAATATGCCCATAGGTTGTATTTTATGGCTATTTTCTTTATAGGATACCCCAGTGTAGGGATCATGTGGATGTTAATATTTTATCTAAGGTATAAGACCATATCAGTCTTGCTCAGTATGAGAAACACAAGGGATTTAAATATCTGTCAAACCATTTGACCCTTCTTCCCCTGGACGATGAGGTATCGTATATGAGAGAAAAAGAAAGGCCTTGATGTTTCAATTACCTCTCATAATTTTTTTCTAGAATATTCGCATCTGATAGACCATATTGGATTGAACTAGGAGTAAAAGAGGAGAAAGGGTGAAACCTATTACATGAAATGATAGGTTATTACTATATTATGGATAAAAAAAGTGTGTTTGGGATGAGGATTTCATTCCCTAACAAAGGGAAAGGAAAGCATGATCCTGACCCTCCATACCTTGAATAAATTTCACATAGTCTTAGAGATGAGGGGGAAAGGGAAAGGCTCAACCCCTCTTGTACAAAACTAGGATATCCCTAACACCTCCCCAATGTCATGGTCATTGTGACCATGGGAATTCATAACTACATGAACATCAAGGACCCTACCTATTGGGTTGGATAAGTGATGGTAACAAATGACCGAATGAATGAATATTGAAATGGGGGACATGCTGGTATGGATATTTACATTGTTTCTCATGTGTGGGGTATTTAGTGTATATTTAAATTTTTTCCCACTCATATTATGGATCCAATGGTAGAGGATATTTACCGTTGTTTTCATAGAAGTGGTCTCAATGGCAGGCTCGTGTGAGTCTTGTCTTGCATAAAACAGGTTATTCACATAGGGTTAGGGAGTAACTAGAGGTGGTTCATGTATGGGGTAGGCATGAACGAGTTGCATATTCCTTGGGAGTGGGTCACCTGTGATATAAATATTGTGTTAGATATCATTAGAAAGATCATAGGTCTCCTCAATTTTCCCTATATGAGGCATGAGTAGGTCCCTAGTTTGGGAAGAGACCTCACATTGGTTTTTTTCACCTAGAGATAATGGTTCATCATGTTTGTTTCTTGTGTTTTAGACCCTGGAGGGACTTCAATCCCCCAATCCCCTTTAATTCCATCTTTTATTGGGTTGCAGAGGGCTACTAGAGGGGGTTTTAAGGACCTAGGGGAAGGGGTCGCATGACCATAGTTTTGGGGATTATTCTAATTTTCTAGTAATACAAATAAAGAACCCTATGTTCCTATTTATAGAATAGGTGACCCTAGTTGAATAAGATCCGCAATACAGGTTAATGGTGTTGGTACATAGTGTTGGTGTCCGGCACATGGGTGGAATGTCTATAGCTATCTTGTTAGGGGTGATGCGCAAGTCTTCTGACTCGAAGGGGGAGCACATATGCCATATTCAGAAAGTACCATTGATTATGTTTGGTACAATTCCCTTATTTAAAACTATTATGGATCTATTTATAATCTTTTCACATCCATGAGAAAAATAATTCTCAATATTATCACTCGTATAACCACTCTTCTTTAATTAGGTCTTGATATATGGATAATTCTATATTCTATCTAATATAGAGGACCTTTCTATTTAAGGATTTATTGTATGCATCACTCGATTTTAATCTTGAATGACTATTGAGGATAATAGTATCTCAAAATCATTTTTGATTTTGAATGAACCCTATGAGTCCTTTTGTTCTCATGAAAAAATCCAAAATAACTTCTCTCTTTATGATTTTCATAACATATTCATCAATATAATGTGCATAACTTTAGCCCCGTATTGGTTATAAGCCATAAACCAAAATTTTATCCTTATATTTCTCACCACCCATGTGTTCATTATTACCCCCTAAATACATTTACCAACTAGTAGATTTCAACATAATGATAGGATTTCAATCCAAAGAAGACCCTCTGTACCATAACCAAAGTTCCTTAGAGATGTCGAAACAACTTGGACCTCCAACCATATTGTAACTCTCAATATAATTTCACATGGATAGCATTTAGGTTCAAACCCAAGAGGGATAAATATGTTTAATTCCTAAATTGAAAATTTTATTTATACTTTTCACAAAGTGGTCTATTCATCATGACTTCAAATTTCCCAAAATTAGTCATAGAAATTAAAACACAAACTAAATGATAAATTACATATGGACATATTCCATAAAAGAAACATCATTTGTAATGGTTACACAACCATAAAATGAAAAACTATGGTCCATTAGACATGACCTTGAATGTTATAATGTTCTATATTAAATGGAAATAAATTAAATGGACTAGTATTCCATTCACAGGGATATATAGGCATACTCTATCATAGGAAAAATCCTAACTCAAAAACGCTTCACAATCCCTTTATAACCCATAATTCTTGTATGGAATGAAAAAATAACATAACTCTTAATTACACTTAGGATTCCTTAAATACAATTAAACCACTATACCTTCATGGGAGCTATGAAATGCATGTATAAACATTACATACTTCTAGGTGACTGTAAAACCTTTTGTATACTTAATCATTATTAGGTGGAATGAAACTCTATCATAGCCCTTATTTCTGGTTAGGTGATATTAAATTCCAAATTATATTTAATCCTTCTTGTTTATCATGAGACACATATATAACCCTTGAGTCCACCTTAGATACCATAAATCCCAACATAACTCTAAACCATCCAAAAAGGAATAAAACATGAATATAACAATTATGTCTTCCTAGGAAAAAATAAATCATGGCATACAATTAATCATTATTTAATGTCATGATTATCTAGAATACCCCATATGTCCTCTAAAGTGGAATTGATTCCAAATGTACCTTTATGATTTTATAGATTCCAAGAAACATCATTGCAAACATTAATTCCTCCAAGAGGAACTAATAACATAGTATATTTTTAATATTTCTTGGATTGAATGAAAATATAGCATAACCCTTATTTACTGCATAGAAACAATTAATCCTAGAATTATTTTTAGCCTTCCAATATTTTATGAAACTCCAATGTAACCCTTAAGTATTCCTAGGGAAAATTAAGTCCCAGAATACCGTTAAGCCTTACTAAATTTCCTAGAACTCCAATGTAACCTTTATTTCCTCCTTAGATTCCTTAAATCCTATAATATTCATAATCATTCTTGGATGACACAAAATATAGGTGAAAACATTAATACGTACTAGAAGACCTTAAATCCTAACACATATATAAATATGTTTCATTACATATAATTACTCCATGGATGAAAATAATGTCTAGTGAACCTTTATATTAAATTTTATAATATTGTGTAATTATATTGAATTAAAAACATCTTGAACATTTATGTAGTGAAGCATTTTTCCCCATATCTTGTAGTTATTGGCCAGTCAAATTTTTTATAGTTTATCCTAGGTTTAAGGGATGAAATTATAGGGTCATATGATTGATGTGTGACCATATTCTATGAAATATAGTGGCATAAGGGACAAATTAGAAAAGGGTTAGTTGGCTGAAAATCAAATATCATATATCATGTTACAATTAAAGACCCCCGCTAAAAATAACCCAATTAAAAATTTAAATATAGGAGTGTGAATTTTATAATTAAATATTTTTTTCATTGTCTCCATGGTGAGATTTGTTATATATACATATATATTTATTTATCATAATATCCAAAATAATATATTTACATAGAAATAACTGAGCATGAACCAATAAATATATTTGGAGTCGGTCAAAGATAATGAATTCTCAATATATTACCATCCTGAGAAGTAAAACAATATGGTTTATTCTCTACGAATATATTTCTATGATACCTTTTCCATGATGTGGATTTAATAAAATGAAATCTATTAGGATATGAAATGAATAATCATGAAAATCATAAGGGAAGGGGGAAAATTTTATCTTTCCAAAACTATTATAAAATTATCCATTAATGTGGGGATCAAGGAGGTAAATAGAGGTGATATAGAACCATTGATATAAGTGTAAAATCTTCTAATGTTTAATGTTGAAATTGATGGATTTATAATATTTAGGTTCATAATATATGTCCCATACATCCCATAACTAAATAAGGATTTTTGGACTATGAAAATAGCTTAACATACTTTATTCCCCATAAAATCACAAACTTGTATATAAATCCCAAGGAGAATATCTTTTGGGATAAAAATTATTGGGATATTGTGTAGTATGTATATTCATTCTTATTATACCTACAATTAAAGACCTGATGTTAAAATGTAAAATGGATATTGAAACTATTACCCATACATGAATGGAAATTAGATAAAAATATTATGGATTTAATCATTTCGCTTCCAAATACATTAAAAGGAATAAATTACATCTAGGTAATGGTGAATCATAGTATAACTTTAGAAAACCTCATCTCTATTTTTGAGGATTCATCACTCAATTTTCATTCTATGTTATATAAAATGGATTATGTGAGGTTGTAACATCCTATTACTGTCTTTCAGGTATTTTCCTTCTCTTTACTTGTTTTCATCCTTTTTTGAGCACATTTTTGGAATCCTAAGTATAGAAAGAATGTTTTGGGGAAAATAACCTAACATTTACTGTTGTATGTTTACATTAATTTATATATTCTTGGTATAAAAATTCAACAGATGAAAAGGGTTCTCCATGTGTTCAGATAAAACCACATGTGTTGTGGGGTTTCATATATGAATCTATTATTTTCATTTTCTGTAATAAATTTTCACAATATGTAATGGGAGTACATGACATGTATTGTTTTCTATAATCGGATTGTGAGTTTGTTAAAATCATGAACTGTTATATTTCATGTAATTATTACATGTCATATAAGGTTAAAAATAATGTTTTTAATTAAAAATGTTACTTTTTTAATAGTTTAACTTGGATTTAAGGATTATATAACCCGTAATGATGTTTCATATTTTGTATGCTTAATATAAAGGGATTTTAGGGAATCACTTCAGTTATTTGTTTACTCATTTACTGAGAATAATACTTTTTCTCATCATAGAGTTCTCCCCCAAGAATATTTGTGACATTCACTTTGTTTGAATCACATTTTTTGATTGATCAACAATTTTGTTGTGTGAAATTAGTTTTGATGAGAATTATTTTATGAATATTCATTTCCATTGATCACGGTTGTCAAATTTCATTATGTTATCATATCCATTAACTCGTCATTATGATTCTCTTGTTTCCATTATAGATATGTTGTATGATCTTGTTTTAGGGGTTGATCATTTGTTTGTTGTGGTGTGGAAGGTGTGAGTTCTTGATGAATGAGTTTTTCCTCTTGTCTACTAACCCTTTTATTATATTTAATCAATTCTGAGATGTTTGGATTAATTCCAGAGTTTCTTTTGTGATTTTTGTATTCTTCTTGTTGGTGGATCCCTATATTGGAATTTCAAACAGATTTTTAGGGGTAGGTGGTTCTATATATATCATGTATTGGTGAATTTCATTGCTCCATATTTTGATAAATTGTTTTATAAAAAAAATTTCATGACTTGATGATTGGATTTGTGTGTGTGGTAATAAATTATTGATAAAATATGCTTTTCAAATAGTTTTTGGTAAATAAAATGTAATTTCATATGATTTTGAAATTCATTAGTGAAATGGTCTTAAAATAATTATTTTATGGAAACAGTACAATGAATGGGTTTTGAAAATAGGGAACATGGGAAGCCTTATATAATCCAGAACAATTTTTAGTGATAGGACACATCCATTACAAGGGGGGTTTTAAGGGTGATTTCCTATGCTCCCTAGGCTTGTATTTTAGGGACTTGTTAATCCTATTTGGGGTTCACTTTCTGGGGTGTTAATGTACTCTCTAGACATGATGCATATGTATATAGGCTGGATGTGCATCTGATTGTCTTTGTTAGGCTTGAGTATCTCTGATATCCTGACCTAGTGTGATCCCTAACATAATGTTACCTACATATTTTTTCTGATTTTGGGATGTTTTGGCATGTAGTATTTTGGTAGTACTTCCAAGGAAATGATGTGACATGTGATACATATGTTTCATTAATTTGATATATCTACATTGATATACGTATATGAATTCATTTGAAAGAAATTGACACGATTTATTTGGAAATATTGAAAAAGTTGGAAATAATTTTTTTTTCGATTATATCTATATATATAAACTAAAAAATAAAATCATGCCTTTCTCTCATTATTATTGATCATTCATGGATTATTTTACAAGTAATTGTTAAGGAACTCTTGGGTGAGACCCTACATAGCATTTTAGTTCACACCATGCACACCTCATTGATGGTTCGTAGACCTAATTATGACATTCTATGTAGTGAATGGAAATGAGGTATAGTTAGGATATAATGTTTTATATCAGTTGGGTTTTGGGTAGATGGTGTTAAGATTGTGGGTGTTTTCATATACTATAACATGGAGTGATTGGATTAGCTATTTTGGTTTTTTCTTCCTTTTCATTTAAACATGTGTCTTAGACATTGTAGTGATGCATTTTTATTAGTATCGCTTTTGTTGATCGTTATCTATTAGAGCTTATATTTATCTATTCCTATGCTTCACTCATCTATATGTATATATTCAATTTTTTTCCTTGGGTTGTGTGGAATGATTATCTATGATTTTTGTTTGATTCCCTGTTTTTAGACACTAGTCTTAGGGGATTGGGAATTCCATTTGGGTATGTGGTGGATTGGGTCATTTTCTAATATTGAGAGTATATCTATGTTTGATGGTTACAAAATGGGATCATATAGAAGGTCTTCTCCCAATAGTCCTTATCTTGGGATGTTTGGAAGACTGTAGATTGGATTGTATGGACATTAGAGGTTGGTTTTGATGAGTGTCTCTCAAGATCATGCTAGGATGAGACAGCAAGATACCATGGGATGGTGGGATGTGAGTCACTTGTTTTTAGTTTTTAAATTAGTCACAGTTTTATGTTATGGGTATTCAGGCATGAACTGATATTATTCTATGTCTCATAATTTCTTTCGCTTTGGTTTGTAGTGGTGTGCCTCTAAGACGTGTTCCATATGTTCTACAAAAGGGTTCAACCAATACTCTTCAATGTAATTCTCCCATCAGTAATATGTTTATCAAGTATTTCATTTGATCATTTCATAATTTAGATCAGAAGGTACTAAAATCCAAGGGCATTGTCGTAGATGTAATTCTATGAGTTTCTGGATTATGTGATCAATCAGAAGAGTACTTATTTAAGAATCCACCATCCTTTATTGGTGAGAATGAACCCAGAGTGTTGGATGTATAGATTGACATGATCGATCAGATTTACAACTTACTTGGTACACCATATAGTATCAAGGTGATAGTTTTGGCATTTAATCATGAGGGACCTAGTAAGAGTTGGTGGGATCCCATGGTATAATAGGATATGTCTAGTGGATTAGAAAATAAGGGTTTCTAGAACATCTTATTTGATTTATTTTTTCCATAGTCATTAATTATGGTAAACAATCTAGAGTTCCTCTCTTTGGAGTAAGGAGTGCATCCACTATCATTGTACATCAATCATTTTATTCTGCTAGTTTATTATGCAAAAATGGTTGTAATGAATGTCCAACTGAAATTTTATAAGTACATATAATGTTTTCTACTGGATGTTATATCATAGTTATTTATAATAAATATTTTTACCTATGTTATGATTGTAGAAATAGCTACAATGGAAGAGATAAATGTGTCTAGAATGGTTTGATATTCTTCCTCATCTCTTCCACCATGTTCCATGTTCAGTGTAGTGCTAGAGAAGAAGAGGAAGCTGAAATATTATCACTTGAGTGGTGGAGGTGGTTCTCAATAGAAGGCCTCTTCGATACCTCTATTTTCATATAGATGTGTTTGTATGACTTTATATTAGTGTGGAAGGGTTGACCACACACATATATTTTTTTCTATACTAGAAATGTATCAAAATGATTTAGAACATTATGGTCATCGGTTGAATTTATATTAAGCTTTGTCTACACCTCTATAAGGACAAGGATCATTGACTTCAACAACTACTTTGGGGAAATAAAATGCGTCAAAGACTATATCTAATGTGTAGTTTGTCAGATGCGTGTGTAGGATAGTGAGAGGTACAATATTTGTTGCATCATCATTAGTAGATTCATTAATTGATACTAGTTATTCCCACTCGTTTATATATATACATTTTTTTGATATTATTAAACATCCAACGAAACTCATTTCCTTTTTTATAGAGCTAGTGTTATCCATTATAAAAAGTAAATTTTAGGGGGTTTGGGGTCAATTTATATTATTCATTGATGATGTGTAGTTAGTCTTGGATTTCCTTGTTCTTGATATATATCAATTTGACATCATCATCATCTTGGATTGGATTATTTTTAATAATTCTTGGGTTGATTTTTTTCAAAGGCATGTCTAATTTCATGAAACCTACGGGACCAATGAGATGTTCTTAGGACATTGGGATCTATGGTTTCTCCATGTAGGACCCTCCTTCTTAGATATCAGAAGTTTTTTATTCTAATGCAGTTGAACCCTCAATTGTTTACTCTATGGTCGATCATCCTTCTATAGTTCAATAATTTCCTATAGTTTTCCTAGTATATTTTGATGGAATTCCTCTAGATATGAATGTTGATTTTATGGTTGATTTAGTGTTAATAAGACTATTAATTTTGATACGTTTTTATCATATTACACCATAAGAGATGAAAGATATAAATTCTAGGTTGGATGATATGATTGTGATTGTTATTTCATTGTGTTTCTCCAGGGGAATCATCATTGCTCAATTAAAAGAAGGAATATAGTTTACTCTAATTTTGTGTAGATAGTCATATAGTGGACAAGGTCATGGTTAAAAATAATTATACATTGCCTCATGTAGATGATATTTTTGATTAGTTAAAGGAGATTAAAGTGGTCTTCAAACATTTATATTCCATCAAGTTATCGTTGGCTCAATATTCAAAAATCTTATATAACAATGGTGGATACCATAAGAAGGTTTGACCATTATGAATTTAATTTAATGAAGTTTGGTTAGACTAAATTTCCTTTAGTTTTGATTGATTTGTTTAATTGGACATTACATCAACATCTCAATAATTTTATGTTAGTTTACACCTAAGATATTTTGGTTTCTTCGATATTGGAGTTAAAGCACAAACAATGATTGAATCTGGTTGTGAAAATCATATGGAGACATCATTTTTATGGGAGGATTTTGAATTTCACTTTTTTTATTCAATAAGTTCAATTCCTTGGGTAGGTAATTTCAAATAATGTCTTATTAGTTGATCCATATAAGTTGGAGGATTTCTTTCATGGGAATAACCATGAAATATCTTTAAGATTATTTGTTTTTTTAATATTTTTAGATAATACAAATGGTTCATAAATGATTTATGAATTTTTTGTCAAATATGACTAGTCTAATAAGAAATGGAGTGAAATTAATGTGAGATAAAATGCGTCAGTCTTCATCAAATGAGAAGGAAATACTTCTAACCTCGACTAAAATTCATATCTTATCGGATCTTAGTAGTGGGTATGTAGTTTTTTGTAATTCTTTAGGTACTCTTTGAAATTGTTTTATCCTAAAAAATTATCATGTTGTAGATTAAGTCTCTCATCGACATTGACCTCATGAGAATAATTTCCCAAACATGGGGTAGATATTTTTTATTATTCCCGGGCATAAATATTTGCATCATTATATTTTGGGGTAAATGTTAAAAATAATTTCTTACTATAAGAGATTGAGATATTCCCTTCTCAGAAATACTTTAATAAATGGTAGTGATGATGGGTATAATAAATTAAGATGCTTGAATTAAATATCATCTACACCCCAAGGAGGGGAATTGATATTATATATTATTTTAGCAGGAAAATACCCTCGTAAGCTGTTTTCAAATTATAGGGTAATTGAAACCATATGGGATTATTTACTCATTTTTATCTAGAAGTTCAGATGATGTTTTAGGTATGGTTCTAAGCAATGATTAATTATATTCATCCCTATTAGAGTCTATTCTATAGTTCTAGCTTCATGAATATGAGTTCAGAGGAAATAGATAAACCCAATATAGTGGGGAGACCATTTCTAGTTGAGTCTATTCTATTTTGAGTATTGGGTTTTCTTCCAATTATTTGTGAGGACATTAGTTTTGTTTGATTTTCAATTTTATTCATGACCAATTAATTATAACTCTATGTAGAAATATTATGGTCGGATATAGTAGTTATGGTGTCTATGTATGATGCATGAAAATACTAAATATATGTCTGACTGTTACACCTACCAAAATATAAAGGCAGAGCAACTAAAACCTTCTGGTTTTTATTTTTCCTCTTATGATGTTGAATTGGAAATGGGAATAGGTATCCAAGTTTTTTTTGGATAAAATTAACTACCTAGGGGACGAATTCTATATAGGTGGTGATTGATCGGTTAAAAAAGTTAACTCATATTATTTTGATCAGTGACACAATAAATGTTTAAGATCTATGTAAGCTATATGTGAATGAGATTTTGAGGTTACATGACATTCAATATACCACAATTTCATCAAGGGATCCTAGGATTACATTATGGTTTTGTATAAATGTTCAAGAGGTGATGGGGACTATATTGAGATTGAATCCAATATATCATTAATAGATAAACTATCAGAAAAATATTGCAATTCAAATCCTGGAGGATATGTTTCATTATATTTTCTTGAATTTTAGTGGATCATGGGATATCAATTTGGTACCAGGTGAGTTTACTTGTAAAAAAACTTATCAATAATCGATTAGAATAAATAATTTCAAGGATTTATATGATCTTCCATGAAGATCAGTTCATTGTTTGTTAGAGGTGGGTAAATCTTCTTTGGGGGGATTGAGTGTTATTTAGGATACACCTACGAGGATTCAATATGTATGACTATTCCTGTTTACAACTCATCATTGATATAAATATTATCTGGATCCACAAAATATTCCATTAGTGTTTCACATAGGTGAATGGGTTTTCCTGAATATATCACCGTGGCTAACTGACTATCGGTATGGGAAATAAGTAAATTTTATATGGAGATATGTTAGACCATTTTGGTTCCCTAAGAAGCTTTGGTAGGTTTCATATTAGTTATATTTTTCGATTTAGTTGATATAAATTCCTGATGTTTTCCAAATATCATGGCTCAAAAAATTCCATTGTGAACCCCCCCACATGTTTTGATATGGGATGATATTTATATAGAGATAGGTTTTTCTATTATGGAACATCTAGTAGTGATCGTTGAATCCCATGTGGAAGTCATTTATGAGAAGTTGATTCTAATGGTCAGTGTGTTGTGAATACATGGATTAAATTATTAGGAGATTTTGGAATGCAATTTGTGGATGAGGGAGAGCTGGCATCACCTATTTACTAGAAATAATTTTTCATCATGACGTCCAAGGGATGTAATTTCGTATGGATTTGAGTTTTTAACATCCCATTACAATATTTCAAGTAATTCCCATCCCTTTACTTTTCCCCATTATCTTGTTGCATCATGGGATTCATAAGGAGGGAGGGAATGTTTTTTTCAAATTAACCAACAGTTCATGGATATATATTAATTCAAATTGATGGAGAATGGGTATAAGCACGTAATGGGTTAACATGATTTTCCATGGGTTTAGAGAATGCACTAGGTGGTTAGGGTTTTATTTTAAGAATCTGTTTATTTATTGTATATTTTGGAAATTTACCTTCTTGGTGGTAAAAATACATGATGTGTAATGTTTTAAAGGTTCATTTCATGAGCATATAGTATTGATAAAATATTACATGTCATGTATGGTTAAAAATATGGTTTTAAATAAAAAGGAGTTGGGTTTCATGGCATATGTGGGATTCAAGGATAACACAATGTATAAAGAGGTTACACATCATAATATTTTTTCAGATAAGGATTTTAGGGCACCGTATGTGTTTTTTATTTATTCAACATGAATACTCCATTATCTCTATCAGAATCTCCCCTCAAAAAATATTTTGGACCTCTACCCCGTTAGAATCACTTAATTCAGTGATCGATCTTCATTGTAGTTGGGTTGTATCTACCTGGGTGATTAATCATTCATTCTTCTTCATTACATTTGATCATAGTAGCATAATTTCATTTAATTATTCGATCTATTGACCTATGGTGATGATTCTCTTGTTTCCTTTCTATATTTGTTGTGGGATCATTTTCTGGGGGTTGAACCTTTATTTATTGTGGTTCGGTCACTGTGCATTCATGAGGTATTGGTTATTTCCTCTTCCCCACCGACCCTATTTTTAAATTGAATAAATTTTGATATGTGTTGATTTATTCTAGGGTATTCTTTGTTTTCGTTGTATTCTTCATTTTGATGGATCCCTTTGCAAGGTTGTTGAATACTAGTTTTGAGATTGGTGGTTATATCTCTATACATTTTTGGTGAACTATGTGTCTTTTTTTTGATGAATTATTTAATAAATTAAATGGAATTATTAGATGATTTTATTTGTGTGTATGGAAATTATTTTTTAATAAAATATGGTTTTCCAAATATTTTCTGTAAATAAAATGGTTTTAAAAAGTATTGTAAAATGGATTCATGAATTTTTTTTTCATATAAAGGTTTTTAATGAAATTGATTTCATGAATTGGCCTATAAAAGAGATAACATTGGATTCCTTGGGTACATAATGGGGAGGATTATCAATAAGAATCATCAACATTGATGGGGTATGGTCATCGGTGTAGTGTACTGGATTTCCATGATTTGTTTTAAAAAAATCAGTTGGATTATTTAATGACCGGGCACTGACAAGTCATGTGATTTCGAGGTCTGGTGTTCCTGGAAAGGTTTGTAGAAAAATGTTATGGGTTAAATAGCATGTGTGAGATGTTTTTATTTAATTGTGAAATAACTCTTTAAAGGGTGCCTGGATCATAAATCCAAGGGCACCGTTGTGTTTAGGATGGCGGGTTTATAAAAGGAACGACTTAATTTTAGGCAGTACGAGCCTCTAGTGAGAAAAATCAAAAATTGAATAACTTTAAATAAAAAAATTAAATAATGTTATTTTATTTTTTGAATCCATACAACTCCTGAATGGTGAGTCCTATTGAAAATTTGAGACCACCATTGATCTCGTGAGGGTTTTCTTTCCTTACACAGAGTCTAACATTAGCCGATGTGGGCCAATAGTGGAAAGAAGTTTATGGCTATAAATAAAATAATTGGATAAAAGTAATTTTATTTTCAAATCCTTAAAACATATAAATGGTAACATGGATTGGAAATTCTAGAGTGCCATTGATTTTGTTACGATATACTTCCATTAGGAAAAGCCTAACATCAACTGGTGCGGGCCAGATGTGAAAGTTTGATTTTGGGACGTAATCCAAAATAAAATTATATTAAAAAAGTAATTTTATTTTCAAAACCTCATAGATCACAAATTGTAACATGAATTAAATCTAAGACCACCTTTTAGTTCATAATTATATGTTCTCCTCAAGAAAGACATAACTTTAACCTTCATGGGACGATGGTGAAAGATATTTTTTAAAAATATTTTAAAGAAAATTAAAATGGTGTGTATATACGGTTTTCAAAACATATAAACGGGTACCTAGATTTAAAATATGAGGGTAATGTTACATCTAGAATGGTGAAATTACCTAATAATGGATCTATCCTCAACCAACAAAGGTCAAGGGAAAACATTAATTTTTAGTCATTTTTTGAAAAAAAAAATTAAACTTACAAAATATTAGTTTATTCAAAATTTGTTTTTTTACAACCAGTTGACTATTTCATCCCAAAAATGAAACAACATAATGGCACGATGACTCATTATAATAGAAATTTTGTGACATTTTTTGTCTTATAATTAGATGACAAGGATGGGGAAATAGATTTAGAACCTTAAATTCCCTTGACGAGCGAGGAAGGAATTCTCTCCATTGATGAACGACGATGAATCAAGAAGTGGAGACAAAAAATTTGAAGAACAGACCCAGGACTAGAGATCTATGAATGCCAATAGCTTTGAATGGATCATGAATCCCAATGGATGGATCACTATCATTGATGGGTCTTCCTCCAATCGATTCTTCTCGTGGTAATTGTTTAATTTTTAATTTGCCTTTCCCTGTTCTTCATTCAAGAACAATGAACGTAGATCAACCCAACAACAAGTTGATTTGTGGGTCACCTCTTCATGCGAGAGGGTGTTTTATATCTGGTCTTTTTTTAGGGGTCAAAATGTTGATCGAATCATGAAACTCCCCCATCCCATGATTTAAAAACACTAACATCGATGAATCAGGCGGAGATGAAGAAGGCCATGTTTCCTTCATCATTGGGTGTTCATGTGTTCTTTATGTCTGAAACTCTAAATTGACAGTGATGTGATTATTTGAGGCCATATTTGAGAAGAAGATGCCCCAAGGATCTTGGAGGAACATGTGGATTTAAGATCATACCTCCTAAGAGGACCCGGTGGTCAATAGAAGACCCAGCAAGTGCACAGGCGACTGGCGGTGACAACTCTTTGAAGTAGTCATGGGTAGATAGAATCACGCTGAGGTGGAGGTCGCAGCGGTGCAGTATGGGGCTGGTGGAAGTGGGCAGGAGGTAGCAGGTAGGTGGTAGGTGGAGGTAGATGCAGCCACCTGGCCATGTTGGAGGAGCGACCAGGGTCATGCAGGCCACGATGCATGGGCACACGGTCCAAAGGGTACTGTGTGTGGGACATGGAGTGGTCGGCTCATACTGGCCATGTGGCTCAAACTAGACTCCCAGAAGGCATCCTTGCTGGAGGATACTGGCCTACCATGTGGCCTGGGATGAGGGTAGCGAACCAGGCCGATGGGCGGCCTTGCCTAGAAAATAACCAACACACCAATTTCGGGCCCTGCCAGATGGAATTGGGTCACTGGGTGACCTGGTGGGCTAGACCCATGGTAGAATGGGGCCAGGTCCAACAAAGCTTAATTGGTCTGGCCCAGTGTCTAGGCCGGATCTGGTTAGGTCAGATTGGTCGAACCGGGCTGGGTCATACTGGACCCCCGGTCCAGGTTTGTCCAGTCAGTCTGACTAAGTTGAATCAGGCACAAACACAACTAGCCCATGTTTACTAAAATGACTACATCATTCAGACCGAGTGTTTGATTGGAATTTCATTTGTGGTGTTGGAACCCTCATGACGAGGAAGTTCTTTTGGAATGATCTAATGAGACTTCTGTGGTAGGTGAGATGTGACTGATGGATTGAGTTGTAGATTCTCCTAGAATCAAACATAAAATGTGTGGGAATCTTCTGGCTTTTTGAGCCATGAAGACCGTTGACGAGAGGGTGTAAATTAACCTATTGGACTATATGATAAGAGACCTTGTGTGGACCAGCAATACAAGACCCTATGTGGATCAGCTATAAGAGACCATGTGGGTATTACCTACAAGAGATCCTGTGAGGATCAACTACAAGGGATCCTATGCAGATCAGCTAGAAACGACCATGTGTGGATTAGCTATGAGTGACCCTATGTGGATAAACTATAAGTGATGATTTTTTATCAGCTATAGGTGGCCATGAGTGGACCAGCTATGATGGCCAAATTAAGAATAAACTCTATGTGCCCTTGAATACCCACAGTGAAGAGTGGTTCTATGTTACCCAACAGACCATTGATACTCATCAGGGATAGTACCTCAGTAGTCCAAGGTGTTGAGTGTATGATTTATTTTCTTTTCTTTACATACATTTGATTATACCAATGTGATCTAACAGTACCTTTTACATGTCTTCTTTTGTGGTATTTCACATGTCTTTTGGGGTCCCTACTTAGTATTCAGTTAATCACCCTAGTATAGGTTTTCCCCGCACATGTCATGTCCCATGTATTTGAACGACCCTTTGACGGAAACAATGGTGGTCCGGGACCAAGTGGTGTATAGTGATATACGATGGACGGACGATACGACGGAGACCATGGTGGTCGTGGATCAGGAGGTGAATAGTGATATGTGACATATGGGATTAATTATATCGATACATGCATCTACCGTTCACCTACCCTTTGTAAGTGGTCTCAAGAAAATGGATTGTGGAACTTGTACTTTCCTTTGTGGAGCTGTGATTGTATTGCAGCCCCTTTATCCTCTAGTATTTATTCTACTTACTATAGTTCTCATAGTAACAATTGTGGTTTACATTGTGTTTACATTCTGTAGTGTGTGCGTTGTGAATGTATATAGTTTTAAAGGAAAATGCCTCCCCTTTTGAGATATGACTATTTGGTGCTACAATCAATCCTCGGGCCTATGGAAGGTGAGCTTGGGGTAGTCACAACACGGTCCCTATGGTATTGGTCATGATAATGTGGTTTCATAGTAGGTTGTTTCTGCCTCATAGACCGGGAGTCTTTGGTTTTTTTGGAAATAGAGTTATGTGTTTCAAGATACACTCCCTGTCCATGGATTCCAGTGGTGGTGCGGAGGATGACCTATCCATACACTAGGGCCATGAATTCTATTTTCTGACCTTGTACATGAAAACACTAATAGACAGTGGCCTGGAATTATTTCTTATGATCTTTCTGAGTCAGTGTCAGCTAACCAAGTGTAATCTATTAATCGTGTTTCATCTTGATCTCTTTTAAGATGCCTCCACAAAGATAGCCTTCCCGAATTCCAACACACGACCACAAGGATGGTCTATATAGTGAAAAGACTTGTGTATATTGATTTTTCAAGAGATGGCACCTTCGGGTGGTGTCCTAGCTTTACCTCCACCTATTGTTCAATAGTTATTATCAGTGCATGTGGTAGAGGATTCATGATTACCGAGTTCCTTACATGATTTTCTAAAATAGTGATCTCTCGGGTTCACGGGAGAGAAAGATCCTCAGGTCACTGAGGATTGGATGGATGTAGTGATACGAGTATTCTACTTAGTGAGGATGCCACATGAATAGATGGCGGTTCTATCCGCGAGCTATCTACAAGGTGTGAGTAGTGGTAGAGTAGAAGGGAGAGAAATAGGAGGGAGTATACATTTCAACATGTTACAACAACCACCCAAATGTGATACATATCAGGCTCCGGGATGTGGAATATTGGGGAAGGGGTAACAGCATGTAGCTATCCTTATCCACATAGCAGTAGAAGTTTTGAGTTTTTAGTTACCAACAGTACTGGACAGGTATAATGGCCTCTTTCCAGAGGATGCTCCAGGACTACCTCCTCAAAGAGGGCAAAACATCTACATTGATCTCTACCCTGGTACAAAAATTTTATCTATTCCATCATATCGAATGGCTCTCATAGAGCTATGAGAGCTGAGGTTACAGTTAGAGGATTTGTAGTGGAAGGGTTTCATAAGGCCCAACATTTCACATTGGGAAGCCCTAGTGTTGTTCTCTAATATGTAAGAAGGAATATTGAGGATATGTGTGGAATTTTGGCACATGAACCATGTAACCATGAAGAACAAGTATCCTGGATGGAGGGTTGATGACCCCTTCATTCATCTGAAGTGAGAAAGAAGTTTATCTAAGAGAGACATCATATTAGGTTATCATCAGCATCAAATATGATATTAGGACATCTCGAAGATGTCTATCAGATCTCTCCACAAACACTACGAGTACATAGTGATGATGTTTGGAATGACGAACAACCAAACAGTGTTCATGGGATACATGAATATGATCTTCCATTCGTACTTAGACGAGTTTGTAGTGGTCTTCTTTGATGACATATTTGTGTATTCTGTGTCCAAGGAGGAGTATGCGAAACACCTAAGGATCCTTCTGGACACACATTGAGAGGACCAACTTTATGGATATCACTATAAGAGTGAGTTAGGGATATGAATGTTCAATTTCATAGGACATTTCATCTCATAGTCTTGAGTTGCGGTGGATCTAGTGAAGATCGAGGTGATGCTTCTTGGGAACCACCCTTGAGGCGTCCTGAGGTGCAGATTTTCCTTTGGTTGGTTGGGTACTATCGGAGGATTGTACCTAACATCACAAGAGTGGAAACACCCATGATTAGATTGATGAATAAGGGGAAAGACTTCGTGTGGATATAATGATTTCATCAGTGATTTTAGTAACTGACGTAGATCTTGATGAGTGTTCATATCTTGGTATTTCTAGAGGAATGCGCTGACTACATTGTGTACTATGACGCATCAGGAACCATGATTGGTTATTTCTTGATGTAAGGGAAAATAGTGATTTCTTATGGCTCACAACATTTGAGACCGCATGAACATAACTTGGTGACTCATGACATTATGTCGGATGTGATAGTATTTTCCCTAAAAATGTGGTGACACTACTTTATGGGTAAACAATTCATCGTCTACTCTGACCACAAGAGTCCCCGGTATGTCTTTTCTCAAAAGGATATGAATCTAAGACAACAAAAATGGATATAGATCCTCCAGGACAATGAATTTGGGATATTCTATACTTACAGGAAGGGAAATGGTGGAATATTCTCTAAGTAGGAGATCAGGTTCAAAGATACTAAATGTGGCCTCATAGTAGTTAGCCTCACTTCAGGTATCCTTTGTGGATATAGATGAGGTACCTTTTCTTCAGATGATGTTAGTTTCCCCTACACTCATACAATGAGTTAGGGAGGTGTAACACAGATATTCCATTTATGAGGATACACATACCCCTATGTGCACAGGGCCAATCATAGTTGGATATTAAAAATGTGGGGAGCACACCATCCATTTCAGAGGATGAATAGTAGTACAAGTGGCTTGCGGGAGGAGGTTTTGATATAGTTCTACAAATACCCTTTGGAGGTACATCCATGTTTAATGAATTTGTAACATGACCTCTAATGTTAGTAATGTTGGTCAAGGTTGAAGAATTTCATGGTATAGTTTGTCTCGAGATACCTCACTTTTCATAAAGTGAAGGCTGAGAACCACATTCCTACAGGATGGAAACAACCCCTCGAGAAACCAGGGTGGAAGTGGGAGGAAATATCAATGGACTTCATGACAGGCTTACCCTATACATATAGGGGGCATAATAGCATCTATATGATCATAGACTGACTCACAATGTCAGCCTAGATCCAATCTATTCAAGAGAATGTTTTAGTAGAGGGTTTGGGATTCATCTACATGAAGGAGATAGTTCGACTCCATGGAGTCCCGTCTAAGATAGTCTTCGATAGTGATGCACAATTTCATATGAGTTATGGAAGGGATTGTAAGTGGATTTTGGGACATAACAGCACTTGAGCACAGCCTTCCACCCACTGGAGGATGGTCAGACAGAGACGGATATATAGACCTTGGAGGAAATTATTCATTCTTGGGATCTTAATTTTGGTCATAGTTGGGAGGAACGCCTACCACTGGTGGAGTTTTCATACAACAACAGCCACCACTCCACCATCTGTATGGAACTATTTGAGACACTATACGGATAGCCACACTGGTCACCATTTTGCTGGACAGACTAAGGGGAGTCATCAATCTTGGGTCCGGAGATGATACATGCTACCACAAAGAAGGTGTAGGTCATCTAATAGTGGATGAATACTATAAATAGATGATAGAATTCCATTTCTGATAAGTGATGGAGACCCTTGGAGTTCTAAGAGCGGGTCCATTTATTCATACTGGTATCTCCTAGATGAGGGATACAAAGATTTTTCTAGGGCAGAAAGTAATCATTGATGTTCATATGAACATTCTAGATATTGCGTACAGTGGGTGAGGTGGCATACCACTTGGATCTACCACAACCATTAAGAGGTTTCATGAAATCTTCCATGTATCCCAGCCGAGTATATACGTGAATGGCCCTATTCAATTCATCAACCATGAAAAGATGGAGATTGATGATGGGGTGACATTCGAGGATTTCTTGGTGGATATGGAAGACTGACAAGAGAGGATCCTTTAGGGAAATTCGATTCCTATGGTGCTTGTTCATTGGCAGCACATGAATCTTCAGGAGAGCATGTGGGAGTGGGAGGCTCAGATTCATGCCTAGTACCCCCTCCCCCCACTTTTGTATTGATTAGACCTTATTTTCTCTTACTAGGATGTAAAGACCAAAATGTGGGAGTAATGTAATGTCTCGTAATTCCATGAATATTTCATTGAAAATTAAATGGGATTATTACAAGACCAGGGGAGAAACAATGTGTGATTCCAAAGCCGGACGTGCCTGAAATGGTCTATCGAAAAATTTCATGTTTTAAATAGTGTGTGTGGGTAGTTTCCATGAAAAATATGATTAACTCTTATACAGGTACCCAATTTCGAAATCTAAGGGCATCGTTGCATTTAGGATTGTGGGTTTACCATATGTACGACTTATGTTTAGTCGGTGTGGACCTCTATTGAGAAAACTAGAATACATAATAACTAAAAATACCATTACTAAATATAATTGGTTTATTTTCTAATATTTATAACTCAACAAAGGGGACATGAAGTGAAAATTCAAGACCATATTTAAGCTCGTGAGGGTTCTCTTTCCATACGTAGGTCCTGAAATTGGTCGGTGCAAGCCAACAATGGATGGTAGTTTTTGGATGTAAATAATATAATTGAAAAAATTTATTTTATTTTCTAATATTTATTACTTATAAATGCTAAATTGGATTAGAATTCTAAATGTACCATTGAGCTCATGATGTCTTTCTTCCCTTAAGAAAAATCCTAACATCGATTGGCCTGGGCCAGATGTGGAAGTTTCTTTTTGGGATTTAACCATAAATAAACTATTTTAAATAATGTTTATTTTATTTTCAAATCATAAAAAATTAGAAACCATAACTCAAATTTAAAATCCAAGAGGACTATTGAGTTTGTAATGATATGTTCTCATTAAGAAGGACTTATCCATTACCAGTGTGGGTTGAGGGTGAACGATAGATTTGACCTTTTCATAAGAGAATTAAAATGGCATGCATGTGCGATTTTGGAAATATCAAAATGGGTTACTAGACTGAAAATCCAAGGGTACTATTTCTTCTAGAATGGAGACATTACCTATTAATGGTCCTAACCCTGACTAGTGCGGTCTGGGGTTAATATATAATTTACAATCATTTTAATAAAAATAAAATAAACTTAAACATGTTTATTTTATTCAAAAGTTGATTCATTGCGACGTAGTGACGAGCTGACTGTTTCATTCTATAAATGAAATAGTGGAATGTTGTAATGACATAGTGTAACTGAAACATTGCAATGTTTGTTTCTCTATTAATGAGATGATGTGTTTGGAGAAACAAATTTATATTTGAAAATTCCTCCAATGAGTGAGGAAAAAATTATCTCTAATGATGACTGCTGGAGAATCAGAATGTGACAATTTCACATTTTAAGAATGAACACGAGACCAGAGATCGAAGAAATCCAACTGATTTGAGTGGATCATGAATCCCTATGGACAGATCAACATTAGAGAAAAGACTTTCCTCTTATCAAGGTTTATCCTGGTAGGGGTTTTCATTTTTATATTCCATTCCCCATTATTATTTATAAAACAATGACTTG
The DNA here is from genome assembly GCA_963277665.1 of Viscum album. NCBI lineage: Eukaryota > Viridiplantae > Streptophyta > Magnoliopsida > Santalales > Viscaceae > Viscum > Viscum album. The sequence goes on from OY728123.1 coordinate 778,006,060, forward strand.
GGATCAACCCACAAATATGTTGATACACGGGTAACATGATCTAGTGGGAGGGTGTTTTACATTTGGGTTTTCACTTTAGGGTTTTATTATTGATACAATATTGAACCCTCCCATCCCAGGATTTATAAACTATAATGTAGAAGTATCAGGGTGACATGATCAAGGCCTCGATTCCTCCTTCGTAGGTCATTCATATGTTCTTTAGGACCAAACCTCCAAATTGATGGAGAGGATATATTTCGAGTCCACAAAAAAGAATATGGCACCTTGAGGAGCTCCAAGACATAGGTGGTTCGGGGATCAAATCAATGGTGCAGACCCGGTGGTACGTAGAAGACCATGCCCTCTTACTAATGACTAGTTGAGGTGGCCTATGGAAACGACTGTTGTTTGGCTGCAGCAAGCCGAGGTGGAGGTCCTGGCTAGTCGAGGCTGTGACAGAGCATCATGGGGCTGGCAGCAGTGGGATGAAGGCTGGGGGAGGTAGATGCGGCCAACATGCCATGTCAGTTATACAACCCACACCATGCGGGATACTGTGTGGTGGCATGCCATCCAGTGGGGACCATGTGCGCTTGAACCGGAATCCCAGTGGGCATCCAGGCTGGTGGAAACTAGCCCACCATAGAGACAGGGGAAAGGGGGGGAGAACCAGGACATAGGTGGATGGGTACAGAACTCATGCCAACCAATTTTTGACGGATAGGCTTGTAGGATAAAACCATGATATTGTGCAGCTCAGTCTAGGAATGAACCATCCAGCCTATTGTGGGCCAGGATAGATGGAATATGGTTGCTGAGTTACCCGACGAGCTGGACCCACAAACTAATCGAGCTGATTCAATCAAGGAACAATGGTTATGGGCCAGTGGCTAGGCTGGACAGGGTCAACTCAGGCTTGAACTGGGTTAGGTTGGGTCAGTCGAACTGGTCTAGGTCATTCATGACCCTCTGGTAAGGTTGGTTGGGTCGATCTAACCAGGTTAGACCGAGCCCAGACACGAGCAGTCCCAGTTTACGAAAACACAAATATCATTCAAACTAGGTGTCTGATTGGTGTGTTTTTTGTGGCATTGTAACCCTCTTGACAGGATTTGATTTTTTCAATGCTTTAAGGAGACTTTCTAGGTAGTTGTGATGCGGCTGATGGCTTTAGGAGTAGATTCTCGCATAATCAAGTACACTACTTATGGGAATCATGTGGTTGGATGAGACATAAATACCGCAGATAAGTGTGTACAAATGACCCTACATACCTAGATAATATGTGTCCACATGTGGAATAGCAACTAGCGACCCTGTGTGGATTATCTATGATCTAACCTATTTGGATATTCAATAAGAAACATTATGTGGATTAGCAATAGGCGACCCTGTGAGAATCAGCTACAAACCACCCTATGTGGATTAGATACAAGAGACCATGTGTGCATCAACAAGAAGCAATGGTGTGTGAATCAGCTACAAGAAACACTGTGTGTATCAGCTACAATTTACCGAGTGTGGATTAACTCTAATTGACCCTGTGAGGACCAGCTATAATGTCTTATGTGAGATGTGACTCTATTTGACCTGATATTCCCAAAGTGGGGAGAGGCATTGTGTGACATAGTAGACCCACGATACTCATTAGGGATGAATACTTCTATAGTCAATGGTGTTTAGTGTAAAAATAAAATTTTTTCTTTGCATACATTAGATTATACCAGAGTGAGTTGATATTACCTTGTGAATATATATTTTTGTTCTCTTTCCCTTGTGTTTTGGGGTCCCTACTGAGTATTGTGTTAATCACCCCTACATGAAATTCACCCAGATGTGTTGGGTACCATACAGATGATCGATGCTATGACAGAGCCCTTGGTGGTCTGAGGCAAGTGGTGCTCAGTGAGATGGTATCGACTAATTATTCGATAGATACATTGGTTACTTGGGACCAGGTGGTGTACAGTTATACAGAATGTACAGGTGTAATAATACGAGTACAAGCAGCTACCCATCACCTACCCTTGATGTGGGGTATTATGGAGACTGACTATGGTAGTTGTTAATTCATTTGTGGTTTTGGACTTTTATTCTAGTCACTATGTCATTCGGTTTGTATTATACACCAAATAGTTGTCTCTCTGACAGTTTCGGTTTACTTTGTGTTTACATTCCACAGTTTGAGCTTTGAGTTCATGTAGATGTTTAAAGGCCAATGCCTTCCCTTTTGGGATATTCCTATTTAGTGCTAGTATCCATCCCTTTCTCTTTAGAAGGCGGGCTTGGGGTAGTCTCAGCATGGGCACTAAGGGACAGGTCGTGGAAATGGATATTTCATATGCTCCCTAGGCCTATTGTTTCTAGAGACCTATTTGACCTATTATGGGGTTCACGTTTTATTTTGTTCCCCTACTTTATATATTTGATGAATTTTTTACATAGTCTTGATATACACATGATTTTCTATGTCTTGTATGAGATTCCATTATATGTAGACCTTGTTTGATCCCTTACATTATAATACCTATGCTTTTTTTAGATCTAGGATACTTGGGATTGTACTATATTTGTTGTACTTCCATGGATTTGAAGTGATATGTGAGACATGGTGTTCATTGATTTGATATATCATCTTTGGTATATGTTTGTGAAACTATTTTACTCTAATTTTCCTATTATATTTGGAAAAGAAAACAAGGGGAAATTGAATATACTTTTCATGCTTTTGATATAAAGACTAGTAAATGGTATATCATGAATTTTTTAAAAATATTTGAACATGATCACATTATTATAAAGAGACATGTTATAGAACACCTTTGGGAGACCACTGTTCTAGTTAGATCAAACCATACATGCCCCTTTGGTAGTGTATACAACTTTTCATGTCTTTCCATGTAGGGAAATGCAAGGTGTCATAGATAGGCAGTTAGGTTTTCGATCTTTTTTTTGGGAAGCTTGTGGTGAGATGGTTAGTATTTTCCCATGCTATCATCAAGAGCTTTTGGGGTAGATATTTTGATTTTATCTTCCATTATAGTTGGTAAAGACTTTTGTTGACTATTTCCAACCTTTTCAGTTGTATCACTTCCATTTTTCCTCGTCGGTTATTGAATATATTTATCTCATCATCTATTCTTCTCAACTATATGTATATATTCCATGTTTTTTCTTTATTCTGGTAATTTTTTCCCCCTAGTTGTTTTTTGATGACTGGGTGCTTGTCGTTAGTCCATGGGGATTAGGAACACACTTTGAGATTATTAAAGATCAGGTCAGGTAACTGTATTGAGAGGGTATCTTGGTCATTTCATTACCGAGGGTATATAGAGTACCACTTTCAATTTTAATTAATTGATATCTAATGTAATTCAAAATCTATTTAAATGACTTTAATCCACATTAGATATATAAATAATCAATATCCAATATTTTTATCATCATACTAATGGTCAATATCAATGTACCATTCATACATAATAATATATACAATGATATTTGTTATTGGAATTAAAATGGAAGTTGGGATTAAAATCCTCCTCTGTTGAAGTTCTCATATTTTACTCCAATATTAAAATAGAACTATATAACGAATTTTATGCCAAGAGATGAAAAACAATGATATTCGAGGATGAAGTGGGAGATGAAAATATATTAAGACTATATCATTCTTATGAATTGGTTGATAATGATCAAACCATTTAGTGACATTTTAATGTGGAGAAATGTCAATAAATGATATATAATGATATCCAAAAATGATATATTATGTTTTAAATTAGTTATATTGTATTCATTAAAAATAACCATAAAATAAGGTTATTAAATTTTGGATGAAATGAATGTTTAGAAATAGATACGTAGGTTTCTCAAAGATTGTGGACAACATGGGGACTATCATATATCTATTTAGGATTCTATAAAACATCTCCCAAGTTCTTAAAATGTTCCATGTATCATTTTTTAGGAATTATATACATCATCCATCATATGTGTTTAACTCTGAGGTTACACAACTGAAATGTCATATCCTATATTAGAAATAACCTGTATTGATATTCAATAAGAGAGATAATATACTTGGAAATAAGATAACTCACTTTCAAATATTTATTTGGAGAAAGAAAATGTTAGAGGAAGATACATTCTAACATGAAGATATATTGAGACAAAATTACAAATCAATTTTCTTGTTAGTAGAGATACATTGAGGATAAAATTCATTAATGTAGTACAATGTAACATATCAAACATTGAGTGGTATATTTTATCAAACTAAAGAACTTGTATTTGATAGACTATTTTAAAAATCATATTGAACTAAGAAAAACAATGACTTATTATATTATGGTAAATTTTATAATTGAATAAAAATTACATAATAGTTCATCACATAAAATTTTGAAAATAACATGTTGAATAAAATAATAGGTAAATAAAAATAAAAAGGAATAAAGTATTCATCATCTCAATCACCCTTGAAGATCCTTATACCAATGATAATTATTGAAATAATAAACACAATTTTAAATTTTATAAAAATTCAGGGTTTAAATTATTGAATTTTATGAATGATTTTAATGAAGTATGTAAGGAAATAAATAGGATTGGAATAGAAATATGTGGCCATTATAATAGCATTGCACATATATGATTGTTGGAAATATAAGATCATTGGGATTAAATTTTCATTAGGTATATATAATCATAAGATATAATAATTTAAGGTTGTGATATATTATTTGGTTTGTGGAAGTAATATTTTATTAAGGAATTCAATGTATCGCTAATAATGTAGTTTTTGAATTGGTGAGTACAAATAAAAGTAATCACATTATAAAATTACTATATAAAGGGGGAATCTATGAAATCATGTTGGTGATGTTTTTCTTAGGAATACATATTATCTAATCTTGGAAATGAGGTATAATCACCTCGGTTTGACCTAGACTAAACCCATGTCGAGAAACCATAAGAATAACATTAGTGTAATCATCTATGAGAGGTGTTCATGTTTGGGAAAATCACTACAATATCTATAGTAGAGGAATCACCACTTACGACTATAGTTATTTCTTATCTCACACTATGTGATTATCTGGAACTTGTAAGGAGTTTTATATATAATTTAGGATGTTATGAGTGTTTAATTATTCATTTAATAAATATTATTTAAAAAATATTAGATTTTATAATTATGGGAACTTTTATACATTACGCATTTTATCAAATTAAATATTTTTAAAATTGTTTTTTAAAAATTAATATATTATATTTAACCCAACTAGATCTGTAGAAATCAACAAATTTCTAGAATATATATAGTTTAAATAAATGAAAAATCAGTTAATATTAAAAATGATATATTTTTAAAAGTTTTTTTCTTCTAATTGTTGGATAATTTTATATTAATAAAATAAACTTATAAATATTAATGAATGATTTTAATGAAATTTATTATTTATTTATATATTAATGTAAATAAGCATACATAAAATGATTTTAGTTTGTTTTAAAATAAAATAAAGTAAATTTGTGTTAAAATTGATATATTTAAACACATTTATTTTTTTAATATATTATATAATTTTTACTAAAAGTTAAATTTTCATTATGGGGAATTATAATTTGATTACATAGAATCAATATTTTTAATAATCACATAAATATTGGTAAAAGGTTTCATATTGAATTTTTATTAGAGAATAATTTTCATTGCTAGTAGTTAAATTTAGGAAAAGGAGGTAAATTGACATTATATAATTTTTGGATAATAAAATTAATATTTTGAAATTATCAAATTCATTTATTAGGCATGGGATTAAATCCGTAAATTTTAAAAAAAATCCTTCCATATCTCTCATGTGATTCAATAATTTACCCTTATGAACTCATTTTTTCAAATAAATATCAATCATATTAACATATAAAACCGAATTTCCATTACAAATTCCAAAAAAATAAATTTGTCTTCGTTATCTTGAATATAAACATGAATTTCATCTCATAAATTCCTCCCCAATGTTTTTTATCCTTTCGTCACTTGAATATGGCCTAAGTCCTTTATTTTGAAGGAAGATGTTTCGATATGGAACTGTTCAATCAAATTAAGTAACAATTTCTTCTTGATCTAGTTAATTTTTTCTTCTTATATATAATATTATTAAATAATAACAACTAATAAATTCACAAGTTTTATAAATAATTATATTTCTATAAATATGATATTAAAACTATAAAAATAAACACTCTTATTCATTAGTGCTACATGTACTTATTTGGATCTATTCATCCCCACACATCATTGATTGGATATTATCTTCATCATCTCCATTAGGAATATATGAAAAAACATAATATATTTTTAATATAATATATTAATAAATAATTTTAATTATGATCATTTTCCTTGAAGTAATACAATAAAAGTAATTCCCATTATAAATTATAACATTAATATTAGTAAATTCAACTGAAAGATGAACATTATAAATTTCATTCCGAAGAACCATACCTAAATCCTAAATCAAGTTATACAGGTAATTTATAAATAATTACTATAATGATCAACTTTTTAATTGATTTAATTTAATCATAAATTTAGTCTTTTATAAGAATTTAAGGTGGTTAAGTCACAGATTATTTAGAATTTTCAATTCGGGTTGGGTGGTCTAATTTGATTTTGTGATTCATTTTCTAGTTATAAGGTTTGAGGATTGAATTATGAATATTTTTTGTATACATTGAGTATTAAAACGATTTTTAGGTGTATGGTAAGGGTTGAAGGGTTTTCATATTCATCATTTGGTTACAGATGACATTGGGTAACTAATGTTCTTTAGAGAGGCCCATATACTTAGATTATTCCATTGAGTCTGGTAGTAATACAACAATTACCTAGTAGGATCAAGTGTTACTTTTCATTAAAAAGGGTATGATTCTGCTCAATCAGCTTAATCAAAATCGAATAATCCATAGTTTTATAAGTCTTACCTAGATATGGAATCCTTAATCTTTGAAGAACATGTGATCTAATGATTTTACTGAAGTCATTATGTTCGCTTCACTCTAATCATCTTTGATCCTATGTTTCATTATCATATGAAGTGATTCCAACACTGGAAGGGGTAAATACTTTCTCTCGATGGTCCCAATATTAAGAGGATAACCCAAGTAAAATCACCATAATGATTTATTCCAAGGAAAATAGAAATACTTTATCCAAATAAATAAATTAAATTAAATATTTAATTAATTCTCCAAACATACCTCCAATTGGATATATATCTAAACACCATACACAAACCTATTTTTGGTCACACCTAGGGTGAAAATCTCATTCAGTACTCAATCATGGTCTTAGATTTCTGATTCAAGCTTCTGTTAATAGTTATGAAATTTTCGTTAATAAACAACGTACCAATAATTTTAAAAAAAAAATATTTTAATAAAATTCATTTTGGGAATACCGAGTCATAGAATCACATTTTTTTATGAGCTCTTGGATATAGAAATATATTTTGATACATTTTAGTGTCTTACAATGGAAAACTAGGTTTCTAGACATCTAGTTATTTTTATATGGTGTAAACAATTCCCTATGACTAGATATATCATTTGTTTTGTTTATGTCATGACATTAAATGTTTCAAATGATGTTATTCTCTTACAGATCTATTGATTCAGAAGGTTCTCCAGTAGTTCTGTATTTTCATCTCACTTTTTTACATGAGTGAAGTAAATGTAATATTCAAAAATTTATTCTTTTGTGTGTTGTATCTACTACCCATTTTGATATATTATATCATGAAATATTTTATATTCATTTTATTTAAATGTTTCATTTCATGATTAATACTTTTGGGGCTTTTGATTGAAATTATTCCACATTTTTAAGGGGCTTTATCTCAATTTACATTCCATTAAAAAAAGTTTTTTATTTTGAACATTATTACTTTTATGCGGTGTATATTCTTCTCTATGACATTAAATATCATAAATTTCATTTATTTTATGATATTAATGGTTTCAATTGATGTTATTATTTCACAGATCCCATCGTTTAAAAGTTACTCATGTAGTAAGGGCTTTTCCAATCTAACATCTATTTTAATGATATACATGCCATATTCACCACTTATTTTTATTTTATGGTGTATATATTTACTATGAATTTATTTTATTATTATTATTCATGAATTTATTGTGATTTAAATATACATTTGATGATATATATTTCTTGGGGTATATAGTTTCAAATTAACCAATGTGGTAATAGATTTTTGTCACAATTTTCCTTATTTGAGTGCATTGTTATGGTATACACCTAAATTATTCATTGATGTGTATATAATGATCCGTTTCCATGTTATATCATATTATCATGATATTTTATATTTAATTTAGTGTTGTTATATTCATGGGTATTATGACTCAATCATTTCAATGTGGTATGGGACACTTTGATTGTTAAAAGATTATTTTCCTAAAGAATGTTGTTAATGATCTTGGAATGTATTTTCATTAATAAATGTAAAATAACCATGTTATTAATTATCCTAAATTGTGGATATTTTACATTTATTCCATACTCATTCTTCCTTTTGGGGTATTATGATTGTTTCAAGGGGGTTGTAACGAACTTGTTGAGGCCCAAGCATGATGTACATGGATATTGCATTAATTTTTCAGAATACTTAATACATAAAAAAAACAGACACCCAAGGATCGTAATAGTTTAGTATCTTTGGAATCTCAGAATATAATCTTATAATCATGGTGAAACATCTTTAAATTATTCCATAAATATCTTCCCCTTTTTTTCTTACCAAAAGGCATTCTTTGTATCCTGGTGAAAATAAAACACAAAAAAGGTGAGTTCAAATGCTCAGTAAGGGTAAACATGGATAACATAAAACAATCCATAAACCTTTTAACGTAAAAATATAAACATTAAAAATAAAAATCCTAAGTAATGACATAATTCTTTCCAGTACATAAGTCATATATCACAAAGGAACATTAATCATGATAAAATAGCAAGGGAATAAAATATGTAATTGTTAAAAACCATTAATCACATGATATTTTTTCCATTGAAGCCAAGGCATTGCTGCCAGGACCACCATAGGGGACAAAGTCCTTTACTGAACCGAGTTCACTCCTCGTTCCAGTCCTATATCACTAAACCCGATTAACTTTCCATTCTAGAAATGTCTATCTCATGAGATATAAATCATTATTCAAGTCATTTGAGGGAGATATAGTTCCCACCCATCTCATAATTAAATCATTCCTTCGTGTGCCACAAAATAAACATAAATCATTCATCAAAACCCAATGAATAAAATGGGTTTCATAAACATCATCCCATAATAACATAACCCATATAGAATAAATGGAAATAATTTCATCATAATAAAAATTAAACCATGTACATAATAGAGAAATATACTTGACACATAAATATAATAAATAATGTCATCTTAGAAGGAAAATGGTTTGGGTAAAACACTTAAAATGAATTCATGAAGAAAATATCATTTCCTCTTCAAAATCATTTTCTTTTATCAAAATGTCTTGAAACTTTAAATTAAAATGATTATATTGAAAATAATTATGAGATCATTTATAATATGATTCATGGAAATAAGTTGTTAAGAAACCGTAAAAATCTGTTCATTCTGTATAAGTTAAAAAAACATTCTCCTCGTACTTTTGACAAAAAAGTCAAAAAGTGTCTCGTATGGTAAAAAAAGAATGATTTCATACATACAATGTAGTGAAAGTAAAAAATTTCTAAAAATGACATTAAACATACATGAAAATATTTTTTGAAAACATGGAGATGGATGATAAATATACCCCCAGTAAATACTTATGAATAAAAAATATCACATAAGAACGAGATTAGAATAATTAAAACATACCAATTATGATCGGTGAAATCATATGTGTCATAAAATAAAGAAAATTACATGCATATATAAATATAATAACCTAATAATAAATATCACAAAACATTCATGGGAAGCATGAACACCATACAAAATAAATAGATGATGATTAAGGAATATGTCTCACAAAAATAAAAGTGAGACGAAATAATCCTTTACCTTTTGTCCAATTTCTTTTGTATGTGTCTGAGACTCCTATATATTTTGTTTAAACATATTATTAACTTGTAACAGAAACATAATAATATTTATGATGTCATATATGAACTCTTTATGACTTTATATTACCTGTTCATTTGTCAATTCCATGTTAAAGTAGTGTTTTGGGTAAAATTGTTTCATTTGTCATATGTGTTTTGACTTGTAATTATTCATATGATTACATAGATCAAGATTAATTACTTTTATAATGTAAAAAAATATTTTATATATAATATATTCAGAATAATATATATATATATATATATAATAGATTGATAAATGGAATGAAATACACCGTTCATAGAGACGGTAGTCCATACGTACACATGAACAGTGTATTCATTTCCTTATTAAATAGAATAGAATTAAGTAAATAAAATATAAAAAAATATATTTTCATTATTATGTCATATATTTCATGATTATTTATAATTTATTCTTTTTAAACATTCTTGAATGGTTAACATTGAAAAAGAATCTCATCACTTCGTGGAGACGGTAATCCGTACGTACGCACGGGCGAGGATATCATTCCCATAATTATTGAATGGAATTAGAGTGGATGATATAATATATCATAATCATTATTATTTTATAATAACCATATATAGTAATTATTTACACCATTACACACATCCAAGTATGCTGGTGGTGGAAAAATAGATTACACCATGGCGTGGAGACGGTATTCTGTACGTACGCATGCGCGATAATTTCATTTTCTATAGGATGGATAGAATGTGAAATGGGGTTGTTTAATATTTATAATAAAATATTGGTATATTAGTGTTACTTATTTTAGTACTTTAAAATTTAAAAAAATAAGAGGAAGTAGAAGAAGAAATAAACATGAAATAATCAGAAAAGGATATTACCTTTTCTTCGACACGCCTCTTCTAAACCTCCTATTATGGAACAAACGATGGACTTTGAAGAATACAAGGACCACTAACATGTTTATATGGAAGTGTAGAAGTGAAATTGGTAGGTTTTGGCTGAGCATGAAAGCTCAAAATTCTGTTATGAGGAGAGGGAGGAGTTGCCCTTTTATTAAGGAGGAGAGGGGCACTTTTGGAAACCTCAAAAATATTAATTTACAATAAACTCAAACCGCACATAAAAACTTCAAAAGTGACTAAAATGAGGATATTAGGTAATATATGTTTCTAATCGCATCAACCAATCAAATTTAGACATGTTTTGATTTTATTTCAGTCCTTATCATTTTGATTTATCCTTAATTAATCAATTTAATTTTATTTGTGGTAATAATATTCTAAATTTTAAATCATTATAAAAACTAAATTTTTTGTTCTGAATTTTCCATAATTGAATATTTAATGAAATTTTCTAACATATAAATTTCAATTTATAATGTTTTAAAAAAAATTGTGATTTTTAAACAATTTAACAATACGTTCTTTTTATAAAACATCTATAGTGTAAATTTTGACACTGCTCATTTATTTGAATTTAAATAAAGTCCACTTAGAAGATATATTCGAACCAAAATATTTAATAGATTCCTAACATGTCATATTTATCTACAATTTTACTAGAGAACATTAATTAGTTCGTATAATATTTATTTTAATATTATTAAAAGAATTTATTTGATATTTCTATTTATAAAATAATTACAAAAACATTTTTATATAATTATTTAATATAATTATTTTTTCATAAAAGTTAAAAATAAAATACTATGATGCATATAAATTTAATATATTCCATAATAATACTTTTACTCGAATTTATCATCTTAAAATAATATCTTTTAAATTGCTATATTTATTAAAGTGTGAAGGTGACAACTTTGACATCATTTAAAATAAAATAATATAGGTGTCATAATCACTTTTATAAGCCTTAAAATGGTCACAAATTAGACCATTGTATGGTTATGGTTTATATTTACACTACCAATAAGTTTTGGAAAGATGTTTGTGCCTTTTATAAGAATGATTTGATTAATAAAAACTCTATTATTGATTTTTCACTTAATAAATATTTTCTACATCATTAATGTATAAGCTATTAATGAAAAATATATATTTATTAAAAATTAAAAATAAATTATCATAATAAATAAAAAAAATTATCTATCCAATGAGTATTTATAATAGAATTTCTATTTTGTATAACCGTATATTAAAAATACTTTAATTATTAAAGTTTGAGTGAGACATATTTCACATTCTTTAAATAAAATTAATTAATGGTCTTAGTCACATCCAAGTTGGTTAAAATAGATTCCATTTCGACCCAAGTATATCTTAGGAAGAAATATAACCATCCAAATATTATAATATGAGGGTTTGGGTAATTTTATAATATTATTTCTACCCTTAATTACCTGATTTACATTTAAGTGTAGTAAATAAAATTTACCGTAGTTTCTATTCATAATATCTAAAAATAAAATGTATCCTATTAACATAATTTGGACCTACTTATTCCAAATATGGAATCCATTTTTCAAAATACAATACATAGAAGCTGCACTATTTAATTTAAAATTTATCCCACTGTTGAGAAAGTGAGTTTATAAGATAAAACATTGAAAAATATTGATATTTTTTCTTATGAAGTCAATGTAAAATTAATGATAATGAATTGTATTATATTAAATGGTAAAAATACATTATATTTATACTTTAAAACAATCCAATATTATAATTTAACTATATAAATTATCTTGATCAAAAAAGTTATTTTTAATTAAAATTTAGCGTACTTTTACAATTCATCAAAATATGAAAGTTAATAGAAAAATTTTAAAAAAAATTATCCAATGTTATTTGTTATATACTTATTGATATTAATATGTTTATTTCGACAAATTGAACTTATAAACTTGTCAAAACTTGATTTAAAGTGGGTGATCCATCAAAAGGGGCAAAACTGCTTTTTTTAAATAATACTACATTTTTACAAAAATTTAATTTTTTTCTCATACCATGTTCTAGAAAATGTTTAAGATGAATTATAATGTTATAAAATTAAAAAATTGTTTAATATGATTCATAACAGCTAGTTCATAATAATATTATAACAATATATCATTGATTATTAAAACTCGATATTGTGTATAACACACGCTATTGACGAAGGTCGCTCTTGCATGCAAAACAAGCCAAGAATAGGGTTTACATATACAACAAGCTAATATGGTGATTCGTGTAGCGCAAGATAATATTTTTTTAGAATACAAAACTATACCACAAAGAAATAAAAAATATTATTTATCATAAAATCGCGGGGTGTTACATTCTACCCCCCATAAAATGAATTTCTCCCTCAAAATTCGTCGGGGATATAACTATTTCACTACTTGAATGCTTCTTTCATATAAACCAACATCGTAAAAAGGAATACTAAAAAATAATTTTTTAAAACTAAAGTATGAAATATAGTGGTTACTCAAATTAACTAATCACTGGGATTCCACGTAGTAGAAAATCGGTGAAAATATGGATATGGAAGAGAAATCTAACTATCAAGTTCTAATGGAGTGTGGTAGAGAACATGGCTAGGAAAAGGCCAACAATAACAGGGAAATAAATTTTTGATGATCTATGGTACCATCTGATTCATTGGATATGAGGGTATCGTGACAACTTTTTTGTTTTCACGATCATTTCCCTAAAGTTGATGAATTTTTTAATAAGGTTAAATAGTTACTTGATTTTGGTGTGATATCATCATTGGTCATTCCATGAACAATTTTTACATTGTCTCTTATTTAGGTAAATGAAGTCGAATTTGATATTATTGAATTGTTTGCAGATCATGCGATAGAATGATATGTCATTCCATCTATATCAAACATAAGGTTAATAAATATTATATACATAAGTCCATCTATGGTGAGATTAGTCATATATGGTTCCAAAAATATACTTATACTTCATCTATCATACTTATTAATAATATAACACTAGTTTAAATATCCAAGGACTTCATGTAGGCCAGTGGTAGGCGATAAAGGCATGTCTCACTTCTGTTTTTGATTTAATTCCCGCAACCTTTTCTGACATGACGGGTTGTCACCCATCCTGTATCTTGTCCTTTTTCTAAAACTATAAAATTATAACATTCTAGAAAAATTGGTTTTTCCTTAAACAATACTATCTGATGTCTAACATAATCCATTCTATTCATTAGGATTATCCAAAATACTTCTGTCCAATCTCATAGTATAATGAAAAGGATTACTAGATAGGTCATCTACTAGGCATGTAAATTCAATCATTTATCCCCCATATATCATAATATATATCTTTTTGGTCACATTCCACACATGTGAATACTTTAATCATGTATTCTCTTGAAACATGAATTACCATAGAACCTTTGGGAAGACATAAATGCTAACAAAAGTTAACTCTTTCCAAATACCAAAATACCAAAATTTCTATGTACTAAAACCATTATATCATTTTGTCCTTATATCAGTCATGAGCTCATTAATAATATCCAAAATAATATTTTCTCTTTATCCCATCATTAAGAACATATCATTTTCTTTCCAAAAATATTTCAATCACTTTTCATGGTTACTGGTACCATATTCTTATGGAAAACCATAATGGAACAATATATGGATATTTCAATATACTATAAAAGTACATCAACAACATTATTCTTGAATTCCAATACATAAGACCTTCAATCCATCATCTTCAAGGATTGTAATAGAATTGGTCCTTCCTGAATTTAATAAGTAACCTCTTCGGTCAAGGCATTGAGTTGGGTAATTCCCATATTCTCCACAAATAAGACATTGAACTCGATATCAGTCTATCACTCTATTCCCTTTTCCACACATAGATAACATATTTCCCTCTAGCATAGGTATTCCCCAATGTTCTTCTTCCCTTATTCTTGATATGTAGAAAGATTAGTCTTCTTTACTCTATGTTCCTCACCATTCGAACATGCATAAAATTCCATCTTCCTCTTATCTGATGACTTAGTAGTACTAATAAAGTTCACCTTGTTAATCATATATCGTGATGACTGATTCGGCATAATCAAAATAACTTTATCTCAAGGAATTACACATTTTTGTTGATCATAGTCACCAATTTTTCCATTAGAATCAATGTTAAATGAATTCTTTCTTGTTCCCTCCATTGACTAAAACACAAAACCATAGTGTATGAAACAAGTAAAATAATGAGGAACCAAATAATCATAAAATTTCACTTATGGGATGTCTAACTTATCACACATTATTTATTCCATGACACCTTAGGTTCACCCTAGGTTATTCATGATCATCAACATAATTCTAGGACTATAACGTATAGTTATACAAAACCTTAGTGACATCCCTAGACATTCCTTAGAAATATCTCTATGGATCTCACTAAAGTTTTCACATCCTAGATTTTTTAAGGTTAACTAAACCTTTCATCTGATACCTACTATAGAGACCCAAGAATTACTTACATGGACATTACATTTATTTTTTGGAATACGTAATACATAAAAAAACCCACACCCGAGGACCGTAATAGTTTAGTGTCTTTGGAAACTCTGAACATAATCTTCTAATCAGGGTTAAAGATCTTCAACATCTCCCTTAAATATCTTCCCCTTTTGTTTTCTTACCTATAACCTTTCTTTATATCCTAGGGAAAATAAAACATAAAAAAGATGAGCTCAAATTCTCAGTAAGGGTAAACATGGAAAACATTAAAAAATCCATAAATATTTGAACGCAAAAATATAAACATAAAACATCAAAATCCTATGTAATGACAAAATTCATGGCAGTACATAAGGCATTGATCACAAAGGAACATTAATCATGATAATATATCATGGGAATAAAACATGTAATTCTAGAAAACCATTATTCACATGATACGACTTCCATTGTAGACAAGGAATTTCTACCAAGACCATCATAGGTGACAAAGTCCATTACTGAACCGAGTTCACTCCTCATTCCAGTGCTATATCACTGAACCAGATTAACTTGTCATTCTAGCCATGTCTATCTCATGAGATATAATTAGTTACCCAATAAATTATGGGGATAAATAGGTCCCACCCATCTCGTAATGAAATCATTTCTTTGTGTGCCACAAAATAAACAAAAATCATTCATCATAACCTAATGAATAAAATGGGTTCCATAAACATCATCCCATCATAAAATAATACATATAGAATAAATGGATATCTTTTCATCATAAGAAAAATTAAACCATGTAAATAATAGAGACATTATAATTGAAACATAAATATATTAAATAATTTCATCTTAGATGGAAAATGGTTAGGATAAAACACCTGAAATCAATTCTTGAGGAAAATATCCATTCTTCTTCAAAATCATTTTATTTTCTCAAAATGCATTGAAATTTAAAAGAAAATAAATTTTATGAATATAATCAAGATATCTTATAGAAGAAGCTTCCTGGAAATAAGTCGTTAAGAAACCGAAAAAATCCGTTCATGCCGTATAAGTTAAAAAAGCATTCTCCTTGTACTTTTGCCGGAGAAGTCAAAAAGTACCTCGTATGGTAAACAAAAGAAAGATTCATTACATACCATCTAGTGAAAGTCAATTTTTTTTAAAAGGTCTTTAAACATACATGATGAAAAATTAGAAAACATGGGCATAGATGATAAATATACCCCCAGTAAATACTATCTAATAAACAATCTTGGTTAAGAAAGAGATTGGAATAATTATCCCTTACCATTTATGATCGGTGAAATCATATATGTCATACAATAAAGAAAATTACATGAATATTTTAATATCATATACCTCATAATAAAAAACATAAAACATTCATGGGAAGAATAAAATCCATACTAATGAAATAGATGGTGAATAAGGCATAAGTCTCACAGAAATAAAAGTGAGACGAAATAATCCCTTACCTTATGTACAATTTCATCTGTATGTGATTGTGACTCATGTATAGGGGGTTTAAACATATTATTATATTGTAGAGGAACCATAATAATATTTATGATATCATATATTGTTTCTTTACAACTTTAAATTAACAGTTCATTTTTCAATTCCATTTTAAAGTAGTGTTTTGGGTAAAATTATTTCATTTGTCATATGTGTTTTGACTATTAATTATTCATATGATTAATTAGATCATGATTAAATAATTCCAGAATATAAAACATGATTTAAAAATAATATATTTAGAATAATATATATATATATATAAATATATATATATAATAGATCAATAAATTGAATGAAATACACCGTTCATGGAGACGGTAGGCCATACGTATGCATGAACGCTGTTTTCGTTTCCTTATTAAATTGAATTGAGGTAAGTAAATAACATATAAATTAATAAAGTATCATTATTATTTCATATATTTCATTATCATTTATTATATATAATTTATAATCATTCTTGAATGGTTAACTTGGAAAATGAATCTGATCGCATCGTGGGGACGGTAATCTGTACATACGCATAAGTGATGATATCGTTCCCATAATTATTGAATAAAATTATAATGGATGATATAATATCTCAGAATTAGTATGATTTTATAATAACCATATATAATAATTCTTGACACCATTATACCCATCCAAGTATGGTGGTGGTGGAAAAATATATTACAGCACGGCATGGAGACGATATTCTATACGTACACACGCGCATTGATTTCATTCTCCACTAAATGGATAGAAATTGAAATGGGGTAGATGCATATTTATAATAATATATTAATATATGAGTGATACTTATTTATTACTTAATTATTAATAAAATAAATAATAGGATGTAGAAGAAGAAATAAACTTGAAAGAATCAGTAAATGATATTACCTCTTCTTTGACACGCCTCTTCTAAACCTCCTCTAAGGGCACTAAATATTGTCTTTGAAGAAGACCAGGACCTCTAGTATTTTTATGGGGATGTGGAGAAGATAAATGTGATAGGTTGGTCTGAGAATGAAGGCTCAAAATACTATTAGGAGGAGAGGGAGGAGGTTCCCTTTTATAAGGGAGGAGAGGGACACTTTTGGAAACGTCAAAAATATTAATTTATAGAAAAATGAAACCCCACATAAAAAATTTCAAAGTGACTCAGATTTGGATATGATGTATGATAGGGTTGTAATCTAATCAACCAATCAAATTTAGACATGATTTTATTTTATTTTAAACATTATTATTTTGATTTATCCTTATTTAATCTATTTAATTTTATTTGTTGTAATAATATTCAAAATTTTAAATTGTTATAAATACTTACATATATGTTATGAATTTCCAATAATTGGATATTTATTTAAATTATAGACCATAAAAATTTCAATTTATAATTTTCAATTTTTTTTTTGATTTTTAAACAATTTAACAATATGTTCTTTTTATAAAATATCAAATAGTGTCAATTCTGACACTATTCATTTATTTGTATTTAAATAAAATCCTCACTGAAGATATATTCAAAAAAAATATTAAATAGATTCCTAACTTGACATATTCATTTAGAAAATTCTTGGAGAACATTAATTAGGTAATTTAATATTTATTTTAATATTTTTAAAACCATTTATTTGATATTTCTCTTAATAAAATAATTACTACAACATTTTTATATAATTATTTAATATACTTATTTGTTACATAAAAATTAAAACTAAAATACTATGATGCAGATAAATTTAATATATTCTATTATAATACATTTACTTGAATTTATCTTCTTAAAAGCATAACATTTATATTGTTATATTTATTAATGTATGAAGCTGACATCTTTGACATAATTTAAAACAAAATAATATAAGTGTCATAATCACATTTATAAGGCTCAAAATGGTCAAATATTATACCATTAGATGTTTATTGGTTACATATACATGACCAATAAGTTTTGGTTATATGTTTGTGCCTTTTATGAGCATTATTTATTTAATAAAAACTGTATTATTGAATTTTCACTTAATAAATAATTTATGCATTATTAATTTATAAGATATTAAAGAAATTATATATTTATTAAAAATTAAAAATAAATTACCATAATAAATAAAAACATTATAGCATTCAAATGAATATTTATAATAGATTTTATATTTTGTATAATCTTATATTTAAAATACATTAATTATTAATGTTTGTGTGTGACATATTTTTCTTTCTATAAATAAAATAAATTAATGGTATTAATCACATCCAAGTGGGTTTCAATAGATTCTAGTTTGACCCAAGTATATTTTAGGACGATATATAATCATACAATTATTTTAATATAAGTGTTAGGATAATTTTATAATATTATTTTTACCCTTAATTACCTAATTTACCTTTAACTGTAGTAAATAAAATTTACCGTAGTTACTATTCATAATGTCTAAAAATAAAAAGTATCCTATTAACATAATTTGGACCTACTTTTTCCTAATATGGAATCCATTTTTCAAAATTCAATACATAGAAGTTGATATATTTATTTTAAAATTAATCCCACTGTTGAGAAAATTGATTTTAAAAGATAAAACATTGCCAAATATTGAAATATTTTTACCTAAGAATTAAATGTAAAATTAATTATAATGAAATATATAATATTAAATAGAAATAATTTATTCTATATATACTTTAAAAAAATTCAATATTATAATTTAACCACATAAATTATATTTATGAAAAAGTTTTTTTATTGAAAATTTAGCGTATTTTTACAATTCATCAAAATATAAAAGTTAACAAAACAATTTTAATAAATTGTCCAAAGTTGATTTTTATATCCTTATTGAAATAAATAAGTTTATTTCATCATATTGAATTTGTAAATGTGTCAAAAACTAGATTTAATGTGGGTGCACCATCAAAGAGAGGAAAAACTCCATTTTTTAAAAAATACTTCCTTTATACGAAAAATTAATTCTGTTCTCATACCTTGTTCTAGAAAATGTGTAAGACGAATTATATTTTTATAAAATTAAAAATTAGGTTTAACTATTAATAACGGCTAGTTAATAATAATTTTACAATAATATATCATTTTTTAGTAAAACTCAGTATTGCGTATAACACACGCTATTGAGGAAAGTCGCTCTTGCATGGAACACAAGACCAGAATATTGTTTTCATATACAGCAAGATAATATAGTGTTAGGTATAGCGCAATATAATCTTAGTGTAGCGTAAAAAACAAGAAATCAAAGAAATTAACAATATTATTTCTCATAAAATCTGGGGGTGTTACATAACTCATTCCTTTTCAACATTTTAACCATGATTCCAAGAGATTTTTGAGGGACATATTTCTTTTCCAAGGGTTAATCATTTTGTAAAGATATTATTATAGAGAACATTTCTTTTCTATGGGTTAATCATGTTTCAAGGTGATTTTTTGGGATACTATTTATTTTCCACATGATAACCATTTTTCAAATATATTATTATAATCATTTATTTTATATGGGTTACTCATTTTTCAAGAGATTGAAATAATTAAAATTTCATTCTAATATTCTAATATATTTGTATGTGGAATAAATAGTTTTTCTTTTATCTTTATTCATGGTGTGGTTCATGAAAATATAATGTAATGGGGTTCCTAGATAGCCTCTAGTGAACCCATAATATCTCTCCAATTCATTGTGTAACGATATTGTTGGAAGTCAGACATATGGTTATTCCAATAGAATGGTTTTTAATTTTTTTATTGAATGTGATGATAAAAGATACTAAAAGTTTTCTTTATTTATTTTTAGGAGTTTATAATGTTTTGGACGATCAAGATTTATATCAGTTGGATCATGATTTTTGATTCTCATGTGTTTTTCATTCTTCCATGTTTTGGTATTTGATAATATTCATATTGATGTGTATGAATACCTTTATGATTTTATCATCCACTTTGATTATATCATCATACCCTTATACTTTTCTTGTTCTCATTGATGACAGTCATTTGTTAATGTTTCTTATTACCCTTATTCAGTATTTGATCTCACTCCTCTTATGCTTCAGTTTCCCAAGTTCGTAAATAAATGTTGTTGAATAAGTTATTTCAGGAATTTATTTCATATGAATGGTGATTATGTATTAATTTTATAATGAAAAGATGGGTTACGTGGGATAAATGCTCATTTAAAGTCATGTGAATTGTTTATGTAGGATTTTCTTCATAATAATCTGAAACTCTAAACTGAAATATCTTATAGATGGTCAATGATACATGTTATCCTTTTTAGGTAGTATTGTTTTTATGGTAAAAAATTAGGCCACAATTATCAGAATAATAACTATAAATGTAATGTTATGGATTTTATTATTGGATCAGAGAGTGCGTGTTTTGGGCTGTTATACTATTTTTATATAAAAACATTTTCAATGGTAAATAATGATCCTATATACATTTATATACAAGTGATAATGAAATCAACATGTCATAAATTAATTTTATAATGATTCCATATTTTCCAGTAGTTTGAGGATGGTAGGAAGTGCTCAAATGAAGATTAGTATCAAGGGATTTCTGAAGAATCTTCCACAATTTCTATGTAAAATAATGATGATGACCATTGATAATTAGAAAATGTACACCATGAAGTCTTAAAAAAGGATTAATATAGGGACTTATGTGGTAATATAGTGGTAAATATTCTTTTATTTGAAATATGTGATTAGTTTTGGTTATGTGATCAAAATTAACCCATATGATATCATTTTTCCAAGAGCATTTGGTGGTCCTATGATAAATCAACAGTAGTTCCATATCAATTCTAGACAAGAATAGAAATGGGGCTTCATGAATCCTCTAGGATAGTTTCTCTCATCCCTAACATGTTTACAAACCAAGCATCAAGACACATAGTCTCCAATTTTCAGCGTAATGTTATCAAAAAAAAATTGTTCCCTCATATCCATGTACAAATTTGTTCTACTAGGGTTTATTGAAAAATTAAATATATGATATTCATCCTAAAATCCCATTTTTAGCTCTGGTATAGATTGACTTCTTGATCTCTTTCCAAATTTCATAACACCCTATACACAAATGAAGTCTATTAACAACCCACCATTCGCATATTTAATTTTAAATTGAAATTTCTCATCATCATATCACAATGTTTTTGACATTTCGAACCTATATGGTATCAAAAACATGTGAATTTTTTTTGATTTCTCCCATTACTTAATAATTTCCATACCCATATTTAAAACATCCCAGAATATAAGGTCCCTATGAAACCTTAATTGGGTTAAAACACTCTGATCTTTCCTACTCAATGCATCTGCAACCTTAATATCATTCCATGGGTGGTAGTGTATCAAGAGGTTATAATAATTGAGTAGATATATCCATCTCATTCGTCTCATGTTGATCTATTTCTATTAAAATATTTATTTTAGGATTTTTTTCTCCGTATATATCTCATATATTTCAACATTGAGATAATGTATCTATTTCTTCAAATAAATGATTACTACTACCAACTAAATATCATGGGTCAGATTGTTCTATTCAAATGTCATCAATTTCATTTTTTTATATGCAATATATTTTCCATTTTTCATTATCGTACAACTGATTACCTTCTTCGAGGCATCACTATTTATCACAAACAAAACTTTTCTATATAGGAGGGTAAGAATCATAGAATTGACCAATATCATCTTCTGTTCATTATAAAACTCTTCACATTCATTTTTCCAAATCAACATAACCCCGTCAATTAAAGTATTTGTTAATAGGTTAGCCAATTAGAAACAATTATGAATTAACTGCACATATTAACCTACCAGACCAATGAAACTAAGTACCTTTGTTATGTTTTTTGGTGAATTCCATTCTATGAATGTATTTTTTATCACATGATAAACTTAGATTCTATCATTGGATAAAATATTGACATGTAAATAAACTTAATGAAGCTCTAAATCACAAATACTAAATTTCCCAAATAACTATTTCCTTCTATGAGTCTCAATAATGATCAGTAGGTGATTTTCATGGTCCTCAAATATTTTATAATAAACCAAGATAACATCAGTGAATGCAACAGAAAATAGTTTCAACATATTCGAGGGATCAAATTTTCATTACCTCTATTAAAATGAAGGGTACATTAGGGAATCCAAATTTCATTATTGTAAAATCTTAATATCCAGGCCTCAAGTGGAATTTTTTCCCCAAAATGTCTTAATTCTATACCCACAATTGATGTCACCAAAAATAATGGTCAATATTGGAAAAATATTTGGCTCCATGACGTTGATCAGATAATTCATTAAAGTGAGTGAGAGGATAATTTTTCTTTTTAATAATATCATTTATTTCATATTAATCAATGAACAACCTAATGGATACTTATTTCGGTTTAATTAAGTGAATTGGGGCATCCCATTGTGAAAAAATAGGATGAATAAATCCTTTATCAGAGAAACCCTCTTATTTTTTTTCAACACCACTAATTTAATAATTTTCATTCTATAGGGAATCCTTGATATTTCACTTTCATTAGGTATTAAATCAATGGAAAACTCTAATTCATGATATGTTGTATGTTCAGGTAATTCCTCTAAAATAAAATCAATGAATTTTTGTACAACATATACATCCTCAACTTGATTATTACCTTATCAATCTACTTATTTTGTTTTATATTCTTCCTAAATAATATCATTATATAGGGATACATGTATTAGATCTAGTCGTGTCTCAAATAATGGGCTATGTGACCTAATGATATAGATGTCGAAACCATCATCATGAATTGTAATTTTTATGTACATACAATAATTTTTTTCATCATATTTTGAAAACTAGTCCATACTAAGTATTATATGAAATTCAACCATATTTATGGGAATATGATCATAAAATAATGAAAATTTATGTTTTATAATGGGGATAATCCGATACTTCATTTTTATAGTGAGACGTCTAGTAAGTGTTTTTATTGACAACTCACTTTTTAAATTTATAGGTAAGTATTTAATTTTCCATTAAATTAGGGTTGTTATATAGGATATAGATGACCCATAATCATATAATTTATTATCTAAATTTTATTTTATAAAAAAATTAGTTTCCACCACATCATTCTGTACTTCCACCTTAGGTATAGTGATCGCATTATCTTCTCCTTCTCTGATTGTCCACTTATATAGTAGATTCCATTAATGCATGGTGGATTGATTATCATACAACCCCATATACTTATAGTTGAAACAATGAATAATTATTTTTATTTATTATCTGTTCATTCTTTATCTAGGTTAACCATATCTCCACACTTATAAAAAACTCTCAACTCATTCATGAATTTTCTTGGATGATTCCTTCCACAATTCAAAAAATATGAAAAATGTTTCATTATCTTATTATTATTTAATGAATTAAATTATTATTTTTTCTTATTATACCTCTTAATTTATTGAATCGCCTTGAATATATAGGTTCTAATTAATTCATTATCCATTTTGATCCCAAGTAAATCTATTTCATCTTATAATTTGTTTTTGATAAATCATCTCTCTTTGGAGAGTTGGATTTTACCTTTCAAATAAATGGTTAATCTTTCACTCTGTGTTGTGTATATAAAGTTTACAATAACTATATAGCCTTATAATTTTAACCTCATACTCATTAACAATTTCTTTTTCCATTTTATTTAATTTTAGGTCTATTATCTTCATTTCATTTTGATGCTCACTCGGGAAATATTATTGGAATAAGGTCTTATAAAAATCATTATATTCCATTATTTCTATTTCCAATTCCTCATTATTATTCTAGATAAATGAAAACCATTGATGAGTATCACCTTTGATATAATGCACTACAAATGTAAAATTTTCTTTTTATAACTTCTTAATGCCATAAATATATTTTAAAGAGAATTAATCAATTTTTTAGCAACCAATGGATTAGTAGTCCCACTAAAATGATGGGTTTTTTTAACTCATGAAGTGATCCATCATAGGAGAATCATGTTGTGGGAAAATAGGTTTCTCCATCCTAGGAAGGATTTTTTTTCATATCTTGATTAACCTGTCCAAATATAGCCATGATCCGGCCAGTTCCAATACTAGCATTATTTTCTTACTCAGCATGGAAATCTCGACATTGGCCATGAGTATTCATATCCTTTATTTAAGTAGTATCTATTTTTAAAAAATTGTTTATTCTAGATTATCTCAAAAAAAATTAAATTCAAAATCATAATAAAAATTTAAAAATTGTGTTTACACCTATGCATAAATAATAAAATTATAAATTTTTAATCATAGAATCCTAAACATGGTTTTCTTGGGGATTCCATTTTTTTCAAATCCTTAATAGTGGTTTGTAAGTAAAATGTAAATTTTATTGATCATATAATCCAAGAGTTTCAAACGTGGAGTGTATTGTGTCCCTTTATCATGTACTAGGTAACACTCAAGTCAATCCCAATGCACCTTTTTTGGATTTTTTAACCTTGGTACCTCTATCCTGGAACCACATATACTTTTAGTATCTAAATACGATTTTATTAATTAAAATGGCCAAAAAATCAAAACATTACAAAATCAATAGTAAGTTATTTTATACATTTCCTCAATTTCAATCCCATGTTTAGATTATCTAATTTATCTTGTCATTAATCTATTTCTAAATGTTTCTACTAAACTTCCATTGATACCCACTGGCCTAATGCAAACTCTAGTAACATAACGAGAGTTTCTACTTTATTACATTAGTATAGATACAAGGGGTAACATATCAAAGGAATAATAAGTTTATTAATTTAATAGAACAAGATACATACATTATACCCATTATACATTGGTAAATAAGATAAAAAGTGTATTAATGAAAAAAAATTTAACTAAAAAAAACATTCCAAGAATATCACATTGTATCCTAGGGAAAGGAAACAAAGTAACTGTGTGCTCAAATAGTCAGTAAGGGTTACAAAAAATGGAAGATATCATGAAAAATAAAGGAAAATAAATTTTTAGATGATAATAATTGGGAACACATTTAATTTAATCACTATCTTGAAAATCAAAATTGGACATGGTATAATCAATATTTCAATGTAAATAAATTATGACACATTCTGTTTAATAAATAAATATATAATGAAATTAATTTAGAGACAATATTATTGAGAAAATATCA
The DNA here is from genome assembly GCA_963277665.1 of Viscum album. NCBI lineage: Eukaryota > Viridiplantae > Streptophyta > Magnoliopsida > Santalales > Viscaceae > Viscum > Viscum album. The sequence continues at coordinate 778,032,344 of OY728123.1, forward strand.
TGGATAATAATAATATCCTAATTCGAAATAAATTAAATGCTTAAATATTGGACAAAATTATCTTATCAATCCTGATACCGGTACTATCAAGACCTTTCACTAGAATTTTAAGAAGTATCGGTAAAAAACTAGGTGATTTGAGAATCTTATTTATCTCATGGGACCTATCAATGTGTTAATGTTATTTTTATAAATTGGAAAATCCCATAAATACATTCCTAAATCATTACTCAAATATTAAATAATATATAATATTCATGAATGAATAGGACTTATCATCAAATATCCCTATTGAATAAAATATATAGATTTATAAATATTTCCCCTGTTAATTATATAAATTGTTAGGTAAAAAATATATGTAAAAATGTTATATAGTATATGAAATAATAATATCCATCATAAAATAATATATATTTGTGATAAATTCAATGTATAGTGAAAAATGATTATAATAAAGTGAATATTTCAAGAGAAATGAAACAATTAAAAAATAATTCGAGAATGTACAATTTTTTTTACCTATTTAGTAACTTTTAAATTGTATCCCCTTAAATATTAGACATGAAAAAAACATAAATTATTTTGATTAAATAGTTATTCATGTTAAATAAATAAAAAGGAAAGTATATACTCCACATAAAAGTGATTAAGTTCATATTAACAAATGTGTCTCAATAAAATAGAAATTGGGACGAAATCCCTTAAAACATGGTCATGTTCAATTAAAATAAACATGGATAAAATAATTCAAATTGAAACATAAAATATCTTTGTTTTTTTAGGATTCATGATATTACGTGTAAAAGGTTCATTATTTACCCCATATAATAGGAATTAGGTGCAAAACCTAAAAATATGCCTCGATGAATGGAAATTGAGATAAAGTCCATTACCTCATCATTTCCTTTAGTTGAAAATTATCTAAAATGATATATAATAGTTTTATTATTTTATTAAATTATATTATAACCATAATAATATATTTATATCATATATGATCATGTTTTAAAATTTTACCATCTGTTTGTTAATAATATTTCATTATTTTCACTGTTTTGATTGTTTATTATCTTATTTTCTCATGTGTTTTTTATAAAAGTTTCAGTTATTATAAATGGAATATAAATTAAGCATATCCATAATTATAATAAAGTTATAAATATATTATTTTCCCATTAAATATATTATTATAAAAATTCATAAATATTGGGAATAGAAAATTAGTGGCATCGCATTGTAGAGATGGTAGGTTATACGTACGCACGAACAATGATATCATTCCATTAATGGGTGAAATGTTTTGAAATTTTATGATATATTAATTTTATATATTTTTAATAATTTCATTATTATCACATATATTCATTAAATGTTTCCTCATTACCTTTCATCTGAATAGTAATTAAAAAACGAATCACATTGCTTCGTAACACGGTAGAACACCGTACACAAGAGTTACATTATCGTATTTTCAAAGAAGTTGATAGCATGAAGTTATATGTGATATTGTAATTCTTATATATAAATATTAAATCAATAATTATATCTTACTCAGATAGGTTTTTATGGAAAATAAGTTACGTCAGTTAACGGGGTGGTAGTTTATCTTACACACTACTGGCAATTCTATTCCCTATTTGATAGAAATGGAGATGAATGTAGTTTATTAAATTATCTATAAAAATATAATTATAGGATATATAATTATTTTTATTATACTTGAATTATTTAATTATATTTTAATGTGGTGTTAGAATATATAAAATAATAATGACCATTTAAAAAGGTTACCACTTCTTCAAACGAACTCTTTAGGTTTGCACTAAAGGTTTTACTGTGATTGATTTCTTATCAAAAAAAGGGATATAGGATTTTGGTATGTGAGAACAAAGGATATTTGGGTAGGTATTAGATGAACCAATTGTCTTTGGAGGTTTGATTAGGGGAGGATAGGGGTGGCCTCTTATAAGTGGGGGAGAGGACACACATGGACTATTGAAAACAGTCAATTATAACTATGTTTTTATCAATAAAAAACTTCCAAAATGAGTTATTATAGATAATTATATGTAATAAATTCTCTACCTTTCCATAAAATTATTTTTCTACAAGTTATAAGGTCATTTTAACACTTATTTTCGTAGTTTAACCCCCTTGTAAATCAGTTTTTACCTTAACCGTGATAATTAATTTTTACTACTTTCACATTTTATAATGGTAAAAAAAATATTTTTTTAATATTTGATAATATAAATCATTATTATTTCAAATATGGAATCTATTTTTTAAAATTCAATTCATAGATTTCGAATAATCCAATTTAGAATTATACCCACATATGTAATGAAAAGGAGGGATTCCATAATGAAATATCTCATAAGAATGGAATGTTATTATATTGAAATTGAACATAAAATTAAAAAAACAATTTCCTAAGTAAATTAATTATTAATATAAATGATATAATTTTTATTTAAATTTATTTTAAAATATAATATTAAATATTAAATTATTTAAACAATATTGTATTTTGCAATAATTTGTTTTATTATTATTCATCAAAAAATGAATCTTTTCAGAAAAATCTGAAAAAAATCACCCTATGAATATTTTAAAATGATTATTTAAAAAATAAATATAATTTTATCCAATAAAATATCTAAAATTGGTAAAAATTTTATTTCAATTATGCGTGTAAAGCATGATTAAATAGCTTTTCAGATAAAATACATTTTTTAGAAATCATTTGTTTTTATTTCAAATAATTATAAATTTATTTATAATAAATAGATAAGAATTTAATTTATATTATACCGATATAAACCATATTATTTTTAAAATTTATTTATTACTATTAATTCCAACCAACATAAGGATAGTTAATAATGGTCATGTTAAAATATTAATTTAGTAGATTATTTTCCTTAAAACCCGATGTTTTGGGCATCGTAAGCAACAAAATAGATTGAATTTATTTAATAGAAAATAAAACATAAGATTAGTGTTTTTACTATCTACCCAAAATGATTAAAAATTATTATTTAATAGTTTAATATAAACATTGATTCTATCACTAGGTCCACTAAAAAACAGTCAAAATTAACCCAAAAAATACTTTACACATAATGATGAGGGAAAATAGTATGGAACCAAGAACACTGACCATGTAGTATGTGTTTCACAAACCATGGATATGAATAGGTTAAAACTATATATTTCGAAACCCACTCCATCATTATGTCTGTCTTAGTAATAGAATGTGTTTAATTTATAAAAATCCTTCCATGATAAATATTTTAATTGGTGAAGAATTTATGAACATATTTATTTATCTCTAATTTAAACATCATCAGTTTAGTACTGAAAGTGTACACGCTGAATCTATTAAACCTCAATTTTAGTGGGATATAACACATCTTCTTAGCATAAATCTATTTTACTAGATTTAATATCTTGTCATGAGGAATTTTTCTCTCTTGATTAATCATGTTTCCCTTTAACCAAAATAAGAAGAAAATATTTCATGTAATGAGTTTTGTAACAACTTTTCTAATAACAATATAGTTGGTGTGGCATGCATCAATTATATTTTAATTGAAACCAATGTCAGTTGTCAACTTACGATCTTGTTAATATGATTCTAAAATATTCTATCTAATGGGGTGTACCTTTGTAATAGAACCAACAACATGTAAAAAGAGGTGTATACCCACTGGTTGAAAATATTCAATCAAAATAGTTCAGTGGAGGATTAAAATTTAAAAAATTTAGTGCATCAAGAAAATAATTTATTTTTTTCATCTTCAATAATTTTAAATAATTTTAATGCTTATCCATCTATAAAAGATAGTGATTACTCCCTCAAATATAATATTTTTGGGAATCACTCTAACCTAGTTGAAACTGATGAATCATATCATTTATAATTATATTCATAAAATCAACTACTCTTGGGTCAACATCCATATAAATACTTTTTGATTGTTGAAAGGGAAGAGAATATTCCCCATGGTGAATCCACGCCTTATAGTTCTTCAAAAACATATTCAGAAATAGATGTTCCCAAAAGGGTTTTAATTTGGATAGTTATTTTCTTTTATATTTTATTTAGAGAAATATAATCAAAACACATTTAATTTAGCTAGTGAAAGAAATTAATTATGGAATACCCCCATAATATTTACTATAAAATTTATCTGATAGATCAATCTTGCTCTTATACATATCAATATATTTAGAAAACAAAAATAAAATAATTATATGATAAATACTTATTAAACATAAATTCTAATGAAATTAAAATCATATGATATTTGTGAAAAAATATTTATTAGAAAATGAATATGATAACTATTATACCAATTTATTTCCCATTTCGAACGAAATAACTACCAGGTATTATTGTAAAATAACATATATTAGATTTACTCATCATGTCTAAGAGAGGAAAAAAAACCAAATCCATTCTACTATGATAGAAAACAAAACATAATATATTGTTAGGGAAATAATAAATAGGAAATGTATTAATTCAAGAGAAAATCTATTATTTAGTGAATGAACATATTTTTAGATGTAGATATTTTATTAATATATGTTTAACTAAGTTATATCTTAATAATCTATTTTTCAATTATGGTATATATATATACAGGTGTTTATATAAAAATATATTTTATATAAAAACTTATCAACAAATGATCCATGAAACTAAATATTGATTAATTATGAAAAATAATTCACATAATCAAAAAACTGAAAAAATTATATTTAATGATTATACACTAAAATAATTTGTAATAATAAATATTTTCATACTATATATTCAACTACTAAAAATAGTAGATCTAAAATTATATAGTAAGAAGCATAATTTTTTCAAATTTAGTATTTTGTTAACATACAAAATAGGCATAATTTTAACAAGGTTATATATAATACCGAATTATAATAATAATAACAAGTTTTAAAATTAAAAAATTATAATTAATTCAGTTATTAAAATTCAAATAATCAATAATCAATTTTAATTCATTCATACCAACCAATTTCAAAACTATAATCTGACAATTATATCAAAATATTCATTTTAAGTCTAATTTCCAAAAACACAAAAATACGTTATAAACTAAATATGAGCCAAGACAATGACTGTTAGTTACTTTAAAAACCCTAAAAATATAATTTCCAATCCACAAAAATAATTAATTAATAAATTTATCTCCTAAATAAATGAAATCAATATCGTAATATGTTTAACATAAAATTCTATGAAAATTAAATGAAACAATTTTATGGGAGAGTCTCTATAGTAGAGATGATGCATTTATGATATAGAATCAAGGACATATATAGTAGTTGTGAGGGGAGAGGAGTGTGAGGAGGATGAGTGTGAGTGTTTATAGTTGGGTGATAGTGATTAATCATGACATTTTAAGCTAGTAGGGTGCGGATAATTATGGTGATGTGATTGGGACTGTTAAGGGAAGCTCAATGGAACATGGGTGAAAGCTTGATGAAACCCGGGTGTATGATAGGGTCTCAATATATTGGGGTTAAATGGTGAGAGAGGGTAGGGGATACATAGTGTAGGCTTACATGATTATGATAGAGTGGGGATTGGCAGTACGGGATATGGGATAGTGAGAGAGGGGCAGTGCTCGACATGGGAGGAGGGGTTTCTTGAAGCAAGAGAGAAAATTTGGGGAAATATATAGAGACCACTATTTATTTGTTTCTAGTACCATCAATAGAGACCCCTAAATGTAGGTCTCTTGAATCATTAAATTGTTTAAATATAAAATTATAGTCTTGAACAATTAAAAGAAATTTAGAAATTTTTAAACAACATGTAGAATCAAGAACGTATAAATAATAAAAAAAATTCAATGCATTCTCCAAAGAAGAATTTAAATATACATATTCTGATACAAATACTCAAAGACCATTTGAGTACAAACTCTAGATTCATGAAAAAATATTACCAAAATCTAAAATATACTTTAATGAAATAGAGAAACAACAAAATATTGATATATAAATACTGATCAAACAAGGAGCAGATGAATAAGAATAAATAATTAAATGTGAGATGATCAGTACATACAGTTGACATAAAGTAGTCAACAAATCATAAAAGGGTAAACATGTATTTTACATGATTTCTCAAATTGGCCAAGGTGTATGAGGTAAGGTCACTAAGGTTCTACTATGGAAAATATAGTACAACAGTTGCATATACCCAGAAAGAATCATGAATACAAACCTGAGTAACTATCTAAGTTATAGTTCATGGAAATATAATGATACCATGTTTAAAAGAATCGCGAGGAAATGAAATTTACTAAGAACTTGATGAACACACTAAAAAAGATGACAAATCAAAAACTAGAAGAAAATAATAGGAATCCAAAAAATAATAAAGTGGAATAGTTGGTCAGACCAACATACTATAATCAACTACTTATTAAGTGTATTAGATCATTTTGGATTCAGTTGTACATGGTTTATGGTATGATATTCATTATTTAGGTATAATAGAACATTATTAATCCCTTCACATAGAAAAATGTTTTTCAGAAATAAATGGAATACTATGATTGAATTAAATTCATGGCATACATCTCCCCATAAAAGTCCAAACAATTTGGGTTCTTCATGTTATGTAATATAATTAAAATTAATTCAATAATTTTTTTGTTTAATTGATGGAATTAATATTACAGTTACCTAAACCTATTTCAATATAATATATAAATTGATAAAATAATAATTAAATGAAATTTACACCCTGCATGTTGAATTTGGACGATGTATTTTTCTTTGGGAACTTTATTTTTTAACTATTTGATGTGATTTCAACCCCATTTGAGGTTGTATTCTTGCCTTTTTTAGTGGAGAATAAATTTATTCACAAGTATTACAATCATATGGATATTATAGTGTTTATTTTTTTTATTATAGTGTTAATTATAATTAAATATAATCATGTTTTCATATATTTATATAAAATTAATCAATTTTACAAATAAATATTTAACCATATTTACATAAAAATTTATGTTTAAACATATAAACCATTTGAAATTATATATTTATTATGATTTATATTTAAAATAAAATACTATCCATTTAATTTACCTTATAAAAAAATCATTAATATATATATGTGTGTGTGTATATATTCATATATATATATACCTATAAAAGAAATGTTTATTTATAAATATGTGTTTTTCAACAAAAAAACATATAATCATGTCTATATCCTAATATATGTAAATAAATAAGGATATGTAAATATTTGTGTCTGTATGGGAGAAATCTAAATGTGTACTTGGGTGTAAATATGTGCATGTATACGCGTGGTAATATTTTGTAAATAAAAAATATTTAAATGTATTTTTATAAATATGTCATTATCATTAAATATATAATAAAAATGTATTTAAATAAATATTTATAAATATGATATAAAAATTTTATAACTAAATATGACATTATATGTATATATGTATAAATATTTATGTAAATATATATATACATATAAATATATAAGTAGAGATATATAAAATTTATATAAAAAAATTTTATATTTAGAAATATTTTTAAAATTTCTTTAAAAGTAATAATATAAATTATTGTAATTATCTGAATAACATTATAAAAAATAGATATATTTTAAAATATTATATATATATATATATATTGGGGGTGTTATGGTAACAGAATTAGGATTTTAATGTAGTTATTAGTGGTTTAATTATTGGAATGGGCAAGGATGAAGAGTGTAAATGCTGCTAATAAAGGGTCTAGAAAACCCTGATAAATTGGGTGGGATTGGGAAAGTTGGTTTTGGTGTTTAGGGGTCAAATAATACTATTTAAGGGAGTGGATCAAACCTAAAAAACCACAAACTGAATGAAAAAAATATAAAAAATATTTGTTGAATTTAATCAGTACTCAAAAATTCATTAATAAAGGCTGCCTTTATTAGTTCTAAGCAAGTCGTACTAAGTACGCCCTTTATTATTGCAAAAAAACATTGGTAATGGGGGCCATTATCATTGCATCTATTTTAGTACCGATAAAGGTGGAATTTATTTGTAATTTTGTTAGAATAGATAATGGGAACTTGTTTTTAAGGGTTCTTATCAAGTGGACACTTTTTTTTGTGATTATAAATTCCAATTATAATGATTTTAAAATATATATATTGTAGTTCACTATACACATTAGCTAAATTATATCTACAATAAAAATTTCACGTTTTTAACCCTTTCCTAACTATTTCCCTATCCTAGGGGCTTTCTAGTCTTTCCCAATAGATGGATTCTTTCATTTTACATGACATATTAAAAAAAATTGAATTAGACATGATTATTTTCTTGTCAAAAATCAACTCTATTTATTTATAACATATATATATGAAAAACTATAACTAAATATGTGAATAAGTTTGACTATTTATATCTTATGTTTTTTTAATAATATATTGTATTGGATCTACTTAGTTCCACTACACCCACACCTATGATAACATCAAGTAAATTTATGAAAAAACACTGTGTAATGCATTTAATATTTTTATTTGGTTATGGTTCTCAATAACTAACCACTATATATATTATTCATTAATTTATAATCTTATATATTAACTTTGATAAATTACACATCAAAATTAAACAAAATAATTCTTGTTGAACCAAAAAAGTTATATTGGTAATTCACACATAATATGTTTTGATGTGTTTATTTCAGGGTCAGTGTTGATCATGGTGAAAAGCATCATCGTGAAAAAAGGTTTTAATTTTTCATAGTTATGATTATTTCAATTTCTATGATATACAAATTACTCAAATGGTTTATGATATGATCTTCTATGAGGAGGAAAACCACAATATTTCAAGGTGTTGTAAAATTATTTCAAAATGTTTATTCATTTAATTAATTAAAAAATCATAAAAATATTATTATTGTATAATAGGTTTCAAAAAATCCTTGGGTAGTGAAATTTATACCCTAAACCATCCAATATTGTAAGCATTTAGTTGTGAAAATATTGAAGATGATATAAATTACTTCTAAATTATGTTAGGGTAAGGTGGATTCAGACCAATATACAAGGTTTTATCTCATATTAATTATCTTCATTTTAAAAAAAATTCTTAAGTTTTCATTTAATAATTCAATTTGACCTTTATAATAATTTATTTTTATGCCTACAAGATATGTGATACTTCTCTATTTTTCGATTTAATTTTTAACATTTCAATTTATTTGTCAATTTTTTACAACTTCTATTGAAATCAAACTTATTGTGTACTTTCTCTCGTATATGATGTGTAATTATATAGGAAAAAAAATAATTCAAATTAAATTTTTTTCATCTCCCTAATGTATGAAAAATATTCAAATAATTTTTCTTGTCTATAAAAATGTATAATTCCAAAAATTATATCTTTAATCCTTACAAACTTATGAATGGTGTGACACACAAAATATTTGAAAATATATTTAGTATTGAATGCATGAAATATTGAGTCTCTGCAAAACAACACATTGTTATAACTTAGCTACTGAACGAAAATTTGCCACTTCTGTGTTTTGAATAACAAAAATCCGACATACATGGTTTGGTTCAGGATAGTTATTGGAGTCTAATAAAAAACATAAATTTTGATGAATAGTAACATACCCAAATGAATAGTTACCTACCCATATGAATAATAACTTGACCGTTATGAATAGAAATGTAACGTTATGGATAGAAAATTGACCCTTATAAATAGAAATGTACCCTTATGAATAATATGTTGGGCCTTATGAAAAGTAATGTACACTTATGAATATTAATATCACCCATGTACGAATAAATAAAATTTAGGCATCTTATAATTGAGTTTGAATATTTTGAATATTAATAATTTAGTATTTTTATTTTATGAGCAGAAACTATTTAATTACAATTTTATAATTAATAAATTCATTTAAAATAAAATTAATTTTTCGTAAAATGTGTTCCTAACTCAAAATTCTATCTTCCAACGATTTTTTGGCAATTTAATAAAACCGTAGTTAATTTATTAGGGCATTACAAAATCAGTTTTAGTTTTAAAATTGTATTTTACAAGTAAATAATGATTTTATTTTGAAATAAAATCTCACATATTTTGAAAATTATATAGATAAAATGGAGTTCATATTTTCATTATACAAACAATAAATGGTTTGGGTGAATTTTTGGTATTTTTTAAATTTACTTGAATTTTTAATGAATAGTGAAATACCTTAATTTACCGTATATATACATTATGAGTTAAATACACTATTCATAGCTTCATATCCGATTTAAGAACCCATGGTTCGAAGTGAAATGAAATTATTACTATTTTGGGACATGGAATCATCACTATTTCTTATCTTATGGAAAATTAATAAACAAATGAGTAAAATATTATGAAAACCCTCCTCTCCTCCACAATAAACACCTCTCACTCCCAATTCTATTAAATCCTATCAAGCTTTGTTCCATGTCTAAATTCTATCCTAATATTCTCATAAGGTCCCTCCCCAAATCAAGAATCCCTTGGTCTCATATATAGTCAAAACCACTCCCCTAAATAGGCTCTCTAGTAAGATTAATTCAAGAGGCAAATTCCTTTATTTAATTATTTTACTTTAATTTCATGTTCCATTGTTTTCTTTTATATCCTAGTCTTTCCTCATCAAATTGTTATGAAAAATCCATAATCTTACATGTACTATATTTTTTTTATGATTATGGAATAAGTTATTATCAACTCTCATTTACCCTTCTTTTATTCTTGTAGTAAAAAACACCATCCGAGATGTGCTGATTTACCACATTCAAATATAATGGGTTTTCAATTTATATTACCATATTACATTATGGTCATAAAACATTTTATGGTTCAACCAGAATATAATATATATATTTGGTCTCATATATGGTTTTGTAATATTTTTTAACACATGGTTTCAATTTTTAAAGTAAAATGAGTTTTTTATGTTCAAAACCTCTAATTAACCCAAAAAATTATCATTAAATAATTTATATAATTTTTAATCTTCAGTACAAGAAACAAAATTAAATTTAAAACCATGTACCCTTATTGAGTTTCGCTGATAGCATATAACTTCAATTCTGGAAAACCATTCGCATTTTAAACAAATCTCTATTCATGTATATAATTATACTGATCAAGAAACAAACAGACTCGAATAATGAAATTAAACCTCTTAACCCATCCCAAAGGAAATGAATAAACATAATAAGGTTATAATAAATTAATTAATTAAATATTAGGTTCTATAATTATTAATTAATGATCCTAAATTTAATTATTCAGGCCATTAATATCTTATGGATAACACCATTAGACATAATCTATGTGGTTTCTTCATCCCACTACTATTTTTGTGAGATATTCCTTATTCACTACTATTACGTGTGTATAGTGTATTTATAATACCCATTGATGTTTCATACGCTTAATCTATTTATTTTAATGATATTCAATGTATCATTTGATTATTATTAATTTTGTGGCATACATTTCAAGTGATTACATAGTGGTATTGGATTTTTACCCCAACCTCCATTTTTTTTGGGATACTCTTATTCTCTACTCACCCCAATAAAATTATTATTTATTATTATTTAATCCTCAAAAATTATGTTATAAGGTCCTATATATGTGTAAAAAACATAATCCTTCTTTAATTTATGCAGATTTAGATGTTTTAAAAGAATCAATCAAATATGATTCCGAAATGCAAGCCTGGTTCAAGGAACTTCTAGAATTCTTATCTATTTTTATGTTCCCTCTATAATAAAATTTTATCCATATTTATCTTTATAATATTAATAAATTTAACATTAAAAATGTATTTTTGTAAATTTATTGTTTTATGAAATTAAACATTCTTTTGCACTTTAAAATCCCTCTAATTAATTCCAAAAATTGCGCTGAAATGTTTTAATTCTAAATCTTCTTAAAAATAATTTTGTGCATGATTTCACTTCAGTGGGAAATAATTTATGAATAAAATGTAATATCACTGTACTTTCCTTTTATTTTCTCTGATATAAATTTTTAAAACCATTATTATGACTAATAAAAATTATTTTTTAAAATAACTCTTCTTTCCAATGTTAATTTTTTTTTCACCTCACTTTAACTTTTATGAGATATATTCCACATTCACCACTTCTTCCATAGATGTGGTTTATTTACTGACCCTTGGTATATCATATCTAGAGTCTCCTTATTCCCATGATTTTCTAATGGATTATCATTTGAATGTTTCAAGGTGGTATTGGACACTTTGGAATGTTTAATGACTATTTGCTCAAATATTTTTCAATAGTCTCATTTAAACATATCTTCATCTATTTCCACATCCGTTGTTGAATATTGTAATTCAATGTGGTCTATATTATATGATATCATCTAAAATATATTTTTTAATGTTTTCTGATTTGTTTTACCATGGATGTGCTATCTTGGTATGATTCACCATTTTACTCTGAATGGTTAGTGTTTATGTTAAATGATTGGGGAAAGTTATTTAAATATTTATTTTTTACTTTCAATTGGAATGTATATGTTGATTATGTTGACCCCTTTCATATTAGTAATTCATTGTACTTAGTATTTGATGGGTGTGGACCATTATATCATCTCTATGCATTAGTAGGTCTAATGAGACAAATAGATATGGACTTGGTTGAGGCCTTACCCATTATTAGATATGGTTTTTTCCATCGACTTAATAATTTTTAGATGTCTGGGACGAGGCCTCGACGGTGTGTCTCAGAATGTACGACATATGAATTTACATCATTATGAAGCTAAAATTCATATTTTATGAGGTTATTCTATAAGTTAAATACCCATTATTATGTTTTATTATGGAAATATTTATTCATCTTTTATTCATGATTTAATGCGTTGATGTTTAATTTTAAAGGAAGGTGTTTTTAGTAAATAACCATTCCTAATGTTTATGTTTATGATATCTTATTCTATATTTGTTACACTTACTGGACATTTTAGATCACCCCTTTCTTATTATTCTTTCCCCATGATATGAAGGAGAAAATTTTGAATAAGCAATCTTGGATGATTTTTATTTTATTTTATATTTTTTCATGTTATATTTTATTATATTAATATATTAGGGGTATCTTGAATTTAATAAAGTATCCCAAGACTCCTAAACTAATAATTCCTTCGAGATTTTATTCCTTGTAATCAGGCCAATGTAATATAATATTGCACCAGCTCTGGGCTTCTGGGGTCGGGGCATTACATTTGATATTAAAGTATGTTTAGAAACAACCTTGGAAACTTGATTTAGAAAATATAGATTAGGGATAAAGACCCTAGGACATAATCTATGACACACATACAATAACACCCTATATTTTTGGTAAGGATTATATTATTTGGATATTCCTAGAAAATAAATCACATTCTAGATATTATAAGTGGGCGTGGTTCTAGCACAAATGTACCTAGGAGTAACAACTCTGACAATGTGTTTCGGTATTAACCCAGGGTATCCTAGTACACGACAATGGGACGTACTGTTCACTTGGTTTGAAACACTAGAGGGATACTCATAGCATAATTCACATTTTATTTACCCATCATTATGAACGATTTATGCCCCTAAAGTAACCAAAGTTTATGGTTCTAGGATTTATGATGCATAAATATATATTATTTTTATACAATATTTATAGTAATAGAGAGTTCATATTATTATGAGATAATATATAATATGTAATTGATTAGAAATGGCACCTATTAGAAGGAATAAGAACTTCACCAATGCACATTATGCACAGAGCAACAAGGATCATATCTCTAATGGTATCGATCCTTCATTTCATAGGAAGTCAGTCTCTATGTATCCTTATCATATGAGGAAATAGAATCATCTGTTAAAAAGTTATGTAAATACTTCTCCAGGTCCTATGTATTTGAAGGGATGAAAAAAGTGATGGAAGAGAAAAATGTGCATAAAGGGAAGAAGGAAAAGAATAGTTTTCCCTCATTTGATAACTTTAGAATGAATCAACCAGGTAAATTCTTGAAAGGAATTGGTGTTTTTTGTAACTATGGAGGGAAACCAATTTCATGATTTCAAGGTGATGAAAATGGTTTCCAATATACAATTCTTCAACTATAAGGAGATGAGACACTTTGTGAATCAATGTCCCAATACTCAATGTAATATGCCCAAAACGATGTCACTAAATAATGATCAAGAAATGATACTACCTTAGATAATGTATAATGATTAATATTCCTCATCAAAAGTCAACTAATTTGAATATTTTATCAACGATGCACTGGTTATAAGAATTATGGAATATATGAGGATTGTACTGCAGTACTATTTCATTATGTATTTGATGTCATTTGATGAATTGTACCAAGGATACGTGAAATAATAGAGAGTTAATATCTTCGTAAAAGTATATGGTTGAGGGATGGAATTCCCTTAAAATATTTCTCATGATGAATATAACGATGAATAAATGAAAGATTTGGATATGTTCTGACTACATAAAAACTGATTTTTCACTTGTCGACAAGTGGTCTATACTATCATTAATGGAGGCTACAACATTTTTTTATATAAGGAATATATCCAATAGCATGTGTATGTATGAATTCATGTTTCCAAAAAGGATTTATGGTAATATGAGTTGTTCCCATATTTCAAGAGGACGCATGATGAAGATATTCACATGTTTGGAATGTTAAAATTTTTGGATACTTCAGGTTGATTAAAATAAAAAAACATAAAAAATGCATTGATCAGGATAGAAAATGGATTTCTAAAAAAAAATTAGGATTTAAAAGGACCTCATGCACATGGATCTATAAATAATGGATATGGAATGATTCGAAAGTGTTGGATCATGATATTTTGGAATATTGAACCATTTTAGTTTAAAGATGATCGTTGTATGAGGTTTTTGAGTTTCATGTCACCATGGGATGAAACATATGCTATGAGATTATGTATAGATAGATTAAGGTACAAACTATATGATTGTGTTTATGAAATAGATATCCATATTTATACTATTATAATAGTTGTAGAATTCCTCAAATCAAGGAAAATACTCTTA
The DNA here is from genome assembly GCA_963277665.1 of Viscum album. NCBI lineage: Eukaryota > Viridiplantae > Streptophyta > Magnoliopsida > Santalales > Viscaceae > Viscum > Viscum album. The sequence continues at coordinate 778,047,522 of OY728123.1, forward strand.
AATTAAAATGTTGTCCTATTACCATTTTTGTTTCATGATATCAATGAATTTTTTCATAACTATAGTTCATAGTTTTATGGTATTGATCTTTTATCTGAGCATGTTCTCTATCACATTCCATCCAATAACGATGTATTGGTTATTATTACTTGACAACATTTTAAGATTAGAATTCATATTTTTGTTGTAACCGATGAATTCCCTTTCCATATTATTAAGAGGATATTTTAAATGTATTTCTAATATGGGTTTCCCATAAGGGAATTTTCATGTATCAAACATCAACATTCAATATTTAAATTAAAATTTCTAGGACATAATTTTTTAAAGAGAGGAAAGTGAAACACCCAATGGATATTAAAATAAATTTTCTATTGAATGCATGAAACACCGAGTCTCTAAAAAACAACACTTTGTTATAACCTAGCCAATGAACATTATTTTCAAATTATTTGTTTTGAATTTCAAAAATATGACACAAACGGTTTCGTTCTGGGTGATTTTTGGAGAGTAATAGAACTAAAATAAATTTTTAGGAATATTAAAATACCCTTATATATAGTAACCTACCAGTATGAATTGAAACTTGACCCTTATGAATAGTAATGTACCATTATAAATAGTAAGTTGACCATTATGAATAATAATGTGACCTTATAAATAGTAAGTTGACCGTTATAAATAGTAATGTCCCCTTATAAATAGTACACATGCCCTTATGAATATTAATGTACCGTTATGAAGAGTAAAATCACCATGTATGTATAAATTATATTTAGGAACATTATAAATGAGGGTGAATATTTTATAAAATAATAAATATGTGTTGGTATTTCTGTGTGTGGTAAATATTTAATTAAAATTTTATAAATAGTAAATTTATTTAAAAGAAAATTAATTTTTTATAAAATCTATTCCTAAATGAAAAAGATTCTGTTTGATTTGAAGGTAATTTAATAAAAGCACTCTTAATGTTTCAGGGCGTTGTAAAAATAGTTTTTGTTTTAAAACTGTATTTTACTAGTAAATGATGATTTTATTTTAAAATTAAATTCCAAAAATTTGGAAAACTATTATGAAAACATTGGATTTCATATTTTGATTCTATACATCAAAAAATCTTTAGGGTTATTTTTTGAGATTTTCCTAAAACAATGGAATTTTTTATGAATAGTGAAATACAATAATTTACCGTATATATATATTAATAGTTAAATACACCATTCCTATATCATAACTGATGTCAGCATCCATGGTACAAAATCAGAGGCACTTATTACTATTTTTGGTCATGGAATAATCTCCATTTATTGTCATATGGAATAATAATAAACTAAAGATTTAAATATTATGAAAACCATCCTCTCATCCACTATAACACCCCCCCACAGTCCCTCTTCTCTTCACTCCTATCAAGACTTTTGTATTTTCCAAATTCTACCCTATATCCTTCCCCACATCCATCAATCCTTGGTCTCATAAAAATAACAAATCCTCTTCCCTAAAGAGGTTCTCAAGAAAGATTAATCTAAGAGGTAAATTCCTCTTTTCAATTCATTTACATTATTTTCCTGTTCACTTTTTTCTTTTCTATCCCCGCCTCTCATAATCCATATGTTTTTAGAACTCCAGTACCTTAAATGTACTATATTTTCATTATGATTATGGAATATGTTATTATCATCTATAATTTCCCTTATTTTATTCTAGTAGTAAAAAACACCATTTGAGATGAGCTAATTTACCACATTCAAGGATGATTGGTGTTCAATTTCTTCTGACATCATAAATATTGGACACGAAACCAGTATTTTGGTTGAACTAGAATATAATATATTTATTATTTGTCATCTACAGGTCTGCATACTTTTTTACACATATTTTTTATAAATAAAAATGAGTTCATTGGGTTCAAACCGATAATTAACCCAAACAGTTATCATTAATTAATTTATATAATATTTCATCTTCACTCCATGTATACTAATGAAATTTACAACCATGTAACCATATATATTACCACTAAGAACTTTATACTTCAATTCTGGACATCCATCCTCATTTTACACAAATATATGTTCATGTATATAATTATACCTATCATGGAACAAGTAGACTCGAACAATGAAATTCAACCTCTTAACCCATCAAAAAGGGAATGAATGAATATAATAAGTTAATAATAAATAAATAAAATTAATATGTGGTTATTTAATTATTAATTAATGAACCTAAATTTTATTATTCACGTCCTTATAATCTTGTGGAGAACACTGTCAGATTTAAGGAAAGGTGTTTGTTCATCTCACTTCCATTTTTGTGAGATATTATGTATTCACTAATATTACTTGTGTACAGTGTTTTAATACTACACATTGATGTATTATTTCATGAATCTCTTTATTTTAATGATATTCAATATATCATTTGATGATTATTAATTTTTGGGCATATGATTCAATTGATTACAAAGTGGTAATGGATTTCTACCTGAACCTCCATTTTCAATCAGGTTACTCTTATTCCCTACTCAGCTTAATGAAATTATTATTTATTCTTATGTACTCTTAATTTATTCTATTTTAATGTTATATATATGTGTACCAATCATAATCCTTATTTATTTCATGTGGAGTTACATTTTTTAAAAGAATAATTTATAAATTCTTCTGAAAAGCAAGCTCGATTCCAGGAACTTCTCGAATTCTTACCAATTTTGATGTTCACTCTATTATATGATTTAATCAACATTTATCTTTCTAAAATAAAAAAATTTAACATGAAAAATCTAATATATTTCATTTCTCGTTTTATAAAAGCAAACATTCCTTTTCGATTTAAAATCTCTTTAATGAATTCTTTAAACCACACTAAAATGTTTTAATTCTAAAGATTCATTAAAAGCACTTTTTACATGATTTCCCTTTTGGGAGAAATAAATTATTTCTTAAATGTAATATCAATGTTTTTAACTATTCATTTCTAGAATATAAATGTATAAAACCATATTTATGACCAATATAGAATATTTTCCAAAAGAACACTTATTTCCAAAGTAAAATGTATTTTTCTCACCACGCATTACCTTTTATGAGATATATACCTTGTTCACCAAATATTACACAAATATGGTGTATTTACATCCTATTGGTATATCATATCAAGAGTTTCTTTATTCCCATGATATACCATGGAATAATTATATAAATGTTTCAATGTTGTATGTGACACATTGTAATATATAAGGATTATTTCCTCAAGGATATTTCAATGGACTCATTTAAATGTATTCTAATATACATCAATATAACATGTTGAATCATGTAAATCATTGAAATATAGCTATTATGATATTATCTACCATATGTTGTTGAAGTATTTATGTTTAGTTCTATTGTGGATGTGCTATCTTGGTAAAATTCATCATTTTTCTCTGACTAGTTAGTGTTTTTGTTAAATGATTTTGGAATGTTATTTACATTTCAAGAGTTATATTCAATGGTTCTGTATATGTTTATTATGTTTGATCCTTTCATATGAGGAATGAAATAGATGTAGTATATAATGGGGTCCCCACTATAGCCCATTTATTCATCGGTAGGTCTCCTGAGGGAAATTAATATGGACTTGGCTGAGGACTTTCACAATTTTACATATGGTTTCAAAAAGAGTCCATAATCATTTTTGATTTATTGGCAGAGTATTTTTTGGTAAGTTTTAAAATGTATGGAATATTCTATAAGAACCCATTTTTTTCTACCAAAGGCTATGGAATATTCTTGATGTTATTTCAGAGCAGCGCCTTCAGACGACATGCGATTCTGAGCCCCGGTGTGGCCGGAATTAAATTTTCAGTACGTTCACACTTGGTGTGACGAATAAATGGTATAACTCCTAAACAGTGCTTCAGATACTAAATCCGAGAGTACATATGAGTCCTAAATGGGGTGTTTACCCAAGGAATGACATAAAACATGTCTGAGCGGGACGTTTGGAACCCTCAATCATTAGCAGAATGTTAAACGGATAATTAAAATAATTATTTTATTCGTTTATTGGTTAAACTCAAACATCTATTAAACGGTATCTCAGATTGAAAAACCGAAGGCACCATTGAGTTTGTAGTGTGCCGTTTACCCTTGGAGGGGTGTAAGTTTCGCGGGCGCGACCCTTCTGTGGAAATTGACCTTGGGGAATTTTCGTAATTTGGCGGCCTTGGGCGTTGAGTTTAATAACTTTTGAATGGGGCTTCAGATTGAAATTATGAGACGGTCGTTGTTCTCATGAAGTGATGGTTACCCTAGATGTGATCTAACTTTAACCACATCGGGGGTTCTGGGCGCGGGTGTTTTTGGGGGTCGAGTTTTTAATTAAGGAGTTTAATTACTTAAACTCCTCTCCCTCTACCCCATCTTTATTCCTTCCCCCTGGAGAAACCCCTAACCCTCAACCTCCTACCATCCTCCTCCTCCTCCTCCCTCCCAGTCAAGGTGGAAGCGGCAATGGAGGTGTGTGGATCGACGACGAAGCTCCGGGAAACGCCCAACAAGGTAGGATTGTGCGTTTATCATTTTAAACTCTTGCACCGCATTTAAATTCATAACATGTGTCGAATTTTTGTTTTATCGTCAAACGAAGACCATAAGTGCATAGTACTAGTTCAAAGATTCCCGACACATTTTCCGCTTGAATATCCGAGTTTCAAGGAATATGCAGTCGTCCGGCGGAGGCCTGCAGTTTTATGATATTTTCCGGTGAGGTTCCACCGACGGTGAGGCTCTCCAAGGGCGGAGGGGCAGCCTTCGACGGTGGCAGGGTTCTCCTTGGGAGGCAGTCCAGCTCTCCCTATCAGTGGCACAAGCTTATTCTCACGGAGTCGGCTGTGGGTGCGACTACGGGCGAACGCGGGGCAGGGGTGTGCTACTTCGGGCGACACGGGACCGGCCGCTCGGCCGGTCGTCGCGACAAAATCGGGATCATCATGACCCTGGAGGCACCAAGGACCCGTGACTCGCGTGTCCACTTGGAAAATCAGGACTGGCCGAGCTGGTCCGGGTGTGGACGGGTTGTCTGTGCCGTGTACCTCGGAACTTCAGTTCAGGGGGTGGATGGGCCGGACGAATCAGCCGAGCCCACCCCATTTTGGTCCGGTAATGTTTAAGATTCCCTAAAATGAAAACCGTGCATCGGATTTATGAGTCGTTTGCGGAAGTGAAAACCAAGGCTCAGGGCATAGAATATGAGATAGTTTCTGGGGTTTTAACTCCCAGGATGGGGGCCTCTGTGTCATGTTGCATACGTTAAGTTGATTGATGTTTTTTCCGAGGGTTTGTGTTTTGAGCAGCGCGGACACATCCGACGTCCGATTTGAGTGTCGTCAGCGGCGTTGAGACCCTAGTTCCGAGGCATAGTTTTCAAGTGTGGTTTCTGACATTGAAACGGGAGTTGAGGCATAGTCCCCATGACCGTCTTTCAAGCTGCGTGCAACGCTTTACAGCTTTTTCATCGGACATCCATTCGGGGCATGTGAGTAGTCGATCCTGGGAGTTTTTATGACGGAATTGTAATAGTGCAATCCACCTTCTTTAATTCTGCATGGTGGTGCGCACCCCCCAAGGGTTGTTTTGGGAGTTGGCAATGATTTGCAGCTTTATCACTGGGTGACTATTTTGGACAAATGAATAGTCATTCTTGTGTACTTTTTCGAGAGGATCGCAACAGTGCGATCTGTTCGTTGTGCTTCGGTACCAGGATGCAGGTCCCAAGAAGAACTGCTCGTGTGCGGTGTGGTGAAATACATCTTTTTCTATGGGTATCTATTGCACTCAAGAGAATAGTCAATTTGACGTGTTTTCCTGAGGGGATCGTAATGGTGCGATGCGCGCGACTGTTTTCAGGGCCAAGGCTCAGGACCACGGGACACCGTTCAGGCGTAAAGCAGTGTGAGATGACTTTTCCTTCGAATATCCATTTTAGGAATGTAAGTAGTCTATCTCACATGTTTTCTACGAGGATTACAACGGTGTAATCTATTCTGGTGAGTGGATCCTCTTCTGCGGTCTTATTAAATGAAGAAAAAAGTAAGTTTCTCCGATGGTGGTTCATCCTACTGTGTTTGTTGCGGACCCTTAGCGTGTGATCGCATGTACTCCTATGTGAGTGAAGTAAATGATTGTATAGATGTATTTGGTCATGCCTGGGTCGATGAGGTGGCATGTTGGATTTGTTACGTTTACCCCTTTGCGTTGACGTTGGGTGTCGTGTTCACAATAAACATTGGGCTGAGAATGTGGTATACATTGGGAGTATACTAGAATGCTTAGAGGTACATATGGTTGTTTTTACCTAAGAACTTTTGTGCACTTGGTTGGAGTTGACTCAAGGTCACCCGTCGTGTGGGCCCCATGTTTGTGTCATGTTCTTCATTACGTACCTTAAACCTCTCACGATTTAGAGGGTCCCTCTATTCTGGATTGTTGACCATCCGGGTTGAGTGGTTTCCCCCAAGTTCTATTCATGATGGTTTGGCCTGCAGAGTTACTTTGTGTTCCCTGATAGTGTTCTTATGGATTCGGGTGTGACCAATACATTAAGCGGGCACCGATCCTCTATGCAGGAGGTTGTTTCTAGTAGGGATGGGCATTGCTGTTCCAATTTTAACCTTCAGCAGAGACTGAGCAGTGGGTTTCTCATTGTCTTCTTCTAAGTCTACCCTCTATTAGAGACTAGTCAGTGGGTCTCCTGTCGACATATTCCAGGTCTACCCTCCAACAGTGACTGGGAAGTGGGTTGCATGTCGTCTTCTTCCATGTCTACCCTCTAGTAGAGATTGGGCAGTGGGTCTTCTGTCACCATATTCCATGTCTACCCTCCAGCAGAGACTGGGTAGTGGGTCTCATATCGACGTATTCCAGGTCTACCCTCCAGCAGGGCTAGGTAGTGGGTCGCCTGTGGACCTCTTAGGTTCTACCCTCCAGAATATACTGTCAGTGGGTCGCCTGTCGACCTCTTAGGGTCTACGCTCCAGCAAAGACTATGTAGTGGGTCACTCGACGAACTCTTAGGGTATACCCTCTAGTAGAGACTTTGTAGTGGTTCATCTGATGACCTCTTAGGGTATTCCCTCCAGTAGAGACTGGGAAGTGGGTCACCCGACGACCTCTTAGGGTCTAACCTCTAACAGAGACTGGGTAGAGGGTCACTCGATGACCTCTTAGGGTCTACCCTCTAGCAGAGATTAGGATGTAGCTCACCGAACGACCTATTAGGATCTACCCTCTAGGAGAGACTGGGCAGCGGGTCACCCGATGACCTCTTAGGGTCTACCCTCTAACAAAGACTGGGTAGTGGGTCACCCAACGACCTCTTAGGGTCTACCCTCCAGTAGAGATTGGGTTGTGGGTTTCCTGATGACTTCATTCAAAATTAGTCCTTTCTAATAGGATTTTATCTGACTTTTCTTCATAATTACCGAAGTGGGACCCTTGGTTGTATGGGTGATGGATGTGACTACTTTGACTTTGAGAAGACCTCTCGGCTGCAGGGTAGTGGCGAGGTGTGGTTTGAATTTCCCCAGAACAATTAAGTACGAGGGGCGCTTTCCCCACCAAGACGCATCCTTGTGACGCAAACTAAAACCGTGTGGGCAAGTCAATTCTACCTAAAGAGGATGGTGTAAAGGTGTGGTGATTTGAGAACCTTGACTTGCAGTTCGGGGCAGACATGCGGGATGCTGGGCATCGATGGTTTCTACATCTAGGATTGTTGGAAACTCACCATTCTTGGACTGATCTACAGATGGAGATCCCCTTAAAATCTTGTTCATGTTTCTTGACAGAGCATATATATATGTATACTCCTTTTTCTGGTACACAATCTTTGGGTTTTGGTTACTCTCCATCCAGGAGAGGTTAAGACATGTGGGGTATCCCATGTGCTTTCCATATCTAGCTTCTCGTGGTTGGACGAGTCTACTATCTAGCTATAGGTAGCTAAGACTCAATGTGAAGTTCGTATTGTCGCCATTTCTAGCTCCTTGTGTCTAGATGAGTCTACCTCCATTCTCTTGTTGGGTTGAGATGGACTCTCTACTGTTACTCTTAATTCACTCTCGGTTTTACTCATTTACTTTCCCATGTTCGATCTATTGCTCACCTTTAGGTACCTCCTTTGTTTCTCCCTCAAGCATTAAGGGTATCCTACTGAGTATTTTTATACTCACCACTTCTTGGGATTTTCCCGCACATGGTGTGCCCTTGCAGGAGATGGACAGGTTGGTCGTGACATCAGCGGTGCTTAGGAGTTTGGGAGCTTGGACTGCGTGTGGTTGTCATAGTCGTTTTCCAGGTGTGGGACTCTCCCAGGTGTTATCTTTTTTTTACCTGTTTCCGTGTTGTGTAACTTTTCTGGTTGGGCGTGTGTTTTCCCCTTTTCTTTTCAGTTTACCTTCAGCACATTCATTGTACTGTTTAGAGGTCGATGCACTTTTTTGGTATATATATAGAAGTTTCACTTTACTTTACTTATCTTTTCTTTTACTCTACACTTCTACATTGAGAGGGCTTCTTGTGTGTGTACAGGGACTTAGGCAAAGGCCTTCTTGAGTTGTTTAGCCTTCGGCACTATTCGCCGGCCCCTGGCCTATAGAGGGAGGCTTGGGGTAGTTATGGCCAGAGCCCAGGTAGGTTCGGGTCATGAAAAAGTGGTATCAGAGGTGGTTCAATCCTAGTGAAATTATTCGGACATCCCTAAAAAGTAATTGGTTGGGATTAAGACAACAGTGTTAACGTTTCTCATGATCGGCTCTCAGGCCATGGAGTCCAGTGATGGTGTGGCGGCCGACGTATCCATTCACCAGGACCCGGATAACCCGCTTGTCGACTCGGCATGCTGAGACACTCGTTGCAAGGAAAAATTTGTTTGTGTATCACATAGGATTATGTCTTGATTGTCCTTCTGGAGTCTGCTCCCCATTGTTGTGACTATTAAATACATATATGCTCATCTGACCGCGACACTCCTTTATAACATTGAGGATGTCTCTGCAAAGGCAGCCAGCCAGGATACCAGCTTTGGTTCATAATGAAGACCCTGTGAGATATGAGGCCTCAGTCCAGGACCCATCATGTGATCCCCTTACTTCGAGTGGGTCTGTAGTAGCACGCCCACCTGTTGAGCAGTAGACAGCTTCAGCAGAGCATATGGGGCTTGAGAGCATGTTGAGTGCACACCGTGAGTTCCAGCGGAAAAGACCACTGAGGTTCAATGGTGAGCCAGACCCTCAGGAATTAGAGGTTTGGCGAGAGATAGTGGTTCTCATTTTTAGGTTTGTGCAAACTCTGGAAGATCTTATGGTGGGTTTGGCCGCCAAACTTTTCCGTGGAGCATCTTGGCGCTGGTGGAGTTTGGTGACTCAGTTTCTTGATGAGTCATCGCTTTTGTGGGGAATCATTCAGTAGTTGTTTCATGAGTAGTTTTTCCCTCCTGCTTATTCTCCATTCAGATTCAGAATCTCTTCTGTTTCAGTAGGGAGAGATGATAGAGGCCGACTACGTGGCTAGTTTTGCAGACCGTGCACGATTTTACCCGGACATGGTCCATGATGGAAACTTCCGAGAACAGATGTTTATCAGGGTCTCTATCGAGGGATTTGTGCGGTCATAGTACCCTTGGGCATTTACACATATTTCGGGGTTCTAGAGAAGGAGCTAGTGACAGAGAGATTCATGTGACGTTCTACAGTTGGTGGTGGCAGTGAGCACATTGGAGCCGAGACGTCTGCTGCAGCTAGAAGGAGTCAGGTGACAGGACCTCAACATAGTTGGCTTTCTGATAACTGGACTCAAGGGCGTGGTCGCACGCCATAGTCGCGACAGAGGGCAGTAGTGCCGCCTGAAGAGCGTCGGTGTTGTGATTTCGATGGGCGAGGTCACTTGGCACGAGACTGCATGACTAGGCATATGAGGAATATCGGGCAGGCACAAGGTGCACCACTGCAACAAAGTCACTGTCATGATCAGTGTAGTTCCCAAAGTGGTGCTGCTAGCAGAGGAGCAGGACGAGCTAGATGTGGGGAACGACCTTACGAGGCCTTCCCTTCACCACTAGGCGGTCCACATCAGGCTCTGGGAGCTGCCAGATGGGACCATGGACAGCCGCGAGCTATGGATATATATGATCCTGTAGATCATGATGTGACAAGAGATACACTTTACAACTCTTCTACTTCTTGCAGTAGAATTTTTACACTCTGTGTATGAAATTATTTTCTCTGTACTCCTTGTTTGAGTTGTTACCAGGGTGGTGCGAGGCGTCAGTGTAACCATGTGTTGGTAAGGTAAAAGGAATGGGACCTTTTCCTTTAGTCTATGGTATTGAATCCTTCACTTCTGATCATGTAAGAGGGCCTTGGTTATGGGAAATAGACTGTGAAACCTTTCGTGACCAGATATCCTTGTGTGTTTCACCATATGGATATTCTGAAGGAGGGAATCACCGGGCCTTATTCCATGTGTGAGAGGTGATTCCAGTCGCGACATGGAACGTAGAGGTTCTTCTGGGTAGCTGAGCTACCCTCGAGAGCCTTTGGGCCGTTTGAACTATGAAAATTGATGTTGAGGTTCCCTACCACCTTGCCCTAACCCCATGGTCGAGAGGGGGTGCAGACGTCTCCCACGCGACTCACCTAAGGAGAAGTGTGTGTGCTCCAATTCACTTCATCTTCAAGGGAAGACCTCTCAGGAACAGATCAAATCCTTTGGTTTGTGTGCAGTGACGCGGGACTATTCAAGAGTTCTTCTGGGTACGAGAGAGCCAGGTGCGAGCTTAGTACCTTGAGTTATTCTCTGGTTTTGATTTTTAGGGATGAAAAGCATGAATGAGGGAATGATTTAAGAACCCGATTTTTTCTATAAAAGACTTTGGAATATTCATAATGTTATTCCATAGCAGAGCCTTCAGACGACGTGCGATTCCGAGCCCCGATGTGGCCAGAATTCAATTTTCAGTGTGTTCACACTGGGCACACTGAATAAATGGGATAACATCTAAAAGGTGATTTGGATCCTAAATCTGAGTGTTCAGATGAGTCATAAATGGGGTTTTTACCCTAGTAACGACATAAAACATGCCGGTGTGGGATTTTTGGACCCCCCCCCCCCCCCCCCGCCCGTTAGTGGAACATTAAACGGATAATTAAAATAATAAATTTATTCGTTTAATGGTTAAACTCAAGCATCTCATAAACGATAGCTTGGATTGGAAATCCTAGGGAACTGTTGCGTTCAGAGCATGATGTTAACCTAGGAGGGGTGTATGTTTTGTGGGTGTGGCCGTTCTATGGAAAAGGGACCCTATGGAATTTTTGTAATTTGGTGGCCTTGGGCATTGAGTTTAATAACTTTTTAACGGGGCCTCTGATTCAAATTCCGAGATCGCCATTGTGCTCTGGAGGTGATGTTTATAGTAGGCGTGGTCTAACATTAACCGCTTCGGGGGTTCTAGGCACGGGTGTTTTTAGGGGTCATGTTTTTAATTAAGGAGTTTAATTACTTAAACTCCTCTCCCTCTCCCCCATCCGCATTCCTTCCCCATAGAGAAACCCTTAACCCTCAACCTCATCTCATCCTCCTCCTTCCCCTCCATCCCAATCAAGGTAGATGCGGGAACGGTGGTGTGCAGATTGACGATGAAGCTCCGGGAAACACCCAACAAGGTAGGATCGCGCGTTCATCATTTTAAACTCCCGAACCTCCTTTGAACTCATAAACATGCATTGAATTGTTGCTTGATTATCAAACGAACCCATAAATTCATAGTACTAGTTCTGAGATTGCTGACGCATATTTTCGATCGAAAATCTGAGTCTCGAGGAGTCTGTAGTGGTCCGGTGAAGGTCTGTGGGTTTTTGATGTTTTCCGGTGAGGTTCCACCGGTGGTTGGGCTCTCCAGCGGCGGAGGCACGGGATTCGGCAACGGCAGGGTTCACCTCGGCAGGTGGCCCGGCCCTCCTTGGTGGCAGAAAAGGGATTCATCTGGAAGAGGTGGTTGTGGGAGCAATGGCAGGCGAACGTGGGGTAGGTGGGTGCTCCTCCGGGAGACACGAGACCGGCCGCTCGGCTGGTCGTTGCAATAAAACAGGGGTCGTCGTGACCCCGGAGGCGGCATGGACCCATGACTAACAGATCCACTTGGAAAATCCATACTGGTTGATCTGGTCTGGGCATGGATGAGTGGTCCGTGCGGTGGACCATGCACCGCCAGTTCAGGGGGTGGATGGGCCGGCCGAATAGGCCGGGCCCACCCCGTTTTGGTCTAGTAATGTTTAAGTTGACCTAAAATGAAAATCGTGTATCGGATATACAAGCTGTCTGTGGATGTGCAAACCTTGGCTCAAGGAAGATAATATTATATTGTTTCAGTGGTTTTAACTCCCGATACGGCGGCATCGGTGGCATGTCGTGTATGTTATGTGGATTAAGATTTTTTTCCAATGGTCCATGTTTTGAGCGGAGTGGACAAATCTGATGTCTGATTTGAGTGTCGTTAGTGGCATTGGGACCCTGGTGCCGATGGGGAGTTTTTCAGTGTGGCTTCGGGCAATGCAACTGAAGTTGAGGTGTTGGCCCCATGGCCATATTTTGAGCTGTGTGTCGTTCTTTACAACTTTTTCATCAGATGTTCGTTCGGCGCGTGTGAGTAGTCGATCCTAGGTGTTTTTACGAGGGAATTGCAACGACACCATCTCCCCGCTTTAATTCTGCACGGTGGTGCAGGCCCCCTAAGGGACGTTTTGGGAGTTGGTGGTGATTTCCAGCATTATCATTGGGTGACCGTTTTTGAAAAATGAATAGTAAATCCTCTGTACTTTTTTGAGAGGATCACAACTGTACAATCCATTCGGTGTGCTTCAGGACCGGGATGTGGATCCCACAAAGCATCTCTCGTGTGCGTTGCGGCAAAATACATATTTTTCTCTGGATATATGTTGCAATCAAGTGAACAGTCAATTTGATGTGTTTTCCTGAGGGGATCGCAATGGTGTGATGCACCCGACTATTTTCGGGGCCGAGGCTTGGGACCCCGGGACGTCGTTCGGGCGTAAATCGGTGTCAGACGACTTTTACGTCGGATATCTGTTTGAGGGGAGTAATAAGTCTATCTCACATTTTTTTCTGCGAGGATTACAATGACATTATCTATTTAGGTGATTGGATCCTATTATGTGATCTTATTAAATGTGGAAGAAAATAAGGTTCTCCGGTGGTGGTTTGTCCTACTGTGTTTGTAGTGGACCCTTGGCTTGTGATCGCATGCACTCCCGTGTGAGTGAAGTAAATGATTGAAGCTATGTAGTTGTCCGTGCCTGCATCGATGAGTTGGAATGTTGGATTTTTTATGTTTATGCCTTTGCGTTGATGTTGGGTGCCATGTGCAGGATAACCTTTTGGGCTGGGAATGTGGTATACTCTGGGAGTATACAGGAACGATTGGAGGTACATATGGTTGTTTGTACCTGAGAACATTTGTGCGCTTGGTTGGAGTTGAAATGGGGTCACCCGTCTTTTGGGCCCCATGTTCATGTTGTGTTTTGCTTCACATTCCTTAGACCTCTATCGATGTAGAGGGTCCCTTTGATCTCGATTGTTTACCAGCAGAGTTTAGTGGTTTTCCCCTGGTTCTGTTATCGATGGTTTGGTCGGCAGAGTTTCTTCGTGTTCCCTGGTAAAGTTCTTGTGGATTCTAGTGTGACCAATACTTTACACGGGCACCGATCCTCTACTCAGGAAGTTTTTTCTAGTAGGGATGGCCAGATCAGTTCCAAGTTTACCCTCCAGCAGAGACTAGGAAGTGGGTTGTTCATTGTCTTCTTCTAGGTCTACCCTCTATCAGAGATTGGGTAGTGGGTCACATGTTGAAGAATTCCAGGTCTACCCTCCAGTAGAGACTGGGCAGTGGGTCGCTGGTCGACTTCTTCCAGGTCCACTAACCAGCAGATACTGGGCAGTGGGTCCCCTGTCGATATATTACAGGTCTACCATCTAGTAGAGACTAGGCAGTGGGTCGCCTGTCAACTTATTCAAGGTCTACCCTCCAGTAGGGCTGGGCAGTGGGTCGCCTGTCGACCTCTTAGGGTCTACCCTCTAGCAGATACTTGGCAGTGAGTCTCCTGTCGACCTCTTAGGGTCTACCCTCAAGTAGAGACTGGGATGTGGTTCACCCGATGACCTCTTATGGTCTACCCTCCACCAGAGTCTGGGCAGTGGGTCCCCCGACGACCTCTTAGGGTCTACCCTCTAGTAAAGACTGGGTAGTGGGTCACCTAACGAACTCTTAGGGTTTACCCTCCAGTAGAGACTAGACAGTGGGTCACTCAATGACCTCTTAGAGTCTACCCTCTAGGAGAGACTGGGCAGTGGGTCACCTGTTGACCTCTTAGTGTCTACCCTCTAGCAGAGACTGGACAGTGGGTCACCCGGCGACCTCTTAGGGTCTACCCTCTAGTAGAGATTGGGTAGTGGGTCACCCAATGACTTATTTCATAATTAGTCTTTCTACTAGGCTAGTCTGCGGATTTTCTCTGTGATTACCGGAATCGGACCCTTGGTTGTATGGGTCAGGGATGTGATTACTTTGACTTTGAGAAGACATCACGATTGCAGGGTAGTGATGAGGTGTGGTTTGACTTTCCCCAAAACACTCAAGTATGAGGGCCACATTCCCCACCAAGACGCGTCCTTTTTACATGACCTAAAACTGTGCGGGCTAGTCAGTGCCGCCCATAGAGGATAGTGTCAAGGTGCGGTGATTTGAGCCCCTTGACTTGCAGTTCGGGGTAGACGTGCGGGATGCTGTCCATCGATGGTTTTTACTTCTATGATTGTTGGCTACTCACCTTTCTTAGGCTGAGCTACGGGATGGAGAACCCCTTACAATCTTGTTCGGGTTTCTTGATAGAGCATATATATATATGTATATACCTTGTTCCAGTACCAACTCCTTGGGTTTTGGTTACTCTCTTTCCAGGAGAGGAGAAGACGTGCGGGGTATGTCACGTGCTTTTCGTGTCTAGCTTATCGTGGTTAGACAAGTCTACTCTCTTGCTATAGGGAGAGAAGACTCAACGAGATGTTCATCTTCTCACCGTTACTAGCTCCTTGTGTCTTGATGAGTCTACCTCTTTTCTCTTGTTGGGTTGAGTTGGACTCTCTATTGTTACTCTTACTGCACTCTCGGTTGTACTCCTTTACTTTCCCCTATTCGATATACTTCTCACCAATCAGTACCTTATTTGTTGCTCCCTCGAGCCTTCGTGGTATCCTATTGAGTATCTCTATACTCTCCCTTGCATGGGCTTTGCCCGCACTTGGTGTGCCCTTGCAGGCGACGGACAGGTTGGTCGTTACTTCAGCGGAGCTTAGGAGTTCGGGATATTGGACTGCATGCGGTGTTCGTAGTCGAGTTCCAGGTGTGGGACTCTCGCATGTGTTTCCTTTTGTTTTTTTGTTGCTGGGTTGTGGCACTTTTCTATTTGGGTGCGTGTTTTTCCCTATTCTTTTCAGTTTACCTTCAGCATTTTCTTTGTATTGTTTGGAGGTCAATGTACTTTTGTGGTGTATATATAGCAATTTCAATTTACCTTACTTGTCTTTTTTTTACTCTACTCTTCTGTGTACTGGTACTTAGGAAAAGTCCTCCCTGAGTTGTTTAGCCTTCAGAGCTGGTGGCCAGCCCCGGGCCTATAGAGGCGGGCTTGGGGTAGTTGCGGCTCGAGCCTGGGTAGGGTTGGGTCGTGGCATATGCATTTCCCTCATTATGAAGCTATAAATTATTAGTTCATAAGTTTATTCGACTATTACAATACCCATGATTATGGCTTATTATGGTAATATTTATTCATCTCTTATTCCTTCCATAATGAGTTTAATTTTAATTTTAATGGAATTTGTTTTTAGTTATTCACTATGCCTAATGTTTATTTTTATGATATATTTTTCTATATTTCTTTCCCTTGTTGATCATTTGAGCTCAACCCTTTCTTATTCTTCTTTCCCCAGGTTATGAATAATAAAAATTTGAATAAGAATTCAAGGATAATGTTCATTTCATTTAATATTGTATCTTGTTATAATTTCATTTCCCAACATATTATGGGTATATTGAATGTAATCTATTCATCCAAGACTGTTAAACTGATTGGTCCTTTGGGATTTGATTCTTTGTAATCACGCCAATCTAATATAATAATTCATTGTATCCGAGCTTCTTGGGTTAGGGCATTACAAATAGTTCCCACAATTTCAATCATATGATCCTTTTTAAAGAATAATATATGTTTTCCATTAGTATTTTAAGGTGTTTTTGGGTGTTCTCAAATCCAAAAAAATATATTATACAGTCATGAATTCTATTAAAATTATATTTAACACGCTATCCATTTCCACATCTAATGTGGGATAATTCAATAACCCCCCTCCAAAAAAATATTGGACCCTTTTCTAGATCCTGATCAACTAGATCAATTTTTGGGTTTTTTGGTATTATTTTTTTACCTATAATCTGATCCACATGATTGATTTTATGAAATTTATCAACACAATAACCATTTCATTATGTTAAATTTTCATTCAAAATTATAAATAATACCCCAAAACATTCCAAATCTCATATGGGATTACTCGATAGTCTCACCCTCATATATCGGACATTCGGTTATATTATCATGAACTGGATTTAACTATGATTGTTTTTAAAATTTATTATTACATAATACATTATATAATTATTATGTGTTATTTTTTGGGCTCATAGTTACCATCCATAAAAAAACAACTGATATCTACTAAATCAAATGAACGTGGAAATAAATATCTAGTCGAAATATCAAGGTATGATGATCAGAACATGGATGACATCACATCATAATGCAGAACCTCCATGTGAAGAATTGAAAAGAATATGATAATACAATAACCAAAATAAATAGAATGAATATGAACAAAAAAAGTTTTATGTGTTTCATAAATTCATCTTCATCCATGGGGGAACACTGAAAATTCTATATTAATGTATTATATTAATATTAAAATTGTTATGTAAACATTAAAAGGTCATAAGTGATCCCACATAAAAATTATAGTATATTCTATTTGGCGAATCTTATAGTCACTACCTCTCTATCATCATGGGATGGAGTCTATCTTGCCTGATCTCCATTAAAAACCCCTTTTTTGGTTAATGACTTCCACCACCTCAACTCTATTAGTTGGTCCACAATGCATAATCTAATAATCTCATAGAATGGCTTCAATATATCTTTCCTTTTCCTACACAATATATGTTCCTATGTGAGAAGGAAGACTTCTAACTTCCCTTCCCAACAACATCATCCAAACATATTATCTTATAACCCTATATAAATATTCCCTTAGCTTTCTGTATCATATAATGGTATTCTCTTTCCTACACACCTACTATATGTTTAGTATCTAAATTCAAGGAACCATAATTTCAAATTTCTCTATTCCAATCATGTTCATTAGATATTATATGGCTAAAAATTATATTTATATTATACTAATCCTTTTGAGGTGAGAAATGGGATCTATAAATGAAAACAATATCCCATAAGGGAGTAATTTTCCATATGATTCACTAATAAGTACAATATTATCTTCATCAAACATTCATCTACTCATGAAGATTATTATGAAATTAGAATAATCTCCCTCCATGCCTTCATGTATTCCTAGCCCAACCTTGGTGCATCATTTCATCCACACATCTTAGATATAAACCATTATTAGCATATCAAATATATTTCATGTCCCTTATATCTTTCAGATATCTAGTACTCCATCCTCCTACAATATTTAGATGAAGTGATACATCAAATAAATATTCTTAACCCTATAATTAAACATCATATTTTTGGAAAATTAAGTCATAAATTTTGAATCATTGAACAGTCTCTCATCATCATAGTTTTATCCATTATATTTCAATAGCCTATAAAAGCTAATAAACTCCAGCACTTATTTCATCAATGTGAGGTACTCTAATTCTATTTTTGATAGGGAGATTGTTGATAATGTTCCAATAACCAACCAAATGTAATTCCAATAAAAGTGATCATTTTTATGAAAATTATATTCTTATGTGTCTTATTCTCCTATAATTACTAATTTTGTAAATCCTTATAATGTATAATCTATTTTGACGAAATGTGTCATACTTCTTGAACATATTAAATACTATATAATCCACTTCACATCCTCTAAATTTTATCTTCAATGACATTAAATCTATTTACTAACAACACCCAATACATGAGAAATGTCTAGATGAGTATGGACAAGGTAATAATTCAAGATTCCAATTGTTGATTCATATGGAATATTCCTTATATTGTCAACCTGAGATTATGGTTGAGATTCCTGATTCTAACATTTCATGAAATTTAAAACTAGGGGTGTAGTCACAAGATTCACCTTATCCATTCTGAAGGGATCCACAGAAATCTGGACATAATCTAACTAGATGATGTAAAAACTACCATAACATATTTCTCACGTGATCTAAATAAAAAAAATCAATTTTTTGAGACCATGGTCTTTAAACACCAAACATATAGATTTTTCAAACATTACCTCATTGGTAATTTTAATATATGGTACTGCAATCAATAAATCATCATTGTATATGTGAAGTATGATAAAAATATTATCATCAAACAATGTATTTAAATAAAAATGATTATAATTTATCTAGATGGACTTCCCCTCCTACATTAATTCATTGAACTTCCGATTCCAATTCCATTGTCCATAATTCAAACCAGAAATTATCTAGTTATGTTTACACATAAGATCCATTTTATAATACTCCTTTGAACCAAAAAACTTCTCAGTGTAAATTTTATCTTATAATTCCTCATGGAGGAAGTAACTCTTTAATCAAACTACACTAATTAATTTTCTTCAATTTCGAAAAATATTAGCACCATCTATATAGTTATGTGTTTAACAACAGTTAAAAAGATCATAGATGAATACAATCATTACATTTATTGAAACAAATTTTCAACTATAACTACCTTATATCCAACTTAGTATCTTCTTCTTCCTTTATCAGAAACACATATTTATTTTGGTAAACTTTCTTCTTAATAGTTCACTCCCTCATATCCCATGTTTTAGACACAAAAAGTGAATCGATTTCATCCCTCATGGATATATCCCACCAATTTAATCCCTTTAAGATTAATTCTTATACTAGGATCTTGATCTCCCCATTATCTATTATAAAAATGTAGTGAAAATCACTCCAATACATTTTTACATGGAACCCCTCTCTAGTAGATCATTATTACTCCCTTTGGATCTTTGTTCCTTCAAGTACCACAAATTCCAAATATTTATCTTCTAAATATTTCTATTGATCCATAATTTTATTTAACAACTCTAGTTCTTTTGGCCTTAGAAACACAATTGAAATTTGTCATCCTATAAAAAATCCACTAGAATGTCTAGTGTTTCCATTACTAACATGCTTCCTAGAACCTATGGATCATTAATAATGTTTAGAAACACATTTAGTTGAAATTCATTTTCTAATGATAATTTTTATCATCATTATCATTCACTATATTATGATTATTCTGGTAAATGTATTATTTGAAGATCAAATTTCCACTTATGAACACCTTTTGAAGGTTTTTACCCTAAAGTCAAAATCTAAATTATTTTCTTCATACCAAAAAAAGAATCGTATTCATGATTTATTATAAAGATTTTCCATGTCCGTGAAATTAATATAGATATAAGAGACTGTACTAAATACTTTGTGAGTGGTAAATTCTACCTTCCTTATGAACTAATATGCTTCTGGTAAATTCATTCCAAACAATGATGGTTTTTTTATATGAAATGTTGAAAAATACACCACTTCCACTCAAAAAACATTGAGGAACACCAAATGAATTCTCATAATTCTTCCTTTCCCATCCATCATCAATTCAACCTCTTTTTCAACATTTTATGTTATATGGTTTTTGTTATGGTATTATGAAACCCAATACCCTTAAACCAATATAACCTCTTGAACTCCATACTTCTGCACTCATCTCTATTGTCTAACCATTAGAATTGTATGTTTTTACTAGTACCCTCTTCCACCATGGATCACTATTTTTTAAATTTAATATAAAAATAATATTTTGTTGTTAAAGAAAAAAATTACTTTTAATTGATTATGGATGTTATATTTTAGGTTGATCCTTTGTGAGAACAAACTTGTGCTGGTCACCATACATCTATATTCAAAAATCCTATCATCTAAATTTGGGGTGTATTACCTTATTTTTTTAATGATTTCTTCCACATAATTCCCAAAATTCATTCCCCAAATTTTGTTGATCCATGACTCTAACCATTAGTATCCCATCAGTGAATATGAATTTTATCTCAATGTCACCATGGTGGCCTAATTGATCATTACATAACTTCATGGAAGTTAACAATTTAGTATGTAATTATACTTTTCAATCTCTTATAAGGTATCAAGCACTATCCTAATGATTTTTCTAAGACCATAGAGTCACTTGAAATCATCCATGCTCCATCAATGAATGTTGTACATAAACATAGGCCATTCAATTGACTAATAAATATTAAGTTCTTCCATAACCCCAAGATGTTCCACAGTCATTACATGATCATATATAATCCAATACCTTTTCAGATAGACGTGTATATTATGCAACTTTATTGATAAATTTATTTTCTTCCTTATTTACCATACAAAACCTCCTAGAAATATAGGTCATAATACTTCCTCTCTGGGATGTTGATTGATGTTATGCTTTATAATCCTTCACCCAAGACTGGAGTTAACTATAGGAACTTAGAAGTAACCACTCATATATTATGATACACGATTCATGGGAAAACTCCAAAAAAGTGTTCATGATGAAGTAAACTTTAAACACAACAAAACCCTTTTAAAGGTGAACATTCTTCCCATAATTCCATCACATGGGACCGCATTTTTCTAAGAAGTTTCTTTTTCAGCTACAGATTCCTTTACCTTTATTATTACCCTTCCATGTTATAGATCACCCTCTTCCATCCATATTATAAGAATTTTGGAAGGTTTTTTGGATCTCCATTTTATACAGCTCAACATTCAATATTAATTTCAGAACATCAACAAACACTAGGTTTTTATTTACATGAGCGTTCCAAACAACTATAACCATCACATCCCATGATTTTAGGTGTCATGCAAGTAATCATCATTCCCATTCCCGAAATCCAATGATAACCATCATTTAATCAAACCTATTATGACATTAATGGTGTTTATATGTTCATAAGAAAACATACCTTTTTAAATCCTTATGTAAAATATCCCCCTTAGGAATTTTTTTCCATCATAGTGGGATTCTAATAAAATTAATTGCTGGTCCTCAAGTGTTCTAATGTAGTCTTAAATTTCCTTATGTTATAAGACACATTTATAGATAATGAAATTTATATTAACCAAAATTTTTTCTTATCTATAATATCCCATTATTTCCTATTTATCACTTTCATCAAGATTCATGTCAATGAATGATCAAAGTCCTTTTGTAGTTAGAAATCATCCATTTGTATCTTTCAGAACCAAAAAATTAATTTGTTCAAAAATATATACCTGAATCATAGACTCCTTAAACTCTGTTAAATTTTAAATTACAAGCATCAACTAACATTTTGATAATGTAAAAGGGATATTAAATACTGATTATTGATATTATGATACATAGAAAAGGGAATAATAGTGCTGCTGAATTGAGCTCATAAACAACTTCACCAGGGTCTAATCGTTAATAAAACTCTAACATAGATTTTATACCACTTGTTGGTATCATGTTTTCCAATCATTAAACCCACAATGAAATCAATTATAAATTGTTAAACTATAAATAATGTTTTGGTAGAAATCCCACACCATAGAGACTTGAACTTAGTAGAAACCCCACCCAAATCCTTGAACTACTACCCAAAACCTATAGATAATAAACAAAAAATACTATCATAAGAAAATATATGATATACAATAACGGAATAAGAAAAATATAATTTTTACACTTTAAAACATGCATCGTAAACTTTCGGGGGAGACTGAAATTATTTTATTCATGTAATATAACATTATTTCAATCAAAAAGTACACACCCTGAGATCAAAATTAATCCACACTACTAATTATAGTAGTGTCCAATTGATTCATATATTATTCATCAACTCCATATCTTATGAGTATGAAGTCCACCATGCCTGATCACCATGGATGGACCCTCCTTTTGGACAATGATATACACCACCCCAACTACCTTAGTTCTTCTATTTTTCATACTTTTATTAACTCTTAGAATAAAATCTATGATACTTTCATTTTCCTACCCTATATCTAGGAAAAAGAGAGAATGAACAAATTTGAATTTCGTTCCCAATAGCATTGTATCATTATATTATTATATTAAATTTCTTGACTATTATATCATCTATATATTCATATATCCTGCATGTCAACTATCAACACAATATCTTGATTATCTGACCTATCATTGCAACTTCTTCCATTTCTATCCATTCCATTGGTCTTTACACACCAAAAATAACTCTATCAAGTAAGCTAATCACTTTTATTTTAAAAATGGTTTCCACAATAGAAACACATCATTATTTAGTCTTATAATCCCCAAAATATATCCCTTGAGGTGAGAGTTCCCCTCATAATTATTTTTAAATGTTAAATAATTAATGACACATATGTATCATAATATGCGATGATGTAATTTCTTATTTATCCCACATCATTAGGAGATTTCTTTTTTATCCCACAATAGTTTTGGAAGGATTATATTATTCAATATAAGTGTGAGTAAGACCCTCACCCTATGAGCTAGTTGCAAGGAATGATAATACTGAATAATACCTAACTATTGTATCATACCCACCATGAATAGTGATGTCTATGGATTTTTATGGTAGGTCAATGGTGGGGGGAGTAATATTTTTCAGGTATTCATGGATGAGGTGAAAACAATTAATGGCCTTTCTGAAATTTTTATTTCATAGTCATAAGGAAATTTTAGAGGGTGAGTTATGAATAGATTTATGGTTAGAATATCCACAGGGAGGATGTATTTTCCAAGGTTACAATGGTGAGGAAGATAGATTCGTCTTATCTATAATGGAAAAAAAGTTGGTAAGAAGTATGTAATATTATAGATATTTCTTGGGAAACAAAACCTCTATGTGTGAGGGTGTTCAAGGAATTGTTGTGAGATAATTTCATAACCAAACATTTGTTAGAGTTTATTCCCAATTTAGTTAGAAAATTTGTGTTAAATTTCACATGATTAGGCCCATTTTAAGAGATGAATGTTTTATTTTATAATAACGAAGATCATTTTTTATTCTCATGATACAACACTTATTAAGTTGGGGACATTCTTATGATCTATTCATAATTAGATGAAACTAGTGAACCTATAATCACTTTGAAGAGATGGAATATTTATCATTTTCCCAATGGATAGGGTGGGGAGTCATGAAGGAAATCCACTATAATGAAACATTGAGCCTAAAACATGTTTTAGTAGAGCCCTTATTATAAATACTCTTCCTAAGAATACATGAGTAAATCTAGTTGACGATGATCTAACTAAGAGCTCAACTAAGAGAGAGAGAGAGGGGGGGGGGATTATTTTTTTTCTCCCATTTGCGTGTTGATAGGACTGAGGTGTTCAATATAAATGTGATGGAACCTCTCACCTCATAAGCTAGCATTTGGGGTTTAGATGTCCCAATAAAATTTAATAGGTATTTTCCATACAATAATATTTGATTATTAGAATCATGGGTTATTTGGTTGTAGACTTTTATGCATGTACCGAATTCATAATCCTATACTTTTTTCGTATTATATATACAATATATAATAATGTTTTTATTTTTATGTTATCCATTTTTTTTAATATCTATCATACAGTAAAATATATGGGTGTTCTTTGAGATGATATGTATGGTGAAATAAAAATTAATCTCATCATATATATGGGAGTTACTTTTAGTTATATTACATTTAAATAGATAAAGAGTAGTTCCAGATAAGGAAATGTTGTATCATTCATTCAAATGAATTTATTTTTGTTACAAAAGTAACTTAAAAATGATTTATTCTAGCTATGTTCACAACTAAAATTAAAATGATAGATTTTCATTCACCTTTTAAAACATAATTAGGTGAAAATAACTTTTTTAGGTAATGTGGAAAGGTGGTGATATATTCATAAAGAGTCATTAAAAAGATTCATGAAAAGTAAGATATTAATTCAGGAATGAGATCATTATCATAGAAAAAATTAAGCACATAAATCTATTAGAATAACTTGATATTGTACTAAATGTTAATAACATGTGATAATTTATAAATAAAATCCCAAAAATATATTTCCTATATAATTTTAGATTTTTAGTTTTTAAAAAATAATAGCGATCAACAACTTTTTCCAACATAATATGATTATATATATTTTGCAGATCATGTAGAGCATGAATGAAAACATCTATATTTGGGAAATCTTACTGAAATCACTGATGGAATTACTACTCGACTCATATATATGAATAAATAATATTTATGATACTTGAGTTTATCTAAGATCTTAAAGATAAAAAAATATTAATTTAAAATGAAAAGTATCCCTGGATCCCATATTTGGTATTTTATTTTATTTTAAAATCATATTTTAACAATATAATTCCTATCAAAATATTCATCAAACCATATGTCACTTATTAGAAATGATTTTTTATTTGTATTTATGTTTCTAGTCAGTGAAACATCATTTACCTCTAGAAGTAGACAACATCTCAATAAATAAAGGATAATAAAATTAGAAGAAATGTGAAACAATATATCTTGGTAGAAATTCTCTAACCATTATGAAACAATCTCCAATGGAATTTTTTACATGGGTATAGATCAAACCAAGAAGATTATTGGATTCAATACCATCAAATGGTAGAAGCATGATTATAATTTTTTAAACCATCCACAGATAAAGCAATTTGAATGGACCTAAGAAGAAATTATTGTTTTTTGTATAATATTATGATATCATATGAAAGACTCAAACCAGGATTGAGTGATTAGAAATGTAATGAGTATTTTTGTGGTGAAGAACGTGAAGAATATCAAAAAGAACATGTACATTCTAATGGTTAAATGTTAATTAATAAGAGATTGTTGTTATATAAATTCCAATTATATAATCATTGATGATGTTATAGAATTTGAAGATTAGTTATAGGTCAAAACGAGTCCTGAAGATTCATGTTGATCAGATGATTTTTCTTAGTATTACAAAGTCACCCTTAACATTTTTCAAGATTTATTTTTGAGAAATAAACATAGGTAAATGTTAGTTAGGATAGTAATGTAAAGCATTGGGATATTATAGTTGATCTATTATGACATTTGGAATGAATTGCTTATATCCCTATGAGGAGAAATTAGCTTTGTATTCTTCAATGAGGATTATTCGAGGAGATGTGAGGTATATCCAATCATGTGGAATGTAGATATTTTTCATGTCTTCAAAAAATTGAAAGCGATTATGGATCAAGAATCTGACAAGAAGATCAAATATTTTTGACTGATAAGGTTGAATAATATATAATAGAGGAGTTTTATAATTTTCATCAATTGGGAGGAATCAAGAGATAGTTCATGACAGAGTACACAGTTTAGTATAATGGAGTGGTCGATATGATGAATAAAACCATGTTAGATATAATAAGGGTGATTTTGAAGACAAAATTAACTTCCAAAACATTATTGTTGAAAGAAGATAATATAGCCTTTAATATGAACTGCTAATATCCATCAATAGAAATTGATTGGAAGAAACTGATAGAGATTTTGAATAGTAAAACCATGGACTATTGTCTGTAACATGCTTTTTGAAGTCCTATATATACACTATTAAATTACTAGGGAAATAAATGTTGGGTTAATGATATATGAAATATATCTTCTTAGGATACACTTATAGTGTGAAGGGGTTTCATTTTTAGAACCCAAATTCTTACAAACTAGTCATTAAGGGATATTTTATTTTTTTATATGACAACGAAAAAAAGAAAATTAATGGAAACATGGATATTGAGAATACATAAAATACAATAGTTGAAGTGGAGGAAAAATTCTAGGAAAAACTAGTTTTTAGTAAGGAATCTCTAGAGAAGGATGATCAAGTATTAATTATGTCTGGACCATGATGGTCAGCTCTTGATAAAAAACACCAATTTGGACACCAAATGGTTTCATTGGGAGAATATTGAATATTATTTATTTATATAAGATAGATCTTAATTATATTTTATTAAGGTGACTAAATATATAGATGTATCATTATGGATGGGGGAGATACAGGAGGAGCATGAATCCAAATAAAAGGACAAGAATATAGATCATATTCTGTAACATCATTGAATGATGTTAATCAGTATTATAAATTTATTTAAGCTCATACTATAAAAAAGGACCTTGTGGAAGGATATCATTTGAGACTCATGGTCAAAGTTTATTCTCATAAAGAAGGTATTGATTTCAATGAATTATTTTCTCATATTGTTAGACTAATTAATATTCACATAGTCTTCGGGTTGTGTTTCATATATAGTGTACATCCTAAGAAATTGGATTTGAATACTAATTTTCTATATTTTAATCATGATGAGGATATAAATATTCTCAGACCAAATGGATTTGTAGATTAAGTAACATAGAACATGATTTATAGGTAGAAACAATATTTTTATTGTCTCAATAAGGTGTTGAGATGTTGGTACCCAATATTTGATTAATATATCAAGAGTCTTGGATACAACTGGCTTCATTTAGAACCTTTTGAATATTTCATTGGTTTGAATGTTAATGATTCAATAATTCTTATCTTGTATATATATGACATGTAGGTTGTAGGACCCATCAATGATAAAATCCTAGTGATGATGGAATAATTTTCTAGAGACTTTGATATTAAGGAATTAGGAATAGAAAATAATATTATTTGGATATAGATTTATTGATATAGAAATAGTTGGATTATTTTCAAAATGAGTAATAACTTCATGATGAATGTCATGAAACACTTCAACTTGAATGACTGTAAGAAAATATTTACTCCAATTCTTATTAATTGAAATTTATTATATATGGTGAGTCCAAGTATGGATGTAGAGAGGATGGAGATATCTTGAGTATTATATGCATAAATACGGGGTATTTTGATGTTAAATATAATTTTTACACTACCAGACATTGTAAATATAGTGGGAGTTGCTTTTTGGTGCTTAGTGAGTCCATGAATAGAGCATTAGGGAATAGTGAAAAATATTTTGTGATACATCAAGAATAACTCAGATGTTACATTGTGTTATTTTGGATCATATTTCACTATAAAAGTCTGTATCAATTCATATTTTTTCTGAGATTATACCTAGTGGAAATCAAATAATGGATTATTTTTTACATTTATAGGGGGATTTGTGACATAGATTTTTGAGTTGTAATTAGTTGTGGTCTAATCCAGGACAGAGGAAGCGTACATGGTAGTTATATAGGATTTTAAGGAGGATATTTGTATGTCATGATTGTTATTGGTTAATAGGTTTATAAATTAGTAGATTCCTTTGATTTGTGATAGTCATAGATCATTTCACATTATAAGGACTTTATATTTTCATTCTTGGATGAAGTAGATTGGGGTACAATATCAATTTGTTCAAGAGGTGGTGGAGGAAGGGAGTTTGGGTCTCTTGAAAATATATATTAAGGAAAATATTTTATATTTACTAGTGAATGATATACAATCTACAAATTTTATATGGTGAGTATACACATGTTTCTATACCGATACATGAGTATTACAGGTTGAAAGATAAAAAGGATGTGTTGATATGAGATTAGCTCATTAAAAATATGCATGTGGGAGATAAGTCGACATTATTTTATTATGGATAGAGTTTCACCATTCTATTTTCAAGGGTATTAAGTGTGGTTAGTGATTGTTGGTAGACAACCCCACTAACTATGCAACATTGAGGGAGGATCATGGTTGAGAGTCAGTGTATATAATGGGCACTCTCCAAATAGTTTCATCATGAGCATCGAACTTCACATTTTATCCCATCAGTACATTTTTTGGTATTTTAGGGGGTGTTATATAAACATTATTAACAGTAAAAAATATAAGAGACATTTTTATAGTAATAGTGAGAAATTTTATGTAACCACATTTTACCATAATGATATCCTTCTATTTAGCGATGAGTTTTTAGCCATATTTATTTTTTGGGGGGTTTTTCATGCTACATATGATTTCATTTTATTTCTAAAATTTTTTCATATTATTTTTATCTTGATATTATTAATACACAAGTGGTAGAATCAAAATTGTACCCAATAAGAATAACATTCCTAATACCATCTGATATGAAAAGTATCTCTCACTTTTTGAATATTTATATTGGTCAATTTAAAATCCTTAGAGAATAATATTGAATAGTCTGAGACACCACCATTTGATGATAATAAAAATTCACACAGGAAGATTTGTTATAAAGTAAAATAAGAGACACTAAGTACATAGACACATAATTAGAGAATGAGATGATGGTACATAAACTATTAAACTTATTTTAGGTTGGTATTTATTGTATAGATGTAGACACAATTAAGTGACCCTCTACACTAGAAGTTGAATCAATGCTAAAAAATGTGGCTTATGATTTATTTTTTCTAGAAAAAGGCATAAATATTTGGGGAATAATGTAGACTTCTATTAACTAAACATCATCTCATTTTCAAAATGTACCCAAGAAAATATACTGAATCATGAGGAATAAAGGATATCCCTACGGGAAGAGATCATTCACACTTAATTAGGAGTATATAGTGACCAAATAATTTTTAATTTAGAGGTAAGATGTGAATTGTGTATTTTATTTTCATAATAAACTACTAAGCTACTCTATATTGGATTTACCCAAATATCAAATCACAATGCATCACACTTCAACATATATCCCATAAACAACATTGGAATGCTTAAGATTGATTGAAATGAAAACATACCCTTAATATCCTCAAAGTATCTATTAAAATTATTAAAAAACATTTACATAAACCCTTTCTGGATCAATTTCATAAAAAATGATTTGAATGAGTGGAAGTATAGAATGGATATAATTTCGTATCCAAAAAGTCCTTGGAAACTATGCATATAAAATAATATCATAGTCCACTCCCATGAAACTACAACCACATCCTTTTTAGGAAAATTAATATAACATCTTGAAGTATAATTTTACCCACAAATCATACCTATAATATCAAAGATAGACACATTGACATCTTGATATAAATATGATTCTCTCCCAATGTGCTAATTTGTTTTTAGATGTTGATAATTAACATCCAATTTCTTGGATTACAACAAAATATAATTTTAAAAATGGCCACAAATAAATCTAGATATAGATGGAAATACATAATAATCAGATCCATGAATATTTACTATGTGGTTACTAGATAGAATAATATAATAGGGAACTCATACAATCCATATTTTCTCTTGATATCAATTTGAGGAACACTCATTATCCTCACTCATAACTGGTGGAAGATAGACCCCAAATCAATCTTGGATAACCAATTAGCTCCCTTTTACTAATAAATCATATTATGTATACAAGGAATAGGATATCAGTTCCTATAAATCACTCAGTTCAATTTTCAATAATCAAAACATAAAAAAATTAACCATTTATCTCCCAGGTAAAAAATACAGTATCAACCTGAAGGGATGTGATCATGTTAATAAATCCTTTCTCCTCAAGGTCCACTATTTCAAGATTCATCTCTATAATCTCTACTAGATCCATCCATTAGTATTGTGATGATTTTTTAGGGGAATAGATTCAACTTACTGGATGATGGAACATTGGAAGTTCATATTGGCCTTTGATATAGTAACTTTTTCCTCAACATGAATGTATATTTATTGGAATTTTGTGATATTATATTGGGAAGAGTATGCCTTTATATATTTATTAGATGTGGACTATGAATAGTCTTCCAACATTAGCAATTGAAGCATTAGAATCCATTGAATAATGGTTAGGTAAATGGATGGATGGCCATTATTCTCGTAAGTTGGTGCAATATCATTGATTGGAAAAGTAACTAGATGTTAGAAAAAAATACATCATAAGTATTTTAAGGTAATGTTTTTTCACTATTTTAATCAAGGATGAATCACACGATTATAAAGGAAGGAGTTTTTCTGTATTAGTAATGGTTGTCTTTAAGAATGCTAGGACAATTCCCTATTTACAGTTGTGATGGATCTACAATAAACCAGTGGGAAATTCCCACGAAATATTAGGGATTTTTTGAGATTGAAGATAGTAAAAAATGGCCAACCTAATTGGACCACACCATTTCTCTAGGCATGGTGCTATCAGCTTCCACTAGTGAGCCATATTTAGACCCCTATGGATGTGGAGTAAGGCTTTTCAATATGGGAATTCACCTATTAAAACTATTATATTCAACTTAGTCTATTTTATAGGTCATTCCATAGATAATGACCACCTATGAAATACATATTCAAGAATGAGGCTATGGGTGTGGTGTTCAATGCGTTTAGGAAAAATGACCATTGTTTGTTCACTATTTTGCAGTCCATGATGTTTCTCTATTTTAATTTTTTATTCTCTAAAAAATACATTGAAGTTATCCAAGTGACTTAATTCATTTTTTACCACTATTTAATGGGTGAGTTATGGTTTTTTGAATGTATTAATTTGACAATTAATAAGGATAGAGAGATTGGAAATTTTGAGGATGTTTTAAAAGAGTGTGATTCAACTATGTTTAAGAATATATATTGGTTGAACTCTGTGCAATGACTTTAAGATTATAAAGGGATGAAGTTTGGAGTATTAATATAGGATTATATATACAAATGAAGGTTGAATAATTTATTGATATAAGTTTTTCATTCTATCACTCTAATTTTAAATTTTATATGCTAAAGAGAAACACAATTCTTTGTGTGTGTTTGCATTACCTTCATGTTGGGAATAAAATTTTAAATTAGATAAGTAGTGTGTTATATATTTAATAAGGATAGTGAGTTGTCCAATCATCCATGAAAGTGAACCAAAATGGCCAGTGAGACTACTCTAAATATTTACATGTATAATAAGTGATCTTTTTGTGTGTTCAATGTATATACACATTTTTTCTCATTCTCCTTGGACATAACCTAGTGTGGCTGATCCATGTAAAATAAAATTTATCACTTATGAAGTTACTCTATCATTAAGTTTTAAGAGAGAGAGAAATTGATTTGTTACTAATTTTGAGATAACAAGATCACAATCAAGTGATAATAATTTTTAACATCCATACCCCGAATTCACCCCCTCCTATTGTGTAATCAACTATAAGGGACTAATAAGTGTTATTAAAGGGTTGTTTTATTTCTCTCATGAATCATGGTGATGATTTTCAACCACAAAGGTATCCCGATCAATGAAGAAATTAATTTATAGTAATGAAAGATTCATACATAACATCATATCAGATATTTTAGTATAAATGTTTTCATAGTGGCGATTTTTGTAATCACTTCTAATATGGATTATGGATCCTTGACACAGAAATATCACTAATAATTAGATGTGTATTCCATGTCCATAAATTCCTTGGTAAGAGAACATTATAATCCTATGTCCACAAATTTTTTATTATGAAAAAACCTCTCATGTTTTGAGATAAATTTATCTGAATATTTATATAGGATATTTAAAGGACTGAGAGACAATGTAGGGGGTTCTACCGAACAGATATAAATATATGATAATTAATTCAATTATGGTACTCGATGCATTTTTTGATCATATAAATGTTCTTTTTGTTAATATGAGAGGCTTTGGTGAAGATATAGATGATTATAATATTGTAAAAAATATGAGGATAAGTGCCCTTCCTCATTTGATTGAAATAGTATCAGTTCTAGAAGGAAATGGAATCAATGAAAATAATTATGATTTCATTCATTGTAATCTTGTTTCTTATAAAATGTTAAATAGAGATAATATGTAATTTATTAAAGAGATTTTCCAAGAGGTGGCATTGAATTCTATGATGAATTTCCAATTCAAGTAGAATTTAGATGTTGGTGAAGAGGATGATTTTTTTTCATTGATATCCTCTAATAAAAAGATAGAGTAAGTGGAATTTTTAATATAATGTTTCCTCTTAATTTTATAAAATGTGTAATGGTGGGATATCTTGTTGCTAAATGTCCTAATAATTATCAAGAAGATGATAATAAATATAGGAATCTAATGAAGTTAATAAGAGATATGAATTGTATAATGAATTTATAATGTAGATGATTCAAAATGATAAATTTTCTTTGTAAAGAAGATGGATTTACTAGATAATATATAATATATTAACACTAATATTTTAAGAATATATATGTGTTTTTTCCAATTCAAAATTATTCAGAATATTACTATAGTGATGATGAGAATAAAATATTTATGGTAAGATTTTATCAAAACGTATAACATTGGGAAATCCTTCAAGAGAATAATATAGAGATATAAAATAGTAATAAGTTCAATGATTTGGTTTTTGATTCAATGTTCAACATGAAAAAATAATAATAAAATTAAAGTCTGAAATATGAGATTGAAAAACTCAAATATGTAATATCTAGAAATTAGAGAAATGGAGTTGAACTAAAACTGAAATTTGAAGAAAAAACATGAATCACTGATAGATTGGATTTGACTATTAATGATACAATTAAAAAAATTGATCATATCAAATAATATGTTATTATTTGGCATTAGAAGTGTGAATATCAAGAATGATTTTTGAAACCCAACATGATGATAGAAAATTAAAAGGCTTCATCATCAATACATTTCAAAGGAATTTTTAATTAATAGTGTATATATTTTATTAAAATTCATTATCACAATGATAAGGGAAAATATGTATTGAGGAATATTAAAGATAAGAATAAATTTATTGTTGTTTCAAAACCATAATCACCATAACTCCAAATTAGGGTATATCATTACAATGACGGAAATGGAAAAAATCACGAGTCCAAGGTGAATATATATTTGTCAAGAGTCAAGTGTTTTTACAATAGAATAAAGGATATAATTACTATGGTATCTCTATTCTCATAATCATTTTTCTATGGAAATAGTAATCCAAATATAGAATAAGAATTTATATCCAATAATTTTATTGTAATATGTTTTTTTCGTTTTAATGGAGTCATGCATAAGGAAATCAATTTCATTATAATTATGCAATAACAGTTATCAAAAAAATTAAGTGGAAGAATGAAAAGGATTGATTATTAATTTAAATTAATAGAAATTCAATACAAATTTTCATTATTTAAAAAGGAATATGAGTTCATATAGAAAAACTATAATAAGGAACATTATTGATGGACATTGTTAAATAAAGGTAGTTCGAAAAAGGATATTGTTGCTAAAATTTCCTATACAAAAATGGACAAGGTGAGTTCATGGATTTTGGATAAGAGCTGAAAATTCCACATGAATGAAATTATGGAACTCACTGTAAATATAAATCATAAAAAATATGGTTTCATTTTTTTGGTAATGATGATATTTTTTATATTGTTTGTTCAAAAAGGGAAATAATTGGATATCAATATATCATGGGGTTTTTGTTCTATTTGTTGATGGGATAAGTCAAAATTACCTTATTGTTATCCAATTTTTTGACTCCAGATATGTGGTTGAGTTTAACGAAAAAGTACATACCATTAAATCCAATGATGGTTCCCACATTATGTTAGGATGATGAACCAGGATAAATATTGAACTTATTAAAGGGGATGAGAGAATGCTATGGCATTGGTGGCTTTGGTCATTTGAGGAAATAATATATTGCGTGGTTAAAAAGGATTGATATAAAAAATGATATACCATATATCCCATATTTTCAAACTCAAATATGTGATACATATAAAAAATAGAATATTATATTAATGTATTACAATTTGAAGAAGGTGAAGGCATCAAGGATGCTTGAGATAGTGCATTTGGGAGTATGAGGGGAAATATTTACCAAATAGAGGGATAAAAAATGGTATTATGTGTTTCTTAATGATGATTTAAATAGGATTTGATGGGTTATTCCTATAAAACACAAGGTTGAGGGTAACATATGTACAAATTTATATTGGAGGATTGATGAAAATATGCATTGTGATAATGTTTTGAAATTATGAATTGAATATAGAACTAAATTTATAGATCACTATGTGGTGAAATATTTGATGAATTACGTTATTAAATATCATGTTTTGCGAATATAATTAGCCTTAAAAAATTGCGTATTGGAGAGAATAAATATGATTATAAAAAATTACCTAGATAATGCTCATAGAAAAGTCCCATTATGATAATTATTGGGAAGAAGTTCTTCGTAAAACATTATACATATAAAAAAGAGAATTTATTTGTTAAAATGAATATAGAACACCATATTAAATAATGTATGAAATTAAACCTACAATAAATTTATTCTCAGAGTTTTAAATTAAGTGTTTTATTCTAAACAAGTAAAAGTGTTTCTGATTTTGGGATCTGAATAATTATGGAGGATTTTTTTTAATATTCATCAATGAGGGAATCTAACAAATGATACAATAAGAAACAAGTAAAAATGGTTAATATAAGTGATTTTGTGTTGGTTGAAATATGTAAAATTATAGTTGCACATAGGTAGATTTCAAAACAAAACCAACAAATTTAAAAATATTAAATCAATGAATAATTATATGGTTTAGTTAGGGATTCAAGAAATGAAGATAACTATAAAGAAAATTCATATTTGGGATATGGTACAATAAAGATTAAATGTTCATGAAGATGAAAAAGAAATAATGAAATCATTAAAGAGAAAATAAAAGAAATTGGATAGGCATTTTTTTAAAAAATATGAATGATCTATTGTAGGTATCTATATTATATTTGGTGTAATCAGAATAATTTAAATAATATATAAAAGATAATATTTGGATAAAGTCTATGAATTAAGAACTTGAAAAATGGTAAATTATACACATAAAGATGTTTTGAGACCATGTGATTGGTATATTACTGAAACCAAGTTGGTGTCCCAAAATTATAATAGTGAATGTAGTGATGTTATTTTAAACAAATCACTACTTGTGTTCAAGTGACATTTCACAAATTGAAGGAATCGTTTTTTATAAAAGATTTTCACTCATTGCATGACTTGAAACTATTTTAATATTCATATCAATAGTGGTTAAAAAGGATTTCAGAGAATATAAAATTCAAATTAAATCTTCTTTCATAAATGAATTAATTTAAGTGGAAGTGTTCATTAAGAAACTATATGGGTTTCTCATTGATAAAGATAAAGTAAAATAATGTTAAATGGAGAAGGATTTGTTTAACGAAAAACTAGAGCCAAGAGCATGGTACTCCAAGATAGATCAATATTTAAACAATATATATTTTCATCCAGGAGGGTTTTATTATAATATTGACATGAATAAGTAAAAGGAGAAGTGGTTCATTGCTCTTTTCTATTGTGATAACCTATTTTTGGTGGAATTAATGACAACCAATGGATGTTGTTTTTAGACTCATGAGGTGTTAAATTGAGATGTATCTTATTGGTGAATTTTAATTTATCAATAGTTTATATGTAATTAAATGAATTTATGGAATATTTATCTCCAATACAAAATACTCAAATGCATTTTAAGGTAATTTTAGATGGAGGATTCAAGTTCCATTTAAATTCTATTATGGACAAGTCTAAAAATGGAGAAAGATGATGTGGAAACAAATTCAACGTAACATCTTATAAACTTATCAATGAAAGTTTTATTTATTTAACTTCCACTCATCTTGAAATTTAATTTTTAACCATTCGTGCTACTCATTTGAAAAGTCCTAAAAAATAAACTGACATGATAATTGTGAGAACAATTTTACGATACATTTATTATTTCATTTCCTATGTATTTTTTATAACAAAGAATCTCAGTAGGCCTTTTGGGATTTATTTATATGGATTATGAAGAATTTATAGATGAAAAAAATTGGATTCAAATGGTTATTTTTATCTTGGGAACTCGTTCTTATCATGGAATATTAAGAAGAATGATTTTATATCCTTGAGCACTACATATGATGAATATATTGCTACCACTCAACCATGTACCCAATTTTCTATGGACGAAACAACATGATGATGTGGGAGTGGAAGTAATTTCCCATTTTCCAATAATATGTGAAACTTCAGGTGTGTTTAATATTTTTAAAAAAACATTACATCAATAAGGGAAAAATAAAATCATTATCAAATACAATTTTTTAATGGTGAAGGGGGAGAAAGGGGTTGTGATATTAGGGTATCTATAAACTAAAGGACAAGTATGGACATCATAAAATAGGTTCTCCCCAAAGTGGTTTTTTAAAAAATCTATTAGATCATGGGGTCTAACCATATTCATCCACTTAACTAGTTCTATGATGAATCCCCCAACCCCACAGGTTTTCTCATGAACAAGGTATGTTTTTTCACATCAAAATTTTCTATATACAATTCCCACTTAAGAAATATTCAGAATTCAATGAAGTATAAGTGGGTATAATTGAAAATTAAATTAAGAGATGTGTAAATGGGGAGAGTATGTCATGAAAATTTTTTAATTCAACCAATTTTTCTCACATCGAGCATGGATTGTGTGGGCAGAGAATTGGTGATTGGTGAATCAGTGATACAAATCCAGAATGTGGTTCTTCCAAAAGTAGTTGAATCAGTTAACAGAGTGTTTTGATTATTGTCCACAAACCCAAATGGGGATATTGTAATAAAAAATCCCTCATAAGGATTTTTGGAATGTGTTTGTAGATATGAATGATGAAGGCTGCTCCATGGGAAGTTGATGGAAGGTTTTTATCTTATTTGGTGAAGTAGGTATTCAGAAAGGCTAGCATGATGCCCTATCGAATTCCATGATGGTTATTCAATAAACTAATTCTAAATGACTAAGATGGTCACATGAATTTTAATGATTAATTACAGTGAAATATGGTCATCTAAAATGGGCCACACCGATTCTAATGGTGTGGTGATCTTGGAAATATCGTGCAAGACATGTGTAGTCCCCTAAATGGTTAAATCATGGTGGGGATATCTGGGAATTCACATGGGTGAATAATTAAGTTCCACTAATTTGGTTTCATTGAATACGGATTGGTGAATTTGAAAGTGTGAAATTAGATTCAATGAGGAGGATATGGGAGTTCTTGTTAGTTTTTTAGGATAACATCCAAGGTTTTTTCATTATTTCATGGTCCATTCTATTTTGACATTAAAATTATTATATATATATAATCATTTTACAATTTTACCTGTGCATTTATGGATGTTTTAAGGACCATTAAAGTTTCTATTTTTGGAGGTTTTTTGAATGAATTTATTCAATCATTCATGAGGATTTAGGTAATTAACATTACGAATATGTTTTAATGGAAAGGGATCTAGGCAACGGTTACAAAAAATGATATAGAATTATGAATAATGATTTGAAGATTATGAAGGAAATAAGAATACATGATTAATTCTTATCTCATTTATATGTTTTATGGTTTATGAAGTTGTTATTTTAGTGTTATAATTCTCTCACTAGATATTGACATTTTATGTGCTGAAGAGAAACACAATTCATGGTGTGTGTTTGCATCATCATAATGTAGAGTTAAAAAGTTTCAATGGGTGTTTTGAGTTCCATTTTGAAAGTGGGATGTGGGTTCTCAAATCAAATATGGTATTGAACTTGGAGGGTGGTGAGACAACTCCAAATCTATACATGGAAAAGAAATTATATTTTAGTGAATTCGGTGCACATACACATTTTAATAAATCCAATATAGATGTATCCGTGTGTATTTGAACCATGTAAAATCCACCATATCATTTACTTCATTCATTTAACATTGAGTGTAAAGATAGAGAGATAAATTTAATTATTCCTTAATGTGATTAAACAAGATCATAGTCGATGAAGAATCATTTATAAAAACTGTACCAAAATTTCACCCCTCTCAGTGTGTAGTCCTTGATAAGGAGCATACATATTCTAAAATAGTGGTGGTACCAGATAAACATAATTTTTTTATTGTATTTTAATTCAATTATACATAATATTCTGTTTTATATCATAATCTTAAGCTATAATGATCCATATCCGTGTATATTTAGAAATATAATGTTTGGTGATTCTTTCCTAGGGGCATGTGAAGAAAGTCAAAACCACATAAATATTTTTCTTTCCATTATTTATTTTCTTATATTCTCTTGGAATGATTTGTGATTTTTCCAAAAAAAATCAGTAGTGTTTCTTAGTAATGGTGACTCCGGTATAACCGACGTTTTAGTTCCTAATTTCTAATATGTGGGGAAGTTATTGTGTGTTTTTCTGTAGTGTAGAACCTTTAACAAGTGTGATCTTCTGCATAATGAAATTTAAATCCCCTATTAATTATATGGAATTTATTATTCATAATAATTGGTATTAAAATATAGGGGTGAAACACTTTAAAACTATGTTATCATTCCATCTTTAATTAGAGTCATATTCTCTTCATTAGGGTGTATTTTCATCATAATATATGATAATAGAATAATGAAATGTTTTTTAGTCAATTTGAATAGTAATAAAAAACAATATATTTCCATGGAAGTATCTACATAAGAATAATATATATATATGGATAAAGGTCCCTTATAGAAATGGGAAAATTATTTCTATGGATTAAAATTCCATATATCCCTGATGATAACTGTTCATGTATATAGGTTAGCAACTGGTTTTTTTGGGATGGAAAATTATTGGAAGAGAATATAACCATGAGTAAAGTGTAGTTGTATCTATATACCCTTGCATCTGATCCCAATATCCATATTCCTTTAAGACCATGACAATATATCCTTTCACATAATCTCTATAAAAATTCACATACTAGACCATCAATATAGACCCGTTCACCTAACCCCAATAGACACATTCCTATAGGGCCAAGTATATTTACCCTTAGATGCAATACCTCTAACTAATGTGTTACTAAACCATGGTTATGGATCCTTTAACTTATCCCATAGATCCATTGTACTACTTGAATATGTCTATATTCTCTTGAAAAAACCCCTATAACCAGAGTCTTATATGACTATGGGTGTTTCCCTTGCACCCAACCCCTATAGCCATGATCATTCTTCATGTGGATATATAAAAGTAACAAAAAACTACTAGAATTTATATAATAAATATGATTTATAAATTTACAATTTTTGCATATATTTATATATATATATTATGTAATATAAAATACTCATTTGGAGGAGTGGTAAGGGATTTCGTTGACAATGTTGGGAACACGTTATCAAATCAATGGAGCAGTGATTTTTTTTGGAACTCTATATCTGTAGAAATTTCTCCCATGGGTACATCAATCCCCAACTATGGGAATGAGCCCATTCCAATAGTTGACATGTACAGAAGGATCCAATTCAATGTGGTTATAGCCATGAGCTATAGTAATGGTTTCTACACATGGCTATAACCGAAATGTAATATTCATGGAGTTTATATCCATGGGAACCATATCTATATATAAAGTCTATAGCCTCTGGAATTTGGGTTATAGGTTTGATATTTCCCATGGATATATCACATTTTTCTTCCTTTGTCGTAAAAAACAAACTTTCGCTATAAAATAAATTTTCTACAACCACAGAATTATATTCATGGTTAGATAAGTCTAAAGTTGTACATTCAGATATATCCATGGGAATTAAATGCCTATGTATATATATATATATATATATCCCATAACTAGTGTCATACATGCTCATGGATTTATATATAATAACTTTTTTAATATAGACATAGGTTAATATTTTTAGGGCAATAAGATTTAAAAAAATTCCGCCCTTCTTATCACATCTCCTCCCTCATAAGATCCCTCCTCCGTACCTCACTGTCACACCCAATCCCATATTCCTTACCAAATCACCATTTGGTTCTTACCTCCCTCTTGTTATCCATCCTATATACCCTTCATCTTGCAATAGAATCCCCAATCATCCATACTACACCCCTTTATTTCTCATTCCTACTCAATTAGATATTTACCTAAACCCTTCTAATTTTTTTATGTGAACCAAACACAACTGCTGTAGTCAAAGCTAATTATTTTGTGGGCGGGACATGTACCATTCGAACTGTAATAAATTTGTAAAGACTACTACTTTAAATAACCTCCCTCTATATTTTTCCATCATCAATGCATGTTGGTTACAATATATCCCATATTTTTTTATTCTTCCTCTACATTTCAGATATCACTTGGATTGTCACTTTTATTGGATTTATCGTAATTTGTACTTTATTTCATTTGGCCATATTTTCTTT
The DNA here is from genome assembly GCA_963277665.1 of Viscum album. Taxonomy (NCBI): domain Eukaryota; kingdom Viridiplantae; phylum Streptophyta; class Magnoliopsida; order Santalales; family Viscaceae; genus Viscum; species Viscum album. The sequence continues at coordinate 778,088,176 of OY728123.1, forward strand.
CATATTATATTTTATATTTTTTTCCTTGATTTGGTTTTTTTCAACATTGATTTTTTTATTTATATCATTAGAATTATGTTTTCCACACATATGGATTTTATAACATGTCCATAATTATGATTTTTCTAATAAATAAAAGTTTTCATTCAAAATATGAGGATAAAATTTGAGTGGAACTTCAAAATTTTTCTATAAAAATCATCCCCTTTAATAAAAACTCCTATATTCATTCACTATTATTTATATCTAAAAAAATATCAAATTATATTTTATAATAAAAATAATCACAAATTGTAATATTTTAAATCTCTCAAAATTTGTAAACAAATATAATTAGTCTAAAACATCTATTTTTTTTTTATAACATATTGATATAGAGATTTTTAAAGACCATGGTGTTAACATAAAACAGATTGACTAGGTAATATGATAAATTTTTTGATATTAACATTCACATTTATTTGTTAATAATGACTCAAAAAGGTATGCCCTGTTTTTATCCACTCTAGCAATCAATGGCCTTAATAATAAAGGTGAAGATAAATCCCTATTTTTCAAGATTAAATTTTTTTACCATTATTATGGTTTTTTATAAAAATTTTGATTATAAATTCAAATTATTAATTAAATATTATAATAGATATCTCAAAAATAAATAATGTCACCACTATTTGTTCTTTTAAGGTAACCTACCTTTGTATTGTAATAATTCTAATACAAGAAAAATAATTGGTTTTAGACACTAGGTTTTCCACAATGAGTTAGTTTGAAAAATTATAGTTGGAATTATTTTATAATATGGAAGATGAAAAATTGTATTTATGGTTATCGAATATTATTTAATTTTATAAAGATGGATAATGTTGGATTATAGTATGTCAGAGAAGATTTTGAATCAGGGATCTCATCATTTAGTAATATTTCAATAAAATAGAGGCTTTAGTAATGTAATAAAAATATTCATAATGGGTTACATGGTAAATATGATCTATTGTGTTTGGAAATCTAAAAATGAAATAAAAATAAATAAGGGTTGAAAAAATAGAGGGTGATCATAAGGGTATATTACATTAATTACTTGATGCTCATCTTCATGACATTATGATTAAACAGAATTAGAGGCCTATTATGATTTATGTAATAGTTTATTATATAAATAAATGGAATGAGAAAAATATAAGTGTCATCATGATGGTATGAGATGAAGGGTAAGGGTGTGTATGAATATATATGGTTTTTAAGTGGAAAATAATGTGAACATTGAATTATTTTAATATCTTTATGGATGATTATCATCAATGGATAAATAATTTTATATTATCATCCAAAAGGATAATATTGAGGTAAATATCATAATTATATATTCTTAATAAGACTATATAGGGTATGTTGAAGAAATAACAGTTTTCAGTTTATAAAGAATTGTGTTAAAATAATATTTGAAATGGGTGGAATAAGGGAACTATGTGGAGAAGAATATGGGTTTAGTAAAAATCATAGAGAAAGCAATGATACCATCTTTATTAGAAAACGTTTACATAACATGACATAAATAATTAATGAGGGTTTTTTAGTTTATTTGATAATTTAAATCATGATAATGGACATGATGTGGAGATTAGGTATCTGAAATTATTATTATTATTAAAAAAAATTTCATTGGAAATATTATGTATTTATAATACTATATATCAGATGACATGATTTTTGTCATGAATCAGATGACAATCTTGTGATATTGGATCAACCATTTCTCTAATATTTTTTATCTCTCACCTTCTATATGATAGTCTATTTGTAAACCTAGGGATATATATATAATTATATTATAAAAAAATTATAAAAATACTACATTAATATCGATGATTTTATATTAATATTTAATTCATTTATATTGTAATATGATTTATTCTATATGTACTCTAGTATTTTACATCATTTCCTATGAATTGTTCTACATAATGGAATATAACATGTAAAACCATAGCCTTATAAATTGAATTAATATATAATTCATGAAGGAAATAATCATTTATCAAATCAATAATAAAAATTGACATTTAATTTTCCAAAAAACGTTTATATTTTTACATTATCACCTAGATATGAAATATTCAAACCTTACAGAACAATAATATTCACTTCGGATGGGTGTAATATTTCACATTAAAATATTATTAGAATATTTTCATAACCTTTTAATGTAAGGATAATAAAATTCCTATAAGTTATGAGTCTACCAATTCAAAATAAAATCATTAGTAACAAATAAAGTATATAATTGATAGGTTTACTAACTAAAATAATGTTGTAGTGGGTTTAATGTATTTAATATCCATATAAATAAATTTGGATAATAATGTTTTAATAAAACATAAAAGGAAATGATGAGTTTATATATCTGGATACCACTGAACACATGCTTGTTTCATGGAATTATAATGATTGGTAACAAAAACCATGGGTTTACACACCATTTTGAGGATTATTTATCTCCAAATATACAAATTACCCAGACGATAAATACTAACTAAAAATTTTAATAAGTCATATATACATAGATTAATCATCAATATATACTAATTATATTTAAAATCTCACTAATCAGGATCCCATAATTCCCAAACCATGACTATTTCCTTAAATAAACATAAAAATTATGAAATAATTGAGAAAAAAAAAGATTAAATGTAACTATATATGATATCTCATAAGAGATTTTACATATAGTATTTATCATATTAACCTATTAGGATATTCTAATATATATACATGGGTGAAGGTTCTCTAATGTTTTCATCAACATCATGTTTGGTTGGCACTGGCCGTCTGCCTCACCATCGGTGTCGGCGCTCAGAGCCCTTGGCCGCTCTTTCCCTGCTCTGGTCCTGCGTTATTCTACACTCCACCAAGGCGTATCAGGAGTGGTTTCAATGGCAATATTTTGGGATGTGTGGTTCAGTTGATGTCGGTGTGCCTGGAGCATTCCTTCGACTATGGTGTTTATGCAACAGAAACTTCCCATTGAAGTTTCTAGTTTGTGAGTTTTGTTCTGTGTTTCTACCTCATGAAATCGGTGAAGTTTTTTTTTTGTATTTTTCTACATTTTTTATTCGATGAGAAGCCTATTTTCTTTTGTCTTGGGTCATGATTGTATCTGGTTTTGGAGGAGGTCATTTGTTTTATCTTAAGTGGTGAGTTGATGATGGTCTTATTTTGATGAGGTTGGTTAATCTGTGATGGTGGTTCGTTGAAGTGTTAATTTCCGGTTTCGAAGTTTCTGGTCTGCTTTATTGTTCGGCGTTTATTACTCATAATGGTGTTATAGTTGAAGATGGTGCGACGATTTTGACGATAGTCTTCAGATGGGGATGATGATGATATGGTGTTTAAATGACATCAAGGATGATGTTTTTTATGTTGTTTGAAGTTGTGGCGACGATGGTCGATGGGTTCTCACAGACGATATATGACGAAGGTGATGAAGATGTCGGGGGTGCGGCTCGAAGAGGATCGCTGACCGATGATTTTTGTTTCGAGGTGTACTGTGAGATTTTAAATTTTGTATGGTAGTGGATTTCATCTTTGGTGTCTTTTGATTTTTGTGATCCGATAATCTTTGTATTGTCAGGTTCTCGTTCACCCAAAAAGCGGCTTTCAAAAATCAAATAAAAATAATATTTTTAGTCTAATGATATTTTTAAGGTGTTATGATATTTTTTGGACTTTTCATTCAATAATGGTATATATGGTGGATTTATTTTATTCTCCTATTTTGATTTTGTCGGAAGACCATGACAAACTCATGAGGAAGTGAGTAACCGTATCACTAAAAATAGAATCCAAAAAAATATAATTTGTTTTATTAAAATGGATAAAAAGATAAATTTGATATTAAAATTGATTCACCTTAATGGATCTATATGAAAAAATAATTTATTATAGGTTTCTATTTGTCTCTCAAGATAACTCCTAATGTCGGCCAATTTAAGTGATATGAATTCTAGAACACCATTTTTATCTGTTTATTATTTTTATGATGTTCAATATGTTATAATGATTATGGAAGATGTGAATACCCCATTATATCAGGAATGTGTAGAAATAAAAGAAATGATTTTTTATGTGATTATATAATGGGATAGAAATGTATGTTTTTAGTGACATTGAATTTAACAATCTCATTACATTTATTATTAATTTACAAATTTATGATTCAATTATTCCAGAAAATAATTACATGGAATGAATATTCGTTTAAAAAATTGGATTTTCTTCTACAATGTTCCATGGTTTACCTACAGTTAGTTTTTTTTTCTTGTAGGAAATTGTAGATTTGAGTCAATGAAAAAGTTTTTTACATTATGGTGGAGGGCTTATAATCACAAAACTCAATCTTGAAAACTAGTGAATGTTATGTGATTCATTCCATTAATTCATCTGAATCAATTTTTTCGAAAAATAGAATGAAATATGAGATAAAATTAAGATGAAATAAATAAGTATAATGATGAAATAGTGTGTCCTATAGAAGGGTTTGATTAGATGAAATATTATTGGTTATAACCTATTTTTTAGTTGAACTATAAAATGTTAGATAGGGGTTATCATGTGATGGTTTAAATACATTTCTCATTATATATATTACACATAGTACATGGAATATTTTAATTCACATTTAAAACATTCCATTACGTATGTGTATAAATAATCAATTTAATAACATGAATATATTGATATTTAGACTTAGTAATATTGGAAATATTTAAGAAATATAATTGAAACCATTAATATATGAGTTAATTGAGCTTTGTATCATTAGTGTACAAGTGTATGATGCATTTAAGAATGAATACTTTATGTTTCATTCATCATTATTATTGATGGTTTGCTTACAAAATGATATATAGTTAGATTAAAAAGGAAAAAATTTATTTCCCAATTTTTACAATAAATAAACATTTTGAGAGATTAATGTTTTGAAAAATTTTAAGCCACATAGGTAATTGATGAATTCTACCGATAGATCATCCATATAATAAAAATTATATTTTGTTTTATAATATCAAAGAGATAGATAAAAAACTCAAAGAATGTCGATGAATGATGTTGTTAGAAAACATGATGGTTTGAATTATATTCTTGGAGTTATTCAACCAAATTTTAGAAAGTGAATAAATATTAATTCAAAGTAAAATAGAAATTCGAGAAATAAATATATATTTTTGAGTTGTGGTATTAGTGATCATATTTATTACATCAGTTAATGTACATAATACATAATGGAAAATATCATTGAGAAATGTTACTTTATACATTTTTAAATATCATGGGAACCATAATTTGTTTTTGTTAAATCCATAATTTGATGGATTATGGTATTGAACTGAAATATTATTTTTGTATAATTTTCCAAAATAAGTCTAAATGTCCTTCTTAAATTTTTTATATGAAATTAAAAATAAAAATCATTTAGGTTATAGAATGTTTGAAAGTTCAAGATGGTTACTTAATTAATATATTGAAAACAGATAAAACACGTGATGTGAAACTAAAATATCATAAAACCTATGACTACCATGTCTTATTATAGGTTTTTATTTCCCATTTCCATTTCACATTTAATTTCACATAATATTTTAGTTTCCATGATTAGGTTATGTCATTATTATCAAGAACATTGTTTCAAATGGGTGAGTAGGTCAAATTACCTATACCAATAATACCAATAATGGAATGGGATAGAAAATAAAAGTATAAACTTTACATTATCAAACAATGTAGGTATGTCCTTACAGATATCAACCATCAATAGAAATAAAATCCCATTGTGGGTCATTAGAATTAATGTTCATTTTCCCTAAGTCACTATATCCCTAAATTTTAGGAAATTTCATTAAGAAATAACAATTTCAATATCTAAATTAAATTCAAAACAATAAATTAGTAAAACATGATTCCACTGAATCATACTTGAGTAAAAATAATATTGGAAGAGGTAACATGACACCCCATTCATTCTATATTTCTTATGGAATTATTTTACATGACCAACAACTCTACTACAATTTTATTTATTCATAATAATATAACCTATAACCAAATTTTATCTCATCACATAAGATAAATAATCATTAAATTTGATCCTATGATTCTTTATAAGACCCCCATTTAGGATTTTGACCCTTTTTATAATATATTATTAATTAAATGTATCCCTAGTACATAAATATATTGCGAGACACCAAAAAATATTTGATATGTTATAAATGGGTTCTTAGTTTAATTATCAAATGACCATAATCGGCCTCATGAAGGTATCCAACCCACTATTATCCAAAACCTTGATCATAAACACAAGAATATATATATTCTCCTTCATACGTTAAAAGGAAACTCATAAAATAGATAGAAAATAGAACAAACCACCCATAATAAACAATTTATAGAAGATATAATGAGCAATGGTGGATGATTTGGATTCAATTTTATAAACTCATTGATGAAGAATGAATAAAAAAATTGGTTAAATTATGTTTAAGTAAGATACGAATGAGAGAAAAATAATAAATTGGTATAGAGGAAATAACCTATCATTATAATCTTTTTGAAACTGATGGAGCATTAAATGAATAAATAATAATAAAGATAAAGAAAGAGGATGAGATAGGGGAAGAATGTTCAAATACATTTTTTGTCCCCAGTATGAGTGAGTTCATGGGGAGGGGTCATATAGGTTCAAATTTAAATCATATTTAATAATATAATTAGAAAATATAAGAAAAACATTTTATGTTTTAATTTATTAAATGTGTTATCAATAATATTATTTTTTCACTTTTGTATTGACTCTAATATTAAAATATTTCAGTGTTTCACCAATAAAATCCATTTAAAAATGAGGTCTAAATTCCATACTATACTATGTTTTATTCAATATGGAAATATAGAGTTGATACAATGTTAAATAGAGATAGATATTAAATTATTATAAGTATTTTTCAATTTCAATTAGTTTTCATGAATTTAATTATATAAATTATTTTACAATTTAAATTTATGTAATATATCTATCAAAAAATATCTTCAGAGGAATTGTAATAATACTTACTATACAATTTGGCCCCAAAGGGTTATTAACATCATGAATTAGGAAATTAACATCATGGTAGGGTGAGATGTCGATCCCATAAGAATATTTTTCTATCTAGTTATGGGTATTACGATAGAGTTTCTTTTAGTATTGGTTTAGGTATGGTCAGAAAATAAGAATTATTATCATAATCCAAAAATGAACTCAAAAAGAAGAAGAAGGTACTCAGGGTAAAAATGTGATAAATAAAATGCTGATGAAATCCACATCATCTTGTTCATATGAACTTTTACCATAGGGTGATACAATAAATGATTATTATTTAATTTTGATGCATTATATTCATGTTTAATCCTTAAATAAAACCACTAATTTGGGTGTTGATGTTGATACTAAAGTTGATTCCCACGAAAATGATGAAATTAGTGGTGTGGGAGGGGGTGGTGACAATGATGGTGTTTCTATTGGAGATGTTGATGAGGGTTATGATGGTTATGTTAAGACATATATCATGATTTATTTATGAAGTAAACTATATTATTGGTCTATATTTTTAAATTTATTTTGTAGTTTTTTTATTATTGTGATACTGATGTTTTATTTTTGTATTATTCTTATTGGGGATAAATGGAATGTTGTTGGTATATTGAATTGTATTCTAGTGACCTGTTAGAATATGATTTTTTTTTGTTTTGAACATGAGTGGTTGAGAATCTTCAATTTTCGCCATGGTAATACCAAAGGTATATCTATTGGAATGGACAATGGCTTTATAGCATAATAAAGTGATTATGGTTATTAATTGTTGCCAAAAGTGAGGCCTGCCAGAATAGATCTATTAACACTTATATAATTATGTTTATAAGTCTATTCCATATGTAAAATTATGGTTATAGTTCTATTTTCAAGGGCCTCAGTCATGGAAATATCCTTTGTTATATTTTAATATAAATAAGATCCACAACAAACCTAATGTTGGATATTACCTATAGCCATGGTTATTCTATCTATAGAAATGGTTTTTACAATGTTTATACGTGTATTATCTTGTGGTCATGGATTTTGGTTGTCGAAAATACAATAATGTGTCATCCAGAAGGATCTAAAACTTCTGTTGGGTGGATAGAATCTAAATATAATGGACAAATCAAAATTGGAAAAGTTAGATAGAAAGGCACTTGAATTAGTGAGTATTTTGCTGGCATAGAACGTGGCCTCCAAAACTCAGGAGATGAATACAATAGTTAAGTTGATGGTGTCCCTGGAGGATAATTATGAAATATCATTGACATTAAACATTGTGTTTCGAATTTTAATCATTAATAGTATTTAGTTAATAGATTCATGATGAATGTAAGTTCATATTAATGATTTCTACTTGATTTGGATACTACCTGATGCAGTGAAAGTGAATTTTATGGATGATTTTGGGAAAATCCTACTATTTTCATCTCATCTGGAATCATGGGATGATATGGTAATTTTGGTAAAAAAACTCTTGTATTATGAATAATATGGGGTTAAAAGACATCCAATATGTGTTCCTGGAAGAGGAACTACATTAAATAGTGGTACATGTACCTTACAAAAATTATCTTAATGACAATGAAAGGGTATGATCACCTCATAGATGAGATCATCAATGAACAAAAGATAAGTCAAGGAAGAAAATTAAAGAATTTCAATTGGTCCAGAACACACAAACTAGAATTTTGGGAAGCTTGGATATCTCTAGAGGAACTTTTTAGCTCACAATGAAGGTACCCGAATTCCAGTTTCTGGAAGCTCAAAATTCATCTATACAATTGAAGGAGTAGTGACCAACTTCTCAAAATTAGTTTCCCAATATATTAATGATTGATTTACTCCAGTTCATCCGTTCACTAAATGGATGATTTCAAGTTAATGGTTGATTATATATCTATAATATTTTGGAAAGTTTATTTGGAGGGTGATGAAGATTTTTAAGTGAAAGGAATGTGAGATGTTAATATTCGAAAGAAGAATGGATGCTTCCTATGACTAAATAAAGTGAGTCACATTCTTTATACCTAAGATAATCTCATATTTATGGGATATTTTGATGATGTAATCTATGAAATGTCCTTTTCCAATGGATTTTGGAAGGTATCTCAAGGGTCTAGGATTTTATCTTCCACGGTGAAAAATGAGACCATTTTTATGAGTAGAAGTTCATATGGAAGCACAATAACCATATATAAAACCTCAAAATTTATAGATCCATAGAATTATATACTAGGTAAACTTAGTGAGAGAAAAATTTCTAGATGTGAAAGGAATTTTGAATATAAACTATAAAATTATTTCATATTGTGGGAATTATGTGTTCGAAAAGAGAAAATGGGATTCCTTTAACCTGAATGGTCAGAAACCCGGGGCCTGAAAGCTAGAGTCAATTCATTTGGTCATATAGAGACCTTAACCTATTTTATCTCATTGAAGAACACATTAATTATTGTCATCCATCGATGATGTGACAATGATGTTATAGACTTATTTCAATAATTATATGTCTGCTTTTTTAAAATCTTGTGTATAGTGGAAATAAATGGTTGAATGAGAGAGTGGAAAGAATATAAAGTGCCTTAGGTCTATCAATAATGGTGAGTATAACATAATAATCTTATAAAAAGTATATCATAAGAAGGGGATCATGATTGAGATAATTTTTTGTAGAAATCAACAATAGAATAGATTGATATAGAGAAGAAATCAGACTTTGAATGATAGGGAAATATGCACTTCAGTAAACTATAGAATATAAAAATCCAACTGGGTGCAATGAATAACGTTGAAAACATACTAGGAAAATTGATATTTTTCGAATTATTTGCTAAACATTTTACCGAAACAGCTATGGTATGGTAATACCTTAGTAGTTTACACCTTTAAATAATCAAAATATTGTTTCTTCCATAATCTGTGAAAATGATAGTGAAAAGTGGAATTTAAATTCCAATTTATGTTATCTTATAGGATATATAAATTAAGATTTTTGTTTTATAATAAGGTGTGATGAAAATAATATAATCATTATATGATGAAATGTTCTATTTATTGAAAAGATCTTATTGAAGGATCAAAACATGTATGAATCAAAAAATGTTGAAAAGAATCTAGATCCTGAAATAAATATTAATTTTGATAAGGAAAGTGACACATAAATGATATTTCGACTCTATATATCATCACAGATTCACCAGAAACTCAACTAATAGATGATGTGGTAGAATTATCATAGTCTTCCAAATCCTGAGGGAATGACTCAAATGTTGTGTATTTGATATAAAAGGAACCAAGAATAATTGTACCAGAAAGTGAAGAGTCTTGAGATAATTTTATATGATATTATATATCTAGAAGACCCATCTAGAGGCTTGTTGTCAATGTGATATTATGAATTCTAACAGATCGTAGGGAAAATGAATGCTTAGAGGAGGGAATGATTCTCAATGACTCCGAGCAATGGGAGTTATCCATATAAGAATAAATTAACTCTATTTATTTCAATAGAACATTGGATTTTGATGTACTATCGAACAGAATGTGGGAACTGGAGAAAAAATTGTGTTGTTTCTGATTGGGTAAGATAATGTTAATATAAGATTTGTCGAATGACTTATGTTGAAATGAATTGAACAAAAGGAGGGGTTAATTTATCTAAAAAATCATTTGTATTTCATTATATTAGTATCTACATAGTTCTAGGTCTATTTTACTATGATGGATTACAATTCTAGTAGATGGATTTTAATGATACATTTTTTATTGTGATTTAGATGAGTACATCAACCTAAGTATCCTAATTGTTTAGCAGACCATTTGAAGCAGGGACTTGTTTATAAGATAAAGTAAAGCCTTGGTGTCTTGAAACAAGTACCTTTTAGTGGAACTAAATGTTAAACACATTCATGAATGAATAATATTTCATGCAATGAAACTACAAATATTTTTACTATTGGATGTATTGGGACGATGTGACCAACATCACACTCCTACTATACAAAGATGACATGTTATTGGACAAACTCAAGAGTTCATGTATTAATGATTTAAAATAGATGTTTTTTAAATGATAAACTTATTAAAATAGAAGTTATTTTCTAAGCCATTAAAATATAATGGATGATGATAAAGAGGGATGTAAAATAAAATACTCATGTGTTATTAGAGAAAGAATGTTTTTAAAATGTCATTTTGAAATTTGGTTTGAAAATATATAATTTTCCCTCTACCCACTTTCCATATAAATAATGTTATTTAATTAATATACACCATAATCATATGATGAATATCAATTCATTAAGTAGGTGTTTTTTTGCAGCATATTTCTGAAGATTAATGTATATGATGATATGTATATAGATATTTATTTCTTTTTAAGTGGGTGCAGTGAGTAGTTTCATGTCGACCTGTATATGATAGAATTGTTAATTTTTGTACTGGTCCATCCGATATATAAAGGGATTGGAAGGTAAAACACTATTTTTGTGAATTTGATATTTTTCAAGGGTTCCTATATGTAGAATTTAATAATGATTTTAGATACCTAAAAGAGTATGATATGATTCATGTTTGTGTTTGGATGGACATCAATTAACTAGAGGTATCAAAAAGTGGTTGTTGTTACATTTTTAGACAATAGAAAGTGAATACGTAGCTTTTATAATAACCATAAAAGAATTGTTCTGGTTGATTCACTTACTAAAGGATCTAGTAAATTTAATATACGTATTTGTGTTATTTATGTAATAGTTATAGTGTTATACACCATTCCCATAATATATTGTATTATATATGAAATAAACACATTGAACTGAAATTATATTTCATCTAATATATTATTGATGATATGGTCTCAGAGATATGGAATATATTTTGGAGGACAGATCTGAATGACAAATTCATGATGGTATTAATCTATAATATTTAGTGGAACCATTGGGCCTTTATGGGACTCAAGTGAGTGATGTATAACTGGTAAAAAACATGTGTGTAGGTAGTGGATGTGAGTTTTACCTAAGATTTGGATCATAATGAGAGGATTCCATGAATCAATATTCATGTCGGGGATTATTGGGATTTTATATATCGTTCATGGAACTAGATTCAACATAAAAAATGAGGTAGTATAAAATTTTATCTCATCAATTTCATGGGAGGAAAAATGGTTTCATTGGCCTAAGGGTACCATTTCATGATTTTGGAATCCTTTTGATGGGTTGATATAGCTGATCTAATTTATCTAGATGTGGAATATGAACATACCATTACCTATAGTGGTTGAATAAGTGTAAGACACCAATGAATGGTGAGATCAAAAGATGGGTGACCAGGTTTCTCATATGGTAGTGAATTTTTTTTGATTAGATAGTAAACTCTATAAAATAGTGGTGGAGTTGGATGCAGATATATTTTTTTCATATCATTTAATGTACATGAACTTGATATTAATTATACATAGGTACGACAGAGTGAAACTAAACCTGATGGGTCAGATATTTAATGTTTTTACCACCAGATCAATGTAACAAAATCAAATTTAATGATTTAAACCCCAACAAAATCGTCAAGGATCCCGCATAGAAAAATTAAGCATAAAAAGTAAATCAATTATATAAATAATTTTATTTTATGTTGTGTTTGACACTCAGTATTCACTAAAGACAACTAAATGAAGAAACTGAGGTTGGGTCCCTCTATATCACACACACATGACTCGAAAGTCTTTGGGAATAAAAATAATCCAAATTCAGTTTCTAGCATGGAGATTTGACAAAGCATTTTATGTCTCTATGATCAAAGCTATAGGGATAACTCCTTATATGAAGGAGAACTCCAAACTGTTACTTAGATCAGATGATTCTCTCTCTATAATGTGGGAGAGATTATATAGAAGCTATTAAATCCATGTGATAAATAGAAAAACAAATGAGAGACACCCTCACTTATCTAGTGAGTTATATAATATCTATAATTGGACTCAAAATCACAAATCATTTATTACCAGAAAAATAAGGTAAAAATGAAATGTTACGACCAATTTACCATGTCATTGATTTCATTATTATTTTTATCACTTACATTTAATATAATAAGTTTATTTCATGATAAAATCATGTCATTGAGATGACTTAATATTCGCTTAGATATTAAATGTTCTTGAATATTAAAAAATTAATCATTTAGAAACTATTATTTCCTTATATTCACATTAATACATGTAAATAAATTAAATAAATGAATTCATCTATAATAATCCTATACTTAAATATTGATGAATTTATTTATTTCTCTGTGCGTGTTTATTCTCAAACATCTCTTATACCCTAGGGTGGGGCCCTCCATGTCCTATACTCAAATTTATTTGAATATGGAAAAAAAATTTAAGATGATTAGTGTGTGGCCCTCTATAACCTTATCTTGATACTAATGAGTACTACTCATATACAAGGAATTAACTCTAGAAACCCATCAAGTACACCTAAGGAAACATGTATAGTCATATCAATGAAAAACTCATGCTAACATGCATCATGTAGTATAATCTATTTGTATCATGAAATCCCATAAATATGGATAAATACTTTATTTCATGATCATTGCATATTTTATTATTTGTTGACCTTTCTAAAATTATTTTACTTCTTCTATTATGGACATGGACATAAAAAATATACTACAATCCTAATCAACTTGGCTCAATATATCACTTCCTTTCAGAAGTAATAAAGTTTTTCTTGATTATTCAATCAATGTCATACCACCAACTGCACACCCAACGCAAGATACCTCACCAAGACATAAAATCGTTGTTGTTTTTTCAAAGTACATAGTTAAATAGTATTTACTAATTAAATTATAATTTCATTAGACCATTAAATCTATTTGGAGATATGAAATACCTATGACACTCTTAATCATTTAATGTTTATATTGGTGGGTGAATCAGTATAATATCATCCGCTCGAGATCACATAGTTTCTAATTCAAGAGAATATTTCTCATTTATTATGATCCCCCATTACCCAAAAAAATCATCATCAATGTCTTATCCAAGTGATGTTTCTAAACCATGGATATAAATTTAAGATTAATGTCATGATATCTCTTGTTTCCCATTATAGCATAGTAATTTCTATAAAATTTATATAACATATAATCTAAGGATATTACCATATAAATAGTATGTAGATAATTAATTATTCCATTATGGTATAATAAAACATGTATATATATCAACATGTATACATGCAGTGTTAATTGATGTACATAAAGGAAATGAGTCTAGGTTACCTACTGGCGACACTCCAACATGCACTAGAACTAACTCCTAGCAATCAATATCCCACTATATCTCCCTTGAGAATCATTATTTTTATGAGATATGGATTCCGATATGCAGGCATCAACATTAACCTATGTGGATAATCTAATAACTATGAATTATTCTCTCTATGTAAATCACCAAAGAGATGATCCTACTAATGTATATTATTTGTATTATAGTGTGACTAGGGATCCATGAAAAATACTACTAATATGGTATTCTCATAACAAACTATAATTGGTTATACACTACTAGAAATAATATTAATATATGAGAAAAATATATCTATCCAAACTACCTCCATTTCTATATAAGAGGCCACTATATACACATATTTCGATTTCTAATTGGTTAACATAGGTTTCTTAAAGATTTTGATGCTCACATCACCCCCATTTAGGAGGAATAAATATATTGAATATGATTTCATATCATCATGATTTAATTAGAAACTTGAATATTTTTATCCCCTCACTACAATCTCCTAGTATCCACCATTCACTTGGAATATATCCTTTGAACCTCTCATGTATTTTAGGATAGTTTTTATTTCATCCTAATGCATCTCTCCTAGATTTTTCTAATATCTTCCCACCATTCTCAGTGGAATGGAAACATCAAACCTAGTACATACCTTGAACTACATGATAGATCCCACTGATAAATCATAATGGATTTTACTCAAGTTTTTAATACCCCCTATGTTTTTGACACATTTTCCTAGATACATTGATACCGTGTGACACTAGAAACAATCTTATATTGGATTATTCCATATTTTACCTTTTGTGAACAGTATAAATATATTTAATTTAACTTATTACTATAATCTTATGAGATCCATCTTCATAGATGTTAAACCCCTGAATATAGAATGATTCACCTAATTATTTCCTGATAATCATTCTTTTGACCATGTATTAATTGACTATAAGACTTATAATTTTTTCCCATAAATAATATGTCTTCATGATATAATATTTTAAAATTTAATACCTTTCAAATAAAATACATTTATACACATGGATCACAGTCACTCTTCAAGAAACCAAATTCTATTATGAGCTCATAAAAATGAATATGTTATGAATGTGGTTCCTACTGCAACCCAAAATTGGATCTTTTAACATAAATACTCTATTGAAACTATTTTACACAATGAAACCTTTATGTTGATTCATATATACATATTTAACCAACATACCAATTAGAAAAGTAGTTTTAAATCCATTTCCTACATTTTATAATCATGGAAGGATTTTATTGAATTTAATATTCTAATGGATTTAAGTATCACGGCTGGTGAGATGTTTTCTTCATTGGATATTCATTGAAATTTCTTGAAACCCATCTAAACCACTCATGATTTATTTTTATTTACATTTCTATACATGTTTATATTTTTCTTGAATACCCATTTTTTCCCAATGGGTTTCTACATTAACCAAAGGGTCTACCAAAATCCATATTTGATATTGAATCATAGACACATTCTCAGAATGAATAACATCATTTCATTTATTAATATCCTTCCCATTTACTACTTCTGTATAGGTTATAGCTCCATCATTATCAAATATTAATGTGTCACTTGACTCGATGATATGAAAACGATAATACAGTTGTTCTTTAAACACTCATGTAGAAAAACAAAATTTTTGATTCTCAGGAACATGTTCATATCCCACTATCACTTATGGAGTTTTTTCACTTAGTAACTCTTATTCACTAGAATCATTGAATTTATCGAAATCAATAAAGATCCCATTATTTAAATAGGAAATGAGTTATCTTTCTAGAATTGTAGCATGTCATTCCAAAATAACATTTCTATCTAAAGGTATATATATTTAATATTTTTTTGATTCTATAGTATAACCTAAAAATACAGACATTGTGATTTACAAAGATAATTTTTCACTTGGTATAGCGTTGATAAAATCCTTATATTCATATTGTTGGTAAAAAATACAATAAGGTAACATTTTATTATTTTGGGGTTGATTGACTTTGCGGAAAATTTGGGTTTCCAAAGATATTTGTGGAGGTCTAGAGATATGGTTGACATTATATGATGAAAAATAACCAAGGAAATAGAATGGGTACTTTGGAAGCGGTACAAAAAATTGTTTGCACGTGGGGACCTTGTTTCCCAATTTTTTTCAAATATTTTTTGTCAAAAAATATTGAGGATTTATAAAATCCCAAAAGATATATTTACATGATGGAAATGATAAAATATATAAATGGCGTGGATCTCTATATGTTTGGGTTTTTTGAGGGATTTTTTGTAAAGGTGTGGTTAATCATGAATTAGAATGGTGAATTGTGAATTGTTTGATAGTAATCTCTATGATTACGACAATCATCATGGATGGTGAATATTCCATAGTGATTCGTGGAGTTGGGAGAATCACGACTATAATGGGATAGTGTCTCGAAATGATGATAACATGGCTGGGAACATCTAGAATCGGAGGAAACACCTATAAATAGGCCCCTACAAGCATTATAATAAAGGTTCCGACTAAAACAATACGTAGAATTTGATTTTATAAAGGTGGTTTAAGAGTGATAGAAATTACAACCTAAAACTCTGATCATCATGAATGTATTAAAGTTCTTGAAGGATATAAAAGAGAACATAAAGTTGTGAGGTTCGTGAAGGAAAGTTGATCTTTGTCAGCGTTGTGAGCTTCATGAAAGGTGGTTAATTCTAGAAGGATATTTGAGGGTCATGAAATACCTTTTCTTCCCAAAGGTAGTGAGAATAATAAAAGTGATGAGGAAGGAATTGGAAAGTGCATCTGTGGTAAAATTGAATTCATCAATCATATGAAAGTGGAAGTTCAACAATGAATCTATCAATATATTAAGATTTACTCATTATTGATAATAAAGGGACCCAAATGACCTTAAAATATGTGTCGATCATTTCTAGAACCGTGATAAAATGTAGAGTAAGAAGGTGATCATTTCCACGAACAGTGACATAGAAAAAGAGACTCAGGGAGTGACCTTGGGATGTAGTGAGCTGACCCTCAAGAATTTTAAAGGTAGTGAGTCTAGAAATCTAAATCATCTATCTCAAAAATTTTATTTGGTAGTGATCCTTCATGGATTTTGTACTTAAAAACACCACCGTTGTATTTTTGTTGGAAATAGAACACTTAGGGTGAACCATATAAAATTGATATGTCCTTTTAATGGATTCATTTTTGTTCAAATATTATTATGGTAGAAGGAGAGATGAGCATTTTTTTAATGATGAAACTATATTTGTAGGGGTTGTAGTTTTACTCTATCATACACTAATTCACCCCCCTCTTAGGGTAATTGACCAAGTGGGACTAACACCTATACACATATTTATGACATACTAAATTTCTTTCCATTCCATGACTCATATTTAATCTCGTGTAATTCTTTATTTGGTACTCTGTTAAGGGTATATGTAGCTTTTTATAATGTGTATCCCCAAAAGGATTAAAGAAGAGTTTTTTGGCACATCATTGACCCAACCATTCAAGGATTTCTTATTTATCATTCCACTAACACTACCCCCTGGAGAATAAGTATGAGTGAATTAAAATACAACCCCATACTTATTTAACTGATCAATGAATGATTAGTTGAGATACTCTCTATGTAGTTCTGAGTGGAGTTTCTTAATCATCTTACCCAGAAATATTTCTACTTCATGTTGGAATTCCTTAAACATATGAAAGGAATAAGGCTTATACCTCATTAAATAGCTACAACCATTCCAAAAATAGACATCAGTAAAATTAATGAAGTATGAAAACCCACTCTTTTAATTTACTATATATCGACGACATACATCATTATAAATCTATTCTAGTATTTAAGTGGCCATTAATCATTTCCCATTAAATGGTTCTTTGGTCATTTTCCCTTCCAAATAAGTATGACATACATCCAAATATTTTTACTCAATATACTCTTTATTCATTTCTTGATGTAATTCATGTAATAGAATATCATTTACATGAACAATACTGTAGTGAAAGAATTACGTATTATACGAGCCATTTTAATTTGATATGTTGTTGATTACCAATACAATATTTTAAAATTCAAGTATATAATATTCATTTTTAATATTTTCCATACCATAATATATTTTATCCATATAAATAAATAAAAAATTATTTCCAAACTTGAAATATCTTCCCATGGTTTCTAAAACACAACAACATGATTATGTTTCTCTAAATTTATTGAATATAATAATAGTTGTTTAATACAACAACCAAAACCCTAGGAAAGGTCATATGATAATATCCTTGTACGATTGATTTTAGTCTCACAAATTTTTATTAATGAAGATTCACCATTCCCTTTTCGATATTTTAAAATCAAATTGGAACCGGTATATGAATAAAATTGGTTGAACTAAATTCAACATCCAATTCCCAAAATTTTGATAAATTAAAATTTAATTCAATGAAAAATATATATAAGATAAAAGAAAATCCATTCTTCTTTTTTTCCCAAATTTGAAATTATTATTCTAGTGGAATTCTTGACAAATTAAATGTATACAAACTCCTCATTTTCCTACAATTGTATCATTGGGTCCTTAGAGGGATAGTGTGTTATTGTCTTCGACATGGGTTTATCATTAGAACTCTTATCCTTTCACTTCATCCTCGTGTTCACTATAATATCTTAAGAGATCATATTCTTGATGTCCTTATTATTTTATATAACCAAAAGCATTAGGTGTGGGAGTGAGTTTTTCATGTTATTAATATTTTAATTACCAATAAAATTCTAGAAGCAAGGTGTTAAAGAGGAACGGATGAGACCAGTCACTAGTTATCGGTTCAATTTTAATGAAATAGACTTAAATGAATAAATATACCCAATCATCTTGAGTACATGAGGTCTGTGATGATTTCCTTATAGTATCATAAACATATATATTTAACTTGATATATTATATCATTCTTATCATGCTATATGTTGACATAACTCTTTGAAATAATATATCATGTTGCAGGCATCATCATTCCCATATATTTTCTACAATACACTATACATTGATGAAAACATATCAAATTATAAATATAGTGCAAAATATATATTCTTATTATATCCATTTTTCACCCTTATTCCTCCCTAAGGTGGATCAATAGGAAGTAGGGGTTATAGTATATAAAATTTCATCTCATGGCGTAGCATAATGTGAATGTGCCTATACCACACCATATAGTTATTTACAGTAATGATATTAAAATTATCTGGTACAGATCATAGTAAATTTAATCTGGAGGTAGTGACATCCATTTTATCTACGAAAAATCAATTTAAATGATTATTTCTTTGTCTTTAATTCCATTTAAACATTATCGATTAATTTAATCATTAAATGTATCCAACTATTTTATAGTACCCTAGTATATCTCACTAAAAGTTTAAAAATACATAGTAGGCTGAGTATTCTAATAGAATGGATCCATAAAAACTCTCCTCTATGGGGATGTTTTGATGCACCATGAATCATAATTGTTCAAGGTAGTATTTATATGGGACAACAACATTGACTCATGATTCCATGAACTTTTTTGTGATGTCCTGAATTCTAGTAATTGTAACATTGACTTACATGAGTCTTTAGATCTAATGTGGAAATAATATAACTATGGTTACTTATTTTCTTCCATATTTTATTCATTCAACCCATTAGTCTCATAATAACTCCCTTGTATTAGGAGGATCCCTCAACTAGGGATGAGAAGTACCTCATACACCCAGTTTTCTCCAAATTTAACCGATTAATGGAGTTACAAATTTATATTTTGTTAATGATTTTTTTATTAATTGTGAAATAAAATATATAGTGACCCAATCCTTTTACACATATTATTACATTATTTTTAACTAAGATATTCATTAAATACAACTAATGGATCAATTATCCTAGTGAATTTGGATCACTACGATGATAATACATCAAAGTAAAACAAAAATAAGAAGACTTTATTTTAAACTCCATAATTAGTTCCTAAATTTATTTGAGTTCCTAAACCAAAACAAGATAACTTGGGAGTATAAAAAATTAAGTGTTGAGCTAAAAATCTGATCAAATGAATAAACATGTTAATGAATTACAACATTTGAGACAAACGTTATAAAATGATATCATAAATGAGAAGCCCTATGAATAATTACATGGAAGAATAAAATAAGGAAAATGGTATTATAATATCAAGTAAACATAGGATAGTGTGAGAAAAATATTACATAAAATAAATAAATGTCAAGTTTAACCAACAAAATAACATGTCATGGTAGATAAAGTCCCATAATGGATAATTTTCACTTCATAAGCCCATACATAATATATCAGGAGACAATAAATTTACCCAATTAATTGTAGAAATATTTAGGTACATCTATAAAAACATTTATATGCTTATGTGTGACAAAAAGGAAATCAGTCATAAGTCATTAACATAATAATTACCCCTAGAAGGAAATGGGTTGTATTATCATTCCGTATATAATAATCTTTGAAATTTCTTAAACATGTTCTTTAATAAATAAATTCCAGGAATGTATTACCCTATATAATGAAGGGATATTAAGATAGTAATATATGTAAGATAAATATATATAGAATTCAGAATAATTTCATAATATCAATGATAGATAGAATGTGAGTTAGAGATAGAATGTACAACCCGAAGAAAAATTTTTGTTCGGAGATATCTCTAAAATTCTATTCAAGAATCATTCTTCACTGGAACATGAAATTATAAAGAATCATATTAATTAAGTAATTAATAAATTTAAAAACTTCTACATATATAATTTATTTAATATAGTTTTACTATGTTCATTTATAACCATTTTAATGAGATATAATGTTTAATTTTGTAGTTATGGTAGACTTAGGTTCATGGTTCCATTATCTGATCAATAATGTGTCATTATTAATGTTTGTATCAATTGGGAATATAAATATATAAGTGAAATTAAATTATAGTAATTACCACTAAAAAATTAAATGGTCCCAAATATCTATGTGTTTTTACATAGGTTTGATTCTTTTGGTAAAAACATTTTCATTATAAAGATTGTCCATTTAGGAGGCTTTACCGACCATCAAGAACTAGTATCATTTTTTATGTTATTAGGGAATAATATTAATTATAGAACATGAAATATAATATAATATTCTTATTATAATATTATGTAACTATAATAATCAATTTATGACTAGAATTGAAGGTTGTGGTGGAAAAAGTGTGTTGTTCATGAAGGAGGTAAAATAACCATATTGTAAAAAAATCATTCATTTTAGAAATGAAAGAAGGGAGGGTTGGAAATGGATATTCCATCAACACAAAAATATTATAAAAAATTTATGATACAAGATTAACAATTTCATATTTTATTATTGAGTCTAAGAGAAGGTAGAAGAAGAAAATAATTTAAGAGATAAATTTTGAATATTATCACTTAAATGATTCCTCATTGAAATACTCCTTAAGGAACTTAGAATTGGACTTTTGTGAGTTATAGTAGAACTAGGATGATTTGGAGATCTTTCAGAATGGATGTTTAAAGAAATTTGGTAGGATATAAAGATTAGAATATATGAGGATAAAGGGGGTTATTTATAAAGGGGGAGAGGGTTGTTTTATTAATATTATAATTATTAGTTTATATTTTTCACTGAAGTCTTTTGGTTGTTTTTATTCTTGTGAATATATAAATTAAATGGTGAATGTTGGTTCAAACTATTATGTGGTCACATCATTGATGTCTGAAAAATTCATTCATTTTGATGATAATGTCAAAAAAAATTACTTGATTTCACTATTTAGAAAAATTCATCACTTTTTTAAAAAACAAAAAAAAAATCACAATTTTTTTATATATAGATTCAAAAAATGATATATATTTTATGAAAATAATATTTAAATATTATATATTGAATTTTTAATAAAATAATTATTTATTTGATAAATATGAAAATTTATATTATGATCAATTTTATATCCCTTTTAAAAATTAATTATGGCTTCATAAAATTATAATATTATTAAAAAAATTAAATTAATTTATAAATAAATTTTATGAATGTAGAAATTATTTTAAATAATTTTATTTATTATAAATGTTCAATTAAAACATTTATGTTTTCCAAAATGTAAACATTTAATTTACAATATTAGACTATTTATTTAGTTTTACCATGATATAAAAGTATCATATTTTAATTTTATAGAATACATAAAAATTATTCTACAGTTCCATAGGTGAAGAAAACATTCTAATGCTCTGATTACTATTATGAATAGCCATATTTCTATCCCAATGGTCATGTTACTATTCCAATTATTAGATAACTATTCCAATGATAAAGTTACTATTTCAACAATCATATATGTAATTGTTATATGTGTTTCCTAGTTTAGATAAATACCTCATATATCATTAATGTTTTATTAAAATTATTTTTATTCATATGGTGTTGTATATTTTCATTTTCAAAGCATATATTGGATTGTTAACATTTTTTTTCTTTTCAATAAAATTATTAATGGGTGAAGTTATTCTTTTGGATTGGTCATATCCAAATCTTCCTACTCTTGTTTTCTTTTTTTCTTTTTTTTCTATCTCATTATAATACTTTTAATTATTATAACCTTATTTTTCACTAAATATAATTTAAAAATATTTATAATATAATTTTTTCTGGCATGTGGTAATTTTTCATTATACAAAGTTACTAAATATTCAATAATTAGAAGAAGTAAATTTGCATATAAATTTTTTTGGCTTGTTATATTCATCCACAATTAAAAACTTTCACCCTAAAAATGTTTTATATAATAATGTTAAAACCTGTGAGAGTACTTATCCTTTAATCAGTTACCCTTATTACCTTTCCACCTCATCATACCTTTGATATCTCCATTGTATATTGACTTTCAGAGTTATCTTGTTGCTGAGAACCTTGTCTCTAATGTCCAAGATCTTCACAAGATTATCTAGAGAAGAGAGATCATTTTTGAATTGTAACACCTCTAAATTTAGAAAATGTGATATATCTAGAATGTTATTCCTCAAGAAGGATATGTGTAATATTTCATATACAAGAGACAGGGTTGGTGGGATCTCTAATCAACAATCCATAACTTTAATGCAATCAAGAATCTCAAATGATTTGATATAAATCAAAATTAACATACAATTCTTCTCAAATATCCTGACATACTTCCATGGATATATGCCTAGAAATAATTTATCTCAATCCTCAAAACTAGGTCTCATCAATGATTATTGACATATCTCTTCTATCTAATTTTTTTATCCCTGATGTGATATAGAATAGTCTTGAGATTTTCATCCATTTCATAGAAAATTTATGGTTCTAGCATGTTGTGTTCACCATCATTATCCCAGCATGTAGGTGTTCGACATGTCTTTCCATAAAAACCTTAATATGTATCAATTTGTATGTTTCAATGAAAGATATTAATGTATGAGAACTCGTCTAGGGGATGATTTTTTCCCATCATCTATTAAACTCCATCAGTCTTTCTCTCAACATGTCCTAAATGTCTATATTATCTGATCATATTGTCCATCCATTTTGGGTGACAAGTAATATTGAGCATGAACTCTATGTTTATAATATTTTAGAGAATCTTTTAGAACATAGAGATAAGTATCTAATCTTGGTCAAATATAGTTTATAGTCATTTTCTATATAGTCTGGCCACTTTTTTGATCTATATCCTTGAATGATGATCGAGTAATATGTACACTTTAATATCAATGAAGTGAGTATTCTTTTTTATAATATCGACCATAACCCATATAACATTATTTCCATTATACTTCTTCCAAAAACCATTGAAAATCAAGGGTGATTTTTTCAATTTTTATTATTGGTATAGGAAATGGTTTCACTATCAATTATAATTTCTCCTTTTAAACTTCACCAACTGACATACTAGGAATTTTGATATATATTTAGTGATCACATTCTTGATATTGTCACACCAATAGTGGTATTTTAGATCTCTATACATATTCATGTTCCCTGTGTAAATAAGGAAGGATGATCTATGTGAATCATCCAATAACTACTTTATCTCCAGATTTGATGAAACACATAGTCATGACTCAAATTTAACAACTCATTCTTCATTAATTTGGAACAACAAGAATTTCCATTTTTCTAATAGCTTCCACATTTTTTTGTATTTCTGCATCATATATTTGAGAATAGTTTATCTTCTCTAGAAGTGATATTTTAGTGATAATTTTATAATGGAATGATGATATTCCTTACTTTTCTATTCCCATAAAAATCCATTACAACTCTAAGAAGATAAGATCCTTCTTAATTATCAACATCCTAAATATTAGAATATCCTTTATAATAAGAGAATCTTAAACAATATTTTCTTTCCCAAGATAGTAGTGGATTGAGTAGAAATATTACATGATCAACTCTAAACAGTGTGAATATATACATGAGGCTCTTATAATACATATATATATCACACTTCTCCCCCATATAGATAATTCCCTTATATTTTAAACGTGAAGATCAGTATAGGAAACTAATGATCATGCATCGGATAGTCATTTCAGTAAAATTTGAATGGACTTGAGGCATAGTCTATCAAATTATCATTTTTCACCAGTACACACCTTAATGCCTTAATTGAATCATCATTTCATAGCATGAAATGTTCAACAAATAAGGTAATAATGAGAATTTGTGTAGTTATAAGCCACTTTTTCCATTCCATGAATCTCTATTCTCATTCATTTGACTAGAAATTCTTCAATAACTTCTGAGTCAGCTTGGTTAACAAGTTTGATAATTATGATATGTTTCTCAAACAAGTTGTTAATACCCATGAATTCCAAGTAAACTACAGATTTTTATCACCGGTATTTGTATATGATACTTCTCAATTTCATTTTTCTTTAAAGGGCCCACATATATGCCTTTACTGGTAATAAAATTAAGTTATAATGATACTTCCTCCATCTAGAACACAAATTTACTATACATTCTATGTATATTATCCTTTAAAAAAGTATTTAGGATAGTATTCAAATACTCCTCATGCTCCTCCATTATCATGGAGTACATCAAAATATCGTCAATAAACACTACCATACACTAGTGGAAATATTATTTTTAACATTAGAGAAATGAATTTGGTTTTTTAAACCATTGAAAAATGACCTGCATGATAGTTTTGGAATCAGTTAAAAAAAATTCCGACCATATTTTATATGCGGGTTTTCAAGAAATCGATACTCAATATATTATGTTAGAATTTTCGGCATTGATTTTGTAATAACTGATGGAAAATGTCATTAAAAATCACCTATTATCGGGAAACCCTCATTTTTGGATCTTCAAAACCCTCTACTTATGATTAATCCCTTGAAAATACCAACACTTTAAAGGTCAACTGATGATCTAAAACTACATTTTTGTCAAATTTTCTTCGATTTTCACAATATGTAGTCTCCATTTTTCATATTCGTAAATTACATCATCATATTTTAATTATTTTCTTCACCAAATCCTATTTAAGATAAAATCGTGGTTTTATTGTAATTTTTTCACCTTTAATGATCGCTTTTACAATCAATTTCGTTTAGATCATGTATGTATTGTTTGTTCTTGAATCACATTCAAGGGATGAAGTCCTGATTTAGGATTGATGATAATTTGAACTCCTACTTTGGTATGTTATTTTTAATTTGTTGGAATGTGTAATAATGAGTTTTACTAGTGTAACATCCCAGTTCTAGGTTCTGCCCAAAGGAGCCCCATACTCAGTTGGTCATATGGCATCATGAAAATTTCCCCGAACGCCAGAGGCTGCCGACTAGCAACGTGGGCCTTGGGAGTGATAGTGGGGAAACTATGATTTCATTTTTAGAGTATGCATAGTGGAATAAAAAATAGTAAATAATAGTATAAGAAATAATGTAACATCCACAGATGATAAAGGGTTAAATGACTAAATGATATGACTCATGTCAACAAGGTGAACCTGCCTTTTCGAGAGCTGGTCTAATTAGAACTCCAGGGTTAAGCATAGTTGTCCTCGAGTAGTGATCAGGATGGGTGACCTTCTGGAAAGTTTCTCAGGGTGTGTGTGAGTGGGGACAAAGCACACTAGAAAAGACAAGTGTTTGCATGTGGGGACTTTCATTAGTCAGATGACATGTTCAGGAATGTGGGTGGAACCTGGGGTGGGCCCCACATGTCTGCGGGGCAACTGGTGGTACCTGGTGGGTAAGGACTCGACAAACATGTTAAGGTGGGGTGGTTGTCCTATCACTGGGGCCCAGTTGTCACATTTGGTATCAGAGGAGGTACCCGGCCTTAAGTGCGGTGTACTGCCTGGGTTGAGATGTAGGGTCCACAATGAGAGATGTTCTCTAAAGTGGGGGTTATTGTAACATCCCCAGAGGATAAATGGTTAAATGACTAAATGACATGACTCATGTCAACAATGTGCATCTTCCTTTTCGGGAGCCTGTCTGATTAGAACTCCACAGTTAAGCATTCTTGGCATGGATTAGTGATTAGGATTGGTGACCTTCTGGGAAGTTTCTCAGGGTGTGTATGATTGTGGAAAAATCACACTGGAAGGACAATTGTTGGCCTGTGGGGACTATCATTAGTCAGATGGCCCATTCAGGCATATGGGTGGGCCCCACATGTCTGCGGGGAAACTAGTGGTACCTGGTGGGTCAGGACTCGATGATCATGTGAAGGCGGGGTGGCTATGCTATCACTGGGGCCCAATTATCACAAACAAACCATAAAAAATGTATACAATGGATGAATGAAAGTAAAAAAAAAACTGGAGCACATATGTAAATGATGCATGTCACATATGTCTAGAAACACAACCAAACAAGTCACAATGATGGAAATACAATTGTAAACCAAATTCCAAAAAAAAAATTAAACACAATCCATATCTCAATCCTTAGCATGGTCCCATGCTCTACAGATCTACAACAATCAAGTATCTGATGAATAAGGGAGCTTTCCCTTATCTATACCTGCAACCATATAATTTGTCTGGGTCTAAAAGAAAGACCCAAATAGACGGTGAGACACATACCAGATGGAAACCACCATAATATCAATGCCTAACTGTCTATAAGTATATATAGTAGGTAATAATGGGAATGCAGCAAAGGAACTGGGATTACACAAAAGTTACCAATCATATAGTTTCCATTAACATTCATTATCATTTAATGTTTATCATTTAATCAATAAAGTATAACAAATAGGTGTCTAAGAAGACTACCAAACATGAACAATTGCAATATTGTGCATTATCTTGGAAGACACGTCACAAAAATTCAAAATTTACATTAAACCTTGGGCTAACTCACATAGTCTAACCCCTATATCCAACTAATGCAATAAAAGTCAAAGACACTCTGAGGAAGCATGCACCGTCAATTCCCCCTATGGTCTTTGCATAATAAATATATACTTTCTCGGGAAGCACACAATGTAAATCCCCCCTATTTTATCATAATGAAAACAATATAAACTCTGATGGAGAACTCACCATCAATCCCCACAATGGTCTCATCACTAGAAATATAACAAACACTCTGAAGAAGTACTCAACATCAATTCCTGCTTTGGTCTAACTACACCAGGTTCTCACAGAACTGTGCAATTAAATTGTGTATAAACGATATAAATTATCACAAGGTAATCTCAACTACTACATGGCTAGACAATTCCAATGCCTATGACAAGCATTTATCAAGATAAATAAATGAGCTCCACCATATCAAGAAAATAAAGGAAACAAGGTCTGCCACATAGGAAACCAAGACCAAATGGCCCTAATCATTCCAAAAAAACTAATGAATGGAGTATTCCTTAAACATAAAATTTCACATAATTACCCAACAAAAAACACATATTCCATCAGTCAATCTATATATGATAAAATAGGGTTCCACTTCCTTAACCCAAAATACCCGAAACATGGGTAATCATCACTTTGGTATATAAAACACAAAGGAATACAACGAAAGGAAACACAACACCTACCACAATGATGTATGATGAACACACTCAAATGTCGGCCTTGAACGATATATATCTACAAAAACGTAAAAAACGTTCAACCTTGAATAACTCGAGGGAGAGAAAGAAATCAGGAGGAGAGGCACTAGAAGAATGAAGGGCACATCAGTGGGATTCCAATGCACTCAATAGAGAATGAATTAAACCATGGATGGAGAAGCAGTAGCTTGGAAAAGAATCGGTGGTTCCAGATGCTCCTTCATAAGGTACGACCAATTGAATAAATTTATAGGGATTATATGTGACCCCTATCTGATAAGTCAATTCAAATAAAAAGTACATGATGTGTAATGTTAATGAACATGCCATATATTTTCCTCAACTGGACCCCAACATTAACGCTCTTCCATTTTACCTCACATGACCATGTCTTGGCTGTTTCATGCCCAAGATACAACTTTACATGACTACTGGGTACACGACATGTAGTCAAAAGTATATATTGTGTACTTAGAAAATTTATAAAAAACAATTTTTTCCTCAAAAGAACATAAATTCATGATTCATACCTGGAATGAAGATCTAGGTTCTTACAATCTCTCCCCCACCCAAAATAAATTTGTCCAGGAATTCCCCTAATAAGGTATTGAATAAAATTCCTTGAACATATCTAGCCACTATGACCAAACATTGGTCTCATTATCCCATGTATTTTCCCGTACTCACTGATGCTGTCATAGCACCCATACTAGAGGAACAAACTAGCCAAATAGAACCTTCGTACTACGGTCCAAAATCTGAATATGGTGATCCTCAAAGTATGCGTCCACCTCCAAATTAAACTCCTCAGGTTAAAAGATGTAAGATGGGTCTGAAAAGTAACGTCATAGCTAATAAATGTGGAATACATCATGCAGATCCCAATGCCTCTGATGTATCTACAATTGATAGACAATCGACCCAACTCTCTGCAAAACCACAAAAAACCTGACGTATCTCAGGGAAATCATCCCTTGTCTTCTAATCCTCCACTCTCACATCCACGATGGGACATGTAAGAAAACCCCATTTCCATCCATGAACTCCATAAGTCATCTCCAATGATTAGCATAAGAATTCTGGCATGACTGTGCAATAGCCATCCTCTTCCGAATCAACTCCATCAGCTCAGTGGTCTCTTGTACAAGAGGAGGCCAAAGTATAGTCGTCTCTCTTGCCTCCATCCAACATCGAGGTGATCATCATAGCGTACTTTACAAAGCCTCATAGTGTGAAAATGTAATCTTCGCCTGAAAAATGTTATTATAGGGAAAATACACTAGAGGTATTTCTGTCTTCAAAGAACCTCCAAATTATCAGATTAATGCTGAATCATGTCCTCCGACACCTGAATTATATGATCATATTATCCATATATCTAGGGATGGTATGATATACTCATAAGTACCTGTGTACCCAATGCCCTCCGTAATACCTATCAGAAATTAGAAGTAAAATTGGAATCTCTATCTAAAACAATAGTGTTAAAACCCCCATGAAAGTGTTAAACCTATCAATTGAACAACCATATAGGATTATCTACACATATGGTCTCTTTGATCAGTTAGAAGTGTGAATCCTTTCTGATCTTATCAATAAAAACAGAAAACACATCATTCCATCAAGGAAATCTAGATAACCCTATAACAAAATTTATCATGACATCATTTAAATTCCACTAAAAAATGTGTAACTGTTGTAAAATCCTCACTGGATTCCAATGCTCTGCCTTCGCCTAATAATAGGTGGAACATCTCATAACAAAACCTGAAACATCCCTTTTTATACCTGGGAACCAACACTAATGGTGCAAATCTAGATAAATCTAGGTGAAATCAAAATAAACTGCACAAATTGAGGAATAAAAATCTCACATCATCTCTTCACGTATGAATGATGACACCGATACTTGTCCATGAATGTGCAAGATCTCACCATCACCTATGGTCCTCCCCAGAGTATGGTCCACACCTTGAAAACTATCATATAGGACATGGCCTTCAGAATTTTATAGCCACCTCATTCACACTTGATCCAGTAGATTAGAGGTAAAAGCTATATAGGAATGAAACGTTTTCCCCTATGTGTCGTGAAACTCAAAATTAATCTTGAAGAATAGAGCCATAAACAGCCACACACTACTGGCCTCATTAACTTCATGTATCTGAGTCCTCCTACTCAATGCATCAGCCACTACATTGCCCTTCCCAGGAGTGTAGGCATGCTCAATGTCAAAAGACTGAAGGTACTCAACCGACCATCGATATCTCAAATTGATGTAATGTTGATTAAAGATATACATGAGACTTTTTTGTTCTGTGAACACCACACAATTCTTTACGAAAATATAATTTCTCCATTAGCATAAATCATAAACCACTAAGACTAACTTGAGATCGTTCTTCGAGTAATTCCCCTCATGTGGCCTCAACTACCGATACATGAACATAAAAAAACCTTACCCTTGCATAAAAACTTCTCCAATCCTGATGCCTCACGCATCATTGAAAACTATTTAACTATTTCCTAGTTCTGTAAAAATTAGTATTGGTGCTGATGTCAACCTACCTTTCATCTCTGAAAAGGATGGGTCACATGAATATGTCCACAAGTACTTCACACCCTTCTTAGTCAGGCCCGTTAGTGGCGTAGCTAAGCATGAAAGTCATGTATAAAGCACCTGTAGTAACCATCCATCCCTATAAAACTCAGTACCTCATAGACATTATTTATCTACTCCTAGGAAACTACTTCTCTCACCTTCTCTGGTTCCCATGATACTCTTATCTTTGAGATAACATGACCGAAGAAGTGAATTTGGTCCCTCCAAAAAGTGGAATTTTGAGAGCATAGAATATAACTGATGCTCTCTAAGTGTACTCAAAACAATATCAAAATTGGTGGAATTGTGATTTCGAGTGTGACAGTACACCAATATATCATCCATGAAGTCTACCACAAAAGAATCCAGGTAAGGATGGAACACTCGGTTCATTAGTGCCATGAAAAATGTCGGTGCATTCATAAGACCGAACGACATCACCACATACTCATATAGACCATGCATACTCTGAAATGTTGTAATAGGTATATATTATGGTCTAACATGCAACAGATTATAACTAGATCTCAATTCAATTTGAATGAAAACCCAGGCCCCTCAAAGCTGATCAAAAAGATCATCATTCCTCTGTAAGGGATATCAGTTCTTGACCTTCAACTAGTCTCAATTCAGATAATCCATGAAAAGAATGAGGTTACCTATAACGACCCATTCTTTACATATATTGTTAGTAATTCAAAATTGAAGTACAATTATTACAACATATAATAAAACCATGAAAGGACCGTATAGGTATAGTGTCTTTAGAAACTGGGAAACATAAACAACTCGTTCATAAAGCGTCTACATTGTCTCCCATTTATTTCATCATATCTATAGTCCCTTTTGGCATATCATACTTAATAACCTTCTTCCTGACATGGGGAAATAATTCACACAAAAGGTTGATCTCAAATGCTCAGTAAGGGTAAACATAATAAATATCAATCACATCATATTCATAAGAACATAACATTTTGGAAATCTTACCCTGCCAAAAGAGATCATAATTTCATAACATGGGGTAAATCATGGTAGTGAAATGTAATCACAATAATCATAACATAAAACATGAAGCTATGTGGCATACACACATAATCATAGAGAATCATTTATTATTATTCTAGACTCATTGCCAAGACTATCGTAGTGGACAAAGTCCATTTCTGAACTGAGTTCATTCCTCGTTTCAGTCCTGTTTCACTAAACCGGTTTAACCAGCCGTTCCAGCCATGTCTATATCATGAGATATAAAATAATTACCCAATTAATTGGAGGGATATATAGGTCCCACCCATCTCATAATGATACCATTATTATGCGTGCCACAAAATCATAAACCATACATCATAGCATAACCCATGTAATAAAAATGGGATTCTTAAACATCGTGGCATCATAAAACTATTCAGATAAGATAAAGGAATTCATAAAAATAATTCCATCACAACATAATCAAATCAATGTAATAATAGGGATAGAAACAGAATTCTATATT
This sequence comes from Viscum album, assembly GCA_963277665.1. Lineage (NCBI taxonomy): Eukaryota > Viridiplantae > Streptophyta > Magnoliopsida > Santalales > Viscaceae > Viscum > Viscum album. Next base: position 778,120,854 of record OY728123.1, read on the forward strand.
ATCTTAGATGGAAAGTAATTTTGATAAAACACTTGAACTCCATTCTTGAGGAAAATATCCTTTCTACTTCAAAAAAACTTTTCATTTCTTAACATGTCATACAATTCTAAACTAAAATAAGTTGATTAAAAATAAACTTGAAAACTTGTAAAGGAAGATTCTTGGAAAAAATGTTTTAAAAATCCATTCATGTCGTATAAGTTAAAAAAACATTTTTCTCGTACTTTTGTCGGAAAAGTCAAAAAGTACCTCGTACGAAAAACGACAAAAGATTCCATTCATATATTTTACTAAAAACTCACTGTAGGGTAAAATTTGATTTAAATAATTGTATATGGATAGAAATAATATTACATATTGAGGAAACCTGGATGTGGATGATAAAATACTCCCCGGTAAATTCAGATGTATAAACAATATCGGATAAAAATTGAGATTGTGAGATTGTTCATTACCTTAGGTCCGATTTGCATTGTAAGTGTCTGAACCTACTGTATAATGATTTAAATAATGTAATTGACTTATTCCATAATCATACTCATTGTTATGATATCATATATGGTCATATTCTTATCTTATTATTAGTAATATTTCATTGCTATTTGTTATTCGGGTGTTTATCACTTTTTGTTCTTATACGTGTTTTGTCGAATAATTTTTTATTCTTCTTTTTAGGTTATAGATACCTCATTTCCAGAATGGTATTAGTGTAATATATGTCATATTTATTCACTAAATTCATTTATGTAATCACTATTCAATGAAAATCATGTAGAACGAGTCGCACCACATCGTGGAGACGGTATTCCGTACGTACGCACAAGCGATGATATCATTCCCATGATCATGTAATTGTATTGGAGTGTATGTATAATATTTCAGAATCAATATAACATTACAATAATCATATATATTCATTCTTTACAACATTATACCCATCCAAGTAAGGTGGTGGAGGAAAATAGATTACACCACGGCATGGAGACGGTATTCCGTACGTACGCACTCGCAGTGATTTCGTTTTCTGTAGGATGGATAGATGGTGAAATAGGGTTGTTTGATACTTATAATGAAATATCATTATATAAGTGATATTTATGTAATTAATTCATAAGGAAAAAACTAATGAAGAATAAGTGGAAGAATGAATAAAGTTGAAAGAATCAGTAACGGACATTACCTCTTCTTTGAAGCACTTCTTTGAGGCCTCCTTTTAGGGCACTAAAATAGGTCTTTGAAGAAGACAAGGACCTCTAGGATGTTACTAGGGAAGTGGAGAAGAGAAATTGGCCAGGGTTGGCCGAGCTTGAAATCTCAAAGTGGTGTGAGGAAGAGAGGGAAGAGGTGCCATTTTATAAGAGAGGAGAGGGCAACCTTTGAAAAAACATAAATATTATTTTATTATAAAGCCATATTCAGTTTTAAATAGCTCCAAATTGATTTATTTCAATGCTAAGGCGGGGACGGGTCGAAATCCTCTAATCCAATAGAATAAGGACACGTTTAGTTTACTATTTTAACCTTATCATTTATATTTGACTTTATGTTAGATAATTTTAATTTTACCATGTCTTTTTGTGTTCTTACACTATAAGGTTAATAAACTTACTATAACAAGACAAACAAACCCCAAGTTCATTATTATTAATATATATAACAGTATCTAAGTCATTTGGACGAACCATAGATTTTTAGGAACAAAATAACAATTAATAATATAATATTTGTTTTAAAAACTATTTTATGTCAATTATGACACTATTTAGTAATTGATTTTTTTGAAAATCATAACAGAATTATTAGTTCAAAAACATTTAATTAAATCAATAATAACATGTCATATTAACCTATAAAATTATTTTAATTCATTAAAAGTTTAAAATTACATTTATTTGGGTATTTAAAACATCAATTATGTCAATATTTCATTAGTAAGATAATTACTGCATCATCTTTGTGTCATAAATAAATTAAATTGTTTAATGTCTAAAAATTAAAAATAAAATCATATTATGTATTAAATATTTTTAGATTTATAATTAATATTTATAGTCTAATTTAGCTTATGTATAACCCTATATTAAAAATTATTTACTTATTAAACTTTGATTTTAACTATTTTAACCATTCTTTAAATAAATTAATAATAAATGCCCTAATCTAATCCATATGGGCCTAAATGGTCATATTTTATTCCTAAGGTTGTTTTTGGTCGAATTACACTTATCCAATAGAATTACGACATGTTTTAGGGTAATAATAATATCATTTTTTAATCTTAATTAATGTATTTACTTTTAACCGTGGTAAATAAAAGTAAAAAAGTTACTATTCACCAAAAATTATTTTCATCTCATTGAACCACATTTTACTTACTGACATCAACTGTGTCTCTCGGATTTTTGATATTCCACTCACAGAAGTGGTAAAATTAAATTTTATGTAAATTTGCAAATTCACCTAGAAGGTGGGTAAAAGTCGGTGAAAAGTTCAAAAAAAATTATATATCAACGATTATTATAAAATTACTCCAATGAATTACGTTGAACATATATAGGTATTATATATCAATTTTGACCTAAAATAAATTTAAATAAAATAAATAATTATTTAAAGAAAAATTTGGTTTTTAAATAGTAACCTAGTGTTTTCACTATTCATCTAAAATTGAATGTTTTCAGAAAAATACCAAAATTTCACCCTAGGCTAATTTCGATATTCTGAATCCAAAAACGAAGTCCGTTTTGAAAAATAAAACTTAAAAAATTTCAAAAAGTGGTTATTAATATACGTAACGTCTATTTTTAATAATATTTTAAAAGAATATCGTTGTTTAGTGAAACTCGGTATTGCATACGACGCAAGCTATCAAGGAAGGTCGCGATTGCGTGTAAAGAAATCCAAGATAGTGTTGTGTGTAGTGAAAGATTCCTTTGATGATTTATATAAAAACAAAATATTTCTTATAAAAGTATCGGGTGTAACATTCTACTCCCCTTAAAATAAATTTCGCCCTCGAAATTCATAACTTGTAACAAACAGATTAGGATACCTCTCCCTCATCATATCCTCAAGCACCCATGTAGCTTCTTCTAATTGGTGGTTCCTCCATAAAACATTCACCAAGCGAGTGGTCTTGTTCAATAGGACTTTTTCACTACGATCGAGAATCTCTTTCGGCTGTTCTTCATGAGAAATATCTTGTTCCAGCGGTACAACTTCTGAGCTGAGTACATGTGAAGGATCAGGTATGTACTTTCTCATGAGAGATACATGGAACACATCGTGAACTTGATAGAGATTTGGTGGAAGTGCCAATCGGTAAGCTGCCTTCCCAACACGATCAAGTATTTTGAATGGACTGATATACCTAGGGATCAGCTTTCCCTTCTTTCCAAATCTCATTACTCTCTTCCAAGGAGGTATTCGTAAGAACACTTTATCACCCACTTCAATCTCTAAGTATTTTCTATGGTTGTCAGCATAACTTTTTTGTCAACTCTGAGCTTCTCTTATGTGATGTTGATTAGATCGGACCTTTTCTGCCATCTCATCAATAGGATCAGGTCCTAATAGCTTTCTTTCCCCAACTTCATCCCAGGAATCTGGAGTCCTGCAATTCATTCCATAGAGAGCTTCATAAGGAGACATCTGAATACATGAGTGAAATCTATTATTATAAGAAAATTCCTCCAAAGGTAGGTGTTGATACCAAACACCTTTGAAATCCATTGATCAAGCTCTCAACATATCTTCTAGAGTTTGAATTGTCCTCTCAGACGGACCGTCTATCTGAGAATGATAGGCAGTGATGAAACTCAACTCAGTATCCAGAGTATGCTGAAGACTTTGCATGAACTTTGAGGTAAACATCAGATCCCGATCAGATATAATAGAAAGTGGTACTCCATGAAATCTTAACACTTTTTTACATATATCCTGGAAAGCTGATCCAGAGAGAAATCATCTCTAATAGGAATGAAGTGTGCAGACTTTTTAAGATGATCAACTATGACCCAGATATCATTATTGACTTTGTATGTTTTAGGAAGTCATGTGACAAAGTCCATAGTGATTTTTCCCCATTTCCATTCGGGTATGGGTAATGGTTTTAACATCCCCTTAGACTTCTGTCTCTCTGCTTTAACTTGCTGACAAACCAAGCATCGAGAGACATATTAAGCAACATCTTTTTTCATGTCATCCAAACAGAAGTACTCTTTCAGGTCCCAATACATCTTCGTGCTTCCAGGATGAATATAGAATGAAGAACTATGAGTCTCATCCAGTATCTCCTTCTTTAAATCGGGGATGGGAGGAACACAAACCCGATTCCTGAACTTTATTATCCCATCACAGTCATGGTTGAATTCAGGAACATTTCTCACCTTCTTTTGTAACTCTACATATTCATTCTGTGCCTCTTTAATCTTAACATGTATATATGATTGAACATTCATTTGAGAAAGTTACGATTTTCCCTTCATTATAATTCCAATATCCATCCTTTGTAAATCCATAAATATTGGATCTTTTGTGATCCTCATCATGGTTAAACTGGCATGGTCTTGTCGACTTAATGCATCTGCCACCTTGTTTGCTTTCCCAGGGTGCTAATGAATTGAGCAGTCATAATCCATAATCAGCTCCAACCATCTTCTTTGGGGCATATTCAGCTCCTTTTGTGTGAAAATATACCTTAAAATTTTATGATCAGTATAAATGTCAAATATTTCTCCATAAAGATAATGCCTCCAAATATTTAATGCATAGATTACCACATATAACTCCATATCATGAGTTGGGTAATTTTTCTCATGGATTTTCAACTGTTGTGAGGCATAAGCTATCACCATATCATTTTGCATAAGAACACATCCCAATCCCTTCTGGGATGCATCACTGTATATCACAAACCTTTCTCCACTACAAGGCAGTGTGAGCATAGGTGCACTGGATAACCTTATTTTCACCTCCTTGAAATTCTCTTCACATTCCTCCGTCCAAACAAAATTATCTCCTTCTTGAGTCAACCTGGTGAGTGGAATAGATAATCGTGAAAAATATTTGACAAAACGTCGATAATATCCATCCAAACTAAGAAAACTTCGGATCTCATTTACTATTGTTGGTCTCGACCATCTTTCGATAACTTCTTTTTTTCTACATCCACAGATATCCCCTCTTTTGAGATTATGTGACCCAAAAATGAAATTTTTTGAAGCCAAATTTCACACTTGGTATATTTGGCATAAATCTTCTCCTTTCTCAAGGTCTTAAATATAATTCTCAAGTGATCTTTATGTTCTTCCTTGATCTTTGAATATACAAGAATATCGTCTATAAAGACTACAAAAAACTGATCAAGATAGTCTCTAAAGACTCTATTCATCAGATCCATGAAGATATCAGGGGCATTAGTAAGACCAAATGGCATCACTGTAAATTCATAGTGTCCATACATTGTACGGAAATCCGTCTTTGGTATATCCTCCCTTTTACCCATAATTGATGATACCCTGAATGAAGATCAATCTTGGAAAAGTATTGAGCTCCGTGTAGTTGGTCAAATAAGTCATCAATGCATGGGAGAGGATATTTGTTCTTGATAGTGATCTTGTTATGTTCTCGATAATCAATGCAGAGTATCATTTATCCATCTTTCTTCTTAACAAACAGAACATGTGCTCCCCAAGGTGATGCACTAGGGTGAATGAATCCCTTATCAAGATTCTCTTGGAGTTTCTTCTTCAATTCCTGCAACTCAATTGGGGCCAATCTATAAGGTGTCTTTGAAATAGGTAATGCACCCGGTGTGAGTTCTATTGAAAACTCAACTTCACGATTTGGTGGAAGACCCGACAATTCTTCCAGAAAGTCATCATCAAACTCCCGTGCAATGGGAATATTCTTAATCATGATTTTCCCACCAACCATTTGAGATAAATAACCTTCTTTTAGTGGAATCATGACACATAAGATGGAAGAAATTTCCACTGGAAGGTTATGTTCATCCTTGCATCGATAGACGATCAAAGATTGATCTGGAATATGAAATGTGAATTGACTTCATTGGAAATTGATATGAGATCCATATAGAGAAAGCCAATCCATCCCAATAATCACATCAAATTCCACTATAGGGAGGATCACAAGATTTCTAGGAATCCCATTCCCACAAACATCAATCAGAGAAGAATTATAAACTTTTGATGTGACTGTTGTACCATTAGGGGTTGTCACAGCTAACTCAACATCTAATTGTTGAGGTAATACGGTGATACCCTTAGAAAATTATTTAGAAATAAAGAAGTGGGTGGATCTAGAATCAAATAGAACATTTTCTACTTTAGAGTGGATGGTAAGTGTACCTTTCAACACTACGTTATCGTACTCCACATCGCTGATAGAAATTGCATGTGACTTTCCTTTGTCTTTAGCCTTAAGAGTTTTTTGATGTCGATCATCATCAACAACCCTTGGATTAGTTCATTCATTGGCATAATTCCCCATTTCCATACACTTGTAACATTGAAGTGTAGGAGGAGCACTCTGTGTAGCCTTTTCATTGTTCGCATCACTAGACATCTTCTTCCCATCATTGCGGCATTCAAATTCCTGATGAACTTCCTTTCCACATTTGAAACATTTACTTGTCCCTTTAAGACAACTCCCTCCATGTTTCTTTCCACACTTTGAGCATAAGGGAAAACTCATCTTCTTTTCAGTGTGCTCTTTGGATTTTCCTTTGAATTCCATTTTCCTCTTCTTATCAAACCTATATGACTGATGGGTTACTCCAATCTCCATATCAACTTTGAGAGCACATCGAACGATTTCATCGTAGCTATTGAAGTCCTTTATGGCTAACGGCCTTCGATGACTTGGTTTTAAGCCACTAAAGAATCGTTCAATCTTACTCTCAAGTTGGATAATAATAGTAGAAGCATACCTTTCAAGTCTTGTAAAATTTTCTTCATATGTACCTACAGATTCATTATCCTTTTGATTTAGTTCAAGAAACTCCTTCTCCATCTTTGTTTGGAGAATACGAGGGAAGTACTTATTGAAAAATAATTTCTTGAACTCATCCCATTCCATGGACTCAATTTCATCTCTTGGCCTTGTATTCTTGATAAGATTCCACCATTGATCTGCATCACCTTCCAAATGATACACTGCTAAGATGACTTTATCATGTTTAGAACATTGAAGAACTGAAAATATCTTTTCAGTAGTACTGATCCATTTTTCAGCAACTAGTGGATCAGTAGACCTGCTGAATGAAGGTGGACACTGTCTCGTGAAGGATTCAACCGAATGTTGCTCCTTACTTTGCTCGTTTGGAAGTCCTGCATGATTCATAGCTTGAGAAGGTTTTGTGAGCATGGCTATAAGATTTTTCATTCCATCTCCCATAATGTTTGGTTGCTCAGGGGGACAATCATTGCATTTCCCATCACATTCTGCATTAACACGGTTCCTTCGGGCTTTAGACATTGACTTAAACTAAGATGAATAGTGTGAGCAACACTAATTATAATAGGAAAAACACATAATAAAGGATAAAATTTCACACTTAAGGTGTTATCCTAGGTTATCCATGGCCATTTATAAAACACTAATATTGTTTTCTATTCTTAGACTTATCCTTAGGATTCTTACTAAGGATTTCAGATCCTAGTTTCCAAAGGTTGACTATACCATTCCTCTGATACCAACTATAATGACCCATACTTTACATGCATTGTTAGTACTTCAAAATTTATGTACACTTTTTACAACATATAACAAAACCATGAATGGACCATATAGGTATAATGTATTTATAAACTGGGAAACATAAACAACTGGTTCATAAAAGCATCTACACTGTCTCCCATTTATTTCATCATATCTATAGTCACTTTTGGCATATCTTACTTAATAACATTCTTCCTGACCTGGGGAAAGAAAACATACAAAAGGGTGAGCTCAAATGCTCAGTAAGGGTAAAAAAAATATCAATCACATCATATTCATAAGAATATAACATCTTGGAATTCTTACCCTACCAAAAGGGATCATAATCTCATAACATGGGATAAATCACGGTAGTGAAATGTAATCCCAATAATCATAACATAAATCATAAAGCTATGTGGAACACACACATAATCATAGAGAATCATTTCTTATTAGTCAAGACTAATTTCCAATACTATCTTAGTGGACAAATTCCATTTCTGAACCGAGTTCATTCCTCGTTTCAGTCCTGTTTCACTGAACCGGTTTAACCTTCCGTTCCAGCCATGTCTATATCATGAGATATAAAATCTTTACCCAATGCATTGGAGGGAGATATAGGTCCCACCCATCTCAAAATGATACCATTCTTATGTTTTCCAAAAAATCTTAAACCATACATCCTAGCATAACCTATGTAATAAAAATGGGATTCTTAAACATCGTGACTTCATAAAAAAATTCATATAAAATAAATGAATTTATAGAAATAATTCCATCACAACATAATCAAATCAATGTAATAATAGGGATAGAAACAGAACCCTTTATTATCTTAGATGGAAAATAATTTTGATAAAACACTTGAACTCCATTCTTGAGGAAAATATCCTTTCTACTTCAAAAACACTTTTCATTTTTGAACATGTCATACAATTCTAAACTAAAAGAAGTTGATTAAAAATAAATTTGAAAACTTGTAAAGGAATATTCTTGGAAATAATGTTTTAAAAATACATTCATGCTGTATAAGTTAAAAAACATTCTTCTCGTACATTTGTCGGAAAAGTCAAAAAGTACCTCGTACAAAAAACGACAAAATATTTCTTTCATATCTTTTACTAATAACTCACAGAAGGGTAAAATTGGATTTAAAAAATTGTAGGTGGATGGAAATAATACTACATATTGAGGAAACATGGATGTGGTTGATAAAATACTCCCTATTAAATTCTGAAGTATAAACAATCTCGGATAAAAATTAAGATTGCGAGATTGTCCCTTACCTTAGGTCCGATTTGTTTTGTAAGTGTCTGAACCTCCTGTATAATGATTTAAATAATGTCATTGTATTATTCCAGAATCATACTCATTGTTATGATATCATATGTGGTCATATTCTTATCTTTTTATTAGTAATATTTCATTACTACTTGTTATTCGGGTGTTTATTACTTTTTGTTCTTATGCGTGTTTTGTCGAATAAATTTTTATTATTCATTTTAGGTTATATATACCTCATTTCCAGAATTTTATTAGTGTAATATATATCATATTTATTCACTCAATTCATTTATGTAATCATTATGCAATGAAAATCATGTAGAATGATTCACATCACATTGTGGAGATGGTATTCCGTACATACGCACGAGCGATGATATCGTTCCCATGATCGTGTAATTGTATTGGAGTGTATGTATACTATTTCAGAATCAATATCACATTACAATAATCATATATATTCATTATTTACACCATTATACCCATCCAAGTAAGGTGGTGGTGGAAAATAGATTACACTGTGGCGTGGAGACGGTATTCCGTACGTACGCACGTGCGATGATTTCGTTTTCCGTAGGATGGAAAGATGGTGAAATATGTTTGTTTCTTACTTATAATAACATATAAGTATATGATTGATACTGATGTTATTAATTCATAATGAAACAACTATATAAAAAGAATTGTAAGAAGAAATAATATTGAAAGAATCGGTAACGGACATTACCTCTTCTTTGAAGGGATTCTTTGAGACCTCTTTTTAGGGAACTGAAATTGGGCATTGAAGAAGTCCAGGACCCCTAGGATGTTTCTAGAGAAGTTTAGAGGATAAATTGGTAGGGTTTGGCCAAGCTTGAAGGATAAATGTGGTGTGAGGAAGAGAGGGAGGAGGTGCCCTTTTATAAGGGAGGAGAGGGGCACCTTTGGAAAAACTAAAAATATTATTTTATTATAAAGAAATATTCGGTTTTAAATAGATCCAAATTGATTTATTTCGAAGGTAATGTGGGGATGGTTAGATTTCCTCTCATCCAATATAATTTTTACAAGTTTAGTTTATGATTTTAACCTTATCATTTAGATTTTACTTTTAGTTAGATAATTTTAATTTTTCCGTGTCTTTTTGTGTTCTTACACTATAAGGTTAATAAACATTCTATAACAAGCCAAACGAACCCCAAGTTGTTTATAATTAATATATATAACCTTATCTAATCCATTTGGATGAACGATATATTTTTAGGAATAAAATAACAATTAATAATATAATATTTGTTTTAAAAACTATTTTATGTCAATTTTGACACTATTTAGTAATTTATTTTTGTGAAAATGATAACAGAATTATTAGTTTGAAAAAAGTTAATAACATCAATAAAAACATGTCATATTAACCTATAAAATTAGTGTAATTCATAAAAAGTCTCATATTACATTTATTTGGGTATTTATAACATCAATTATGTCAATATTTCATTAATAAGATAATTACTGCATCATCTTTGTGCCATAAATAAATTAAATTATTTAATGTCTAAAGATTACCAATAAAATAAAATTATGTAGGAAATATTTTTAGATTTCTAATTAATATTTATAGTCTAATTTATCTTATGTATAACCCTATATTAAAAATTATGTACTTATTAAACATTGATTTTAACTATTTTAACCCTTCTTTAAAGAAATTAATAATAAATGTCCAAATCTAATCCAAGTGGGCCTAAATGGTCATATTTTATTCCTAAGGTTGTTTTTGGTCGAATTAAACTTATCCAATAGAATTAAGACATATGTTAGGGTAATAATAATATCATTTTGTACTCATAATTACCCTATTTACTTTTAACCGTGGTAAATAAAAGTAAAATGTTACTATTCACCAAATATTATTTTCATCTCATTGAACCAAATTTTACTTACTAACATCAACCGTGTCTCTAAAATTTTTGAAATTCCACTCAGAGAAGTGGTAAAATAATGTATTATGTAAATTTGCAAATTCTCCTAGGAGGTGGGTAAAAGACGGTGAAAAGTTCAATAAAATTTATATATATATATAATTATTATAAAATTACTTCAATGAATTAAATTGAACTTATATAGGAATTATGTATCAATTTTGACCTAAAATAAATTTAAATAAAACAAATAATTATTTAAATAAAAAGTCGGTTTTTAAATAGTAACCTAGTGTTTTCACTATTCATCAAAAATTGAATGTTTTTAGGAAAATACAAAAATCTCACCCTAGACTAATTTCGATATTCTGAATCCAAAAACGAAGTCCATTTTGAAAAATAAAATTTACAAAATATCAAAAAGTGGTTATTACTATTCATAACGGCTAGTTTTAATAATATTTTAATAGCATATCGGTGTTTAGTGAAACTCGGTATTGGGTACGACGCAAGCTATCATGGAAGGTCGCGATTGCGTATAAAGAAATCCAAGATAGTGTTGTGTGTAGTGAAATATTCCTTTTATGGTTTATATAAAAACAAAATATTTCTTATAAAATCCTCGGGTGTTACAGTACCCATTGCCATCTTCACAAATAGGACATGAGAACCCCAAGGAGAAGTACTGGTTTGGATAAAACCCATTGCCTGCAACTTCTTTAACTACTTTTTGATATCCTTTAACTCAAGTGTAGCCATAATATAAGGAGGAATGGTCACCATTGGAGCCCCTAGAATAAGCTCAATAGACTGGACTACCTCTCACTCTAGCGATAAACATCAAAAGTCGTTAGGAAAGACTTCCCAGAAATGATCGACCACTGGAGGGAAGTCCATATGTGATGTCCCCTGGTCATCCAACCACAAAATAGAAATCTGGGCTATAACACCTCTCAACCCATGATGCTGGGGTCCAGCTCTGCTCACCTTGACATCCCATTATCCATTATATTGAAACAATCCACCCTCTGGTGAAGTGAAACTCACCCTACGATGATAGAAACCAACAACATCATAAATGGGAACATACTATTACAGTCTGAGATTGATGTCATATCACGCCATATCTAAGAAATAAAGGTCCCATATGAATTGACAACCACTAACCTCAAGATTTCACACCATTCACTCACATACACTTGCTGTTCTAATCCCCAACAGAGTTTCCATCATCATGATATCTATAGATGTAAATATACAGACCCCAAGTCTCTCCACAATAGGAAGAGATATAAGGCTATAGTAAGCCCCCATATCGAAAAGATAAGAATCTAAAACTGAGGCAATAAAAATCATACCTCTATCCATAGAGTTCTCGAGATCCTTCTCCTACTGGATCTACTCCAGTGCAAAAGCTTTACTTGTGTAGAGGCCATGTGAAGCTGTCTGAGATCCCTAAGCTGATCCACCATATGGATGTCAAAAACATTGTGTCTAACCACTATGGCCATGACCACAACCTCGGCCTAATTTCCCTAAAGGACACCCAACCCTAATCAGATGTGGAACTTGTGGTTAAAATCCTGTATTAGGTGTTTAATCAAATCCTCCCACACTAGCTACTAGATGGAGGATGTTGTAGAAACATTGAAGATGTCCCATCATGACACAAGATATGCACTCTATTGGGTCTCTGGGGCACTGAGGTTTCTTATGTCTTCCCTTCCAACAATGGTAGCACACCACCTAGCTACTTGAAGGAAAATCATGCATACTCAAATCTCCATGCATAAACTCCCATGGTGCTTCCTGTAATCAATCGAAAGAGCAACAAATTTTCATATTAAAATTCCTTGGCCCACATCATCAGAATCCCTCAGGTTGTGCTCATTGATCACCACCTAATTGACAATAAAATATATGGAATTCAACCATATTAAGTTTACTTGAGATAATATGTCATTCTTGAGACCATCCTCAGACATCTTGGCGAGAAATAACTCATCACCTCTAGAATGGGTGTGAAACGTTGAACCACTCTGAATCAATAAGAATACTCCATGATTGAGAGGGTACCCTACTCCAAACTCATGAACTCTTTGGGTAATTTGGCCCTCATGGTCTCTATGTTTAATTATTCAATGAAGGTCTACTAGAACTTATCCCAATCCATAACCTTCTATAATTCCACCTATGATATCACATTCCACCATGTCATTGAGGAATCCTGAAGAATGTAGGTAGAGAGCTTCACCCTCCCCTCAAGAGGTGGATCAGGATTCTCAATGATAGATAACATGGATTCCAACAATTACTCTACAGCCTAAGGTCCCCCATCCTCTAAAAAGGAGGGATGATGATGCTACTGAAAAACCAATGCCAATTCTACCATAGACGGGGTATGATGTGGTGATCCCAAGAAAGTATAAATAATCCTCATGAAGCCTTCTCATAACTACGCATCTATACCTATATCTGAAATGATGGATAGAGCCATGGACGGCATGATGGGAGGTTCTGGTAGTAGTCCTTAGTCTACCATTTCTGATGTCTGATCGTCGCCCCACACCTGGCATACAATCAGAGGAAGTCTAAGTGGCATGACTCTACAAGGTCAAGCACACACCTCAGTTTGATATTATCAAGGAAAAAACATAGAAGTGCAAGAAAGGACATTGAGAAGCAAACATTCAGGTTTTCGCAAACAGGGTTACATGGTTTGTATACCCACCACCCTGTGTGTTTCCTTGGGTTTCATCATGGGCATGTACCTTTTCCAAAACTGGTCGTGTAACACCCCAACACACGGGGTGTTCCTCCTATGACACAGAGTGTAATTGAATCATTCCCACATGTTTGAGTTCCTCTAAATGGATAAACACGCTGTTCTCTTTGGGGTGACAATACACGGGGTGTTCACCCTAAACACGATGTCTACCGCTTATCTTCCAACCGCACGTGTTGTTAGTCACACGGTTGGAGACACAGTCGAATCTATACAATAGGTAAGAAATTAGAAAGGCATGTACAACCTAGGTTTTAACCACCCATGTCTTTGGTCACACAATTGGATACATATATCTCTAAAACACAGCATGTATGTTTTGTACACGACATGTTCAGGAAAATATTTTTCCAACCCATGTCTCTACCCACATAGTTGGTCACACGGTCATCATCTACACGTAGTGTATAAAAATTACAAGGCATGTACTTAAAAAAAATATTTTCTTCCTGGTCCAAAAGATACATGGAGTTTATTCATCATCACACACCATGTATTCTAGGTTTTTCTGGAATTTAAGCCTTAGAAACTACTCTGGAACCCCATAAAAACACTTAAACAAGCATTAATGTACCACATTCAGATCTATGGGTGACCATACTCCACACGAATCAAAGCTTGACATAAAAATCATGTCATATCATAACATAATTTAGCTAAAGTTCAATATGATCTAATAAATTCTGATCCAAGAGGGCCCATAACACCTCATGGACCAAAGTTTGGCACCCATTTCAATGAAACATTAAATATACCCATACCATATCAAGATAGTAGGTATTATATTATGGAATCTATCCAAAAACCATACATATTAGCAAAAAATATATCACAACCACATGGAATCTGTAATGCACCCTAAATGGAATGACAAGAATGAATGAAATGTGATCCTTATCACGTTCCTATATGATGATTGAGATAGCATACCCTCATCTCACCGGGATGCAACAAAAATAGAACCTCAATGATTTAAATCATAACAGCATAAACCATGTGTTTCACCCAATGGTAAAATCAAACCAACTGTAACAATTGAAAAACCTGAAAAATTGCAATATTCGAGGCCCAAAATATTGGCTTTTCCCTATACATGGGTTAGGTACTCCCTGTCACAACTTATTAACAATCAAACATTACTTCCTATACTTGTATATAGGACCCAAAGTGTAATAAAAAGAATAATGAAAACCCCTTTGATACCACATGATAATGTCCTAGTTCTAGGTGCCTCCCAAAGGTTCCCTATAACATTTGGTCACATCGCGTCAAGCACATCTCCCCAAACACCAGAGGTTGCCAAATAGCAGCGATGACCTTGTGTGTTGTAGAGGGGAAACTATGACCTCATTGGCCGAGTATTCTCAACAGAATAAAAAATAATAAATAGTACTGAAATCAATAATAATATATTACAAGAAACCAATGGAAGACTGAAAGTACATAAAAAACGGGAGCACATATACAAATGATTCATGTCACATATGTCTTGGAAAATAGACAAACAAGTAACAATGCTAGAAATGAAATACTATACCAAAGAACAAAAGAAAAAACAATAAACTCTAATAACATCACAAGCCACATATTGGCCCCATTCTCTCCATCTCCACGATAATCAAGTATCTAATGACGAAGGGTGCTTTCCCTTATCAATACCTGCAACTATATAATCTGTTTGTGTTGAAAAGCATGATCTAAATAGGTTTTTTATTGTATCCCAGTAGGTAACCACCACATGATCTGTGCCTAACTGTTAGTGAGTATATATAGGAGGTAATAATATAAATGCAACCAAGGAACCAGTAGTACACAAAGGTAACCAATCCAGTAGTTTCCATTTACATTCATTAGAATTTAATGTTAATTATTTGATCATGTAAGTATCCCAAATAGGTTTCTCAGAAGACTACCTAATAAGACAGAATCCAATCTTGTTCTTTGGATTGGTAGATGCATCACAAACATTAAAAATTTACATTATCCCCTTGGGTAATTTGCACAGTCTAATCCCTATAGTCAAATAATTAAATTAAAGAAAAAGAGACTCTAAGGAAGCACTCACCATCAATTCCCCCTATGGTCTTTCCATAATAACTACAGACTCTAGAGAAGAACTCAATGTAAATTACCCATGTGGCATCATAACGCAAACTATAGAGACTCTGAGGGGGCACACACTGTCAATCACCCTTGTGGACTCATAGCATGAAATATAAGAGACGCTATGAGGAAGCACTCAATGTCAATTCTCCATGTGGTCTAACTACTATAGGTTCTCAAAACCATATGCAATTCAATAGTGCATAGACGATATCAATAATCCCAAGGTAATATAAACCACTACATGGCTAGATAATTCAAATGCATATCACAAGCATTTAACAAGATGTAAAATACAGTCATCTCTATCATATCAAGAAAGGAATGGAAACAAGGTCTACCTCATAGGTAACCTGGACCAAGGAGTTTAATCATTCAAACAAGGAAACACACCAATGGGGTGTTAATTAAACATAAAATTTCACATAATACCGCCAAAAAAGCCCTTATTCTACCAACTAATCTTTTGAAGATAAAAGAGGGTTCAATTTCCTTAACTTGAAATACCTGAAACATGGGTAATCAGCACTTTGGCTTATAAAACTCAATGAAAAAGAATTAAAGGCATCAAACCACCTACCTTAACAATGTACAAGAAATACTCTCAAAGACCCTTGAATCGGCCTAGAACTACGTAGTTCTAAAAGTAATCTTCCAAAATGTTTAACCATGAATAACTCGAGAGAGAGAGAGAGAGAGAGAGAGAGAAGAAGAAGAAACCCGAAGGAGAGGCTCTAGAAGGAATAAATCACTGGTGGGATTCCAACAGACCTGCCAAAGATCGAATAAGACCTTGGATGGAGAAATAGTGGCTTGGAGAAGAATCAGTGATTCCGGACACTCCTTTGTGAGGTATGTCTAAAAAAGATTATGTTTATGTGGATGAGACACAACCCTAGTCTGATTAGTGAATTAAAAGAAAAGGTACACAACATGTTCTGATAATGAACATGTATTGTATTTACCTCATCCACCCCTGACAATAGTAGTCTACCACATCACCCCACACGGCCATGTCATGGTCGTTTAACACTAAAGATGTGGATGTACACGACAATAGGGTACATGACGTGTGCTCAGAAGTACACTGCGTGTGCTTTGAAAATTTCCAAAAACATCATTTTCTTAAAAAACAACTGAAATCAAGATTCATACCTCAAATGAAGATCTGGGTTCTTACAACTAATCATTCCAAGTTTTTAGATGCTCATTTGAAGTAGTAAACCTCAAAAAAATCTATTTTTCCTAATGTATTTGTTTCTTGATATTTTTTTGGTTTGTGAATATCAATATTTTCATTCAATTTAACATGTGTTAAAATAAATTGATGGTAAATTGTGGAAGTATGTCAACTTATTGATAAACCCCCTCAATATATTTGTCATACCATATTAGTGATACATAATTTCTTAGTGAGTTGGACATGGTTACTTTAAAAAAAGTCAAAGGATTATTGTTTCTTCTAGTAATCCACCACATATAGAACAACAATTCATAATTATAATATCTCTTTATATTTATGAAGAGTGTTATATCAACTTGTAAATAATACAATTAGAGATAAAGTGAGATAAATTTATCGATTATAACATATTTATGTTTGTTTTTATGAGTATTGGATCACTATATATAGAACATTATTTAATTAATAATGTTAAAATAAGTCATGAATTTTATAAACACATGGTTAATGTCATTCATAATTCATCAATATGTTATAATACCTAAAAAAATAATACAAGGCATCATAAATTAATTTAATTCTACACAAATTATTGAAACATGTCGTAAATTTTTATAGTTGTCAGATGATATAATATTTTTAAAAATAATATGTGGTGTATTATGATTTGATATATATGTTATTTATATGTCTACATTTCATTTTAATGGAAATATACTATAATGACCATGGTTTGAACACCCAAATGGCATGAATCAGTATGTATCCTCATATGTTGATGTGGATCTTATTGTTATTGTATTGTATATATCATCCTGATTAGTAGTTATGTGAGATTATTAATGAAGTTTTTCTAATTATTGGAGTTGTATTATTGTGATGTGAGAATTCCATAACTGTAATGACCAGTGAGTTTAACTAGTATCATACCCCAATTTTTAGTAACAACTATTCAAAATGAACTAATAATTAATGAAATTGTAAATACTTTTGAAACACACAATACCAAACTAATGTAATAACTGTGCGAAATAAACTATAGGAGGTGTACATATAGCTTTATAATAAGCTACTGTGTGAGAGTATTATTGATGTTTTTCAATCTATTAGAGGTGTACTACTGGGATTTGAGAATCCCATATCTATTATGACCAGTGAGTTTCACTTGCAATATACCCCACTTTTTTGTAACATCTATGTAAAATGACCTAATAATTAATGAAATTGTCATTTCTTTTGACACACGCAACATCGAACTATTGTATCAACTATGTAAAATTATCTAATAAATGTTATATTTTTTAGAATAATAAAATTATATTATCCATAAAAAACATGTGTATAATATGAAAATAAAAAGTGTACTATATGTAATTGGGTTTCATATTTGACATTTTCTATTTGATTATCAATAGTTTGGTTAAATGTCTTTCTATTTATCGTTTATCAGTTTTTATATACGTAAATGTTTATATGTTTTAATATATTCAAAAATTATATAGGGATATCATGTATTTAATGGATCATAATTTGATAAATTTATGATGAAAAATTGATGAATATGAAAAAGTAGTTGATGAATTCTTGGAATTTTAAATATGAAATATTCAAACAATTGATTTCATTTTCTATCCATGTTTGAATTGTTTGAATAAGAGAAAGTCAAACACTATAGAAATAACGGATCATCTAATTTGTTTTGGTTTTTTAATTAATTATACACATTTGATCTAGATTGGGGAATCAAATTTAAATTCAATAGATAATATTGATGTTGGGAAAAAATCCCTCAAGGTATCATTGAAGCATTTTTTAGGTGATTATGTTTGTTGACAAAGTGGAAAAGTGTGCAATGATTGTTGAAAAAGAAAACCATGACATACAAATTTTTTGAAAATGGGGATTTCATGGTGTCATGTCGAGTTCAAGAGTTGTGGTTAACGATCAATGTTTGATTCAAGAACATTGGCAAAGGAATGGATGATCTGTAGGTGGCATAAAAAGAACAGATACAAGGTGGCACCGTTTTCTAGTGCTTGCCAAATTATTGGGCCTAAAAATCGACAAATGAAGAAAAGTGTTTTTGGAAAATGGACTTGCGCGCCAAGATCTTTGAAGATAGGAAACTTCTGTGCCATATGTTTTTGAAGGTCATATCATCAAAATATGGAAAAGGGATAAGGATTGCACATGTATTGGGTTGGGCACACAGGTGACTTACGTGCCGAGAAAGGACTTGCACGCTGGTGCCTAGGAGATTTGGAAACTTTCATGCCTGTTGATTTTCAAGATCAGATGATCCATATATTGCAAAGGAAAGAGGGTCTTGCATGTATTTTGTTTGGTCGCGCAAGTGTCTAAGATGACAGAAGACTTGCTCACCAAAACATGCACGCTGAGGGGTGACTTGTGCGTCGTCATGCAGGGTGGTCAAATTGCCTATAAATGCTGGACCACCCCTCCTCATTTCACAATGGAGTTCAAAACTTTGAGAAATCAGAGCTCCTATCACGTAGGTGTGGTTTTCACGCAAGTGGTGGTGTGTTGAACAAGTGAGACTTGCGTGCTGGATTTGAAGAAGGGCGATTTTTGGTAGTTTCACACCAATATTGGATTGGGCGTAAAAGGAAGTGTGTCGCACAAGTTTGGGTTGAATAAGCTTCTATCGTGAAACTGTGGGATGTGGAATTCCATTCCAGTTGTGGCTTGCATGTCGATACTTGCGCGCCAAGACAGACTTGCACCCCAAGTAAGGTTTATTTCCGGCAGTGATTTTTTGGCTGTGTGGAAGATAGAAGATTGCCCGATACCTTCAGTGAAAAGTGAGATTAATCTACGGGTGAAAGTTGGACTTCAATAGAGCATCCACATACAGAGGATGGATTATTTCATGAAAATGAAGAGACCTACAGGTCTCTAAACTGTGATTTGATCCCTTCCAGAGCAATGAGCGAAGGAAGAGGAAGAAGGTGATCCTCTCCACCGGTAGTGAGCCAAAGAGAGAGAAATAGGGAGTGGCAGGAAAAGAGTGAGCTGACCCTAAACATTTTAAAGGTAGTGAGCCAGGGATAGAGTTACTGTACCAAAACCATGTAATGAACATATATTTATGTTTAGTGGAATTTTTTATGACCGACAACCTCTCGGCATATGCCCCTTGGACGTAGTCCTTAGTGGGGAACCAAGTAAAATTGATGTGTCATGTGATTGCTTTACTTTCTGTTTATATCATGTAATAAGAGAGAGAGAGAGAGAAGATTTTTTTTCCTAATAGTGAAACAATATCAGAACATGCATCAATTTTAAATTAGTCATACCCAGATTCACTCCCCCTCTTAGGGTATTCAGCCTTGTGGATCTAACAGTTGATGAGAATATCTATAACGGGATAGGGGATCGTATTGAAGATTTAATTCATGAATTACAGGATAAAATCGTTGAAAATGTATAAAGTGTTGAATTATTTTATGGAGATTTTGAGAAACCATTATTCCCATGTTGTTGTAAATATACATTGTTATTAGTCTTTTTGAGATTGATTACCATGATAGTATGTAATGGTTGGAGTGATAAAATTTTCTCTAACATACATTTGGATTTAAAAGAGCTACTTCAATAAGGAAATTATCTTCTAGATTCCAATAATGAGGTGAATAAAATATTATTCCCAATGTGATATGGGGTATAAAAAGATACATTCATTTAAAAATGATTGTGTGTTTTATAGGAAAGAATATGAATTTTTATCAAACTATATTACATATGGAACATCACGCTATAAGATGGATGAAAAGGTCAATTTACATTCATTCCCAGGTACTGACCTATAACCTCATTCTTAAACAATTAGTCTCATCCAATAATCCTTTCATATAATTTTGATAATTTATGTCTGATTCATTTTTAGGTACCAAAATAAAAGCTCCTTCTAACGCAATTTGGTACCTTTAAAAAATTCCTCAGTTGAAATGTCTATTTTAAAATTCCATTATTGAAAATTGGTTAAAATAGAATTCATATGAATGTATCTCTGTTGATAAATTATGAAACACTATTGAATCAACATAATGGAATAGATTTGATAATCAATTTCCTGATTTTTTAAGTGAAGGTAGAAATCTCAGAATGGGAGTATGTACTGATGGAATGAATCTATATCGAAGCATATGTAGCCAACACAATCTTTGGCCGGTTTGTTTGGTAGTCTACCACATATCCCCATAGAAATTTATGATGAAAAAATATGTTATGATGATCACGATTATTAATGGAAAAAATTATGTTCAAAAAAAATATTTATTTTTATATTTCACCATTTATTGATGATTTGAACTTCTATGGGAGGCACGTGTAGTGTTTTTGATGCATATAAGAAAGTGTATTTTCTTTATTGTGATTTTATAATTTTCAGTATAAATGACTAACCTCTATATGGATACTTATCTGGATACATTGTTAACTGACATAAATTTTTTCAATGTTTTGAAGAAGTGACTTTATATTATTAGTTATAGAATGAAAGAAATAAAGTTTATATGGGACATCAAATAGTTTTGAAAATTGATCATCCTTATCGTAGTTTGAAAAGGAATTTAATAGTTTACAAGAATAACATATTCCTCCACAACAATTTTTGGTTGAAGAATATTACGACATTGTAAAAAATATTTATTTGAAATTTGGAAAAAAGTTTTTATGGTCTTCTGAAAAATATCTGTAATAAATAGTCTATTTTCTGAACTACCTTATTGGAGATTTTATAGAGATAAAACATAGTGTTGAAGTTATGCATGTTTAGAAAAATATATATGACATTTTGATTATAAATTTATTAGACCTAAAAGGATAAAACAAAAAATGGATTGAATTCTTGATTGGAATGGATAGAAATGAGAATACTATTGGAGTTAGCTACTACAATGAATGGAAACAGAACATATTTACCTTTGGTTTGTCACACATTAAGAAAGAGTGTGAAGTTGAATTTTTTTTAGTGTTTTGATTGTATAAAAGTTACAAGTGGATATTCTTAAAATGTGAATAATTTCATGTTAGTTATGGATTTCAAGTTAATAGGAAGGAAATATCATGACTATCATGTATTGATGCAACAACTATTACCAGTCACACCGTGTGGTATATTGCCTCTAGAAATCAAAAATACTATCATAAGGAACTATAATTTTTTCTAATCCATTTTTATCGATTTTTTCACCCAAATTTGTTATATTACTTAGGTAATGAAGATTTTTTATAATTCATCAACTAAAAATGAATTTTCCACCAACATGTTTTGATATAATGGGTTATTTGGTTATTTTTCTGGTGCATGAGATAAGAATATTTAGGCCTATTTTTTTGTTTTGGATGTATCATTTTGAAAGGTATATGAAAATGATAAATGGTATGTTAAAAATCATTATCAATAGGAGGCCTTTATTGTTCAAAAATATGTATCAGAAGAAGTGACTGAGTTTTGTAATGAATATTTGTATGAAGTAGAGCATATCGGTCTCCCTATATCTCGACATTTGGTAGTTTACAGTGGAGGTAGTGGGATTCGAGGATTAATGGTAAAGATCATTCCATGTGATGAAGTGATGAAGGCACATTTATATTTTTTGAAGAACACATATGATGTTAGATCATATATATCATCTCATATTACTGAATTAAAGAGATGTTATCCTAAAAGAAATGAAAAGTGGTTGACAATTGAGTATAACAGTCATTTTTTGGGGTTTGAAGAGAAAGTGAAAATATATATTTCTACATTAGAAACATTGAAATAGTTAGGATGGTGACCATCTATTAATGGGATAACATGTACTAGTTTGGATATTAATGGATACCAATTTTATACAAAAAAACTAGGATGATAGGAGTACCATTCAAAATAGTGGTGAGATAGATATCACTGAAGCAATGCATTTTTCACGTGAAAAAGGTAAGAACCCAATTTACGCTTCATTGGAATATTTTGTTGTTCTTTAGGATATATGGGAATTTGACTATTAAAAATTTCTAGTCACTATGTTTTAGGGTAATTGGGTTGATAGTAATAGTTCTGTAAAAAATGATGATTGTGGATTTAAACTGGTTGATTTAAAAAGATTTAATTACAATGATGAGCCATTTTTCATGGAGACACATGTGAAGAAGATATTTTATGTCAATGATCCATCGAATGATTAGTGGTTGATCATTTTTCAAGGAAAAAGATACCCTTTGGGAGATGAGATCGATGTTGAGGATGTTTTGGATTTAAATGAGTCTTATTAATTTATTGCACGATTTCTAGATGATTATAATGACTATAGGGCAGAAAATGATTATCTAGTAGGAAATTATCATGATGAAGGAATTTGGGAAATCATGAAATTAGTCTCCAAATTTTTAAGGTAATTATTTAGATTTTGTTTCTTTTTTGTAACATTCAAATGAGTGCATCTTTTTTTCTTATTTTTTTACTCTTGTATATAAATATTTAGTTTTCTAATAATATGTAGGTACACAAAATTTCATTAAATTTTTTGTTGTTAATGTTTGATATAGATAGGGAGGATCAGTTATTGAGGTATATCTATTTATTATTATTTTTAAATATTCAGTAATATATTTATTTAATGAATGAAAACATTAAATTTATAATTTTTTTCGTTAGACTAGTGATGTGTCCTCAGTGGAGGAGACTTATACTATCACAATAGAAAAATCATGTTCTCATGTTGGTAAATGTGGTATTAAATGTTTACCAAAAATATCAATTGATCATTGAGATGAAAGATTATATATTCTTATTTTTGATAATCATAATGAAACTGGCCAAAATGTAGTTCAGTTTATCAGTTATATATCAATGGAGAGGCGTTGTAGGATTCATATTTTAAATCCTAATTGAATGTCCATGAATATGATTGTGAAATAAAAAATTTGGTAGGATTTGATGGTAAAATATATTAATTTATTTCTTATCTCATTTTTTAATATTAAATATTTCAAATGAAATGTTTAATTTATTCAATTACGGATGACAACCAATTTTGAGGAATCAAAAGAATCTAAGAAAACACAACTCTCTTTAGTAGGGGTTTGAGGAAGAGATTAAAAATATAACAAAACATATTGTTTTTGTAAATAAAAGTTTGAAAACACATGACTTAAGTATCATTATATAGATGTAGATACATGGAATAAATATATTGACACCTATCATAATGAACTTTTTCTAGTCTGATAATTATTTTATTTTTTAAAATTTATAATATATTTATCTAATTACTAATTAGTTTATTTCTATGAAATAAACCTCCATGATATCTCATCAAGAGATCATGTTGAAAAAATATTACCCTCATACATTATCACATAGAGGGTATCAATATTTGGGGTGGGGAATGATTGAAGAATAAATTGATGTGTTTAGATATCGGTCTAGTAGTTTTTTTAGAATGGGTCTATTTTATTCTTTCCTATCTCCAAATCAGCATGAAAAATTGAAACACGAGGGAAGAAGGAAAAATGAAAAGTATCTTACAGAGGAAACTCAACAATTATCTGATAAATATGTAAATAAATATTATTTATTTGTCATCAATTTTTCTAGTTTATAAATTATAAACACTGATATAACTTTTTCATTTGTCATTTATAGATCAGATTTAAGAACAAGAGACACATGGCTCTTTTAGTTTTTTGGGTAGGATTGACATCCTAGACAATGCATTAGGAAAGTAAGAACACCTCAGTAGTGTTAGTGTATATCAGACGGGTGTTAGTATCCAGAATTTTTTTTTGTCAAAGTTATAAAACAAAAGACCCAGAAATACAATCCATAAAAGTTGACATTAAAGAGGTGAAATAGTCTGTGGGGGAAAAATTTAAGTAGACGTGCAGTAGTATTTGGTAGAATACATTGCAAGATAGTCACAATCTGCATATCCTTACCAGCCTACCCAGCATGCTTACTTTGATCCTCCACCTCCATCCCAGCCAGACTACCTTACCCAGCCGACCCATCATTCTTACATTGGTCCTCTACCTCCATCCCATCAGGTATACCCCCCAAAACCTTCTTATTTTTATCCCCCACCTCCATCACAAACGGACTACCCAGCCAAACCTGGCTACTCTAATCGTCCACCACCTCGCTATGTATAATGTGAGTTTTTTTTTCTGGAGATCCTCATATACATATTGTTGTGTTAGAAATTGTATATTTTTTAGGGGATTATATACATCCCCATCCTTTGAATATGGGTCAGTTTATAGTATCAGTACTTGATATATTAATCCTAATGCTCTACAACAATTTCTTACTGTAGTGATAACTAGAGTTGGGGATTATTTGGGAAATTTATTAGTTTGGGAAACTGGTCTTCTTCATTATATTTATTATGAGGTCTGCATTATTTTATATATTATTTTCATATCATTGAAAAATGCTTATAATGTTTTTTGACATTTAACTGATATTGGATTGTCTTAATGGAAAATAAATTGCACAATTGAAACAATACGTTCTGGAACAATCGACTATAGATACATCTAATATTTCTTATAGGATAAAATGATTATCATAATCTTATTCTTACTTGAATAATATTTTCGAGTTTCAAATGACATATGATATATGTGTAATATATAATCCATTGAGATTACTCAAATAACGTATCATGAATCTAGTAGATTTGGAAGAGCTCAACCTGAATGTGTTGTAGTTGTTTCCTATGTAATTAAATTTATGTTTGATTTTTTATGTTTTTAATAAAAATATGATTTAAATTGATTGAATATATTCCCTTTTTCAATTAGGGTTCTACAAACTTTTCTTTTCTAAAATGACATCATAGCCATTTACAATTTTATAGATATATAATACATTTTCATGGAAGATTCACATGTAAAGTGTCCTAGTAGAGTTTCATATATATGTGAGAGATTATAACATACAAATATTGGATGTTGGTTTATTCCATTTCATGATAGGTAAGAACGAAAACATAATTATGAACTAATGATAATTTTAATATCATTAATTTTTATTTATTTGTTACAGGGGGAATTGGTAGTTAGGCATATGTTTCCAAAGTGAGTACAACTTAAATTATTTTTTATCTATATCAGGGAGTGTTCATAAATGTTTTTCCATATTATTATATAGGTATGATTTTTTGTTTTACCCTAGATAATAATATTTAATTTTCATTGTCTATACATGTATTATTAATTCATATATATGAAACTGAAGTTCATAGATAGAATTGAAAAAATAACACATGTCGGTAATGAAACCAGATGTAATCCATTATGTGAATGTAAATGTAATTATTTTTTATATTAGATATTATTCTTAGTTATATATATATATATATATTATTTTTTATTATCGATTTAATGTTTTATAATTGCAGTGTCTTCTTCAACAAGGACATGTTGAATGTTGGTATTTTGTTCGATGATTCAAATATGAGATAGTCACAACCATGGGAACTACTAAATTTCATAAGGGTAGTTATATTATTTTTTTTATATTGTTTTTCATATTATTCTATTTTTAATCAAATATCAATCAATTATATGTAACACATTCAATGATATAGAGTCTTATACCCGAAATAAACATGCCCATCTTCAATCATTGTTAGTGAACTATTTTTTGAGTTTCATTACTATATTATGTATGTATATTAAAATGTTTATTAATAATATATAACATTTTCCTTATAACATCAGATAAAATATATATTTAATTTTTTTATATTAATTTTATCAACATAATGATATCAAATTAATGCTTCAACAGTAATTAATAATGAGCATGCGGTCAATTTTAGTTATGAATAAATTAAATAGAATTTATAATAAAATTCATCGTTAATTTTTTTCTAAAATAGAATAAAGGATGTAGATTTTTGTAGATTTTTTTAATGAGTATTTATGTTTGATTATTGTATACTTTGTTTTTTTACTAGGATTATAATTATTTGGGAAGCAAAATATTTTAAAATTTATACGTTTTCTTAACTTTCAGTATCATTTTTTATAAAAACCAACACTAAACCATTAAAAAAGCATACGAGTTTCAAAATTGATTTGCATGAATATCGACACCGAAGAGCTCTTGAACATGGCTTTTGTAATCAGTTTTCCTAAAAAGGGATGCTGAAAATTGAGTGCCTACTAGTTATCAGCGTTATTTTTTATGAAAACTAATTGAAAAAACTAACCCCATGTGCGTTTTGGTGTCGGTTTTCCTAAAAAGTGATGTCGAAGAATGATTTTCAGCATTAGTTTTACTCATAACCGATGCCAAAAATCCAGCGCCGACAGGTTTTTGGAATTGGTGTTTAATAAAAAAAAGCCCAAAAGTGTTTTTTATGTTTACATTAACTTTTTTTGTTAAAACCCAATGTAATAAATTAAAAAAATGAAGTTAATTATAGTTTTTTCAGTTGTGATAAATTTGTAGAGATAATATCTATACACAATATTCAATAAGTTTATAAATATTTTTAGAAAGTTAGTGAGTCTTTAAGGAATCACTGGGAACTTATAATTTCTATACCCCATTTAAAGGCTAGTATTGTTGATATGATCCTTATTCTACTTAAATTACTGATATCCTAAACAAAAGTCCATATTATTGAACACTAGGACCCATATAGTTGGTCAAAAAAATTAATATCTACGAATAGGGATACTAGATCTTTATTTTGATTTTGTGGAGTTCATGATAATAAATGTAGATTCTCCTTTATCCATACTTCTTGATCAAAAGGACCATCACACTCTAAAGTGATGAACACAAGCATATAAAACCCTTTTCCAAATTCTCTTGTAAATTTTTCATTTGTTAATCCATCTCAAGAGTGTTCATTATAAAAGGAGTTTTTAAAATGGAAATATATCTAGGTATATGTTTTATTGAGAGATTAACCTCCCTATTATGTGGAAACTAAAGACAATTGTTTATAGAATACATCAGTATAATCCCTCACAATGGGAATATTCAAAAATAATTATCCCATTAGTATCAATCATTCGAGGTAGATATGGTTGATCATAAGGAAACAATATCAACAATTGATTAGAATATTACAAGGGATAATATTCCTCCTCTTTAAACTTATAAAAAATTTGAGGATAATTATGGATGTGAATATAGATCTACCTCTCCTAATAGTTGAAGCTTAAATAATATAAAGATAAAAAAATATATTCCCAATATAGAATCAAAATATATTAAATGAAGTAAGACTGTATTTGTTGGAAGGTTTAGTTTGAAAACATTTACCTATTTGGAATTATATTTATTGGATGCAATAATTTCCCTATTTGATGTTTTCATAGATAGATCAACCCATATGTTTTTATGTGGTCTTTGAATATTTATACTAAACATTTAAGATATTTTAAAATGCATAGATATATAATAATATAGAAAATTTGAAGCTCATGAATATATATGATAAAAAATATCAATATTTGATTCTCTTTATAGTCATTTATGATATCCTAAATAAATAATGGGATAATAAAACTCCAAATAAATATCATATTAATGGGAATCTAAGATCATAGATGAAATATCTGATAATTTAAATGTATATCTTAAATTATGAGTCTCCAATGTTCAATCTATGTTATCTAGGGTAATTCAATCTATTAGGTTTTCTAACATAACTATATATTCATGTAATTTATAATGGTTTTTAAAATGTTTGTGAATTTTCCAATGAATATCCCTCCGAATTGTCAAACAAGGTGTGTAGAAAATATAATTACAAGTATATTAGGTGAAAATCAAGAAAAATCTCAGTGTACCCTTTTTATGATTATTACCCATTGGGAAAATGGTCCTAGATCCATAGCCACAAGTAGTATCTGGGAAGGGATGAAATCCTTGGAAACCACTCACTCTACACCTCAACAACATTTTGAGATACTTTCCTATATATAGACATATCCCTATGGTTCCCAGTAAATTTTCCTAGACTTAATCCCAAAAAATAACTAGACCATTCTATGATACCGTGTATAGTGACCTAAGCCTTTTAAATATATTATGACATTATTTTTAACAAAAAATATCTATTGAATAATACCAAAGGATTGAAAACCCTAGTCTACGAATGACTAAAATAATACATCAAAATGAATTAAAAATAAAATAATAATATTTTAATTTCCATAATGATCTCTTAAATATATTTGAAAACCTAAACTTGTATAGGATAAACTGTGGAATACATTGAAGAAATGGGTGACCAAAAAAACATAGTAATGGAATAAACCTGATAGTGAAATATAATGTGTGAGTAAAATGACATAAAATGGTATCATAATAAATAAGGCTCATGAATAATCACATTAGAGCATTAAAAAGTGAAAATGGAATTATAAAATCATGTAAATATCTGAAATTTTATGCTATATATAACATGACATAAGCATAATTCAAGACTATCCTCGAGACAACATCACATGGTGTACATTGTCCTAAAATGGATTAGGTTCACTCGACTATCCCACACATAACTTCTCATGAGATATAAATATTACCCAATTAATTGGTGTTCTATATAGGAAACCCCATAATAATATGAACATGATTATTTGTTCCACATGATAAAATCAATTATAAGGTATATTCAGAATAATTACCCAAGGAAAAAATGTGATGTATAATCTTACCTCATTTCACAATAAAGAGATCACATAAAGATAGTGTTTAAGAACTAAAAATAAGGCATGTATTAACCTAAAAAGGGAAGGTAAGATAATATGGTTATATATTTAAGATACATATATATAATCTATAAGCATTTTATAATATCAATGTGGGATAGAAAGTGATTTAGAAATAGAAAGTTCATAACCCAATGAAAAAAGGGTAGTTTGGGGAGATCCCTTACCTGATGTTAGAGAACCGTTATATACTTGCACTTAATTTCCTAGATAATAACATTAGATTAATAAATTATATAACTCATAAACGTTTCAAAATAAATTTTATTTATTATAATTAATTCTGATGATTTATAACAATTTCATTGAGATATAATGTTTAATTTGTTTTGTTCTAGGAGTGTTCGTTTCTTGGTACCATGGTCAGATCACTTGTGTTTAATTACTAAAGTTATCATCAAATGTAACTAAAACACCAGTAGTAAAATAAAATTTTGTTAATTACCTTTTCTAAATTTAAATGGTCCCAAATACCCATATGTGTTCTGATAAAGGGATGATTCTTTTATTCAAAATGTTTTCATTATACAGTTACTTCATTTTGGTGGTTTTACCAATCATCATGAAATATCATCTTTTTATTTTATATTATGGACATATATTCATTCCATAACCTGAAATACGTTATAAAATACATATTATAATCTTAATGAACCATAATAATTATTTTATAGCCAACCTTGAAGGAAGTGGAGGAAAACAAAATGCATTGTTCATGGAGGTGGTGGACCCACCATATTGTAAACAGTGATTCCATTTTAGAAATAAATGAAGGGAGGATTAAAACTGGATAATCTATTTAAAAATATCATTCAATTATATTTAGACAATAGATTAATAATGTAATTCTATATGAAGGTGTAAAGGGTATGGTAGAATAGAAAAATAATTTAAAAGAGTTAAATTGAGAATGTAACCTCTTAAATATCAACTCCTTGTAATTTTCAATAAGGCCCATGAAATTTGTATTTTAGGATGAATAGTGAAACTAATATGTGGGGGAGATTCCTTGTAAGGTAATTTGGTAAAAATTGGATAATGTACAATGATTATAAGTTGTGAGGAGAAGCGATAGTGAGGGGTAGTATTTATAATGGGAGGAGTGAAGTAGTTTCTAATATTATAATCATTAGTTTATTATTTCAGATCATGATGATCATTTGTATTAATAATTTTTCCTATATAGTGTTAATGGTGAATTTTAGTTCAAAATACCGGGTTTATACATCATCTATTACTCAAAAATTTATTTATTTTGCTTATAATTTTAAGCAACATATTTAAATATATATTATTATTCACCGAAAATTCATCTTTTATATAAAAACAAAAAAAAATCCCCCAAACAATTTTTTATTGAGTAGATTCATAAAATAAAACCCATTTTATGGATATAATATTATAAATATTTAAAATATGATTTTTATATAAAATTAACATTTATTTGAAAAATACCAATTTTAATATTACGATCAATTTTTCAACCCCTAGAAAAAAATAATTATGGTTTAAAAAAATTATATTATCCTTATAAGGAAATATAATATTAATTTATCAATAAATTTTATTATAATATTATTTATTTTAAATTATTATTTTTTATAAATATATGATTAAGGAATTTATATTTCAAAAAATGCCAAAAATAAAAAATTTTCATTTTTTAAACCATATATTTAGTTATAACATTGTATAAATATATCATATTTTCAATTAATAATAGGAATAAATAAACTTTTCTAGTTAAATAGGTGGAGATACTATTCTGACTATCAGATTACTATTCCTAATAGTCAGAATACTGTTCCAATAGTCAGGTTACTATTCTAACGATCAAATTAATATTCCAATAATCAGATTAATATTCCAACAGTAAGATTTGTAAAATTCATATGGGTTCCATGTTTCCTATTAATAAATTTTATTTAATTTATTCTTCATTCACTTCAATAATCTTTTCATGTTTGTATTTATTTTTATTTTAAACAAGAATATTGGATTACTATCGTTTTGATTCATTTCTATATTATTGTTCTTGAGTCCAGATATTCCGTTAAAATGAACCGATCAAAGTTTTCCAATTATTATTTTTTATTTTTCTAACATTGTTATATGTTAAATTATTATGGCCATACTTTCTATGTAAATATAATTTTCAAATTATTATAATAAACATTGTATGGTTCTATCATGTTGTTCTTTTTCATTAAACTAAATTACTTAATATGAAATAATTATAAGCTAGTAAATTCCATTAATAATTTTTGGAGTCACTAAAAACTAATTTTCTCTATGATATGATCATATTATGTGATCACACTCACAATTTTTCGATGAATTAAATATAAAAAATTCAACAGATCATAATCAATACATTTTTCCATACTACCTGATCACGAAAATATGCATATTCACAAAACAATAATAAAATTTGAATTAATCATATAAGAAATGTGGCTGCTTATGAAAATTTACTACTGGTTGATCCATTTAGGCTATGTGAATCAATCGGGACCCTATGGGTTTTATAGATGAGTCATGTATGACTTATACTGTAGCTCACACCCCTTTCTAATGTATCCATTTCCAATCTAGTATGCCACCTCATATCAATGTTGCCCATATAAAATATCATCATCAAATTTATACATAAATGCCTTAGTATGCACAATATAAAGGTCTAAATAAACCTATTGAAGCATATTTACTTATAAATAAAAAGTGGGGAATGATGACGCATAGTTCATTAAAAATAAATCAATTATTAAAATTATCACACAAAATGGTATAATAAATTATATAATTATTTTCTAGAAAAACAATGGTCAGTCAATGCTCATGATTAGTCATAATACAAAACAAAGGTGTAATAAAATTGATTTTTAAAAAAACAATATCTCAAGGGAAATTAAATGAATTAAAATAACTTATTTTAATTATAATACATTTAATATTAGTCTCATGGTCCTATAATTAATTTAAAACTATTAAACAATGTAATTTTAATGTTTAAACATTTTTAAACTTTTTTGGACCCCAAATCGCCCGAAAACCCCTAAATATGTCGTCCCAACCATTTCATAGCCCAGACAAGAACAAAAGGGTTGGTTAAGGCCCAATATGTTCTATTCAATGGACCTATTAGTGGAAGAACCACTATGTATAGTCTTGGAAAGATGGGAGGGAGTAGGGTGGAATGTTACCTATTCCTTTGAAAATAGATTAAAAACATCATCTCCTTTGTGCGGCTAGGAAATATCCCCCCAATTGGTAATGTCCAACATAACATGGGCTGATGTAGTCTCCCCTATTAATAAAATAATTTTCTTTTGTTTGACTTGTTGGATACACACCCACTCCATTTTTATATAGTTTTTTTGTTCAACATGAGTAGAAAAACACCCACCTTTCCTTATATATATGGTCGTCTTTTATTTAAAATTTCCAGATTAAACATAATTTAGTCTTGATGATTATTTTGTAAAACCCCACAATGGGGTGGAATAATTATATGATTAAGATACAAATACTGGAAACCATATTTTTGATCGGAATGTTCGATTTCACTAAAAACAACCACCATGTTAAAATAACCTATATATATTCCCTTCTTTTTAAACACATAATAATTGGTTTCAATATGTTTAAAAATTTTGATTGGTCATACCTTTGTAGTTTGAGATTGATCAAATCCTAGTTTAGTGTAATGGGACTGTGGTGATGCCCTATAGATGAATTTAATTAAAATTTAAAAATTATTGAATAAACAATAATGTGATCCCTTTAATACCAGTTGTAGGTATTGGGGAAAAGAACATTAACATATGGGATGCTGATTTAAAGTTATTCATCATTGTATTTATGTAACAAATTCATCATTAGTGATGCGAACCATAATAAATATTACGAGGATATCTAATCAAATAATTAAGAAAAAAATTAAATTAAACTTATACCTCATTCGATTTGATGGTGCATTCAACAACTGCTCATTTATGGTGACTTTTTCTCAGAGTAACCATGACCAGATCCCTCTCTGTCATCAAAATGTACTTAAAAAGATATGTGGAATAAAAATTATCTAAACCTGGGTGCTATAAAAGAGATTCAATGTGTCCTTCAATGTTCTGATGATCATCTCTATGATGATTCTTTGCTCTATGAAAGAGAAATAAAATTCAATACATAAATTTGTAGGTTCTCTTTCTAGGATTCAAGTGATTTGATATTGGAGATCTCAAATGTTTTTAATGAATAGTACACCGAATGATTTCCTCCTCTCACTTATAATGTGAGGTACACAATACGTCAATTTAACTCTCCAGACCCTGAAACTTTATTACAAACTAAATAAGTTTTAAATTAAATTCTTTAACCATTTTACTAAGTCAAAAACAACATTAATAATTGTATATTTATTTTTTAACATAAAAAATATATTATATGATAAAAGTGATTCATTAAATCCAATTGATATTACCGTAAATGTTAAATTAACAGTGTTATTTAAAACAATATTTTTTCATTAAATATTTTTCCTTATATTTACTTCAATACATGTAAATAAAATAAGTAAAATATTCAACTCTAAATATTCTAAAATTAAATAATATATAGTATTTATATCTTATCAATCGTTTATTTTCCCACATCTACCAAAAACTATAGTGGGTCCCACTATGTCCTATGCTAATATTCATTAGAATAGGAAAGACTATTGAATATGGAATGTGAATGACCCTCTAGGAGGTTATCTGAATAGTATTGGAGTTTATTCCAAAAACCAACTTATGTGTACTCTATAATAACCTGTATAATTGTTTTTTGAATATTAATAAAACCTGTATCAGATCATGATTATTCTTATATGTGACATTACATTGATAATGTCTAAATCGTAGCTTTCCCATGAAGGTTAATTGAATTCCCATACTATATTTATAACCAATAAGTTCCATGATAATATTATTTAATATATATTATGTATCAGGACTAAATTATTTTACAAAAACAAATGATATAGGCTCTCTGGGGTGGAGGCTCGTCAGACATTGAGGCACCTTCTCATGGTGTATACCCTTGGAAATTTTTATTTTAAGAAATTATTATGACCAGACCCACTAGAAAGAAAACCAAATTTACATATATCAACATAATTTAATATATATGTAAATTTCTATTCATCCATAAACTTTAATATTGTTATTAATATAAATTATGAGTCACATAATTTGATGTATTGAAAAAAACCATGAGGATATATGTTTACCGAGAAGTAGGCTATGTTGGGTGAATGACGAGTATTATTTCATTGATGAATTATTATAGAAAAATATTATCACTATTTTATTTAATAGAATTAGACATCTAAAGCCCTTTATGGATATGATACAATCTAAATAAATCTATGTCCATGGTTTACTAAAAGAAAGTTCAATTTTTAAAAATTCAAAGAGAAAGGAATCAGGAACATAGGTTGATGGAATCATGAAACCTACTTGACTATAAATATCACAATAAATGGAATTATATTACATAGTAAGCATCCATATGAGGTTTTATGTCATTGGAACATTAAAAACATTTTTCTAGGGGTTCCTTATCTGGTTTCTTGATGAAAATAATTGAATTTGGGATTCCTTTCCAAATGGAACTAAGGAAAAAGTCATTGAGGCCACACCCCAAGCATGTCTATATCCTCAGTAAAATAATTATATTATTTATTCATTATCAATTTGAAAAAATATTATTCGAAACATGGTTTAATTATTATTCATGTTTTTTATCACATATATTTAATGATGGGTTATTCATCGGAATTTTTTTTAGAATAGTAAATAATAAATATTTATTTTCTATTTATGGGTTATAATATTTATAGATTTATTGTTGTATAAATTAGTGATATTTATTTATTAAATTAATAATAAATAACCAAGGTGCAGTAAATTTTATAGGGAAATAATGGACCTTGTTTTATGGTCTAGTGAAAAATAATATATAATTAATGTAATTTGAATAAAAAATATTTATTTAATTCATGAGTTTAGAACCTTTAGATAAATAATAATTATAATATTTTTATGTACATTGGGTTACTCGTGAATTAATAAATATAATAAGGGTTCAAGTGAAATTATATTTATTTATCCCAAGTAGTATATAAATCCAATTCTATTATTTCTTCGAGGTTTCCATTTCAATTGTTGTGCATAATGACATCCAGGGAGAATTATCATGAATCCCTCAGTGGCTACCTATTAAATAACACTCTCAGTAATGGAGAGAGATACTCCTCCACCACCACTCCCAAGTCTTGATATGTCAAAGAGAACCCTTCCTTGGAGATATTCTAAGGATGATAAAATATGATCAAGAAAAGTGTTAGGATATACTACTCTATCACCCACTGATTTCAACTGCGATGATTGGAGGTTCATGAAGCACATTTGGATCACTACTGAAGGTAATATATACTTGATAATTACATGAAAAAATATATTACGATACATATATGATTTTATATACATCATTGAAGAACGAATTCATTATAAGGTAATTATTAATTGTTGAAATTAATTATAAATAGTATTTGGGGATCTTGAACTTTTGATTCGATGATATCTCATTAATTAATCATTGATTTAATTATACTGGTCAATGATTTTATCATCGATGTACAACTCTAATTAATCATCAATTACAAAATTTAAGATGCTTCTGGTTTTCCACATTTGTTTCTTTTATTGTGACTGAATCATTCGAGTAATTTCAGAGGGGTCTTATAATTATTTATAATTATTTAATTTTTTTATTTATTTACATATTTAATATTAGTTTTAAATTAAAATTTTATTATAATTTAATCTAAATCATGAGTTTTACAATTATTCGTCTTTTTTGATAAAAAATAATCAAAAAAATTAAATTTATAAATGAATAACATTCTAAAAACTAATTTCAATGTGTTGATGAAGATTCCTAGATAGCACAAGAGTACATGTTTTGTAGCCCATTGGTAAATTTCATGTACCCTTGTTCAATGTACAATTAATTAACTACAAAAAATAGATTGATTTGTGTGCATTAATTACACATAGTGTGTATTTAAATTCACCATAAGTTGATCAGGCCAGACTAGTGCATGGGGAATAAACAACATGTAACATCTATAGATGAAATGTAGTCTATTAGTCAATGAAAAACCATGTATTCTCATAAAATTTTTACATTATTGGTGACCATGTAACTCAGATACCACATAATGTGTATCACATGTACATGTTTTTTACTCCATTATTTTCATGGAATGATTACACATCAAGTCCCAAGGTGCGTGCAAGTGATATATGGTGAGAAATATATATTTCATGCTACTAGACTGTGCACATATTGTATATTAAAAAATTTAACAAAATAAAAAACTATTTTATTGTACAACATAAACAATATAAACTTGTGTCTCATTAGCTCATTGAGATTATTTTAAACACAATGTTATGATATATATATTTATATTAATGTTCTATTTAATTTCTAATTATTTTTTGGAACTGCATATCATATATATGTCACAATACAGTCACTAAACTCTATGCATTGATGCGTAACGTACTATGTAAATACATTGTGTTCTTTATGGACACTAATTTGATAGTATACTCCATAAAATTACATGATATTTTGTCTACACCACATGACTCTTGATTAAATTTTATATTTATATAATACAATTTTGGTAGGTTAGAAAGGTACTCACCAAGTTTCTTCCAAGATAATTTTTTTTCATAGCTAATTTTAAATAAATTTATTTAATTTGTTTGAAATTACGTTGGATGAGAATGACATTAAAATTAAAATGATAATTAAGATAAATGAAATGATTAATTAAGTAATATAATTAATTGATTCAAGTGTGATTTATTAAAAATGAAAATGATAAAAAATGAATTTTATTATACTAAATAAATAATTTTTTTCATGAATATTGATGATCATGAGCATAAACCAGGACTTTTTGTGTGATTGGTTTATTTTTTATTAAATAAAATTTATAGCATCTATGTCTTCCCTCCCCTCATTATGTGTGACTCTGTGATCACATGGTTGATTTTATGTAAACCCATAAACCAATCCTTTGGTACCCATCACGTGTTAGTGAGTAAAAGAAAACATAATGGAAAACGATTCTTAGAGAGTAGAGGTGATTCAATTTTAGTAGTGATTAGAAAACCAAATCCAAGAGAGATATATATGTGAGAAGGTGGAATGAAAAAACACAAACCAAGACATGGTTCATGGTGTTTTTCCCATAGTGTAGCTTTTAGTTTATCAATAATATATAATCTAACAATTAGTAAAATATCATTATCATTCCACATTATTTTTTTCTATCAAGATGAATGTTTATTTCATAATTTATGTTCTTTTATGATCACAAGACTTAATTATTTGGAAATCATGAAATATTGAACTAACGTAATTTTAGTCATGCCTAAATTTTATCTAATACATGGATATTCACTTGTGTAAATCCAGTTAATATTAACATGAATCTAATAAAATGGGAAAATTTTGCATCATGATCAAATCCATAAATTCTATATATTATTTATGTATATCTGTCAACTACATGATTTAAAATCAATCCATATATAAATGTCCCTAACCATCCAATGTCGATGTACACTCAATTATCATGAATTCTAACTTGATGTTTTTGGTTGACATAAATTAATCCACAAAAAGGGTTAAATTTCAAGGAATAATATGGAGTTACTAATATGAGAAGGTTTATGGAATCCCATTTAATTATTTCAATAATGATGAGTCCACTCAATTGATCAAAAACTATGAGGTAATATAGGTTCAATTTGGAATACCGACTTACAACCCTTCAAATTTCATAAGTGACTAATTTCAGGGTGATGAGATTGGGAATATAAATCCTTGAAATTTTAATTTACAAGAATAGATATATTCCAAAAACATAGGGAGAGGGATATTGGGTGTCAATAAAATAGTTGGAGATAAATAAATATAACATTTAAATATTTATCAAATTATAATAAGATAAATTAATAAAACTCTTCTCATAATTTTTCTATAAATAGAAACAAACATGAATTCAAAAATATCCCTATGATCCATACATGGGAAGGCTATGAATACCACCATCACAAATTATATTAGTGGAATGGGTTTTTATGTGTTATCTTATTCCATGAAAGGATTTTGTATGTGTTCGAAAAACCTATTCCTAAAGGGCCTAGTAAAGAGGGTAGTGATGAAGAGTTTTCACTCTGGGAGTATCATTTGAATGATGTGGAAGATTGAAGATGTTTTATTTTTCATACATAACCAATGAGATTCTAAAGAAACATAAGGACATGGATTCATATAGTATGACATCTCACATGCTGGATCTCTGTCAATAGAATTCAATGCAAGAGAGATACCAGAACTCCAATGCTCTATTTACAGCTAATCTTTGTGAGTCATAACTTGCTTGGACACATGTAGTTATGATTATTAGATACGTTGAATGCGTAGAAACCTTAAGGACTAAATTCCTAGAATATTTTCACAAAGATATTATTCTTTCTTCACTACTTAGGTCCTTCCCTAGTATTACTATTAATTATAACATGATATAAAATAATAATAGTCTTTATGAAAATATCACTCTGATTATCCAAGTGGAATAAGATATGAGAAATTAAAACCATATATTACTTATAGTGAATATGAAAATTAATAATAAGTTAAATTGGGGAAATACACATAAAAAGTATAGAGATCCAGAACATTTTCCATCCAATAAGTGTAATATCTAAATGAAGGGAAAGGAAAAGCATGTAACATGTTTTTTAAGAGGCATGAAAGGATACTAAAAGAGAATGTACTCCCGAAAACATGGGGGAAGTTAATGGTTTTTTCAATATCATGTTTAAAAATTCAATATATATGTATTGGGTACTCTATAATTCTAGTTGTGAACCCATTTTATAAAAATGATGGAACAAAGTAGATTCTAATTGATTTCCATAGGAGAGATGGATTTATTATATTATAATAGTGTGAGGCTAGCTGATCTTCCCATAGATACTACAACCTTTAATTTAAAACATGAATGATATTGTTTTTAGGAGATTTTTATTATGTACTAAATTTTACCAAGAACATGATTTTTGAAATCATCATC
Organism: Viscum album; assembly: GCA_963277665.1. Taxonomy (NCBI): domain Eukaryota; kingdom Viridiplantae; phylum Streptophyta; class Magnoliopsida; order Santalales; family Viscaceae; genus Viscum; species Viscum album. The sequence goes on from OY728123.1 coordinate 778,160,789, forward strand.
AATACATAAGCGTTTATTTTAATATTGTTAAATAAAAATTGTTTTTTATAAATTAAATAATTAATATGGTTTGGCACATTTAAATTAAGATATTTATGAGTTAAATTTGAAAAAAAAATTCATTGTAAATTGATAAGGAATCATGTTTTCCCAACTCATTTAACACCCAATTATGGGATCACCTTATTGGTGATGTAAATGAGAAGCACATGACAAAGCTCTATCAAGATAGTTCTTTTAGACAATTTTCAATTAAAACCACATGAAATATTTGATGCTCGTTTAAAATGTAAAATGAACAGGAAACCATTACATTTACATGGTAGAATGACCAAACATATTCTAGGATTTATACATATTAGTTTTATGGAATATTTCTCATAGAAGATATAGGTGGGTATTCTTACTTCATAAATTATACGGATGAACTATGTAGATATGTAAATATTTACTTGATGAAGTAATAGACCAATTACTTTGATAAATTAAAATAATTCAATAATGATGTAGATAATCAACATGGAATGTAGATAAAGAAGCAAAGATTGGAATGAGGTGGTGAATATCATAACCAAGAGTTAAATTTACTTTTTATGGTAGTTAGGGATTATTTTTTGGCTCATTACACCAAACACACCATATTTAAAAGTTGTTAGTAAAATGAGGAACCATACAATACTAAACATAGTAGGTTTGATAATGAGTAATGTATACATTTTATTATCCTTTTGGGGATATTCATTAAAAACTATGACAATGACATTAAATTAGGTACCAAGTAATGGGGAAAATGGAATTACCTTTGAATAATAGAGTTAAAAGTAACCTATTTTGTCACATACACATGTATGGGTTTTCAAGAAGATTTTAATGCCATGTTGGGTAACAAACAAGCACCTCTAGGAATAGAGTGTGTCTTTATAGGGTTTTTAATTAAAATAAAGGAATACAAACTGTACAAACTTTTAGATGAGAAATTAATTTTTCCAAAAAAGACATATTTCATGAGATGTTGCATGTCCTCAAGAATGATAGAGGGTGAAATATTTACCTAAATGAATTTCATGCTCAAGATAAATAAGAGTTTATGTAGGAATATATTTCATAGGTCCCTATGTACGATGTTTTTCCAAAAACCCATGCATTGCGTATGAGCACCAGAGAGATAAGAGAACTAGAGAGATATGATTTTCAATTCCCTAAAAATGGTGAATCACTATTGGTTGACTGTATTGAACTTATATCCTATATAGAGAGAGCAAAGATCTCAAAAGATGCAAGATGAAAATAAGATATGAATTCTGAAATGGATTACATCTATCAGAAAAAATTATGGTTTCTGGTCGATCCTCCAATTGATGTAAATCATTTAGGGTGAAAATGGGTATCCAAGGGAAAACTAGACTTAGTAGGTTATATAATTACACACAATGATAGGTTAGGTGATGAAGGGTTTAAACAACATTAATGAATTAACTATGATGAAACATTTTCACTAGTTTCAATGATTAAATTTAACAGAATATTACATTATATAGTAAAATACCATTACTATGAAATATGGAATATGGATATCAAAAAATCATTCATTAATAGAGAACATCAAGAAGATGTCTATATGACACAACCAAAAGGATTTGTGACTTCAATTAATGTCAAAAAACGTTCCAAGTTTTTATGATCCATTTATGGATTGAATCAAGCATCAAGGTCATAGATTATGTGATATGATGAAGAAATAAAAGAATTTGTTTTCATTAAGAAAAAAAGTGATCCACGTTATTAAAAGTGATTTAGTGGGGATGTAGTCATTGTCCTATTAGTACATGTTGAGTAAATTTTACTTATTACAAATCTTATAACACGATTATTGCCTATGGATGTATGATTTTTCAATTAATGACACACCAATGCCCACCTAGCTAGTGGAAGGATTAGATGTGACAATGCCAAGCTAGCCTCCAATAGGTCAAGGGCTAGCGACAAGCACTGAGAATGTGTAATATAAAATGGGATTCATTTTCCTAATGTAAATGTACAAAAATACCCAACCGCCTACCTAAAATTGAATAGATGAATAATAAAATAATATAACATAGAGATTAAACCTAACACACAATAACCAATATTCAATACATTATCATATGATAGAGTTAAACCGATATCTAAAATGATAAAAATACATTCCAAACCATAAATGAATTCCTAAACTGAAGAAAGTAAGAAATAGTGAAACATGAGAGAGCCCAACTTCTGATCTGAAAGCCCCACCACCTTACATGGACATTGAATACAATTATACGTAAGATCCAACAAGGTCACCACCTATATTTCAGTCCTCTGCATAAGACCCAACATGAGTAGAGAGAACACATGCGGGTTTGAGTATATACATAGCCAGTAAGACCCTCCATAAACTAAAGAGGGTGTGATAAAGATATAAAAAAAGTATTCGTATCATCTAAGTGGAGTCATTTTAACTAGAAACTAACGTGAAGATAATAAACATATAGATATTATCCAACATAGACCCTAATTAAAGGGAAAGGGGATATCCATCTCCACATCCAAACTAAGAACAGGGATATTTCCTGCATCTACCAGAGTACATCTCTAATGCCCAATATCATTTGAAACTGGATAATAATACAGGTGTAGGGGCCAACACCTCAACTATATGATCTATATCAAAGGGAGACACATCTTTTAACCATGAATTTAGGGTGAAATTGGTAAAATTTGTGTGGGGGGATGTGCGCCACATCACTACTCTCCATAGGCATGGGATCCAAAAATATATTGGAGTATCTCGTCTCCCATAGATCTTGATGATGGAAGAGTACCACTCCATTGAAAGAGGACTCATGACCAAGGTATGAGAGTACCATCTATAGATATAAATTGTATGAAGAAAATGTTACCTAGTTTGATAGGTGAGTATTAACAATGAAAACTCTATTAGGATCCCACCATCATAACTATCAACATCCAATGTTTCCTAAAGAATAATTATGATCAGAACATCTCAAGTCATATCAAACACACCCAAATGAATGCCTCCATCTTGTAATATGTGGAAAATTACTCATTATAAGCTACCCATGGACCAAAATATGAGTCCAGATAAAGTAAATATGAGAGAAATATGACAAAGAAGGGAACACATGACATACATAGGGGTCTACATGGTGTTTGACCCCACATAGTTGCCTAACCGTGTTCTCCTCTTGACACAGATTAGAAAACATTTCCTTGTATACTATGTGTATAACATAGTCGGGGTGAGGATTATACACTTTGGGCCTTCGTGTGTCATCCTTGTCATGCCCGTGTATATTTTCTCATGCCCATTTACAAGGATGTGCCCAGGTACAAGCCCATGCATGTGTACTCTGAGATTACACAATAGGTCCTACTACATGGTTTATTGTGTTGACTTCTTCTAGAACATGGCTTGGACACCTAAGGAGCATCACACGGTGTGTTGTCGCAACCCCACAGTGTGTGATCCATAACATAGCTGAAACCCCTATCCACCATGAAAAAATGATAAAAGGTGTGTACTTCCTTTTCTTGTAGAATCTCTAAAATCATTATAAATTATCTAAATATAGACTCTCCAATACTTTCCTCACTGATCGACCTCATGGAATATGTGGTTCTGGCCACCAGTAGTTGATTTTAGCCATTCAGTAGTCAAAAATCTGAAACTAACTAACCACACCTGGATATTACAAGCATTCCACACACCTCACATCACCCATCCCCACTCCATATCCCATATTCATAGAGTATTTCCTAAAATCCATACATAACCATCTGAAAAAAATCAATATTTCCATTTTTCTCCAAACTTCCTCAAATATTGGTGTAAAATGAAAATTCATCCCACCCTAGAAAGGTTGAACTATGTCTTAGTGGGCTATCAATGAGGAACTTGAAGAATTGGTGGTGGAAAGACAATATTAAAAAAGGATATATCATTGATATCCATGTTTTCTATTCCATAAATTATAAATCAGGGATATATAGGGTAAATATCCATGAATATAAATAATAACTAATATAAAAAATTAAATAGGCTCATGGGAAGGGAGGATAAAGGCATATCAAAATCAAATAAGAATATTTATGCTCAATATTTTAATTAAGGGAGGAAACCAAAATTTATGACATTACATCTATGTTGGATTGATCTTGGGTGAAGCACATGTTCTCTAGTGAAGGATAATCCTCACTGCATTCATATCCTCTCAATCAACCTTGACCTGATAAATTTTTGTACTCCAAACTCATTCAGCCAATAAAGAATTCTAGAGGGTCCTCTAAAATATCCCAGGGGTTTGTGGGTAGTAATAGTGAATTTCCATAAATTTATATTTTAAAATGAAATTTTGTTATTTGTGTATTAAAATATTGAGTTAAATTAAATAATTAATTCATCCACTTAATGTACCCGCCAATGACTGACTCATCCAAACATCGGTTGTAAAATATATTAAGGTGGTGTGTAGAGTAAACCCCATGATCTGGACTCAATCATGTTCTCATATTACCAATTTGAGTCAATATTTAAGATATTTTCTATTATTTATGAAAACCACTAGTGCATGGTAATAATATATTTGATATTTTTATAATATCAATCATGAGAACATTGGGCCTTGGAATCATACATCACCTAAGAACATGGCATTAAAATTATTCCTCAATATATTTCAACACCATAATGCCAAAAAAGGGACAATTCATTCTCCCCTCCCTCATGACTTCTCACCCCATAAAGAAGATGCTAAATAAAAATGTTGGGATACTGAGACCTCATCTGCCTCTCTCACCCCAATATCCTTCCAACCGACTCTCGTACTATCACAACACACAACCCAATGGAGTTTTCCATCCTTTCAGGATCCTCTATTATTCATCCTTTATTGACAATGATACCATTACAATTCTAGATATTTCCTTGATGTCCATATCACCCAGTCAATGATTTTCATAGTAATATTCATGTATCTCATCACTTAAGACACATGACACACATAACACTCCTGGTATGACTATGCGAATATGTTGAGGAGGTACGAATCCTCACAATACTTCTAAATGATCTCAATCATCCTACTAAACCTCATATATTGTTTCCCAATACATAAAAACTACCCTTAATACTCATCTTGGGGAGATTCATAATAATAAATGATCTCCCTACGTGAACCCCAAGGACATATTACATTGATCAGTCTATGATTTTTATCATCTCAGGGATATCCTCGTCACCTTTTGGATTACCTGGTCTATCAACATCATCACCTATAACATGTCTATCCCAATAAGAGTTGTCTCTCTAATATCTATCCAATACATGGGTGACTAAAAATTTCTCTTATATAGGGCCTTAGAAGATTCCATGTTGATAGTATATTGATAACTTTTTTTATAATAATAATCCATTAATAGAAAGTGCTCCTCCCATCTCCATGTGATTTATAAAACACAATCCACAAAAATATCCTCCTACACCAGTATATTATTCTCAGTATTCATATCTATATGGGGTGAAATTCTACAATAATCATCTATTGGGTCCCAAATAACACTTTCAGGCCCCTCCAAAATCTTGTTGTAAACTGTGCATCATGGTCAGAGAAAATTGTTAATGGTAACCCATGGATCCAAATGATATACCTCATCTAAAACTCCCTAAAACTCTCCACTGAACAATACAACTTGTAAGTAAGTGTGGAAACATGGTTATTCAGTCAAATATTATCTGGAAGGCATCATGGACTATTGTAGGCCATGGATGACCAATCCAAAAGTCCATGGATATGTTGTCCATTTTTTCACTCCGTGTTCTCAAGAAGCAGCATCAAACATACAAGAACCTTATTATCACCTCCACTTTCTGAAAAGTGAGACCCTGAGAGAAAAAATCATATATACTCCACCTTAGGTCAACCCACAAAAATTAATACTTAATAACCTTGTATATGTATTCCACAAAATATGTACAACCAATGGATAATTATTAAAATACCTTATCACCACCTCTCTCGTTTTGATTAGAAACAACATCTGACTTCAAAAAAGGATAAATTGATCCTATAATTTATATAATACATGAGGTTTAACCCATGAGGATATCTAGCCACAAATAACCTCACAGTTTTTTTCTCCTAAATGGGTCTCTATAACATTCTAGATAAGAGGAGGAGTTGAAACCACCGATTAGAGATAAGTCGAACTCCTCCCCTACCCCAAGGATAACTGTAAAGAATGAAATTGCACAAATGACTCCTCTACTAGGCATGAATGAGACTTATTTGTATTGTAATCAAGCACCACATTTCCCTTCCCAAAAGTATAAACTATCAAAAATTCATAATCATGTAAGAACTCCAACTAGAACCCATATCTTAGATAAATATCAATATATGTAATGATTTAGTTTAGAATATTTTTGTCATATTAACAAAAAAAAATATCATATAAGATATTACCTCCATATCCTTTAGTGAAGACTACCACTACCAAATATGGGACTTGTTTCATGTTATTCTTCTCAAGGGGTCTCAACTAACATGTCCTTTAAAAGGTCACATCCTTACTCTTCATCAATAGAAAATTGATCCCAAAACTAGAGGCATTTAAAACTCTACATACTCTATTATCCCCTCTAGTAATATGATCAAAAGGTAACTATATATCCCCATCCTCAACTACTTGATGGATCTTCAACACCTCTCATTCAAATTAAATGGATTCCCTCTCTAGGTTAGGGTGGTCAAAGGTGATTAAATCTTGGAGAAGTCCACTATGAACCACCCATATTATCATTTAAATCCAATAAATATCATCACCTATATAATTCTCTTGGATAGATCCCAAGTAATAAATACATTAATATTAAATGGTTCCATAGAAAACCCATGGTTTGAAATGAAATGCCCCAAAAATTGCCCTTCACATATTCAAAAATAGAACACTGAGTGATGACCACAAAGTTGGTACTCCCAAAGAATTTCTAGGACCAATATCAAGTACTCTTCATGATCCTTATTTAACATAGCACAAATGAGTATATCATCAATAATGAAAACCATAAAAGATTCTTTTTATAACTAAAATAAATGGTTCATCAAATACTTATACTCAATAAGGTAATTTTTCGCACTGAATGGCATCACAGGGAACTCGTAGTGTCTAAATTGAGATTTGAATGTTTTATTCACAATATAATCCTCAAAATACCCCAAATAGTGGTAGATGGACCAGCTATCGAACTTCAAGAACTAACATGCACCACAAAACTGATTAAAGTGGTAATAAATCATTAGAGTTGGGTAATTGTTTTTTATCATCAACTAGTTTATTCTGTTATATTTAGTATAACTCCTAAATGACCCATCCAACTCTTCCATGAAAAAAACAGGATCTTACCAAGGGGGAACACTAGGTTAGATAAATCCCTTCTCTCAAAGGTCATCCACTTTCAAATTTATCTCCAGCAACTACACATGGTCATCATATTTTTTAATTAAAGTATAAATAAATTCCTAGGATAAACCCTTTAAGAAAGGAACTCTTGAATAGAAGTCATCCGAACACATTATCATGAAGGATATCCCCAAACTCCTCAAAAATCATGGGAAACTAGAATATCATAACATCCACTACTCTAGTGGTCATACTATCCATCTATTAAGCAATAAATTGTATCCTCTTACACATGATCTCATCATACTCTTCCTAGGATTTTGATCTCCCAAGAAGGAAAATGCGATACAACCACATTGGGTACCATAGAACCCTCACTGATAGTATCCATATTAGATAAGAATGTATGATTCTAGTTAATACCAAGGAAAATAATATAGGGATTCACCCTTGACTATGAGAATATTTCATGTGAGGCTCGGTCTCCCCTTATAGAGTCAGTTCACACTTCCAATAAAAGTGTGAGATCAACAATCCTATATATGGGATCCTTGAACATAAGGGTCAAGAAAAAATGCTCTAATTGTATCTGTAGACTTCAAATAGTGGTATCATCCATGGAAAGTGTCTTGTGATTGCATACCATGATTGCAACCAAAGCATAGAAGAAACTAGTAATACCATGACCACACTCAGAGCCTCTGATTCATTAGACTCTAATTCTCAAATAAACTACTCCCCTTACCAATGTGTACTTGTTAAGTAGTGTCCACTCTAAAAAATTATCACAGCAAAAAAACCTCAAAAACAAAAGATAAAGAAACACATCCTCGAGACCTCAACACTATCTTCTTTGGGTAGCACTGGATCGCCCAAACAATTTAGGATTTTTTCACAATGACACATCTCATTGGGGTAAGTGTCCCTATTCTATATATAATCTATATAAAATTTATCATCTTTCCCACAAGGTTCTATAGATTCCCCATGTCACCCTGGTGAAGTCTCACTACCATAACCACCACCAAGAGAGGTCCTATCCAAGTTAGACTCTCTCACAACTTACACTTTACAGTACTCTTCCACCGGATTTGGGGGGGTGGTCTAGATCACTATGGAACATGGGGATTCCCACACTCCATAACCCATGATACACAATCAAAATGTGTGTGTCATCTATCGATACCACCAAAATCAAATACTACTCCTGGTAGAGGACTGGATGAAAGCATAACCATTATAGTTGACCAGGATCATCAAAAGCATGAAAACCCATACCACCACCTTTATAGAATCCTTAACAACCTGATGGTCTAGATCACCATGAAAACTCATCATTCTCTATCACTGGAAATTTAATAATTCACAATGTCTAAGAGCACCATCATCCTATCCTATTAGATCAATCAACTGATCAATAGGAAGGGGATCATCTAAATTGACCACTAGAGGAGGGTCCATCCACTCCACAACAAGTTGTAGCACTTTTCAATGATTTCCAAGATGAAATGCCTCAAGTATGTGTCCTTTAACAGACACCTCGTCGCTCAACCAACCGTCATTATGAGACTTTCTATAAATCCCACCCTATTTTCATCCTAGAGACATCTTAAATGTTATTAATGCATACCATAGTCAAATAGATTATTTGAATAGATAAATCAATAAGAATATTCAAAATGACTGAATCTTATAAGATGCTTGTACCATTATTCCCAAGTCAAGAAGTAGGTGGTCAAATTCATGGTGTATTGATACGTTAGCTATTGCACTGATAATGGGTTCCCTATCATGGAATCATCCCTTTAGATACATTGACACCATTTCTCTATGTCCCAAAAAATCCTCCTAATGGGAAAAATCCAAACACCATCATGAGGAACGAAATCCCTATATACTACTCTATCATATCCTTGCCTGTCAGGTCCTTTTTAAAAAATGGAATTTCAAGCTTCTACAACCCCAAGATCACTTATAATAGATGACATTCTAGTGAAAATATTCAAGAAGTAATTGTATAAAATATGAGTCCTTTTCATAATTTATAGGTACACACCCAACTAACCATATCTATAAATCATTCAAGATAAATAATAAATGGTAGTGACACCAATAGTAAACCTGAAATTCAAAAACCTCTAGGGAATAAATGAAATCATGAAAAAGTAAAACTGATGTGTAATATGGAAAAATACATTCCCAACCTGATATGATGTCCCAAACCAACAACATCCTGAAATAGAGAAAGGAGGAAGAGCTTGATTCCTGACCTCCATGACATGACCTTCATATGAAGTCAATGAAAACAAGTATCCCCAAGCTCTCTCAAATTCACCATGAATCTCTCTATCATATGAATATGACATGACATGTGCAGGTGAATTACATGCAGTGGTTAGTGTATTCCAGCCCATTAAGATGCCCTAAAAATCAATGATGGGATGATAGAGATATGTAAGAAAAGTATTCAAATCCAACAGAAAATGTTAGTTAAATTATAAAATGAGATAATAAACATAAACATACCAATTTGATCAATAAGAATCCCATATGAGATAGAAATGACATATTTAACAATGGAAACTAGATATGAATTATTACACTATAGGTATCTATAAAAGTTGGTATTAAATGCCTATCATCATGGAAAAAAGTATAAAAATATGTGTGTAGGGGACCACAACAACCCACTACAATCCACAATCCAGAGAGAAACAACTCCAAACAATTCATCCCTTGAAACCTCACCAGAATATATTTGGAGGATCCCACCACTCTTTACTTAACTCTACACCAGGGAGAGCCATAACTCATTTTTAGAAATTCTCCCACTATCTGATCTCGAAGGCAGGTGAGTACCACTACATGGACTAATAAACCACACCTAATGTAGGCTAGTATTTATATCTCTCAATATAAATAGTATGGGTAACCCATCCCATGGAGTGATAGGGTGTATCAACCACAGAAACTCTTTGTTTATACTACCTGGATCATTGTCATTATCATGAATTGCCTAAATAAGATTCATTTTTGAATCATCTTACATCATATATTATATGACATAATGAAGTTCACCATCATGTTATATGCTAATAATAATTATTATAGGATACTTATGTGTCAAAATATGAGTCCAAATGATGGAGATAAAAGATGATTAAGAGGAAGGGTTCAACCCATCGTCTGAACCCATGTCTAAATCTACATGTTTTCTCTTATGTATAAGGTTAAGATTCCATGCCATTATACAAATTTTGTATAGATCACACATGGTGTTTCATATCCACTCAAGGCCAAATCCTATCCTTCTAGTTGTTCCTATGTACGTTATCCCATGCTCGTGTACTTAGTCATACCCGGGTATCAGCCAGTGCATGTGTACTCCCATTTTACACAAAATTACCTCCCTCAGAGGGTCCTTTGTGTGTAATATATGGTACACACCATGGAAACCCATTGAGGTTCACACAACATGTGGGACCATCCACAAGATGTGTGATCCCCAATTCTGCTGAAGTCCCACTAAAAAGGTGGTACACGATGTGTGTTATTCTGAAATAGATTGTGTGTAATATGATTTTTCATAGAAACTCTTGAACCACCACTAAGGAATGTAGATTAAACCTCTCCACTACTTTTCACACTAATTTACTACCCATAACCAAAGGTAATTACCACTAGTTGTCGATTATCTCCCTCTAGTGGATGGAAATCAAAACCCAGCTAACATAATGAAGATCCACTATGTGTTTTGCATACATTGTGTCCCCTATCACCACTCTGAATCCAAGATCCATAGAGTATCACCCAAGATCCTTCCCAATCCATCTACAAAACACTAATCTATTTTTTCTAAAAACCACCATGAATTCAGGTTTTTAATCTCCCTTAAACCTACCATGTCAGTGTCAAAGCACGTACACATGGTCCAGTGTAGTTTAATATGAATAATAGTTGGGAAAAGGAACATGAACAAAGGTTAAATCATAGTTTTCCAAGAATAATGGGACAAAATAATAAATCTGATATATCCATGATGAATAACATGAAATATTATGAATAAGTGATATAATAAAATAAAACCGGCTTATAAAAATGGAAGATAAATGTAGATAAAAAGTAGATAAAAATATACGTGATAAAACTTATAATCAATGGAGAAACCCAAAAATAAAAAGACCAACCTATATTTTAAATCAATCATTAGTGAATAATGAATTTTCCATCAAAGGTGAAGTTCCACTATTTTCACTTATTCTCGATCCATCCATATTTGATGAACTATCATCCTCTGATCTCAACAAACCAATGAAGAATTTTAGAGGTTCATCTCAATTATTTTGTGGTTATGTGGAGAACCCTATAGAATTTCAAGAAAATGATATTTAATGAGGAAATTAATTATTTTTTTGTATTAAATTAATTAATATAATTAATTGATTAATTAATCCACTTAATGTACCCACCAAAGGATATCTTATTCGAACATCAAACATCAAACATATTAAGGTCACTTTAATGGAAAAACTACCTTCCATATTCAACAGTGTTCTCATATTTACAATTTGGTGATCCCTTTAGGATATATCCCTTTATTTATGTAAACCAATTCATGTGTGACAATAATACATTTCATATTTTTATAATATTAATCATGGGCACATTAGGCCTCAAAATCTCATTTCATCTCAATGTGTAGCTATGAAAACATTCCATAATATATTTAAAATTCTTACATGGAAGATACATAGTAACTACATGGTTAAAAAAAATTTCTTCATGAATTAATTTGGAAAATAGGCCTATTTTATGGGGATCAAAATCATTCATGACAGATCTAAGAGTCATATTGGACAATGTAATGATATAAACATTGAATAGATACTTACTAGTTTTAGTTTCACATGATATACATCTTTCAAATAAAACATTTCCTAGGAAACAAAATAAATAATAGAACAACTAAGAACACATATCATTTGGTGATAGGATATATCATGTATTCCATGTTATGTACTATGATTTATGTATCACATGCATTGATCATGGTTGGAAGATATAACAATTATACAAGTGAACGAAATTTGTTTACTATTAATGATATCTATAAGTATTTGTGATGAAATAATGATATATTACTAGTGTATGGAGGATATGGGGAGTAAGTTATCAGGGGTTTTATTGATTCTTGTTTTAAAGTAGATCAAAATGATATGATTTTATAGTCATGAAATACTTTTAGTCTCAATGGAAAAGGTATGAGTGTAAAGATTTCAAATCATCCAGTTTTCACCGATTCAACAACAAAGTCTGAGTATATATCATATTTATATTATTACAATAAGGACCCTTGATTTTTCATATAATATTATAAAAGAAATATATAAATATTTTCATATCCATGAACTGAGAGGATGTTTGATTCTAAGGCCCATTGTTCTAAAAATTATATTTAAATTAATAATTAATATATTTTATGTCACATAGGCATGGGGTTATTAATAAAAATTAGATAAATCATAAAAATAATCTAAAATATTAAATATGATACCATGGTTGACTATGGAATTTGAGTTTTTCCCTAGGCATAACAGAAAATTGCTCAAAGTGTGGAATTCAGATATTGTGACTATTGGGAGTACAATAACTAGGTTAATTAAATAATTCATTTATTTCATTTATTTTTTGAAATAAACTAATCCCTTTTATAAAATCATCAATATAGAGGATATTAAAGGTAATACACTTAACCCTGGTACCATTGAGAGGAGATGACAATCACCCTCCATTGGTGAACCAATATTAAACAATGACGGGCCTCTAGATCCATGTTAATCGAGGCTCATATATCACAATGAATTATCTACTTCATTAGTTAATACATTATTCATCATTGAATTGTCCAATTTTCAGTAGGACTCGTTTTTTTAATTATTCAATAGTTCATTAATTATGTTAAGCTTGATCATACTCTTTGTTAAATATGTGTTCAAACTGATCATTCACATGATCTTGGGAATCTGTTTAAATTTTTTATTCAGTTTTTTCTGTGTTTTATCACCACATACAACCCAATCTATATTTTATGTCCAAGAACACTTGGATAAAGATTGTTTCACATCAACTATTTTTTCTTTTCCTCCTATTTTCTTCATGTTAATAACTTATTGTCATATGGGGTCCTGGTTTGACATTCGCAGGTGGGGACAAGTGTGATCAGACCCTCGGATTCACAATGGATTCACATATAATTAATATTTTGATGAATGATGGGAGATTATAATGAGGTCCAAATTACTAGGGAGGTGATGGTAGATAGTTGGAGGTGTGGATTCATGAGGCGACCTCATGTGTCCTTTGTACAAATCAATGAGAAATCCATTTTCTGGCCAACGAATAACCACAAATGATCAATAAAGTCTTCTAGATAAATTTCCAATTCCCTATAGGTGGGATTATTTGGAGAGGATATGACTTGATAATGATAGAACAAGGCCTACCATTCAATGAAAAATTCATCAACACTCAATGTAACTAGAAGAACATATGGTGGGTATCCCCTAGCTATGGTGGCTAGGGTTTAGGATGAGTGAAATATGACTTGTTATGTGGGACCCTAACACATTGTATGACTCTGTATTTTCAACCTAAAATGTACGCTTAGAGTACACCGACATGGGAAAAATAGTTATATGTCATGTACCATCACATGTATAGGTCACATGGACACGACCCAAAGGGCACATGCAGTACCCCATGTGGGAAAATGTGGTTTATACCATAGTAAAACGACATGGGAAAGCATTCACAGACACATATAGACTATAAGTAGGACCCTAGTTTCATATAGTGTTACATGGATAGTGATCCATGTACTGATAAAGACATGTCTTGGAAGTGGAGTGGGACCACACACCATAGGGGTCCCCTTACACATCGTATACCTCTTCTTTCTTGGATGAACCATATACCTCTCATATCTCCTTGGAATGGACATGAATTTTCTCCTGTGACCCACCTACTATTAGTTATTCTTTATGTACAATGTGACCATTGATTCATATTGTCTTTTAACATTTGATTCAATATGTTTGAGGTGAAACACTTGTTTTGGTGGCACTTGATGATACAAGTAATCAGGCATGATCATTGGAGTTGTACCCCCCGAATGGACTAGGGCCCAGGTCATCTATCAATTGAGTGGTACCCCCCTATATCATTAGGTTATTATCATCCTATCTTCTTATTATTACCCCTATGTCATTAGGGATTGGGTCCTCTATATACTGATTGGTACCCAATATGGAATTAAGATTCATGTCCTATTTCTACTATGTGGTTCCCCCTACAGTTCTATTATGTGAGTCGTATATCTACTGAGTGGTACACCCATATCGAGTTAGGGTGAGGGTCCTCTATCTACTGAGTGGTACCCCTTTTTTCTTTAGGGTTCCAGTTCTCTATCTACCAAGTTATACCACATGTCGGATAGGGTGTTGTTTCTCCTAACACTAAGTGGAACCCCTTTGATGTACTAGGGTTCACGTCCCCTTCACGGTGGTTGTGACCCCCTCGACTGTGTAGACTAGTGGAAAGGAATTAATATACACATTTTACTTATTTGGGTAGAAATTTGAGGTGATATGCATCAATGATGAACCTTTGGAACTGATGACAAAGTCTTTTCATGGGCCAGGCTATGAAATGGGGATCCCATTTTTCTTTTATTTTGAATTCTTTCATTTATCATATAATTATATATATATATATGTATCAAATATATTGTATGTTGATACACTCTTATTTGGTGTTGAGCTATATATTTCTCTCATGCCCCTTACTTCTTCCACTTCATCTTTTCAGGAGTCCTATTGGGTATGTATATAATCTCCCTTGCATGGGTTTTCCCATACCTGTTGTGTCTTATGAAGACAAAGGAAAATTTGGTGGTGATTATGGGGTAGAATATGGATAACCTAGTTCATTTTACCCCATATGGTGGTCAGAGATTAGATAATTGGATACACGATCTATATACAATTATCATTTAGGTTTTTTAGGTTGGGATTTTTTTTGGATGGGCATGTTTTTCCACTTTACATTCCAGTTTTTACTGTCGGACTCCTTTCCACCCTAGAGGTTTTATAATAATGGTCAATTTTCTAGATGTTGTATCTTTTAATTATTATTCCCCAACACTTGTTTATTGAGATGTTTGGGTTTTTATAGGTATATTTTGTAAATTCCTCTACTATTAGTTATTCCATTTTGTGTTATTCAATACCCCTATGGCTTGGGAGGTGGTTTTGGGGTAGTAGTGGCTTGAGTTCCATTAGTTTAGGTAATGATAGATTGTTATCAAAGGAGTTAATTACATTGGAAATTTTTTGGAGTAGTCCCATTAGAAATATTTAGTTGGGATTTATGTAAATAGTTTCTATGTTTTTAAAGCGTGGATTTCATTCCAGGGAACCCAGTGTTGGTGCACCAACTGTTGTATCTATTCACTAGGATCTTGAGTACTAACTTTTTGACACATCATACTGAGATATTTCTTTTAGGGATCAATGGTACATATATCATATTGGATTGATAATTTTGACTATCCAACTTGAGTCATCTCCCAATTGTATACATATTCTCATCTAACTATTGTATGTATTGATTAATTTTCCTGATGCCTCTATGATTGTAACCATCCAGGTTAATAGTTTCAGGATATGGTTAATAACTAATGTGTGATGAGGCCTTAGTTCAGGGTCCACCGCATGAGGTTCTTCCTCTAGGTGGATAGGTAACATCACCCCCACCTACTGAGTGACAGATCATAAAAGCAGAGAAGGATGAGGAGCATGCAGGCTTAGCATGCTTCCAAAATTCCTGCGCTTGAGGCTGTAGAGGTTCTGCTGATAGAAAAATCCCCAAGTAGTGGGGCTTGGATAGATTAAGTCATCTATTTCTAAATTATTGTCTGAATATTGTCTTGTAATGTGGTTTCACAATCATCTATAATTTTACTATGAGAAACTGAGCACTGGTGGAGTCTAGTTTTATAGATTCGTGATGAGTTGATGGTCACATGTAATAAATTTCAAAAGTTGTTCTATGTGGAGTAATAACCCTCTTTCCTAAGTACAATTCATATTCTGTTGGTTATAGAGCTACATCAGGGAGATATGACTACGTATTAGTATATTCTAAGGTTCATATACCTTACATGACACACCCTATCCCTGATTCATGGTGGAAACTTCAAATAAAGGACGTTCAAGGAGGGTCTACATAGAGATATATGTGCTAGTGTAATTCTCGTGTGTATTCCCAACTTTGTCACGGTGTTGGAGTGGGAACTGATGACGAATATATTTCTTCATAGGGATTCCAGGTAGCTAAATGTGGAATCATGATTAATAGGGATAACTCATCTGTAAGAGCAAGAAGGCTCAATTTGGAAGGATCTCGATGCTAGATACCTCCCCAATATCAGACTTAGGCACATCTTCATGGGAATAGGGACCACACAGTAGATCAAGGAGGCCTAAAGAAAGTATGTTATATACATGTAAAATTCTAGGTCACATAGAATGAAATTTTCTTGCAATACAAACTACGGAGTGAAGGTTGAAAGTTGGCGGACAAACCTAGTAGATAAATTACCATGATTGTGGATATCCCATATGAGGTAAGGGAGTTCCCTAAGGAAGTAGAGTTGGAAGAGGAGACAATGGAGCTCATGGGGGAGGAGATATTGGTGTTGGATTGTGAAATGATATCCTTTCACCAACACCACTAGCTGGCCCATGTATAGCTGAGGGAGCTGGCAGTCGGGGCCACTGATAGTTGCATGTTGTAGATTCATATGACCCAATGTATCATGATATGATTTGAGGCATGATTTTTATTTGTTAGAATCTTACAACATTGTTAATAGATTTAGGTATGAGTCATTCCATCATGTCTTAGCTTAATTTATAAGAGCTCAAGCTCACACTTGAGGCTTTGACCCAACATATCTGTCTTGATATTCATATGAGTAACAATTATTATATATCTTTTACCTACCGGTAATGTGAGCTATCTCTTCTTGAAGAGAGATTATTGTGGGACATTTCAGTCATCACAATGGAATCCTATGATTTCATATTGGATATGGATTGGGTTTTCATGATCTGATCCTATATTTATTATCACTATATATGAGTCATATGCCTTTGTACTAATCAGGTGAGATTCTACTTTATAAGAGATATAAATATCATGGAGGGTTGAGTGGGTTTTACGAGATGTAGATTTCATCCCATAACCCATTAGTTTCTAATTGTATCCCCTTTTTGTACCAATTTCTTTAAGAATTTATATTCCATCTTCCATGGAGGATTTTAATGATGTTTACCATTAAAAAATTTTGGTACTATCACTGAGGCAGGAGATGGTGTTTTTCATCGACTTGTATCCTAGCAACACTTTGATATCTTTTGTGGCATATTGGATATCCCATATAAAGATCTGAGATCCATGTTTATAGTTGGATAACCTTTAAGTGGTGGGTTTTATCAGACCCAACATGTCCCCTTAGCAGATGTAGTGTTTTTCATGAAAAAAGTGGATGGGATCTTATGAGGTTTTTTGGATTATCAACTCTTAAACTAGGCCATGATATATAATATGTACACATTTTCTTGGATAGATGAACTCTTCAATTTTTTTTAGGTTTGATATGGTTCTATAAGATTGGTCTCTGGTCTGTCTACCATAAGTTGAGAGTTTTCTAGGGTGATATTTTAAATCTAGATTTCTAATGTTGTTAAGGACAATATGAGTTCATGATGATGCTTTTTGGTGTGGATAATTCTCTCTATGTATTTATTGATTTCATGAACCTGATTTTTCAGTCATTCATGCGATAATTTTTCTTTGTATTTATTAAAGAAATACTTGTATTCCATGTGTCATAAGAGGATAATGTATATCACTTGAGTATGGTCTAATATTTTCTTTCAAGGGACCGAATTTTTGTGAATATTTTTAAGTGATAAATCTGGATTCATGATTTTAAGATCATATGGAATTTAATTTCTATGCATGGTTTGGATATATAACCATAAAAGGACAATGGAGTTCCATATTGGGTGCCACCGAAGAGAGAGTTGGATGTATGAATTTTTATTGGAAAGGGATTGTAATTCCAGAGTTTTTTGTATGTATTTTCTTGGATTACATCCCCTTTGATCCCCATAATGTAGAATGGGTAACCATTTACCTAGACTGAGCATTCGTAGAGAGAATTTGGGGATTTGAGGATGAGGTTGAAATGTTGTCCTATTTTGAAATGTCTAGAGGAGGGAATGTGGTATGTAGTGTATTGTTATCTCATGAACTGGTCTCGGTTATGTGTCAATGCATATAGAGATATTTATCACACATGGGTCAAGGCAGATGGGACCCCATGAGTAGAATGGTGTGACTAATGACCTAGATATAGCGTCCATTGTCTTCACTCTGTGGATATAATAGCACTATTTTCAGTGAGAGCTCATTGTTGTTTACTCAGACCATTAGAGCCTAAATTATTTATTCACATAGAGTGACATGAAACTAAGATAATGGCATGGTTGTAAATTCTTACTGGAATATGACTTTTAGATAGCCTATAATATATTGAAGGAAAACATGGTGGAATAATCCCTTATTAGGATGTCCCATGAACATTTTCTATAGGAATCATCTTAGCAGTTAGCTTCTGTGCATCAGACCGTAGTTGAGGAGGTGGGTGAAACTTTTCATTAGTCTATATTGTTGAATCCTATGCTCCTCTAGTGTGTGAGAGAGTCCCAATTGTGATACATTTATTTTGAGGAATTGCATAACAAATTATCCACATGAGATTCACAATATGGATTTTATGAAGGAGGAAATTATGTCATCCTTTTTGAGGTATAGAGAATGGTCCCACCCTTGATGCTGGAGGAAGTGATTATAGAGTTTCACAAATATAATTTGGTTTTACATCCACGTGTGGGGTAGATTTATAAGGAACTTAATCAGTAGTTTTGGTGTTCTATCATGAGATGAAGGATTTGTGAGTTTGTCTCTCGACACCTCACTTATCTGTAGGTAAAGGATGAGCACCAGGTTCTATCAGGTTTTTTGTAGTCCCATGAGATCCTATAGTTGAAATTGAATGTAATATATATGGAATTTTTTTAGGAATTATGTGGAAAAAATGTTCCTCATGACACCATCTAGGTGGTTTTTTACCAACTCATGAAGTCAGTACACTTATATTCTTACAGGGATCAGAGATTGGTCGAGAGTTCAGAGAAGCTTTACATAAGAGAGATTGTTCTCCATCATGGAGTTTTTTCAACGATTGACTCTAACCATGATTTTGTATTCACATCATAGTTGTGGAAAGGTATATGGGAGACATTCAGGTATGATATGGTTATGAGTACAGCCTCTCACCCCTATAAATATTGGAATACTAAGCGCACCAACCCGATAATAGTGAATATATTGATGGATAGTGTGTTGGAATTATTTCAGATATGGGTGGATAAATCTAGCTATATATATTTTGTGTATAATAATATCTACCACTATAATATTGATTTATATAATTTTGAAACCCTATACAAGAGACCCTACAGGTCACACTTGTGCTCAAAATATATCAGTGAGGAATCTATTGTTTGACTAAATATGATACCTACATTATTGAGAAGGGTTAGGTCATTCATGAGTCGATGATGATAGCCTATTATAGGCACAATTATTATATATATTGATGACGTAGGCCATTGGAGTTAAAATAAGGACATCAAATTTTCCTAATAGTCTACCCATAATGAGGATTGTGTAGATTAAAATATAGAATCAAGTTATCCCCATAGTTAATAGGGACCTTTGAGATGTTACAGGGAGTTGACAAGGTTTCTTAACAACTCAACCTACCCCCACTGTTGGGGAAGGTTCGTGATTTCTTCCATGAGTCATGGATGTGGAGATATGTTCATGATCACACACATGTTATAGACTAGAGAAAGTTAGATATCGAGGATGAAGACACATTTTTGGAGCACTAGGTGGAGATCATGGATTGGTAGGAGAAGACACCGTATGGATAGAACATCCCATAGGTTTTCATGTTGTGAAATCATGGGAGTCCAAAAGAGATATCTGAGGAGTGATAAATCCAGATACGGGTAAATATCCTGAGGTTTTGGTTTTTCTGGGGGGATGAAAATCATGAAGGAGTGAATAATGTAGATAGAATTTTTTTCATTATAATACTTTGGAATATATCCGGAAATATTTTTAGATCCAGACACTGAGACGACGTGAAATTCCAAGGAACGGTGTTTCCAAAATTAGTTTTATGAAAATTATAAATACATTTTATATCACATGCTCATAATTTCATAATGAATATTTTATAACTCCGACAATAAATCATGGATTAGAAATATGTGGCCAATGTTGAATTTGGAATATGAGGTTTACCATATGAAATGCCAAAAAAGGGTCAGTAAGGGGTTTTCAGATAAAGCGACTATTGTAGGTTTTCTCATTAAGTCAATTAAATAATTTATATTACTTAATTATAATTTGAACTAAACCAAAATCATATAAAAAGCATTTATTATGGAAGATCACTAGGGTTATTCTCAATACCCATGTACCATTTAAAATAAATCTCTTTCACCCTCTATTAGAGAGTTAATATCAAATGAAGATGAGCCTTCGGATCCAAGTGAATTGAGGCATAATGAATGAACCAACATATATTCTTCATTAGTGAGTGCATTTATAATCATCAAACTATCTAATTTTAGGTAGAACTATTTAATTATTTGATTCATCCCTTGTTGTTAAAATATATTGAGCATGCTCATACTATTTCTTTGATTTGAGTTGAAATTGATCATTTTCATGAGTATAAGAATTTATTTAAACTATAAAGTAAATTTTTTATGTGTTTTATCACTCAAAAAATCACGATTTTTATTTATTATCCAATAATAATTTTACAATTATTTTTTTCAAATATTTTCTTAAGCTTTCCCCCATCTATTTTTCATGTTCTTTTCTAATTGGCCTATGGGTTCTCGGTTAAATATTTTCCGGTGGGACTAAACATGATTGGACCACTGGATTCATGGAATATCGAAGGGAAAATGGTTCAATGAATCAGGAGTGTATTTATATGTATTGTGGGTTATAGGTGATTCCACCAAGGACTATATTATTGATGAGGTAGTGAGAGATGGATGGAGGTGTGATGACAAGAGGCAGCTTCATGCCGGCTTCATACAGATCAACATGAAGTCTATTTTCAAGCTAATGGACATCTAAAATAATGAACAAAGGATTCCTCTTTAATTTAGGGTGTCTTGAAGGTGGGATGAGACATGATAGACAAGGATATAGAACACAAGAAGAAGATATTGTATTCTAAAAAAATCGACTACACACTATGAACTCTGATGAACAGATGACTTATAGATCCTTGGATGTGGTGAGTATGGTTTCAGATTATTTAAATATAACACATTGTGTCGGACCCTTACGCACGATGTTACTTGGTACAGGAAACCCATCTTGTACTTCAGGAGTACACAGACATAAGAACAACTAGGTACGTGTCGTATACCCTCACAATGGTCAGGTACATGGACATGCCCCGATGGAAATTAGTGGAACCCCATACAGCAGTACATTCCATGTACCGAAGTGAAAAAAATAGATAGAATATATAGTAATATCCAAAATCATTAGCAGGACCCCGATTTGATGAAGTATGTCATGTAGTACCCTTACACACCATGTAGTGGTGTATGGGAAGTGAGTCCTATACTGACAGAGAAATGGTCAGGTACTGGAGCAGTACCACATGTTGTACGGGTCCCCTTACATTCCGTGTACCCCTTCTTCGATTTTTTAGGAACATTCAACTGCTTGTATCTCCTTTATTTTGACATATTTTTTTTCTGTAATATAGCCTATCTTGGGTGGTTTTCCGTATAGAACATGATGGTGGTATTCATAGTGTGTAGAGACCCGAAGCCTGACGTACATGGACATTACATTACATTTGCGGAATACGTAGTACATAACAAAAACACACACTAAAGGATCGTAATAGTTTAGTGTCTTTGGAAACTCGGAACGTAATCTTCTAATCGTGGTGAAAGTTCTTCAATATCTCCCATAAAGATCTTCCCTTTTTTTTTTACCTAAAACCTTTATTTATATCCTGGGGAAAAGAAAACATAAAAGGGTGAGCTCAAATGCTCAGTAAGGGTATACGAAAGAAATAAAAATCATATCATATCTTTTTGAAAATCCTAACCTGCAAAAGAGATCATAATATCTTAACATGGAACAAATCATATAAGTGAAAATGAGGTCACCATAATCATAACATGAAACTTGAAACTTTGTGGCATGCACACATAATCATGGAAAATCATTTCTTGTTAGTCATGACTCATTGCCAAGACTATCTTAGTGGACAAAGTCCCTTTCTGAATCGAGTAACCCTCGTTTCAGTCCTGTTTCACTGAACCGGTATAACCTACCATTTCAGCCATGTCTATCTCATGAGATATAAAATCTTTACCCAATGCATTGGAGGGAGATATAGGTCCCACCCATCTTATAATGAATCCTTTCTTATGTGTGCCACATAATCATAAACCATACATCATCGCATAACCCATGTAATAAAAATGGGATTCTTAAACAACATGACATCATAAAACAAATCATATAAGATAAAGGAATTCATAAAAATGTTTCCATCACGACATAATCAAATCCATGTAATAATAGGGATAAAAACAGAACCCTTTTATTATCTTAGATGGAAAATAATTTTGATAAAATACTTGAACTTCATTCTTGAGGAAAATATCCTTTCTTCTTCAAAAACATTTTTCCTTTCATAACATGTCATATAACTTTAAAATAAAAGAAGTTGATTAAAAATAAACTTGAAAACTTGTAAAGGAAGCTTCTTGGAAATAATGTTTTAAAAATCCATTCATGCCGTATAAGTTAAAAAAAAACATTCTTCGTACTTTTGTCAGAAAAGTCAAAAAGTACCTCGTACGACAAAAGATTCCTTTCATACATATTACTAAAAACTCACCGAAGGGTAAAAATGGATTTAAACAATTGTAGGTGGATGAAAATAATATTACATATTGATGAAACATGGATGTGGATGATAAAATACACCCCAGTAAATACTTACGAATAAACAATCTCGAATAAAAATGAGATTGTGATATTTCCCTTACCTTAGGTCCGATTAGCTTTGTACGTGTCCGAAGCTCCTGTATAATGGTTTAAATAATGTTATTGACTTATTCCAGAATCATACATATTTATATGATATCATATATGGTCATATTATTAGCTTCTTGTTAGTAATATTTCATTGTTACTTGTTACTCGGGTCTTTATAACTTTTTGTTCTTATGCGTGTTTTGTCGAATAAATTCTTATTCTTATCTTCAGGTTATAGATAATTGATTTCCAGAATGGTATTAGTGTATTATATACCATATTCATTTATTCAATTCATTTATATAATCATTATGAAATGAAGATCATGTAGAACGAGTCGCATCACATCGTGGAGACGGTATTCCGTACGTACGCACGAGTGATGATATCGTTCCTATGATCGTGGAATTGTATTGGAGTATATATATATTATTTCAGTATCAATATTACTTCATAATAATAATATGTAGTTACTCATTACACCATTATACCCATCCTTGTAAGGTGATGGTGGAAAATAGATTACACCACGGCGTGGAGACGGTATTCCGTACGTACGCACGCGTGGTGATTTCATTTTTCCGTAGGATGGATAGAAGGTGAATTAGGGTTGTTTCATATTTATAATAACATATCAGTATGTAAGTAATACTGATGTTATTACTTTATCATGAAACAACTAAAGAAGAAGAAGTTGAAGAAGAAAGAAATTGAAAAGATCGGTAATGAATATTACCTCTTCTTTGGAACGCTTCTTTGAATCCTCCACTTAAGGAACTAAGATTGGTCTTTGGAGAAGACCAGGACCTCTAGGATTATTCTAGGGAAGTGGAGAGGAGAACATGGCAGGGGTTGTCCGAGCTTGAGTGCTCAATTTGGTGTGAGGAGGAGGGGGAGGAGGTGCCCTTTTATAAGGGAGGAGAGGGGCACCTTAGGAATATCTCAAAATATTATTTTATATTAAAGTCAAAATCGGTTTATAATGGTTCCAAAGGGTCTTATTTCGAAGATAAAGTGGGGATGGGTCGAAATCCTATCACCCAATAGAATTTAGACAAGTTTAGGATATTATTTTAACCTTATCAATTAGATTTAACTCTAAGTTAAATAATTTAACTTTTACCATGTCTTTTTGTTTTCTTTCACTATATGGTTAATAAACATACTATAACATGCCAAACGAACCCCAAATTGTTTATTATTAATATATATATCCTTATATAAGTCATTTGGCCGAACCTTATATTTTTAGGAATACAATACCAATTAATAATATAATATTTGATTTAAAAACTATTTTGTGTCAATTTTGACACTATTTGATATATGATTTTTTTGAAAGTCATAACAGAATTAAATGTTCGAACCAAGTTGATTAAATCAACACTAATATCTCATAGTAACCTAGAAAATTAGTTTAATTCATAAAAAGTCTTAAATTACATTTATTTTGGTATTTATATTATCAATTATGTCAATATTTCATTAATAAGATAATTACTGCATCATTTTTGTGTCATAAATAAATTATATTATTTGATGTCTAAAAATTACAAATAAAATACCATCATGTAGGAAATATTTTTAGCTTTCTAATGAATATTTATAGTCGAATTTATCTTATGTATAACCCCATATTAAAAATGATTTACTTATTAAACTTTGATTTTAACTATTTTAACCCTTCTTTAAATAAATTAATAATAAATGTCCTAATCTAATCCAAGTGGCCCTAAATGGTCATATTTTATTCCTAAGTTTGTTTTTGGTCGAATTACACTTGTCCAATAGAATTAGGAAATGTGTTAGGGTAATATTAATATCATATTTACCCTTAGTTACCTTATTTACTATTAACCGTGGTAAAAAAAAGTAAAAAGTTACTATTCACCAAAAAATTATTTTCATCTCATTGAACCACATTTTAGTCCTTGATATTAACCGTGTCTCTCGGATTTTCGAAATTCCATTCACAGAAGCGGTAAAATTAAGTTTTATGCAAAATTCAGTTTTTAACCTACCACTTAGTAGTTTCACTATTCATCAAAAATTGATGTTTTTCAGAACAATGCCAAAATTTCATCCCAAGCTATATTTCATATTCCGAATTCAAAAATGAAGTCTATTTTACCAAATTCATAACATAAAAGTTGCATTAATTAATTTTATAATTAAATCCCGCTGTTAAAACAAATAGCGTGTTTTTAAGAAACAATATCTATCAAAAGATTGAGACTTGTTTATGTCTAGTTTAAATGTGAAACTACATCCAATGACCAACATTGTATTAAATTGTAAAAATATATTCTAAATATACTTTAAAACCACTCAAATTAATGATTTATCACTATTAATTATTTCGATTAAAAAGTTGTTTTCAATTATAATTTAGTAATTTTCACTATTCATCAGAATATGAAAGTTATCCGAAAAGTACCAAAATTTCACCTTAGGCTAAATTCGATACTCCGAATCCAAAAATAAAGTTCATTTTGAAAAATAAGATTTACTGGATTTCAAAAAGTGGTTATTACTATTCATAACGGCTAGTTTTAATAATATTTTAATAGCATATCGTTGTTTACTGAAACTCGTTATTGCGTACTACACACGCTATCGAGGAAGGTCGCGATTGCGTGTATGCAAGGCATGTCAAGGATGCGTGTTGTGCAAGCTCCTTTTGGTGTAGCGTACAACATAAGACATTAGTGAAATAAAAAGAATATTTTTCATAAAATCTCGGGCTGTTACATTCTACCCCCCTTAAAATGAATTTCGCCCTCGAAATTCGTCGGGGTTATAAATGGTTTACTGTTTGAAAGTTTCTTTAATAGAAACCCACATCGTAAAAGGGAATACCAAAACTTGGCTTTAAAAACTAAAGTATGAAATGTAACGATTACCCAAATAAACTAATCACTGGGTTTCCACATAGGTGAAAATATGGATATGGAAGAGAAATCTAACCATCATGTTCTGATGGAGAGTGGTAGAGAACATGGCTATGGAAAATCCAGTAATCACAAATCCATAAATTTGTGACGATCTAAGGTACCATCTGATTCATCAGGTATAATATCACTAGGACAACATTTTTGGTTTTCAAGATCATTTCCCTAAAGTTGAAAATTTGAATTAGAATAAATACTTACTTTATTTTGATACAATATCACTGTTGTTCGTGCCTTGAACAATTTCCACTTCATCTCTTAAATAAATGAAGTTGAATTTGTTATTCGTGAAGTGTTAGCAGATCATGTGATAGAATGACGGATCATTCCATCTGTCTCAAACAAAAGGTAAGCAAAAGTTATTAAATATACATAAGTCATTCTATAGTGAGATTAATCATATATAGTTCCTAAAATGGACTTATACTTCATATATCATACTGCTTAATATAATAAAACTAGTTTCTACTAAACAGGGACTTCCTGTAGGCCAGTGGTAGGCGATAAAGGCCAGTCTCACTTTGGTTGTGGGTTCGATTCCCACATCCTTGTCCGATGCGATGGGCTGTCGCCCGTCCTGCAGGTTTTCCTTTTTCTAAAACTACATTACTATAACATCCTATCAATAATATCAAAAAAAAAGAACTTCTTTAGGCTTATCCATAATACTGCAGTCCACTTTCATAACATAGTGAAAATTATTACCAGAGATTTAATACCATCGTTGATCCCCATATATCATAAGATATGTCTTTTTGGTCACATTCTAAACATTCAAAGTCCTTAATCATGTATTCTCTTGAATACCCATTGAACCTTATTGAAAACATGAATTCTATTAAAAGTTAACTCTTTCCACATACCAAAATCCTCAAAATTCTATATACTCAAACCATGATATCACTTAGTCCTTATATCAATCATGAGCTCATGAATACTGTCAAACATTTCATTTTCTCCTTATCCCTTCATTATGCGCATATCATCTTCATTCCAAAAATATCTGAATAACCTTTCATGGATACTGGTAACATTAATCAGACAACAATGTTACAATCCTTACATGTCTCTTTATTCCATAGTACCATGAGATTACTTATACAACATTACACATGATAAACATGTAATCATTCCACTACATTCTTAAACCATTGACCGAGCTTCAACAATTCTTTCATCTCACATATCATTGGTAGTCTCTTCATCATCATCCACATAAATACTTCCCATATGACCATACTGATTCTCTTCATGAGTCTTTCCCTTAGGGAATTTGTTTGCATAATGCCCATACATTCCACATTTAAAACACTTAACCATTTTTGATGTCGTAGAAATACCATTATCCTCATCCCTGGTATTAACTGAACCTTTTCCTTTGCACTTACTGGCTTTGTGTCCTTCTTTTCCACACCCAAAGCATCTTCCAGTTCCTTTGAAACATTCTCCTTGATGCCTCTTCCCACATGATTTACATAGGGGAAATTGAACTTTCTTTCCTCTATGATCATCATGAAACTCCATCTTTCTCTTATTAGCCGAGTCTGGAAACTTACCAAATTTTACTTTATTGATCATATTATGAGATTGCTGATTCGGCATAATAATGATGTTTGGACTTCCAAATCCCATTTCATTTGGTTGCTCATAAAGAATATCATTCCATTGTCCATCATTTCCTCCATTATCGTGAATCACCTTGTTTCCAGCCATTTTCTAAAACCCAAAAAGAATAGCGTGAGAGGCAAAAATCATGCTAGGGAAAACAACATAATAAAGGGGGAGTACCTTGAACATCTAATATCTTAGGTTTAATTCTATGATCGTTAGCGTAGTTCTAGTACTATAACCTATACGTATACTTAACCTTAGGGACATCCCTAGACATACCTTAGAAATATCTCTAGGGATCTCACTAACGCTTTCGCATCCTAGTTTCCAAAGGTTGACTAAACCTTTCCTCTGATACCAACTGTAGAGACCCGAAGCCTGACGTACATGGACATTACATTACATTTGCGGAATACTTAGTACATAACAAAAACACACACTAAAGGATCGTAATAGTTTAGTGTCTTTGGAAACTCGGAACGTAATCTTCTAATCGTGGTGAAAGTTCTTCAATATCTCCCATAAAGATCTTCCCTTTTTTTTACCTAAAACCTTTATTTATATCCTGGGGAAAAGAAAACATAAAAGGGTGAGCTCAAATGCTCAGTAAGGGTATACGAAAGAAATAAAAATCATATCATATCTTTTTGAAAATCCTAACCTGCAAAAGAGATCATAATATCTTAACATGGAACAAATCATATAAGTGAAAATGTGGTCACCATAATCATAACATGAAACTTGAAACTTTGTGGCATGCACACATAATCATGGAAAATCATTTCTTGTTAGTCATGACTCATTGCCAAGACTATCTTAGTGGACAAAGTCCCTTTCTGAATCGAGTAACCCTCGTTTCAGTCCTGTTTCACTCAACCGGTATAACCTACCATTTCAGCCATGTCTATCTCATGAGATATAAAATCTTTACCCAATGCATTGGAGGGAGATATAGGTCCCACCCATCTTATAATGAATCCTTTCTTATGTGTGCCACATAATCATAAACCATACATCATCGCATAACCCATGTAATAAAAATGGGATTCTTAAACAACATGACATCACAAAACAATTCATATAAGATAAAGGAATTCATAAAAATGTTTCCATCACGACATAATCAAATCCATGTAATAATAGGGATAAAAACAGAACCCTTTTATTATCTTAGATGGAAAATAATTTTGATAAAATACTTGAACTTCAATCTTGAGGAAAATATCCTTTCTTCTTCAAAAACATTTTTCCTTTCATAACATGTCATATAACTTTAAAATAAAAGAAGTTGATTAAAAATAAACTTGAAAACTTGTAAAGGAAGCTTCTTGGAAATAATGTTTTAAAAATCCATTCATGCCGTATAAGTTAAAAAAAACATTCTTCGTACTTTTGTCAGAAAAGTCAAAAAGTACCTCGTACGACAAAAGATTCCTTTCATACATATTACTAAAAACTCACCGAAGGGTAAAAATGGATTTAAACAATTGTAGGTGGATGAAAATAATATTACATATTGATGAAACATGGATGTGGATGATAAAATACACCCCAGTAAATACTTACGAATAAACAATCTCGAATAAAAATGAGATTGTGATATTTCCCTTACCTTAGGTCTGATTAGCTTTGTACGTGTCCGAAGCTCCTGTATAATGGTTTAAATAATGTTATTGACTTATTCCAGAATCATACATATTTATATGATATCATATATGGTCATATTATTAGCTTCTTGTTAGTAATATTTCATTGTTACTTGTTACTCGGGTCTTTATAACTTTTTGTTCTTATGCGTGTTTTGTCGAATAAATTCTTATTCTTATCTTCAGGTTATAGATAATTGATTTCCAGAATGGTATTAGTGTAGTATATACCATATTCATTTATTCAATTCATTTATATAATCATTATGAAATGAAGATCATGTAGAACGAGTCGCATCACATCGTGGAGACGGTATTCCGTACGTACGCACGAGTGATGATATCGTTCCTATGATCGTGGAATTGTATTGGAGTATATATATATTATTTCAGTATCAATATTACTTCATAATAATCATATGTAGTTACTCATTACACCATTATACCCATCCTTGTAAGGTGATGGTGGAAAATAGATTACACCACGGCGTGGAGACGGTATTCCGTACGTACGCACGCGTGGTGATTTCATTTTTCCGTAGGATGGATAGAAGGTGAATTAGGGTTGTTTCATATTTATAATAACATATCAGTATGTAAGTAATACTGATGTTATTACTTTATCATGAAACAACTAAAGAAGAAGAAGTTGAAGAAGAAAGAAATTGAAAAGATCGGTAATGGATATTACCTCTTCTTTGGAACGCTTCTTTGAATCCTCCACTTAAGGAACTAAGATTGGTCTTTGGAGAAGACCAGGACCTCTAGGATTATTCTAGGGAAGTGGAGAGTAGAAAATGGAAGGGGTTGTCCGAGCTTGAGTGCTCAATTTGGTGTGAGGAGGAGGGGGAGGAGGTGCCCTTTTATAAGGGAGGAGAGGGGCACCTTAGGAATATCTCAAAATATTATTTTATATTAAAGTCAAAATCGGTTTATAATGGTTCCAAAGGGTCTTATTTCGAAGATAAAGTGGGGATGGGTCGAAATCCTATCAACCAATAGAATTTAGACAAGTTTAGGATATTATTTTAACCTTATCAATTAGATTTAACTCTAAGTTAAATAATTTAACTTTTACCATGTCTTTTTGTTTTCTTTCACTATATGGTTAATAAACTTACTATAACATGCCAAACGAACCCCAAATTGTTTATTATTAATATATATATCCTTATATAAGTCATTTGGCCGAACCTTAGATTTTTAGGAATACAATAACAATTAATAATATAATATTTGATTTAAAAACTATTTTGTGTCAATTTTGACACTATTTGATATATGATTTTTTTGAAAGTCATAAAAGAATTAAATTTTCGAACCAAGTTGATTAAATCAACACTAATATCTCATAGTAACCTAGAAAATTAGTTTAATTCATAAAAAGTCTTAAATTACATTTATTTTGGTATTTATATTATCAATTATGTCAATATTTCATTAATAAGATAATTACTGCATCATTTTTGTGTCATAAATAAATTATATTATTTGATGTCTAAAAATTACAAATAAAATACCATCATGTAGGAAATATTTTTAGCTTTCTAATGAATATTTATAGTCGAATTTATCTTATGTATAACCCCATATTAAAAATGATTTACTTATTAACCTTTGATTTTAACTATTTTAACCCTTCTTTAAATAAATTAATAATAAATGTCCTAATCTAATCCAAGTGGCCCTAAATGGTCATATTTTATTCCTAAGTTTGTTTTTGGTCGAATTACACTTGTCCAATAGAATTAGGAAATGTGTTAGGGTAATATTAATATCATATTTACCCTTAGTTACATTATTTACTATTAACCGTGGTAAAAAAAAGTAAAAAGTTACTATTCACCAAAAAATTATTTTCATCTCATTGAACCACATTTTAGTCCTTGATATTAACCGTGTCTCTCGGATTTTCGAAATTCCATTCACAGAAGCGGTAAAATTAAGTTTTATGCAAAATTCAGTTTTTAACCTACCACTTAGTAGTTTCACTATTCATCAAAAATTGATGTTTTTCAGAACAATGCCAAAATTTCATCCCAAGCTATATTTCATATTCCGAATTCAAAAATGAAGTCTATTTTACCAAATTCATAACATAAAAGTTGCATTAATTAATTTTATAATTAAATCCCGCTGTTAAAACAAATAGCGTGTTTTTAAGAAACAATATCTATCAAAAGATTGAGACTTGTTTATGTCTAGTTTAAATGTGAAACTACATCCAATGACCAACATTGTATTAAATTGTAAAAATATATTCTAAATATACTTTAAAACCACTCAAATTAATGATTTATCACTATTAATTATTTCGATTAAAAAGTTGTTTTTAATTATAATTTAGTACTTTTCACTATTCATCAGAATATGAAAGTTATCCGAAAAGTACCAAAATTTCACCTTAGGCTAAATTCGATACTCCGAATCCAAAAATAAAGTTCATTTTGAAAAATAAGATTTATTGGATTTCAAAAAGTGGTTATTACTATTCATAACGGCTAGTTTTAATAATATTTTAATAGCATATCGTTGTTTAGTGAAACTCGTTATTGCGTACTACACACGCTATCGAGGAAGGTCGCGATTGCGTGTATGCAAGGCAAGTCAAGGATGCGTGTTGTGCAAGCTCCTTTTGGTGTAGCGTACAACATAAGACATTAGTGAAATAAAAAGAATATTTTTCATAAAATCTCGGGCTGTTACATAGTTTCTATTGAGATACATTGTGAGGTGTTCTGGGTTTGAAATTTATTTAGGTGGAACTTGATGATGATAGTGATTCGGAGGGATCATTAGTGTGGTACCCCTATAAGGACATAGGGTGAAGGTCCTTAATTTATTGAGTGGTACCCACCTATAGTGTTAATGTGTGATTCCTCTAACTACTGAGTGGTACCCCAATTAGCTTTAAGGTGTGGATCCTCAATCTACTATGTGGAACCCATCTATGTCCTTAGGTTGTGGGCCCTCTATGTACTGAGTGGTACCCACCCCATATGGAGTCATGGTGCATGTCGTATATCTAATGAGTAGTACCCCCCCAATGGTGTTGCAGTGTGTGTTATATATATATATAGTGGTACCCCCATTGGAATTTGTATGTGGGTATACAATCTATTGAGTGTTACCCACTATGGGGTTATGTTATGTGTCCTCTATCTACAAGGATTTACCTACATCAGATAGGGCATGGGTCCTCCTTATAAATAGTGCAACCCCCTTATTCACTAGGGAGAATGTCCTCTTCTTAGAGACTATGACCCCCTCAACTATTTGGAACAATGGTGATGTGTGGATCCACCCAGTTATTTCTATGGACAAACATGCATGATATATGGAATTGATGATATCCATTTAGAACTTATGGAGGGATATTTTCTTAGGCTGGGTTGTGATATGGAGATCCCATTAATCTCTCGTATTGGATTAATTTTTTGAAAATACATACATACATATATATATATATATATATATATATATATCTGTTTGTGTGTGTGTTTCCATGTGTCGTTTGATATTGCTACTTTATTTCATTGGTTTGAGACGTCTATTTCTCTTATGCCTCTTACTACTTCCCCATCAAATTTAGGGGTGTCCTACTAATTATGTATATACTCAACCTTACATGGTACTTTTTCAAAATTGCCTTGTATTATATAGATGATGGATATATTGATGCCGATTAAAGAGGATCATAGGGATACTCTGGTGAATTTGACCTCATATGATGGTTGGAATGTTATGATTTGAAGTTAGGCTCTCTTAGCATTGAAGTTTTCAGTTTTTTTAGGTTGTGGCATCGTTCTATATGGTCATTAATTTCTTCCCTTTACCTTTAAGTTCACACTATCATACTCTTGCACACCTGTGATGTTATAACTTCATGGATTATTCCCTCGATGTTATATATTGTCATTGTTATTCTCATGCACTTCTCTATCATGATGGGGAGGGTTGTGTGTATAGGTAAATTAGAAAAAAGAATCCGATATTAGTTATTTATTACAATTCATATCACCACCCCCATGCCTAGGGAGTAGGGTGTGGGGTTTTTGATGCTCATGATTTGTTGGGTCGGGTAGCGACACTTCCAAATGATCTATTTGGATATGAAACCTTTTTCAAGAGAAAAATGTGATACCTTGTAGTAAAGACCCCATAACATTGTATTTTTCTAATACTAAAGTTGTGAAACTATTAAAAAACACTCATTAAATTTTTTTTTTCATTAGCAAGGATTTATAATGTCATTAATTCTTTTACCGATGTTTCAAAAAAATCTCTAAATGAGGTGTCACTAATTTAGAAATGTTTTTAGAAAAGGTCTGCAAATAATCAATGAAATTTTTGAAAAGTTTATAAATTTTTTTTTAGGGAAGCATCATTTTCCAACATTTTCTAGGATGGTCAGTAAAACACACCTCATTTACCAACGCTTACAGAAAACATAATTAATGTTTGTTGAAATTCATAAGAGATTTATAAAAAACATGTTTGAAAACTGTATTTTTTAAAATATTATATTATTTTTATTATAAAAAAATCAATATACCCAAGTACCAAGTATCTCGTGCCTCATTACCCCTAGTACCATCTTGACACTCCCTCCCCCTCCCCCCTATGTTCTCTTACCCAACCCACAATGTGCACCAACACACTGGGAAATACGAATCCTATAAAATTTGAATGCCTAACCACCTACTTCACAACTAAATCTCATGCCAACTAACCCATTGTTGCGATGATAAAATAATTTTATCTTGTTATATATATATATATAATTATTTACTATATATAATATACATATATTTATATATATATTTTTACATTAAATAATTTATTATTTTTTTATTATATATATAAATATATGTGTGTGTGTTTATAATATATATATGTTTATATATATAGTTATATATTTTATAGATGTGATATGTTTATATTAAATATATATATATATATATTTAATGTTTATATGTGTGGGTTTGTATAAATATATATATTTGTGTGTGTGTGAGAGAGAGTGTGTGTAATTAGAAACATTTTGAAATGCTTGTTCAAATGCCACTAATTTAGTCACGTCTTGTTACAATTTTGACTAAATTTAAATTATTTAATTGTATTATGTTATATTTACATGTATATATATACATTTTGGTATTTAAAATTAAATAATATATATATATATCTATATATGTTATATTAGTATAGATATATTAATATAAATATATTATTATATTTAAATATATTTTAATATTTTATATTTTATATTTTATATTTTAAATTTTATGGTTATATATGTGTGTGTTTGTTTATATTATTTATATTTATATATATATGTTCATATTTTTATATATATATATGTTTATGATTTAGTTTTATATTATATATATATATGATTTTATATATATATATATGTTTATATATTACATTTATTTATATGATAATATTATATTATATATTTGTATATATATTATATATATTATATGATTATATATATATATATATAATATTTTTTGTGTGTGTACATATATATAATTATAATTATATATATATAATTAGGAATATTTTAAAGCACTGATAAAAATGTCACCAAAATAACCACATTTTCTTAAAACTTGACTAAATTTAAAATATGTATTTATTTTCATACAAACATATATTGATATATATATATATTGATATATTTATATGTTTGTGTGTTTATATATATATATATATGTTTATATATAAATATATATAAACATATATTTACATCCTTGTGGGGAAATGTTTTGTATAAATATATATATTTTTAGATACATTTACTGAAAAAGGATTCTAATTTAGTGACCATACCTGAAAAACATTGAAAAATTAGTGACACCTTCATGAAAAGTAGATAAATTAAAAAATATTTCACCTTTTAAAAAATTATTGATGTTTTAAAAAAAACTCTCTAAAAACATCAATAAATTTCTATTTTTTGTAGTGTGGATATTACAAAAGAGTCATGTTGACACAAAAAATCAAATAAAATACTCTAATAGTATCACCAATTGGGGGTTTCCATAAAAAGGCTATGTTTTGGTAAGAATTTTTTTGATGGAGGAATATGTGGAGGACCCCTTGGCTAAAGTATTATCTTGGATAAAGGATGAGTATCATGTGGGAGTTAATAGACTGATGGTTCTCAGTAGTTGGCTCTAGTGAAAGTTGGAGTCTATTGGAGTTGGTTCCCTAGAACCAACATATGTGTACTATATAATATCTTGTATTCAATGTTTTTAATATTAAAAAAATCCTTGTCATATCATAATTTCTTTTCTATGTGACATAGTGTGTGATAATTTTTTATGATTTCTGTCACCCTAAAATATCATAGTATTTCCCTATAATAAGGAGAGCCAAGAAGATTCATGATTGTATTCCTGAATATTTGTTTTATAGATGAATGAAATCATTTTTAGGGCCCAAATAATATATTATATCATGTTGGATACTCATATGACTTTAAGGAACATTCTCATGGTGTACACCATTGGTAATTTACAATGTATGAAATAATGAGAACAAGACCTTCCAGTAGGAAATACACATTTGTATGTGTCATTGTATGATTTTGTCTCTAGAAATGTGTATTGATATTTACACATTTATATTATTATTAATAAATTTTGTGAGTTTCATAGTTTCATGTATTAATGAAAACTATTATGACATATGATCATGGTGAGGTAGGATATTATTAGTGCAGCATGAGTAAAATTTCATTGATGAATAGTGAGAGAAAATATTTCTCCATTTTAATATTTAACTAAATTTGATATATCAAGACCTTTAATGGAAATTATATTGCCTATATATATCAATGGACACAGTGTTCTATTGGAAATTTCATTTTTTGTAATGTCAATAAAAGATTCATCGAGCACATAGGTTGATGGAAACAGCATGAAACCCACTCGACTATAGTTATTAGGATAAAGGGATTATATTATTCAATAAGAATCCTTATAAGGTATTATGTCATTTTTAAATTAACTTCAATCTATATAGGTTCCTTGACATGTTTCTAGATGCTAACCATGGAGTTTGGGATACTTCGCCTAATATAACTATGAAAAAGGCCTAAAGGACCATACACATTGTGCATCCAAAACCACAATTAATTAAGAATAATATTTATTATTTGACAATTTGATAAAATATTATTTCAGCATGTGGAATAATTATTATTCATGTTTTCTTGATCTCCCATTTTATATCAATAGTAATTCATGAGAATATATTATGATCACAATATTTAATAAATATTTATTTTCTCTTTAGTAAATATAGTATTTATATATTTATTAATGAATAATGTAGTGATATTTATTTATTAAATAAATAGATATTATTTAACGATCGTTAAATATTTTTGATGAATGGAATAACTTTTTTTATGTTATGGTGGAATATGATATATATTTAATATTATTTGAATAATTTTTTTAATTAATTCATGAGTTTATAGAATGTTGCGAAAAAATAATATTATTAATATTATATTCATGGGGATTAATAAGAATTAAGAAAAACAATAAGGTCACATGTGAAATTATTATTATCTAACCATTGAAATATATAAACTCTACTATATTATTTCATTAGTGTTTTTCATTTCATTTTTTATGCACAATTATATCTAGAGAAAATTATATTAAATCTTAGAGAGCCTATCCTCCAAGAACACTCTTAAGAATAGAGAGCTATCCACCTCCACCACAACTCTATGTTACAGAGATATCGAATATAACCCTTTAATAGATTCTTGGGGAGAACAAAGATGAATAATGAATGTGTTAGGATCTATTTCTCTAGCACTCAGATATTCCAACGACGATTTTCATAGGTTCATAGTGTACATGTATATCACTAAAGGTGGTAATATATTCTTGATTCCTATAACAAAATGATGGTATTGTGTATAAAAGTTTTTATATTAATCAATGGGAATGAGTTTATCACAATGTAATTCATAGGTTTTTAAATTAATTATAAATAATTTCTAATGATATTACACTTTGGTTCTGACATCCTCTCAGAAATTAAACATTTATTCAATTTCATTGGTAGTTTTATTATTGATGTGTATCTTGGATTAATCTAATATTATGAAGAAAAACCAACTTGTTAATTCCCTATATGTCACTTTCACTACACCTTGAACTTTTAGATAGTATTGATTACTACTAAAAAACAAGGTGTGGAGACAAGAAACCCATCATGTCTCCCTAAGGATACAAGGTATTGTCAAATACATTACTACCTCCTACAAAAACATGTAGTGCAATATAATATAATTGTCTCATGATATATCATAATGAAGGATGCACACACTATGTCATAATCAGTTCATGATTTATAATTCAATGATCTTACAAGACTGACTTTCATTCTTCAACCACGACCATGGATTTAACAAAGGTACCACCATATTGATCAACAAGGCCCATTATTTCACTTAATTTTGGAAAAAAAATCTATTTTGATAATTCAATCAATTCCATTCTAATAATTACACACCAAATTCTAGACAACCTTCCAAAAAAAATTAATTTCATCATTTTCATCTAGAGTTATGGATTATAAACAGATTATACAAACTTATTACAATCTCAAGTCAGGTGACCATTAGTTGTGTTCAATGATAGGAACTACAAATGACAGTTGATGGTTTTTTTGTTCCTATTGATGGGTCAATCCTCTTGATCTCGTCTACTCGAGATCATTATGTGTGAGCATCGTGTGATGTCGCATCAATTCTTAGGAGCCCACGACATATGATAGTCACATATCATTTATGTGCTATAAACATAACATATATAGAATATATGACATAAGTTAAAGATATTTTTCTTGGTATATATAGGATATAATTATAATTGAGTAATTATATAACCATTTATAAGATATGTAGTCTAAGTATATTACCATATAAATAATACATGATGATGTAATTATATAATTATTATTTTAATATAAAAACATGTATATATATATCAAATTATATATATGTTGTTGTAATAGATGTACATAATGGAGTTGGGTCTACAAAAAAATATGACAATACTATAATTATTTGATCTTAAGCTATAGTGATCCTTATCATTATACTTTCTGTAAGATAATGTCACATGGTGTTCTATTATAGATATAAGACAAAATTTTGATCCAAATAAATCTAAGTTAGTCGATTCTTTCTTGTCCTATTTTCTCTTTGAATGATTTATTATTTTTTTTGCATGCTATCAGGGAAGTTCTCATTTAGTGATGATTAGGATGCATTATAATTTCTAGATCATGTTATATTATATTGGGAGAAGATATATTTTTTGGGTACATAACATCGAACCATTATCCATATATCCAAACAAATATTTTTGGTATTTTATAATAAAAATACTTTGTGATTATGTTGGATACTCTCTCCAGAATACCCAAACAAGAATCACATACCCATTATCTGACCACAAACCATCCATGATGAATTCAAACAACCAGAATTATAATTTTAAATTAGAAATTCCAATTCAAATTAGTGAATCATGACAACACGACGTTCCAAAAAACTATCATATCCAAATTCAAAATCATGAAACAAGCAATAGAAATTATTACATGTGAATCCATAGCCTCTAACCAATCCCATAATTCCTTGATCCATGAGAAACGTTATGAGACATGAAACCTAACACCCCATTGCTTTCATTATCACTTTAATTGCAGATGAGGTCATCCCACCAAAACATAAATCATCACCAAATGGATCATCGGTGCACAAAATAGTCCATGATGAACAAGAATCACATAGAACCATTGAACATCTAAAGGGATTGATCTTACATAGGTTGACCCCCTTGAACCCTATATAGCACTTTCACATCACATACCAAAACATATTTGTAAATCACTACACCAAATAGACTATGAGATGGGAAATAAAAGCTAAATCTATAATAGAGTTGAAAGAGGATCGGGTTTTACCAATGTGACATGACCTTACCTAGGACCATCAATCCTATCCTTCAAGCATGATTGAACATCCATTGAAAAACCATCACCACTGATAAAATAGATAACAAAATTCCAAAATTACAACCTCCTAAAACTATCATCATAAGAGATCATTTATTGAAAAAACTTATATCATTCATTGATCATATATAGAATATGATTCCCATTTCCATCATGTATACAGAAATGGATATGGGGAATATACCTGGAATCAACATCATCATTAATTTAATCCACCAATATTTTTGAAACCCCTAAAATATTTTGGACAAAAAATCCTAAAACATGTCAATATCATGGTGAAATATTAGATTTCACAAATCCTTATATACATAAACATTTCTAAAAATGTGGTTGTGATCTCACTAAATTGTTTAAATTCAATTTTATAGTGGATATCATATAAATCACACTCCCAATCAAATGTATTAAAATCACACTTAGCAAATATGAATAATATATACTACTGATAGAAGTAAATGTGAATTTGATTCTAATTCAACCAATCTATTCAAAGGATCGCATAAATCTATGCATCTCTATTACGAGGAAATCCCAAAAAATACTACATGCACAGATCATAATAGTTTAGACTGTATATATCTGAATACCGGCAAATTATACCCCTAAGGGTGGATCAACAAATATCACCCTACAAAGATACTCTATAACTAGCCATATATCATCATGAAAATGAGAATATATAAATGAATAAGATTCACTTGTATAAATTAAAAACAAACATAGGTTGGAATCCACTAGAATCAATCTCAAATACTCGATGGCCCCTCAATATGATCAACTAGAATCATCCTAGTATCTAGATGTTTTCACTTTCACCAACCCTAAGCCCCTTTTAAACTACTGGAGTATGTAAACAAAATGGAGGAACATTGTTATAATAGTATGTCTCATGTATGAAAGGATAGAATTATTTTGAAAGTTGGATTTGATGTTGATGAAAGATGTAAATTTTTGATAGTTTATCAACATGAGAGTTAGTTTTTTGGATGTCCAGGTGGTCTATTAATAGGAATGTGAGTTGGAGACAGATTATTAGAAGAGGTAATTTTATATATTTACTTCACTATAAATTTGGATTTTTTTAGAAATGATTGAGGTGTAGGATCTCTTTTGATAAATTGATGATTTTCAGTGAGACAAAGGAATATAATAGGGAGTCAAAAATATTCTAGTGCAATGAATGGAACCTTGTGAATATTTTATATTGGTGAGAACTATTGACTATTTTTACCCACTATATAAATGTGGGAGGGACCACCTATTGTGGTTTCATGTTATTACTTGGGTTACTGATCTATGTGGAAGAAAAATCATATTGATTGTAACTTTTTTACTCTTGATGAAAGGAATATTGCAATGTTTTCTCTAATATATATAGAACGAATGTGTGAACCACAAAAAACATTATTGTGAAATTTAAATTCTTTCTTTTCTTCGTTAAATTTAAATTTCTCTGAGTTTTGAGTGAACATGGTAGAGTATGTTGAATTTATTTTATTGATTAGGGTTAGATCATTCTTCTTTGTTTG
Organism: Viscum album; assembly: GCA_963277665.1. NCBI lineage: Eukaryota > Viridiplantae > Streptophyta > Magnoliopsida > Santalales > Viscaceae > Viscum > Viscum album. The sequence continues at coordinate 778,202,327 of OY728123.1, forward strand.
GGTAAATTGATTTTTGGAGAGTTCCATCTAGTTAACCGATTTCCATGTTGTGGGTCTTCGAGTGAAGAAACGTATGGTGGTAGAAGATTGTAAGTGATTAAGAATTATTTGTACTAAATAATATGTTCTCCTAGAGGTTCTATTATGCACATAATTTTCATACTAATAGCTTTGGTAACATTTTCACTTTCTCATATGTATTTTAATTTCATTGGTATATTTTTATCAAATGGATGGAATCAGTTGATAAAAAGGTCTAAATTGGTAGATTCAATTGAATGGATTTTGGTTTTAGAAAGATATAATTGGACTTCTACATTATCCTAAAAGACACTGATGTTTTATTGAACGGAGTTATGATAGATATGATCAAAAAATTAGAATACGAAATGCTGGATAGAAAGGATATAGGATTAGTAGTGCTTTCATTGGCCTATAATATGGCCTTAAAAATCATTGTGGATAAGACACCATCGATATTGATGGAGGAACTAGAAGATATGTATGAAATGATGGATATGTTCACCTAATCCATGACTAAAATATATTTATATATATAAATTTATTTCATGAAAATTATGATTGTTGTTCATGGTATATAATTCCATTCAACTTGTAGAAAAAATGATAACTATCATAATTTATTTTTTAACCCCTGTAATATGTCCTTTAATGATAGTGTTTCACAATATGAAACATTTTGGAGTTTTATATAATCATGAATATGATAATTTTATAGGATGATGTAGCATGAAATCATGTATTACAAACACATGAGTAAATATAATAACCCAATATGAATTCATATAGATATGTATATTATTGACATTTATGCAAGTATAGAAGTCTGTGTGATTGATTCATGTGAGGGTGATACATTTACTCACCTAAAGCCTTCTTTATCTTTCTCTTTTTCATTATATATTATAGCATGCTATAGAGGAAGGATGGAACTCATCCATACAACGTGTGATTCAGGTGCAACCCATAGATACACTACAAAGTGGGTATTCCCTTTAGTTTTCATGGTGATATTTATCAAACCCAAACAATGGTGTTTGAATAAGTTTCATATTCTATTTGGTGTATGCTACAGATACCTATAATAGTTTTATTTTTTTTTTCAGTTTCATGTTTCTTTCTTGGGTAATCATCATACTATGGTTTAAATCACATCAAAATTTTCTAATAAACCATATTAGTTTCATTAAAAATCCATCAATTGTATTAGAAAAAATCATTTCCTATATTTTATGAAATCATTTATTAGAAATGAAGAAAATGAAAAATAGATCATTTTTTCCATTTTTAAAATATTTCAGGTTTATAAGAATACCATTACATAGAAACAATCTGTATAAGTGTCATCCTAAAATAACATTATACAAATAAATCCATGTAAGGGTCATATTAATTTACCTTTTCATGATTGGTCACATAAAGCTAACTCAAAACCTCTCTTTACGTTATGATTTCATGTAAAGGTAGAAGGGTACTTTACATTACGGAAATTATTTATGTAAAGGTAGTGCTCTGATTTAAAGTCTAGTGTAACGGTTGTTGTGTGTTTCCTTGATCTAAATACCTATTTACCCAAACAAAACTTATGTATTAAGTTAGTTAACCCATGTCTTGTAGTGTACTTCACTGATGTAAGATATGTAGTGATTGAATCTACCCTCACACAATTATATTTACCTTTTCTTCACATAAAATATGTGATCTACAAAAAGGTGAATACTGTTACTCTATATGAAAAAGGGCGTCATTCATATCTGTAAATGGGAAAATTATAATTTTTTTATTTAAATTTGTTTTTATTGGGTATGAATATTTAAAAATATTATTAAATGGTATTTTTGGAAAATTTAATCTGTAAATAATTTATAAATTATTTAATTCATAATAATTGATTTTAATTAATTAAAAAAAATTAATATATTTTCCAACAAATATTAAATTTCCATATTCGAAATTCCTTTTATACTTGTTATATGGAATGAATAATGATCTAGAAATAAATGTAATTATCTAGAAATAATAACTAATTATTTATAATGGGTAATAAATTATTAAATATGGTAAAAATATAAAGTCTTTATATTTAATTTTAAATGGTTTACAATTAATTAATTTTAAAATAGAAAAATTAAAGGGGTGTTATTGGGATATTAATTAAATGACATCAATAATGTTATAATGATTTATATTATCCTGATTTAAATTTAAATTAATTATATTATATTTAGATTACGTATATTTTTTACAAAATATAAATTTATTTATAAAAATTATTATAACTCATTACATATAATATATTTAAAATAAAATTTTATTTAATGAATTATAAAAAAAATTCATAACCAAATGAAGATAAAATATTTATATTCCTATTTCTGAAATTTCCATAACAAATAAGTATTAAATTATAAATGGGTTTTTAATTAGAATTTATTTTTAATTTTTTAAATATGATTATATAATATTAAAATATTTAAAATTATAATTTAATTAAATGGATATTCAAAATTTTATTCATAGTTATAAAATATATATATGATTAATGTTCTATGGTTTAGTTAAATTTTTTAAACTTTTTCTAGGAAATATATCACTACATTATATTCTAGGTGTGTTAATAAATTTGGTTTATGAGCCTAACATTACTTTTTGAATATAGTTTATTCATATTAAGTGTAAGATTTATGATGAATTGTATTCTCTCTTATGTAAAGATTCCCTAGGTAGAGGTATATTGGACTGGACTACCAAATTACCCTCAATCATATCCCTTGTCTAAAACGTTGAATGGGGTTGGCTATATGTCACTCTAGGCTTAATCATGTGGTTATTTTAAATCTCTTATAACTCTAAACATTTAAATGGAATGTTCTTATAACTTATTTATATGATTAATTCGAATAGGAAAATATATGTTTAGATTCAAATTTTGGTTAAGTATCACAAATATGTGGGTTGGGTATATAGATACACATCAATATGGGTTGAATATAATTGTTTGGTGGAGGGAAAATAATTCCAAAATAAGTCACTATAATAATTCATACATAAGACAAAATAACATAATATAAGATGATGTGATAAAAATACCCTCTAAACACATAGTGTGATATTCCTTCTAAATCATAACTTTTCATTACCTAAATCATCGAACCAGGTTGGTCATGCATGATATGGGTGGCCCTTGATTAACTTGTGTTATGAATGGAATGATCGATTACTCTACTTCATAGATGGGTGATTCATTCTAAATTTGTGTAACCTTATATATCCATTTGTTAACCTATTCCTGGAGCTTGTTTTGTGTTTCCGTATTAGGGAGGCCCAGATAGGATTAGGTTACAATATTAATTGAATCCCTACTATGAAATTAGAATATGCCCATAGTGTTTTCCAAAATCAGGGTTATAGGAAACTATATACCCACAATTATCCCAAAACCATAGGTATACGTAGAGTATGTGATCCTTTACACACAGTTTTGGGGAACCCTATGTATAGGTTGTTTATCATGACTGATACTCATGGATTAGGAAAACACTTGGGTATAGGGTTGGTTTCTGAGACCTATACACATGGTTTTTAAAAAAATGTGGGTATAGGTTTGTTTTTTGAGGACCTATACCCACGTCATTCCAAAACATGGTTAGATTTTAAAATCATTATGGTGGGAAAAATATTTCAACAACCAAATTTATTTTCATGGGAATGCCTATTCGCACAGCTTTCCCTCCTATACCGGGAGTTTATAATAATATAATTAGATAAATATATATAAATATATTCCTATGTTAAGTATCTGGGGTGGTAAGATACTAGGTGTTAGAGGAGGAGGCCATAGGATTGAAACCCATGCCAAGATATTCTATAAAACCAATACCCACAAATTTAAAACTGTGGGTATAAGGCTATGACATGGTGGAAAAAACCTATATCCATGGTTTGGAAAAATCGTGGGTATATGATGTGGAGCAACAATGACATCTCGGTTTCTCATGGTTTTGGGTGCTATACCCACGATTTTTAACCATGGGTAAAGATTATTTTTCTAGCAGTGACTTTTGTTTGTCTATTGAATGGATTAGACAAATATTATTCCACTCAAATATTGATAATTGAAAACTGTTTGGATTTCTATGATTCCTCACTTAAATAGTTATGTGGTGGGAGGAGTGCTAAAGTGACCCAATGCAGAGTGAAATATGGATCGTGGCCCAATATTGGATATATATTTTTTAAAAATATGACATCATTTTAATTGAATCCATTTAAATAAAACTATTTATTATCTGGTAATAAAACAAGATACTCATCTAATAAATTCTTCTATTATAGATTAATAACATCTTAAACATAAAAATGAAGATTTGATATTAATCCTAGGAAGAAAAATTATAATGTAATCAATTCATAAAAATTGTAAAATAAACTAAATTATTAAGCAAGATTAGTGATTTTTGAAAATTTCATATTAAATATTCAATATATCAAGATAATTCCTTCCTGAGTAATGAAGTATTAAAATATTTCACAAGTGAATATAGATTCTTATGGAAGTAGTTTGATTAATTTAGGGTTACAAAGTCATTAGATTAAAGGTTACTAAATGGTACTTATTCATCAGTTATATACTCAATATGAATGGGTACAATATTAATTTATGGAATTTTAGTCTCAAACACTCAACATTATTGGGAATTCAAAGATGATATTAAATATGATTGAACAGGTTTTTGAAAATAATGGTTTCCATTAAAAATGATTTATTATAGAAATAAATTATATTATTTTTATAGATATATGATATCAGTTATATTTAGAAAAAAGCTATAAATAAACAATAACAGTAGAAGATGGGAACAAAAAATAATGATTAGATCTGGAAGATTAATTTTATATAATGGATATTGTGAGTTGTTATATTGATAACATGGATAATTCACGCTTGGATAAAATAATCATAATGTTTTATATTCTTATCATTTTCTTATGTTATATGAAAATTTATTCGTAGAAAAATAGGTTCTTTACAAAACTGAGATGATTAATTTTATACACAATGTTGTAAAAGGTTTGATTCTATAACATTTTTCAAGGGGAGTCCAAAAATATATTTTTTTTTGTAAAGGAATTCAACCTATTTTCATTTATGTAATTTTTATATAAATATGAATTAATTAAAGAAAGGTTTTCTTCTTATTTCCAAAGAGTTGAGGAAAAATGAATTGTACTTATGATGTCTAGATACCAGTGATGTGTTGACAGGGTTAATGGGTAATTATTCATAGTAAAATTATAAAATTTAGTTGAAGTAGTTCAAAAATATATCATCAAGTAGCTTGTTGGGTGATTTAAATCAAGGTATGTTAATAACAAGGAATAATAATTAAATATGATGATATTATCAAAAATAATATAACTTTTATAAACACCATGTAATTTGTATATCAAGAATATATATTATTGAAATTGATTTTTTATTTTGAAAGGTATATGATACCAAGTGTATATTTGAAAAGGTTTTATAAATATACAGGAGTTCCAAATCAAAGGAGATTTTTTTCATATTTTATTGTACATTCAGGAATAATGATTTTTAACCTAAATGTATTGAATATAAAGTAATCTTTCAATGTCTAAGGGATCTGAGTAAAGGATATGAATCTTTATATCATTTATTTTATATTCTAAGATATGTTTCTAGCTGAAAAATAATTATTGGGAGCATGATGAGGTGATTATTTTTATAGACATGGTTTATGATTCATTAATTTCTATAACATATTTTGGAAAAATACATGGATATATGTATTTATATTTTATATTGATAAAAGTGTTTCTTTACTAAAAATTGGTTATCCATCTGTTTGTCAAATTATGATGGAACTTGAGTCGTTACCTTCAATGGTGTATTTTAATAAAATATTATTCCCAATAAAATTCAAAAAACACATATAATACCATATATGATATATAAATAATCACTTATTTTTTAAATATTCCACCGGAGAGTAAATAAATTTTATTTATTAAAAAAATTGTTTTTTTTGACAAAAAAATCTTGAATGAATATTGTTTCTAAGAGTTTATTGGGAGTATTTTTGGCCCTTGAGAAGTTCCACGTTAAAAAATTAGTAATTACACTATTATTATATTAATGTGATTTCCACTTAATATCCTAAAAATTTAAGGATATCATATGGTAAATAAAATAATATTGTCTTAAATTTAGTGAACATTTAGAAAGTTAATATTAATATTTATAAAATATTATTCCAAAATTATATAAAAGAGTTTTTCACTCGATATCCTAAAATAGATTAGTAATATAATAATTAATATAAATATAAAGAGTTGCATTTGGTTATCATTAAAAAATGAAATAATATTTTTCCTAAAGGATTTTTACCAATCCAAAATTAGAGTGATTTTCATTTAATATCCACAAGTTTGAAAGATGAGTTATTATAATGTAAAATGTAAAGAGTTATATTTATTAATCAGGAAAAGTTGTTTTCATTGTTTCCCAAATTATTGTATCAATCAGATTTTGAAATTAATTATAGTCAATATCCAAAAATAGAGGAGGGTATGATGGTAAAGATAAGTGTAGTAGTTAAATTTAGTTTCCTTATTAAATTTATTGTCACATTATCTTCTTTTGTTTTTTATTAACCATGAATAATAATGTATATAATTAAATTATTTCATTTTTTTTAAAATTAGATTCCTAGGAAAATAATGATGAATATATAAATATATTTATATAAGAAACCGAACATATCATTTTAAAATTTGATGTCTTAATGTTACGGAGTTTAAATATGTTTAAGAATTTGAATAGTGAAAAAATAAAAATTTTATGTATCATGATTATTAAATTATTATTAATTTATATATTTTTGTTATTAATTAGTTAGTGAGAGTTTCTTATCATAAAATTACATAGATATGTGATGGGATTCACATATGATATAATGTGTTGAAAAATCCCCTAATTGTGTAACATACATAAGATATTTTTAACACTTTATCATATATGATTTGATATATAATCATTTATTTTTTGGTTTCTTAAATAATGTTAAAGAGTTTGTGAATATTAAAATGTATCATATTTGAGGAAATAACCACATAATAATTCTTTAATATTTTTTACATTTATATATACATTTTTAAAAGATTAATGGTAATTTTCTTCTGAATAAATAACATTAATTTTATATATAACCGATGTTTTACCTAGTTTATTATAGGTTATATTTAATTTATATGGTTAATTTGAGAAGGATTGTTATATATTAATATATAATATGATCTTGAGGAAGAAAACAAAGAATAAGATTCTTTATCAGTTCCAGATGGACTACTAAGTATACCACATAGAGTGTTATACAAAGATGTTTTTTTATTCTTTGGGCTCAAGAATAATATCTAAGTCCCCACTATATAAGGTTGTTTAGATACATATATTGGTAACCTACATACATTAACACCCTACTTATGTAAGTATATATACTAAATTTTCTAATATAAGGTGTGTTTGGTTATGTTGCTAATCATGACATCCGTTGGAGCTTAACCGAGATAGGATTTATCCTTTTGTATGACAATTATAGCATATGGGTCCTCGATTGAGATAGTTTGTGGGAGTGTGTATGCAGACCTATATATTTTGTATATATTTTTATATGGAATATGTGATGTGTTTAAACATAAGGATTAATTAATTCGGATGCATTAACTAATCAGGTCATTATATACTCTGAGAATTGAGAACATATAATTTTTCTATATGGGATTGACATTATCTCAAACCCATGAAAACATGATGTGTTAGAAGAAGGAAAAATATGGGAATTTCCATATTCATAGGATGAAAACTGGTGGATTTAGGTATATATATACATGTGTTTAATTGAAATCACGATTGATCCCTTAATAACATGAGTAGAACATATTCTTTGCTAGAGGTCACTCATTTATTACATTTATTGATCCATATATTTGAATTTATTTTAAATCCAATAAAGTCTCATGGGGTCACACTTTTTTTGGTGACTGTATAAGGATTGGGTTATACTCCAAGAGATAGTCTAATTTTTTTAGAGTTAATCTAAATGTGTAATTGATGTATTTCATATGATATGATACATGGAGATGTTATTGATAACTTCCAAAAAAGTGTATTAAAAGATATCAAAAATTATTTTTTGATATTACTTCATAATTTATTGTATATTAAAGAAAAATGGTGAAATTAAATAGATTCTATTATGATTTAGGGAAAGTGGGAGAGTGAAGGAGTTATAAAATATAGACTAGTATATATATTTTTGTGCCTAATTAATTATTGAATTTTATTCAATGAATCAAAATTTTTTGTTCATTATTCTCAAATGATTTTTATGGTTTTGTGGAATTATTCAACATAATTCCAAGATAAACATATATCTAAGGATATAAGATTTTTTCAATACTTCATTGTTCTATTTAAAATAAATTATAAACCTAAAACATGAATAACATGAAAATAGATGTTTAAGAAAATGTGAAAAGTAATTGTGGAATTTGATGATATGATCTTCAATAGACTCAAATACATTTGTTGGTGGATGAATGATACATTTTCAAAAAAATGGGAAGTATTTAGAGATTTAAATTTTATAACCAGGGTATTTTTTTCCCATAAAGAACTTTTTATAAATACAATTTTGGATTTAAATGATATAGTCATACATGAAATATATTTAATAAAAATGAAAAAAATACTCGAATTAGAATAAATTATTGACTAATCAGTATTGAGATCATGTTATTTCAACCATAAAAACACAAATATTGAAAATCACTCTTTGATTTGGTTATAATTTTTGTATCATGATTGAATTTGAAAAATATGTTTTTAATCCATTAAATCCAACTACACCCCTACCTATAATTAGATCAAGAAATTTTTAAAAACACTTTGAAATGTTTTCATATTTTTGTAGGATTATGATTCTATATTACTAGATACCATATATTATTTTAATGAATTTATAATCATAAATATTCACTTTTATAATGTAATTATATGATAAATATATTTTAACGTTGGATATTGGTGATCATCAACATTAATTTAAAAATATTATTTCATGTGATGATAAAAGTAATGTATCAATTTTCATTATGAAAATAAAAGATGATACCTTATTTTAAAATCATTTTTTTATAACTTCTGTAATTATATATTTTTCATCTAATTTTAGTGAATCTTTCGATGTCAGTTTTACATATAACTTGTGTCGAATGTCACTTTCGATATAAATATTTAATTTTTTTTTTCGAAAGATAATTTTTACAATATTTATATGTAAAACTATTATTGAAAGTCTATGAAAAATATACTATAATTTTTTTTTCAATAAAAAATATATTTTTTACAACGAAAAATATATATTTAAATAGTAGAAGCTATAGTGGAACAATCCTTGTGAAAATATATCACCGTTCCACTCATAATAGTTTTAAAAAAACAAATATAAAATTAATATCCATGTTCAAAATTTTCATTTTAATGATAGAAATAAATTTATGAAATAACACTTTAATAATAATACACATAATACATGAAATATTAAAGATGTATGTATATACAATAAATGTTTTATATATACAATAGCAAGTAATTATGTTCATTTGGGTTTATTATCAATAAGTTCTTTTTTATTAACCTATTTATAGGACTAAAATAGTTTTAATATATTATTTACTAAAACATATGTCGCATGAAGAAATTTATATTAAAGGATTAATAAAATGGTATAAAACATATAAATTCAATAACACTCATATATTTTCATGAAATTACAAAACAAAGAGTATAACCAATATATTGGGAATTCGTGTGGGTTAAATATAAATAAAACCAAATGTTAACTAAAAGTATTAATGATATTAATCTATTTAATAGTTAATAATTTTAGAAGTCTTCTTACCCATCACTGAATGGAAGGAACAAAAAATTACTCTCAATGTTTTGTGTATTTTTCTGTAATTGAATTAAATTATATATCTATAAAGAAATTAAAATAATTTATCACATTTGGAGGGAGAATGAGTGTAGATACTAATTATATAATTAATTAGTTAATTAAAAATGATTTTTATTTATTTAAATAATTAAAATATTAAATTGATATTTATTTACATGAAAAGAAACCGCACCATGAGTAGAATGAGATCGTTAGTGATAATAATATACATGATGTAATTTCTAAAATATTCTTAATCAATAGTTTCTACCAAATATTTGAACAGTCATGAAACAATAATAATAACTCTCTTGTATAAACTAATTCATTTATAATTTTGTTGAACGTTGAGAAATACAAGAATTGTCTAAAGGTCTTAGTTCTCTGAACATTGGTTACTTTTTTATGAATCTTTACATTTCAGATAATCATATATAAGGTAAATTATAAAAAAAATAAAACTAATTTTAAAAAAATGGAAAAACAACACATTACTCCTAACAAAACTAATGAAAATGGAAATCTATTCAAAGTAAAAAAATGAATTATACTTTTTCCAACAGTGGCGACATCAACAGTAGGTAATTAAATTGGAGAAGACAGAATAGAAATATTTTATGCCAAATAAATTACATGATCAGACTATATAAGAAGGGATTTATGTAATTACGTAAATTATGTATGAAATTATATGCTACAAAATGTCAATGGGGATCCCAAAAAGAAACTCAAAGTACACAATCAGGTTTGAATGAGGAGATGGAAGATATCGATAGGCATGATATGTATACTGGGGATTCTATGACTATTTAAAATTTTCCTAAAACATAGTATGAATACACTCTTTAATTAAAATATTACCGATTAATTATTCTCTCACAGCTCTTCCTCCAAGGATGATATATTCTCCATTTTAATTTTCCACCTTCAATTTTATATTAATATGACCAAAACATTTCTAATATAGAATACCAAATCATATCCTCTTATGTGTCCCATGTGTTCCTATTTTCCTAATGAAATATCTATAATATTCATCCCGCGCATAGGGATTAATGTTCACTGTATCTATTACTCCTAAAGGTATCCTAAAATAATTAATTAAAATTATATATTAGAGTTATGAATTTATAAAATAATAATATTTATAAAAATGATTACTTATTTTATTATAATATTATCAACTACTTCACTGGATGGATTAATAAGAAATTAACTTTTTTCAACCTTGAATTTTTTCATTTTTTGTTGAGAGGTGGGGGGTAGACAAGATGAACTTTTTATGGGATAATAAGAGAATTATCCCCTAATATATTAAATTTTAAATAATTATTTACTCCTTTAAGAATATATAACCTCTAAATTATAAAGTATAACAGTACATAATCTACATCTAGATATCTTGGTGAGATCTCTTATAGGGATGTTATATAAGAATAAATGAATATGTTTTTTTCTAATTAACCAATAATTTCACAAATTTATTTCATCCTCAATAATTATCATTCTGAAAAGGCTTCTTCTTAACTATTGGTGAAAAAATCCCATGTGTCTCAACATCTATAAACCCATATTTATGGAATGGGTTTAAATTTTATAGTTTCCTGATAATATAATGTGATGTTAATTCTTTTTTTAAATATCTCCATATAACTAAAATAACATATTTCCAAAAAGCTTTTATTCCATTATTATCATGAAATTCAAATGATATATATAATTGCGAAAATTAAATATTAGTTATGAAATATATAATATTGAAATAATTGAAAAAAAATAATGAAGATAATATATTTTACCATTATAAACTTCCATAATTAATCTTTCTCAATATTATAGACACTCTTCTAATTATAATATAAAATATTAATACTACAAAGGTCATGAATGGCTAATAACTCATAAAATACTTTTCATTTGATCATTATGGATTCTTATTACCATCAAATTAAATTTTCATCATTTACTACCAATGAGAAAGAGAATGATTGGGTAAAAATGTAATCCCACATATACAACCAATGGGCATCATCTTCCTAGGAGTACAATAAGACTCTTCCACATGATTTTCATAAGTAGTACATAAAAAAATTCATAAAAAATTATTTTATTAAGAAAATTAATTATTATATATATATTAATATGAAAAAATGTACAAATTCCTAGGTGAATTTTCCTTTACCTCTGTGTTTTTTTAAATAATTCAATATAATTAAATTATATATACACATATTTTAGTATAATTAAATAATTTTGAGAAGTAAAAAAATAATTGAAAGAAAATTATATCAATTATGTTAACAAGTTTAAATCATAAAAATAAATATCTAAAAATGATACTTAAAATGAAATAATCAAAGAAAAATAATTACATAAGGATTCTTCAACCAACAAATTTGTAACTAATATAGAATAATATAAAAATTACTATAAAAAACATAAATGATCAACATTTATAAATTTGTATACTGAAGGTAAAAATAGTTCATCACATCTTTATGTTTCATAAAATATTAATTATTAAAGGCTTCGTTAACAGAAAAATGTGAAATTGTGAGAGAGTAATATAAAAAATAATTAAAAAATGGACGGAATTATCACCATAAATATATTTGGAAAATCAATTTAATAGAAAATGTGTTTTTAGTTTTGTGAGTTTCATAAAAAAATAATGATGTCATGTTATCTCAACTAATTTTTTTTAATTGAAACTGATTAATATAATATTAAATAAGAGAGACAAAAATGATCAAAATATATAGATTTTAAGGCCAATTATTGAGTTTTACTTGTCTAATTTTTAGAAAAATAATATATAATAGATATTTACCAGAATAATTAGACGAGTATGAGAGTGTTTAATCATATCCCTTATATGTGATCATTTCTTCTTTCATCGACTTCCTCTACATTTTTTTCATTATTATCCTTAGATTAACATGAAATATTTAAATAATTATCATATAAAACCTCAACATAGTCAACATTCTCATCACCCAAATGAAGTTTTTCCCTTGAAAATGTATATTTCACTGATCATTTGATGACTCAAAAAAATTAAATATCATTTTTCATTTGTATGCAAGATATATGATTCTAATTTGAAACAAAATTTTTCAAATTAAAAAACATAAATACAAACTCACCATGTTTCACACCACTTTTACTATCAAAACAATTACACTTAATCATAGGTAATCATACTTTTATATAATAATTCTCACTTATATCCACAAAAAACACAAAATATTTCATTATTATGGAAATTTTGTTTTATATTTATCACTCAAAAAATTTTGTGATTCAGCGATGACCATTATTATAATATTTGGAAAGGTAGTATAATCATCTTCATTCTTATAGAAAAAATTTTAAACATTAATATCAAATTTGGACCTTGTGAAATGAAAACACATGGTCCCCCTGCTAACCATTTTAATTTTTGTGATGCAGATAAAATAATTTTCCAGTCTCTCATTAAACCATGAAATAAATGTAATTTTATAATCATTCAATAACCACTTTTCATTTCAGTTTTGAAATCATAACATTAGTCCAACATTATGTGATGATATATATTGTCAAAAATATTCTTTCTTGTTTAAAATATATAAATTCTTCTATATTATTTCATAACATGGAATTATCATTACTATTATTCCACATTTCTTTTTAACATCACTATAATTTGACAGGTATTAAGATATAGGGAGATGAACTTAGTGAATATAAATAACCATTGAATGACTCAATCACATCTTCCAATATATATTTTCAAAAACTATATCCCTCTATTCAATGTTAATTTGTCTACACATCCATTAAAAAAATTATATATCATTCTTTAGGATATATCTATCATAATCAAACGGACCCACATATTCTTATCTATAGCAATATATTAATCATTATAAGATGTATCAAGTAAAAAATGATTTTGGAAAATACATTTACAGTTGTAATTATATGAGGTTAAGTCCATTATCCATAATATATAACATGTTCTTATGTATAAAATTTCTTAAAATGGAAATAAAAAAGTAACACAACCTGATGATGTACTTTTTGATAGGTATCAAAATATTCAATGTAGTGAAAACAGTAACAAATGTTACATAAATATGCTAAATTAATGATATTTAAGATATATTATCCTAAAATATATTAATAATTCCAATTCTTTCACATTTAAAGTAAACCAAAAAGTTTCTTTAATACCATGGTTACATTGAAAAAATTTATCTTACCTCACTTTCTTAATGAGTGAAAAGTTAGTGGTGAATATGTTATATTTACTTTCATTGTGGAAACGAACACCAAAACAATACCCATGGATATTATTTCTAATCTTACATTCCATCCACCTCACATATTTTATTTTATGTGTAACAATGTTCTAATAAAACATTTAAATATATATTTATCAATATGTATAATTTCAATATTCTTTTTTATCTATAAAAATCTCAAATAATTTATCTCGAATAAGATGGACCCTTTTTCCATGTTTTTTTTCTGAAAAAAACTTCCTTTATTCTGAAATGTGGCATCAATGTTCTTCTCTATTTCAAAATATTTTTTAGTTTATTTTTTGTGGAATCATACTCCTATAATTCATTAAATTACATTATTGACCTTTCTTATTGACAGCCACTTCAAAAAATTATTTTAAGTACAGTGTACACAATGTTTTTTCCATTTTTTAATTAATGATATGATGTCCTTTGAACCAAAATTATACATTATCTTAACATTGTATCCTGAAAAGTTTCTATATGAAAGAAGTTAATTAATATAAAAAATTATCAAATCATGAAAAAGAAAATACTCATTATGGTATGCATAAAAACGTATAACACATGCATCCAAAATAAATTTCATTTCTATGCTCGATGGTGATAGATAAACATGAATTTTATTTTTTATATAGACCCATACATTTCATACACAGATTCTACATCTTAATAGATGAATACTCATTACATAACATTACGATCCATGCTAGAATCATATAGGCTTAGTGTATTTGGAAACAAGGATATAAAGAAAACTTGTTCATAAAATATATAAATGATCCCCCACATAGTTCCTCACAACTATCAAACTTCTTGGACATATCAAACATAAAATATTTCGTTATATTCGTTGGAGGGAAACTTAAGAAATTGTGAGCTCGAATTCTCAATTAGGGTAAATAATGGAGATATTAAAAATCACATAAGAATAACATGAGTATAAGGATTTTATAACATGAAAATAACATTTCCAAACCATACCATAAAAATAATATATTATAATACTGAATCATGGAATAAATATAGTTATTTTAATATATATGGTACATAATAAAATCCATTAACGTGATATTCATGAGATTAACATTGGAATATTCCATAATTTTGTGGAATAAACATATGTAAATAAAATAATTTCATTAGTTAATTATTACTATTAATAATATCATAGTGGATAGAGTCTAATAAATATTCATTCATATCCTTAGTCATGGTTCACTTCTAAACATATCAATGTGGAAAAAGTCCCTTACTAAACTGGGTTGCTTCTTTATTCTAGTCCTTATTATCTCATGGGTTTTCTATATTTACCCAATGTATTAAATGACTATAAAATATTGGTACCAACAACAAAATAATGAAAATATTATATATGTCTGTACCATAGTATCATAAAACATTCATCATATCCTAACATGTGGAAATGAAAAGAATTTCTGAAACATTTTATTATTTCATTATTATATAACCCTTGGAAAAGAAATGGGTTTTAAAAAGGCTTCATCATAAATTATTTAACCCATGGGAAAGAAACATTATTTATGTAATGTTACCTTAATAATAATCATTATAAATCATTAAAATAATTAATGTGTATGGAATCATTTTATCATGTCACAAATAAATAATTTGTAACATAAAAAATGCCTTTAAATGTTTATTGGAACATGTCCTGGGGAAAATATGCTATTCAAATTGAAACAACATATTTAAAATATATATTTTTAAATTTTATGTAAAATACATTCTTTAAAAAACTCTAAAAATATAAATTGATCTTGAAATCATTGATATATCTTTATGCAAGGAAATTATTTTTATGATGTGTACATTGAAACAAATATTCTATTATAATTTTTTATAAAAACTCTAAATTACAGAATTCAAGAATTGATAATAATATTTCATTTAATTTATAAAAAAATTTAAATCGTATGTAAAAAGTACATTATAATTTCATAGGATAAATAAAAAACTACGGAAATGTTTTTTAGATAACACAAGTATAGAGGAAAAATGATTTTTGATTAAAGGGATAAATATATTAGGTTTTCATTAAAAAGGTTTTTCCAGCCTCTTGAGTTTTTAAAGAGGGTAAAATTAAACAAAAACATATAATTAACATAATTTATCAAAGAAGAATAATATTTGTTATATTATTGAGGGGTATATCATGAAATTACATTATCAAAAACATAATCATAAATGATCCTTATAAACAACTATATTGAAACCAAAAAATCGTCATTTAAGTTTGATTTATATAAAAAGAGATCTAAACTCATATATAAAAAATATAAATTTATTATAATACTATACTATAATAATTTAAATACTTATAGTGTCATATATGATTCACTTATAAAATTTTAACACCCATTTATTAATAACTCCTTTTTATTAACATTATTTCTCGATGTTAACTATTTCAGTCAACATGATAATTTAGGTTCAGAAGTTATTATACAAATACATTGATCATGGATCCATTATATCCTTAATTTAAGTCAATATATAAAAATAATATATAGTCATTATAGATATATATGTATATTTTACAAATAAATAATATAGATAGTAAAATAAATTATATCGTTCATAGAGATAGTAGGTCGTACATACAAATGAATGTTGCTTTCAATTTTTGGATGATAGAATGAAATAAAGGTACATAATAATTAAAATTTCAAAAAACATATGTATGTCATATATATCTTGTATATTAATTAAATTTATTTCTATTACTATCTATATAAAATGGAAATGAAAAATGAATCACATTTCTTCATAGAGGTTGTAGTCCACCCATACAAACAAGAGACATTATCATTTTCAAATGTATTAGATGGTAAGAAGGTAGATATGATTTCATCATTAAAAAATAATAATAATGAAATAAATATAATCCATAATCCCTATAACCATCATAATATAAATCTATTATATATGGTTATGAAAAATAAATTGTTTCACTACGTGGAGGTAGTAGTCCACACGTATGCATGAGCTATACATTCACTTCACATTTCAGGGAAAATATGGTGGATAATGGTAGTTCTATAATAATAATAAAATTTCACTATATTTAAAATACATAATTTCATATTTTTTAATTAAAACAATATATTTATAGTAGGTATGGAGAATAAACAAATTGAAATAGGTTTTTTAGGAATATTACCTATTCTTTAGTGGGCCTCCTTTAAATCCTTCATTAATAACCCATAGAATAGTATTTTTGAAGAAAAAAAATAAAAGAAATGTATAATTATGATAAAAACAGAGCTTTTCAGAGATTGTTAATGATATATGGTTCAAAAATGGGTAAATAAAATAAGTAATTGGTTTAATTTTATAATAGAGAGAAACGACACATGTGGAATTACTTAAAATTCATAAATATAACTAAGCTCCTTATCATGGAAAATAATTCAAAATAGACATTAATTTTAATAAAAAACATTACATGGTTTAAATATCGTCCTAAAATAATATTTACATTGGTTTTTTTTTTCATTTTCATCATTATCATTTGGTTTAATCCCTTCGCTAACCAATTTCAACCTCAATTGTAATAACACCTTTTTCAATAGTAAAAAGTTATAAAATTATTTATAAGTAAGTAGTTGAAACATAAATGGAAAAGGAATATACTTATAGTTCATTTATAATCATAATTTTATTATTTATATATATTTATTTTTAGTTTAATAATTTAATTGAATATTATTTATTATAAAATATCATTAATGACATTTTTGACATAATCAATTTAATTTTATTTTATGGAAAAAAGATAGTAATTTAATTAAATATAAAAATTTGTAGAATAAATATTATGTTTTAATTATCTATAAATTTTTTTGGGAACTATAGATCAAAAAATAGTGTTGCTTTTAGTGTTTTCAAAATCATTTACATGATTTCTCTATTGATTCCTCAAGCACTATGTCAGAAATTTGCAAGAAATTAAAGTAATTATTCCACATCTAAAAATTTGAAAAAACAAAAGAATAAAAAAAATTATTATTTGAAAAGAAAATTATAACAACAATTTTCTTCTTTTTCACAATAAGTAATTTTTTGGGATATTAATTTCAAGAGATCTTCATTTTGGAAATTTCATTACTTAAAAAAGTATAAAAGTAATTATAAAAGGATAATGGAACCAAAAGGAATTATATTATACTTTGGTATGTATTTGGTATAATATATATCATCCCATGAAATTTATAATTGTATTGGGTTTATTTTGAGAACTTATTTCATTATTTTAACGATATTTTAGTCATTTACACTTACCGAGGTGAATTTTTTTTACCATGATAACAATTAAAGATGACCAAAAATAAAAGGGCCCTATTTAACGAATATAAAAATTAGGATTCAAAATATTTCATCCAATTCATCAAATTAAACTCATATATTTTTTAGAATTTAATTTTAAATTAAACTCGTAAAATGTGAGGAAAATCAATTTTCCAGAAATATTATTTTCATAAGTATAACAATTTTTTTCTGCAAAAATCTATTATTTAAATAATTGTAATGAAAATAATTTAATTATTAATGTTATAAACTAAGTAATTTTAATTTTAAATCCTTTTGAAAATAAAATAACTTTGTAAATTTTTTAAATTAAAAACTTCTTTTCAATCGAAGTCTGCATTTTCACTATTCATCAGAAAATCAATTTGTCCGTTATGTTATAATAAATTTACTCAGTGATCATCATCCCATGTATATTAGAAAAATTATGTTCATTTTTTTAAATAATTTTTTTAAAAAATAGATAATTATTAATTGTATTATTTAGTCACAAAATTGGTAAATTCTATTTTTGAGGAAAACTATATTCTAAACATATTACAAATTTTCTAAAAATTGAGTATTTATTTATCAATACATTATAATTATCTAAATAAATTATAAATAATTTTCAAAATTGTATTATTCAATCTCATTACACTAATTTAATGCTTGGGTTATAATAGTAGATTATATTATGATTTATTTAGACTTGGGGTTGAATATATCTGAAGCTACAAAAAAATTATTTAAAGAGAAATATGTCATAAGATCTTAGTTTGTTACATTATAACACCATAAAAATTAATTTTACCTAAAAAATAAATTATTCGGATTAAAAAATTGATTATATCTCTCTTTTATCACATCCTTAGGATTCCAATTAGATTCTTCAAATTTATGATTCTTCTATAGAAGATTAACTTGGTGAGTATTATTGTTCAGTAGAACATTATATATATGATATAATACTTTTATCAATTTTTATTCATTGAAAATATAATGTTCCATTATTAAAGCCTATGAGTTTAGTATACGTGAAGGGTCTAGTATGTACCTTGTTAGGAGAGATACATGGAAGGCATCATGAACATGGGAGAGGTTTAGTGGAATTGTCCAGAAATAAGATATCGTCCATAACTGATCAGGAATATAAAAGTGGCCCATATACATAGGGAACATGTTTCACATATTTTTCAATCTCATGAACTTCTTATATAGATAAATTAATAGGAATACCTTTTCACCAACTTCATATTCTACATTTCTCTAGAAATTAATAACATAAATTTTATATCAACTATAACCTACCTGGATGAATTTTTGAATGGATATGACATTCTATATAATTTCTACAGCTATACCAGGTCTCAATATAATTCATTATCTATGTTTAACCAGGATCATTGGATCTATACAAATGTTTCAATATAGTTATTCAAAATAATCCATCTAAATTCTTGAGTGAAAACTATTATTAAAAAAAACTAGAGGAAGGTTTTGACCCCA
Organism: Viscum album; assembly: GCA_963277665.1. Taxonomy (NCBI): domain Eukaryota; kingdom Viridiplantae; phylum Streptophyta; class Magnoliopsida; order Santalales; family Viscaceae; genus Viscum; species Viscum album. The sequence continues at coordinate 778,222,479 of OY728123.1, forward strand.
AACAAAATTGATATCTATTTATGTAGACCTAAATATACCACATAGGGTTTTAATGGTTTTCTTAAACTGAAAATTTTTATGATGATGATACACTGTTCTGAATCATAACTCTGAATCCAAATCATGTTAATGACTTCCCTAAAACATTGAGTTAATCCAAGAATCCCAATAAGATGTAATAGAATACGGTAATACAAGAAACCTTATAATGTCCTTAATATATATTCTAGAAATTTGATTAAGATATGAATATTCGACAATATAAATATTTTTGATGAATTCTTAGGGTAATTAACTATAAACAAAATAGAATTATGAACTTTAGATGTTTTGATGATCCCTGTGAATAAAATCCAAGTTGATTTTTTCCCATTCCCATTATAGTATGGGGAATTATAATAACATGCCCATAAATTTATACCTCTAATCCATAACTTCATGACATACTAATAACCAAGATACATACTAAAAAATATTATCCTTTATGTGGTCCCATCAAAAATACTCATTTAGATATTTTAACACCTTCTTACTTCTAGGATAGATAGTGAACGGTGAACAAAGGACTTCATCTAACATATACTTCTTAAAATATAATATAGATGAAAAAATATATATTTTTCCTAGATATTATCATTCTATAACAATCGATATTGAATTCTGGAATATTTCATTCCTTATTTAGAAACACTACATCTTGCTTATGTGCCTCTTTAATCATCATGGGGATTGATGGTTGAACACTCATTTTTAAAATATAAGACATATCCCCTTATATAATTATTTATAAATATAGACTTTTTAAATCCATAAATATTTGGAATTTTTTCTTCTAATCATAGATATTCATGCATGATCCTTTTGAATTAGAGCTTCTTCCACCATGTTCACTTTCCCAAGGTGACAATTTGTTGAGCAGTCATAATATTTAATCAAATATGACCATATTATCTTTCACATATTCATATATTTAAAAGGGAATATATAATTTATAATATTATGATAATTATATATATCACACATTTTCCTATATTGAAAGTTACTCAATGTATTTAATGAAATACATAATGAGGATAACTCTAATTCATGAGTTATTTAATTTTTCTCATTAACCATCAGTTGGAGTAGGGAATATGAAGACACCATATCCTTCTATATAAGGAAACACATTTTTCATTTCTACAATTCATCACTATAAATAACAAAACCTTTTCCACTATAAGGTTGTGTAAGTATAGGTGTACTGACTAACCTTTTCTTCAATTCCTTCAAATTAAATTTCCATTATACTGGCTAAAATAACTTTTCTAAATTATGATTTAACATGGTGAGTGGATTATATAGTCATAAAAAATTCTGGAAAAAACATTTATAAAATCCATTCTGACTAATAAAACAAAAAATATCTTTCAAAGTGGTTGGTTTGGGATAATACTTAATAAAATCCATAATTAATGGATCCACTGATATATCCTATCTAGAGATTAAATGACCACAAAATGAAAATTTTATTAGATATAATTCATACTTAGTAAATTTTCATATAGATTATCCTTCCTTAATGTTCTTATTACGATCCTTATATTATCTTTACTCATTTCCCAAAACATATAATATATGTTGACGTAATCTCTAAATATTACAAGAAACTAATCATGGTAATGTCTAAAAAATATATTCATTATATCCTTGTAGTTATTGGGAACATTAATAAAAGAAAATGGAATCACTATAAATTTATACTTTCCATACCTCATATATATGGAAGTCATGGGTATGTATTTACTTCATACCCTCAACCAATAGCATATAGATCAATAATTAATATTGGAAAATCATGATCACTTATCAATTAATCTAATAGATCCCCAATATGGGGAATATGACACTTATTCTTGATTGTAATATTTTTATGTTACTGATAATCAATGAAGTGTCACATAGTTCCATCGTAATTCTTAACAAAATGAATTAGTGCACCACAAGGTGATATGATTCATTGAATTAATCCTTCATTGTGATTCTCCTTGAATTTCATATTTAAATCCTATAACTCAATAATCACTATTATATTTATTCCTTGAAATAGGTATAGAACCATGTACGAATTTTTCTAAAAACTCTACATCATGATTTTGTAGAAGGATATGAAATTATAATGAAAAAACATCAAAAAACCCTCACAAATCATGAATATATATGATGTTTTATTTATATAAATAATTATAAGATAAACATGTAATTTGAATGGAAAAAATTCATATATAATGGATTTTATGTGTGATGAGGGTCCAGGTGTTGGAGTATATCCATGGTGATGGTAAAGGGAATTATGTTCTCTTGATTCTCATGGCATTGCCAAAATTTTAAGGACATGAATTAGTTTGTAGGGGATCAACACATGAATGTTCTTAGCTAAAGGAGACTGAATTTGGATTTCTATAATCTCTATATGGGGAGGAAGGGGTGATTGAATCCTACTAATCTAGAATAGTAGACACATCCAAGACGTGTGGAACACAACGAATGTAGTCCAATCTCCTGTAGATTAAAACAGTGGAGATTGTGGGGAGTCATGACTGTCATGTTATGAAGTTGATTTAACATCTGATAACAAGTCTTCATTCTCTGGTGATGGATGCATTTGAGGTGAAGGAGGACATGGAAGGCAGGATTTATTGTCCCTATTCTTGGGCAGTGGTGTGGGTGGGCAGATTAGGTCTAGCAGTTGAAGATTATTCTTGTCATGGTCATGTGTATATTGAAGGTTATTCCAATATAATATATTTAACTTATCCGATGGATATTTTTCTAAATATAATTTTGTATAAGGGTCACACTACCCATGTTCTTTCTAACAATGAGGCTATTCTTGAGAGATTCATGATCTGTGAGGATTCATTCATCGTTAAACTGGTTCTTCGTGATGGGGTTTTGGTGAAACTGATATTATGGTTCCAAATCTTTCTTCTACTTGTGGTGATTATTATTATAGGTTTATTCAATTTGTATGGGTATTTTTCAAATTAGAAGCCAAGAAATAGATAATTTTGAATCATATTTATTTCCTTAAATCCAAGTGTGGTTTTCTTTCAATAATGGGATTGTTGATTCAATCGATTTTTTATAAAATTACATGAGCTCAAGTTTGGATTAAAATTTTTCATCTTAACTAGATCCTATGTAATCAAAGTATTTTATTTTATATATCCTCTATTACGGGACTCTCTATGATAATGGATAGGGCCAAAAAGGTAGAAAAATTTGGTCAATATTCTAGAGTCTTAGTGGAGATTAATTTAAAGACTTGATTGATTTACAATATTGTCCTTTTAGTACTGGAAGATGAAATCCAATTCAATGTGTAACATAAAATAATTTTGGATTTCTATCCATATTTCTAACCATTATTCATGTCAATGATATGTTTCATAAAAATATGGTATTCTCTTTTTGTTCCTTAAAAGGGAATCTTTAGGTTTCCTTTAGGAATAAAATGAGGAGGTAGAATGTGCAGAGTAATGTTGTTTTTACTGGTGACATGTAATCCCTTCATAATAAAGGAAAAGAACTTTTTTGGTGATGGACCAACATGTGGGGAAGGTGGAATATGGATAGATAGTTTCATTTCCTTTGATATTTCACATAGTCTTACTTCTTCTAACGGAATGGAAATGAAAGGGTAGTACACAAGGGATGACACTCAAGATGGTGTGGAATTACAAGAGTCTATAATCATGGATCTTATTCAATATGACACATTAGAGGTTTCTATTTCACAAAATAAAGGGAATGTTTTTATGGTGTCACCACTAGAAATGGACATCTCACGACATGCTTCATATGATGATAGTTCCAGACCCTCCGATTTTTAATAGGTTATTAATTATAATAAGGATATTTGAAATGAATTATTATACATAGGTATTGGAATATGAGGTAACATTTCTAATGATTTATGTAATAAAGAACAATGGTCGGTCTTTTTGGACACTCCACATCGTAGGACTTTTAGAGGTATTTCTTTTAGGGATGTTGTCATTCGAAGAGGAAAGAGTGATCTTTCAAAAAAAAGGCTACTAACGGATTATTCTTGATTACAATCGACCATTTCTATAACATCTTCATCAAAGGATTCAAAAATAATGGTCACCATTGAGCAGGAAAGGTCCATGGTAAGGTTAAATATTATTTTTTAAAAAGGAAACTCACATTAGATGTGGGAAACTGAACGTGAATATGATTATGATTGTGGGAATGATCCTATTTTAATGATTAATAATATTGTTTTTTTTGTGAGGGAATGTCTCTATGTTTGAACCCATTCAACTTTTGGGGTATCTTTTTATTTATTTTAATTAATACTAAGATTTTTTCTTATGACTATGTCTTTTTATTAAGTCTAATATAATAGATGTAATTTCTATGGTAAATTTATATTTATCATCACATTGATATATGATTAGAGGGGTGTTTGTAATATCAAATGTGACTTAACTTAATTATCAATTTATATGGGATTTATGTAAAAAATAAAATCTCTTCCAAAAATAACATCTAATTCAACTATAGTGGTAATAAAAATATTTTCATGAAATACATTCCCAAAACATAAATTGTGGAAGAATCATAGACATGAGACGCAATTACAATACTATTATGATTTTTTACTACTAATTCAATATCTAATTATTGTGGGGTAATTTTTTTTCAATTATAAAATTACATAGATATCAACAATTAGGTATATCTAGAATCAAATATTACATTAGTGGCTCTTTATTAGATGGTATGTATAAATTTCACCACTTCATAATTGTACCCCACATCGGCAATATTGATCTAATATGATTTCATTTTTTTCTAGTCTTACGAGGTTTCTAACATCAATAATCATCATGATCGTATTTATTTGAGAACTAGTTAGTATAATTTCCAAACTCATTGAATTTGAAACACTAGAGTGTGGGTTATGAAATATTTTGAGATTATATATTATTAACATTGTTAGATAACTAATTTTTCCAATCACTTCCCCATTTTATTATCTGATGACCTTGATTTCTAAAATTAATCAATTTAATAGTTTCATTATGAACATTTTCTATATTTTTTATTAAAAATTATAGAATAAAGGATATATCATCTTCTTCTATACATCTATTTCTATAATTTCCTTTATATTTCATAATTTTTTATTATCAACACTATGACATTGATGGGAATATCTAATCTATGTTTCTACCATGATAGCACATTAATAAATATCTCCATAGGTATGGATGTATCATATAGATAACTACCATTGGGGAGATTATTTTATGATATTAATTAATTGATCAACCGTACATTTATGTTATATGATAATACAAGAAGCGTACCTCACAAGTCATGTAATATTTTCTACCTCAAAAACAACTACACCATGGGTAAAAAAGGGCTAATTATTGATAATAATATTCATGATGTATTTTTTAAATAATATTAATGCATATTATCTCCAAGATATTTCAACATACATTGTAAACTCATAATAAAACTCCAAAATAAAATATACATAACTAATTTTGTCGAACATTGATATATCTGAAAAGTACCTAAATGTCTCATTTCTAACAACATTTGTTACTTAGTTAATGAAGCCTTATATTTTAATTACCAATATATAAGGCAAATCTTATAAAAAATTAAAGTAATTTAAGATAAAATAATTAAAATATTGAAAAAACACATTATTCATAATTAAACTAATGAAAAATTCTAGTTGTTCAATTTTAAAAAATGACTCATATATATTCTAATTGTATCGGCATCCTCTATAGGCAATAGAACTAGAGTTGTTGGATTAGTAATATATTATGCCACAAAAATTACATTATGTGACTACATAATCTGGGATGTTTGCAATTCCTCAGATTATTTATGATTTCGTATGCTACAATATTTGATTGGGGATACACAGAAAGAAACACATAGAACACAATCAGGTTTTAATGATGAGATGAAGAATAATGATAGGCATGATAGGTATACTAGGGAGACTGTGTTTCTTTAAAAATATCTAAAATCATAGCATGTACAAATAAATTAATTTAATCTTATATCAATTGATTTATCTGTAACATCTTAGCCACTATAGTAGCGGCTTATCCCTTTTACTTTTCATCCCTTGATATTGTACTAATATAACCAAAAACATTTCTAATATCGACAACCACCTCATATCATGTTACACAGGAAATTTGTTCTAGTTTTCTTAAATCAATATCTAAAATATGCATCCCTTGCTCAAGGATAAAGGTACCCATCATCGATTACTCTTAATAATAATCCTTTAAAAAAATTTGAAAATTCTATATTATTGAGCTGGAGTCAAAAAAATAAATTTTAGAAAAATTAAAATTATTTTCATATATTTTTATCAGGTAATTCAATTGAGATAATAAATTTACCTTTATTTTTTCCTCTTCTTTTACTATTTTTCATTGATAATGGGGGAGAGATATAGACAAGTTAATCCTTTTATGGGACTACAAGATTCATCTCTTAATTCATCAATATTTTCAATAATCATTTAATCTATAAATAACAATACCCTCTACATGATATTGTATGACTATATACATTCTTTATCTGAGTATATTGGTGGTATCTATTAGAGATCCAATATATAATAATAAATAAATATGTTTTCAGAAAATTAAAAAGTAATTTAACAAATTGTTTTAATCATTATTGGTTATCATACTAGAAATGATTCCTCTCACTGGATGGTGAAAAATGTTTCGCCTGTATCTGCATTTATAAACCCATAGTTATGGAATGGTTTTTCATTCTATCATTTCCTGAAAAAACAATTCAAAGTCAAATTTTTTTTAAAATGTCTTCAAATAACTTACAAGAAAGATTACAAACCATTTTTACATTTTTTTTCTAATCATGAATGTTGAATTTCATATGTAATTTGGTAAATTAAATACTAAGTAAGATATATATAATATTTTAATTATTGAAAAAACTAAATCAGATGAGATATTTCACTAATATAGAATCCCACAGCTGATCTTTCACACTCTTACCGACTCTATTCTGATCTGAGTTTAAAATATTATGAATATTGTGGCTGTATATGGAAATATAACTCTAAAAAAAAATTTATTCAATCATGTTATATTATTATTATAATAAAATAAAACTCCAATATTCTACTACTTATGAGAAACTAATTTTTTTGTTAAACATATAATCTCACATCTACTAATTATGGGTATTGTCTTATTAGGAGAACAAGAAGAATCTTCTTTATGATTCTCACTAGTAGTTCTTCAAAAAAAATTAAAATAATTATTTTCATTTAACATATTATTTATTTTAGATATATTAATATGAAAAAATGTTCACATACCTAGGAAAATATTTATTTACCACTATTTATGAAATTAAAATAATTTAATATAATGAAATTATATATACCTCAATTTTATTATTAATTATTTTTTATAATTAAAAAAAATATTTTAAATAATCAAAATAAATTTATATCAAACATGTTAATTAATATAGTTAAAAAATAAAGATCTAAAAATGATAAATAAATATAAATAATCAAAGAAAAATATTTACACCAGTCTTATTCAACCATTCAATGTGTAACTAATATTTATGAATATAAAAATTAATATAAAAACATAGAATTGATCTTCATTTATAAATTTAAATATCCATTTTAAAAACATCTTATCACATGTGTATGTTTCATAATACAATAATTTTATCAATCTTATTTAACAAAAAATGTGTAATTAAAATTGTAGAATAACAAAATTAATTAAAAATTGGATGAAAACATCAACTTATATATATATAAATAGTCATGTTAAATTATTTCTTTACTTGTGTGAGTTTCATAAAATAATAATGATGTTAGGTTATATCAACTAAAAAATGATTCACTAAAATAGTCTCATATAAAAACTAATATAATAAATGATATAAATGAACAATATCTATAGAATTTAATATTCAATATAGAGTTTTTACATGTATAAATTTTATATAAAAATGGAAAATAGATATTTACATGAATAATTAGGAGGGTAAGAGAGTGTTTTCTCACATCCCTTATGTGTGATCACATTGAATTTCATGGAAAACCTATACATCACATCATTGTTATCCTCACATAATCATGTAATATATAAATAAATATAGCATTTACCCCCAACATAATCAACATTCTCATAACAAAAATTATTTTTCCCATGGAGAATGATAAGTCAGTAATCATTCTTAGATTCAAAAACATTAAATATTTTTTAGTCATCTGTCTACCTGATATATGAATCCTATTTGAATCTAAATATTTTCAAATCAAAAAGCGTAAATAAAAACTCATCATGTTCCAAACCACAGTTACTATCAACACAGTTACACTTAAACAAACGTACCAAAAAATTTATATAATTAATATATCATATAGTCCAAAAAACTCAAAACTATATCATTGATCTAGAAATTGGGTTTTATAATAGTAACTCAAAAAATAGAGTTCCTCAATGATTACCATTACAGCACTATTTTGAATGGTAGTCTCATCATGTTGATTTTCTAAGCAAGACGTGAAACCATTGATATCAAAACCATACATTATAATTAAAAAATCACATGGCCCCCTAATAGTCATTTTAATAATTTTTTTATTGATAACACCATTGATCAATTTATCCTTAAACCAAGGAAAAAATTTATTTTTGATTCATTAATCAACCATTTTTCATTCCCAACAAGCTAGTACCCAAATGGTACATGCTCCTACTTGTCATCAAAAAGACCCATGATCAAATCTGGGAAGGGACAAATTGTCAGGTTATGGTAGCAGCACTGTAGCAAGGAACTGTAGTAGTAATGTAGCAGTGGTGAACTATAGTGGTGGCAACACTGTAGTGGCGGAGGCATTATAGTAGGAACTATAGTGGTGGTGGTACTGTAGCTGTTACTGTAGCATCCCATGTACTGTTGAAGTACTATTCACCGAGGGGCCCTTTAGGCCAAACAAATGGGCTTTCAAGACTAGTATTCTGGCCACTTGTCCTTGGGACTTTGGGCTATATAATGGGTTGTCCCTGTACCTAGTCAAAAGAGGTATTTTTTTAAATAATAATATGGGCCTTCGGCCCCATCCATGAAAATAAAATTAAACCACTTTTCATTTCATTTTGGATATGATACATTTAATCATGAAATATGTGATAATATATATGGTTTAGCCTCACCTATGTTTTTTGAAATGTATAAATGTTATTGTATTAATTCATCAAAAGGAATTAACATTACCTTTAATCAAGATTTCACTTTACCGTCACCATTAATTGTCAAATGTCGAGATATAGGGAAACCAATTTTCCACACTAAATACAAATCAATAATGAAAAAATCAATCACCACTTCTGATATGTGTTTTTGAAAAATACATCCTTATTTATAATGTGAATTTTTATAAAACCCATTAAAAAATTATTAATCCTTCCATAGGATACATAAAATGTAAATAAATAGGCCCACAAATTCTTACCTATTATAGTAAATGAATAATCAGATGAAGTGTTATATTAAAAAGTGATGGTGGAAAACAAATCTAGTTGGAAATGATGTAGACAACTTCCTTATCCATCATATATAACCAATTTTAACATATAACATTTATTCAAATGGAAATGAAAAAGTAACACAACTAGATGATATAATTTTTTACAACTATTAAAAAAATTCAATGTAGTTCTACCTATAGAAAATGTTGCATCAATATGTGAAAACATGTGATTCCATACATATTTACATTAAATCCATCAATGATACAGATTTTTTCACATTTTAATCAAACACATTACGTACTTTAACACGATACTTACATTAAAAAAAATCATATTCACACACTTTATTAATTTGTGAAAAGTCGGAGGTAAATATGTTATTCACCCATCATACTAGAAGTAAACTCCAAAACATTTTTCCACGGATATTATTTCAAACCTATTATTAAATAAATATTATATATTTCATTTTATCTGTAACACCCAATGTTTTTTGAATAAAATACTAAATTAAAGAAACACTATGTACTTATTAAACAACAAATCTTATAATATAGACGCTAAACTCAACTTTCCCTCTTCAATGTTTTTAATTTTGAAAAATATTCATCTATAGTTGTGATTAGTAAGTCATTTGGAGTCTAATAGAACCAACATGGTTTTTGATGAATAGTAACATACCCTTATAAATAGTAATATTAATATCAATATTACCATTAATAATTGTAAATAATGATATTATTTTATTTTCTTTCGGTAACAAGATAATTTGAACTTATTTTATTATTCCAAATGATATAACAGTAATTAAACCGTTAAATTTTTTATTTTTCCAATTAATAATTATTTATTTAAAAATTAAATTAATTATAATTAGAAATATTTTTTTGAATAATTGAGTTCATTTTTGAGTTCTACACGTTGAATAATGGTTATTGTGAATTTTTGGTATTTTTCTAAAATAATGAAATTTTTGTGAATAGTGAAATACTGAAAAATATTGTATATACAAATTATCATTTAAATACATTTTTTTATGAAATAATAAGTGATTTAAGACTAATTGTTTCGAACTCACATCCACTTATTACTGTTAGGGGTCACATTAACCAACACTATTGATTTTCTTGAGGGAATTCATAAAATATTGAATAAAATATTCAAAATTTACTCCTCTCGTCCACTATAAAAATCCCCCACGACTCCTTCTTCTCTTCACTCCTCTAATCCATTAATATCCTCAATGTTCTTCAAAAATACACTTACCTAGACTCTCCCCAGTTCTAAAAAACTCTTGGTATTTCAAAAAGACCAAAAAATCTTCTTTTAAGGAGAATCTCAAGGAGTATATTTCAAGATGTAAATCACCCTTCTTTTTCATTTAGTTTCATTTCAATTTATCTTCTTTTGTAATCCTCTAGTCACATCTCCTATCCAAATTACCATGATAACTCTAATATCATAAAATTACCAGAATGATATTATTTTTTTGGGAAAATAATCATCAATATTCATACTCTCTTCCTTTAATTTTTAAAATGAAATCAATGTCAATGAGGTTCCAAATTATAACCTTTTTGGATGAAGAAGATTCATTCTTCAAGTTTTCATTCATAAATGGTCATGAAACCGTTTTGATGGTTGAAACAGGATATAATATATGTATTATATGCTAATTAATATTCTATAATTGGTATGTGTACATATTTTTTAATCATATGACCAAACTATTTCTGAATAATCAAAATTTAAGTAAAATAATCTATCTAAATGTCATTAATATTTCATCTAATGATTCGTCTTGTTTCCATGTAACCAAATGATATAAATGAAAATTAACACTTATTTATATTCATAGATAATATTTAATTTCAATTCTATATATTTACTCCCCTTCTACATGATCTCCATTACTTAAAAACAAGTGAACTGATTAAGAAAATCAAGAAAACAAACAATCTAGAATGATGAAATTCTATATAATAACTTATTAATGAGGACACAAATAAACTAAATGTAATAATGATAAAATAAATAATTTTTTTTTCATAAATAAGTTATTAATATGTCTAAATTTATATTCAAGGACCTTATGTTCAAGAGAAGATCACATTCAGACTTACGGTAAGGATTTTCCACACAAACCTCCATTTGCATTCATGTTACATTTTTTGTCTAATTACCAAAATTATATTATTATGTATTCTTATTCACTCCAAATTAATTATGTGTGCGTGTTATATATATGTTCACTGACCACAATACTTCCTTATTTTATTTATAGTTGCATCTTTTAAAAGGAACAATCTAAATTCTTCCCAAAATACAAGCCTGATTCAAGGGAATTTCTCAAATTTCTACCTATTTTAAAGGGAACGCTATAATCTATTTTTGGAAACTATTATCTTTATGAAATCACTATTTTTTATGAATTTACTATCATACTCCTCATATGGTTTTATAAAAATATTTTCCCAAAATAACTATTCTTTTCCAAAATAAAGGAATATTTATCTCAAGAATTGCTTTATGATTTTATATGAGTATTTTCATCTATTTTAACCATCTTGAATATTATTATGTATTATTGGTATTAAAATCTTATGATTTAATCAACCATATTTATTATATGGTTTATGAATTGTTTTATAGTGGATTCGCTATCTTAAATCCATTCACCAATTTACTCTAAATTGTCAATATTTATTCTTAATGTTTGGGGAATGTTATTTAAATTTCATATGATAGTTTCAATATGAATGAATATGTTATTTATGTTTATCCCCATTCATATGATGAATAAATTGGACTTATTATATGATGTTTTGGAACATTTATACCCCCTCGATGCATTGGTAGGTTTAATGATACAAATAGTCGTGGAATTGGCATAGGCCTTTCCCAATTTGATAAGAAGGTTTTTGTAAGGACTTAATCAATTTTATACGTCTTTTTCGTGGCCTAGAATTGTTTTTCACAATGTATAGCATATGAACCTGTCTAATTATGAAGCTATCAAAGAATGTTTTCATGGTTATTCGACTACTATAAAACCCATGATTATGTTTGATTATTTTATTTTTTACAAAGCTCATATTCCTACCATAATGTATTATTATTTAATATTTGTCGAGGCATGTGTTTTCTATTATTCACCATCACTAATGTTTATTTTTATGTTATATTCCACTGTATCTATTACTCTTACTATGATTTTGATCTCACCCCTTTCTTATGTTTCATTTTCCCAGGATTTGAAGAAGTTAGTTATGAGTGACTTGTAGGAATAATCTAGAGGACTTTGATGTTTATAATGGAATAAATCAGTGTTGTATTTCCTTCAAGATGTACTATTGAACATATATATGTATGTTGTTACCAAAATATAAAAAACTACTTGGTCTTTTGGGATACATATTCTTTTTTTATAAGCTAATTTAAAAAAATAAGTCATCATCTCCAGGAACTGGGGTCAGGTCCTTACAGTTGGTATTAGAGGAAGTTTAGTAGAAAACATGGAAACAATATTATAAAATGTATTTTAGTGAACAAATACCAAAGGTAGTATTTTAGTAAACACATACAAGAATATCCTATATTTTTGTTAAAGAATAGATTATGTTGATCATTCTAGTAAATACATCCATGTATGGATATAAACAGGTAGAGGGGGCTCTAGAAAAAATGTTCATAAGTTTGAAAACTCTAATTATGAGTTTCGGGCATGAACTAGGGTATCCTAGTACATGATAATTTGAATTACTGAACTCTTTGTATTGGAACTCTTAGGGGATATTCGTAGGATAATTCACATTTTCATTACAATCCATTATGAAGGATTGAAATGTAAATTTATTGTCAATGTTTCCTCAAATAAACCATTTTTGTGATTATGGGGTTATCCATTCATATGATTTCAATTTATGATAAAATTGTTTCTATGTTCTGAATATACATTATGATTCATAACCTAATATACTATATTCCATTATCTAGAAATGTATCCTAGTGGATGAAATGGAAACCACATGAATACACGTATCCCAAGTAGGTATTTCCCTCTGATGCAAGATAATAATGTTGGCTCTGAAGCTACAACTAGCACGGAGAAATTTATAACTATACTGGGACAACTTAATTTGGTTATGAACCATAACCATACCCGTATGGAGCATCAAGATCCACCATAACGAGGATCTTAGTTTGATCTCTTTATGCAAGAACAACATCCATAATTCAATGGGGCTACAAATCCATTAGAAGCTGATTAGTGGACACATTCCTTGGAGAAGTTTTTTCTCACATTGGGATGTAATGAAAGAGATAAGGTCGTCATGGTAGTTTATCATCTCTCTGGATATTCATATCAGTGGTGGTCTTTAGTCTAAATCACAACGGAGGATGATGAGATAGAAGGGATGAAGTTGAGGTACTTTAAGGAAATCTTCATAGAAAATTTCATTCCTAGTGATGAGTGAGAAGATATAGAAAAAATGTTTATAAATTTTTATCAAAATAAATATGGGAATGTTTCAAAGTATGAATCAAACATCACAAGGGTATAATTGCATTTTTTGGACTATATATGAAATATGAGGAATAATATTGATCGATTCTTTGATGGCCTGATGCCATTCCTCCAATCAGCAGTGGTCTCCCAATGTTTTTCATCAAATAAGGATATATTTTCATGTGCTATCAAGACATTATAGGAATTATATATCTCTTATGACTTTAAGGGAAATCAAGATGAGAAGAGGGATACTTAAATCTCTTTGAAAGGGAATAAGGAAACAGGGAAGAAGGGATGAGTTAAATGTCCACCCTGTGACAATTGTGGAAGGAATCACTGTGGTGCCTGATTAAAGGGAAAAGTATTATTCTATAAATATGGAAAGAAAGGACATATTTCTGGAGATTTTAAGGATATGAAAAAATATATTAATGTTCAATGGTATATGTTTTGGGACATGGTACATTATGCTAATTATTGTAGAAATAGTCAAGTAAACATGATACCAAAAAGGACAAGGGAGAAAGGACAAGCTTATATGATCACGACTACTGATATTGATGTTCCTAAGAATGTTGTGGTAGGTACATTATTCATTTCCTCAAACTTATAAAATGATTTTTTGATTCTGGATCATTGAATTATTTCATATCTTCCCACTTTTCCAATAAAATTATATATTTCTTTTTTGGCTTAACATGGGAGTTTTCAGTCAAAACTGCTAAGGGGTGTGTCATTGCAACAACGTATTTTCAATTCGTTACCATTATGGCATATAAATAGGATTTATATGCTGATTTTATTATCATACCTGATATTTAATTTTATATAATCCTTGCTTTGAATTGGATTTCCGACCATGATGTGAAAATTTATTGTAAGAAGAAGGAGGTTACAATTTTTGAGTATAATGTGGAATCAATTATCTATAGAGCAGAAACATCACCATTTGATTCTCATCTAGATCTACCCCTGTAGCTATACTAAATTCAAACATTGGGGAGGAATGGAATACAATAACTATGTGTAAGGAGAATAATTTTCAGATAGAGGATGTATTGATTTTTCATGATTTTGATGTGGTCTTTCCAGAGGACTTACCTAGACATCCTGCGGAGGGAAAATTGAGTTTTCCAATGACTTAATTCTGTGTTCAATGACTATATCAAATTCTGCTTATATAATGGAAATTGTAGATTTAGTGGAACTGATGAACAAAAATTGGAGTAATTGAGGGATAAAGGATTTATTCTCCCTAGTTTATCTCCATTGGGAGCCCCTGTTCTTTTCGATAAGAATAAAGATGGGTCTATGAGGTTGTGCATTGACTATAAAGAGATCGATGATATAAATATAAAGAAAAAGTTTACCCAACCTTGAATTGATAATTTTTTTGATCAAATTCATGGAGCAAAATATTTTTTGAAGATTTATATTTGATCTGAATATCATCAGTTTCTTGAGAGGAAGGAAGACATTCCAAAAACAGCATTTCAAACTTGGTATGGGCATTACATGTTTACAATAATGCCTTTCAGAATGACTAATTCGCCCTCTATTTTAATAGATCTAAGTAATAGATTATTCAAGGAATATCTGGATGAATTTTTTGTGGTATTTATTAATGATATCTTGGTATAATCTAAAATCTATGAAGATCATGAAAATTAGTTGTGCACTATTCTGAAGACTCCTCGACAATGTGGCTCAAAAAGGAAACTGATTGAATTATATGGAATTTTTAGTAAGTGTGAATTTTGTCTTCAATAAATTTCCTTTATAATCCATATTTCTTCTGAAGATGGAATCTCTGTTTATCCTTCAAAGACAAAGGCTATGAAATAATTTCCAACATCAATAAACATAACTGAGGTGTGTAGATTTATTTGTGTACCAGGTTATTATCTACGTTTCATTCTGAATTTCACCCATTTACCCAACCTAATGTACAATATTACATGTAATGGGGTTAAGATTGTATTAAAAAAGAATGTAAGAATTGTTTCTATGAATTAAAGAGGTGATTAGTGAATGGTTTGATCCTAATCCTACCATAGAGAAATGATGGGGTTGTGATCTATAGTGATGCATCAATGAAAGGTCATTGTTGTGTCTCTATGCAGAATGATAGAGTTATTACATATGCATATAGGTAGCTAAAAATTCAAGAACAAAACTATCCTAATCATGATCTTGAGTTAGTAGCAGTAATCATTGCTCTAAATATTTGGAGACAATACCTATATGGAATAAAATATGATATATATACATATCATAAGAGTTTGAAATATATCTTCTCACGGAGTTAACTAAACATGAGACAAAGGAGATGGATTGAGCTACCCAAGGATTTTTATTACGCAAAACACTACCACCCAGTGAAGGAAAATAAGGTGGAAGAATCTTTGAGTAAAAAGTACCACAAAATTATGAACAAGATGATAGTTTACAGGGATTCTATATTCATAGATCTAGTAAATATAGATATGGTAATTATCATGGAAGGTATCAAATCAATACATTTTCAAAAAAATTCCAAACATTATTTACTGGAAATGATAAAAGGTTCTCAGACTGATGATGAGTAGTTTCAAATGAAAATTAATGCTGAATACAAGGGGAAGTTGATTGACTTCATATATAAAGGTGGAATTTTAAAATTCAGAAAGAGGATTTGTGTTCCTAATATTCTTGATCAAAAGAGAGAACTATTGGATGATGATCATAGCTTAAATTTCTTTGTACAACATGGTAGCAGAAAGATGTATAGAGATCTAAACAATGTCATAAGCAATTCTCTACAGCGTGAGAGATTCTCTCTCATAGGGCATCCTAGGTTTCAGTCTTCATGTCCATTGGATTTCTGGTGGTGCCATCTCCCTCCGCCACCCACTCTAGGTATCTACTATATGCCCTTCCTCAGATCCGGTGCCTGGGGTTCATTTTTTCTTCCTTCCTGTGTCACTCCCCTAACCTCTACGGTGAAGAAGCCGCGTTCTCCGCCTCCTTCTATCCTTCCCATGTTCCTGAATCACGTCTTCTTTGTTCTTCTTGAGTCATGGTTCTTTCTTTTTTTCACTCAACCTCGATGTCAGGTGTTTTTCCTTGCTCCTCTGGGGTTGTGATGGTCCTTCCGATGCTGCCAGCCCCCATCGTCATCAGATATGGGTGAAGGAACGCAACGCCAGTCTTTCGCTAGTCATTTTTCTTCTTCTTCGGCTTGCCAAATCCCTTAAAATATAAGCCCTCAGTGGCTCGTAGCTCACATGAGTCCAAGGATTCTTCTTCCGATTTAGGTTTCCCCTACTTCCGAGAAATTTGGCGGTGGTTTGCCGGTGGAAGCCGTTCTTGTTTCACGAAGATTCCACCACGACGTGGTTGACTTGCGAAGCTCCTTCCACGATTTTTCTTTTCCCTATTTCACAAAGTGTCTATCATGACGTGGTTTACTCATGAAGCTCCATCCACGATGTATCACCATGATGAGGGATCACGAAGTAGCCGACGCAGAGTGGCTTGACCCTTGAGTCACCTTCTGCATGGTCTCATTGCGTTATAAGATCGCGAAGTGGCTCCTAGGCAGATTCACCTACTGGGTGTGGTTCCACAATGGCGGGGTGTGCTTCGTGTTGAAGAAAGTAACCTATGGGTGGGTGGTATCTCCTTATTTCTACGAAGCACAATTGCATTGTGGCTTGGTGAAGACCTATTTGACATTTTGTTTCTGCGAAGCTTTTGTGGTGTTGTGAAGCCGTGTTGGACCGCCAGGTGTGGCGCTATGTTAATACTGGATTGTGCCGCGGTGTGGGTTATTGGGCACGGACTCTTAAAGGGCATATTGGACTGTGAAGGCCGTGCAGGACTGTGAACTCTTTTTTTCACTAGGGATGTAGATTTTCTTAATCAATGAAAGAGGTTGTCCCTGATGGACAAAGAAAAGATGACGATAGAGGCACGAATAAACGATGACACAATATTGGAAAAGCACTTGTCCCTGCTCGTGGTGGGATAGTTTGTGGAAAAAATTTCGGTAAATCAGGGGGCCTTTAGAAACACTCTACAACACATATGGAAACATGATGCAGGAGAGGATATTTGGGAAGCAGGGGCCAATCACTTCATCTTTGATTTCTTTAATCATAAAGATAGGGACAAAATCTTGCATGGCAGACAGTGGTCCTTCAAAAATAAACTCCTCCTCATGGAAGAATTCAAGGGGGGGATGATTTCTAGCAAGTGAATTTTACCTGTTCCCCCTTCTGGGTACGAATTAACGGAATTCCGTTTCATAGAAGAATGGAATGTACTATGAGGGGAATTGGGGACAGTTTAGGTCACTTTCTGGATTGGGACAGTTCAGACCCTATACAATGGGGCCCTGAGATCTGGATCAAGGTGGAAATTGAAGTGTCGGAGTCACTGATGAGGGTAATGTTCCTAAAGATTGACGATACCAACACATCGATGTCATTCAAGTTCGAAAAACTCCCAATCTTTTTCTTTTACTGTGGTCACCTTGTCCATCTAGAAAGAACATGCACCACTAAACACAACAGTGGTTCAGGTAACATTACCCTCCATTACGACCCTTGGCTTCGTGAAAAAATGAATAATTATGATTTCATCCGTGAGATGGAAAAACAAAAGGACTGGGACCAGATCACACTGGCACATTCCAATCCAACAAAACCATCACCCGAAAAAGCCTTAATAGTTGGACCAGTAGATTTCCCAAAGGCTGCCCTCCCACTCAGAGAGAAGCTGACACTCAGAGCGAAGCTGGAGCTCACCCTACACCCCTAAAAACATTATTCTAAAATTAGAAAAAGTGGTGACGATGCATCAAGAATCACCATCACATTGCTCAAATCCAATATTGATGCACGTTGAACCACCAGATCCATATCCTGACTCATAATCAACCACAAGAGTAATTCTAACAATGGAGTACCTTGGAATGTCGGGATCTCCAACACTGGGGTCAACCACCCGCCGCATGTGGAAATGGGTGCAACGAGGAGAGAGTGATGGGTACGCAGAAGGACGAAAACTTGGGGGTAGTAAAAGACAAAATGAAACATGTCAATCAAGAAGGAACCTCAACAAAAGAGGGAAAAAGACAAATGGAGAAGCAAGTTAGGAGGAACCAAAGGCAGTGGCGGGTGAGACCTAGCCCCGACTAGAGAAATGATTTCCTTATGTTGGAAAAGTCGAGGGCTTGGCAACCCTCAGACGGTTCGCATGCTTTAGTGAAATTGCGCTCAAACTCGCCCCGATATGGTTTTCTTGCCCAAAACCATACTGGAAAACAAGGACACCAATAGTATTGCTCTAAAATGTGGCTTCCAAGGATGTTTTCCAATGCCCTAGACAAGGCCATTTTGGGGGACTCTTTCTCCTTTGGAAGGACAATTTTGGCATCAAAATTTTGTCATTTTCCTCGCACCATGTAGAAGTGACAATTCAAACAGAATTTCACCCACCCTCGACTTTTGTGGGTTTCTAGGGCTGGCCATCCCATACTGATAATTTGAAGTCATGGGATCTTCTTTTTAAGCTGCGACATGATTTACCAAGCCCTATTTTGTTCAGAGGATACTTCAATGAGATTATGTTCCATAAGGAAAAGAGGGGCAGAACCATCCGACCATCAGCTTCGATGTCATACTTCAGGGATGCAGTCTCTAAAGTTGACCTGGTCGATCTTGGGTACTCTTGTAATCTGTTTACATGGTTCCACGGCAACATAGAAGGCACTCGTATCACCGAGAATCTTGATAGATTTTTGGGCTCTACCAATTGGATTAATATGTTCAACATGTTTCATATCGACCACATGGCCCTCAACTGCTCATATCACTGTCCAATTCTCATTGACTGTACTCAAGGCGAATAAAATAGACAGTTCAGAAGACCCTTCATATTTGAGAGAATCTGGTCAAAAGACCAGGAATGCGAAGAGGTGATCTGGTCTAGCTGGAAAAGCACTCACAAGGATGTTTTCCTCAACCTCCAACTGGTTTCATCTGTTCTGAGTTCATGGATCAATATGAAATTCTGACACCCTGACCAGTAATGTGGCATCCTTAAAAAGAGACTGAACAATATCCTTAAACAACCCACATAAAATTACAATCTCTCTATGATTGGATCGACACAAATAGTGCTAGACATGGATCTGCGTATCATGGAATGTTTCTGGGATATGCGTGTGTGGGACAACCATATTAATGAGGGGGACTCTAATACCTGGTATTTTCTCTAGAAATAATCTGCCAGGAGTCAGAAAAACTCTATTACTTGCATCTCACAACTTGACGGAAGCAATTTTTCTAACACTAATGGTATCCATGAGGACTGGAAAGGCTTTTTCCAGAATATCATCTTTACAAGATACCCTTTCATTTCTGCTGAGGTGGAAGAATGCATCAGACTTTTGATCACTGATGATTTTATTAGGAAGATCACCAACGATGTGACAGACGACGGGATTCTCCTGGATCTAAGATATCTTCATCCCACCAAGGAATCAAGAACGGATGGGTTCTAAGCCATTTTTTTCAACAAATACTATCACATAATCAGATATGACATCTGCTAGATGATTAAAAATATCTCAGCTGGTAATACCAGCATTGCGGTCATCAATGAAACTATCCTCACCCTCATCCAAAAAATTATGAAACCTCTAGTGATTCCAGACTTTCGACCAATCAGCCTCTACAATGTCTCCTACTTGATCTTTTCAAAGATTCTTTTCAATCTGCTACGACCTTGGTTACCTGATATTATATCTGAAAATCAGAGTGCATTCGTGGAAAAGAGACTGATCACTGATAATGCGATTATGGACCATGAAGTGTTCCATTCCATGAAATCACGCTCCACTACGAAAAGAAGGACCACGGCCTGAAAGTTGGATATGAAAAAGGCCTACGATAGAGTTGAATGGCACTTCTTAAGAGTCGTTCTACAGAAAATGGTTTTCTATGCTAAATGGACAGATATGGTCATGCACTGTGTCTCGACCTTCTTTTTGAAAATCAAGATTAATGGGGAGCTTACAAGGGATATCTCCCCATCCCAAGGCCTTCCCTATAGAGACCCCATCTCCCCTTATCTCTTCATACTGATGGCTGATGTTTTTTCTAATCTTATTTCCAGGGTTTCATCTTTTATGTCTATTCATGGGGCAAAAGTCTGTTGAGCTAGACCTCTAGTGTCACATCTCTTCTTCACTGAAAACTGCCTCCTTTTTTCTAGACCAACAATTAATGAATGTCGTGTGATCTACCAAGCGATTCATCAGTATGATAGGGCATCTGGCCAAACAATCAATCATGGAAAATCAGAAATATCCTTCCATGCAGGGGTACCTTATTCTAAGAGGGATGAACTTTGCGCATCAGCTGGCATCCATATGGTTGATAAACATCAGAATAATCTCAGGCTCCCCACGGTGATTGGACGATCCCAAAAAGAAATATTCACATCCATTGTAGAGAGAATTGAGGCAAAAATTAAAGGGTGGACCCCAAAAAGAATTCATAATGCTGGCAAAGAGACCCTCATCAGTGATATCATCCAATCTGTCCCAAGCTACATTATGTCCCTTTTTAAAATCCAGGCGGCCATCGTCGACTAGATCCACACACATACTATAAATTTCTGTTGGGGAAAGAATGATGGTAGTAATCTACCTTACTAGATGGCCTGGGAGAACCTTTGCAAACCCAAATAATAGGGTGGGATGGGGTTTTAGAATCTTCCATCTTCAACTATGTGCTTTTTGCCAAGCAAGGATGGCGCCTTATTAACTACCCATCATCTCTTTGTGCGCGAGTTCTATGAGCTAAGTACTTCCCCACACTGACATTCATGCCTCCTCTCTTGGTGCCCACCCTTGCTTTCTCTGGAGAAGCATTTGAGGGGCTAAAAATCTCCTAGGTAAAGGATTGGGCTGGAGGATTGGGAATGGCTCATTTGTAAAAATCTGGACTGATCCCTGGCTCATTGATAAGGATGGTCTATGGGCTACATCACCCACCCATCCAGGTCTTAAAGATGCCATTGTCAGCTGCCTCATATTCGGCTAGGGATAGCAGTGGGGTTTGGAAAAGATCCATGATTTGTTTAACTAAATAGATCAAAGAATTATCCTTAGAATTCCCTGGGTACCAAACATAGGCCATGGCCATCTCTTCTGGATCAATGAAATCTCGGGATCATACATGGTGAAATCCGGTTAAAGAATTGCTCTTGGAATCCACCTAGTTGGCCAGGATGAGTTACCTTGGAAATCGATTTGGAAGCTCCAAGTCCCCACAAATATTCATCAATTTTGGTGGTAGGTTTTCACCGGCACTCTCCCAACAATGATCCTTCTCATTTACCAACATATGTAAAGTACCATTTTTCCCTTTCTGCCCAAACACCCTAGGAACTCCTCTGCACGCTATTGTTTACTTCACGGGATCGAATGATATTTGGAATCAATGGGGAGCAGTTTCAGTTGCTTCGTTGGCATTGGCCTCTAACCTTCCAGATCTACTAATGCGTTGGTGCTCCTCACTCTCTTTGGTAGATGTGGGATCACATTGCTACTTGGAATGGATTATTTTGGTCCAGTGTAACAATGCTTTTTTCAATCAAACTCATAGACCCACCAAAGTTCTGATTGATCGGGCCAATTCTTGGATTGAGGGTTGGAAAGGCCACGACGGGCATTCTATGATGGGTGTCCCCCCTCCCATCCAGCTCACTGGAATCCCCCAACAGAATGGATCCTCAATATTAATGTGAAAGTGTCTCTTCTGAAGGATGGGCTTTTTTCTTTCGTCCACCTTGCCCAAAATCATCTGGGGTAGATCCTTGCTACTAAATATGAACCACATCAGGAATTATGGGAACTGGTAGTTGTTGAGGCCACAATCATCCTTGTTAGTTTGATGCTCTCCTTGTAATGTAGATAGGGTGATATCATCATAGAGGCTGACTATCTCACCATGATCGATGCTATTAATCACAACGACGGTGGCCTCCAGTCTTTTGGCATCATCATCAGGAGAATTCTCTCACTTCGACAATGCTTCTCATTTTGTACCTTCTCCTTCAACAAAAGGGAAGGGAACAACGCGGCCCATCATATTGCGGCCTCAAGCCCATTCGATTCTAACCACTTCTGGTTGGACAATTTCACTTCATGGCTTTGCACATATACTTCTACTGATATTTGTCAATAATTTCATATTCCTTTTTCAAAAAAAAAATGTATAGAGATCAAAAGGAGAATTTATTTTAGAAAACATGATGAAAATGATTTCAGATTTTGTGTCGAGGTGTTTGGTTTGTCAACATGTGAAGACTGGAAGAAAATATCTCGAATGAGTCATGCAACCCCTTCTGAAAACTATGTTGAAATGGGATGATATTACAATGGACATTGTCTTGGGGATACCAAAGAATCCAAGAAATAATGATGTGATATGGTTCATTTTTGATTTTCTTACAAAATCATCACATTTTATTTTTTATACTAGAACATTTACAACTTGAATGTTTAAAAAGACTATATATTAATGAAGTTGTAATACTTCATGGTATACCCTTACCAATTTTTTCTGATTGTGATTGCTATTTTACATCACAATTTTAGAAAAGTCTTCAGAAGAACATAGATACTGATTTGCATTTGAGCACTACATACCACCCACAAACAGATGGACAATCAAACCAAGCCATTCCAACATTGGAAGACATGTTTTGTTCTTGTTCACCTGACATTCAAGGTATGTGGGATCAATATTTACCCCTAATAGAATTTTCCAATAACAATAGCTTCCATTCAAGTACTCAGTTGGCACCATATGAATAGTTATATGGAAATATATCAAGTACATCAAATTGTTGTCATCATGTTGTTGAAAGAAAGATCATAGGCCCAAAACATATTGAGGAACCAATTGAAAATATGAAGATTATCCAAATACATATCAAAAAGCTCTATGAAAGAAATATATCTATGCGGATAACTGATGGAATGATCTGGAATTTCAAGAATTAGATAATGTTTTCTTAAAGGTATCTACATGGAAGGGTATTATACAATTTGGGAAAAAGGTAAAATTAAGTCCTAGGTACATCGGACCCATTGAAATTCTGGATCGAATTGGTGCTCTATCTTATTATTTGGAAATGCTACCTTCCATCTCTAATGTTCACAATGTGTTCCACTTATTAATGTTATAGAAATACATGCTAGACCCAATGCATTTACTCACCTACAAAGATATAGTGGATGAGCCTGATCTGTCTTATTGTGAAGATCCTATCAAGATTTTTGATACCATAGAACAATAATGGAGAAATCATATGACTCATCTGGTAAGGGTTATTTTGAGGAATATTAAAATAGAGGAATAATGATCGGATCCTGAGGAGCATATGATTCATACAAACCATATCTTTTTATGTTACATTTTGTGAATTTCAAGGAAGAAATATTTGTAATGAGGGGAGAATGTAACACCCCAAGGCTTTGAAAATAAATACTGAATGCATGAAAAATTGTTTCCCTACAAAATAAAAAAATTTATAATCTAGCCGTTAAACCCAATTTTCCCTCTACTATGTTTTGAATTTTGGAAAACGGTCATCTAGATTTGTAATCAGAATGTCATTTGTAGTCTGATAGAACCAACTAGATTTTTGGGGAATAGTAACATACCATTATGAATAGTAATATGAATAGTAATATGACCCTTGTGAGTATTAAATAATGATAATATTTTATATTCTAATGGAATTAAGATAATGAGATCTTTATTAATTTTTCAATGTGATATAACAGTAATTATACCTTTAAAATTATTAATTTTCAAATTAAATATGATAATATTTAAAAATTAAATTAATAATATTTAAATTTTTTTTTTTAAAAATAGAGTAAATTTTTGAATTATACACGCCAAAAAATGGATAGGGGGAATTTTTGGTATTTTTATGAATTAATCAAATTTTGATGAATATTGAAATACGATAAAATACCATATATAAAATTTATTAGTTAAAGTAACTTTTTATGAAATAAAAAGTGATGTAAGAAAACATAGTTCAAACTCACATGAACGTATTACTATTAGTGGTCACCTGAACCTAGACTATTGATTGTCTTGATGGGATTAATAAAATACTGAATAAAATATTCAAAATTAATTCCTCTCCTCCACTATAAAACCCCCACCCCATCTTCGCTTCACTCCTCTAAACCATGAAGCTCTTTAATGTTCTACCAAATTACCCTTCACTATTTCTACCCAGTCCAAGAAGATGTTGGTCTTTCCAAAGGACAAAAACACCATCCCAAGGAGGTTCTCAAGGAGGTTATTTCAAGAGGTAAAACACCCTTCTTTTTCATTTTGTTTCATTCCAATTTATCTTATTTTGTTATCCTCTACCCACCTCCTAGGTCCAAATGACAATGATAACTCCAGTATCATCTATATAATGAAATTAAAAAATTTTAACAGTAGAATTATCATCAATATTTTTACTCACTTTCTTTTATTTTATAATCAAAATCAACGTCCATGAGGTATAAATTTGTAACCTTCGTGGATGATGAAGTTTAATTCTTCAATTTCAACATCATTAATGGTAATTAAAGAATTTTTATTGTTGAACCGGACTATAATATATTTATTATAACCTAATTAATTTTAAAAAACCATTATATGTACATATTATTAAATCTAATGACAAAACATGTTCCTAATAATCAAAATACCGCTAAAATAATCTAAGTGAATGTCATTAATATTTCAT
This sequence comes from Viscum album, assembly GCA_963277665.1. NCBI lineage: Eukaryota > Viridiplantae > Streptophyta > Magnoliopsida > Santalales > Viscaceae > Viscum > Viscum album. Next base: position 778,248,405 of record OY728123.1, read on the forward strand.
CTAATGATTCTTCCTATTTCAATGTAACCTAATGATAGAAATGAACATTAAAACATATGTATGTTCATAAATAATAATTAATTTTAATTCTAGAGATTTAATTCCATTCTGAATGAACTCCATTACTTTAAAACAACTTAACCGATTATGAAAATAAAGAAAATGAACACTCTGGAACAACGAAATTCAATATAATAACTTATAATGAAGTTCATAAATGAACTAAATAGAATTATGATAAACTAAATACATGTATAATATGTTCTGAAACATGTTACTAATATGTATAACTTCATATTCTAGGACCTTACTTTCAAAAGTGGAACACATTCAGACTTATGGTAAGGGTTTTCTACCCGAACCTACAGTTTCATTCAGGTAACTTTTTTTATCAAATTATCTCAATGAAATACTTATGTATTATTATTTTCAAATCATAAATTATGTTTGAGTTTTCTATATATGTACAATAACCTTAATCCTTCCTAATTTTGTGTATAGTTACACATTTTAATAGGAACATTCAAAATTGCTTCCAAAATACAATCATGATTCACGGAAATTTCTCAAATTTTTACATATTTTGAAGGGCACTTTATAATAAGTTTTTGGAAACCAATATCTTCATGAAAACACTCATTTTTAAGAATTTAATAGCTTACTTAACTTATTCCTATATAAAAATATATATCCAAAATAACTCATCTTTTCCAAAATAAAACAATATTTATCACAAGAGTTACTTAATGATTTTATAAGATTATTTTCGTCTGTTTAAACCCTCATCATGATTATTATGTATTATTGGGATTAATAATTTATGATGTAATATACCTTATTAATTATACATTTTATAAATATTTTTACTATGGATGTGCGATCCTAAAACCATTCACCAATTTAATATAAATTGTTAGTGTTTATGCTTAATGTTCGGGGAAAATTGTTTACATTTCTTATGATAGTTTCAATGTGAATGTATATGTTATTTATGTTTATACCCATTCATATGAAAAATTAATTGGACTTATTATGTGATGGATGGGGCCCGGTATATCCCCTAGATTCATCGGTAGGTCTCATGATAAAAATAGACATGGAATTGGATGAGGCCTTTCCCAATTTGATATATGGTTTTGGCCAAGGCCTTAATCATGTTGGGACGTCTTGGTTGAGGAATTGTCTAAAAGTGTAACATCCCAGGTAAATAAATAATATTAAATTCTAATGTTTATCAATATTTTTGAATAAAATGTTAATACTAATTTAAATGGAATGCTATGATCTATGGCGTACCCAATACACAACAATGAGTTTCTTTGAAATATTACGTTGAACACTAATAATATAATAATATTATAATTGTTAATGCCTAGCAGTTGTAATGGAGGGAATGAAAAGAACTGACTAAAAAATTATTATATATGTCTGTCAAATATTTTTACTTTTTACAATAAATGTTAGAGGATTAAAAATGCGAATGAATCCAATTTTAAGCGTAAACATTCTAATATTCATTAAAGGGTCGATTAACCAACTTTTGATGGAGAACATCTTTTAAATCCACTTTTTGACAATTTTATGTGTCATATTTGACAATATAAAATTCTTCTTTAGAATTGGGACATCAAAATTTACTTTGTGTAAATTTTTGGTATTTTTCCGATAAAGTTCATTTTTTAATGAACAGTGAAAAATGTGGTATTTTAATTGAAAACCTATTTTTAATCTAATTTATTTTTATGATTAGATTATCTTTTGAATTGGTTTTAAAGAGAAATTAGAATATTTTTTTACCATTTAATCCAATAGTGGTCATTCTAATTAATTTCACTTTGAAATTGGACTTAAACTAGTGTCAATATTTTGATATAGATTGTTTCAGAAAAACATGCTATTTATTCTGACAACGGGAATTAATTATTAAATTAATTAATGTAACTTATATTTTTTGAATTTTTTAAAATAGAAATCATTTTTTAAATTTGAATATCAAATATATATTAGGGTAAATTTTTGGTATTTTTCTGAAAAACATGAATTTTTAATGAATAGTGAAACCACTAAGTGGTACTTAAAAAACTGATTTTTTGATTAAATGAACTTTTACCACCTCTATGTTTTTAATTTAAAAAATTCTACATACATGGTTTTCATTAGGAAGTAAAATGTGGTTCAATGGGACTAAAATAATTTTTTGGTGAATAGTAACTTTTAAGTTTTTAATCGCGATTAGAGGTAATTAGTGTAATTTAAGGTAAAAATAATGTTTTAATATTATGAAATGACCTTGAAAATTGTCCTAACCCAATTTTATGAGTCATGACCGACTTATAAAACACATGGGTCGATTTGTGGGACCCCATGGAGCCACATGGGTAAGATAATGACATTAATGCCTTTTATTTAAAGTAAAACTAAAAATGACACAAACATGTATTGTATTACTAAACCAATATTTAAATGGGGTTATACAAGTCAGATTTCTGACTATAAATAGTAATTGGAAATCTAAAAATATTTCTTACATCATAGTATTTGTTTTATAATCTTTAGACATTAAATAAATTAAATTATTTATGACATCATAATGATGTAGCGATTACCTCATTATTTAAAGATTTAAATAAAATGAAAAGCTAATGTAAAATCTAAAACCTACACATGTAAAAAACCTATTGGATGGGTGGATTTCGAACTATTTTCACCCTAGCCTCGAATACATCAATGTGGGACCACTAAAATACGAAACACATTTCAAAATAAAGTAACATTTTATACCTTTCCAAGAGTGACCCTCCTCGTCTCTTATAAAATTACCCCACCTCTACCTCCTTACCCACACCTCTAAAGCCTTTGGATCGGCAAATATCTGATCATTATGTCTCTCCACATCCCTCTACTCATTCTAGAAGCCTCAGATTTGGCAGATTTCTCTTCATTAATCTCTTTTACTTCAAACTAAGAGGAGTTACCTGATTTTAAGGTAATGTCTTCACATGTGTTCTTTTGTTTTATTTTGCTTCTCCAATCCCCTAAACACTTTTTATTCATTTCATTTGTAACAAATCTAGTATATTCAATATACTAGGATTTTTTAATAATAATTATTCTAGCTACACTTACACACACCTACATCTAATGGTTAAAGAACATACTGTTTCTGTGGATGGTGAATTTCTACCCCACAAAATGATGATTGTTCAATATTCTTTTAGCACCTTCAAAGGTGCCTATTAAGATGTCACTATATTTATATATGATATATATTATGTTTATGTTTTCTTTAAGCTTCTGTATTTTTCATTTATTTCATACCTTTATGGTTTCCATTACGGGTAAACGTGATATCTTCATTTTAGGAAGTGCGGACTACCACCCCCTCAAAGCGATTTGATTCGTTAATACCATATGTGGTATGTATAAAGGATATATTTAATGATATTATATATGATACCATACTTTAATTATAATAATATTATGCATCATTATGTTTTAATTCCATTAAATATGAAATATAAATGGAAGTAGCGTTCATGTGTACATATGGCTTACTGTCTCCATGAACGGTGCATTTCATTTCTTACCTCTAAATGGTATGTAATATTATAAATGCATGTATATAATGGATATATATTATATATATGATATCTACATAATGAATATAATTCTGTATATAATGGATATTTTACCCCATGAACACACTTGTAATTATAATGAGTTTATTTTTTACTCAAGTAGCAATGATCGACAAAACGCCCATTATTAACTTAAATAATTACATAGTGTTCATAACATGGTAATAAGTGATATAAAAGGAATAATGAACTTGAAAAATGTTCTTAAGAAATTATAAATTAACTAAATTTTATTACTCAGGAGGTTAAATAACGATCAAGTCAAGTTGGACCCGAGGTAAGGGATCCTACCCCTCTATTTCTTTTTAAGTATACTCTTTTATGCCATTCCTTTTAAGCTCATATTTATAATGATTCGGATGTTCCTTTATAATAATATTAATGTTATTTTTATGTGCATATGATGAGAAACCCTATTTTCTCTCATAAATCCATTTTGAAAGTTTTGAGTGGCACCGTTAGGCTGCCGAATTTTCGTAAGAGATCCAACATCTCTCTTTCATTTTATGTACTCTCCTTTATGTCACTTATTTTAAGCTCCTCTTTGTTATGTTGGGGGATGTTATTTTGTATTACTCTTGCTGTAAATTTTATTTTAATTTTATGAGAGACCCTATTTGATCTCATCAATCCATTTTTGGAAGTTATTTGTGGCACCGTTAAGCTGCCGAGTTTTCGTAAGGGAATTTTCATCTCACTTTTATGCCCGTGAGATTTATGCTACATTTTCCACAATTTCCTTTTAGTGGTATGTGTACTTCCAATTATTCTACAATTTGTGTAATATAATTTCATTTATGAGTATTTATATCAATGGTTCATTTTCCTTCTGTCATGGGGTGTATTTTTCGAAAGATACCCAAGTCGGTAAGGGAACCTTTCACCCTCCTCTTTTTAAAAGACTTCTTTTGTTGGGTCTTTTAATTTAAATATTGTAATGTTGGGATATGTTCTTATATATCATTATTGATGTAAATTTTATGTCCATGTGATGATATGCCCTTTTAATCTCTTATAAACTCATTTTCTGAAGTTGGATGTGACACTGTTAGACTGTCCAATTTTTACCAAGGGAACTTCTTAACCCAATTTCGATTTCTTTGGGTTCAACTTGTAGTTATTGAATATGTCATACATTGAATATTTGTGAATGACCTTTGATTTTTTTACAGGTAATATCCACTTATATTTGGTGTATTTATATTTTTCACACATAATTATGAGATTGATTTATCCTAAATTTATGGATACCTTCTTTATAAGGGATTTTATCTCATTTTACATTTCTATTGAGACTTTATTGTTGTTATGTACCAATTCACTCTTATATGGTGTATATACTATCCTTTGGAATATTATATCATGAATCCATTTATTCTCATGATATTATAAAGTTATGATTAAATGTTATTCCTCAATTATTGTATTCAAGTGTCTCTCATTTTGTTAAAAACCCTTTAACTAAAATATCGTTTTAAATGTTTAAATGATTTATACATTTAAATATTTTTCATTAATATCCATGGTTTCAAAATGGTTTTAATGATTTATTTATAAGGATATTGATGGTTTAAAATGTTAAAATCTTCAAAGTGGTATGTGACACTTCGATTCAAAAATATCTTTATTAAATGTTTTAAATGGTTTTGAAAATGGTTTTTAGAATGGATTCATTATTTCAATATCTTAAAATGTTATATTTTTATTACAATGTGGGAATGTTATATTTCCATTGTGCATAAGTTATGTTCTATTATTATGTTAGTGTTCTTGGGAATTATTTTTGAAAACGGGTGGTTCCGTGATAAACGAAGGGCGGGTGAGCCCGATATAGCTCTACAATGCATTGAGTAACGCGAAGGGGTTAAATGTTATGGTTTCTCCAAAGAGATTTAGGGAATATACTATGATGGGTATTCCAAACGTAACCATGAGGGTTACTCCCTACGTAAGAATGTTATTAATACATCAAGTAACCTTTATGTCTTATGATTTCTATGAGTCATTCGTAAATTTTATGATTTCACGAGGTATGTTAAATTTATTATGCTTTATGAGTAATGTATGATTTCATTGGTTATTATGTATACATGGAATAATGTTTTCTTTTCCATATTGGTATAACCCTTACTGAGCTTTTCATGCTCATCCCAAGTTTCTTTGAAATGTTTTTCACATGACATAAAGTTGAATAGGGTCATGGATGGGATTTATGAACTGTCAGGCTGTCTAAAATAAAGAACTAGACAAGACTATTTTGTTCAAGAGTTTTTATTTTTGTGAAAAAATGGAAGCTGAGTAGATGTGTCTACTTTGTAAACATTGAGCTGTAATAGTTTTGTCCTAATTCTCTAAAGCTCTAAACCTGAAAAGATCCTCAATGTGAATTATTCATTTAATTCAATAATAAGTAATGTTTAAGTTCAGGTACTTATAAAATGTTTCAGATTTTCTATAATATTCACTTCCGACATTTGGAGACTTGGATGTTTCTAATGGAATAAATCCGTGGAATATTTCCATTTATGATGTAATGTATAATTTATATATATATATATTGATTCAAAAATCTTCTAAACTATAAGGTCCTTCAGGGTACATATTCATTTTTTATATGATAATGTAATAAATTAAGGCATTGGCTTAGGGAAATAGGGGTCAGGTCCTTACATTATGTCTAAAAATGTTCTAATTAAACCGCCACATTTTTTTCAATATGCCCAACATCAATATTTTGTTTACCATTAAAATATCTAATAATTTATCTTGAATAAAATGGACTGTTTATTCACGTATTTTTTTGATGACCTAAACTTCCGTTATTTCCAAATTTGAAAATTATTTTTTTCATAGTTTCCAAATATTTTTTCACTTGAAAATAATTGCGGGTGAAATCAAAATCTTTTAAGAAATTAAATTTTTATTAATATTCATTAAATATGGACACTTCAAAAAATAATTTGATGTAGAATGTACACAATCTTTCATCCATTTTTATATTGTTGGTATAGTGTCTGTTATTCCTAAATTGGACAAGATTTATATTCTTTAACATTGTATCTAGAATATATTCCATATTTACGAAATTCCTTTATATAGAAAATTATCAAAATTTGAATATGAAAATTGTCATTATTTTATGCATAAATAACTATAACACCTATCTCCCAAATAAATTTCAAGACATTACTCAGTGGTGATAGATTAACATCAATTTTATTTTGTATAGAGACACATAATTTTCATAATTATATATTATATCCTAGTATATGAATATCCATTATATAAAATTACAATCCATGCTCAAATTTAATAGGTTTTGAGTTTTTGGAAACTTAAATACATAAAAAAATGTTTATAAGAGATATACATCATACCTATATTTTTTCATCACAAATACTACCCTTCTTAGACATATCTCAAATTAAATCATTCATTATATCATGGGGAAGGGAAACATAATAAATAATGATCTCATATGCACTGTAAGGGTAAACAATAGAGATATCAACAATCACATAATAATAACAATAGAATATGGGAATGATAACATGAAAATAACATTTTCAAACCTTACCAGGAAAATCATTTATCATAATATTGTACCATGGAATAAATTCAGGATTTTCATAAGATACAAATAATAATGGAAGCAATGAGAACAATTCATGAAAGTATAAAATTAGTAGGGCACATAAATATTTTCCACAAATATAAGAATAGGAAGACACTAACTTAGTTAAGGATCTCTACTATGACTGTCAAAGAATATTCAGTTTACTCCACATTCCCTTATATCCTTAGTCTATGTTTACTTCCAAAAATATCAAAGTGGAAAAATTACCTTACTGAACTAGGTTCACTCCTCAATGTACTCTTTATTATCTCATGAGATATCCATATGTAAGCAATGAATTTAAGGGATATATAACTATTGGCCACCCATCAGATAATGAAAATATAATATATATTTTTTCCACCATATCATAAAATATTAAATATAGTTTCACATGTGAAATTGAAATAGATTTCATAATGATTTCATCATTTAATTATATCATAATCTATGGAAAAGAAACCTATTTCATAATGGTTGAATCATAAATTAATTAACCAATGGGAAAGAATAATGTTTCATGAAATCATAAAAAAAATCATCATCATCATAATCCATATAAAAAATTACTTTTTATAGATTCATTGAATCATATCCCCAATAAAGCATAAATAACATGAAAATTATTTTAAAAGGTAACTAGACCATTTCTTGATGAAAATACCATTTTCAATTTGAATCTCAAATTTAAAATCTATTTTTTCAAAAAAATTAATAATAAATTTTTTTAAATGAAACATTGAAACCTATAAATTTATTTTCAAATCGTGGAGTGGTCATGATTGCAGGAAATTGCATTCTTGTTGTGTATATTAAAACAATTATACCATTCTAAGTTTTTTTATAAAAACTCAAAAGTTCCTTATTAAAAAACTAATTAGAATATTCCATTTAAAATATTACAGAAAAATTATATTTTGGGTAAATAGTACTTTATTTAATCATATGATAATATTTAAAACATTCTCGAAAACATTAATATTAAACACATACATGGAACGAAAATTATTTTCAACTAAAGAGAGAAATAAATTCCAGTTTTTAAAAATCATTCTTTTGGTATGATGAGTTATTAAAGAGGGAATAATAAAGTAACAAATTAAATATACATAAATGAAAAATATGAAAATAAATTATTTTATATTCCAAATAGGGAGATCATGAAATTCCATTATAAAAAACTTAATTATAAATTATCCTGATAAAAAACAAGATTGAAACATAAAACTCTTACCTCAAGTTTGACTTTCATAGAAAGTGATCTATCCTCATGTAAAATAAATTTAAATTTATTATAATTATACACGTCAATAATTAAATTACATATAGTATCCTATCTGTTTCACTTAAATTATTTTAACACCCATTCATTAAAAACTCCTTATTAAAATCCTTGATTCTTGGTATTAACCATTTCGTTTTACAATATAATTTTGGGTTGGAAGTTCTATTCAAATACCATGAACACAGTTCAATAATTCAAATAATTTTACTTATGTTATAAAAACCATATATAATGATTATAAATATATTAAATTATCCTTAAATTATATTGGGTGTAAAATGAATTACATTTCTCATGGAGATAGTAGGCCGTATGTGCACATTAATGTGGTTTTCACTTTTGGGATGATGGAATGAAATAACATTAAATAATAATACACCATTAAATATAATAATTATACAAAATATATTAATTAAATCTAATAATATTACAATCCATGTCAAATTGGAATGAAAAATGAATCGTGTGGTTTTAGGGAGGTGGTTGTCAACACGTATAAACGAGCAACATTATCATTTTAAAAATAATTTAATGGTAATAAGGTGGGTATGATATTATAATAAAATAATAATAATAGTGACCAAAATATAATGTATATATATTAAACCAATTTTAATATCCCTCCATTATATAAGGATATGAAAATTTTAATTGAATTTCTATGTGGTGGTGGTGGTCCATATGTATGCACGATCGACACTTTTACTTACCATTTGATAGAAAAGAGGGTAGATATGGTAGTTAAATAATCATAATAAAAATTATGTATGTTTAGGTTAAATAAGTTATTATTTTATAATTATTTCAATTTATTTATAGGATATATTAGAATAATTAAATTGAAAGTTGTTTGGTAGGAAGATTATCACTTTTTCAGTAGGCCACTATTAAATCACATCATAAGGACACATATAATAATATTTTAGAAGAAAAAAACTCACATTAATGGATGTGGAATTTAATTAGAGATTGTTTGGGGTTTTTTCTATATATATGGCTCAATTTAGTGTAAAGAAAAGCGATAATGGGTTTCCTTTTATAAGGGATTGAAAGGAAAAACATAGAATTACTTATAATATTTAATTATAATTAATGTCTTTATCATGTATAATGCCTCCGAAGAGACATTAACTATAAAAAATATGAATCTATGGTTGAAATATCATGCTAAAATGAAATATATATAGGTTTTTTTGTCATTTAAAACATTATCCATTGGTTTAAGTCCTTTAACCAATTTTAACCGTAACTATAGTAATGAATTTTTCGATTTTAAATGGTTATAATTTAAGATATTAGGTAAAAATGTACTTAAATATTTCAAATGGAAGCAATTTTAGGTAATTTATCATCATATTTATCCCATTTCAATATTTTTATGGTTTTTAAATAATTTAATAAAATGTTATTTATTTAAAATATCATTAATATCATTTTTGACACTCCATTTAATTTGACGTTTAAAAATTTTATATTTTAATTTAATTCAAATATAAAAATTTAAAACATTTCAAATATTTTTTAATTATTTTTAAAATTCTTAAGGAACTATAAATACTCAAAATATTATTACTTTTAATGTTTTAAAATAATTAACTTGTCTTTTCTACAGCTTGCTAAAGCACCATGTTTGTACTTTGTGGTAAATCAAGGAAATTATTCTATAACAAAAAATTAAAAATAAGATACAAATATTGAAAAATAATTCATATTTAAAATAAACGTTTTCAACCAAACTTATAAGATTTTTATCCATATTTAATGAATTTAGAGATAATAATTTCTAGAGAGAGACATTTTGGAATTTTCTTTACGTAAAATAGTATAAATTTAATTATCGAAGGATAATAGAAAAAAAATTTATAGATTATAACTTAGTATGGATTTGGTCAAATTTAGATCATCAATTAAAAATAAAGAATGTTTTGGGTTGATTTTGAGACCTTATTTCATGATCTAAACCATGTTCTACACAATCTACCCTTACTGATGAGACAAATATTTTCTATAGTTACCATACATAATGACCGAAAATAAAAGGGTCCTATTTTAAAAATATAAAAATTATGATTAAAAATATGGAATCATTTTTATCAATTTCAATTAATATATGTGGAATAATTTAATATTAAATTAAACTCACAAAATGTGATAAAAAATAGTTTCCCAAAAATATTGTTTTTTTTTGTATAAAATGTTTTTAAAACAAAATCAATCATAAAATTTGCTATAATGGCCTTGATTGGATTGTTAATAATATAAATTATATAATTTAAAATTTCATCCCATTTGAAAAAAATATTTGATATTGAAGATTTTTTAAACGAAATGGCAGTTTGGAATAAAAAATATATTTTCAATATTCATCAAAAAATTAAACTATTTATTAAATTATAAAACGTTAAGTATACGATAATTATCACATGATTATTTAATTAATTATTTTAATTTTTTCGAAAAAATTTCAAAAAATTAATTATATTATTTTCTCAAAAAATGAGGTAAAATCTATTTTGAAGAAAATTGTATTTTCATGAATATTATCACATTACTAATAATTGAGTATTTGTTTATAAAAATATTTGAATTTTCTAGAACCATTATAAATAATTTAAAATTGTGTTAATTACTACTCATTCCACCAATATAATAGATATTTTTTTATGTTATACTATATTATGAATCATTTAGACTTGGGGTTGCCTATATCTCAAACTATCAAAAAATATATTTTTTTTAAAGTAAAACATCATAAAATCATAGGGTGTTATATTATACCTCGGTTAAAATTAGTTTAATAAAAGAAATAATATTATCTATATACAAAAAATTAGGATATATCTGTTTCATCACATCTCCAGGTTCCCATGTAGATTCTTCAAATATATGATTATTCATGAGAAAATTAACTTGGTGAGTTTTCTTATTTCGTAGAACATTATATATATGATATAAAATTTATATCAATTTTTATTCATTGTAAATATCATTCCCCAGTGGAACAAAAACTAATTTTATTATTGGTGATGGATATGGTATTTACTTTTTCATGAGAAAACCATGGAACACAACATGAACTTCAAAGTGGTTTGGTGGAATTGATTGGTGATATACTATATTCTTTTTCCAACGAGAATATCAATGTGTCAAATATACCTATTCACCATCATTCTATTATTTATGAATCTTATGTCATCTTCTATTGAGTTGTTTATAGGAATAACTTCTCACTAACATCATATTCTTATTTTCTCTATTGATTTTCAGCTTAACGTTTCTAAGAAATCTAAGATGAGTTGATGTATTTTTCATGTTGTATGATATAATACACCCTCTACCTATCTATATTGGGTACCATTATCATTATTTATCTTACTTAATCTTAGAAAATTATATTAATACACTTATTTTAATAAAGTTCATCATAATAATTCATCTGAATTCCAGAATAAAAACAACTACTATAAGAAAAACCCACCATAGGATGATGTTGATCCCAACCACCTTTGAAATCAATAGAACAATACCAAAATATATTATATAGGCTCTTAATGTTTCTTCCTTAGTATAAATCTATTTAAAGTTGATACATATTTTTGAAACACATCTATTAATTAAAATATTGCAAAATAATTTCCCTGAAATGTGAGGTAAACATTGTATAACGATCATATGGAAATGAATATAGTACTGCTTGAATCCTTACCACTTCCTTAATATAAATTCTAGAATTATTACAACGATATATATAATCTCCCATAAAAAATTGATTTGAATTCACAAGTTGATCAACTATATCCAAAATAGAATCATGGACTTTATATGTTTTGGGGAGTCCTATGAAAAAAACAATTGTGATGTTTATCCATTTGTATTATATTATACTTAATTTTAGAAACATACTCTTATAATAAATCTATAATCTATATCATTATTTCATACCAAGCCCCAGGATTCATTCTCCCAAATATATCTCATTATATCTTCCCACCAAAAATACTCTTTTAGAACACTATACATCTTCTTACGTCTAGGGTGTATGGGAATTGGTGATCTATGAAATTAATCTAAAAAACCTTCTTCAAATATGGTTTAGTTGGAAAACATACAAAGTTCCTAAATATTATCTTTCCATTACAATCATGATTGAATTTTGGGACATTCCTTGCCTTATTTTGGGACTCTACATCTTCTTTCTATGCCTCTTTAATATTCAATGGATAGATGGTTGAACACTCTTTTGAGAAAGATAATATTTCTCCACCTGCATCAATATATCCAAATCCTTAATTTTCAAATATTGTAATATTCAATTTTTTGTGATCCTAGATATTCTTGTGTGATCTTTTTGACTAAGAGAATCTTCAACCTTGTTCACTTTCCAAAATTGGTAATGTATTGGGCTTACATAATAGTAAATCAACACCAATAATCATCTCTATAACATAAAAATCTCTTTAGAAGTTAAAATATAAATTAAATTTTTATTAAATCTATATATATCACACCTTCATCTATAATTTTCATTCTTCCATTCCTTTAATGTAAAAATCACCAAAGATAACTCTAATTCATTAGTCGGGTAATTTTTCTCATGAACTGTTAGTTAGAGTGGGGAATATAATATCATCATATCATTCTATATTCAAAATCATCCCAATATTTTATTCAATGAATTACTATGGATCATAAAAACTTCCCTACCTTATGGTTCTTTAAACACATGTGTTCTAACTATCCTTTTAACACCATGAGATTTTGAGAATTATTATTATTATTATTATTTTCAATATTTTTCATTTCTCATGACACTACAAATAGATATATATATATATATATATATATATTTAAAGAACATGTATAACATTCCTTTCACATGAAATACCATCTTTTCTCTCACTACACACAATACCAACATGTCTTGTTCTACACACAATACCAACTTGGCTTGTGCTACAAGAAACACTGAATTGTCGTACAATGTACGCAACACTAAGCTTCTACAAAAGATCAAATTTTATTGCATAATTATCTAAATAAGATAATTATAAACTAGCCATTAAAATTAATAATAACCACTTCTGAAATATTTTTGTTTTATATAAACAGAATATATTGATAATGAATGATAATTTGTTTCGGTAATGTCCTTTTATTGTTTTCATGAATGGGACAATTTTTACAATAAAATTAATTTTAAAAAAATTAAGAAATTTAAAATTATAAAATAAACATCACTTTTTTAATTCTGAACATCGAAATTATCCATGGGTGAATTTTTGGGATTTTTATGAGAAATATCATTTTTGATGAATAGTGAAAATTCCTCTTTTTAGTTAAAAATTGTCATTATTTATAATTAATTATTAATGATAATGGATATTATAAATATGTTTTAAGATATATTAAGGTAAATAATACATATAATAATATTAATAAATTAAATAGAATCAATTCTACTAATATAGTGAATATAAAATCTTAACAATCTTTTGAACATTCTCCAACATTAAAACCCCATTATTTCGTCTCGTCTGTGGGATTAGCACTAATATTGATTTTTTTTCATCTATGATTGGAATTTAAAAAATCCAACATAAACCATTATATTCAGTCTAATATTTAGAGTTTAATAATACGATGTTAATATTTCGACCAAAATGATTAGTAAAAGTGATTAAAATTAATAACTGCAATTATGGCCAAATAAAACTCAATTAGAGACTATATCATAAAATGAAGGGCCCAAATGACCTATAAAAATGTCAAAAACCCATTTTATGTCCATATTTCGTCCATAAAAGATCCATTATTGATTTTGGTTGGATTGGTATGACATTTGTTAGGTACGATCATGTGAACAACAAATTTCATTCTAAAAGTTCAATGTGTGTCCTTTCCATTCCCTATAAAAGTCCACTAGCTCTACCCATTCCTCACACCTCTAAAAAATTTTATGTTCATCATTGATCATCCAAATGGGCCTCCCAAAAAATCATCTCTTAGACTATGAAGTATCCCGTTGGGTATAAACCCTCTCATGGAAGCCTTTTGTTCCAAAGAAAAAGAGGTTACCCTATTTAGAGGAAGCATGTATGAGTGCGGAGAGAATAAATACATAAGGGTTTGATCCCCTAATGTTACAATTGTGTTGTCATTATATTATGTTCATGTTTATGCTTATATTTCTCCCTTTTTTACCCTTACATAGTATCTCAACTCACCGCTTTCTTATGATTTCCCGTCTCCAGGTTACGACCCAAGGTTTTATGTAGAAGTACTAACGGTGGAGATATTTATGTAATATGTTGAAGATATTTCACCAGGATAGATGATTCTGCTACTATTCTCCAATTATATTTAACTTTTGTTATTCTTAGGAATGCATTTTTATAATGTAATAAATATTAATCTAAAAAGATGTAATATCCATGAATGTTAAGTTTGGGTCGTTATTGTTGGTATTTGAAGAAACTTTTTGTCAACTTTTGGAATCTAGGTTGAGAAAAACATATTCAGATTCTTATGTCTATTTCTAAGGATATGTCTAAATATGTGTCTTTGTATATGTATAATAATGAGTTAACTTTTAGGAAAATTTCATGGAATTTTGATAAATCATAGATTGAGTGGTTTCTAATCAATACATCCATGCTTGGATACTACAAGTTGATGTGGATCTGACACATTTGAACCTAGGGGTTATAACTATGACAAGATATTATGAGCTTGACCCGGGGTAATCTAGTACACAATAATGAACTTTCTACACAGCAGGTTATACACCCCAAGGGGATATTCTTTTGGAATTCACAAACTCTTCATGACCCATAATTAAGAATTTAGATATAAGTTAGATATAAATAACCTTGGATAAACCTAAAGTGTCATATATTATGGAAGATTTCATTCTTTAGACATCCTATAAGTAATTAATTTCATAACTATATGGTTTTATACTATGATAATTATTTCTCACATTAGTCTAATTTTTTAGGCAATAGAAATTCCTAGAACGAACTGGATTAATATTGAATGTGATTGAAGATTTCATGACAAGTAGTCAAATGATATGATTAATGAAGAAAAATATATTGTGATTATGAAAATTCATCTACTATGGAATATAAAAAACAATGTTATCAAAGGGAATTTTTACAATAGGTTGAATAATTGAAACTTTTACTTTTAAGGATAGGAATATATGGGATAGAAGATTCAGATTCCTACCTGTTGAGAAGAAATGATGAAGAACCTTGAGGAATACCTCAAATGGAAGGGAAGATATTATCTATGTGGGTAAACAGGATATATAGTGATGAGATTTTGTGGAGTTCAATGTATTATCTATAGACAATTTGGTTATTACCAAACATAATTCCCAAAGAAAAGGATTTACATCAAAACCAAGTAAGGACCTCTTCCAGTCCAAACATTAATGATGATGTATTGAAGTATTTATGGATTTTGATTCAATAATTAAGAATGATGAATTATGTATGGATTGTCCAGTTAATTTTTTTCAAGGATATAAAATAATATATTGAAGGATCACCAGGGACTATAAAAGTGATTTAATTGAAATGTTATATTTTAATTATTGGAATGTAATCCTTAATTAATGTCAGACGCCATGAAAATGGTGTTTGGATAAAGATATAATATATATGAATATGTAAATGAGATGGTATATATTTCCCTGGAACTGATTATTGATAAAATATTCTATGTCATCATGGTTGAAGTTTACAACTTCTAGTATTTAAGGGACATATCCTGTAATCGACGGAATAAGGAAGCATGCATTTTTTCTAAATGGTTTTATGGTAATTAAAGTTATTACCATGCTTCAAGGGAATATATGATGAGGTTATTCGCATGTTTGTAATGGGACAACCATAAGACACTTGTGATATGCAAGTGATTAAATATTAATATGATTCTAAGACTCTCTTTATAATGTTTTGTATTTTCACCATTGAGAAGGGTTTTCAGGTTAACCCTTCATGAAAATATTAAGTTATTCTTCAAAGAAAGTATTTATGAACTTTTTTTGTTTAAAACCTTAGTTAAAAGGTTTATCAATGATTAAACCTATTTCAAGAATGTCCTATTTTTATATTTTTGTGGAAAGGATATCATGTATTTCTGGTGACAACTAATGATTTCTGGAAAGGATCTGGGTTTTAAACCTCTTACCAAAGGGTGATAAGGATTTCATTTCTACCACTAGCCTACACAATGTCTGGGTTAATGTATATTTATTTGTAATGAACATATATTTATGATAAAAATTTAGTGTTACCTTTTGAAGATTAATGAATGTTATTTTTTATGAGACAATTTTTTAGAAATTTTATTCTTTTAGGGGCCTTAATATATATTAAAGGAACATTTTATTTCATTATTCATCATTGTTAATTTATAGAAATTTATTCCATAAGGTAATGGATGTATTATAAATATTTCAAATCACAACCCATGATTGATTTTTTATTGAAATCTAACAAGAAATACTCAACATTCTAAATCTGACCGAAAAAATGATGTCCTAATACCTTAAATTACACTGAACTAATGGGTTCTATAATTAATAATTATTTATGATTTCGAGGCCCACAAATTTTTTTTACCATTCAGTTGTTTGGGATTGATGAATATTTATGCATTCCCTCCTTGTCTAATCATCACTGGCAACCTATATTCTCTTATGGGGAAAACCAGTTATATGTGACTTTGGGTAATAGTTATGGTTCAAAATTTACATTTTAAAGTAACTTTTAGTGTCCATTTTTACTAGGTTTCTTATGTTGGAAGAATCTTGAATGTATTAAACCTTTGATAACCCTGAGAAATTTCAAGTGTGAAATTCATTTTAAGGTGTAGAATGTAACACCCCAAGATTTTGGGATTTTTAATTTATCGTTTAAATGGTTTTCATTTAACATGACACTAGAAATATTTATTTATATATTGATTAAAACACTAATTTAAAACATTCATTTCATATGCAATACAAACTTTCCTTGTGCTACACGAAATACCAATATGGCTTGTGCTATAAGCAATACTGAATTGGCATACAATGCATACAACATTGAGTTTCAATAAGACATCAATTTTTATTATATTAATCATCAAAATAAGATAATTATAAGTTATCCATTAAACATTGTAAAACCCACTTCTGAAATATTCTTATTCATTAAAAATAAAACATATTGATATTAAAAGATAATATTTTTGGTAAAGTCCTTTTTTTTGTTTTCATGAATGAATCGCATTAAATAATAAAAGTAATTTTAAATACATTTTTGGAAATAAATTTTATAAAAAACATTATTTTTGAATTCATATTGTCTCAATTATCTAAGGTTGAATTTTTTGTATTTTTTTTAGAAACTTTATTTTTGGATAAATAGATAGAAATGTTGCTTTTTAGTTAAAAACTGCCTTTTTGTCTAATTAATTAATAATGGTAAATGATAATATAAATATATTTTAAAGTAAAAATAGAAAAATATTATATCTAATAATACAATTAAATTCATTATAATCAATTCAACATTGATAGTGAATAAAAAATATTAACATACATTTGAACGTTTTCCAATATTATATCCCAGTTATTTGGCATGTCTACGGTATTATCACTAATATCAATTTTTCTACTTATGTGATGGGAATTTAAAAAAATCATACATATGACATTGTATTCAGTATAATATTTTTATTTTAATTAAACCATGTTATTTTTTTAATCAAATGATTAGTAGAAGTGATTAAAATTAATAACAGCAATTAAGCAAAAATTAAGCTTAATTAGGGAATAAACCATAACATTAGGGGCCCAAATGTCATAATAACATTCCCAAAACACATTTTCTGTCCATATGGCATCCATAAACCTTTGAATATTTTGTTTTTTTTGTTTTTTACGACATTTTTAGGTAATAATATGAGAACACCTAACTTGTTTCTAAAAAATCAATTTGAGTCTTTTTCCCTTCCCAATAAAAAACAACCAACTATAACCATTATTTAAAACTCTAAACCTTTTTAATTTTTCTAATTTCTACCTAGCTGTCCTAAAAAATCCAATATTAGACTCTTAAGACTCCAATTGGGAAGAAACCCTCTCAGGGAAACCGTTTGGCACAAATGAAATAGAGTTACCCGATTTAGAGGAAGCTTGTATGAGTCGAGAGAGAATGCAGACACATGGGTATGATCTCCTAATGTTATGATCAAGTTTTTCTAATACTATGTTCATGTTTATTCTTACATTTAACCATTTTTTACCCTTAATGAGCATATGATATCACAAATTTATTATTTTTTCCTTTCTCCAGGTTATGAAGAAAGGTTTTAGGTATAAGTACTAAAGGAGGAGATTTTTATGGGTGATGTTGATGATCTTTCACCAAGATAGAAAATCTGGCCTCCATGTTTCCAAATAAACTAAATTATTATGGTCCTCTAAATTCTATTTTTTAAATGTACTGAATATTCATCTAAAAATATGTAATATTGATATATGTTAGGCATGGGTCTCTATAAACCTTCTCTTCAGTTCCTCGATATTTTCTTCCCAATATTCTATACAAAATAGCTTCTTTCCCTTATGAGTTTACATGGTGAGTGTATTATATAGTCCTAAGTAATTATCCATTGAAGATCGATAATATCCTTCCAAAGAATGAAAAATACAGTTCTTTTAAAAAGTTTTTGGTCTGGGCCAATATTCAATAGATTATCTCTTTGATGGATCCACAAATATACCCTCTATAGAGATTAAATAACAAAAAAATTAAATATTTTATAGATAGAATTCACACTTCGTGAATTTTAATATATTCTTCTTCCTTAGGTTCCTTAGTAAAAACATCATGGGATATTTATTCTCTTATTTACTACTGTGATATATAATTATGTCACCTAAAAACAATAAAACAAATGATCATAGTAATCAATATAAACTTTATTCACTATATCAATGTAGATAACACGAGAATCAGTACCAACAAATAGAATCGCTATAAATTCATCGTGGTCATATCTAATATGTAATTAACTCTTGGGGATGTATTTTCTTTTCAACCTCAACTAATTGCATCCATATCAAAGATTAATTTTTGAAAAATATTGATTTCATTATTATTAATCTAGTAGATCATTAATATAGGGAAGGGGATAATTATTATTAACTCTAATCATGTTATGTTACTGATAATAAATGTAAAGCTAGATGGATCCATATTTATTTTAATAAAAATAGGTTCACCCTAATTTGATCATATTTATGAATTAATACTTTATCAAGATTCTCTAGTAGTTTCATCATTAATTCTTTAGATTCAATTATGTCTATTATATATAAAGTATTTGAAA